>CM067847.1:588487432-589737432 GCA_034509565.1 Triticum monococcum | reverse complement strand
TGGCTTATGTGATATGGGTGCTAGTGCTAGTGCAAGTGCAATACCTCATTCCTTATATAAAGAAATTATGCATGATATTGCACCTGCTGAGATAGAAGAGATTGATGTTACAATTAAACTTGCCAATAGAGACACTATTTCACCAGTTGGGATTGTTAGAGATGCCGAAGTCTTGCGTGGGAAAGTTAAATATCCCGCTGATGTTCTTGTTCTTGGTTCCCCACAAGATGACTTTTGTCCCATTATATTTGGTAGACCCTTCTTGAATATTGTTAATGCTAAGATAGACTGCAAAAAGGATGTAGTTACTATTGGTTTGGGGGATATGTCTCATGAGTTTAATTTTGCTAAATTTCATAGACAACCCCATGATAAAGAATTGCCTAGTAAAGATGAAATTATTGGTCTTGTTTCTATTGCCGTGCCTCCTAATGATCCTTTAGAACAATATTTGCTCGACCATGAAAATGATATGTTTACGAATGAAAGAAGGGAAATAGATGAAGTATTCTTTAAACAGGGACCTATTTTGAAACACAACTTGCCTGTTGAAGTTCTAGGCGATCCTCCTCCACCCAAGGGTGACCCCGTGTTTGAGCTTAAACCTTTGCATGATACTCTTAAATATGCTTATCTTGGTGAGAAAGAGATATATCCTGTTATTATTAGTGCTAACCTTTCAGAGCATGAAGGAAAGAAATTATTGAAAACTCTGAAGAAGCATCGTGCTGCTATTGGATATACTCTTGATCTTAAGGGCATTAGTCCCACTCTATGCTAGCACAAAATAAAATTGAGAAAGACGCGAAACTAGTTGTTGATCACCAACGACGATTGAATCCTAAGATGAAAGAAGTGGTAAGAAACGAAATACTAAAGCTTCTGGAGGCAGGTATAATTTATCCCGTTGCTGGTAGTCAGTGGGTAAGTCCTGTCCATTGTGGAGGTATTACTGTTGTTCCTAATGATAAAGATGAACTGATCCCACAAAGAATTGTTACAGGTTATAGAATGGTAACTGACTTCCGCAAATTAAATAAAGCTACTAAAAAGGATCATTACCCTTTACCTTTTATTGATCAAATGCTAGAAAGATTATCCAAACATACACATTTTTGCTTTCTATACGGTTATTCTGGTTTCTCTCAAATACCTGTGTCAAAAGAGGATCAAGAAAAGACAACTTTCACTTGCCCTTTCGGTACCTTTGTTTATAGATGTATGCCTTTTGGTTTATGAAATGCACCTGCTAACTTTCAAAGATGTATGACTGCTATATTCTCTGAATTTTGTGAAAAGATTGTTGAGGTATTCATGGATGATTTTTCTGTGTATGGAACTTCTTTTGATGATTGCTTAAGCAACCTTGATCGAGTTTTGCAGAGATGTGAAGAAACTAATCTTGTCTTGAATTGGGAGAAGTGCCACTTTATGGTTAATGAAGGTATTGTCTTGGGGCATAAAATTTCTAAAAGAGGTATTGAAGTTGATAAAGCTAAGGTTGATGCTATTGAAAAGATGCCGTGTCCTAAGGACATTAAAGGTATAAGAAGTTTCCTTGGTCATGCCGGTTTTTATAGGAGGTTTATTAAGGACTTGGCTAAAATTTCTAGGCCTCTGACTAATCTCTTACAAAAAGATGTTCCTTTTGTCTTTGATGATGATTGTGTAGAAGCATTTGAAATACTTAAGAAAGCTTTGATTTCTGCACCTATTGTTCAACCTCCTGATTGGAATTTACCATTTGAAATTATGTGTGATGCTAGTGATTATGTGTAGGGGATATTCTAGGATAAAGAGTTGATAAGAAATTAAATGTTATCCAATATGCTAGTAAAACTCTAGACTACTAAAAAGGAGTTTTTAGCAGTTGTATTTGCTTGTGATAAGTTCAGACCTTATATAGTTGATTCTAAAGTAACTATTCACACTGATCATGTTGCTATTAAATATCTTATGGAAAAGAAATATGCTAAACCTAGACTTATTAGGTGGGTTCTCTTGCTTCAAGAATTTGATTTGCATATTATTGACAAAAAGGGAGCTGAGAACCCCGTTGCAGACAACTTGTCTAGGTTAGAGAATGTTCTTGATGACCCACTACCTATTGATGATAGCTTTCCCGATGAGCAATTAGCTGTCATAAATGCTTCTCGTACTGCTCCATGGTATGCTGATTATGCTAATTATATTGTTGCTAAATTTATACCACCTAGTTTCACATACCAGCAAAAGAAAAAGTTCTTCTATGATTTAAAACATTACTTTTGGGATGACCCACACCTTTATAAAGAAGGAGTAGTTGGTTTTATTAGACGTTGTGTACCCGAGCATGAACAGGAACAGATCCTACGCAAGTGTCACTCTGAGGCTTATGGAGGACACCATGCTGGAGATAGAACTGCACATAAGGTACTGCAATCCGGTTTTTATTAGCCTACTCTCTTCAAAGATGCCCGTAAGTTTGTCTTGTCTTGTGATGAATGTCAAAGAATTGGTAATATTAGTAGACGTCAAGAAATGCCTATGAATTATTCACTTGTTATCGAACCATTTGATGTTTGGGGCTTTGATTATATGGGACTGTTTCCTTCCTCTAATGGGCATACACATATTTTAGTTGCTGTTGATTACGTTACTAAGTGGGTAGAAGCTATTCCAACTAGTAGTGTTGATCATAACACCTCTATTAAGATGCTTAAATAAGTTATTTTTCCGAGGTTTGGAGTCCCTAGATATTTAATGACTGATGGTGGTTCACATTTTATTCATGGTGCTTTTCGTAAAATGCTTGCTAAGTATGATGTTAATCGTAGAATTGCATCTCCATATCATCCACAGTATAGTGGTCAAGTAGAATTGAGTAATAGAGAGCTTAAATTAATTTTGCAAAAGACTGTTAATAGATCTAGAAAGAATTGGTCCAAGAAACTTGATGATGCATTATGGGCATATAGGAGTGCATATAAAAATCCTATGGGTATGTCTCCATATAAAATGGTTTATGGAAAAACATGTCACTCACCTCTCGAACTAGAACATAAGGCATATTGGGCCATTAAAGAGCTCAATTATGATTTCAAACTTGCCGGTAAGAAGAGGCTTGTTGACATTAGCTCACTTGATGAATGGAGAACCCAGGCTTATGAGAATGACAAACTGTTTAAAGAAAAGGTTAAAAGATGGCATGACAAAAGGATACAAAAACGTGAGTTTAATGTAGGTGATTATGTATTGTAATACAACTCTTGTTTAAGATTTTTTGCAGGTAAACTCCTTTCTAAATGGGAAGGTCCTTACATCATCGAGGAGGTTTATCGTTCCGGTGCCATAAAAATCAACAACTTTGAAGGCACAAATCCGATGGTGGTGAACGGTCAAAGAATCAAACATTATATCTCAGGTAATCCTAAAAATGTTGAAACTAATGTTATTGAAACTGTAACCCCGAAGGAATACATATGGGACACTTTCTAGAATGTTTCAGATTCCTGAAAGGAATAGGTATGAGGTACGGTAAGTAAACCGACTCCAAAACAGTTCTAATAGCAATTTTTCTCCGTTTTGGAATATTTAAGAAGATAGGAAAATAAGAAGCAGTCCGGGAAGGACGCGAGGTGTCCACGAGGGTGGAGGGCGCGCCCCCTGCCTCGTGGGCACCTCGTGTGCTCTCCGGACTTCGTTTTCTTAGACGGTACTTCTTTTGGTCGGTAAAAATTCATTATATGATCTCCCGAAGGTTTTGACCACTGTACCACGCAAACATCCTCTGTTTTTGTTTCGAGCTATTTCTGCTACAGATTTAGAGCAAGATGTCTTCTCAAGAGTCACTCGGGGAGAGTCGAGTGTCTCATCCGATACCGGGGCCAAGAGCAAACAGCGATGCCGACCACTTTGGTCGATCAACTGAGGAAGAGATGGAGGCCGACTTGAAAAGGATAGATGCCATGGAGGAGGATCAAGAAGTTACTTCTTGTTTCTGAGCCAGATTCATGATGGGGGAACTACAGAGCTCGACTATTCCAAACTCGGTCATCCCTTCCAACGTTAGATTTCTTTCTTATGAAAATATGAAAAAGAGTGTTATTTGTTCTCCCACAGCTATGAAACATCCTTGGGTGAAAGGAGCTTTAGCCGTCATGGGCAAGCTCCGTAAGGAAATAATGTACCTCAAGCGGCAAGCCAATAAGCTTGAGGAAGAGAACCGTATCCTGAAGGGCATCATCGCTAAGAATATCACATCACCACCCTCGAAGAAGGAGACATAAACACATGGGTATGGGCGCTTCCCTTGGCAACTTCCAAGCTTGGGGGAGTGCCCCGGTATCGTATCACCATCACACTTTTACCTTTACCATTTTGTTAGTTTGATCCTTTTGGTAATATCTCGATCTAGTAGAATAAAGGTTTAGTATGATCTAGTTTTGAGTTTTGCTTTATGATCCTTCTATGTAATCAAGTCCGTGAGCTATATATAATAAAGATTAGTGTTGAGTCAAGGGCTTGATTATCTTGCTATGATCTTGAGGGAATAAAATAAAAGAGATAGAATAAAAAGAATTAAAGAGATCATATGGAGAGTAATGACTTCACATATGAAGAGTATGATGAATAAAAGTTGTTGAGAGTTGACAAGCATAGTTTTGGTCATCGTTGCAATTAATAGGAAGTAATAAATAAAGAGAGGTTTTCACATATAAATATACTATCTTGGACATCTTTTATGATTGTGAGCACTCATTAAAATATGACATGCTAAAGAGTTGATGTTGGACAAGGAAGACAACATAATGGGTTATGTTTTCTTATATCTGAAATAAATTATATTGTCATGGATCATCCAACATGTTGAGTGTCGTGGTTTTGTCACGGCAGATGTCCTAGAGAAAGGACTTAGTCATGGAGCCATCGCGACGGGTTAGCTTGAAGGGGTTAAAGCGGACACAGGGACTCAAGAGAGTTTATACTAGTTCGGCCCCTTCAATGAAGGTAAAAGCCTACGTCTAGTTGTGATGGAATTGAAGGGGTTTCGATGACTAGGGAGCAAACAAGCTTCGCCTATGTCTCGAGTTGTTGTCTCTTCTCCCTGAACCGTCGCCGGGTCATCCCCTTATATACACGGGTGACACCCGTCGGTTCATAGAGTCCCAACACCGGTCGATATTCGTATCTGGGTTGGTCTCTCCTTATTCCTAGCTTACAATACAAGTTTATATACAAATTCCGGTGTACAACTACAAGTCTTGAACCGGCTATGGGCCTTAGGCCCTCATCTGCCTTCTTGGGCTTTATCACTTCTGGAGCTACTGATGAAGTTGATCCGGCCCAGATAGGCCGGTTTACGCCCAGTAGTAATATCCCCAACATTAGGCCCCAGATTGATTTGAACAGGTTCATGTCAATCCTTTAACAAAAACTTCATCTTCAACGTCTTCTCTTAAACTGGTAGACCGCCATGATGTCATTTTTTCTGATTATTGTAAACCGGAGTGATGTCACCTGTCATAACGAAGACATCCATTATGCTTCTTTGTTTAATATATCTGCGGAAATCGAGGCGACAACTCCGTTTCGTGGCCCCTTGATTGTCGCGCCTGACTCATGTTTGCCTTATAAATAGGACCGAAGGGTCATTTCCTTTCTCTTTCCCTTCTTCCCCTTCTGCTTCGTCTTCATCGTGTCGCCAGCCTCGGAGCTCCGCCGCCGTCGTCAACCCCTACACCAACCTTGGCCGCTACATCAACCTGAACGCACCAGAGCGCCGCGGCAACCTTCCGCGTCTTCCCTAACTCTGGTAAACCTTCTGCTCTTCTCAACTCAGATCTGTTCTAGGGTTTCATGTTCTTCCAGTGTTCATCACCTGTTCGTGCTCATACCCCAACTCTGGATGCACCTGCGAACCTCTGCTCTGTATAACGGTAGCTGTTAGTTATCTGCTTTTAGTTTCATGCCCTAGACCATAGATCTCACATATATTTCTGCCCATTGATTCAATGCTGTTCTGCCTTGAGTTTCTGAATATTTTTCTTATTTCTGAACTTGCTTCAGATCCAACGCTGTAAAGAAATCGTGTGAAAGCTGTTTCTGCACACTTATCCATCCTCCATCTCAGCGGTCTCTATGCGTAGGCGGTTTAACCTTATAGAATTTTTTTACCAACCCGGTATATATCATTAGTCCCCTGGTTGAACCGCCAGATGTTGTTGCTTCATAAACTCCGCTTTAGATAGATATGTCCCCGGTTTAACATTACGCATACCAATGTACCTTGATCAATGCATTTTTGAACCAGGATCTTCTACCTTGTAGATTTCCTCATGGCCAAGCAAGTATATGAGTGCAATTGGGTTCCTTCTCGCGTCACAGAGGCTGAACTTGACGATCTCGTCCTGATTGGCGCTTTAGGCAGCAAAGATACCATCCATTGGAGGGCTCCTGGCAAAGAATGCCCTCCCACACCTCAAGAAGGAGAGGTCATTGTTTTCGTAGATCACCTAGCCCGGGGCTTTAAGCCGCCCGGTTCTAAATTTTACCGGGATGTTTTAGCCAATTTCCAACTCCATCCACAAGACACTGGCCCCAACTCTGTTACAAATATGTGTCACTTCCAAGTGCTCTGTGAGGTGTTCTTTCAAGAGGAGCCCACAGTGGAATTGTTCAGAGATCTTTTCCATCTAAACCGCCGTACTGAGTTTACTGATGGCTCTAATATGGAGTTGGGTGGCGTGGCGATTCAGAAAAGGAAAGAGGTGAAATACCCTCACGCCAAACTGCACAACCACCCCAAAGAGTGGAATCAGACATGGTTCTACTGCAAAGACACCTCCCCTGCTGGTGAGAATCCCTTACCTGGCTTTCGTCCGGAGCGGCTCAGCAATACACACCCTTTTCCTCAAAGATTGACTGCCCAGGAGAGAAGCAAATATGCTCCTCAACTGTCAAAGCTCAGAGCCTTTATGGCCAACGGTTTAACAGGGGTTGATCTCGCTCGCTGTTGGATATCATGGAGCATATTGCCCCTTAGTCGGCGCTCCGGTTTGATGTGCGAGTATATTGACAGTGTTGATGACCCACTGTGACATTCCAAAATTCAGCTTTTCGATGAAGAAATCACAGAGGCTGTGAATAAGATGCTGAATGAACCGGAACACGTCTGCGCTAGAACCGGCTTGCTTCCCTTCTATGCCACCAACAAACGACCAGCTGTAAGATTTTGATTTTTCTCTTTGCTGAATCTGTTGTTGATATGTCTGGTCATTGTTTAATATCAGTGTTTGTGCAATCAGGGCAATGATCCGTTTTGGAGCAAGAAACTGCCGCAGGAGAAACCAGAAAAACCGGAGAAAGCAACTCGGCAAAAGACTAAAGCCGTAAAGAAGACTGCCCACAGGAAAAGAACCACTGCATCTTCTAATCCGGCCCCTGATGATGATGTGGGTAATCCAGACTTTGAGGTAGAACTTGACTTACTTGGTTTATTTTTCATACGTCTTATTGATGATGATACTTGTCAGGATGATGCCGAAGCCAGCCATGCGGATGTTGCAGAGGTAATTATTCTCTCTTCCGATTCAGAAACCTTGCCTTCACAAAAAATCCGTCAGGCAAACCGGAAAGTTAAATTTTCTCATCCTCTTGCTTATTTGGATCCTAAATTTCTTATGAAGACCCAACAACACGAAGCCCGTTGCACAACCCAGCACAGCGGCCAGGTAGTTACCTCCGCCGGTTTACCGAACAGTCCGGTTCGGAAACGCCATTCAGAGGTCTCTAATTTGCTTGTCAGTGCTTGTCCTGAAGTGGGTTGCTTTCGTCAACCTCTTAATCCGTCTAACTCCGATTACCAGGTTACTTCCCACTCATCTTCTGGCGAGTCATCGGCGACTCAGCTCCCACCGCTCAAAACGGTGCTTGGGTAAGCTATACTTATTGTGATATTTGCAGTATATCGCCTTAGAACATATGCTGTATTTGATTTTGTTATTCTTCTCAGGGCCAAACCTCGGCCAAGCAAGAAGGCCCGCCTGGACAAAGCGGCCGAAGAAGATGTCGTTCTTGAACCAGGCTAGACACCTAATGTTGAAGCGACTATTCCTGAGGATATGCCCAATGATCCAGCGCAACAAGACGACGATCTTATTACTGAAGAGAGACCTACTGATGCCTCAGGTCCTGTCAGTCAGCCCACAGGTTCCGTCCGGATTGAAAGCTCCACCGGTCCAGCCAAACCTACTGACAAGCCAACAGCCCCAGTGCAAACCGGCGGTACCCAAGATGATGAGATTGTCATTACTGGCACTGGCCACACTAAGCCAAGCAATCCTGTCGCTTTGTCCAAACATTCTAGCAAAGAAGAACTTGCTGCCTTTGGCAAAGGCAAGTGGAACACTGATCTGACGACTTACGCTGCTCTGAATGCCCAAGATATCCATTCCGGCTACCTGAACCAGTTGTATACTAGTCGCGACTATGAAGCCGGTCTGGTTAATATGATGAAAGATAAATATGAGGTAACTTCCATATGCTCCTTCCTGCTTGTATGCTTCAATTCTTGCTGATTCTCCTAGCCCCCAAGGGCCGGTTTGTAATCTTCTTTCAAACTGGGACTTACTAATGTAAACCTTAATGCTTTGAAATTCGCTGATGTAGCCCCCAAGGGCCGGTTCAACTTAGCATAGTTAAACCGGTACTTTAAGTAATTGAAATTGCCGCATCAGAATATATACGAGCAAATAGCCATTAGCCCCCAAGTGCCAAGTTGAATACTTGTATTGATCTTGGGACTTTGTAACCAATTGAAAGATGAAGATCGAATATGCATTAGCCCCCAAGTGCCAAGTGCATAACTTGTTATGGGGTTGGTACTTCAATCCTTGTACCATTTTGTTGAAGCATATAACTGTCTGCATGCAGGCTGAGCTGAAGACGAAAGAAAGCCAAACCGCCGACCTCCAAGAAAACCTGAAAACCCAACAAGATGAAACCTCCAAAGCAAAAGAGGAGTTAGCCAGCGCTTTAAGCGCCATGGAGCAGCTTAAGGAGAGCTTTAAGAAGAAGCAGGCGGATTGGGCCACTGAAAAGTCCACTTTAATCAAGCAAGCAGAGGACGCCGAGGCTGTACTATGACCACTACCATCTTTGGTAAGCCATTTTGACTTCTGAATTGATTTGGCCTTCTTACAGAGCTGCCGGTTTAACCCTTATGATATTTCAGGGACACGCACTGGTCACTTGGGTTCAGATGTGCGGAAAAAATTGAAAGTCGTCTACACGTTGGTCGAACAGCTGTATACTGGTGCGCAGCGGATCATCTGTACCGCATCTCACAACAAACTGGCCCCTACTTTGATTCAAGATACCCTGATGAAGCTGTCGGTGCTTCCCGCCCGGGTTGAAGAGCTAAAGAAATCTGCTGCTTGAATCAGTGCGATCAATGCCTTAATGCGGGCAAAAGCCTGGGTGCCGGATTTTGATCCTATTGAAGCGGCTCAGGGCTATCCCATCTTGAAAGAAGATGGGTCAGAATTTAGTGAAGCGGATCAGCGAGCCATAAACCAGGAGGTGCGTCCGCTAGCTTGTCAACTGGTTGAAGAAGCAGACTTGTCTCGTTATCAAGCTCAATATGATAATTAGAACAAGCGAATAGCTGCCCCAGTTCATGAATCAGAAAATCTTATCCCTCCAATCTGTAAGCACACTTATGCTCCCGATATTGACCCGTCATTGCTGATCCACGATGAAGCTGTTTTTCAAGCATTAATGGGAATCAACTGGACAACTGTTGATTTCCAGCCACTGGGTAGAGAAACGGAGGCTGAAGTGGCACAAGATGATCCACAACCATCAGGCCAGGCTAGTGACCAGGCTTGAACCGGAAGCCGGTTTTGAAACTGCCTCTCCTTTGCAAAAAACAATGATATTATTATGGGCACCATGTTGCCTTGTAATAGACTAGTTGATGCTTTTGATGTTGATATGCCTTCGTGCATAATTTATTTTTCCTGTGGTGATGAACTTTCCAAAGCGTTTTTCTGCAATAAAAAACTCTTCAAGTGCCACCGCGGTTGTACCGTCTGGCGGAATATGATGTCTGCATATATGAAGTCAAAACATCAAAAATTCTTAAGTATATGAGCAAATTTTTGCGATACATAATACCTGCCATCGTTGAGCATGAAGTTGGCTTGGCCAATCTTGAAGCGGAGTTTTGCAAACCCACACTTTTGGAGGAGATAACAGCTCCTGTATATATATGACGCCTGTTTATCAGGTAAACCATGCCGGGTTATAATAAACTCCGTGTTACTCCATAAGAGGATGTTAACAACAAGGATCAAACCGGGCAAATAGTCTCTGGATTGACGTGAACTGTGTTTCGTCAATCGATTGGTTAAAAAACTTTGTCGGTTTAAAAAACGTAATAAAAAGCAAAAACCCCCCTTCAAAAAAAAGTATAAAGAAAATGCAAAAAAGGTTTATTTAAGCTAATCAGATGGTGTTACCATGGCCGAACACGACCAAGCTCCAGTTAGGTGTAACTATGGTTGTAGTCAGCCAGGTCCCCAAATGAAACCGTGGCATTTATGCCGATCAAGTGGCATGGTCATGGTTCGGGTTCGACTAAGCCCCCAAGTGATTCTATGACCTTAGGCCGACCAAGAGGCATGACTGGTTCAGACGTGACCAAGTCCCCAAGTGATCTGGTGGCTTTCGCCTATCAAGGGGCATGGTATTGGTTCGGATACGACCAATCCTCCAAGTGATATGATGCTTTTGTAAAGCTAACTCAAGGGGTAAACCGGAGGCCGCTTTAGAGCAACTCCGTGTAACCTCACATGATGTAAAAGAACAGATACCCCGCTTTAGCTGAGGCTCCGGTTCATTATATGTAATCATAATATATACATTGTCGTAATATGTACATAAGTATAGCCAATGGCTCAAGTATAGTAAGGCCAAAGATGAGCTATGTTCCACGGCCTGTTGGTCTCCTCCTCTGATGTGCGTGAGTCTTTATGCTCTCGAATATCGATCAGATAGTATGACCCGTTGTGCAGATTCTTGCTGACCACGAAAGGCCCCTCCCAAGGTGGGGATAGCTTATGCATATCAGTCTGATCTTGGATGAGCCGAAGCACCAAATCTCCTTCCTGAAAGGTTCTAGTTCTGACTCGGCGACTGTGATAACGATGAAGATCCTGCTGGTAAATCGCCGATCGGGCGGCTGCAACGTCACGCTCTTTGTCTAACCGGTCCAAAGCATCTTGCCATGCTGTCTCGTTGTTCGCTTCAATATAAGCCGTCACACGAGGTGAATCATGACGTATATCACTGGGGAGAACCGCCTCCGCTCCATAAACCATGAAGAACAGTGTGTATCCTGTTGATCTGTTGGGTGTTGTATTGATGCTCCATAACACAGATGGTAATTCTTCTACCCAACAACCCGGCGTTCTCTGCAAAGGAACCATGAGCCGGGGCTTAATGCCTCTCAAGGTCTCTTGATTAGCTCTTTCTGCTTGACCATTGGACTGTGGATGCGCCACTGATGAAACATCGAGCCGGATGTGTTCCCATTCGCAGAACTCTTTCATAGCACCTTTGGACAAATTGGTGCCATTATCTGTGATAATACTGTGCGGAAAGCCAAACCGGAAAATCACCTTTTTGATGAACTGAAACCGCCATGGCCGCATCACACTTGCTAATAGGTTCTGCCTCCACCCACTTTGTAAACTTGTCAACCGCCACCAGGAGGTGGGTCTTCTTATCTTTGGACCTTTTGAAAGGCCCAACCATATCCAGCCCCCAAGTCGCAAACGGCCAAGTAATTGGAATCATTCTCAATTCTTGAGCCGGTACATGAGCACGTCTTGAAAACCTTTGGCAACCATCACATCGTCTGACCAGATCCTCTGCATCAGGATGAACAGTTAACCAATAGAAGCCATGGCGAAACGCTTTAGCCACCAGAGACTTTGAACCGACGTGGTGACCACAATCTCCTTCATGGATCTCACGCAAAATTTCACGGCCTTCTTCAGGAGACACGCAGCGTTGAAAAGCTCCTGACACACTGCAATGATGTAACTCACCATTGATAATAGCCATGGACTTGGATCGCTGGATTATCTGCCGGGCCAGAATCTCATCCTCTGGCAACTCACCCCGATTCTTGTACGCCAGGTAAGGAAGCGTCCAATCCGGAATAACATGTATAGCTGCCACCAATTGAGCCTCCGGATCAGGAATAGCCAAATCCTCTTCACCTGGGATCTTGACCGACGGGTTGTGTAGCACATCCAGAAAAACATTGGGCGGGACCGGTTTGCGCTAAGAGCCCAGCCGGCTTAAAGCGTCCGCCGCTTCATTTTTTCGCCGGTCCACGTGGTCCACCTGATAGCCTTTGAAATAACCTGCAACAACATCCACTTCACGACGATATGCTGCCATAAGTGGGTCCTTGGAGTCCCAAGTGCTAGACACTTGCTGAGCCACAAGGTCCGAGTCACCGAAGCACTTAACTCGACTTAGATTCATCTCCTTAGCCATCCGGAGACCATGGAGCAATGCTTCATACTCAGCTACATTGTTAGTACAAGGGAACATTAAGCGGAGAACATGACAAAACTTATCACCTCGTGGGGAAGTTAATACGACTCCAGCCCCCGAGCCTTCCAACTGCCTGGATCCGTCAAAATGGACGGTCCAATACGTGTGATCCGGCTTTTCTTCAGGTGCTTGCATTTCCATCCAATCATTGATGAAATCAACAAGTGCTTGAGACTTAACCGCTGTCTGAGGCACATACTTCAAACCGTACGGCCCCAGCTCTATAGCTCACTTTGCAATCCGGCCAGTTGCTTCCCGGTTCTGGATGATATCTCCCAAAGGAGCAGAACTGACCACCGTAATTGGGTGCCGTTGGAAGTATTGTTTAAGCTTCCGGCTTGCCATAAAAACTCCATACACCAGCTTCTGCCAATGCGGATACCTTTGCTTGGAATCGATTAGTACCTCGCTGATATAATAGACCGGACGTTGAACCGGATGCTCCTTACCTGCCTCCTTTCGTTCCACCACAATGGCCATGCTGACTGCCCGAACATTGGCAGCAACATATAGCAACAACGGCTCCTTGTCAATGGGAGCGGCGAGCACCGGTGGATTGGCCAATTGCCACTTTAAGTCCTCAAACGCTTCATCAGCGGCAGAACTCCAGACAAACTGATCCGTCTTTTTCAACATCTGATACAAAGGGATTGCCTTCTCACCAAGACGACTGATAAACCGGCTTAATGCCACAATCCGGCCGGCCAGTCGTTGAACATCATTGATACACTTTGGTTTAGCCAGGGAGGTGATGGCCGTGATGTTCTCCGGATTAGCCTCAATTCCCCTGTTGGACACCAGAAAACCCAATAACTTGCCCGCCGGTGCACCGAAAACACACTTGTCCGGATTAAGCATCATCTTGTATGTCCTCAGGTTATCAAAAGTTTCCTTCAAATCATCAATCAAAGTCTCCTTCTCCCTAGACTTAACCACGATATCATCCACGTAAGCATGTACATTACGGACAATCTTCTTGTGAAGACAATTTTGTACACACCGTTGGTGAGTTGCCTGGGCACTCTTGAGCCCGAAGGGCATAGACACATAGCAGAAGGCTCCAAAGGGAGTTATAAATGCCGTCTTCTCCTGGTCCTTAACTGCCATTTTGATCTGATGATAGCCAGAATATGCATCCAAAAAGCTTAAACGCTCACAACCCGCCGTAGCATCAATAATTTGATCAATACGGGGGAGGGCAAAAGGATCCGCTGGACAAGCTTTATTAAGATCTGTGTAATCCACACACATGCGCCAGGTGCCGTTTCTCTTGAGGACTAGTACCGGATTGGCAAGCCACTCAGGGTGAAAAACTTCAATAATAAAACCTGCCGCTAAGAGCCTGGCTACTTCTTCTCTAATGGCCTTGCGTCTTTCTTCGTTAAACCGGCAGAGGAACTGTTTCACCGGTTTATATTTAGGATCCACATTAAGGGTGTGCTCAGCGAGTTGCCTCGGTACACCTGGCATGTCAGAGGGCTTCCATGCAAAAATGTCCCGATTCTCACGGATGAACTCGATGAGCGCACTTTCCTATTTTGGATCCAAGTTGGCACTGATGCTGAACTACTTGGACGAATCACCAGGTACGAAGTCAACAAGCTTAGTTTCTGCTGCCGATTTGAACTTCAAGGCCGGATCATGCTCCATAGTTGGCTTTTTCAACGGAGTCATGTCCGCCGGATCAACATTGTCCTTATAGTACTTTAACTCCTCCATGGCACAAACCGACTCTGCATAAGCCGCATCTCCTTCCTCGCACTCCAAAGCGATTTTGCGGCTTCCATGAACCGTTATTGTCCCCCTGTGACCCGGCATCTTGAGCTGCAAATACACATAACAAGGCCGTGCCATAAACTTGGCGTAAGCCGGTCGCCCAAACAGAGCGTGATATGGACTCTGGATTTTCACCACTTCAAACGTCAATGGCTCTGACCTGGAATCATGGTCATCCCCAAAGGCCACTTCCAGAGCTATCTTACCAACGGGATACACTGATCTGCCAGGCACTACACCGTGGAATACTGTATTAGACGGTTTGAGATTCTTATCTGTTAGTCCCATACGGCGGAAGGTCTCATAGTATAGGATGTTAATGCTGCTCCCTCCATCCATGAGCACCTTGGTGAAATTATAACCTCCCACCTGGGGCGCCACCACCAGAGCCAACTGATCCGGATTATCGACCTAGGGAGGATGATCTTCTCTGCTCCATATGATGGGATGCTCGGACCAACGTAGATAACGGGGTATGGCCGGTTCAACAGAGTTGTCCGCCCGCCTCTGAACCTTCCGGTCTCACTTGTCCAAGCTAGTGGTGAAGACATGGTACTGCCCACTACTCAGCTGCTTTGGGTTGCTCTGGTAACCTGACTGCTGCTGTTGTTGGTTGTAACCACCCTGGTTGTTCTGACTATTTTGACCATTATGTCCGCCCAGATTACCATTGAATCCTGAACCGGAACTTCCTCCACCGTAACCCGGCCCGGATCCTGAGCCACCGCCAGATTCGTGATCATACCGGAAATTATTAGAATTCTTGAACTCCTGCATAATAAAGCAATCTTTCCAAAGGTGGTTTGCTGGCACCTCCTTCGTCCCATGTTTTGTACATGGCTGGTTTAACAGGTAGTTTAGGCGGTTTGGGTTAGGGTTGGGTGCTCCATTACGATTTTTCAGTCTACCCTTGCGTCACTGGCCATTGTCCTGTGCGTTGGTATTAGCCACAAAGTCCATGTTACCATCCGCTTTACGCTTGCCTCCACCACCATTGTCTGCCCAGTGATGCTGCTGACCTTTGGAGCTGCTGTTCTTCTTCCCTTTCCCTGTCTTGTCATCATCAGATTCGGGATCCTTGGTACTATCAGAATCAGCATATTTCACCAAAGCGGCCATGAGGGTCCCCATGTCGGTGCAATGACGCTTCATCCGTCCCAACTTTAGCTTTAGGGGCCCAAATCGGTAGTTGCCTTCTAGGGTTAATACTGCGGTGTTAGCGTTGATGCGGTCTGAGGAATGCAACACTTGTGAAACCCGACGCACCCAATGAGTCGTTGATTCTCCTTCCTCCTGGACGCATGCAGCTAAGTCTACTATTGACATAGGCTATTTACAGGTATCCTTGAAATTGTTGATAAACCGGGCTCGTAACTGGGCCCATGAACTGATAGAATTAGCCGGCAAGCTTTTTAACCAAGTACGGGCCGTTCCTTCAAGCATCATGGTGAAGTATTTCGCACACGCCGCGTCATCCACATCAAGCATCTCCATGGCCATCTCATAGCTCTCCACCCATGTCTTTGGAGGCTGATCCGCCGTGTAATTCGGTACCTTGCGCGGGCCTTTGAAATCCTTGGGCAGGCGCACATTGCGTAAAGCGGGGATAAGGCACCCCCAAAGAACTAGAAGTAACACCAGGTTCAGTCGAGGTGGTTGGACAAACCGGCGTGAGCTGCCGAGCCTGATGTTGTGCGACTAACTCGGCCTCCCTGCGCGCGCAGGCCCGGTCCACCACTCCCTGAGCGTTATCAGCACCACCTGCCGGGTTGTTGTCACGGGGTGCTCCCCGTCGTTCGTTACTCGACACTGCCGGTTCATCCATGTGTCTGCTATAGCTCCGGCTTGGACGGGGGGTCGAGTGGATCCGGTCGCGGCTGTACGAGTACGCTTCCTGTTGGGCCAAAGCTGTCCTCAGAAGCTCCTTGACCCATCGCGTCTCTACTGCCTGCGGCGAGTCACCTTCAATTGGAATGGCCTCCAGCCGTGCAGCAGCGGCAACAAGATTGTCCATTAGGTTGGAGTAGTGACCCGGAGGTGTTAAAGCAGCCTGAGGTATGACGGTGTTTTGACGAGGCGGGTCCATCTGACGAGGCTGAACCGGTGCACCGGTCCCAGGGGCTTCTGCCCGGTTTCCCTCCAGCGGATTGCCGGCTCTTGGTCCTGGAGTGTTGAAAAGGTCTCTAGCCTCAAAAACCGGAGGTAAACAGGATCAGTGCTTCCTCCTTATGACTTCATGCGACGCGCTCTGGTCCAACATAAGCCGGTAGGCCTGTGCGTCTAAAGCGGCCCGCTCTGCGGCCATCCTGGCATCCTCGGCCACCAGATCTGTCTTGGCCTGGGTGATCTGTTCCTTTACCTTTGCAATCTCCGCGTTGTGAACATCCTGATCCGGTGGATTAACCTCCGCCACAAGCACAGCCAATGCATCAAATAGTTCTGATAGAACCTGAGCCGGCGGGCGCACAGGGCCTCCTGCCCCGGCAGCCGTCGCCGCTGCTGAACCGGAGATCGTTGCCACAGCATTCGAAGAATGAAGCGCCGCTTGTGTTTCGGCCATGAATATTCCAACCCGATTGGGCAGATCAGAGGGCTCCGGAATACTGTCGCCATCGGAACAGCTCCCAATCCGGCCATCTTGTAGCTGATAAAGAGATTCGGTTTCTCCGGTCGAAGACTCGTCACCGGAACAAACAACGGTCGCACCGCGAAATTCCGATCCGTCCTCATAACCTCCTCCATGGATGACTCCCACGAAGGCACGCTTCACGGCCGGTTTAACCCGGGCGGATCGCGCATGCTGAACCGTCTCGACGAGGTCGGTGCAGATGTCCGGCTCAGGGCCCGGTTCACCAATCTTGCCAATGAAAACGTGAATGCCACCAAAGGGGACCCGGTACCCGTACTCAACTGAGTCGGCCTCGGGGCTCCAGCCTGCATCGTCGATGTAGAGCTTGCCGCGACGACTCTTAGTCATCCGGCCTACGGCGTACCCCTCAAGTCCTTCAAAGCGGCCCTCCAAGAACCGGAAACCATCGTGCGATAGCCCCACGGTGGGTGCCAACTCTCGTGGTTTTGTCACGGCAGATGTCCTAGAGAAAGGACTTAGTCGTGGAGCCATCGCGACGGGTTAGCTTGAAGGGGTTAAAGCGGATACAGGGACGCAAGAGAGTTTATACTAGTTCGGCCCCTTCAATGAAGGTAAAAGCCTACGTCTAGTTGTGATGGAATTGAAGGGGTTTCGATGACTAGGGAGCAAACAAGCTTCGCCTATGTCTCGAGTTGTTGTCTCTTCTCCCTGAACCGTCGCCGGGTCGTCCCCTTATATACACAGGTGACACCCGTCGGTTCATAGAGTCCCAACACCGGTCGATATTCATATCCGGGTTGGTCTCTCCTTATTCCTAGCTTACAATACAAGTTTATATACAAATTCCGGTTTACAGCTACAAGTCTTGAATCGGCTACGGGCCTTAGGCCCGCATCTGCCTTCTTGGGCTTTATCACTTCTGGAGCTACTGATGAAGTTGATCCAGCCCAGATAGGCCGGTTTACGCCCAGTAGTAATATCCCCAACATTGAGCTTGCATTTCCCTCTCCTGCTAGCCAAATTCTTTGGACCAAGTAGAGATACTACTTGTGCTTCCAAATATCCTTAAACCCAGTTTTGCCATAAGAGTCCACCATATCTACCTATGGATTGAGTAAGATCCTTCAAGTAAGTTGTTATTGTTGCAAGCAATAAAAATTGCTCCCTAAATATGTATGATTTATAAGTGAGGAGAAAATAAGCTTTATACGATCTTGTGATGTGGAAGAAGTAAAAGCGACGGACTGCATAATAAAGGTCCATATCACAAGTGGCAATATAAAGTGACGTTCTTTCACATTAAGATTTTGTGCATCCAACCATAAAAGCGCATGACAACCTCTGCTTCCCTTTGCGAAGGGCCTATCTTTTATTCTTGTCTTATACTTCATACAAGAGTCATGGTGATCTTCACCTTTCCTTTTTACATTTTATCCTTTGGCATGCACAATGTGCTGGAAAGATCCTGATATATATAGCTAATTGGATGTAAGTTTTCATGAACTATTATTGTTGACATTACCCTTGAGGTAAAAGGTTGGGAGGCAAAACTATAAGCCCCTATCTTTCTCTGTGTCCGACTAAAACTTCATAACCATAAATATTGCGTGAGTGTTAGCAATTGTGAAAGACTAAATGATAGTTGAGTATGTGGACTTACTGAAAAGCTCTTATATTGACTCTTTCTGATGTTATGATAAATTGAAATTGCTTCAATGACTGAGATTATAGTATGTGGACATATTTTTTGATATCGGCTTTCGCTTGAGGACAAGTGAGGTCTAAGCTTGGGGGAGTTGATACGTCCATTTTGCATCATGCTTTTATATCGATATTTATTGCATTATGGGCTGTTATTACACATTATGTCACAATACTTATGCCTATTGTATCTTATTTTACAAGGTTTACATGAAGAGGAAGAGTGCCGACAGCTGGAATTCTGGGCTCGAAAAGGAGCAAATATTAGAGACCTATTCTGCACAAGTCCAAAAGTCCTAAAACTTCATGGGAGCATGTTTCAGAATATATAAAAAAAATTGGGCAAAGGAAGTACCAGAGGGGGGCCACCCACCATCCACGAGGGTGGGGGGCTCGCCCTACCCCCTGGGCGCGCCCCCTGCCTCGTCGGCCCTCCGGCAGGCCTCTGATGCCCATCTTCTGCTATATGAGGTCTTCCGTCGAGGAAAAAAAATCATAAGCTAGCTCACGGGATGAAACTTCGCCGCGACGAGGCGGAACCAATCTAGGGCTCCGGCGGAGCTGTTCTACCGGGGAAACATCCCTACTGGAGGGGGAAATAATCACCGTCGTCATCACCAACGATCCTCTCACTGGGAGGGGGTCAATCTCCATCAACATCTTGACCAGCACCATCTCATCTCAAACCCTAGTTCATCTCTTGTATCCAATCTTTGTCCCAAAGCCTCGGATTGGTACCTGTGGGTTGCTAGTAGTGTTGATTACTTCTTATAGTTGATGCTAGTTGGTTTATTCGGCGGAAGATCATATGTTCAGATCCTTTATGCATATTAATACCCCTCTGATTATGAACATGAATATGATTTGTGAGTAGTTACATTTGTTCCTGAGGACATGGGAGAAGTCTTGCTATGAGTAGTCATGTGAATTTGGTATTCATTCAATATTTTGATGAGATGCACGTTGTCTTTCCTCTAGTGGTGTCATGTGAACGTCGACTACATGAAACTTCACCATTGTTTGGGCCTAGAGGAAGGCATTGGGAAGTAATAAGTAGATGATGGGTTGCTAGAGTGACATAAGCTTAAACCCTAGTTTATGAGTTGCTTCGTAAGGGGCTGATTTGGATCCATATGTTTCATGCTATGGTTAGGTTTACCTTAATACTTCTTTTGTAGTTGCAGATGCTTGCAATAGGGGTTAATCATAAGTGGGATGCTTGTCCAAGGAAGGGTAGTACCCAAGCACCGGTCCACCCACATATCAAATTATCAAAGTACCGAACGCGAATCATATGAACGCAATGAAAACTAGCTTGACGATAATTCCCATGTGTCCTCGGGAGCGTTTTCCTTCATATAAGAGTTTGTCCAGGCTTGTCCTTTGCTACAAAAGGGATTGAGCCATCTTGATGCACCTTATTTATTTTTATTACTTGTTACTCGTTACAAATTACCTTATCACAAAACTATTTGTTACTGATAATTTCAGTGCTTGTAGAGAATACCTTACTGAAAACTGCTTATAATTTCCTTTTGCTCCTCGTTGGGTTCGACACTTTTACTTATCGAAAGGACTATGATAGATCCCCAATACTTTTGGGTCATCAGTTCCCTCTCGGAACCACGAGCCTTCTTGAGGGAAGCTCCGGTTTGCAAGAAGCTTACACCAAAACTTGTCCCAATTCGGGCAAAAAAATTGCCGCAACATGTTGGTGCCATGTCATGACACCATGCCAAGTTTCATGATTTTCAGGCCTGTTTTGGAATTACAGGAATTAAAAAACCAAGTTTCTCAATCTTTCCGGCCGAGCCACGACGCCCGGATGTTTGAATTTCACTCCCATCTCTTGCATGGGACCTAGAAATTCACCCAAAGACACACATGTGATTTTTCAAACAACTTTGGTGCACTGGAGCATGCGATTGTAGTTCAAATTTGAATTATGCACATTAAATGCCCAAAAACTCAATTAATGTATAAAAAGGCGAAACGAGCCCGGAATAATTCCAAAATTTAGCATGGTACTTCTATTTGGTCTACTCTGGCTGCGTAAAAAAATTAAGGCAGGAGAAGGCAGTGTATGTATGTCGTTTCGCACACGGAGGTGACACGTTCACTCTCGGAACCACGAGCCTTCTTGTGGGAAGCTCTAGTTTGCAAGAAGCTTACTGAGGGAGTCCCGGATTAGGGGTTGTCCGGATGGGCGGACTATACCTTCAACCAGACTCCAGGACTATGAAGATACAAGATTGAAGACTTCGTCCCGTGTCCGGAAGGGACTTTCCTTGGCGTGGAAGGCAAGCTCGGCGATACGGATATTCAGATCTCCTACCATTGTAACCGACTCTATGTAACCCTAACCCTATCCAGTGCCTATATAAACCGGAGGGTTTTAGTCCGTAGGACAACATACACATCAACAATCATACCATAGGCTAGCTTCTAGGGTTTAGCCTCTGTGATCTCATGGTAGATCAACTCTTGTAATACCCATACCATCAATATTAATCAAGCAGGACGTAGGGTTTTACCTCCATCGAGAGGGCCCGAACCTGGGTAAAACTTCGTGTCCCCTGCCTCCTGTTACTATCCGGCCTAGACGCACAGTTTGGGACCCCCAACCCGAGATCCGCCGGTTTTGACACCGACATTGGTGCTTTCATTGAGAGTTCCTCTGTGCCGTTGCTGTCAGGCCCGATGGCCCCTATGATCTTCAACAGCGATGCAGTCCAGGGTGAGACCTTCCTCCCCGGACAGATCTTCGTCTTCGGCGGCTTCGCACTGCAGGCCAATTCACCTGGCTATCTGGAGCAGATCGAAAGCTACGCCCCTGGCCGTCAGGTCAGATTCGGAAGTTTTAAATACACGACTGACATCCGCGGGGACTTGATCTTCGACGGATTCGAGCCACTGCTGAGCGCGCCGCACTGTCCCGACGAGCATAATCTAGCTCTGCCACCGAATAGTGCCTTGGAGGCCGCACCCGCATCGGCTCCGGTCCCTAATTTGGAGCCAACTGTGCCAATCGAGGATGGGCGGTTGGACGCCACCTCGGGGGCTGCGATCCCAACAGCGATTGAGCTGAACACCTGCCCCGCACTCCGCGAGACTCATGACTCCAAGGAGCCGGGCTCTTTTCCGGACTCCGAACCATCCGCGCCCCGGCCTATCGAATCCGATTGGGCGCCGATCATGGAGTTCACTGCCGCGGACATCTTTCAGCACTCGCCTTTTGGTGATATTCTGAAGTTACTGAAGTCTCTCTCTTTATCAGGAGAGCCCTGGCCAGACTGCGGCCAGCAAGGTTGGGATTCGGACGATGAAGAAATTCAAAGCCCACCCACTACCCACTTTGTAGCCACTGTCGACGACTTAACCGACATGCTCGACTTCGACTATGAAGACATCGACGGTATGGACGCTGATGAAGGAGATAATGAAGAACCAGCGCCTACTAGGCCCTGGAAAGCCACCTCGTCGTATGACATATACATGGTGGACACCCCAAAAGAGGGAGATGTCGATGGAACAGCGGAGGATGACCCCTCCAAGAAACAGCCTAAGCGCCGACGTCAGCGGCGCCGCTCAAAATCCCGCCAAAACAAACACGGTGATTCCAACACGGGAGATAATAACACCACGGAAAGCGCCGAAGAAAACCCCCTCCAGCAAGATTTAGCACAGGAGGATGGAGAAACCAGCCCTCATAAGAGAGCGGCAGACAGAGAGGTCGAGGACGATAATTATATGCCTCCCTCCGAAGACGAGGCAAGCCTCGACGACGACGAATTCGTCGTGCCAGAGGATCCCATCGAGCAAGAGCGTTTTCAATGCAGGCTTATGGCCACGGCAAGAAGCCTCAAGAAAAAACAGCAACAACTCAGAGCTGATCAAGATTTGCTAGTTGACAGATGGACTGAAGTTCTTGCGGCCGAAGAGCATAAACTCGAACGCCCCTCCAAGAGCTACCCAAAGCGCAGGTTGCTACCCCAATTAGAGGAGGAAGCACTTGACGCGGCCGACCGGCCACCTCATGGCCGCGATAGAGAGGCCTCTTGGCCCTCCACTCAAGCTGCACCCCGTACCAAGGCACGGGACTATGCGCCAGACTTACGAGATATGTTGGAGGACAAGGCTAAACAAACAAGATCAATCTACGGATCGCATGGGCGTCCCATGGCTCGAGACGGCATCCATCACGCCGGCCACAAATTCGGCAAGGCCGAACACAGTAGACAAGGCTCACTGGAGCTATGTCATGATATAGCCCAGTACAGAGGCACCGCACACCCACTCTGCTTCACAGACGAAATAATGGATCATCAAATCCCCGAGGGTTTCAAACCCATAAACATCGAATCATATGATGGCACGACAGATCCTGCAGTATGGATTGAGGATTATCTCCTTCATATCCATATGGCCCGCGGCGACGATTTCCACGCCATCAAATACGTCCCACTCAAGCTTAAAGGACCAGCTCGGCATTGGCTTAACAGCTTGCCAACATGATCAATCAGTTGTTGGGAGGACCTGGAAGCCGCATTCCTTGACAATTTCTAGGGCACTTATGTGCGACCCCCAGACGCCGATGACCTAAGCCATGTAATTGAGCAGCCAGATGAATCGACCAGGCAATTCTGGACACGGTTCTTAACAAAGAAAAATCAAATAGTCGACTGTCCGGACGCTGAGGCCCTAGCAGCCTTCAAGCACAATATCCGCGACGAGTGTCTAGCCCGGCACCTTGGACAGGAAAAGCCGAAATCTATGGCAGCACTCATGACACTCATGACCCGCTTTTGCACGGGAGAAGACAGTTGGCTTGCTCATAGCAACAATATAACCAAAAACCCTGGTAATTTGGACACCAGGGACAGTGGTGGAAGGTCATGTTGAACCAAGCAGAAGCGCCGCATTAACGGCGGCAATGCTGAGGATACGGCAGTTAATGCCGGATTCAGAGGCTCTAAATCTGGTCAGCGGAAGAAGCCATTCAAAAGGAATCCTAGGGGCCTGTCCAGTTTGGACCGAATACTCGACCGCTTATGCCAGATACATGGCACCCCCGAAAAGCCGGCTAATCACACCAACAGGGATTGTTGGGTGTTCAAGCAGGCAGGCAAGCTAAACGCCGAGAACGAAGACAAGGGGTTGCATAGAGATGACGACGAGGAGCCCCGGCCGTCGAACAACAGGGGACAGAAGGGTTTTCCCCCACAAGTGCGGACGGTGAACATGATATACGCAACCCACATCCCCAAGATGGAGCGGAAGCACGCGTTAAGGGACGTATACGTGATAGAGCCAGTCGCCCCAAAGTTCAACCCATGGTCCTCCTGCCCGATCACCTTTGATCAGAGGGACCACCCCGCTAGCACCCGTCACGGCGGCTTCACCGCATTGGTTCTAGACCCAATTATTGACGGATTTCTTCTCACTAGAGTCCTTATGGACGGCGGCAGCAGCCTGAACCTGCTTTACCAGGATACAGTGCAGAAAATGGGCATAGATCCCTTGAGGATTAAACCCACCAAAACGACCTTTAAAGGCGTAATACCAGGTGTAGAGGCCAGCTGTATAGGCTCAGTCACACTTGAAGTGGTCTTCGGATCTCCGGATAATTTCCGAAGCGAGGAGTTAATCTTCGACATAGTCCCGTTTCGCAATGGTTATCACGCACTGCTCGGGCGAACCGCATTTGCTAAGTTCAATGCGGTACCGCATTACGCATACCTTAAGCTCAAGATGCCAGGCCCTCGAGGAGTAATTACGGTCAATGGAAACACCGAACGCTCCCTCTGAACGGAGGAGCACACGGCGGCCCTTGCGGCGGAAGTTCAAAGCAGCCTCTTTAGGCAGTTCTCCAGTCCGGCCACTAAACGACTGGACATCGTCAAGCACGCCCGGAGTAACCTACAACAAGACCGCCTGGCATGATCCGAGCAGACGTAGCAATGCGGCCCCAACCCCAACCCTCGCAAAAAGGCGACGCCAGTACTTCGTGTACATAATTACGCTCTAGAGATACCATGGGCACAGGGGGAGGGGCACCACCATGGCACGCCCGAAACACGGCTTAAACCGCACCGGGGGCTGCCGATTTTTTAAATTTTCTCTTACTTTCAGGACTCCACTCTTCGGAAGGCCTGTTTGGCAGTTTAGTTGCCGCACAAACGATGCAAGAACCAGGGAAGCAGCCAAGCCACGCCGCATTACGGAACTCCCAGGTGGTCTCTATCACGAGCAGTATACCTGTTTCACACATTATTCCGCAGCTTGCCCCTGGAGCGGACATGTTACATAGTCCAACCTTTTGCGTATCGCATTATTTGTATCGTTCTGCTTTGATCGCAGCTCTTTTTAATAAACAATGCATAGCTTTTGTCTATTTTTGCATTACTTTTTTTTATATATTTATATATGTTCCTTAACGACATGTTGCACCCGTACACTTTGGTACAGCCAAAATACGCCAGGGGCTTCCGTACCCCTCAACATGGTGTGAGAAGTCCGAACACTTTAACAAGTACGGCACCCCGAACTTATAGCATTATATGCATCGGCTCCGAATCATGTCTTGGGTCAATAGTTGGGTTTGCCCGGCTACTATGTTTTAGTGCCTTACGTTCTGCTATATCGGCTTAGGTAGCACTAGGAGAACCACTGCGATTGTGCCCCGGTTGAGCTAGGTCGAGCACCTCAGTGGAGAAAGCTAAAACCGACCGTCATGATGAGGCGAGAGCTGGTCGCTATTCGAGAGGTTTTTTCGAGTCCCTAAAGACTTGTGTCGCTTAGGGCGAGGAGCCGGCTCTGTCCGGCCAAGACGTGGATAGCGCCCCGAACTCGGTCTTCCGAATACTAGGGGCTTCGCCGAAATTTAAAATTATAGAATTCTATGGCTAAGTGAGAGTGTTCACGCATTATAGTCCGATTGCCTCGTTCGTCGGGCTGAGCGCCTCCCTCGAAGGACCCAAATCTGGGAAAAAGAGCGCCCAGGTTTATCCCCGAACACCCCAGCACTAGCGGCAAGGGGGCAGAAGCCGACGACTCGCCATCTCTCAGTATTGATAAACAGCCACACAGAAGGTAATATTTTAAATTCAAACAGTATTGCTTAAGCGCATATGAACAAGTTTTCAGCGCACAGGACAAAACGAGCGAGTTTTACTCAAAAAATTACATCCATAGAACATTCCTCCACCACAAGGCGGGCACCCTTCAGAACATCCTTATAATAATTTTTGGGCTTACGATGCTCTTTCCACGGCGGTGGCCCGTCCTTCACAAGCTTCTCAGCATCCAGCTTACCCCAATGCACCTTCGCACGGGCAAGGGCCCTACGGGCACCCTCAATGCAGACGGAGCGCTTGATGACTTCGAGCCTTGGGACAGGCCTCCACCAGCCGCCGCACCAGCCCGAAATAGGTCCCAGGCTGAGCCTCTCTAGGCCACAGCCAAACTATGAGGCCCTTCATGGCCTGTTCGGCCGCCTTGTGGAGCTCAACTAGTTGCTTCAACTGGTCGCTCAGGGGCACGGGGTGTCCGGCCTCAGCGTACTGAGACCAGAACACCTTCTCCGTCGAGCTGCCCTCCTCGGCTCGATAGAATGCGGCGGCATCAGATACACTCCGGGGAAGGTCTGCGAACATGCCTGGAGAACTCCGGATTCGGGTAAGTAACAAGTAACTCACGCTTATGTGTTTACTTTGCATAAAGAATGCCTTACTCGCCGCTATCTTCTTCACCTCATCCAACTCCCGGAGGGTCTTTTGGGGTTCGGCCTTGGCAGACTTGGCACTTTCAGTAGCCGCCGCGAGCTCGGACGCTCGCGTCCTTGAGTCACGCTCCAAACTCTCATGTTTTTCCATGAGAGCCTGGAGCTCTTGCCGCACCTTGCCAACCTCGGCCTCATACTTTTCTCGCTCAACGCGCTCCGCGGCCGACCTATTCTCGGCCTCGAGCAGCGCTTGCTTTAGGGTCGCCACCTCAGACGTGGCCCCTACAATAGCCACGATAATCCTGTCATTTTTTGCAATTGCACCTTTTTATATATACATCTATTTAATTTAAACAAGGTATTTCTTACCTTCATTGTCCTCGAGCTGCTACTTGGCACGTCTGAGCTCTTGCTCGGACCGCTCGAGGTTCTGCTTTAGCACGTCCACTTCCGCAGTCAGTGCGGCGGACGCTAGCAGGGAAGCCTGCACACGCATATTGACTCTTTTAGACTCCTGCGATTTTTATTTGATCCTCTATTCGGCTTTTCTTTCCGAACGCCAAACAGAGCATCAAGGGCTACTGTCTATGCGGTAATGTTATTTACACATTCTTTACTTACCTCAAAGCCTGTTAAAAGGCTTGTACAAGCTTCAGTCAGTCCGCTCTTGGCGGACTGAACCTTCTGGATCACCGCACTCATAATAGTGCGGTGCCCCTCGTCGATGGAGGCGCCTTGGAGCGCCTCCAACGTATTGTCCGGCGCCTCCGGTTGGACGGAGGTCGCCGCCGCGGTGGGTTTGCTTCTCTTGGAAGGAGGTTCCCCGCCGGACTCTAGAACCTTTGAAGGTTCTGGAGCAGTGTCTGGCCTAGGGCTGGACTTGGAGCCCTGGGGGGTTTCGTCCCGTTTACTCCTGGAGTCCGGGAGGTCGCCTTGCGGCGCCTCTAGGACCACCTCCTCCCGGATTGGACCCTGTTGGGACAACACTTCGATGTCGTCCGTAGGGTGGGGGGAGGAAGCCATCGGCAGCGAGTTCACGTCCTACGAGTCTAGTGAGCCGCTTGACGACGCGTCAAGCCGGTCTTTGGGTGGGCTGCATAAACATATTCGACATAAGGGAAAGCTGTGAAATAAACGAATACTATGAAATCCCTCTGGTATCCGGATACTTACGATTTCGCCAGGGGCTTGGCCCTGGGCGGCCACTCCTCTTCACTGTCGTCGGCGTTGGTGGAGTAGTCCGGAGGAGGGATTCTCCCCTTCTTGGACCCTTCGGCCTCCCCAGTTGGGGCGGTCTTCCTTTTCTTCCCTTCCCCCGCTGGAGGGGGAGGGGTCTCTTCTTCCTCCTCCTCATCTTCGTGGGAGGAGTGCGTCTTGGATTCGTCGGATGATGAATCCGACACCTCCGGGCGCCGGGCACTCTTTCGAGTCCCCGTGGCCTTCTTCTCCGGCACCACATAGGGTGCCGGAACCAGCAGCTTCGCCAATTGAGCGTCCGCTGGGCCTTCGGGCAAAGGAGCCGGCCAGTTGATCTGTCCGGACGTCACCTGCCAGTCCTGTCAAAGGAAAGGGAGCTTAGATCCCGCATGGAGTCAAACTATGAAACACTGATACCCTGTAAAAAGGAAAAAGACAGCTTACCGCAAGAGCGTGACGCTGTGCACTGAATCCGCGATCCTCAGTAGCGGATGCGGGAGCCACGGCGCCCTTGAAAAGCACCTTCCAGGCATCTTCGTACATCGTGTCGAAGAGCCTACTCAGAGTTTGGTGCCATGCCAGGTCGAACTCCCACAGGTTGAAAGCCCATTGTTGACACGGGAGGATCAAGCGGATGAGCATAACCTGGACTACGTTGACAAGTTTAAGCTTCCTGTCCACCAGGGTTTTGATGCATGTTTGGAGTCCGGTCAGCTCTCCTTTTTTACCCCACGACAGGCCCGTCTCTTTCCAGGACGTGAGCCGTGTTGGGGGTCCGGACCGGAACTCAGGGGGTGCGACCCATTCGGCGTCGCGTGGTTCAGTGATGTAAAACCACCCCGATTGCCACCCCTTCAGGGTCTCCACAAAGGAGCCCTCGAGCCATAGGACGTTGGCCATCTTGCCCACCATGGCTCCTCCGCACTCCGCCTGGTTGCCGCGCACCACCTTTGGCTTAACATTGAAGGTCTTGAGCCATAGGCCGAAATGGGGGCGGATGCGGAGGAAAGCCTCGCACACGACGATAAACGCCGAGATGTTGAGGACAAAGTTCGGGGCCAGATCGTGGAAATCCAGGCCGTAGTAGAACATGAGCCCCTGGACAAATGGATGCAGAGGGAAGCCCAGTCCGCAGAGGAAATGGGGGAGGAATACCACCCTCTCATGGGGCCTGGGAGTGGGGATGAGCTGCCCCGTTTCGGGAAGCCGGTGCACGATGTCGCTAGCCAGATATCTGGCCTTCCTCAGCTTTTTGATGTGTCCCTCCGTGACGGAGGAGACCATCCACTTGCCTCCCGCTCCGGACATGGCTGGAGAAGGTTGAGGTGAGGAGTGCGGACTTGGGCGTTGGAGCTCGAGTGCGCAAGAATGGATAGGCGAAGGAGGAAGAGGGCGTAGGTGAAAAGGTGGATCCTTATCCCCTTATATGGGTGGACGCAACTACATGTCCCCACCAGCCTGGTAAAACTCGCTTATCTCCCAAGCGCCGTAATTAAAGGCGCGGTTGGCTTACCCACGCCCGTATTAATGAGAATCCCGGAATAAGGGGACACGATCTGTGCTTTAACAAGACGTGCCAAGGAAACCGCCTCGCATAACGCGCTGAGATGGGACAGCAAAAGGGTTTGAATAAAAGCTTGGCCGTGGTGTGATGTCACACTATGGAGTGCGTCGGCAGATTAGATTTGTGTAAATATTATTCTCTCTACGGCAATATGTGGAAACTTATTTTGCAGAGCCGGACACTACTTTTGTGTTCAAAATCTTCAATGAAGTACTTGGAGGAGGAACCCGCCTTGCAATGCCGAAGACAATTTGCGCACCGGACTCGTCGTCATTGAAGCCTGGTTCAGGGGCTACTGAGGGAGTCCTAGATTAGGGGGTGTCCGGATGGTCGGACTATACCTTCAGCTAGACTCCAGGACTATGAAGATACAAGATTGAAGACTTCGTCCCGTGTCCGAAAGGGACTTTCCTTGGCGTGGAAGGCAAGCTTGGCGATACGGATATTCAGATCTCCTACCATTGTAACCGACTCTATGTAACCCTAACCCTATCTGGTGTCTATATAAATCGGAGGGTTTTAGTCCGTAGGACAACATACACATCAACAATCATACCATAGGCTAGCTTCTAGGGTTTAGCCTCTCTGATCTCGTGGTAGATCAACTCTTGTAATACCCATACCATCAATACTAATCAAGCAGGACGTAGGGTTTTACCTCCATCGAGAGGGCCCGAACCTGGGTAAAACTTCGTGTCCCCTGCCTCCTGTTACCATCCGGCCTAGACGCACAGTTCGGGACCCCCTACCTGAGATCCAACGGTTTTGACACCGACACTTACACCAAAGCTTGTCCCAATTCAGCCAAAAAAATACCGCAGCATGTTGGTACCATGTCATGACACCTTGCCAAGTTTCATGATTTTCAGGCGTGTTTTGGAATTACAATAATTAAAAAACCAAGTTTCTCAATCTTTCCGGCCGAGTCACGACGCCCAGATGTTTGCATTTCACTCCAATCTCTTGCATGGGACCTAGAATTTCACCCAAGGACACACATGTGATTTTTCAAACAACTTTGGTGCACTAGAGCCTGTGCTTGTAGTTCAAATTTGAATTATGCACATTAAATGCCCGGAAACTCAATTAATGTACAAAAAGGTGAAATGAGCCCGGAATAATTCCAAAATTTAGCATGGTACTTCTATTTGGTCTAATCTAGCTGTGTAAAAAATTAAGGCGGGAGAAGGCAATGTACGTATGTCGTTTCGCACACGGAGGTGACACATTCCCTCTCGGAACCACGAGCCTTCTTGAGGGAAACTCCAGTTTGCAAGAAGCTTACACCAAAGCTTGTCCCAATTTGTCCAAAAAAATACCGTAGCATGTTCGTGACATGTCATGACACGATGCCAAGTTTCATGATTTTCAAGCGCGTTTTGGAATTATAAGAATTAAAAAACCAAGTTTCTCAATCTTTCCGGCTGAGCCACGACACCCAGCTGTTTGAATTTCAGTCCCATCTCTACCATGGGACCTAGAAATTCACCCAAGGACACACATGTGATTTTTCAAACAACTATGGTGCACTTGAGCCTATGCTTGTAGTTCAAATTTGAATTATGCACATTAAATGCCCCAAAACTCAATTAATGTATACAAAAGGCCAAATGAACCCAGAATTTTTCCAAAATTTAGCACGGTACTTCTATTTGGTCTAATCTGGCTGTGTAAAAAATTAAGGCGGGAGAAGGCAATGTACGTATGTCGTTTCGCACACGGAGGTGACACGTTCCCTCTCGGAACCACGAGCCTTCTTGAGGGAAGCTCCAGTTTGCAAGAAGCCTACACAAAAGCTTGTCCCAATTCGGCCAAAAAAATTACCGCAGCATGTTGGTGCCATGTCATGAGACCATGCCAAGTTTCATGATTTTGAGGCATGTTTTGAAATTATAGGAATTAAAAAACCAAGTTTCTCAATCTTTCCGGCCGAGCCACGACGCCCAGATGTTTGAATTTCACTTCCATCTCTTGCATGGGACCTAGAAATTCACCCAAGGACACACATGCAAATAACTTTGGTGCAATGGATCACGTGCTTGTAGTTCAAATTTGAATTATACACATTAAATGCGCAGAAACTCAATTAATGTATAAAAAAGGCCAAACAAACACGGAATAATTCCAAAATTTAGCACGATACTTCTATTTGGTCTAATCTGCCTGTTTAAAAAAATTAAGGCGGGAGAAGGCAGTGTACGTATGTGAAAGGATCGAGAAGAGGTGTCTAGAGGGGGGGTGATTAGACACTAAGTGCCAAAAGTTGCAGTTTTTAATATTCTTAAGTTTAAGTGCAGTTTAAGCACAATTTTAACAAACACAATACATATCAAGCAAGCATGCAATGAGTATATGAGCAGAGGAAAGTAAAGCATGCAACTTGCAAGAATGTAAAGAGAAGGGTTTGGAGTATTCAAACGCAATTGGAGACACGGATGTTTTTGTCGTGGTTCCGATAGGTGGTGCTATCGTACATCCACGTTGATGGAGACTTCAACCCACGGAGGGTAACGGTTGCGCGAGTCCATGGAGGACTCCACCCAGGAAGGGTCCACGAAGAAGCAACCTTGTCTATTTCATCACGGCCGTCGCCCACGAAGGACTTGCCTCACTAGCGGTAGATCTTCACGAAGTAGGCGATCTCCTTGCCCTTACAAACTGCTTGGTTCAACTCCACAATCTTGTCGGAGGCTCCCAAGTGACACCTAGCCAATCTAGGAGACACCACTCTCCAAGAAGTAACAAATGGTGTGTTGATGATGAACTCTTTGCTCTTGTGCTTCAAATGATAGTCTCCCCAACACTCAACTCTCTCTCACAGGATTTGGATTTGGTGGAAAGAAGATTTGAGTGGAAAGCAACTTGGGGAAGGCTAGAGATCAAGATTCATATGGTTGGAGTGGAATATCTTGACCTCAACACAAGTATAGGTGGTTCTCTCTCAGAAAATGTGTATTGGAAGTGTAGGTATGTTCTGATGGCTCTCTCCATGAATGAAGAGTGGGTGGAGGGGTATATATAGCCTCCACACAAAATCTAACCGTTACACACAATTTGCCAAACTCGGTGGGACCGAATGGTTAAACTCGGTCGGACCGATTCAGCAAACCTAGTGACCGTTAGGATTTTCGGTGGGACTGAGATGCAACTCGGTAGGACTCATATGGTTAGGGTTAGGGCATAACGTAATCTCGCGATTACACAAACTTGGTGGGACCGATTTTGGTAATAAGCTAACCAGAGAGCTGGTCAGGCAAACTCGGTGAGACCGATTACACAAACTCGGCGGGACCGATTTTGGTAATAAGCTAACCAGAGAGTTTGCATTGTAATCTCGGTAGTACCGATTGCTCAAACTCGGTGAGCCCGATTTTGGTAATGGACATACACAGAGAGATTACAATCCCATCTCGGTGAGACTGAGATCCCTATCGGCGAAACCGATTTGCTAGGGTTTGTGGCAGTGGCTATGACATCTGAAACTCGGTGGCGCCGGATAGATAGAATCGGTGGGGCCGAGTTTGACTTTTGGTTTAGGTCATATGTGGATGTGGGAAGGTAGTTGAGGGTTTTGGAGCATATCACTAAGCACTTTGAGCAAGCAAGCCATTAAGCAACACCTCATCCCCTCTTGATAGTATTGGCTTTTCCTATAGATTGAATGTGATATTGGATCACTAAAATAGAAAATGTAGAGTCTTGATCTTGAAGCTTGAGCCTATCCTTTGTCCTTAGCATCTTGAAGGGGTTCCACATCCTCTAGTCCATGCCACTCCATTGTTGAACTTATCTGAAACATACTAGGTAAAAGTGTTAGTCCAACAAGAGATATGTTGACATTAATTACAAAAACCACCCAGGGAGCACTTGTGCTTTCAATCTCCCCCTTTTTGGTAATTGATGACAACATACATCAAAGCTTTAGATAAAGATATAGAGAATAACAAGTAAAGCTTTGGAAAGACATGTAACATGCATAGGCTCCCCTACATGTATGCAATCATGTGAATATTGAATATAGGAGCATGTGAATGCGTAAACACGACAGAGTAAGCAATGTGTTACATGTATCTTGGCTATATGCATCAGAGCAAATGATGTGAATGTGAGAGATGTACCTTCATGCTCATGAGTCCTTCTTGCAAACAGTATGTACATCAGCAAGAACTTCTCATTCACATGACTGTGATGCATATACTTACCTTGTGGTCTTGAGTTGGCTTAGGATGGGATGGACCTGCGCAAACAAGGTTAAATAACACAGATACACCTACTGACCCGAGCAAGCAAGAGAAACCACAAGAGAACCAAGACTAGGATGACATGTAGAGTGAGTACTAAGTACCACATTGGATATAGACATGTCCCCAAAGGTAAAGATATGCAATAAAATCAGAGATTTCCTTCCCTTAGATGTCTTGCTCCCCCTGAATCTGCATGGGATATTGGGATAAGATAGGTAACAGAAAATCAGAGCAACAAAAAGGAAACAACAGAGCTTGAGCTAAAGCAAGCAACCAAACATGTCTTTCCCCTCTTAAAGACATGTGACATCTCTCCTCTTAAACACCAAGCATCTGGGGTCTTTGATGATTTTACTTTCTCCTAGTTGAGAAACTCTCTCCCCTGAGTATTCTCTCTTTCTCCCCCTATAGGAAGGATTAAGCTTTGATGTGATCTCTCTCTCCCCCTTTGACATCAATTTCCAAGAAGGGCTCTTCTGGACATGTGATACAAATGGGTTGGTCCTCGAGTCACAGAGCAAAGCAGCATGTCTAATATGATGCTAGTAGAGGACAAGAATCATTGAGTGGAGATGGAGCAAACAGAAATCAGGAATAAGTGGCAAGTTGGTTTTCCTGTGGTGGAATTGGTGACTCCGAGTTGTGTGCTTCGGTTGCACCGAAAGATTTCGGTTGGGCCGAAGAGAACAAACCGGTGTGACCGAGTTCATTAGAGTGAAACCACTTGTCACCTCAGCTCACTAGACAAGTAAGATCTCACAAGGATATGCAAGGAATTTACTGAAATATTTGCAATGAATTGGATGCAGAATATGCAAAACAAAAAGGAAAGAAAAGAAACTAAAAGTTCTAGATGAAGTTTGAAAGGGGAAACAAATATGCAAATGCAAAAGCATGGAGAAACACACGAGAACTTCATCTAGAAATGGTCGGCGACAAAGTCACCTATGTTAGAGTATATTGACTTAGGAGTCAAGTGAGAGCACTTGATCATAGGTCATACTCATCGTTTAAGCTCAAAATGGAGTTACTATTTTTCGTTTAAGCCTTTTGATGTATTCACATCTTGTCGAGTTGCTTTGACTCATGACTTGGAGTAAAGCTTCACTAAGATGGAATAACATACCTTGGGTGGTGGTGTTGATCTTGCTCATGTAGTTGAACTTGTGTGGGTTGCTCAAGGTTGATGTAGTTCATCAAGGGTTGGGAGCACCACTTGGAGTTTGAGTTCATCTACCTACATGGGTTAGCTTTGCGAGGAAGAGCACTTGTGTATCCAACATGACAATCATGAGACTCAACATAGAATTTGCCAAAGGATATGTTTGAATGGTTTCGTGCTTCCTTGTATTCAACCACCATTGTGTAGAGACTTGGTGATGCAGAAATTGCTCAAGATGTGAGTGAGTTGCAATCTCATAGATTTAGATTCAACCAAGTACCTACACGGGTTAGATAACATGCAAGGTACAAATATATCCAAGACATATGAATAGCATTATAAGAGAAATATCGAGGATTAGTCAAAGGCTCATGCCCCGCATGTATCAAATGGAGTTCCTACTCCAAGTTTGAAGCATCAATGATGTTCAATTCACCTCTCAACCTGCAAAACACTTTTTCATCAAGTGGTTTAGTGAATATATCTGCCAATTGCTTATCGGTGCGAACATGCTTAAGGTTAATGTCCCCTTTTTCAACATGATCTCGAATGAAATGATGACGAACTTCAATATTCTTAGTTCGAGAATGTTGCACGGGATTGTGAGCAATCTTAATAGCACTTTCATTGTCACATAGCAATGGAACATGTTTCACATATATCCCATAATCTTTAAGAGTTTGGGTCATCCAAAGTAATTGAGCACAACATGAACCAGCAGCAATGTATTCCGCTTCAGCGGTGGATACGGATACCGAGTTTTGTTTCTTGGAAGACCAAGACACAAGAGATCTACCAAGGAATTGAAAAGTACCTGAAGTGGATTTTCTATCAACCTTGTCTCCGGCATAGTCCGAATCAGAGTAGCCAACAAGATCAAAAGAGGACCTCTTGGGATACCAAATGCCAAAATTGGGTGTATGGATTAGGTATCTCACTATCCTTTTCACAGCCTTAAGATGACACTCTTTAGGAGCAGCTTGATATCATGCACACATGCACACACTTAGCATAATATCAGGACGAGAGGCACATAGATATAACAATGAACCAATCATAGAGCGATAAACCTTTTGATCAACCGGTTCAACATCTTTGGTCAAATCAAGATGTCCACTAGTAGGCATGGGTGTAGTCATACCTTTACATTCTTGCATATTGAACTTCTTGAATAAGTCCTTGGTGTACTTCATTTGAGAGACAAAGGTACCTTCCTTAGTTTGCTTGATTTGCAAACCGAGAAAGAATTTGAGTTCACTCATCATAGACATCTCAAACTTCTCCGACATTAGCTTTCCAAACTTCTCACTAAAATGGGGGTTAGTTGAACCAAATATGATATCATCAACATAAATTTGGCACACAAATAGTTCTCCATTAACCCTTTTAGTAAAAAGAGTAGAATCAATTTTACCAATTTCAAAGCCTTTTTCAATAAGGAACTTGGTCAAGCATTTATACCATGCTCTAGGAGCTTGTTTAAGACCATAAAGGGCTTCGTGAAGTTTGTAAACATGATTAGGTTTCTTAGGATTGACGAAGCCGGGAGTTTGCTTAACATAAACTTCTTCCTCAATTTTGCCATTTAGAAAAGCACTTTTAATGTCCATTTGGTACAAGGTGATATCATGGTGATTAGCATAAGCAAGTAAGATGCGAATGGACTCAAGTCTAGCAACGGGAGCATATGTCTCACCATAGTCCATACCTTCAACTTGTGTGTAGCCTTGGGCGACGAGACGTGCTTTGTTGCAAACCACTTGTCCATATTCATCTTGCTTGTTGCGAAACACCCATTTGGTACCAATGATGTTGTGGTTGTTGTCGGGCTTCTCGACCAATGTCCACACTTGATTTCTCTCAAAGTTGTGTAGCTCTTCATGCATAGCGTTTATCCAGTCCGGATCCTCCAATGCTTCTTCAACCTTCATAGGTTCAATGCTAGAGATGAATGAGTAATGTTCACAAAAGTTAGCTAAACGAGTTTTAGAGCGAGTGATTCTCCCGGTTTGGATATCATTGTAGATTTGCTCGATGGGATGATCCTTAGCAATTCTTGCTCGAAATCGTGAAAGCTTTTGCTTGGGTCGGGGTGGAACATCCTCTTCATCTTGTGCTTCTTCTTGGCCTTCTTCGTTGTTGACGTTGTCGTTCTCTTGTCGTGGTGGAGAAGGAGGTTGTTGATGTTCATCTTGGTGCGCTTCCTCGTTTTCTTCATCTTGGCGTGTCCCACTTGTGGATGCTTTCATATCAACTCTTAGTTCACCTTGTCGTGAGGTAGAAGCTTCCACTTGGACGGACGAGGTACTCTCCTTCACTTCCGTTGGACGAATCTTGCCAATGGACACGTCTTTAATTGCTTCCGAAGGGTCTTTGTCTCCTACATCAATTGGCAATTGCTCTACTTGCGAGCCATTAGATTCATCAAACTTCACATCTACTGTCTCTTCAACCTTTCGGGTGAAATTGTTGTAGACATGGTAAGTGTGAGAGTTTGAGCCATAACCAAGTAGGAAACCTTCATGAGATTTAGGAGCAAATTTAGAACGACGATGCTTATCAAGAATGTAGCACTTTGAGCCGAATACTCGAAAGTATCCAACTTGGGGTTTGTTACCCATGAGGAGCTCGTATGCCGTCTTGCCGAGTAGCTTGTGAAGATACAAGCGATTTGTTGCATGACAAGCTGTCTCAACTGCTTCCGCCCAAAAGTGCTTTGGCGTTTTTTACTCATCAAGCATTGTTCTTGCCATCTTGATAAGAGTCCGGTTCTTCCTTTCAACAACTCCATTTTGTTGAGGTGTGTACGTAGCCGAGAACTCGTGTGAAATCCCTTCTTCGTCAAGAAAGGTGTCCACATTTGCGTTCTTGAACTCCGTTCCGTTGTCGCTCTGAACCTTCTTGATCTTCATGTCAAACTGATTTTGAGCCTTCCTAGCGAAGTTTTTCAAGATCTTTTGGACCTGCGATTTGTTATCAAGAAAGAACACCCACGTAAATCTTGAAAAATCATCAACTATGACTAGACCAAATGAGTTACCACCGAGACTCTTGTAGGCATTTGGACCAAAGAGATCCATGTGAAGTAGCTCGAGTGGTCTTCTTGTGGTCATGATGTTCTTCGCGCGGTGACTTCCTCCAACTTGTTTCCCTGCTTGACAAGCACTACAAAGTCACTCCTTGTCAAATATGACATCTTTTATTCCAAGGATATGATCACCTTTAATAAGCTTATCAAGATTTCGCATACCAACATGACCTAGTCTTCTATGCCACAACTAGCCTTTAGAAGATTTAGCAATTAAGCAAGTTTTAGGTTGAGCCTTTTTAGTGAAATCAACAATGTAAAGATCTCCTCTACGTATACCGGTAAAGACCATTTTATGATTATCTCTATGGAACACTTGGCAGTCTACTTCAGTAAATAGGACATTGAAACCGAAATCCGCAAGTCTGGAAACTGAAAGTAAATTGTATCCAAGGGATTCAACGAGCATGACATTTTGTATGGAGCTATCATGTGAGATGGCCACCTTACCAAGGCCAACCACCTTACCCTTTGAATTATCACCAAAAGTGACATATTTTCGAGGGCTGTCGTTTTCAGCAAGCTCACGGAACATATCTTTATCTCCGGTCATATGATCAGTACATCCACTATCAAGGACCCATTCCTTTCCTCCAGCCATGTAGCCACGAAGATTTGCCATAAGACCAAAGTGTCTCATCGCATCATCGAGATCATAGTCACTATCATCATCATCCTCATCCGAGTATTCATGTTCAACATCATCTTGTGATTGATCAATTCCTAGAGAGGGAAATTCATTAGATAAATGATCATTTCTATAGTTATCTTTATGAATTGTAATAGCTCTGGAAATGATATTGCTAATGATTCCAACATCTCCTTTGGCACTCGTAAGATTAGTAAGCTCAAATAAGCAGTCACCAAATTTGGGATCATTGGAACTCATCTTAATCAAAGCAATAGACTTATGGAGGATTTCATCTAGATCTTTCAAGGAGTAATTAGGAAAGAGTTCCTCAAGAAATTTCCATATGGTGTAGGCACACTTGAGGGTAGGCAAACATCTAATCAAGTTTCTAGGCAAGCCTCTAATGATGAGCTCAACAGTTCTAAGATTGCGAATCATGTCAATATCTTCATCTAGGGTAGGGTGCAAAGGATCAACATGAGGTGCACAAGGGCTAGTAATGTACTTGTTCAAATGATATTCATTGAAAATCTCAAGCATTTCATTTTTCCACTCATGAAAATACTCTCCTTCAAGAATAGGCACTCTATGTCTAAGACTCCCCAAAGTAGACACATCCATCTTCCTCCAATGGTGTTTAAACCAAGTCAATGGAGACCAAAGCTCTGATACCAATTGAAAGGATCAAGAAGAGGTGTCTAGAGGGGGGGGGGGGGTGATTAGACACTAAGTGCCAAAAGTTGTAGTTTTTAATATTCTAAAGTTTAAGTGGAGTTTAAGAACAAGTTTAACAAGCACAATACATATCAAGCAAGCATGCAATGAGTATATGAGCAGCGAAAAGTAAAGCATGCAACTTGCAAGAATGTAAAGAGAAGGGTTTGGAGTATTCAAACGCAATTGGAGACACGGATGTTTTTGTCGTGGTTCCGATAGGTGGTGCTATCGTACATCCACGTTGATGGAGACTTCAACCCACGGAGGGTAACGACTGCGCGAGTCCACGGAGGGCTCCACCCACAAAGGGTCCACGAAGAAGCAACCTTGTCCATTCCATCACAGCTGTCGCCCACGAAGGACTTGCCTCACTAGCGGTAGATCTTCACAAAGTAGGCGATCTCCTTGCCCTTACAAACTCCTTGGTTCAACTCCACAATCTTGTCGGAGGCTCCCAAGTGACACCTAGCCAATCTAGGAGACACCACTCTCCAAGAAGTAACAAATGGTGTGTTGATGATGAACTCCTTGCTCTTGTGCTTCAAATGATAGTCTCCCCAACACTTAACTCTCTCTCACAGGATTTGGATTTGGTGGAAAGAAGATTTGAGTGGAAATCAACTTGGGCAAGGCTAGAGATCAAGATTCATATGGTTGGAGTGGAATATCTTGACCTCAACACAAGTGTAGGTGGTTCTCTCTCAGAAAATGTGTATTGGAAGTGTAGGTATGTTCTGATGGCTCTCTCCACGAATGAAGAGTGGGTGGAGGGGTATATATAGCCTCCACACAAAATCTAACCATTAAACACAATTTGCCAAACTCGGTGGGACCCAATGGTTAAACTCGGTCGGACCGATTCAGCAACCTAGTGACCGTTAGGATTTTCGGTGGGACCGAGATGCAACTCGGTAGGACCGATATGGTTAGGGTTAGGGCATAACGTAATCTCAGTGTGACCGATTACACAAACTCGGTGGGACCGATTTTGGTAATAAGCTAACCAGAGAGTTGGTCAGGCAAACTCGGTGAGACCGATTACACAAACTCGGTGGGACCGATTTTGGTAATAAGCTAACCAGCGAGTTTGCATTGTAATCTCGATAGTACCGATTGCTCAAACTCAGTGAGACCGATTTTGGTAATGGACATACACAGAGAGATTACAATCCCATCTCGGTGAGACCGAGATCCCTATCGGTGAAACCGATTTGCTAGGGTTTGTGGCAGTGGCTATGACATCTGCAACTCGGTGGTGCCGGATAGATAGAATCGGTGGGGCCGAGTTTGACTTTTGGTTTAGGTCATATGTGGATGTGGGAAGGTAGTTGAGGGTTTTGGAGCATATCACTAAGCACTTTGAGCAATCAAGCCATTAAGCAACACCTCATCCCCTCTTGATAGTATTGGCTTTTCTTATAGACTCGGTGTGATCTTGGATCACTAAAATAGAAAATGTAGAGTCTTGATCTTGAAGCTTGAGCCAATCCTTTGTCCTTAGCATCTTGAAGGGGTTCCACATCCTCTAGTCCATGCCACTCCATTGTTGAACTTATCTGAAACATACTAGGTAAAAGTGTTAGTCCAACAAGAGATATGTTGACATTAATTACCAAAACCACCCAGGGAGCACTTGTGCTTTAGTATGTCGTTTCGCACATGGAGGTGACATGTTCCCTCTCGGAACCAGGAGCCTTCTTGAGGGAAGCTCCGGTTTGCAAGAAGCTTACACCAAAGTTTGTCCCAATTCGGCCAAAAAATTTACTACAAGATGTTGGTGCCGTGTCATGACAGCATGCCAAGTTTCATGATTTTCAGCCGTGTTTTGCATTTATAGGAATTAAAAAACTAAGTTTCTCAATCATTCCGGCCGAGCCACGACACCCAGATGTTTGAATTTTATTCCCATTTCTTGCATGGGACCTATAAATTCACCCAAAGACACACATGTGATTTTTCAGCAAACTTTGGTGCATTGAAGCATGTGCTTGTAGTTCAAATTTGAATTATGCACTTTAAATGCCCAGAAACTCAATTATTGCATAAAATGCCAAACGAACCCAGAATAATTCCAAATTTAAACACGACACTCATGTACTAGTTGCATGTTCACTGTACATAAATGTTCTAGCAATTCAAACACCATCCTTTCCCTCCGTAACACCATTTTTTCTTTCAAAACATAATGAAAAAAATCAGGTATACCACAAACAGTTTACTAGAAAGAATCGTGTGGGATGCGATATAAAATATCTTGGCGCACCGTCTTGTCTGGCTTACATAGGAAGCTTTGTCGTCTATAGTTCACCGCCCCCGCTTTAACCACACTTGTGCGCCAGTTTCTCGTAGCACCGAGCGAAATTTTTTGGCCACCATAGAAATATCTATCTCCCGCCCCTCCCTCCTACCAAAAGCCACATTTCCATTGTTCCTCCTTGCTTTCCAAGTTCAAACCTTCACTGCTGCTTAGTGGCAGCTCAGCCTCCTCGCCGGTGTCCCTTCTTCTTGCAGCATCGCCTCCTCATCGGCGACCCTTCTTCTTGCTGCGCGGCCTCGTCAATATGATTAGGTAATCCACACCCCACCCACACCATCCTCCTCCTTTCCCGTCCCACATGCCCCGATCGAGGGAGTGACACCTTCCACCGAAATCACCGCCCCCTCCACCAATTAAGCGCCGCCCATAGCCACTTTAGACGCAGTATAACGTGGAGCTGAGTAGCATGCGACCGCACGCGCGAACGAGGTCGCTATGGCTGACATGCGTGTCGACCGCCATATCTTTGAGGAGCACCTCGTCTTCGAGGCCACCCTCGACACTGCCGCGCAGTTGTCTACTTTAAAATACAGCTCGTGATGTTTTCTCGATGTCACCGCCAGTGCCTTCTAGTGATTTGTCCTCTGTAATGTTAATATGCAATCTGATGTTCAGTTAACAGTTTTTTCCTCTAAAATGTAATGTTTGGTTAACACTTTGGTCCAACAATTGCTACATTTCGTAGTACTATTCTCAAGCATTCTTTGTTTTGTTATCTGTCTTATCTTCTAGTACATGTTTCTATTCTGCAATGTCGTGCTTAGTTAACTATTTTGGTTCATTTGGTCTGTTGTCCATTTAACTGTTTGGTTCAGTTCTGCAATTTGATTTTCATTTGTCGTGGGTACAATTTTGTATTGTTATGCATGTTACACCAATCGAATTTGGCTGTACTCAATACATATTTTACTGATAGTATGGCAACTCTTAGTTAACCTGATCAATATCTTCCTTTTGTGTGTTGCAGGGAAACAATGGGAGACACTGTGGTTTACCATCGAGGTTTGTTCAAGCAGGGTCCTTTGGCTAATAGCACATTATTGTGCAGTTGCAGGAATCATTATAATATTTAGGTTTCTTACAATTTGGTCTTGCACATGTAGGTCCTACTATCAGAGGCTTAGACCCAATGTTTGACCCATTTTGCATATGGGGAAATGAGATGTCCATGAATATCTGTCAAGTCAAGAAACTCAGAAAGATTGTTAGGATGAAGAAACTTGCGACGAATAACAGCAAGATCTTTGTTTGCACAATGAAGAAGACATCAGTCAACTATAGGATGGTACCAACTCTTTTACCTTGTTTTTACCCCTTGCGCCATTTCAAAATTTACAACAATGATTTATGCATAGCTTTGTTTTCAGTACTTTTCAAAGCAGTTCACCGATGATTACCTCTCAAACCACCTGCATGGTCAAGAGGCGAGGAAGGTATTCATTCAACACCCATGATACAATATTGAAGTCTTGCTGAAGAGGATGAAGGTTGGGAGGGCAATTATCCATAGCCACTGGCCTAAAGTTGCAAGGACATTCAACAACACTAAAGGCTCAATATTTGCCTCCCGCTTCTGCAGTTTCCTAGATGAGATTCATCTGTCTATTTACCGTGTATGATGCTACTTTCCAAAGGTTTTTGATGCTGCATGTGAAACTTGGTGCTGTTGTGTAATGGCGTAACTGAGTACCGAAGCTATCTGATGTAATTCGATTATGAAATCCTAGTTGCTTTTATACAGATATGAAATATCTGGCGTATTTTATAAGAAATATCAGTTTGATTAGTACATGGATTATCAATAATAGGCTAATTACCCTGCTTTTTATTGGGGTTTTCTATTGCAAACAGTTACTTAGACAGCACCATGGGCGATGAACTCAAACAACCCACATGGTTTCTAGAAAGTAGGTGTGTTCGATCAACTAGCTATCACACACGGCTTCCGGCAGCGAACTGTTTGTGTTAGGCCACCTTGCACAAACGTTTCCACACAAAGAACTGTGTGGGATGTACATACCTAGGGAAATGATTTTCTGGGATTCACCGTGTGGGATGTACATACCTACGGAAATTATTTCTGGGATTCACCGTGTGGGATGTACATACCTACGAAAGTGATTTCTGGGAATCACCGTGTGGGATGTACATACCTATGGAAATGATTTCTGGGATTCACCGTGTGGGATGTACATACCTACGGAAATGATTGGGTTTCGATGCCTCGCTCGATCGCACACGGCCCCAGCCTGGGTCCCAGGAGGGCCTATCCCCAACGATTTCTGGGTCGTGTGGAAAGGACACCCTATTGCACACACTCACTTGGTGACGGTTCCAAATGCCGTCGCGGAAAGGGGTTTTAAACCATTTATTTAGGATGTCGTTGTACCAGTGATGCTATTATATTATCTATTTTTGATGTTTTATATGCATTAATATACTATTTTATATGATTTTTGGGACTAACCTATTAACCTAGAGCCCAGTGCTAGTTTTCTGTGTTTCCCAGTGTTTTAGAGTTTCACAGAAAAGAATACCAAACGGAGTCAAAATGGAATGAAACTTTCGCGATGATTTTTCTGGGACCAAAAGACACCTAGTGAAGGAAATATGTCCTAGAGGCACTAATAAAGTTGTTATTTATATTTCCTTATATCATGATAAATGTTTATTATTCATGCTAGAATTGTATTAACCGAATACTTAGTACATGTGTGAATACATAGACAAATAGAGTGTCACTAGTTTGCCTCTACTTGACTAGCTCGTTGAGTCAATGATGGTTATGTTTCCTAACCATAGACATGAGTTGTCATTTAATTAACGGGGTCACATCATTAGAGAATGATGTGATTGACTTGACCCATCTGTTAGCTTAGCACGATGATCGTTTAGTTTGTTTCTATTGCTTTCTCCATAACTTATACATGTTCCTATGACTATGAGATCATGCAACTCCCGAATACCAGAGGAACACTTTGTGTTCTACCAAACGTCACAACATAACTGGGTGATTATAAGGGTGCTCTATAGGTGTCTCTGATGGTGTTTGTTGAGTTGGCATAGATCGAGATTAGGATTTGTCACTCCGATTATGGGAGAGGTATCCCTGGGCCCTCTCGGTAATGTACATCACTATAAGCCTTGCAAGCAATGTAGCTAATGAGTTATTTATGAGATGTAGCATTACGGAATGAGTAAAGAGACTTGCTGGTAACGAGTTTGAACTAGGTATTGAGATACCGATGATCGAATCTCAGGCAAGTAACATACCGATGACAAAGGGAACAACGTATATCGTTATGCGATTTGACCGATAAATATCTTCGTAGAATATGTAGGAACCAATATGAGCATCCAAGTTCCGCTATTGGTTATTGACCGGAGACATGTCTTGGTCATGTCTACATAGTTCTCAAACCCATAGGGTCCGCACGCTTAACACTCGGTGACGATTGGTATTATGAGTTTATGTGTTTTGATGTACCGAAGGTAGTTCGGAGTCCCGGATATGATCATGAACATGAAGAGGAGTCTCGAAATGGTCAAGACATAAAGATCGATATATTGGACATTGGAATGGTTCTAGGTGAGATCGGGCATTTACCTATGTACCAGGAGGTTACCGGAACCCCCCAGGAGGTATATGTGCCTTATTGGGCCGTAGTGGGAGAGTGTAAAAGGGAGCAAAGGAGGGGGCATGCACCCCCAATCCCAATCCGAATTGGGAGGGGGGCCGCCCCCTTTCCTTCCTCCTTCCTCCCCCTTCCTTCTCTCCTAATCCAACTAGGGAAGGGGGGGGGGGGAATCCTACTCCCGGTGGGAGTAGGACTCCCCTTGGGGCGCGCCTAGGAGGCTGGCGCCCTCCCCCTCCTCCACTCCTTTATATACGGGGGAGGGGCACCCCATAGACACACACGTTGATCATTGATCTTTTTAGCCGTGTGCGGTGCCCCCTCCACCATAATCTACCTCGGTCATATCGTAGCGGTGCTTAGGCAAAGCCCTGTTCCGGTAGCAACATCATCACCGTCATCACGCCGTCGTGCTGACGAAACTCTCCCTCGACACTCTGCTGGATCATGAGTTCCTGGGACGTCACCGAGCTGAACGTGTGCAGATCGCGAAGGTGCCGTACCTTCGGTGCCAGGATCGGTCGATCGTGAAGACGTACGACTACATCAACCGCGTTGTCATAACGCTTCCGCTTACGGTCTATGAGGGTACGTGGACAACACTCTTCTCTCTCATTGCTATGCATCACCGTGATCTTGCGTGTGCGTAGGATTTTTTTTGAAATTACTGTGTTTCCCAACAGTGGCATCCAAGCCAGGTTTATGCGTAGATGTTATATGCACGAGTAGAACACAAAGGAGTTGTGCATATTGCTTGCCGTCACTAGTTGATTCTTGGTTCGGTGGTATTGTTGGATGAAGCAGCCCAGACTGACATTACGCGTATGCTTACGCGAGACTGGTTCTACCTACGTGCTTCGCACATAGGTAGCTGGTGGGTTTCAGTTTCTCCAACTTTAGTTGAATCGGATTCAATGAACAGAGTTCTTTCTGTAGATCAAAAATCAATCACTATACCGCGTTGTGGTTTTTGATGCGTAGGTAAGAACGGTTCTTGCTCAGCCCGTAGCAGCCACGTAAAACTTGCAACAACAAAGTAGAGGACGTCTAACTTGTTGTTGCAGGGCATGTTGTGATGTGATATGGTCAAGACATGATGCTAAATTTTATTGTATGAGATGATTATGTTTTGTAACACTATTATCAGCAACTGGCAGTAGCCATATGGTTGTCGCTTTATTGTATGAAATTTAATCGCCATGTAATTGCTTTACTTTATCACTAAGCACTAGCAATAGTCGTAGAAGCAATAGTTGGCGAGACGACAACGATGCTTCGATGGAGATCAAGGTGTCAAGCCGGTGACGATGGTGATCATGACGGTGCTTTGGAGATGGAGATCAAAGGCACAAGATGATGATGGCCATATCATATCACTTATATTGATTGCATGTGATGTTTATCCTTTATGCATCTTATTTTTCTTAGTTCGGCGGTAGCATTATAAGATGATCTCTCACTAAATTTCAAGGTATAAGTGTTCTACCTGAGTATGCACCATTGCTACAGTTCGTCATGCCGAGACACCACGTGATGATCGGGTGTGATAAGCTCTACGTTCACATACAATGGGCGCAAGCCAGTTTTGCACATGCGGAATACTCGGGTTAAACTTGACGAGCCTAGCATATGCAGATATGATCTCGGAACACTGAGACCGAAAGGTCAAGCGTGAATCATATAGTAGATATGATCAACATAGTGATGTTCACCATTGAAAACTACTCCATCTCACGTGATGATTGGACATGGTTTAGTTGATATGGATCACGTGATCACTTAGATTATTAGAGAGATGTCTATCTAAGTGGGAGTTCTTAAGTAATTTGATTAATTGAACTTTAATTTATCATGAACTTAGTACCTGATAGTATTTTGCATGTCCATGTTGTTGTTCCGTTGAATTTTAATGTGTTCCCAGAGAAAGCTAAGTTGAAAGATGATGGTAGCAACTACATGGACTGGGTCCGTAACTTGAGGATTATCCTCATTGTTGCATAGAAGAATTACGTCCTGGAAGCACCGCTAGGTAACAAACCCATTGCAGGAGCAACACCAGATGTTGTGAACACCTGGCAGAGCAAAGCTGATGACTACTCGATAGTTCAGTGTGCCATGCTTTACGGCTTAGAACTGGGACTTCAACGACGTTTTGAACGTCATGGAGCATATGAGATGTTCTAGGAGTTGAAGTTAATATTTCAAGCAAATGCCCGGATTGAGAGATATGAAGTCTCCAATAAGTTCTACAACTGCAAGATGGAGGAGAATAGTTATGTCAGTGAACATATACTCAAAATGTCTGGGTACCACAACCACTTGACTCAACTGGGAGTTAATCTTCCTGATGATAGTGTCATTGACAGAGTTCTTCAATCAGTGCCACCAAGCTACAAGTGCATATTGATGAACTATAATATGCAAGAGATGGATAAGACGATTCCTGAGCTCTTCGCAATGCTAAAGGCTGCGAAGGTAGAAATCAAAAAGGAGCATCAAGTGTTGATGGTCAACAAGACCACCAGTTTCAAGAAAAAGGGTAAAGGGAAGAAGGGGAACTTCAAGAAGAACAACAAGCCAGTTGCTGCTCAAGTGAAGAAACCCAAGTCTGGACCTAAGCCTGAGACTGAGTGCTTCTACTGCAAAGGAACTGGTCACTGGAAGCGGAACTGGCCCAAGTATTTGGCGGAGAAGAAGGATGGCAAAGTGAAAGGTATATTTGATATACATGTTATTGATGTGTACCTTACTAATGCTCGCAGTAGTGCCTGGGTATTTGATACTGGTTCAGTTGCTAACATTTGCAACTCGAAACAGGGGCTACGTATTAAGCGAAGATTGGCTAAGGACGAGGTGACGATGCGCGTGGGATATGGTTCCAAAGTCGATGCGATCGCCGTCGGCACGCAACCTCTACATCTACCTTCGGGATTAGTTTTAGACCTAAATAATTGTTATTTAGTGCCAGCGTTGAGCATGAACATTGTATCAGGATCTTGTTTGATGCGAGATAGTTATTCATTTAAATCAGCGAATAATGGTTATTCTATTTATATGAGCAATATCTTTTATGGTCATGCACCCTTGATGAGTGGTCTATTTTTACTAAACCTTGATAGTAGTGATACACATGTTCATAGTATTGAAGCCAAAAGATGCAGAGTTGATAATGATAGTGCAACTTATTTGTGGCACTGCCGTTTAGGTCATATTGGTGTAAAGCGCATGAACAAATTACATTCTAATGGACTTTCTGGAATCACTTCATTATGAATCACTTGGTACTTGCGAACCATGCCTGATGGGCAAGATGACTAAAACTCGGTTCTCCGGAACAATGGAGCGAGCAACAGAGTTATTGGAAATCATACATACTGATGTATGTGGTCCAATCAACATTGAAGCTCGCAACGAATATCGTTATTTTCTCACCTTCACAGATAATTTGAGCAGATATGGGTATATCTACTTAATGAAACCTAAGTCTAAAGCATTTGAAAAGTTCAAAGAATTTCAGAGTGAAGTGGAAAATCATCGTAACAAGAAATCAAGTTTCTACGATCTGATCATCGAGGTGAATGTTTGAGTTATGAGTTTGGACTTGATTTGAAACAATGCGGAATAGTTTCGCAACTCACGCCACCTGGAACACCACAACGTAATGGTGTGTCCGAATGTCATAATCGCACTTTATTAGATATGGTGCAATCTATGATGTCTCTCATTGATTTACCGCTATCGGTTTGGGGTTATGCTTTAGAGACAGCTGCAGTCATGTTAAATAGGGCACCATCTAAATCCGTTGAGATGACACCTTATGAACTGTGGTTTGGCAAGAAACCCAAGTTGCTGTTTCTTAAAGTTTGGGGCTGCGATGCTTCTGTGAAAAAACTTCAACCTGATAAGCTCGGACCCAAATCGGAGAAATGTGTCTTCATAGGATACCCAAAGGAGACTGTTGGGTACACCTTCTATCACAGATCCGAAGGCAAGATATTCGTTGCTAAGAATGGATCCTTTCTAGAGAAGGAGTTTCTCTTGAAAGAAGTGAGTGGGAGGAAAGTAGAACTTGACGAGGTAATTGTACCTTCTCCCTTATTGGAAAGTAGTTCATCACTGAAATCAGTTCCAGTGATTCCTACACCAGTAAGTGAGGAAGCTGATGATGATGATCATGAAACTTCTGATCAAGTTACTACCGAACCTCATAGGTCAACCAGAGTAAGATCCGCACGAGATTGGTATGGTAATCCTGTTCTGGAAGTCATGTTACTTGACCATGACGAACCTACGAACTATGAGGATGCAATGATGAGCCCAGATTCCGCAAGGCTTGAGGCCGTGAAATCAGAGATGGGATCCATGTATGAGAACAAAGTATGGACTTTGGTTGACTTGCCCGATGATCGGCAGGCCATAGAGGATAAATGGATCTTCAAGAAGAAGACTGACGCTGATGGTGATATTACTGCCTACAAAGCTCGACTTGTTGCAAAAGGTTTTCGACAAGTTCAAGGAGTTGACTACAATGAGACCTTCTCACCCGTAGCGATGCTTAAGTCCGTCCGAATCATGTTAGCAATTGCCGCATTTTATGATTATGAAATTTGGCAAATGGATGTCAAAGCTGCATTCCTTAATGGATATCTTAAAGAAGAGTTGTATATGATGCAACCAGAAGGTTTTGTCGATCCAGAAGGTGCTAACAAAGTATACAAGCTCCAACGATCCATTTATGGACTGGTGCAAGCCTCTCTGAGTTGGAATATACGCTTTGATAGTGTGATCAAAGCATATGGTTTTATACAGACTTTTGGAGTAGCCTGTACTTACAAGAAAGTGAGTGGGAGCTCCGTAGCATTTCTGATATTATATGCAGATGACATATTGTTGATCGGAAATGATACTGAATTTCTGAATAGCATAAAAGGATACTTGAATAAGAATTTTTCAATGAAAGACCTCGGTGAAGCTGCTTATATATTGGGCATCAATATCTATAGAGATAGATCAAAACACTTAATTGGAATTTCACAAAGCACATACCTTGATAAAGTTTTGAAGAAGTTCAAAATGGATTAGGCAAGGAAAGGGTTCTTACCTGTATTACAAGGTGTGAAGTTGAGTCAGACTCAATGCCCGACCACTGCAGAAGATAGAGAGAAAATGAAAGGTGTTCCCTATGCTTCAGCCATATGCTCTATCATGTATGCAATGCTGTGTACCATACCTGATGTGTGCCTTGCTATCAGTTTAGTAGGGAGGTACCAAAGTAATCCAGGAGTGGATCACTGGAAAATGGCCAAGAATATCCTGAAATACCTGAAAAGGACTAAGGATATGTTTCTTGTATATGGAGGTGACAAAGAGCTCCTTGCAAATGGTGACGTCTATGCAAGCTTTGACACTGATCCGGATGACTCTAAGTCACAAACCGGATACATGTTTTTATTAAATGGTGGAGCTATCAGTTGGTGCAGTTCCAAGCAGAGCGTCATGGCGGGATCTATGTGTGAAGCGGAATACATAGCTGCTTTGGAAGCAACAAATGAAGGAGTCTAGATGAAGGAGTTCATATCCAATCTAGGTGTCATACCTAGTGCATCGGGTCCAATGACAATCTTTTGTGACAATGCTGGTGCAATTGCCTTGGCAAAGGAATCCTGATTTGACAACAGAACCAAGCACATCAAGAGACGCTTCAATTCCATCCGCGATCAAGTCAAGGAGGGAGACATGGAGATTTGCAAGATACATACGGATCTGAATGTTGCAGACCCGTTGACTAAGCCTCTCTCACGAGCAAAACATGATCAGCACCAATACTCCATGGGTGTTAGAATCATTACAATCTAATCTAGATTATTGACTCTAGTGCAAGTGGGAGACTGAGGGAAATATGCCCTAGAGGCAATAATAAAGTTGTTATTTATATTTACTTATATCATGATAAATGTTTATTATTCATGCTAGAATTTTATTAACCGGAAACTTAGTACATGTGTGAATACATAGACAAACAGAGTGTCACTAGTTTGCCTCTACTTGACTAGCTCGTTGAATCAATGATGGTTATGTTTCCTAACCATACACATGAGTTGTCATTTGATTAACGGGATCCCATCATTAGAGAATGATGTGCTTGACTTGACCCATCCGTTAGCTTAGCACGATGATCGTTTAGTTTGTTGCTATTGCTTTCTCCATAACTTATACATGTTCCTATGACTATGATATCATGCAACTCCCGAATACCGGAGGAACACTTTCTGTGCTACCAAACGTCACAATGTAACTCGGCAATTATAAAGGTGCTCTACAGGTGTCTCCGATGGTGTTTATTGAGTTGGCATAGATCAAGATTAGGATTTGTCACTCCGATTGTAGGAGAGGTATCTCTGGCCGCTCTCGGTAATGTACATCACTATAAGCCTTGGAAGCAATGTATCTAATGAGTTAGTTACGGGGTGTAGCATTACGGGATGAGTAAAGAGACTTGCCAGCAACAAGATTGAACTAGGTATTGAGATACCGACGATCGAATCTCAGGCAAGTAACATACCGATGACAAAGGGAACAACGTATATCGTTATGCGGTTTGACCGATAAAGATCTTCGTAGAATATGTAGGAACCAATATGAGAATCTAGTTTCCGCTATTGGTTATTGACCGGAGACGTGTCTTAGTCATGTCTACACAGTTCTCGAACCTATAGGGTCCGCAAGCTTAACGTTCGGTGACGATCAGTATTATGAGTTTATGTGTTTTGATGTACCGAAGGTAGTTCAGAGTCCCGGATATGATCATGGACATGACAAGGAGTCTCGAAATGGTCAAGACATAAAAATTGATATATTGTACGACTATATTTGGACATCGGAATGGTTCCGGGTGAGATCGAGCATTTACCGATGTACCGGAAGGTTACCGGAACCCCCCGGGAGGTATATGGGCCTTATTGGGCCATAGTGGGAGAGAGGAGTAGGGAGCAAAGGAGGGGCCCCCCAAGCCCAATCCGAATTGGGAGCGGGGCCGGCCCCCCTTTCCTTTCTCCTTCCTCCCCCTTCCTTCTCTCCTAATCCAACTAGGGAAAGGGGAGGGGGAATCCTACTCCCGGTCGGAGTAGGACTCCCCTTGGGGCGCGCCTAGGAGGCCGGCCCCTTCCCCTCTTCCGCTCCTTTATATAGGGGGAGGGGGCACCCCATAGACACACAAGTTGATCATTGATCTTTTAGCCGTGTGCGGTGCCCCCCTCCACCATAATCCACCTCGGTCATATCGTAGCGATGCTTAGGCGAAGCCCTGTTCCGGTAGCAACATCATCACCGTCATCACGCCGCCGTGCTTATGAAACTCTCCCTCGACACTCCGCTGGATCGTGAGTTCGTGGGACGTCACCGAGCTGAATGTGTGCATATCGTGGAGGTGTCGTACCTTCGGTGCTAGGATCGGTCGATCGTGAAGACGTACGACTACATCAACCGCGTTGTCATAACGCTTCCGCTTACGGTCTACGAGGGTACGTGGAAAACACTCTTCCCTCTCGTTGCTATGCATCACCATGATCTTGCGTGTGCGTAGGATTTTTTTTGAAATTACTGCATTCCCCAACACCTAGGAGACTTGGAGTGCAAGTCAGAAGAGCCACGAGACGACCACAAGGGTGGAGGGTGCGCCCAGGGGGGTAGGGCGCGCCCCCGACCTTGTGGGCCCCTTGGTGACCCCCTGACCTAGATCTTGCTCCTATATATTCTCAAATATCCCAAAAACTTCGAGGGGAGCCACGAAACCACTTTTCCACAGCCGCAACCTTCTGTACCCGTGAGATCCCATCTAGGGACCTTTTTCGTGCCGGAGGGGGATTCGATCACGGAGGGCTTCTACATCAACACCATTGCCTCTCCGATGAAGCGTGAGTAGTTTACCATAGACCTACGGGTCCATAGCTAGTAGCTAGATGGCTTCTTCTCTCTCTTTGATTCTCAGTACAAGTTCTCCTTGATATTCTTGGAGATCTATTCGATGTAATACTCTTTTGCGGTGTGTGTCGGTGTCAAAACCGGCAGATCTTGGGTAGGGGCTCCTGAACTGTGCGTCTAGGCAGATGGTAACAGGAGACAAGGGACACGATGTTTTTACCCAGGTTCGGGCCCTCTCGATGGAGGTAAAACCCTACTCCTGCTTGATTAATATTGATGATATGGGTAGTACAAGAGTAGATCTACCACGAGATCAAGGAGGCTAAACCCTAGAAGCTAGCCTATGGTATGATTGTTGTTCCTACGGACTAAAACCCTCTGGTTTATATAGACACCGGAGAGGGCTAGGGTTACACAAAGTCGGTTACAATGGTAGGAGATCTACATATCCGTACCGCCAAGCTTGCCTTCCACGCCAAGGAAAGTCCCTTCCGGACACGGGACGAAGTCTTCAATCTTGTATCTTCATAGTCCAGGAGTCCGGCCGAAGGTATAGTCCAGCTATCCGGACACCCCCTAATCCAGGACTCCCTCAGTAGCCCCCGAACTAGGCTTCAATGACGACGAGTCCGGCGCGCAAATTGTCTTCAGCATTGCAAGGCGGGTTCTCCTCCAAATTCCGTGTACCTATTGAATAATGCCCGGTTTCTTGTAAATGTAGCGCTCCTTGGCTTCTACGGCCAATAATGGCCGTCTTCCACGTGTCAAACGAATACGAAAAGTTAGGGTGTTTTTATATTTACACCCCTAGCCGCGTGAATGAGCCGCCTATTTAAGGGGATGAGGATTTAGATCCAAACCACACCTTCTCCCCTCCGCGAGTATTCATCAGAGCGTATCCGACAGAGGTCCATTCTATCATGGTCGGCCGCCGCAGCTCCTCCTCTCGCCCTTCCAGCCCTCAGCCTGGAGATTGGGAGAGATGCTCCATCCCGCACAGTGAGCTAGTGACGCTCCATACCAAGGGATTTCTCCCCCCGGCCTATATGGTCCCGGTTCGAGCCGGACTTGCCACCTATAATGGCGGAGAGCAAGCGGAGAGCGCCCCCAATCCCTCCAAAGGAGAGCGGCATGCCTTGTCCCTTACTTAATAAGAGGGCTCGGATTTCCAATTCATCCGTTTCTCCGGGGGCTCCTGGAGTTCTATGGCCTCCAGCTGCGCAACCTCACGCCTGCCTCCATATTGCATATCGCGGGCTTCGTAGCCCTTTGCGAGCTGTTTTTAGGCTGCGAGGCTCATTTCGCGCTGTGGAAAAGGCTATTTTGCCTTGTGCCCCATTCTCAGAAGGGGTCAATATATCAAGTGGGCGGAGCCGAAGTGTGGCGCATCGCCGGGACCGGATATCTATCCGGAACCCCAAAGAAGGCATCCGAGGACTGGCCTTCGGAATGGTTTTATATAGAGGACGTCTCGCTGCCGGATCCTGTCCGGATCGGCCTCCCCGAGTTCGACAATGCTCCCCTAAAGAAGTGCCTAAGCTGGCGTCCACAGAGCCCTCAGAGGGAAAGCGACAAGGACGTTCTTTACCTGATGGGCCGGATAAGATTGTTAGCTCATTCCGGACTGACCATGATCGGGGTCATGGCCGCATGCATCATGCGAGGGGTGCAGCCGCTCCAGTATAGAGGCCACCCCATGTGGGACTTCAACGGGGAGGACGATGCCACCCGCCACGGTCGTAAGGGGCCGGATTCGGCTGCCGCTCTAATAAAGATCTTGTCCGCTTTGTACAAGGGAGAAGAGGAGGAATTTCTGCGCGTCAACCCACAGGGTGGATTTTCTATGTACAATCCCCCAAGTTGGGTAAGTGGACACTTTTACTTGCCCATCCGTTTTATATTCCCATCGTTAAATATTCAGTCTAACGACTTCAATGCAGGAACTACGCCAGGCTGTTAAACAAATAAACAACCCTCCTCCACAACCCGAGGATCCGGGACGGTCCCTCGACCCGGCCTCTCAAGAGGATCCGGACTTATCTGTGGAGCTGATTGATGGGGTGTTTCATCAATTGAGCAAGGACAATGCCTTGGTGGCCATTACGGCCGATTACCCAGGGCTACTCCCAGCCTCACAGGTAACTGAGACCGAAGTCCCAGCACTTTGAAAAGGGATCTATCCTCGCGTGTTTTCGATTGCCGTATGACAACCGTGTTTTGCAAGGGAGGTCCTTGAGACGGGAGGCCGAGCCTACGGCGACTAGCCAACGAGGGGCGGCAAGGCCCCGTGGGCTGAAAAGGAGTGCGGTCCAGACTGAGACGACGGCGCAAAGGTATAACGCGCCATCTTATTCCCAGGTGTTATTACTTCAAGGCATATTAACGCTCGTGCTCTCTTCAGGACGAAGAGTACTCGCCGGACTATATCCGGAGAGGTTGCTAATCGCGCCTCCACCAGCCAGGCTCCAAAGCCTGGTCCGGAAGCGGAGGCGAACACAAGGCACGCATCGGACGCTCCTCCGACAGAGGATGCAGACAGGCTGGCTGCCACCAATTCCGAGGTGGAGAGTGCCATGAACCACAGGCATCGCCGGACAGTTCTTCGCGACGCTTGTTTCTCCCAAGAGGCATTGGATGCCTTCAATTCGGGAGATGCGTACCTCCGTGCCACTCAAAATGGTCTAGCCAGAGCCACGGAGCAATATGTAAAAGACATACGGGTAAGAAATTTTTGGTAATTATATATATATATATATATATATACCAGTAGCCCCCGAGACTTGAAACAGTTAGAATAACTGATTTAAGGATCATTTGTTATGCAGGTTCTTACAGAAAAGAATACCCTACTGTCCTAGGAGCTGGAAGAGTGCAAAGCCCAACTTGAGGCTGCACTAGCCGCGACAGGGGAGCCCAAGGAGACCCCCTTTGGTAATATACACTTCGAAAGATAAGTATTTTGCGAAGTCCGACGTGGGTGCAAATCTGACAAATGAAATTGCAGATGGCGCCGGATTAAATCCAGAAAATCATCAACTCCTACGCCAGCTGAAGGCTGGTGAGAGTGTGCTGACAAAGGTGAGGCGGGAGAAGCATGATCTCCAAGATGCCAACACCAAGCTGGGCGTTGAACTGAAGGATGTTCGTGCCCAGCTGTTGGACTCTGTTAAGGAGAATCAGCGGCTTCGGCGTGGCATATTTAGTAAGTGCTTAAACGAACTTTGAAAAAAGAGTTCGGCGAGGAAGTCGACTAACAGAGTAATGTCTGTAGGTATGCTAACAGGTCGTCCTACAGAGGAAATGCCCGGTTCTACGGGTGACCTTCTTCCCGAGCTCTCACAACTGCACGAGCGAGTTCGGCAGGTGATGCAAGGTGTCGCCCAGGCCTTGTGGTCATCCATCTCCATGCCCGAAGGCCTTGGAGAGCTTGTAGAGAAGCTGAAGGGAGCGCGGCAGCGCTTCCGATTGTGGAAGATGTCGGCCTGCCGTCAAGGCACCAGGGAGGCCTGGGCCATGGTGAAGACGTGGTACACGAAGGCTGACCCAAACCACATGGCCGAGGTTGGACCCGTGGGGCCCGATGGGAAGGAGATCCCTGTGAGCTTAGTATATGGACAAGTAGAATTGGCCGCAAAGTATTCCCAATAGGACTGTAAGCTAGACAGCCTGTTAGATGGTATTGAAGAGGAATACAATCAGTCAGATTGACTATGTAATTTTAATTGACATGTGTAATGCCTTCTAGCTGGATTGTAGATCGTTTGTCATGGCCGACCTTTTCGCTTCAACCTCGGGACCTGACAGTCCGGAGTGTGTCCGAATACCCTCGCGGTTATATAAGAATCGGGGTATGCATGGAGACCAGGCGTAGGGGTCATTAGTGCTTGAACAGACAAGTGCCCAACTAGTTATGTTATATTACATGGTTAGTAAGAAACATCTTCCAGGGAGAATAGTTCCGTCAGGGGTTCCTTTCCCTGGGAGGCATGCCCTAAAGTGCATGTCCATTCTGCGAAAAGAGACATAGGAAAAACATCTAGGGGCGTATAGATAAATAAGTGAAAAAAGATCATCTTTAGTTCTCCGACCGAATATTCCCTTAAGAACGCTAGCTTTCGGCTTCACCCAGTCTGAGGTACACATCCGGCTGACCCGGCAGTAACAATCACAGAGGTGCTCCCTTTACCACCTAGCCGAACAATCGAGAACGTAGGGGTAAGCACAGGAGCCAGGCAACCCAGCTTGGCCAAAACTTAAGTCATATCGATGCATATAATGGTGAATAAAAGGTACATGCGGAAATGTGACACATGTGTTGGGCATGAAGCCCGTATAAATAAGCTTTTGTTTAAAGAAGCCCCCAGGTTTAATGAGCGCGGAAAGCACGTCACTTTATGAGCCTTTAAAGGCTATAAGAGAGAGAGAGAGAGTGGAGAAGGAGAGAAATGTAAGACAGAAAGTATATAAAAATGGACAGAGGAAGGAGACGAACACAGAATCCGGCGCTAGGCATAGAATCTTCGGAGACGGGCTGCGTTCCATGGGTTCGGCTCAAGTCGGTTATCCGATGCATCTCGCAGGCGGTATGCTCCACCAGTCAGGACTTGGTCAATTATGAAGGGACCTTCCCACTTGGGCTTGAGTTTGTCTTTTTTCTTGTCCGGCAGGCGTAGAACTAATTTGCCAATGTTGTAATTTTTGGCCTGTACTTCTCTGCTTTGGTATCTTCGAGCCTGCTGTTGATAGAATGCGGAACGGGATTTTGCCACGTCACGCCCTTCCTCCAAGGCGTCCAAACTGTCCTGCCGATCGAGCCCGGCTTCTCTTTCTTCGTACATGCGCACTCGAGGTGAGTCATGAATTATGTCGCAGGGCAAAACTGCCTCTGCGCGATACACCATAAAGAATGTTGTGTATCCGGTGGTGCGATTCGGCGTGGTCCGTAGCCCCCAGAGTACGGAGTCGAGCTCCTCTACCCAGTGCATGTTAGATTCCTTGAGGGACCGCACTAATCTGGGTTTGATGCCGCTCATGATAAGACCATTTGCACGTTCGACCTGGCCGTTAGTTTGTGGGTGATAGACGAAAGCATAATCGAGCTTGATGCCCATGTTTTTGCACCAGAGTTTTACCTCGTCGGCCATAAAGTTTCTGCCGTTATCAGTGATGATGCTGTGGGGGACGCCGTAACGGTGTACAACCCCGGATATAAAGTCTATCACCAGTCCGGATTCGGCCGTCTTAATAGGCTTGGCTTCTATCCATTTGGTGAACTTATCCACCATGACCAATAAGTATTTTTTCTTGTTGGTTCTGCCTTTAAGGGGTCCGACCATGTCAAGCCCCCAGACCGTGAAGGGCCAAGTGATGGGGATAGGTTGGAGGGCGGTGGGTGGCATATGGCTTTGGTTTGCAAAAAGCTGGCAACCGACGCATCATTGGACTAAGTCCTGGGCGTCTGCCTAGGCCGTCGGCCAATAAAAGCCTGTACGGAAGGCCTTGCTTACAAGGGACCGAGCTGCAGCGTGATGACCGCCGAGTCCGGCATGAATTTAAGCCAGGAGGTTCCGCCCTTCCTCTTCGGAGATGCACCTTTGAAGGACTCCGGTAGTGCTTTTCTTATAAAGCTCTCCCTCATGGACTTTATAGGCTTTAGATCGCCGCACTATGCAGCGTGCCTCATTTTGGTCCTCGGGGAGTTCCTGCCTAGTAAGGTAGGCGAGGAATGGTTCTGTCCACGGGGCGATGACGGCCATTATTACGTGGGCTGAAGGTGTTATTTCATTGGCAGAGCCTCCAATTATGTCAGAGTGTTCGGTGTCGGGCAGTGCGGATGGGTCCGGGCTGTTATTGTCGGGTTCCCCTTCCCATACTACAGATGGCTTGAACAGCCTTTCCAAGAAGATGTTGGGGGGACTACATCGCGTTTTGCGCTGATGCGTGCCAGGACATCTGCCGCCTGATTATTTTCCCAGGCTATATGGTGAAATTCGAGCCCTTCGAACTGAGCTGACATTTTTAGGACGGCGTTGCGATAAGCTGCCATTTTTGGATCCTTGGCATCAAAGTCTCCGTTTATTTGGGATATTGCGAGGTTCGAGTCCCCGCAGACCTCTAGGTGTTGAATGCCCATGGATACTGCCATCCGGAGACCATGTAAAAGGGCCTCATATTCGGCTGCATTGTTGGAGTATGTGTACATTATCTGGAGTACGTATTGAACTATGTCTCCTATGGGGTACGTCAAAACAACGCCAGCCCCTAGACCGGCCAACATTTTGGATCCGTCGAAGTGCATGACCCAGTTTGAATATGTGCCGTACTCTTTAGGGAGTTCGGCCTCCGTCCATTCTGCGACGAAGTCGGCCAAAACTTGTGACTTGATAGCTCGCCGTGGCTTGTAAGTTATGTCGAACAGGAGGAGCTCAATGGCCCATTTTGCAATCCGGCCCGTCGCGTCGTGGTTGTTTATAATATCGTTAAGTAGCACTTTCGAGGCTACTGTTATTGAACACTCTTGAAAGTAGTGTCGCAGCTTCCGGGATGCCATAAATACGGCGTACGCAAACTTTTGATAATGCGGGTACCATGACTTGCACGGAGTAAGGACAGTGGACACATAGTAGACCGGCTTTTGAAGGGGGAATTTGTGTCCGTCCGTTTCTCGTTCGACGACGAGCACTGCGCTTATGACCTGATGGGTTGCTGCAATGTATAATAGCATTGGTTCGCTAATGTTTGGCGCGGCCAGGACTGGGTTTGTTGCCAAGATGGCTTTTATTTCGTCGAGTCCGGCCGTGGCTGCATCCGTCCACTCGAAGTGTTCGGTGCGCCGAAGGAGGCGGTAAAGGGGTAGGGCCTTTTCTCCCAAGCGGGAGATAAAGCGACTTAGAGCCGCCACACATCCGGTTAATTTTTGTATTTGTTTGAGGTCCTTCGGGATATCCAATTGTGACAGAGCTCGGATCTTGGCTGGATTTGCTTCAGTTCCTCTACCGGATACAATGAAGCCCAAGAGCTTTCCGGCTGGAACACCGAAAACGCATTTTTCCGGGTTGAGCTTGATGTCGTATGTTTGGAGGTTATCGAATGTTAGCCTCAAGTCGTCTACTAGAGATTCTACATGTCTTGTTTTAACGACCACATCATCTATGCATGCCTCCACTGTTTTGCCGATCTGGTTTGCTAGACATGTCTGAATCATGCGCTGATATGTTGCGCTGGCATTTTTGCACCAGAAGGGCATTGTGTTGAAGCAGAATGGGCCGTATGGTGTGATGAATGCCGTTGCGGCTTGGTCTGACTCTGCCATCTTTATTTGATGGTAGCCGGAGTATGCGTCGAGGAAACACAACGAATCGTGTCCTGTGGTAGCGTCGATAATTTTATAGATGCGGGGGAGAGGGAAGGGATCCTTTGGGCAAGCCTTGTTAAGGTCTTTAAAATCAACGCACAGGCGCCAGGATTTGTCCTTCTTTGGTACCATCACCAGGTTTGCTAGCCAGTCCGGGTGTTTTATATCTTTGATGAATCCGGCCTCCAATAGCTTGGCTAGTTCCTCTCCCATGGCCTGTCTCTTAGGTTCAGAAAAACGCCGAAGAGCCTGTTTGACTAGCTTGAATCCTTTTAGGATATTTAAGCTGTGTTCGGCCAGCCTGCGTGGGATTCCTGGCATGTCTGAAGGGTGCTAGGCGAAAATGTCTCAGTTCTCTCATAGGAACTCTCGCAGTGCAGCGTCTACATCAGGGTTTAACTGTGCCCCTTGGAAGCTGTTTTATTGGGGTCCGTTGGATGGACCTAGAATTTGACTATTTCGTCCGCCGGTTTAAAGGAGGTGGACTTGGATCTTTTGTCGAGTATCACATCGTCCCTATTCACCGTGGAGCGCAGCGCAGTCAGTTCCTCAGCCGCTAGGGCTTCAGATAGTGCCTCAAGGGCCAGTGCGGCTGCCTTGTTTTCGGCACGGAGTGCTATGTCTGGATCACTAGCGAGAGTGATGATTCCGTTAGGCCTGGGCATCTTGAGCTTCATGTACCCGTAATGGGGTATTGCTTGGAAGATTGTAAACGCTTCCCGCCCTAGCAGAGCATGATATCCGCTACTGAACAGGGCCACTTGGAACGTGACCTCTTCGGACCTGTAATTATCCCGCGTGCCGAACACCACATCTAGTGTGATTTTTCCTGTACAGCGCGCTTCCCGATTGGGGATTATTCCTCTAAAGGTTGTGCTGCTTCGCTCAATGCGGTTCCAGTCTATTTCCATTTTTGAAGGGTTTCCTCATAAATGAGGTTCAATTCGCTGCCGCCATCCATGAGTACCTTGGTAAGACGAAAGCCATCCACTATTGGACTGAGGACCAATGCGGCTGGTGCTCGGGCTGTTCGGAATTTAGGTTCATCACTGGCGTTAAATGTAATAGCCGTGTCACTCCATGGGTTTATTGTTGCTACTTGGTAGACTTCGCAAGGCTGCGGAGTGTTCTTTTTCGCATATTATTTGATGCGAAAGTCTCGAAGACTGTTAATACCATACTGGTGTCTCTGGGGTGGCTTTCTGTGGCTTCTGGAATTAGAAGATCTTCGCCAATTTTTGCCACCCGCCGGAGTATCCAACATGCTCTAAGGCTGTGAGTTGGTGTGGCGCCCTCTGCACTGTGAATTTTACAGGGTCCATTAAGCCATCCTTCCAGTATGGTTTCATGCCCTGTAGAGGGCTTTTGCTTTTTGGTATTGAACCCGGGTGTCTGGCGATGATGCACCCTTTTATTTTGGACTGGGTTTGTATTCAGGGCCGGAATGTCCCAAAATTTTATCGGTTTTCCAGGCGCTTTCCATCGCACAGTACTTTCATACTATGGACGCCAAGTCAGCGAAGCGTGTAATATCATGGCGACTTATGGCTTTGAGGATTCCCTTGTCCGTGCAATTATTGCAGAAGAATGAAATTGCGTCTTCCTCGCGGCAGTCCTTTATCCTGTTCATAACCAGGAGGAATCTGGCCCAGTAATGATGTACTGTTTCTTTGGGCTCTTGCCTAATTTGGGATAGATCGCTTATGTATGGGTGGGTGGGTGGAATCAAATCCGAAACCTCACCCAATCTGAGACCCAGGGGCCAAGGAGTTTCCGAACTCGGAAGTTTGGATTCTTGGATGCTGTCCAATGAATCTAGCCCATCGCCTGACTTTAAGTTCAGGTCTTGAGTGATGTCCTCCCCTCCGCGGGTATCCGGCTTGGAGGGATCGGGAATCCGGACATAGCTAGTCCTTAAGATAGACGAAGGGTCGCCGCACTGTCCCTCTACCACGGCAACGTGATGGGTGACCTGGGGAGAGTTAATCTCTCTCAGATCGGGTTTAGGCCCAATCTGGTCGTAATCCGTAGCGACTCCCAGGGCGGCGATGCGATCCAAGAGCTCGTTGAGGGAAGAGAGCTCCATTGGATCTAGCTGATCGGCGAATTCCGAGCTGACATGAAGATTGCTTTCGATGACCCGAGAGGTCATCATCGGCGCAGCAGCCGAACATGCCGTCATAATGAAACCACCTAGCCGGAGATTTTGGCCGACAGCCAAAGCTCCCTTAGCAACGGTGCCGTCTTTAAAGACGGGATGAGGCATCCTTCCTGATGGCGACGACACAGAGGAACTCTCAATGAAAGCACCAATGTCGGTGTCAAAACCGGCGGATCTCGGGTAGGGGGTCCTGAACTTTGCGTCTAGGCGGATGGTAACAGGAGACAAGGGACACGATGTTTTTACCCAGGTTCGGGCCCTCTCGATGGAGGTAAAACCCTACTCCTGCTTGATTAATATTGATGGTATGGGTAGTACAAGAGTAGATCTACCATGAGATCAAGGAGGCTAAACCCTAGAAGCTAGCCTATGGTATGATTGTTGTTCCTACGGACTAAAACCCTCCGGTTTATATAGACACCGGAGAGGGCTAGGGTTACACAGAGTCGGTTACAATGGTAGGAGATCTACATATCCGTACCGCCAAGCTTGCCTTCCACGCCAAGGAAAGTCCCTTCCGGACATGGGAGAAGTCTTCAATCTTGTATCTTCATAGTCCAGGAGTCCGGCTGAAGGTATAGTCTGGCTATCCGGACACCCCGTAATCCAGGACTCCCTCAGTGTGTTTGTTGAGATCCGATGAAATGTGGATTTATGCTCGGCTTGTCTATGAATATTGTTTCAATCTTCTCTGAATTATTATATGCATGATTTGATATCTTTGCAAGTCTCTTCGAACTATCGATTTGATTTGGCCAACTAGATTGGTTTTTTTTGCAATGGGAGAAGTGCTTGGCTTTGGGTTCAATCTTGCGATGCTCGATCCTAGTGACAGAAGGGGAACCGACACGTATTGTATTGTTGCCATCGAGGATAACAAGATGCGGTTTTCATCATATTGTTTGAGTTAGTTCCTCTACATCATATCATCTTCCTTAATGCGTTACTCTGTTCTTATGAACTTAATACTCTAGACGCAGGCAGGAGTCGGCCGATGTGTGGAGTAATAGTAGTAGATGCAGAATCGTTTCGATCTACTTGACACAGACGTGATGCCTATATTCATGATCATTGCCTTAGATATCGTCATAACTTTGCACTTTTCTATCAATTGCTCGGCAGTAATTTGTTCACCCACTGTAATAAATTCTATCTTGAGAGAAGCCTCTAGTGAAACCTATGGCCCCCAGGTCTATTTTTCATGATATAAGTTTCCGATCTAGAATTTTAGTTTCTGATTTACTTTCTTTGCAATCTTTTACTTTCCGATCTCTAAACAAAAAATACCAAAAATATTACTTTACCATTTATCCATCTATATCAGATCTCACTTTGCAAATAACCGTGAAGGGATTGACAACCCCTTATCACGTTGGGTACAAGTTGGTGTTTGTTTGTGCAGGTATTCGGTGGCTTGTTGAGTTGTCTCCTACTCGATTGATACCTTGGTTCTCAAAAGCCAAGGGAAATACTTACTGTACTTAGCTGCATCACCCTTTCCTCTTCAAGGGAAAAGCCAACGCAAGCTTGAGAGGTAGAAGCCCCTCATCGCGCACGCAACTAAAATCTGAACCGTGGTTGATGTATACTTCATCGCAAATGTCTTGCATCTTTTTTGAAGGTTATTTTACATCACCGTTTGCGATTAATGTATCGCACACAATTTGTCAAAGGGTCTCTGACCATAGTGTTGCGTTAGCAGCATCCTGCAGTAGTGTATGCCAGGCCTCAAATGGTCCTAGCTGTAGGATATTTCGAAGGTTGACTGGTCTGGGTGCGGGGAGGGGGGCTGACGTCACCTGTGGACAAAACATGAGGTGTGGGAGGTTAAGGTATAGATTGGGATGGTTAAGGGTAGGGCAGGGAGGAGAGGCAAAAATGCTAGTGCCGCAGCCGCAGGGTGATGGGAGCATGCGGTCTGACCGACGCTCATTTGGGTGGCTGGAGGAAGATACAGGTGATTGAAAAGGTACACTAGTTGTTGGATATGAATCCAGCCGCTGGCAGAATCGACTTTCGGGAAAGAAAAACAGCTGGGTACCTCCTCCTAGCCTCTCTACCCCACTTCTTCACACGGCTCTCATTTTTTGACTACTCATTGCGTATGTTTCAACATGGGCGGCCAACGGACAAAAAGAACATTGTTTTTTCTTTAAGGCCATATCAATCTCATTTTTCTTGAAGGCCATATCAATCTCTCCTCTTCAATAGTTTGCAGCTCCTCTTGGTGGGTTGTAGCCAAGTTGAAACTGTTCGGGTTCTAGATGTCAACCTTTGAAACCTGGTGGGAACCTTGACTTGGGGGATATGTTAAAAGTTTGGTTAACTAAGGATTCGAGCACGAGGCCGAAGGCATTCTAAATCTTTGTGCCTCTTTGTCGATGGGCTAGCGCAAGGGTGGTGGTAGTTCGTGGGCTTGTTGGCATCAGTGCGGGTTGGTGTGTGGATGACGGTGTGTTGGAAGCTTGGGTGAAGACCATGTCTTCACTTCAGGCGTGTGAACAGAGATAGTGACGGGTGCGTCCAACGTTGAGATTTTTGGAGGCATCGCTCCTGCACCACTCTGCTACTTGTCAGCTGTGTTGGGATTTCATCGAAGAGGAGAGGATGATGCAGTACAGTAGAGATAAGTATTTCCCTCAGTTAAGAACCAAAGTTACTAATCTAGTAGGAGAACCACGCGAAACCTCGTTAACAACACCTACACACAAAAGAGCAAATACTTGCACCCAACGCGATCAAGGGGGGTTATCAATCCCCTCGACGATTATTTGCAAGGAACAAATCTTGTACTGGTAGATATATAAAACAAAGTACAAAATAAAATAACAGTAATAAAATTGCGGCAATATATTTTTGTATTTTATATATGATAAAAGTAGACCCCGGGGCCATAGTTTTCACTAGAGACTTCTCTCTCGAACAAAAAGCATATGGCGGGTAAACAAATTACTATTGGGCAATTGATAGAAAAGCGCATAGTTATGACGATATTCAAGGCAATGATCATGTATATGGGCATCACGTCCGAGACAAGTAGACCGACTCCTGCCTGCATCTACTACTATTACTCCACCCATCGACTGCTATCTAGCATGCATCTAGATTATTAAGTCAATAAAAATGGAGTAACGACTTAAGCAAGATGACATGACATAGAAAAAGTAAATGCAACCAATATGAATAAACCCCGTCGTTTCCCCCTTAATGTCAACATTACAAATACGTGTATTGTCCCCTAATTTTTCACTGGGATATGGAGCATGATACGTCCATTTTGCATCATGCTTTTATATCGATATTTACTGCATTATGGGTTGTTATTACATATTATGTCACAATACTTATGCCTATTCTCTATTATTTTACAAGGTTTACACGAAGAGGGAGAATGCCGGCAGCTGGAATTCTAGGCTGGAAAAGGAGCAAATATTAGAGACCTATTCTGCACAACTCCAAAAGTTCTAAAACTCTAGGGAAGTCAGTTTTAGAATATATAAAAATACTGGGCGAAGGAAGCACCAGAGGGGGGACACCCACCATCCACGAGGGTGGGGGCGTGCCCTACCCCTTGGGCGCGCCCCCGCCTCGTGGGCCCCCTGGCAGGCCTCCGGTGCCCATCTTTGGCTATATGAAGTCTTTCGCCCTGAAAAATCACAAGCAAGCTCACGGGATGCAACTCCGCCGCCACGAGGCGGAACCTTGGCGGAACCAATCTAGGGCTCCGGCGGAGCTGTTCTGCCGAGGAAACATCCCTCCGGGAGGGGGAAATCATCACCATCGTCATCACCATTGATCCTCTCATAGGGAGGGGGTCAATCTCCATCAACATCTTCACTAACAGCATCTCATCTCAAACCCTAGTTCATGTCTTGTATCCAATCTTTGTCGCAAAACCTCAGATTGGTACCTGTGGGTTGCTAGTAGTGTTGACTACTCCTTGTAGTTGATGCTAGTTGGTTTACTTGGTAGAAGATCATATGTTTAGATCCTTTATGCATATTAATACCCCTCTAATTATAAACATGAATATGATTTGTGAGTAGTTACGTTTGTTCCTGAGGATATGGGAGAAATCTTGCTATAAGTAGTCATGTGAATTTGGTATTCGTTTGATATTTTGATGAGATGTATGTTGTCGTTCCTCTAGTGGTGCCATGTGAACGTCGACTACATGACACTTCACCATTATTTGGGCATAGAGGAAGGCATTGGGAAGTAATAAGTAGATGATGGGTTCCTAGAGTGACAAAAGCTTAAACCCTAGTGAGGGAGTCCTGGATTAGGGGGTCTCCGGACAGTCGGACTATCTCCATTGGCTGGACTATTAGACTATGAAGATACAAGATTGAAGACTTCGTCTCGTGTCCGGGTGGGACTCTACTTGGCGTGGAAGGAAAGCTAGGCAATACGGATATGTATATCTCCTCCTTTGTAACCAACCTTGTGTAAGCCTAACCCTCTCCGGTGTCTATATAAACCGAAGGGTTTTAGTCCGTAGGACAATAGTCACAACATACAATCATACCATAGGCTAGCTTCTATGGTTTAGCCTCTCTGATCTCGTGGTAGATCTACTCTTGTACTACCCATATCATCAATATCAATCAAGCAGGACGTAGGGTTTTTCCTCCATCAAGAGGGCCCGAACCTGGGTAATACATCATGTCCCTTGCCTCCTGTTACCATCCAGCCTAGACCCACAGTCAAAACCGGCGGATCTCGGGTAGGGGGTCCTGAACTGTGCGTCTAGGCCGGATGGTAACAGGAGGCAGGGGACAGGATGTTTTACCCAGGTTCGGGCCCTCTTGATGGAGGTAAAACCCTACGTCCTGCTTGATTGATATTGATGATATGGGTAGTACAAGAGTAGATCTACCAAGAGATCAGAGAGGCTAAACCCTAGAAGCTAGCCTATGGTATGATTGTATGTTGTGATCGTTGTCCGACGGACTAAAACCCTTCGGTTTATATAGACACCGGAGAGGGTTAGGGTTACACAAGGTCGGTTACAAAGGAGGAGATATCCATATCCGTATTGCCTAGCTTGCCTTCCACGCTAAGTAGAGTCCCACCCGGACACGAGACGAAGTCTTCAATCTTGTATCTTCATAGTCTAACAGTCCAGCCAATGGAGAAAGTCTGGCTGTCCGGAGACCCCCTAATCCAGGACTCCCTCAGTAGCCCCTGAACCAGGCTTCAATGACGATGAGTCCGGCGAGCAGTATTGTCTTCGTCATTGCAAGGCGGGTTCCTTCTCCGAATACATCACAGAAGAATTTGAATATGAGGATAGTGTCTGACCCTGCAAAATAAGTTCCACATTCCACCGTAGAGAGAATAATAGTTTTGCAGATCTAATTTGCTGGCTTGTTTTGCAGTCCGGGTAGGTGGTCCCGAATTGTGCGTCTAGGCCGGATGGTAACAGGAGGCAAGGGACACGAAGTTTTACCCAGGTTCGGGCCCTCTCGATGGAGGTAAAACCCTACGTCCTGCTTGATTAATATTGATGATATGGGTAGTACAAGAGTAGATCTACCTCGAGATCAGAGAGGCTAAATCCTAGAAGCTAGCCTATGGTATGATTGTTGATGTGTATGTTGTCCTACGGACTAAAACCCTCCGGTTTATATAGACACCGGATAGGGTTAGGGTTATATAGAGTCGGTTACAATGGTAGGAGATCTGAATATCCGTATCGCCAAGCTTGCCTTCCACGCCAAGGAAAGTCCCTTCCGGACACGGGACGAAGTCTTCAATCCTGTATCTTCATAGTCCTGGAGTCCGGCTGAAGGTATAGTCCGGCCATCCGGACACCCCCTAATCCAGGACTCCCTCAGTAGCCCCCGAACCAGGCTTCAATGACGATGAGTCCGGCGCGTAGATTGTCTTCGGCATTGCAAGGCGGGTTCTCCTCCAAATTCCATGTACCTATTGAATAAAGTCCGGTTTCTTGTAGATGTTGCGCTCCTTGGCTTCTGCGCCCAATAATGGTTGCTCCCCACGTGTCAAACGAATATGAAAGGTCTGAGTGTTTTTACATTCACACCCCTAGCTGCGTAAACAAGCTGACCTATTTAAGGAGACGAGGATTTAGATCCAAACCACACCTTCCCCCTTCGCGAGTGTTCATCAGAGCGCATTCGACAAAGATCCATTCCACCATGGCCAGCCGAAGCGACTCCTCCTCCCGCCCTTCTAGACCTAAGCCTGAATATTGGGAAAGATGCTCCATCCCGCATAGCAAGTTAGTGACGCTCCAGACCAAGGGATTCCTCCCCCCGGCCTATATGATCCTGGTTCGAGCCGGTCTTGCCGTCTATAACGGCGGAGAGCAAGCGGAGAGCGCCCCTAATCCCTCCAAAGGAGAGCGGGTGTGCCTCGTCCCTTATTTAATAAGGGGGCTCGGATTTCCAATCCATCCATTTCTCCGGGGGCTGCTGGAGTTCTACAGCCTCCAGCTACATCATCTCACGCCTGCCTCAGTATTGCATATCGCGGGCTTTGTAGCCCTCTGCGAGCTGTTCTTGGGTGTTGAAGCTCATTTCTGACTATGGAGGGAGCTATTTTGCCTCGTGCCCCGTTCCAAGAAGGGGTCTATATATCAAGTGGGTGGAGCCGAAGTATGGCGCATCGCCAGGACCGGCTATCTGTCTGGAACCCCAAAGGTGTCCGAAGACTGGCCCTCGGAATGGTTTTACATAGAAGACGCCCCGCTGCCGGATCCTGTCCGGATCGGCCTCCCTGAATTCAACAATGCTCCCCTAAAGAAGCGCCTAAGCTTGCGCCCACGGAGCCCTCAGAGGGAAAGTGACAGGGACGTTGTTTACCTGATGGGCCGGATAAGATTGTTAGCTCATTCCGGACTAACCATGATCGGGGTCATGGCCGCATGCATCATGCGAGGGGTGCAGCCGCTACAGTATAGAGGCCACCCCATGTGGGATTTCAACAGGGAGGACGACACCACCCGCTACGGCCGTAAGGGGCTGGATTCGGTTGTGGCTCTAATAAAGACCTTGTCCGCTTTGTACAAGGGAGAAGAGGAGGATTTTCTCCACGTTGACCCAAAGGGTGGATTTTCCATGTACAATCCTCCAAGCTGGGTGAGTGATCACATCTTGCCCATCCGTTTTATATCCCCATTGTTAAATATTTAATCTTAGTGATTTTGATGCAGGAACTACGCCAGGCTATTAAAGAAATAAACATCCCTCCTCCACAACCCGAGGACCCAGGACGGTCCCTCGACCCGGACTCGCAAGAGGATCCGAAGCTTTCGATGGATCTAATTGATGGATTGTTCCATCAATTGAGCAAGGACAATGCCCTGGTGGCCATTACGGCCGATTATCCAGGGCTAATCCCGGCCTCCCAGAAACGGGAGGCTGAACCTGCGGCGACAAGCCAACGATGGGCCGCAGGGCCCCGTGGGCAGAAAAGAGGTGCAGTCCGGACCGAGGCGTCAGCGCAAAGGTATGGCGCACCCCCTTATCCCAGGTGTCATACCTTCAGGGCATATTAACACTTGTGCTCTCTTCAGGACAAAGAGACCTTGCCGAACTATATTCGGAGAGGCCGCCAATCGCGCCTCCACCAGCCAGGCTCCAAAGCCTGGCCCGGAAGCAGAGCCGAACACAAGGCGCACACCGGACGCTCCTCCGATGGAGGATGTGGACAGGTTGTCTGCCACCAACTCTGAGGTAGAGAGTGCCATGAACCACAAGCGTCGTCGGACAATTCTTCGCGATGCTTGTTTCTCCCAAGAGGCGTTAGATGCCTTTAAGTCAGGAGATGCGTACCTCCGTGCCGCTCAAAATGGTCTAACCAGAGCCACGGAGCAATATGTAAAAGACATACGGGTAAGAAAATTTTGGTAATTATATATATACCAGTAGTCCCCGAGACTTGAAACAGTTAAAATAACTGATTTAAGGATCATTTGTTATGCAGGTTCTTACAGAAAAGAATTCCCTACTATCCAAGGAGCTGGAAGAGTGCAAAGCCCAACTTGAGGCCGCACTAGCCGCGGCAGGGGAGCCTAAGGAGGCCCCCTCTGGTAATATACACTTCGAAAGATAAGTATTTTGCGAAGCATGGCTTTGGTGCGAATCTGACAAATGAAATTACAGATGGTGCCGGATTGGATCCGGAAAGGCAACACCTCCTACGGCAGCTAAAGGCTGGTGAGAGGGTGCTGTTAAAGGTGATGGGGGGAGAAGAACGATCTCCGAGATGCCAACACCAAGCTGGGCATTTAGCTGAAAGATGTTCGTGCCTAGCTGTCAGACTCCGTGAAGGAGAATCAGCGGCTTCGGCGCGGCATATTTAGTAAGTGATTGAACGAACCTTTTGAAAGATATTTTGGCGGGGAAGTCGACTAACAGAGGAATGTCTGTAGGTGTGCTGACAGGTCGTCCTGCAGAGGAGATGCCCGGTTCTACGGGTGACCTTCTTCCCGAGCTCTCGCAACTGCTCAATCGAGTTCGGCAGGCGATGTAAGGCGTCGCCCAGGCCCTGTGGCCATCCGTCTCCATGCCCGAAGGTCTTGGAGAGCTTGCGGAGAAGCTAAAAGGAGCACGGCGGCGCTTCCGATTGTGGAAGATATCAGCCTGCTGTCAAGGCGCTAGGGAGGCCAGGGCCATGGTGAAGACGCGGTACGCAAAGGCTGACCCCAACCACATGGCCGAGGTCGGTCCTATAGGGCCCGATGGGAAGGAGATCCCTGTAAGCTTAGTATACGGCCAAGTAGAGTTGGCCGCAAAGTAGTCCCAGCAGGACTGTAAATTAGACAGCCTGTTAGATGGTATTGAAGAGGAATACGATCAGTCAAAATGACTATGTAATTTAGTTGACATTTATAATGCCTTCTAGCCGGATTGTAGATCATTTGTCATGGCCGACCTTTTCGCTTCAGCCTCGGGACCTGACGGTCCGGAGTGTGTCCGAATTCCCATGCGGTTATATAGGAACCGGGGAATGCATGGAGACCAGGCATAGGGGTCATTAGTGCGTGAACAGACAAGTGCCCGACTAGTTATGTTATATTACATGGTTAGTAAGAAACATCTTCCAGGGAGAATAGTTCCGTTAGGGGTTCCTTTCCCTGGGAGGCATGCCCTAAGGTGCATGCCCATGCTGCGAAAAGAAACGCAGGAAAAACATCTGGGGGCGTATAGATAAAAACAAAAAAGACCATCTTTAGTTCACCGACCGAATATTCCCTTAAGAACGCTAGCTTTCGGCTTCACCCAGTCTGAGGTACACGTCCGGTTGACCCCGCCGTAACAATCGCAGAGGTGCTGCCTTTACCACCTAGCCGAACAATCAGGAACGTAGGGGTAAGCACAGGAGCCAGGCAACGCAGCTTGGCCAAAACTTAAGTCATATCGATGCATAGAATGGTGAATAAAAGGTACATGCGGAAGTGTGACGCATGTGTTGGGCATGAAGCCCGTATGAATAAGCTTCTGTTTAAAGAAGCCCCCAGGTTTAATGAGCGCGGATGGCGCGTCACTTTATGAGCCTTTAAGGGCTATAAGAGAGAGAGAGAGAGAGAGAGAGAGAAGAGAAATGCAAGACAGAAAATATATAAAAAATGGACAGAGGAAGGAGACGAACATATAGTCTGGCGCTAGGCATAGAATCTTTGGAGAGGGGCTGCGTTCCATGGGTTCGGCTCGAGTTGGTTATTTGATGCATCTCGCAGGCGGTACACTCCACCAGTCAGGACTTGGTCAATTATGACGGGACCTTCCCACTTGGGCTTGAGTTTGTCCTTTTTCTTGTCCGGTAGTCATAGAACTAATTCGCCAACGTTGTAATTTTTGGCCCGTACTTCCCTGCTTTGGTATCTTTGAGCCTGCTGTTGATAGAATGCGTAACGGGCTTTTGCCACATCACGCTCCTCCTCCAATGCGTCTAAGTTGTCCTGCCGATCGAGCTCGGCTTCTCTTTCTTCGTACATGCGCACTCGAGGTGAGTCATGAATTATGTCGCAGGGCAAAACTGCCTCTGCGCGATACATCATAAAGAATGTTGTGTATCCGGTGGTGCGATTCGGTGTGGTCCGTAGCCCCCAGAGTACGGAGTCGAGCTCCTCAACCCAGTGCGTGTTAGATTCCTTGAGGGACCGCACTAATCTGGGTTTAATGCCGCTCATGATAAGACCATTTGCACATTCGACCTGGCCATTAGTTTGTGGGAGATAGACGGAAGCATAGTCGAGCTTGATGCCCATGTTTTTGCACCAGAGTTTTACCTTGTCGGCCGTGAAGTTCGTGCCATTATTAGTGTTGATGCTGTGGGGAACGCCGTAACGGTGTACGACCCCGGATATAAGGTCTATCACCGGTCCGGATTCGGCCGTCTTAACAGGCTTGGCTTCTATCCATTTGGTGAATTTAACCACCATGACCAGTAAGTATTTTTGCTTGTGGGTTCTGCCTTTAAGGGGTCCAACCATATCAAGCCCCCAGACCGCGAAGGGCCAAGTAATGGGGATAGTTCGGAGGGCGGTGGGTGGCATATGGCTTTGGTTTGCAAAGAGCAGGCAACCGGGGCATCGTTGGAATAAGTGCTGAGCGTCTGCCCGGGCCGTCGGCCAATAAAAGCCTGTATGGAAGGCCTTGCTTACAAGGGACCGAGCTGCAGCATGATGACCGCCCAGTCCGGCATGAATTTCAGCGAGGAGGTTCCGCCCCTCCTCTTCGGAGATGCACCTTTAAAGGACTCTGGTAGTGCTTTTCTTATAAAGCTCTCCCTCGTGGACTCTGTAGGCTTTGGATCGCTGCACTATGTAGCGTGCCTCATTTTGGTCCTCGGGGAGTTCCTGCCTAGTGAGGTAGGCGAGGAATGGTTCTGTCCACGGGGCAATGACGGCCACTATTACGTGGGCTGAAGGTGTTATTTCATTGGCAGAGCCTCTGATTGTGTCAGAATGTTCGGTGTCGGGCAATGCGATTGGGTCCGGGGTGTTATTGTTCGGCTCCCCTTCCCATACTACGGATGGCTTGAACAGCCTTTCCAAGAAGATGTTGGGGGGACTACATCGCGTTTTGCGCCAATGCGTGCCAGGACATCTGCCGCCTGATTATTTTCCCGGGCTATATCGTGAAATTCAAGCCCCTCGAACTGAGCTGACATTTTTAGGACGGTGTTGCGGTAAGCTGCCATTTTTGGATCCTTGGCATCGAAGTCTCCATTTATTTGGGATATTGCGAGGTTCGAGTCCCCGCGCACCTCTAGGCGTTGAATGCCCATGGATACTGCCATCCGGAAGCCATGTAAAAGGGCCTCATATTCGGCTACGTTGTTGGAGTCCACATACATAATCTGGAGTACTTATTGAACTGTGTCTCCTATGGGGGACGTAAAAACGATGCCAGCCCCCAGTCCGGCCAACATATTGGAGCCGTCGAAATGCATGATCCAATTTGAATATGTGCCGTACTCTTTAGGGAGTTCGGCCTCCGTCCATTCTGCGACGAAGTCAGCTAAGACTTGCGACTTGATGGCTCGCCGTGGCTTATAAGTTATGTCGAACGGGAGGAGCTCAATGGCCCATTTTGCAATCCGGCCCGTTGCGTCACGATTGTTTATAATATCGTTAAGTGGTACTTCCGAGGCTACTGTTATTGAACACTCTTGAAAGTAGTGTCGTAGCTTCTGGGATGCCATGAATACCACGTACGCGATCTTTTGATAATGCGGGTACCGTGATTTGCAAGTTGTGAGGACAGTGGACACATAATAGACCGGCTTTTGAAGGGGGGATCTATGTCCGTCTGCTTCTCGTTCGACGACGAGCACTGCGCTTACAACTAGATGTGTTGCTGCAATGTATAATAGCATTGGTTCGCCAATATTTGGCGCGGCCAGGACTGGGTTTGTTGCAAGTATGGCTTTTATCTCCTCGAGTCTGGCCGTGGCTGCATCCGTCCATTCAAAGTGTTCGGTGCGCCGAAGGAGGCGGTAAAGGGGTAGGGCCTTTTCTCCCAAGCGGGAGATAAAGCGGCTTAGAGCCGCCATGCATCCGGTTAGCTTTTGTATTTGTTTGAGGTCCTTTGGGATATCCACTTGCAATAGAGCTCGGATCTTGGCTGGATTTGCTTCGATTCCTCTACTAGATACAATGAAGCCCAAGAGCTTTCCGACTGGAACGCCGAAAACACATTTTTCCGGGTTGAGCTTGATGTCGTATGTTCGAAGGTTATCAAATGTGAGCCTCAAGTCGTCTACTAGAGATTCGACATGTCTTGTTTTGACGACCACATCATCTACATATGCCTCCACTTTTTTGCCGATCTGGCTTGCCAGACATGTCTGAATCATGCGCTGATATGTTGCGCCGGCGTTTTTGAGCCCGAAGGGCATTGTGTTGAAGCAGAATGGGCCATATGGTGTGATAAATGCCGTTGCGGATTGGTCAGATTCTGCCATCTTGATTTGATGGTAGCCGGAATATGCGTCGAGGAAACACAACGAATCGTGTCCTGCGGTAGCGCCGATAATTTGATCGATGCGGGGGAGGGGGAAGGGATCCTTTGGGCAAGCCTTGTTAAGGTCTTTAAAATCAACGCATAGGCGCCAGGATTTGTCCTTCTTTGGTACCATCACCAGGTTTGCTAGCCAGTCCGGATGTTTTATATCTCTGATGAATCCGGCCTCCAATAGCTTTGCTAGCTCCTCTCCCATAGCCTCTCTCTTAGGTTCGGAAAAATGCCGAAGAGCCTGTTTGACAGGTTTGAATCCTGTTTGGATATTTAAGCTGTGCTCGGCCAGCCTGTGTGGGATTCTTGGCATGTCTGAAGGGTGCCAGGCAAAAATGTCCCAGTTTTCTCGTAGGAACTCTCGCAGTGCGGCGTCTACATTAGGGTTTAACTGTGCCCCGATGGAAGCTGTTTTGTTTGGGTCCGTTGGATGGACTTGGAATTTGACTATTTCGTCCGCCGGTTTAAAGGAGGTGGACTTGGATCTTTTGTCGAGTACCACATCGTCCCTATTCACCGTAGAGCACAGCGCAGTCAGTTCCTCAGCCGCTAGGGCTTCGGATAGTGCCTCGAGGGCCAGCGCGGCTGTCTTGTTTTCGGCGCAGAGTGCTATGTCTGGATCACTAGCGAGAGTGATGATCCCGTTAGGCCCGTGCATTTTGAGCTTCATGTACTCGTAATGGGGTATTGCTTGGAAGATTGTAAACGCTTCCCGCCCTAGCAGAGCGTGATAACCGCTGCTGAACGGAGCCACATGGAACGTGATCTCTTCGGACCTGTAATTATTTGGCGTGCCGAACACCACATCTAGTGTGATTTTTCCTGTACAGCGCGCTTCCCGACTGGGGATTATTCCTCTAAAGGTTGTGCTGCTTCGCTCAATGCGGTTCCAATCTATTTCCATTTTTTGAAGGGTTTCCTAGTAAATGAGGTTCAATCCGCTGCCGCCGTCCATGAGTACCTTGGTAAGACGAAAGCGGTCCACTATTGGGCTAAGGACCAATGCGGCTGGTGCTTGGGCTGTTCAGAATTTAGGTTCATCACTAGCGTTAAAGGTAATAGCCGTGTCACTCCATGGGTTTATTGTTGCTACTTGGTAGACTTCGGCAAGGCTGCGGAGTGTCCTTTTTCGCATATTATTTGATGCGAAAGTCTCGAAGACTGTTAATACCGTATGGGTGTCTCTGGGTGGCTTTCTGTGGCCTCCGGAATTAGGAGGTTTTCGCCAATTTTGGCCACCTGCCGGAGTATGCAACATGCTCTAAGGCTGTAAGTTGGTGTGGCGTCCTCTGTACTGTGAATTTTACAGGGTCCGTTAAGCCATCCTTCCAGTACGGTTCCATGCCCTATAGAGGGTTTTTGCTTTTTGGTATTTGACCTGGGTGTCTGGTTATGCTGCACCCTTTTATTTCAAACTGGGTTTGTATTTAGTGCCGAATTGTCCCAAAATTTTATTTTGGTTTTCCAGGCACTTTCCATCGCACAATACTTCCATACAATGGATGCCAAGTCAGCGAAGCGTGTGATATCACGGTGACTTATGGCGTTGAGTATTCCCTTGTCCATGCAATTATTGCAGAAGATTAAGATTGCGTCTTCCTCGCGGCAGTCCCTTAGCCTGTTCTTTACCAGGAGGAATCTAGCCTAGTAATGATGTACTATTTCGTCGGGCTCTTGCCTGATTTTGGATAGATCGCTTATGTTGGGGTGGGTGGGTGGAGTTAAATCCGAAGCCTCACCCCATCTGAGGCTCAGAGGCCGAGGAATTTATGAACTCGAAAATTTGGATCCCTGGGTGTTGTCCAATGAATCCAGCCCGTCGCCTGACTCTAAGTTCAGGTCTTGAGTGATATCCTCCCCTCCGCGGGTATCCGGCTTGGAGGGATCGGGAATCCGGACGTAGCGAGTCCTTAAGATAGACGAAGGGTCGCCACACTGTCCCTCTACCACGGCAACGTGATGGGTGACTTGGGGAGAGTTAATCTCTCTCGGATCGGTTTTAGGCCCAATCTGGTCGTAATCCGTAGCGACTCCCTAAGCGGTGAAGCGATCCAAGAGCTTGTGTATGGAGGAAAGCTCCATTTGATCTAACTGCTCAGCGAGTTCCGAACTGACATGAAGATTGTTTTTGATGGCTCGAGAGGTCATCGTCGGCGCAGAAGCCGAACAGGCGGTCATAAGAAAACCACCTAGCCGGAGGGTTTGGCCGACAGCCAAAGCTCCCTTAGCAACGGTGCCGTCTTTAAAGACGGGGCGAGGCATCCTTCCTGATGGCGACGACACAAAGGAACTCTCAATGAAAGCACCAATGTCGGTGTCAAAACCGGCGGATCTCGGGTAGGGGGTCCCGAACTGTGCGTCTTGGCCGGATGGTAATAGGAGGCAAGGGACACGAAGTTTCACCCAGGTTCGGGCCTTCTCGATGGAGGTAAAACCCTACGTCCTGCTTGATTAATATTGATGATATGGGTTGTACAAGAGTAGATCTACCACGAGATCAGAGAGGCTAAACCCTAGAAGCTAGCCTATGGTATGATTGTCAATGTGTATGTTGTCCTACGGACTAAAACCCTCCGGCTTATATAGACACCGGATAGGGTTAGGGTTACATAGAGTCGGTTACAATGGTAGGAGATCTGAATATCCGTATCGCCAAGCTTGCCTTCCACGCCAAGGAAAGTCCGTTCCGGACACGGGACGAAGTCTTCAATCTTGTATCTTCATAGATCTGGAGTCCGGCTGAAGGTATAGTCTGGCCATCCGGACACCCCCTAATCCAGGGCTCCCTCATAATCCTTTGAGGGGCTTGTTTGGGGTATCTTCACCCCGACCAGTAGAGCAAAGAGTTGCTCCTCAACCTACTGAACCTACTGAAAATGTTTACTTTGAAATTCCTTCGGGTATGATAGAGAAACTGCTAGCTAATCCTTTTATAGGAGATGGAACATTGCATCCTAATTTGCACCTAATCTATGTGGATGAAGTTTGTGGACTATTTAAGCTTGCAGGTATGCCCGAGGATGTTATCAAGAAGAAGGTATTCCCTTTATCTTTGAAGGGAAAGGCATTGACATGGTTTAGGCTATGTGATGATATGGGATCATGGAACTACAACCGATTGAAATTGGAATTTCATCAGAAGTTTTATCCTATGCATCTGGTTCGTCGTGATCGTAATTACATATATAATTTCCAGCCTCGTGAAGGATAAAGCATCGCTCAAGCTTGGGGGAGGCTTAAGTCAATGTTATATTCATGCCCCAATCATGAGCTCTCAAGAGAAATTATTATTCAAAATGTTTATGCTCGGTTTTCTCTCAATAATCTCTCCATGCTCGATACTTCTTGTACTGGTTCTTTTATGATGAAGACTATTGAATTCAGATGGGATTTATTGGAAATAATTAAATGCAACTCTGAAGATTGGGAACTCGACGAAGGTAAGGAGTCAGGTATAACACCTAAGTTTGATTGTGTTAAATCTTTTATGGATACCGATGCCTTTCGTGAATTTAGCACTAAATATGGATTTGACTCTAAGATAGTAGCTTCTTTCTGTGAATCATTTGCTACTCATGTTGATCTCCCTAAGGAGAAGTGGATTAAATATCATCCTCCCAATGAAGTAAAAGTAGTTGAACCTATTAAAAGTTGAAGAAAAGACTATCACTTATAATGTTGATCCTATTGTTCCTACCGCTTATATTGAGAAACCACCTTTCCCTACTAGAATAAATGATCATGCTAAAGCTTCAACTATGGTTCGTAAGAGTAATACTAGAACACCTACACCCTCTGAGAAAATTAAAGTTGAACCTAGTATTTCTATGGTTAAAGATCTCCTGGTTGATAATATTGATGGGCATGTTATTTACTTCTGTGATGAAGCTGCTAGAATTGCTAGACCCGATACTAAAAATAAGCATAGACCTGTTGTAGGCATGCCTGTTATTTCGGTTAAAATAGGAGATCATTTCTATCATGGCTTATGTGATATGGGTGCTAGTGCAAGTGCAATACCTCATTCTTTATATGAAGAAATTATGCATGATATTGCACCAGCTGAATTAGAAGGTATTGATGTTACAATTAAGGTTGCCAATAGAGATACTATTTCACCGATTGGGATTGTTAGAGATGTTGAAATCTTGTGTGGGAAAGTTAAATATCCTGCTGATTTTCTAGTTCTTGGTTCCCCACAAGATGACTTTTGTCCCATTATATTTGGTAGACCCTTCTTGAATACTGTTAATGCTAAGATAGACTGCAAAAAAGATATTGTTTCTGTTGGTTTAGGGGATATGTCTCATGATTTTAATTTTGCTATATTTCGTAGACAACCCCGTGATAAAGAATTGCCTAGTAAAGATGAAATTATTGGTCTTGCTTCTATTGCCGTGCCTCCTAATGATCCTTTAGAACAATATTTGCTAGACCATGAAAATGATATGTTTATGAATGAAAGAAGGGAAATAGTTGAAGTATTCTTCAAACAGGGACCTATTTTGAAACACAACTTGCCTGTCGAAATCCTAGGGGATCCTCCTCCACCCAAGGGTGATCCCGTGTTTGAGCTTTAACCATTACCTGATACTCTTAAATATGCTTATCTTGATGAGAAGAAGATATATTCTGTTATTATTAGTGCTAACCTTTCAGAGCAGGAAGAAGAGAAATTATTGAAAACTCTGAAGAAGCACCATGCTGCTATTGGATAGACTCTTAATGATCTTAAGGGCATCAGTCCCACTCTATGCCAGCACAAAATAAAATTGGAGAAAGACACTAAACCAGTTCTTGATCACCAACGATGGTTAAATCCTAAAATGAAAGAAGTGGTAAGAAAAGAAATACTGAAGCTTCTGGACGCAGGTATAATTTATCCCGTTGCTGATAGTCAGTGGGTAAGTCCTGTCCATTGTGTCCCTAAGAAGGGAGGTATTACTATTGTTCCTAATGATAAACATGAATTGATCCCACAACGAATTGTTACATGTTATAGAATGGTAATTGATTTTCTCAAATTAAATAAAGCTACTAAAAAGGATCATTACCCTCTACCTTTTATTGATCAAATGCTAGAGAGATTATCTAAACATACACATTTTTGCTTTCTAGATGGTTATTCTGGTTTCTCTCAAATACCTGTGTCAAAAGAGGATCAAGAAAAGACCACTTTTACTTGCCCTTTCGGTACCTTTGCTTATAGACGTATGCCTTTTTGGTTTATGTAATGCACCTACTACCTTTCAAAGATGTATGACTGCTATATTCTCTGACTTTTGCGAAAAGATTGTTCAGGTATTCATGGATGATTTTTCCGTATATGGAACTTCTTTTGATGATTGCTTAAGCAACCTTGATCGAGTTTTGCAGAGATGTGAAGAAACTAATCTTGTCTTGAATAGGGAGAAGTGCCACTTTATGGTTAATGAAGGTATTGTCTTGGGGCATAATTTTTTTGAAAGAGGCATTGAAGTTGATAAAGCTAAAGTTGATGCTATTGAAAAGATGCCATGTCCAAAGGACATTAAAGGTATAAGAAGTTTCCCTGGTCATGCCGGGTTTTATAGGAGGTTCATTAAAGACTTCTCAAAAATTTCCAGGCCTCTAACTAATCTCTTACAAAAAGATGTTCCTTTCGTCTTTGATGATGATTGTGTAGAAGCATTTGAAATACTTAAGAAAGCCTTGATTTCTTCACCTATTGTTCAACCTCCTGATTGTAATTTACCCTTTGAAATTATGTGCGATGCTAGTGATTATGCTGTAGGTGTTGTTCTAGGACAAAGAGTTGATAAGAAATTAAATGTTATCCAATATGCTAGTAAAACTCTAGACAGTGCCCAAAGAAATTATGCTACTACTGAAAAGGAATTTTTAGCAGTTGTATTTGCTTGTGATAAGTTCAGACCTTATATTGTTGATTCTAAAGTAACTTTTCACATGGATCATGCTGCTATTAAATACCTTATGGGAAAGAAAGATGCTAAACCTAGACTTATTAGATGGGTTCTCTTACTACAAGAATTTGATTTGCATATTATTGATAGAAAGGGAGCTGAGAACCCTGTTGTAGACAACTTGTCTAGGTTAGAGAATGTTCTTGATGACCCACTACCTATTGATCATAGCTTTCCTGATGAACAATTAGCTGTCATAAATGTTTCTCATACTGCTCCATGGTATGCTGATTATGCTAATTACATTGTTGCTAAATTTATACCACCTAGTTTCACATACCAACAAAAGAAAAAAATCTACGATTTAAGACATTACTTCTAGGATGACCCACACCTTTATAAGAAAGGAGTAGATGGTGTTATTAGATGTTGTGTACCTGAGCATGAACAGGAACAGATCCTACGCAAGTGTCACTCCGAGGCTTATGGAGGACACCATGCTGGAGATAGAACTGCACATAACGTATTGCAATCCGGTTTTTATTGGCCTACTCTCTTCAAGGATACCCGTAAGTTTGTCTTATCTTGTGATGAATGTCAAAGAATTGGTAATATTAGTAGACGTCAAGAAATGCCTATGAATTATTCAATTGTTATTGAACCATTTGATGTTTGGGGCTTTGATTATATGGGACCGTTTCCTTCCTCTAATGGGTATACACATATTTTTGTTGTTTTTGATTACATTACTAAGTGGGTAGAAGCTATTCCAACTAGTAGTGCTGATCATAACACCTCTATTAAGATGCTTAAAGAAGTTATTGTTCCAAGGTTTGGAGTCCCTAGATACTTAATGACTAACGGTGGTTCACATTTTATTCATGGTGCTTTTCGTAAAATGCTTGTTAAGTATGATGTTAATCATAGAATTGCATCTCCATATCATCCACAGTCTAGTGGTCAAGTAGAACTGAGTAATAGAGAGCTTAAATTAATTATGCAAAAGACTATTAATAGATCTAGAAAGAATTGGTCAAAGAAACTTGATGATACATTATGGGCCTATAGGACTGCATACAAAAATCCTATGGGTATGTCTCCATATAAAATGGTCTATGGAAAAACATGTCACTTACCTCTCGAACTAGAACATAAGGCATATTGGGTCATTAAAGAACTCAATTATGATTTCAAACTTGCCGGTGAGAAGAGACTATTTGACATTAGCTCACTTGATGAATGGAGAACCCATGCCTATATGTGGTACGGTAAGTAAACTGACTCCAAAACAGTTCTAATAGCAATTTTTCTCTGTTTTGGTATATTTAAGAAAATAGGAAAATAAGAAGCAGTCCGGAAAGGACACGAGGCATCCACGAGGGTGGAGGGCGCGCCCCCTACCTCATGGGCACCTCGTGTGTCCTCCGGACTCTGTTTTCTTGCACGATACTTCTTTTGGTCAGTAAAAATTCATTATATAATCCCCCGAAGGTTTTGACCACCGTACCATGCAAATATCTCCTGTCTTTGTTTTGAGCTATTTTTCTAACATATCTAGATCACCATGACGTCTTCAACGCCCCCAAGGACAAGTTTTTCGAGAGGGTCATCAACCCCTACCTCGCGGAGGTGCTACAACACCCTCAAACCATTGAGTTGCGTGAGGGGGTGCTGCACATCCGCGATGTTGAGGGACCAAGGAGGACCGGAAGCGTGGAGACAAGACTCGAAGCAATTGAGCAACAAGTTTTCAAGTGCCAGGGGATGATGGAACATGGACTCGACGCCAACCACATGATGATTGCGGAGTTCACCAACAATCACAAGTTGGATGCCAAGGACATTGGGGAGACCATCTTCAAGCTTCACGAGAAAATCAAGCACCTCCAAGCCCAGATCTATGACCTACAAAACCAAAACTGTGAGTATGAATATAGATTCAAGAGGATGAGTTTGTTTGTAGATTCGAGGATCCTGGAGACTCGATCATCCTTCTATGATGGTGAGCCTATGCCTTGGAAGATGGACGACAAGCCTACATCATCAACAACTCCATCATCACTACCACCAAAGGATAACTGAGTATCGGGTATGGGCACTCCCCTTGGCAACTGCCAAGCTTGGGGGAGTGCCCCGGTATCGTATCACCATCACACCTTTTTATCTTTACCATTTTTCTAGTTCGATCCTTTTGGTAATATCTTGATCTAGTAGAATAAAGTTTTAGTATGATTTAGTTTTGAGTTTTGCTTTATGATCCTTCTATGTAATCATGTCCGTGAGCTATATATAATAAAGATTAGTGTTGAGTCAAGGGATTTGCCATCTTGCTATGATCTTGAGAAAAAAGAAGGGGAGAGAAAGAATAAAAAGAAATAAATAGATCATATGGATCTCATGGAGAGTAATGACTTAACATATAAAGAGTATGATGAATAAAAGTTGTTGAGAGTTGACAAACATAGTTTTGGTCATCGTTGCAATTAATAGGAAGTAATAAAGAAAGAGAGGTTTTCACATATAAATATACTTTCTTGGACATCTTTTATGATTGTGAGCACTCATTAAAATATGACATGCTAAAAAGTTGACGTTCGACAAGGAAGACAACATTATGGGTTATGTTTTCTTACATCTGAAATAAATTATATTGTCATGGACCATCCAACATGTTGAGCTTGCCTTCCCCCCTCATGCTAGCCAAATTCTTTGCACGAAGTAGAGATACTACTTGTGCTTCCAAATATCCTTAAACCCAGTTTTGCCATGAGAGTCCACCATATCTACCTATGGATTGAGTAAGATCCTTCAAGTAAGTTGTCATTGTTGCAAGCAATAAAAATTTCTCCCTAAATATGTATGATTTATTAGTGTGAGAAAATAAGCTTTATACGATCTTGTGATGTGGAAGAAATAAAAGCGATGGATTGCATAATAAAGGTCCATATCACAAGTGGCAATATAAAGTGACGTTCTTTTGCATTAAGATTTCCTGCATCCAATCATAAAAAAACATGACAACCTCCGCTTCCCTCTGTGAAGGGCCTATCTTTTATTCTTGTCTTATACTTCATACAAGAGTCTTGGTGATCTTCACCTTTCCTTTTTACATTTTATCCTTTAGCAAGCACAGTATGTTGGAAAGATCCTGATATATATAGCTAATTGGATGTGAGCTTTCATCAACTATTATTGTTGACATTACCCTTGAGGTAAAAGGTTGGGAGGCAAAACTATAAGCCCATATCTTTCTCCGTGTCCGATTAAAACTTCATACCCATAAGTATTGCTTGAGTGTTAGCAATTGTGAAAGACTAAATGATAGTTGAGTATGCAGACTTGCTGAAAAGCTCTTATATTGACTCTTTCCGATGTTATGATAAATTGCAATTACTTCAATGACTGAGATTATAGTTTGTTAGTTTTCAATGAAGTTTCTGATTCATACTTGAAATTTTGAATGAATTGTTACTTTAGCATAAGAAATCATATGACAACATATTGTTGGGGAACGCAGTAATTTCGAAAATTTTCCTATGCACACGCAAGATCATGGTGATGCACAACAACGAGGGGAGAGTGTTGTCTACGTACCAACGCAGACCGACTGCGGAAGCGATCACACAACGTAGAGGAAGTAGTCGTACGTCTTCTTCCCGATCCGACCGATCCAAGCACCGTTACTCCGGCACCTCCGAGTTCTTAGCACACGTTCAGCTCGATGACGATCCTCGGGCTCCGATCCAGCAAAGCGTTGAGGAAGAGTTCCGTCAGCACGACGGCGTGGTGACGATCTTGATGTACTACCGACGCAGGGCTTCGCCTAAGCACTACAACGGTATGATCGAGGTGGAATTTGGTGGCAGGGGGCACCGCACACGGCTAAGGAACGATCTCAAGGATCAACTTGTGTGTCTTGGGGTGTCCCCTGCCCCCGTATATAAAGGTTGGAGGGAGGAGGGCTGGCCGGCCAAAGAGGGGGAGGCGCAGGAGGAGTCCTACTCCTACCGGGAGTAGGACTCCCCCCTCCAATCCTAGTCCAACTAGGAATCCTTAAACGGGAGAGAGAGAGAGAGGTGGCCGGCCCCTCTCCTAGTCCTGACTAGGACTAGGGAGAGGGGGGGAGGCGCAGCCCTATGTGGGCTGCCCTCTCACCTTTCCACTAAGGCCCATGTTAGCCCATTTGGCTCCCGGGGGGTTCCGGTAACCCTCCCGGTAATCCGGTAAAATCCCGATTTCACCCGGAACACTTCCGGTGTCCAAACATAGGCTTCCAATATATCAATCTTTACGTCTCGACAATTTCGAGACTCCTCGTCATGTCCGTGATCTCATCCGGGACTCCGAACAACCTTCGGTACATCAAAATGCATAAACTCATAATAACTGTCATCGTAACGTTAAGCGTGCGGACCCTACGGTTCGAGAACAATGTAGACATGACCGAGACACGTCTCCGGTCAATAACCAATAGAGGGACCTGGATGCCCATATTGGCTCCTACATATTCTACGAAGATCTTTATCGGTCAGACCGCATAACAACATACGTTGTTCCTTTTGTCATCGGTATGTTACTTGCCCGAGATTCGATCGTCGGTATCCAATACCTAGTTCAATCTCGTTACTGGCAAGTCTCTTTACTCGTTCCGTAATACATCATCTCACAACTAACATCTTAGTTATAATGCTTGCAAGGCTTATGTGATGTGTATTACCGAGAGGGCCCAGAGATACCTCTCCGACAATCGGAGTGACAAACCCTAATCTCGAAATACGCCAACCCAACATCTACCATTGGAGACACCTGTAGTACTCCTTTATAATCACCCAGTTACGTTGTGACGTTTGGTAGTACCCAAAGTGTTCCTCCGGTAAACGGGAGTTGCATAATCTCATGGTTATAGGAACATGTATAAGTTAGGAAGAAAGCAATAGCAACATACTAAACGATCGGGTGCTAAGCTAATGGAATGGGTCATGTCAATCAGATCATTCAACTAATGATGTGACCTCGTTAATCAAATAACAACTCTTTTGTCCATGGTTAGGAAACATAACCATTTTTGATTAACGAGCTAGTCAAGTAGAGGCATACTAGTGACACTCTGTTTGTCTATGTGTTCACACATGTATTATGTTTCCGGTTAATACAATTCTAGCATGAATAATAAACATTTATCATGATATAAGGAAATAAATAATAACTTTATTATTGCCTCTAGGGCATATTTCCTTCAGTCTCCCACTTGCACTAGAGTCAATAATCTAGTTCACATCGCCATGTGATTTAGCAGCAATAGTTCACATCACCATGTGATTAATACCCATAGTTCACATCGTCATGTGACCAACACTCAAAGGGTTTACTAGAGTCAGTAATCTAGTTCACATCTCTATGTGATTAACACCCAAAGAGTACTAAGGTGTGATCATGTTTTGCTTGTGAGAGAATCTTAGCCAACGGGTCTGCCATATTCAGATCCACATGTATTTTGCAAATTTCTATGTCAACTATGCTCTTCATGGAGCTACTCTAGCTAATTGCTCCCACTTTCAATATGTATCTAGACTGAGACTTAGAGTCATCTAGATTAGTGTCAAAACTTGCATCGGCGTAATCCTTTACGACGAACCTTTTGTCATGTCCATAATCGAGAAACATATCCTTATTTCACTAAGGATAATTCTGACCGTTGTCCAGTGATCTACTCCTAGATCACTATTGTACTCCCTTGCCAAATCAGTGCAGGGTATACAATAGATCTGGTACTTTATAGAACCTATGAATGAGGCATAGGGAATGACTTTCATTCTCTTTCTATCTTCTGCCGTGGTCGGGTTTTGAGTCTTTACTCAACTTCACACCTTGTAACACAGGCAAGAAACTTTTTCTTTGACTGTTCCGTTTTGAACTACTTCAAAATCTTGTCAAGGTATGTACTTATTGAAAAACTTATCAAGCGTCTTGATCTATCTCTATAGATCTTGAAGCTCAATATGTAAGCAGCTTTACCGAAGTCTTTCTTTGAAAAACTCCTTTCAAACACTCCTTTTATGCTTTACAGAATAATTCTACATTATTTCCGATCAACAATATGTCATTCACATATACATATCAGAAATGCTGTAGTGCTCCCACTCACTTTTTCGTAAATACAGGCTTCACCGCAAGTCTGCATAAAACTATATGCTTTGATCAACTCATCAAAGCGTATATTCCAACTCCGAGATGTTTGCACCAGTCTACAGATAGATCGCTGGAGCTTGCACATTTTGTTAGCACCTTTCGGATTGACAAAACCTTCTGGTTGTATCATATACAACTCTTCTTTAATAAATCCATTAAGGAATGCAGTTTTGTTTATCCGTTTGCCAGATTTCATAAAATGCGGCAATTACTAACATGATTCGGACAGACTCAAGCATAGATACGAGTGAGAAGTTCTCATCATAGTCAACACCTTGAACTTGTCGAAAACCTTTTGCGACAATTCTAGCTTTGTAGATAGTAACACTACTATCAGCGTCCATCTTCCTCTTGAAGATCCATTTATTTTCTATGGCTTGCCGATCATCGGGCAAGTCAACCAAAGTCCATACTTTGTTCTCATACATGGATCATATCTCAGATTTCATGGCCTCAAACCATTTCGCGGAATCTGGGCTCATCATCGCTTCCTCATAGTTCGTAGGTTCATCATGATCTAGTAGCATGACTTCCAGAGAAGGATTACCGTACCACTCTGGCGTGGATCTTACTCTAGTTTACCTACAAGGTTCGGTAGTAACTTGATCTGAAGTTACATGATCATCATCATTAGCTTCCTCACTAATTGGTGTAGGTGTCACAGAAACAGTTTTCTGTGATGTACTACTTTCCAATAAGGGAGCAGGTACAGTTACCTCGTCAAGTTCTATTTTCCTCGCACTCACTTCTTTCGAGAGAAACTCCTTCTCCAGAAAGTTTCCAAATTTTAGCAACAAAAAGTCTTGCCTTCGGATCTGTGATAGAAGGTGTATCCAATAGTTTCCTTTGGATATCCTATGAAGACACGCTTCTCCGATTTGAGTTTGAGCTTATCAGGATGAAACTTTTTCATATAAGCATCGCAACCCCAAATTTTAAGAAACGACAGCTTAGGTTTCTTGCCAAACCATAGTTCACACAGTGTCGTCTCAATGGATTTAGACGGTGCCCTATTTAACGTGAATGCAGCTGTCTCTAATGCATAACCCCAAAACGATAGTGGTAGATCGGTAAGATACATCATAGATTGCACTATATCCAATAAAGTACGGTTATGACGTTAGGACACACCATTATGCTATGGTGTTCCATGTGGCATGATTTTGTGAAACTATTCCACATTGTTTTAATTGAAGACCAAACTCGTAACTCAAATATTTTACCTCTACGATCATATCGTAGAAACTTTTATTTTCTTGTCACGATGATTTTCCACTTCACTCTGAAATTCTTTGAACTTTTCAAATGTTTCAGACTTATGTTTCATCAAGTAGATATACTCATATCTGCTCAAATCATCTGTGAAGATCAGAAAATAATGATGCCTGTCGCGAGCCTCAATATTCATCGGACCACATACATCAGTATGTATGATTTCCAATAAATCTTTTCTCGCTCCATTGTTCTGGAGAACGGCGTTTTAGTCATCTTTCCCAAAAAGGCATGGTTCGCAAGCATCAAGTGATTCATAATCAAGTGATTCCGAAAGCCCATCAGCATGGAGTTTCTTCATGCGCTTTATACCAATATGACCTAAACAGCAGTGCCACAAATAAGTTGCACTATCATTATTAACTTTGCATCTTTTGGTTTCAATATTTTGAATATGTGTATTATTAAGATCGAGATCCAATGAACTATTTTCATTGGGTGTGTAACCATATAAGGTTTTATTCATGTAAACAGAACAACAATTTATTCTTTTACTTAAATGAATAACCGTATTACAATAAACATGATCAAATCATATTCATGCTCAACGCAAAAACCAAATAACACTTATTTAAGTTCAACACTAATCCCGAAAGTATAGGGGAGTGTGCGATGATGATCATATCAATCTTGGAACTACTTCCAACACACATCGTCACTTCACCCTTAACTTGTCTCTGTTTATTCTGCAACTCCCGTTTCGAGTTACTAATCTTAGCAACTGAACTAGCATCAAATACTGAGGGTTTGCTATAAACACTAGTATAGTACACATCAATAACATGTATATCAAATATACTTATGTTCACTTTGCCATCCTACTTATCCGCCAATCACTTGGGGTAGTTTCGCTTCCAGTGACCAGTCCCTTTGCAGTAGAATCACTTAGTCTCAGGCTTAGGATCAGACTTGGGCTTCTTCACTTGAGCAGCAACTTGCTTGCCGTTCTTCTTGAAGTCCCCTTCTTCACTTTGCCCTTTTCTTGAAACTAGTGGTCTTGTCAACCATCAACACTTGATGTTTTTCTTGATTTCTACCTTCGTTGATTTCAGCATCACGAAGAGCTTGGGAGTTGTTTCCGTTATCCCTTGCATATTATAGTTCATCACGAAGTTCTACTAACTTAGTGATGATGACTAGAGAATTCTGTCAATCACTTCCTTATCTGGAAGATTAACTCCCACTTGATTCAAGCGATTGCAGTACCCAGACAATCTGAGCATATGCTCACTAGTTGAGCGATTCTCCTCCATCTTTTAGCTATAGAACTTGCTGGAGACTTCATGTCTCTCAACTCGGGTATTTGCTTGAAATATTAACTTCAACTCCTGGAACATCTCATATGGTCCATGACGTTCAAAACGTCGTTGAAGTCCCGATTCTAAGCCGTTAAGCATGGTGCACTAAACTATCAAGTAGTCATCATATTGAGCTAGCCAAACGTTCATAACGACTGCATCTGCTCCTGCAATAGGTCTGTCACCTAGCGGTGCATCAAGGACATAATTCTTCTGTGCAGCAATGAGGATAAACCTCAGATTACGGATCCAATCCGCATCATTGCTACTAACATCTTTCAACACAATTTTCTCTAGGAACATATCAAAATAAACACAGGGAAGCAACAACGCGAGCTATTGATCTACAACATGATTTGCAAAATACTACCAGGACTAAGTTCATGATAAATTTAAGTTCAATTTAATCATATTACTTAAGAACTCCCACTTAGATAGACATCCCTCTAATCCTCTAAGTGATCACGTGATCCAAATCAACTAAACCATAACCGATCATCACGTGAGATGGAGTAGTTTTCAATGGTGAACATCAATATGTTGATCATATCTACTATATGATTCACGCTCGACCTTTCGGTCTCCGTGTTCCGAGGCCATATCTGTATATGCTTGGCTCGTCAAGTATAACCTGAGTATTCTGCGTGTGCAACTGTTTTGCACCCGTTGTATTTGAACGTAGAGCTTATCACACCCGATCATCACGTGGTGTCTGGGCACGAAGAACTTTGGCAACGGTGCATACTCAGGGAGAACACTTCTTGATAATTTAGTGAGAGATCATCTTATAATGCTACCGTCAATCAAAGCAAGATAAGATGCATAAAAGGATAAACATCACATGCAATCAATATAAGTGATATGATATGGCCATCATCATCTTGTGCTTGTGATCTCCATCTCCGAAGCACCGTCATGATCTCCATCGTCACCGGCGCGACACCTTGATCTCCATCGTAGCATCGTTGTCGTCTCGCCAATCTTATGCTTCCACGACTTTCACTACCGCTTAGTAATAAAGTAAAGCATTACATCGCGATTGCATTGCATACAATAAAGCGACAACCATATGGCTCCTGCCAGTTGTCGATAACTCGGTTACAAAACATGATCATCTCATACAATAAAATCAGTATCATGCCTTGACCATATCACATCACAACATACCCTGCAAAAACAAGTTAGACGTCCTCTACTTTGTTGTTGCAAGTTTTACGTGGCTGCTATGGGCTCAAGTAAGAACTCATCTCACCTACGCATCAAAACCACAACGATAGTTCGTCAAATAGACTCCATTTTAACCTTCTCAAGGACCGGGCGTAGTCACACTTGGTTCAACTAAAGTTGGAGAGACAGTCTTCCGCAAGCCATCTATGTGCAAAGCACGTCGAGGGAACCGGTCTCGCGTAAGAGTACGCGTAAGGTTGGTCCGGATCGTCTCACCCAACAATACCGCCGAACCAAAGTATGACATGCTGGTAGGCAGTATGACTTGTATCGCCCACAACTCACTTGTGTTCTACTCGTGCAAATAACATCAAACCATAAAACCTAGGCTCGGATGCCACTGTTGGGGAACGCAGTAATTTCGAAAATTTTCCTACGCACACGCAAGATCATGGTGATGCACAGCAACGAGGGGAGAGTGTTGTCTACGTACCAACGCAGACCGACTGCGAAAGCGATCACACAACGTAGAGGAAGTAGTCGTACGTCTTCTTCCCGATCCGACCGATCCAAGCACCGTTACTCCGGCATCTCCGAGTTCTTAGCACACGTTCAGCTCGATGACGATCCTCGGGCTCCGATCCAGCAAAGCGTCGAGGAAGAGTTCCGTCAGCATGACGGCGTGGTGATGATCTTGATGTACTACCGACGCAGGGCTTCGCCTAAGCACTACAACGGTATGATCGAGGTGGAATTTGGTGGCAGGGGGCACCGCACACGGCTAAGGAACGATCTCAAGGATCAACTTGTGTGTCTTGGGGTGTCCCCTGCCCCCGTATATAAGGGTTGGAGGGAGGAGGGCTGGCCGGCCAAAGAGGGGGAGGCGCAGGAGGAGTCCTACTCCTACCGGGAGTAGGACTCCCCCCTCCAATCCTAGTCCAACTAGGAATCCTTAAACGGGAGAGAGAGAGAGAGAGAGGTGGCCGGCCCCTTTCCTAGTCCTAATAGGACTAGGGAGAGGGGGGGAGGGGCAGCCCTATGTGGGCTGCCCTCTCACCTTTCCACTAAGGCCCATGTTAGCCCATTTGGCTCCCGGGGGGTTCCGGTAACCCTCCCGGTAATCCGGTAAAATCCCGATTTCACCCGGAACACTTCCGGTGTCCAAACATAGGCTTCTAATATATCAATCTTTACGTCTCGACCATTTCGAGACTCCTCGTCATGTCCGTGATCTCATCCGGGACTCCGAACAACCTTCGGTACATCAAAATGCATAAACTCATAATAACTGTCATCGTAACGTTAAGCGTGCGGACCCTACGGTTCGAGAACAATGTAGACATGACCGAGACACGTCTCCGGTCAATAACCAATAGCGGGACCTGGATGCCCATATTGGCTCCTACATATTCTACGAAGATCTTTATCGGTCAGACCGCATAACAACATACGTTGTTCCTTTTGTCATCGGTATGTTACTTGCCCAAGATTCGATCGTCGGTATCCAATACCTAGTTCAATCTCGTTACTGGCAAGTCTCTTTACTCGTTCCGTAATACATCATCTCACAACTAACATCTTAGTTATAATGCTTGCAAGGCTTATGTGATGTGTATTACCGAGAGGGCCCAGAGATACCTCTCCGACAATCGGAGTCACAAACCCTAATCTCGAAATACGCCAACCCAACATCTACCATTGGAGACACCTGTAGTACTCCATTATAATCACCCAGTTACGTTGTGACGTTTGGTAGTACCCAAAGTGTTCCTCCGGTAAACGGGAGTTGCATAATCTCATAGTTATAGGAACATGTATAAGTCATGAAGAAAGCAATAGCAACATACTAAACGATCGGGTGCTAAGCTAATGGAATGGGTCATGTCAATCAGATCATTCAACTAATGATGTGACCTCGTTAATCAAATAACAACTCTTTTGTCCATGGTTAGGAAACATAACCATCTTTGATTAACGAGCTAGTCAAGTAGAGGCATACTAGTGACACTCTGTTTGTCTATGTATTCACACATGTATTATGTTTCCGGTTAATACAATTCTAGCATGAATAATAAACATTTATCATGATATAAGGAAATAAATAATAACTTTATTATTGCCTCTAGGGCATATTTCCTTCACATATATATATATATATATATATACGTTGCTGTTATAAGAATGATCATGATGCCCCCATGTCCGTATTTTATTTTATCGACACCTCTATCTCTAAACATGTGGACATATTTTTCGATATCGGCTTCCGCTTGAGGACAAGCGAGGTCTAAGCTTGGGGGAGTTGATACGTCCATTTTGCATCATGCTTTTATATCGATATTTATTGCATTATGGGCTGTTATTACACATTATGTCACAATACTTATGCCTATTCTCTCTTATTTTACAAGGTTTACACGAAGAGGGAGAATGCCGGCAGCTGGAATTCTGGGCTAGAGAAGGTGCAAATATTAGAGACCTATTCTGCACAACTCCAAAAGTCCTGAAACTCCACAAAAGTCAGTTTCAGAATATATCAAAAATATTGGGTGAAGGAAGCACCAGAGGGGGGCCACCCACCATCCACGAGGGTGGGGAGTGCGCCCTACCCCCCTGGGCGTGCCCCCTGTCTCGTGGGCCCCCTGGCAGGCCTACGGTGCCCATCTTAGGCTATATGAAGTCTTCCACCCTGGAAAAAATCATAAGCAAGCTCACGGGACGAAACTCCGCCGCGACGAGGCGGAACCTTGGCGGAACCAATCTAGGGCACCGGCGGGGCTGTTCTGCTGGGGAAACATCCCTCCGGGAGGGGGAAATCATCACCATCGTCATCACCATCGATCCTCTCATCGGGAGGGGTTCAATATCCATTAACATCTTCACCAGCACCATCTCATATCAAACCCTAGTTCATCTCTTGTAACCAATCTTTGTCCCAAAACCTTAGATTGGTACCTGTGGGTTGCTAGTAGTGTTGATTACTCCTTGTAGTTGATGCTAGTTGGTTTACTTGGTGGAAGATCATATGTTCAGATCCTTTATGCATATTAATACCCCTATGATTATAAACGTGAATATGATTTGTGAGTAGTTACATTTGTTCCCGAGGACATGGAAGAAGTCTTGCTATAAGTAGTCATGTGAATTTGGTATTCGTTTGATATTTTGATGAGATGTATGTTGTCGTTCCTCTAGTGGTGCCATGTGAACGTCGACTACATGACACTTCACCATTATTTGGGCATAGAGGAACGCATTGGGAAGTAATAAGTAGATGATGGGTTGCTAGAGTGACAGAAGCTTAAACCTTAGTTTATGTGTTGCTTCGTAAGGGGCTGATTTGGATCCATATGTTTCATGTTATGGTTAGGTTTACCTTAATACTTCTTTTGTAGTTGTGGATGCTTGCAAGAGGGGTTAATCATAAGTGGGATGCTTGTCCAAGGAAGGGCGGTACCCAAGCACCGGTCCACCCACATATCAAATTATCCAAGTACCGAACGCGAATCATAGGAGCGTGATGAAAACTAGCTTGACGATAATTCCCATGTGTCCTCGGGAGCGTTTTATTTTATATAAGAGTTTTTCCAGGCTTGTCCTTTGCTACAAAAGGATTGGGCCATCTTGCCGCACCTTATTTACTTTTATTACTTGTTACCCGTTACAAATTACCTTATCACAAAACTATCTGTTACCGATAATTTCAGTGCTTGCAAAGAATACCTTACTGAAAAATGCCTATCATTTCCTTCTGCTCCTCGTTGGGTTCGACACTCTTACTTACCGAAAGGACTACGATAGATCCCCTATACTTGTGGGTCATCAGAGCACTACAAGATTGAACCCATTACAAAGCACCTCTCTCATTGCAAGATAAATCAATCTAGTTGGCCAAACCAAACAGATAGATCAAAGAGAAATACAGAGCTATAATAATCATGCATAAAAGAGTTTGGAGAAGACTCAAATAATATTCATGAATCATCTGATCATAAAACCACAATTCATCGGATCCCACCAAACACACCACAAAAGAAGATTACATCGAATAGAAACCCAAGAACATCAAGGTGAACATTGTATGAAGATCAAAGAGAGAGAAGAAGCCATCTAGCTACTAGCTATGGACCCGTAGGTCTGTGGTGAATTACTCACACATCATTGGAAGGCAGGAAGGATGATGTAGAAGCCCTCCGTGATTGATTACCCCTCTGGCAGAGTACCGAAAACGGCCTCCATATGGGATCACGGAAGAACAAAGACTTGCGGCGGCGGAAAAAGTATTTTGGTAGCTCTCTATTGGTTTCCTGATTTTAGAGAATTTATAGAGGTGGAATTAGGTTAGACGGATCCACGAGGGGCCCACAAGGCATCATGGCGCGCCTACCCCTGGGTGCGCCCTACTACCTTGCCGTCTCCATGTTTGCCTTCTGGTCTCCCCCCGAACCTTTTAGGGTGTTTCTTGTCTAGAAAAAAAATCATAAAAAAGTTTGGACTTCGTTTGGTACTGATTTCTTGAAAAATCAAAAACATGCAAAAAACTACTCTTGACACTTGGCACTTGGTTAATAGGTTGGTTCATAAAAGTGATATATAATTGCATATAAAACATCCATGATTGATACCATAACAGCTGGAACAATAAAAAATTATAGATTCATTGGAGATGTATCAAGCATCCCCAAGCTTAATTCCTGCTCGTCCTTGAGTAGGTAAATGATAAAAACAAATTTTTTGATGTGGAATGTTACCTTAAGATGTCTATCATGTAATCTTCTTTAGTATGAATATTAAGATCCAAATGATTCAAAGCAATATTCTACAATTTGGCATAAAGACATCAATACTCAGGCATACTAACAAACAATCATGTCTTTAAATATAAAAATGCTAAAGAACACTATCACTACAAAATCATATAGCCTTGTCATGCTCCATCTTCTTAACACAAAATATTTATTATGCACAACCCTGATGACAAGCTGAGCAATTGGTTCATACTTTTTAACGCACTTCAGCTTGTTCAACCCGCATGCAATACATGAGCGCAAGCCATGGATATAGGACTATGGGTGGAATAGAATACAGTGGTAGAGATTAATATGGAGAAGACAAAAAAATAAATAAAGTCTCACATCAACGTGGCTAATCAACGGGCTATGGAAATGCCCATCAATTGATGTCAATGCAAGGAGTAGGGATTGCCATGCAATGGATGCACTAAGAGATATAAGTGTATGAAAGCTCAAACTAAAAACTAAGTGGGTGTGCATCCAACTTGCTTGCTCTAGAAGACATCAGGAATTTGAGGAAGCCCATCATCGGAATATGCAAGCCAAGTTCTATAATGAAAAATTCCCACTAGTATATGAAAGTGACTACATAGGAGACTCTCTATATGAAAAACATGGTGCTACTTTGAAGCACAAGTGTGGAAAAAGATAGTAACATTGCCCCTTCTCTCTTTTTCTCTCATTTTTTTGGTGGGCATTTTTGGCCTCTTTTTTAATGGGCTCTTTTGGCCTCTTTTTAAATATATATTCCCTCACTAATACAATGCTCTAATAATGAATAATGATGATCATCACACTTCTATTTACTCACAACTCAAAATTACAACTCGATAGTAGAACAAAATATGACTCTATATGAATGCCTTTGGTATTGTACCAGGATGTGCAATGATATAGCGTAACATGTATAAAAATGATGAACAATGGCTGAGCGACAAATACTATGTCAGCTACATGATCATGCAAAGCAATATGACAATGATGGTGTGTGTCATAATAACGGAACGGTGGAAGTTGCATGGCAATATATCTTGGAATGACTATGGAAATGCCATGATTGGTAGGTATGGTGGTTGTTTTGAGGAAGATATAAGGAGGCTTATGTGTGATAGAGCGTATCATATCAGGGGGTTTGGATGCACCGACGAAGTTCGCACCAACTCTAGAGGTGAGAAAGGGCAATGCATGGTACCGAAGAGGCTAGTGATTTTTGGAAAGGTGAGAGTGCATATAGTTCATGGACTCACATTAGTCATAAAGAACTCACATACTTATTGTGAAATTCTATTAGCACTCAAAGAAAAGTACTACTATGCATGCCCCTAGGGGGTAGATTGATAGAAAAAGACCATCGCTCATCCCCGACCGCCACTCATAAGGAACACAATCAATAATAAACCATGCTCCAACTTCTTAGCATAATGGGAGACTGTACGTGCATGCTTCGGGAATCACAAACCTTAACACCAATATTCTTACTAAACCATGATCATTCATGAGTACAAGCCACATATTACCATCTCTATATCTCAAAACTATTACAAGGAATCAAACTTATCATATTCAGTGATCTACGTGAAAGTTTTTATTATATCCCTCTTGAATAGCTATTATATTAGGACCAATTTCATAACCCGTGCATATTGCCATTACTATTATCAAACTCTCAAAATGATATAAGTGAAGCATGAGAGTGTAACTATTTCTTTAAATTATAACTACAGCTGTGCTCTAAAAGATATAAGTGAAGCACTAGAGCAACTGCCTAGCTCAAAAGATATAAGTGAAGCACAAAGAGTATTCTAACAAATCATAAATAAATGTGTGCCCCTTTCAAAAGGTGTGTTCGGAAAAAGATGTTTGTGGCAAACTAAAAAGTAAACAAATAATAAACCACTATAATACACGATGCTCCAAGCAAAACTCATATAAGAGCATCTCTAACAGGCGCCGAACGCGCCGCGCGCAAAAAACACCTTTGCTGCGCGCCCATCGCCTGGTTTGGCGCGACGCGGAGTGCTGGCTCCAGCAGCCGCGCTAAGATGCAGCACGCGCATGCCGCTCTAGCAGCGCGCAAAAAATGCAGCACGCGCACTCATTTTACAACATTTTCGGAAGCATAGATAATAAGATAAAAAACGATAAATTGCATAGATAAAAAATGATACAAAGGTATTTTACATCGGTGCAACTAGATAGATAGTTCGAAAGCATAGATAGATAGAACAACAGTGCAACTAGATAGAAATTACCACGGCATACATAGATAGAAACTACTCCAAGTCGCTATCACCATCATCATCCTCGGTGTTGTCCGAAGTATCGAGGCACATGTCATCCCAACGTTCATCATCTGACGTGAAGATCGACCTCCCACCTGCTGCAACGATATCGGACTGCGCATTCACCAATGCCTTCCGCTGACGCCGGTCCGCCCGCACCGCGCGGCGCCTTGCCGTCCTCTCCGCCCAGTAGGCACAGTCGTCGGCAATGTCCTCCGGGTGGCGACGGCGCCACTCCGCCATGGCTCGCTTGTCCTCCTCGGCGATGAGGAGGCAGCGGCAGCGCCGAGCGTGGTCGGCATGGTCCATGTCGGTGATGAGACGCGGCAGAGGGGCGACGCACTGCGCCTGCTCGTGCGTGAAGACGTCCCGGAAGTTCATCTGCGACCGGGGCCTATCCAAGCGCCACGCCGCCGCGTCGTACGCGCGGGCCGCCTCGTACGCGCTCCGGAACGACCCGAGGCTGAGCTGGACGTCGCCGGACCGGATCTCGGCGGAGTACCAGCCGTTGGGGCGCTCGCGGACGCCGCGGTAGCCCGAAGAACCCCGGCGGCGCGGCGGCATGGTGGTGTGGTGGTGGCACGGAAAGCGGCAAAGCGGCGAGGTTGCGAGGGGACGGCGCGTGGCTGTGTCTGTGCATGTGGCGAGCGCGACATTTTATAGGCGCGCGTGAAGCGGCACGCCAAATCTATCGCGCCGCGTGCTGCTTTCTCCCGCGCACGAGCAAACGCTTCCCGCGCGGGGTAAGTTCCCGCCACCGCTGGAGCGCGCGGAACTAGCCGACGCGCGCTAAAACCAAATTTTATCGCACGGGCGCGCCTTTTGCCGCACCTGTTGGAGATGCTCTCATGCGATGAATAAAAATATAGCTCCAAGTAATTTACCGATGGTTGGCAGACGAAAGAGGGGGTGCCATCCAGGGCATCACTAAGCTTAGATGCTTGGGTCTCCTTGAATATTACCTTGGGGTGCCTTGGGCATACCTGTAAGTGCATCTAGTGCCACCCCTAGTTGGTTTTGGAGTATTGACGACAAACCTAGTTGAGGGACTAATGTGTTTGTGAGAATTGCAGGATAACACAGGTAGAAGTCCCTTAATGATTTGGTTTTACTACCAGAGATGACCCCTAAAAATGTACGAAGACATTGAAGACAATGGTGGTACTTGAAGATATTCACATTGAAGACAATGACAAGAGAAGACACCACGTGAAGCCTATGGAACTCGAAGACTTAGATTCTTCGTAGTTTTATTTCATTTGTGTGGAGTCATAGGAATCACCGTACTGTTAAGTGGGGTCCAAGAGAACCAGTCAGAATGACTGAAGTGATGCCTAATTCAAAACCTATATCTTCGAGCGAAGACAATGAGAGCAAATCTTGTCCAAAGTCGGACAAGTCAGCTTTGCTTGTAGCCCAAGTAAAGTTGCCGTGTGAGTATGAAATCTGACCGTTGGTACACGTGTCAGTTCCTTAGTGACCCAGGGTCATTTCGGACAAATCAGGTCGGGTTGCCCAGTGGCTATAAATAGTCCACCCCCTACAACCATAAACGGTTGGCTGCTCAGATTTCAGTGCACGGCTTTTGTCATTTGAGAGCAACCCACCTCGAAGCCTTTGAGAGAAAATTCCTAGCAAGGAGAAAAGCCCTAACCACCCAGAGCCAGAGTAAATTGGGCATCACTTAAGTCTTCGTGTCTGAGTGATCTAAAGACTTATTACACTTCAGGACTGTGCATCCTCCAGCCGGTTAGGCGTCGCGTTCTGAGCATCCAAGAGAAATTCTGGATTGCCAGTGAACGAAGTCTGTGAAGGTTTGGGAGTCTACCTTGAAGACTTACCAGAGTGATTGGGCGAGGTCTGTGTGACCTTAGCTCAAGGAGAAAACGGTGAGGACTGGGTGTCCTGAGCTGCGTGTTCAGGACTGGGTGTCCAGGACTGTGTGTCCTTTGGTTTAAATACCCAGCCGCTCCAACCAGACGTACAGTTGTCACAGCAACTGGAACTGGTCCAACAAATCATTGTCTTCAGCGTGTCACTGGTTTCATCTTCACTTCCTTTTACTTTCTGTTACACACTGTGAAGCCATTGCATGCTTGCTTTATCATCTGTCTTCACAACATAACTGTATGATCTGTTTGGCTTCATAACTTCTTCCTACCTGATCCTCATTACACTGCAGCTACTTGTCTTGTGCTTTCACTCTGTTGAATACTTGACCATGGCTTGCCTAGTGTAATCTAACTTCCGCTGCTTAAGTGATTGGCATATCTGTACTGTTTGTCTTCATAACCTTCATGTTTTGAAGACTTTCATCAAAATTGCCTATTCACCCCCCTCTAGTCGATATAACGCACTTTCAATTGGTATCAGAGCAAGGTGCTCCCTTGTTCTGTGTGATTCAGTTTAACCACCTGGAGTTTTAGCTATGTCGACTGCAGGGATAATTAAAGTCTCCGCTGCGTGCCCTGATGAAGTCATGTACCTACGTGTCGTGGTATTTCTCACGGGGTGCTTGCGAGTCGACAGATGCCACAAGGGCTTAGTGTGTGGGTAGGACTGCTGCTGATAGGACCGGGAGCGGGTATGCGAGTAGCACGTGGTGGTTTACCCAGGTTCGGGGCTCTCTGGAGAGATAATACCCCTACTCCTGCATGTCTGAGTATATATATCTCAGGTGTACATCGGGCAGTACAAAGCGCTCCTGGAGCTGTATCTGAGATCAGTGCCTAGTGCATCTGATCTCGTATATATGCGTATGAGCATAGGTGTGGGTGGCCGCATGTGCCTGGGCATGCATGCGTGAGTGTGGGTGAGAGTGAGTCCATCCTCCCTGGATGGATGGATGTGTGGCCCTTTTATAGTGTGGGCTAGCTTACTATGTAAGCTATGTGGTGGTGGCGTTGGATGTAAGCTACCTTGGGTAGCTTACATGCCAAGCCATGTAGGCATGGTATAGTGGCATGGCACATGTCATGCTTGTCCCCTGGGGTACTTTATAAATCAGTACCCAGGAGACACGGTACACTATAGATGATGGCTCTGCGGTACGTTTGTCTTGTCGATGTCGGGTCGGGCTGCAGTCGGCATCCGACCGGTTGGTGTAGTCGGCGGCCGGCAGTCGGCAGCCGGCCGGGTAGTGCAGTCGGACGGGGAGCCGGCAGGAGCGGCCGGGCAGTCGGACTGAGGGGCTTTGCTAGCCCCGATGTCTTGAAATATCATCTCGCTGTCTTCGGGGTATCTGTGTCCCATTACACCGACAATAGCCCCCGAGCCTCCGGGCAACTTGGTAAAGTTGGGCGGAGGTTTTTTGGCAAATGTTCATGAAAATAATCATAAAAAAGGACAGAGTTAGTCCATGCAGATATATCAAATGCTTGCTTTTATCATTGCAAGTTTTATGCGGAGGGTGCCGACTCAGTTTCGTCCGAGCCCCCTTAATCTTTTTCGTGTTCCCTCCGCTTTTTGGCTTGTGCTCTTGCTTGCCGGACAGCCGCTCTGCCGTCTGTGGCTGAGAGTGGGCCGCGAAGTGGAGTGTACAGTACTCAGAGTCTGGGAGCAGATTCAACCGAGTAGATACTTGTAAAAGGAAAACGGTCGGGTCGCCCGAATGTTTTTCTTCCCGGACGTTTTTCGCGTGGGTGGCCTCCAGCGTTCACTCTTGCTAATCGGCAGCTGCTCTGCGGTCTGTGACTAAGAGTGGGCCTTTGGTACCGCGCACGGTACTAAGCCGTCTGCAAGAACTAACGTCTCATGCCAAGCGGCCAGCCCCCGGGCCAACTCTGGCTGGCGCCGGGGAAAACAGTGATGCTACTGTAATAAAATGCGGAGGCAGCCCCCGAGCAACGCTCGGGGTTATCCGTGCTTGCGTAGTGCAAAAATATGCGGGTGAGGAGCTCACATTGATTTTCGTGTAGTCGCGGTCGTCGAAGATAGCCGGCGCGACTCGGCGCTCGCGGAGTGCGCCGGCGCACCCGCTGGGTGTAGGGCCGACTGCTGAGCAGTCGGGCCGGATCTTCCGGCAGCTATTGTGTCTTCTTTCTCGCGGGGGCGCGTCAGCGCACCCGCTGGGTGTAGCCCCCGAGATTCGGGCCGACTGCTGAGCAGTCGGGCCGGATCTTCCGGCAACTACTTTGTCTTCTCTTCTCTCGCGGGGGCGCGTCAGCGCACCAGCTGGGTGTAGCCCCCGAGATTTGGGCCGACTGCTGAGCAGTCGGGCCGGATCTTCCGGCAACTACTTTGTCTTCTCTTCTCTCGCGGGGGCGCGTTAGCGCACCCGCTGGGTGTGTCGTCGGAGTCGGGTGGTAGGAGGCAGTCCAGCCGGCCTGGCACAGCCGGCAGCGAGGGTCACGACTGACCGTCCGAGTGGCGGAGCAGGCGGACGGGACATCCGGACGGGTTTTTCTTTCTTCTCTGGAGCAAGACGGCCTGACTTTTTCTCTAGCTGGCATCTCACACTCCTCTTTTTTTTTCAAGCCGGCCGTGGGCACTCGGCCTTTTCTTGGACAGCCGGCTCCCTCTCTTTTTTTTAGCTAGCAGTCGGCCCGAATCTTTCTCAGCCGGCTGGGAATAAATCCCTTGACTTTTCTTCTCTTTTCCAGCCGGCCTCTGCTTCTTTTCTTCAGGTGCCGGCCCCAACAGGCGGTTGGAGCAGGACCCGGCAGGGGCGCGCGTGGAACAGCCGGACATGGCGCCCGACCTGGGAGCCGGCAAGGGAGGCGCGCGACCCGGCCGACCATGGGCGCGGCACCAGAGTCGGCGGCCAGCCGGACAAGAGTCTAGTGCGGCTAACCGCGGGCGCGCACAAGGCGGAACGGGCTCCGCAGGGACGAGGTGAGGACGCGAAGTTGGGGTGGAGCGCTCGGCAGTCGGGGGAGCCCGAAGCCGGCCGTTGTAGGAGCGCGCGGCCGCGGCGAGTCGGCAGGCGCGACGGGAGCCGAGTCGGCAGCGGCGGAAGCCGGCGGGCTGGAGGGGAGCTTCGGGCCGCGCGATGCCGCAGCGCGGGCGGCCGGGTCGTGTGGAGGCGGCCGGTGGCGGGCGAGCCACGGGCGGAGGCGGCCGGGAATGGCCGGATCCGGCGAGCCGGCCACGGAGTAAGCGGGCGCCGGCAGGGGCAGACGCAGACAAAGGCGCGGGGCCAGGCGCAGGGCTCAGCGTGGTCACGGCAGGCCGAGTGTGGAGGCGGGTTGGGGCGCGCCCGCGAGGCAGAGCGAAGCCGGCACGGGGAGGCGGAGCAGGCCGGAGGTGGCAGGGACGCGCGAAGCCGGCGCGGGGGCAGCCGGCGCGGGCGGAGTCGGCAGGGGCGCGCGAAGCCGGCGCGGGGCAGCCGGCGCGGGCGGAGTCGGCAGGGGCGCGCGAAGCCGGCGCGGGGCAGCCGGCGCGGGCGCAGTCGGCAGTGACGCGCGAAGCCGGCGCGGGCGGAGTCGGCAGGGGCGCGCGAAGCTGGCGCGGGGCAGCCGGCGCGGGGTTGGAGCAGTGCGCCGAGATGTGGGCGCCAGATGCTGTTTGGATAGTATATGAGCAGCGTGCGGAAATTTATACGAGGATTATCTGGCTTTGCATGGCCATAGTCTGGGTAGTTTGTTTTGGCTAATGGTTTGACCACCGTTTGACTAGCGTCTAGCTAGCTTGTATAGGCGAAATATGAAGGAGCAAAAGCGCATTCCGGCCAAAGAAAGGCGCAGCACGGAGAGGAGCAAACGTGAGGGGCGCGGCACGGCGCGCGCACGGATGCGGCCGACCGAAGCGAGGCACCGCCGTGCACGGACGGACGGCCGGCGTCGCAACGGCGGTGACGGAGATGCACCGCCCGAAATGGACGCGCCGAGGGCATGCTGATGTCGAGCCCTCGACAGGCGCCGGAGAGGTGGCGGCATCGCGGTGATGATGAAGGTGGCGAGACCGACAGCGAGGACGTGCCGTCCCGCACGGCCGCTCCGGGGACGGGTCGAAGTTGAGCCCCCGAGCGCTACCGGAGAGACGGCGCGACGCCGCGGCGGTGATGGCGAAGATGGTCCCGCCCGGACAGCGAAACCAGCAGCAGCGCGGTAGCATAGTACCGCCCCATGGTGGGCGCCAACTGTCGTGGTATTTCTCACGGGGTGCTTGCGAGTCGACAGATGCCACAAGGGCTTAGTGTGTGGGTAGGACTGCTGCTGATAGGACCGGGAGCGGGTATGCGAGTAGCACGCGGTGGTTTACCCAGGTTCGGGGCTCTCTGGAGAGATAATACCCCTACTCCTGCATGTCTGAGTATATATATCTGAGGTGTACATCGGGCAGTACAAAGCGCTCCTGGAGCTGTATCTGAGATCAGTGCCCAGTGCATCTGATCTCGTATATATGCGTATGAGCATAGGTGTGGGTGGCCGCATGTGCCTGGGCATGCATGCGTGAGTGTGGGTGAGAGTGAGTCCATCCTCCCTGGATGGATGGATGTGTGGCCCTTTTATAGTGTGGGCTAGCTTACTATGTAAGCTATGTGGTGGTGGCGTTGGATGTAAGCTACCTTGGGTAGCTTACATGCCAAGCCATGTAGGCATGGTATAGTGGCATGGCACATGTCATGCTTGTCCCCTGGGGTACTTTATAAATCAGTACCCAGGGGACACGGTACACTTTAGATGATGGCGCCGCGGTACGTTTGTCTCCTCGATGTCGGGTCGGGTTGTAGTCGGCATCCGACCGGTTGGCGTAGTCGGCGGCCGGCAGTCGGCAGCCGGCCGGGTAGTGCAGTCGGACGGGGAGCCGGCAGGAGCGGCCGGGCAGTCGGACTGAGGGGCTTTGCTAGCCCCGATGTCTTGAAATATCATCTCGCCGTCTTCGGGGTATCCGTGTCCCATTACACCGACACTACGGTAGGGACACGGACCCGTCCTAAAGAGCCCTACCATAGGACATCCCTAGAAGAAGTCACCTTTCAATCAACTTGAAGGTATCCCACTCGACGGGTTGAAGACACTCGACCAAGAAGCGGTCACTCGACCAAGAAGCCAACCACTCGACTGCCAGAAGACCTCAAGTCACTCCGCAGGCAAACGGTCGGCTATTAAGTAGTCTTTATGATTATTATGACACTTTATTAGGGACGTTATCAGTAACGCCCCACCTTAAATGTACCTTAAACCCTGCATTACTGAGGGCAGGAGAGGGCTGGCGAACTCTATATAAGCCATCCCCCTCCTCAGTATCAAGGGTTCGCACCCCTGTCAATTTACACACGCATAATACAGTCGACCGCCTCAGGGCACCGAGACGTAGGGCTGTTACTTCCTCCGAGAAGGGCCTGAACTCATAAACCTTGCGTGCTTACAACTTCCCAATAGCTAAGGTCTAGCCTCTTCATACACACCCCCTGCCTCACTGTCAGACTTAGAACCACGACAGTTGGCGCCCACCGTGGGGCATTAGTCTTAGCGCCTAATTGGAGAAGTTGTGATTTTTCCGATCCACTTGATCATGTTTTCCTGCGGAGCTTTGGCAGAAGACCGCGAGATCCGTCTCGGCGGACTCACTTTCATCGCCGACGACTCCGCCTGGCTCCAGGAGGCGCCGCTTGACGTTTACGCGCTCCCCGTCCGCGGTGCGACGCACTTCCGCGCGTGTGTCCGCGGCGTCCTCCTGCGGCAGCCGTCGACCCCATATCGGTCGACTCCCATGTCATCTCCCCGTCCTCTGTCCCGCCAGCGCAAGCGCTCGGATCGGTCGAGACTCCAGCGGTGGATGAAGCACGCCGCGGCCCGCCAGTCAGCGGCCCCGCAAGTCGCGGCGATCGAGCCTGACGAATCCCTCTGTGGCCTGTTCGATTTGTCGACTGGCTCCGCGGAGACCGCATCCGAGTGCGATAGCAGCGACCCTTTGGCGGAGGTTCTGGCGGTCGAGGGGACACACAGTCCTCCTGGATTCCATCGCGCTGATAGTGGTGCACATAGAGGCGATCCATCGCATCCTCACGACGAATACCTCCCCGAACCTCTTACGTCATTACAGCGGGAGGAGCTTCGTCGCCGGAACATGGACGCGCTCTACACCCCTATTGTTGGAGAAACCCCCGAGGCCCGGGCCTTGGAAGACGCGCGCTTGGCTAATCTAGCCGAGCGCCCTCGACTGGAGAATCTACAGCGAGCTCTCGACGAGCGAGCGCGTCAGCGGGCTCCCGAGTCCAGTCGACGCCAGCAGGCTCCCGAGTCCAGTCAACGCCAGTAAGCTCCCGAATCCAGTCCACGTCAGCTCTTCCCACCACCGCAGGTATACCGAACTCCAGTTCAGAACCTGGCTGCCGCGGCCCGCATAGCAGAGTCAATCCAGCCCTCTTAGTCAGAGGCTGGCAGAGGATTGTTGCAGATCAGAGCATTGCTCCGAGCGGCGGGAAATCAGAATTCCGCCGTCTCTCAGTCGCGGGACAGGATCCAGAGTCGATCCGTTGCAACGGAAACCGTCCAGTCGGCTCACAGCCCGAAATCGCCCCTGAGGCGTGAGGGACGTGGAGACCGGCACGATCAGTATAGGAGAAATGAACAATATGATCACCGACCCGACCGTGATGATAGACGTCGAGTGCCGTCCCCTCCCCCGAGGAGTGGATCGTATGCACCTCGACATCGAGATGACAGGCGCCCCCATAACGTTGGGCAGAGGATCCCAGTCGACCCCAGAGACCCAGGCTTTGACGCGAGATCCATCCTCGTTCAAGGTCTGGTGGACAGGAACAGGGCTCATCGAGAGGGCCACAACAGAGATACGCCCACTGGCAGCAGAGCACATGCCTCGAGGCCTGAATGTTTCAGTCAAGCCATCAGAGCCGCGGTGATCCCTCCCAATTTCAGGCTAGCAACTGGAGTCAGCAAGTTCACTGGTGAATCCAAGCCCGACACGTGGCTTGAAGATTACCGAGTGGCTGTGCAGATTGGTGGCGGCAATGATGAGGTGGCCATGAAGCATTTACCCCTCATGTTGGAAGGCTCAGCTAGGGCGTGGCTGAATCAGTTGGCGCCCAGCAGCATTTACACTTGGGAGGATCTCTCCCGAGTGTTTATCACAACCTTCGAAGGGACATGCAAACGCCCCGCAGGCCTTACGGAGCTGCGGTCTTGCGTGCAGAAGCCAAATGAAACTCTGAGAGAATACATCCAGAGGTGGATCACACTGCACCACTCGGTCGAGAACGTGCCAGACCATCAAGCAGTTTGCACTTTCAAGGAAGGCGTCAAGTACAGGGAGTTGAATCTGAAGTTTGGCCGAACTGGAGAGATGTCCCTGAATCGGATGATGGAGATTGCCACCAAGTACGCTAATGGAGAAGAGGAGGACCGACTCCGAAGTGGCAAACTCAAATCAGTCGCCCAAGAAACCGGAGGAAACTCCAGTTGGAAGCAGAAGCGGAAGGCCGAGCCAGCCGCCCCTGGGGAGGCCCTGGCTGTGGCCCAGGGAAATTTCAAGGGAAAACCAAAGGGCACATGGAAACCCAAGAAGGTTAAAGATCAGGATGGGAATGATGTTTTGGACCTGCCATGTCACATCCACACTAAGAAAGATGAAGAAGGAAATTTTATTTTCCCGAAGCATACCACTCGTCAATGTCGGCTTCTGATTCAGCAGTTCCAGGGCAAGCAACCCAAGGATAAGGAAAAAGAACCAGACAGAGTTGAGGACAAGGAGGATAGTGACGATGGATACCCCCAAGTCAATTCAACCTTGATGATTTTTGCTGATGTCGAAAGTAAAAGTCGACTGAAAGTCATTAACCGTGAGGTGAACATGGTTGCCCCGGCGACGCCCAGTTACCTGAAGTGGTCTCAGACTGCCATCACATTCTACCAGTCCGATCACCCGACGCACATTGCCACCCCTGGGAGGCAAGCTTTGGTGGTCGACCCAGTTGTCGAAGGCACTCGATTGACCAAAGTCCTGATGGACGGCGGCAGTGGCCTGAACATACTGTACGCTGAAACTTTGAAAGGAATGGGCATTCCGATGTCCAGACTCAGCACTAGTAACATGAGCTTCCACGGAGTCATTCCTGGGAAGAAAGCCGAGTCACTCGGCCCGATTGCTCTTGATGTGGTTTTTGGTGATTCAAATAATTACCGCAAGGAAAAGTTGACGTTTGAAGTTGTGGACTTCCAGAGTGCTTATCACGCCATCTTGGGCAGGCCAGCTTACGCACGCTTCATGGCTCGACCATGTTACGTGTATCTTAAATTAAAGATGCCTGGCCCCAAAGGTGTGATCACTGTTACGGGCAACCAGAAGAAAGCAGAAGAATGTTTTCAGAAGGGATCAAAGATCGCCGACGCTCAGATGGCAGTGGTCGAGCTGAAAGAGTACCAAAAGGCTGCCGACCCGAGTGAATTGCTGCGAGCTAAGAAGCCTGCCTCCGAGTCAGCTTTTCATTCGGCTGGCGAAGCAAAGACAGTCCACATTCACCCGACCGATCCCGACGCTGCTCCGACTCACATCTCGACGACACTCGACTCCAAATAGGAAGAAGCGCTCATCCAGCTCCTCCGTGAGAACTGGGACATCTTCGCATGGAAACCCTCTGACATGCCTGGAGTTCCCAGGGGGCTGGCTGAGCACCGTCTGCGAGTCGACCCAAAGTTCAAACCCGTGAAGGAACATCTTCGACGGTCCGCCGTCTAGAAAAAACAAGCCATTGGCGAGGAAGTGGCTCGGCTCTTAGCAACTGAGTTCATCCGAGAGATTTACCACTCCGAGTGGCTCGCCAATGTCGTCATGGTCCCCAAGAAGGACAAGTCACTCCGTATGTGCATTGATTTCAAGCATATCAATCGGGCCTGCCCGAAAGATCATTTTCCTCTCCCTCGCATCGACCAGATTGTCGACTCAACTGCGGGATGCGAGAGATTGTCTTTTCTAGATGCCTACTCCGGGTACCATCAGATCCGTCTGTATGGGCCCGACGAAATCAAAACAGCTTTCATCACTCCATTCGGATGCTTCTGTTACGTCACCATGCCATTCGGCCTCAAGAACGCCGGAGCCACATTCATGAGAATGATCCAGAAGTGTTTACTCACTCAAATCAGTCGGAATGTGGAGGCGTACATGGAGGATATCGTAGTCAAGTCCCGGAAAGGTTCCGACCTGCAGACTGACCTTGCTGAAACCTTTGCCAACCTCAGGAGGTATGATATCAAGCTCAATCCGTCAAAGTGCACTTTCGGAGTTCCAGGTGGAAAGCTACTCGGTTTTCTCGTTTCTGAACGGGGAATCAACGCCAATCCTGAAAAAATTGGCACCATACTCCGGATGAAGCGTCCTGTACGTGTGCATGATGTCCAAAAGCTTACAGGCTGCTTGGCCGCCTTAAGTCGATTCATATCTCGACTCGGTGAAAAAGCGATGAAGAAGTCTGACAAGTTCGAGTGGACTCCAGAAGCTGATGCAGCGTTTGCAGAGCTCAAAGCTCTGCTCTCCACCCAGCCGGTGCTAGCTGCCCCAATCAGCAAAGAGCCTCTGTTGCTTTACATTGCAGCCACGGGACAAGTTGTCAGTACAATACTTACGGTCGAGCGAGAAGAGGAAGGGAAGGCCTTCAAAGTTCAACGCCCTGTATATTATGTGTCTGAAGTTTTGACCCCTTCAAAACAAAGATACCCCCACTACCAGAAGCTTGTATATGGGATTTATATGACCACGAAGAAAGTTGCACATTATTTCTCTAACCACTCCATTACAGTCGTCAGCGACGCCCCATTATCAGAGATCCTGCATAACAGAGACGCAACTGGTCGAGTGGCCAAGTGGGCGATTGAACTCCTTCCTTTAGATATCAAGTTTGAAGCAAAGAAAGCCATCAAGTCCCAAGCAATCGCGGATTTCATCGCCGAGTGGATTGAACAGCAACTTCCGACTCAAGTTTACTCGGAACACTGGACTATGTTCTTCGATGGATCCAAGATGCTGAATGGTTCGGGCGCGGGGGTAGTTTTGGTCTCCCCCCGAGGAGATAAGCTCAGATACGTTCTCCAGATTCACTTCGACTCCTCCAATAACGAAGCAGAGTATGAAGCACTTTTGTATGGGTTGCGCATGGCCATTTCACTCGGCGTCCGTCGCCTCATGGTCTATGGCGACTCAGATCTGGTGGTTAATCAAGTGATGAAGGAGTGGGACGTCAGGAGTCCGGCAATGACTGGATATTGCAATGCAGTGTGAAAGCTAGAGAAGAAGTTCGAGGGGTTAGAACTCCACCACATCCCCCGACTGAAAAACCAGGCAGCTGACGACTTGGCAAAGATAGGCTCCAAGAGAGAAGCCATTCCAAGCAACGTGTTCTTGGAACACATTCACTCACCGTCAGTCCAAGAAGATCCTTTCACAGAAGAAGCCCCGCAGCCGAAAAGTGCCACAGATCCGACTGAAGTTGAAGTGCCTGCAGTGGTCGACCTAATCATGGAAGTCTTGGCAATCACCCCTGACTGGACAATACCATACATCGCATATATCCTAAGGAAAGAACTTCCGGAGGACGAGGAGGAGGCTCGACAGATCGTCCGCCGATCTAAGGCCTTCACAGTCATAAGGGGACAGCTGTACAGAGAGAGTGCGACCGGAGTCGGCCAAAAATGCATAACGCCAGAAGAGGGTCAAATAATCCTTAAGGATATCCACTCGGGGACCTACGGTCACCATGCGTCCTCTCGGACTATTGTGGCTAAAGCATACCGAGCTGGATTTTACTGGCCAAGGGCAAATGAGATGGCAAAAGAGATAGTCGATAAGTGCGAAGGGTGCCAGTTCTACTCCAACATGTCGCACAAGCCCGCATCAGCCCTGAAAACCATTCCGCTCGTCTGGCCCTTTGCCGTCTGGGGATTGGACATGGTTGGCCCCCTAAGAACGGGCAGGACTGGATTCACTCATGTACTTGTGGCAGTCGACAAATTTACCAAATGAATCGAAGCTAAGCCCATAAAGAGCCTCGATGCTGGCACCACTATCAGTTTCATCAGAGGGTTAACATTTAGATATGGAGTCCCGCATAGCATCATCACTGATAACGGGTCAAACTTTGATTCAGACGAGTTCAGAGCGTTTTGCGCTTCTCAAGGCACACGAGTCGACTACGCTTCAGTCGCTCATCCCCAGTCGAATGGACAGGCTGAGAGAGCAAATGGTCTGATTCTCAAAGGACTAAAACCTCGGCTGATGCGCGATCTCAAGCACGCGGCAGGCGCTTGGGTCGACGAGCTTCCGTCAGTTCTGTGGGGATTAAGGACCACCCCTAACCGGTCGACTGGAAGGACTCCATTCTTTCTGGTTTATGGAGCCGAAGTTGTCCTGCCAAGCGATCTTCTTCATAATGCACCCCGAGTCGAACTTTACACCGAAGATGTAGCAGAGCAGGCCCGGCAAGACGCAGTCGACCTCTTGGAAGAAGAAAGGGAGATGGCCATGATCAGATCGACCATTTATCAACAAGACTTGCGCCGTTTTCACGCCCTAAATGTGAAAAGTCGAGCCTTCCAAGAAGGAGATCTGGTCCTCCGAGTGGATCAACAGAAGCCACACAAACTTGCTCCTACTTGGGAAGGCCCCTTCATAGTCACCAGAGTCCTCCACAATGGGGCATACCACCTCTACAACATCGATCGCCAGGTCGACGAGCCACGAGCTTGGAACGCGGAACTGCTCCGCCCCTTTTACACCTAAGTTCCCCTTGTAATGAGAAGAACAATTTCTACAGTTCATTTTTATCAAAGACAAGAGTGTTCCAATAATAGCTGTCACTTTGTTTGCATACAAAACCCCCAGTGGGTGACTTGGCTGCGAATCCGTTTCGCCTAAATTTTAAAGAAAAAAGAAAAATCCTACCGAGTGGAGAGCAATCCTCCCACTTGGGGGCTTAGCTGCAGTCTAGTACTCGCCTAAGTTCTCCCACTCGGAAACTTAGCTGCAGTCAAGCACTCGCCTAAATTTGAAAAAATCCTACCGAGTGGAGAGCAATCCTCCCACTCGGGGGCTTAGCTACAGTCCAGTACTCACCTAAGTTCTCCCACTCGGAAACTTAGCTGCAGTCAAGCACTCGCCTAAGTTTGAAAAAATCCTACCGAGTGGAGAGCAATCCTCCCACTCGGGGGCTTAGCTGCAGTCCGGTACTCGCCTAAGTTCTCCCACTCGGAAACTTAGCTGCCGTCAAGCACTCGCCTAAGTTTGAAAAAAATCCTACCTAGTGGAGAGCAATCCTCCCACTCGGGGGCTTAGCTGCAGTCCAGTACTCGCCTAAGTTCTCCCACTCGGAAACTTAGCTGCAGTCAAGCACTCGCCTAAGTTTGAAAAAATCCTACCGAGTGGAGAGCAATCCTCCCACTCGAGGGCTTAGCTGCAGTCCGGTACTCGCCTAAGTTCTCCCACTCGGAAACTTAGCTGCAGTCAAGCACTCGCCTAAGTTTGAAAAAATCCTACCGAGTGGAGAGCAATCCTCCCACTCGGGGGCTTAGCTGCAGTCCAGTACTCGCCTAAGTTCTCCCACTCGGAAACTTAGCTGCAGTCAAGCACTCGCCTAAGTTTGAAAAAATCCTACCGAGTGGAGAGCAATCCTCCCACTCGGGGGCTTAGCTGCAGTCCGGTACTCGCCTAAGATCTCCCACTCAGAAACTTAGCTGCAGTCAAGCACTCGCTTAAGTTTGGAAAAACCCTACCGAGTGGAGAGTCAACCTCACACTCGGGGACTTAGCTGCAGTTCAGCACTTGTCTGAATACAAGACCAAAGTCCCACGCGACAATTCAAAACCACGAAGACATTCAGCAAGAAAATAAGTTCGGATAAAGCTTAAAAGGCACCAGGCCCTGAATCAAAGTACTCGAGCCCTCAGCTCGGCAGAGTTTAAACGATTACAAGTCCACTCGGCATTCCGAGGCAAATTTAAGGAAAGGCATAAAAGTTTTCTCATTCCTCAGGAGGAGGACTGGCAGGAGCGACGAACTCATCCAGGTCGATTCCGTCCGCAATATGAGTGGCAGCAGCAATGAAGGTCTCCATGAAGTCTTGAAAGCTGTGCCTCTTGGTATTGGCGACTTGGATGGCGGCCAACTTTTGTTCTCGCGCCTCCTTGCAATGGACGCGGACTAAAGATAGAGCCACATCAGCGCCGCACCGGGCAGAAGACTTCTTCCACTCCTGCACTCGATCGGGGATTTTGTCAAGTCGAGCCATAAGAGACTCGAGATCGTTCTGGAGCGTAGACTCTGGCCAAAGTGTCGAGTCGATCCGCGACATGCCAACCTTCAGCCGAGCCAAGTAATCCACGGCCCCGTCGATTCGAGATTCCAGTCGGAGCAGGTTCATGGCAGTATCATCTTTCACCGGAGAATTGATTGGGTCCAAACCCGTTTCAATCCGCCCGGTCTCCTCTTCGAAGTTCTGACAAAATTCTGCATACAAGACCCAAAGATAAGCCAACAATCGCAAACTGAGTCGACACAAAAGAAAACCAGTCGGAATTGAACGCACACCTTCGAGCTTGATATACAGCGTCTTGGCGAGACTCCTCAGGTAGCTCTCCAGGTCGTCCCTCCTGCGAGCGACGCCTTCCATCTGCTCGCCCAGAGTGAGGTGCTTCTTCTTCCAATGCGAGCACTCCCTGTTGGCTTCGTTCAGAGCGGCCTTCAGCTTGGTGTTCTCATCTTCTATCTGGCTGACCGAAGCCAGCTTCTGTTCAGCCAGTGCAATCTTGTCATCAGCCTCCTTGTGGGCAGCAGCCAAGTCCCGATCCTTCTTCGCCAGGGCCTCGCTCAGTTCTCCTGCAAAAGAAACAATGATTGGTTCAGAAACAGCAAAAGATACCCAAGCCTAAAACAAAACCAGTCGACAAGGCCATCTTACCAGCAACGCCATCTCTGACCTTCTGCAGCTCCGTTCTGGCCAGTTCCAGATCGAGAGACAGTTGAATCCGCTGCTTCTCCAACTCAGCATAGCGAGACACAAGTTCACAAGATTTCTGCAAAAGGGAAATTCAGTCGACAGACATACAAGATAAGTTGCTTCTGAGTAACTAAGGGAAAAAGGTGATGTTTCTAAGACTACAGCCGAATCGAAAACATTCGACAGTAGTCTCGGGGACTACACCCAGTGGGTGCACTCAGCGTGCCCCCACTGGTCCTGAAAAAAAAGTCGAGTGTCCGCAGTCGACCAAACACGGATCCATTCGACATGACTCGACCAGATCAAGAAAGGAATACAGATTCAGAAACGCAATATAAAGACTACAGTCGACTGCCAGCAGTCCACCGTAGTCTCGGGGACTACACCCAGTGGGTGCACTCAGCGTGCCCCCACTAGTCCAAGAAAGAGAAAACACACCCAGTGGGTGTACAGATACAGATACAAAGATCTTCAAAAAAAAGAGGGAGAAAGACTCTTCAAACAATCAAGTATCAAGTCGACTGACCTGGACATTGCTCTGAAGCGCCGAACTTGCGTCGTAAGCTGGCTGGCTGGCCTCCCGAGCCTTCTTCACCTGTTCCATCATGACCCCCGCCTGGTGTATGGCCTCCTTCGCAGCGGCCACTTTGTCTTCAGGGACAGAGTACGCGACAAAGAGCGAAGTCGGATTGGCAGTCGACGCCGAGGGCTGCGCACTCGACAGGGGATTGGCAAAGGTCATAGAAGCCTGAGGGGCATCGCCGCCATCCCGAGCCACGGTCTCAGGCACCGGAGCAGGCTGGGGAGTCCTGTCAGCCGACGGCCTCTTGGTCCTCCCTATCCTCAGCGGCTCGTTGTCGTCGTCATCCGGGAGGTCGATAACATGAGGAGGGGCTGCAGGAAGAACTTTCAATCGACCATAATTGCAAAAAACGACCAAGTCAACTAAAAAAAACAGAACGTCAATAATCGTACCAGGGTTGGAGGTAGCAGCGTCCCCCATCTCTTGGTCGTCGTCTTTGGCAGAGATCTCGGAGGTAGCAGCACTGCAAATTTCGAAGAATCAACCAGTTAAGCGTAACGAGTCGACCGAGGATCCGTCCTCCAATCGACGAAGGAAGACAAGCTTTGTTACCCGGAAATAACAGGGACAGTTATCTTCATCTTGGGCAGAGTCTTGGGCGGCTTGGATAGCGTCGTGCGTGGTTGCTTGGGGACCTTCCCAGTCGGTGTTGGAGAAGAAGTCTGAGGGCGTTTCGACGATGGCCCGACGGAGGCAGTCGCCTGGCCACATCCCTGCGCCGGGTTGTGTGCGAGCTTGGATCGCCTTTCCAGGCGGGGAGGTTCGGTCTCCTCCTCCTCCTCTTCACTGGAGAAGACGTCATCGCCTCCCTCTCCTTCGCCATCTGACTCCCACTCGCCCTGTCATCCCCGCTCTCGCCTCCGCTCCCTTCTCCTTCCTCAGTTGACCCCTGTGCCCCATTGGGCGTCGAATACATCTCAGTGGTCGCCTGAAAGACAGCAGCCAAAACAAAAAGTCAGTCGACCTGCTTGAAAGAAGACCAATGCAGAAAACGAAGATTTCAGTCGAAAACATAAAAACGCACCTGGTCGACCTCATACGAGCTGTCGAGTGGAATGACCCTCCTAGCTCCTCGGGGGTTGTCCTTGTTCCCCGTGATGCTTGACAGCCACCCCTCCAACATCTCGTCGGTGACCTCCTCCGGGTGGATCCGAGTGGTGTCCTCGAGGCCAGAGTACAGCCACATCGGGTGGTCCCGAGCCTGGAGTGGTTGGATTCGCCTCTTGAGGAAGACTTCCAGCAGATCCATCCCCGTCACACCCTCATGGACAAGTTCAACCACTCGACCCGCCATTATCTTGACCCGGGCCTTTTCTTCGGGCGTCACCTTCAGAGAAGCAGGCTTTTCGGCTCGGTCGAGAGTGAAGGGTGGGAGTCCAGTCGACTGCCCTGGAGTCACCTGATCCTGGCAGTAGAACCAAGTCGCCTGCCAGCCTCGAACTGACTCCGGGAAGGTAATGGAGGGAAAACAACTTTTCCCCCTTGTCTGGATCACCAAGCCCCCACACAGCTGGATCACCTGTGTCCTCTCGTCACTCGACTTGGCCTTCTTAACCGACTGAGAGCGACAGGTGAAGATGTGCTTGAAAAGCCCCCAGTGTGGGCGGCACCCCAGGAACGCCTCACACATAGAAATAAAGGCGGCGAGATAGACTATGGAGTTCGGAGTAAAGTGATGGAGCTGCGCTCCGAAGAAGTTCAAGAAGTTGCGGAAGAAAGAGTGGGGCAGCAGAGAAAACCCTCGGTCAATATGAGTCGCCAGGAGCATGCACTCACCGTCGCGTGGTTGGGGCTCGATTTCTCCCCCCGGAAGACGCGCAGCCTTGTGGGGAATGGCTCCTCCCTCGACCAGGTCGTCAAGATCCTCCTGACGGAGCACCGAGGGCATCCAGTCGCCCTGGATCCACCCTTTGGGCAGGGCCGTCCGGGAGGAAGATCCGCCGCGCGCAGACTTCTTCCCCTTCCCCGCCACCGCCGCCTTCTTCGCGCGCTCTAGAGCGGTCGTCTTTCCCTTCACCATCGTCGCCGGCGAGATCTCGAGCTGGTTTGCGGTGGCTGGGTGAGAGCAAAGGAAGCGGGGGAGGCGATGGAGAAAGAGAGAAAGAAGGGGAAGAGATGAGCACGCGCACAGTTGGAGGACTCCGAGCCAGCTACTTATAAGGGGCCACTTCCGAGTGGCTGACAAGTGGGCCCGAGCTATCCAGTCAAATCCCGTGGCAGGCGCGCGCGCAGTACGTGGCGAAAAAGGCGGCGCAGAGATCGAGGAGGCTTCGCACTGTCGCTCCCGATTACTGCGGCCGCCCCCGTTCCGCGCGCTTCCAAAAAATCCGAATCCCGCGATCTCCGCTGGCTACAGAACAACTTGACAAAACGGAAATCCCGCGCACACCGGCGCTCGATGCCTCAAAGGTAAAGAAATCCATTCGACGAAAGGCCTGGAACGGATCAAGGCGACTAAAAGAGGTTAATGACGTCATCTGTGACAGTCGACCCAGAACGAAGCACCCATAATAACCCGAAGAATCAGTCGGAAAGGTCTCTAACCGCTTTTCTCACTCTAGCCTCGATCCGTTCGGGGGCTAATGATGAAGTCATGTACCTACGGTAGGGACACGGACCTGTCCTAAAGAGCCCTACCATAGGACATCCCTAGAAGAAGTCACCTTTCAATCAACTTGAAGGTATCCCACTCGACGGGTTGAAGACACTCGACCAAGAAGCTGTCACTCGACCAAGAAGCCAACCACTCGACTGCCAGAAGACCTCAAGTCACTCCGCAGGCAAATGGTCGGCTATTAAGTAGTCTTTATGATTATTATGACACTTTATTAGGGACGTTATCAGTAACGCCCCACCTTAAATGTACCTTAAACCCTGCATTACTGAGGGCAGGAGAGGGCTGGCAAACTCTATATAAGCCATCCCCCTCCTCAGTATCAAGGGTTCGCACCCCTGTCAATTTACACACGCATAATACAGTCGACCGCCTCAGGGCACCGAGACGTAGGGCTGTTACTTCCTCCGAGAAGGGCCTGAACTCGTAAACCTTGCGTCTTACAACTTCCCAATAGCTAAGGTCTAGCCTCTTCATACACACCCCCTACCTCACTGTCAGACTTAGAACCACGACATGCCCCGTCTTCGATGGAACTGAATATCCCTACTGGAAGAATAAGATGCGCATGCATCTTGAAGCCATTGACGTCGACCTATGGTATGTCGTCGAAAATGGCGTTCCCAAGGCGGGAGAAGGTGTCACTGCTGCTAATGTCAAGAAGTTCACTCAATTGGACTCTACTGCCAACAATATCGTCTGTGGTCATCTGACCAAGGGACAGTACGGCCGTGTGAGTGCCTTGAAGACATCCAAGCTGGTCTGGGACTGGCTCTCCAAAATCAATGAAGGCATCTCAACCCAGAGAGATCAGAGAATCAGTGTTCTTCGCAATCTCTTCAACCACTTCAAGCGAAACGACAATGAGAATGTCCAGCACACATTTAACCGGCTTACTGACATCACAAATGAGCTTCAATCCCTCGGCGCCACTGAGATCACCAAACATGAAATCGTCAAGACGCTGCTGAGATCACTTGATAGTTCGTTTGACATCCTAGCCCTGATGATTCAAGAACGTCCAGACTTCAAGACACTCGATCCGTCTGACATACTTGAGAGGCTCAACACACATGAGTTTCAGCTTTCTGAGAAAAGAGATATATACGGTCCAAACTATGGGCGAACTCGTGCCTTGAAGGCAAAAGTTGTGTCCTCATCTGAAGAAGAATCTGACAGCAGTTCTGATGATCCTGAAGACATTGGACGGGAACTTGCAATGCTAGTAAAGAAGTTCCAGAAATTCACCAATAAGAAAGGCTTCTGAAAGTCTTCACGATCAAGCTCAAGGAATGATGAAGCCTCTGCTCATGACTACAAGAAGAAAACATGTCACAAGTGCAAGAAAACTGGACACTTCATCTCTGAGTGTCCACAGTGGGACAATGAGAGCAGAAAGAAGAAGAAGAGCAAGGAATATGACTCTGACGACAAGAAGAAGAAGAAATACTCAAAGTCTTCTTCCAAGTCTTCCTCAAAGTCTTCATCACACAAGAAGAGCTCAACTGGCAAGGCTCGTGCGTTTGTTGGCAAGGAAATGGATTCAGAGGAGTCCGCTTCTAAGGAGGCAGAGGTGGAGTCTGAGGAGGAGTCTGATTTTGGCATTGCGAGTCTGGCTACAGCATACGTCGCCAAGTCCATCTTCAGCACTGAAGACAATGACTTCATGACCAACACCGATGCAAATGACAAGGACGACTCTACTCCTACCTACTGCTTCATGGCACGCGGTGCCAAGGTAAACACACGCACTACTCACTATCAAACATCCAGTGACGATGACTCTGATTGTGATTCAAAACCCAGCTACAAAACACTTGCTAAAATTGCCACTGAACAACAGAAAGCCATGGAACATATTCAAAAACCGTTAGACAGAAGCGATGATCTGTTGGGTGTTGAAATGACTCGATCTGAATCCTTAATTGAAGACATAAAAAATCTTCATGTTAAGTATCAGGAACTTGAAGATCGTCATGATACTCTCTCAACAACTCATGAAAAGCTTTCCTATGATTATCTTCAAAGGAAGCAAGATCTTGAGAAATTGAGAGCGGCTCATGAAGATCTTCAAAAGGAAAACGAGTCACTTCGCGCTGAACAGATCAGTTCCGCTCAGGAAGGATTTGAACCACCATGCCTTAAATGCATTGAGCGTGATAATGCTACTTCTGTTGCTGAATGTTCCACTGCTACTGCTGTTGCAATATCTTCAACTGTTGAAGTGGTAACTAACCCCTCTGCTGAGGATACCACTGCTATTGCTGATGAGAATGCTAGGTTGAAGACATTGCTTGAAACAGGGATGTACAAAAGTCTCAAAGGACATCAGACATTATGTGATGTCATCAAGAAGCAGATTCTGAACCGAAACCTAGAAAAGAGGGTGTTGGGTTCGTGAGGAAAATTAATGCAGATGGCTCTTACTGGAAACCTGAGCAGTACCCCAAAACCACATGGGTTGCTGCAAAGGAATCCTCGGCAGATCCATCCAATCTATCTGGCTTCACTTGTGCTAATCCCATTATCATTGATGAATCCTTTGATTCAAACTATAAACTGTTTAAGAATCAGAATGGTGAAGTATTTGCCAGGTACATTGGTACTAACTGCAGGAATGGACCGCCTATGAAGAAGATCTGGGTTCCAAAAACATGTCTGGAGAATCTTCCTGTGAATGTCCTCATGACACCTCACATGAAGAAGACAAACCTCAGACCAAAGGCTTCATATGGTCCAAAGGCTTCATACAGGCAGAGGACTCACCAGAGTCGCACTAACGCAAATGTTTTGCAGGGAAACCATGCTCAGGCATATGAGAGTGGTTCTTCAAACCGTCATGTTCATATGACCAAGAACTATTCTGCCTATTCTTACGAGTACTATTGCCCGCCGGCTAGACTGTTTGCTAGGGCTCCAAAGCCAAAATCCTCAGATGCTGCACTTAGACTCATTGCTCCTAAGCCACCCTTGAAGATGTGGGTGGTTAAGAAAGCTTAACTCTCTTTTGCAGGGAAAGGTCTCCAACAGAAAACCAAAATCTTCTGACGCTATTGTTGGGGACCTTAAAAATCTTGTGGGGCGCAAGATCAAATGCCCGAATGGCATCACTATGTATTTCGTACTTGAATCGCATGCTACTCTCCCTATTAGTCCTAACCTGGATCTAAGTTTTCATAACCCACTGGTTCGTCAAATGTTTTGGCTTCACAATACTCTTCGTGAAGCCTATCCCCCTAACTGCACTGTAGGGTACGACACCAGCGTCTTCAGAGTCTTCAGAATGGATTATTGACAGTGGGTGTACAAATCACATGACTGGCAAAAGAAGTCTTTTTATGGACTCAACCTTACGTCCATCCAACAAGAGCCACATCACATTTGCTGACACTGGTAAAAGTAAGGTATTGGGTCTAGGTAGAGTTGCAATCTCAAAGGATCAACACATGGATAAGTCATGTTTGTTGAATCTCTTGGCTTCAACTTAATGTCTGTCTCAATGCTTTGCGATTTGAACATGATTGTAATTTTTGGAAAATATCGTTGCCTGGTATTAATGGAATCTGACAAGTCTCTAGTGTTTGAAGGGTATCGGAAAGATGATTTGTACGTGGTAGATTTCTCAGCAGGGCCACAGCTTGCAGTATGTCTTCTGGCAAAGGCTTCAGAATGCTGGCTTTGGCATCAGAGGCTTGGGCATGCTAGCATGAGGAACCTCCACACCCTTGCGAAGAAGAAGCATGTCATAGGCATCGAGGGCGTCAAGTTCAAGAAAGATCACTTATGCGGTGCCTGTGAAGCAGGGAAGATGACAAGGGCAAAACATCCTTCGAAGACAATCATGACCACTACTTGACCCTTCGAACTGCTTCACATGGATCTCTTTGGTCCCACTCACTACTCAACCTTTTCCACTACTGCTTGCCTCTATGGCTTTGTCATTGTTGATGATTACTCTAGATATACTTGGGTGCACATAATCCTTTACAAGACTGAAGTGCAGGATGTCTTCAGACGCTTCGCAAATCAGGCTATGAACAATTATGGCGCCAAGATAAAGCACATCAGAAGTGACAATGGCACTGAATTCAAGAACACTGGCCTTGATACATATCTGGATACCTTGGGCATCACACATGAATTCTCAGCTCCGTACACGCCACAGTAGAATGGCGTCGTCGAACGCAAGAACAGAACACTCATTGAGATGGCCAGAACAATGCTAGATGAGTACAAGACTCCAAGAAAATTCTGGCCCGAAGCCATTGACACTGCATGCCATACAATCAACTGTGTTTACCTTCACAAGCTTCTAAACAAGACATCTTATGAACTTCTAACTGGCAAGAAGCCAAATGTCAGTTACTTCAGAGTATTTGGCTCAAGATGCTGGATCAAGGACCCACACCACACCTCAAAATTTGCACCAAAAGCACATGAGGGCTTTATGCTTGGATATGGAAAGGATTCGCACTCCTACAGAGTCTTCAATCTCTTTCACTACAAAGTGGTTGAAACAGTGGATGTGCGGTTCGATGAGACCAATGGTTCACAAAGAGAGCAACTGCCAGATGTGCTAGATGAAGTTCCAGCCAGTGAATCAATCAAGCTAATGGGAACTGGAGAAATTATACCTTCTGAAGCTCATCCTAAAGAAGAACTTATCATCTCAGCACCTGATCCACATGAAGACAATGCTCAGCCTGAAGACATTCCTCCCCACGACAACATAGATCAGCAAGAGCAAAGTCTTCGACCCATACATCCTCGGGTTGCCAATGAAGTGCAGATTGACAGAATAATTGACAGCATCAATGCACCTGGTCCACTGACTCGTTCAAGGGCAACTCAACTGGCAAATTTCTGCGGACACTTCGCATTCGTTTCAATCACAGAACCCAAGAAAGTTGAAGAAGCTTTTATGGAACTTGAGTGGATTCAAGCAATGCAAGAAGAGCTTCATCAGTTTGAGCTGAACAATGTATGGGAATTGGTTAAGCGTCCTGATCCACGGAAGCATAACATAATTGGCACCAAATGGATATACCGCAACAAGCAAGATGAGCATGGTCAAGTTGTTAGAAACAAAGCTCGTCTCGTTGCTCAAGAATATACTCAAGTGGAAGGCATTGACTTCGATGAAACATTTTATCCTGTGGCCAGACTTGAAGCCATCCGTATACTGCTGGCCTATGCAAATCATCATAACATACTTTTATATCAAATGGATGTGAAGAGTGCTTTTCTCAATGGCAAGATTGAAGAAGAAGTGTATGTTGCACAACCACCTGGGTTTGAAGATCCAAAACATCCTGACATGGTTTACAAGCTCAATAAGGCACTATATGGCCTCAAACAAGCCCCTCGGGCCTGGTATGACACACTCAAATACTTCCTGAAGAGCAAAGGCTTCATACCTGGCTCACTAGATCCCACTCTCTTCACGAAGACATATGATGGTGAACTGTTTGTGTGCCAAATATATGTGGATGACATTATCTTCGGCTGCACCAATCAGAAATACAGTGAGGAGTTCGGATATATGATGCAAGAGCAATATCAGATGTCTATGATGGGGGAGCTTAAATTCTTCCTCGGTCTTCAGATACGGCAACAATGCAATGGCATCTTCATATCTCAAGAGAAGTATCTCAAAGATTGCCTGAAGAAGTTCGGTATGCAAGACTGCAAAGGTTTCACAACACCAATGCCAGCCAAACATCATCTGGGTCCTGACGACAATGGTAAAGAGTTCGATCAAAAGGTATACCGCTCCATGATTGGTTCTTTGCTTTACTTATGTGCATCTAGGCCAGATATTATGCTTAGTGTTTGCATGTGTGCTCGATTTCAAGCGGCACCAAAGGAGTCGCATCACTTAGCAGTGAAGCGAATTCTTCGATATTTGGCTCACACCCCAACTCTAGGATTGTGGTATCCAAAGGGCTTAGAATTTGATCTGGTTGGATTCTCGGATGCTGATTATGCTAGTGATAAGGTTGACCGGAAGTCTACATCAGGCACATGTCACTTTCTGGGACGATCACTTGTATGTTGGTCTTTAAAGAAGCAGAACTGTGTATCTCTCTCCACCGCTGAATCTGAATACATTGCTGCTGGATCTTGCTGCGCTCAGCTTCTCTGGATGAAGCAAACTCTCAAGGACTATGGTGTTCATCTGAAGCAAGTGCCTCTTTACTGCGACAACGAAAGCGCCATCAAGATCGCCAACAACCCAGTTCAGCACTCGAAGACAAAGCACATTGAAATTCGTCATCACTTTCTCAGAGATCATGTTGCAAAGGAAGATATTGTTATCATACACGTCAATACTGAAGAGCAATTGGCAGATATCTTCACCAAGCCCCTGGATGAGAAGAGATTTTGCAAGTTACGGTGTGAGCTAAATATCTTGGAATCCTCAAATGTCCTGTGATCAGGCACACATCCTAACACTGATGCATATTGATGACTTAGATGTGCAACACACGAAGTAACGTATATCTTCAATCAATGAAGACATACATTCTAAGTGTGAATACATTAATGTGGAAATTGACTTCGGAGCGCCACGATAATTGTGCGCTGTGTCTGGGTCTAATACTTCCTATACGGTGGGTAACTCCACCACCAAACGTTCAATTTTGAAGTGTTTCACTCACGGCGTTACCTTGCAATGTCTTCACATTTGGTTTGGCTTCAATCTCTACATGTCTTCATGATTATCTTCATTACGTGGATTATATATATATATATATACTAGTGTTCTGTCCTCTACAACATTCACTTATAGTTATGTCTTCTTGTTTTGAATCTTTTGAACTAAGTGAATGTGATCGGACCCTAACCTATCCATGCTCTCTATCTCAAATTCTATCTCTCCAAGTCATATGCATCCTATTGAAACTGTCGAATGTCTTCTCTGCGTCCTTGTCAGCAGAAGACACATAGACAAACTTTAAAACCGTTTTCAATGCTCATTCATCCACAAGAAATCCGGAGAAGTAGGAACGACCACCCGACAATCCAGGCGTGCGTGGGTTGTGGAACTCCCCCCGAGACTCCGCATGATGGCCACGTGATGTTTAGATGCGAATCGCCAGGGGCACCTGTGTAATAGCGCAGTGCAGCCCCTGTGACTATAAATACACACTCACCACGGTCATTATCTCCTTCTCCTTCTTCCTCCCTCGAACAAACCCTAGCGCCACCGCTAGCTCTCGACAACGCCGGCGACGAAGCGCTTCATTGCCGCAACCTCTCCGACGCCGTTTTCATGTCGACCGCGGACATCACTCTCTCCGTCGTCGCCATAGGTGTCTTCCGTCGCCAAGTTAGGGCACGGAGGATCGAACTGCTCGGCCTCATCTCCCACTCCGTCTAGCAGTGCCAAGTGTGGTAAATAAAACCTCTTTTTACAGCCTCTTTTGATCCTACAGTTCGGTCACTTTCTGCCATAAGAAGTTTCTATTCACACAAGTTAGATCTGTCTCAGTCTGCATCTCATAACTTGCCTAGTATATTCACTTGTGCTTCATAAAGTAGTTAGATTCCTCACTTGTACTGATCTATGGGTTCGTACAAATCTGGAACCAACATCTTTTCTATAAGTGAATGTCTTCGCACGATGAGGTCAATATCTTCTAAACTGATTTATCTTCAAAATCTTCTGAGAATGCATATGACCTCTTCCCCTTCCCTCGCACCTTAATGCTGTCACAGGTACATGTCCGTGGGAGAATCTTTTGGTTCTCATAGTCTGCATTCATTTGCAGAGTTCTTACAGCATCACATCAATTCTCCTGAAGCCAGTTCCTGTTGGTCCAGCAAAAGAAAGCCTTTGAAGCCTTTGAACGTTTTGAAGCCTTCCAAGTTAAGCTTCATGGCTGCAGAAAAACCAGCAAGGAAGGGTGGCAGAAAGCGTCGAGGGGAAATATCACGAGATCTGCCCGATGACCTCTTAGAGCTGTACAATACATATCCTGAAGAGGATTACAATCAGCACAAGACACGAATCCAATGGATTCGACGCTATTGGGCGGAGCAATGGTTCCAATACCGCTTCGTCACCAAGGAGTACGCTGAGAAAAGCGCCATCAAGAGACCATGGGGAGACGTACTATACAAAAATCTCATGCCTAGGTCCAGAGACGAAGCCATTGCTCAAGGCCTCTATCCATGCTTGGTCAGAGGACCGCAGCCTGCTGACGCTCATCCGTCGTCACTACTCTGGTGTCGTGACGACAATCTGTTCAAGCGCAACTTCCAGTTTGCCCAGAGGTCAGCGAAGCACAACAAGGAGAAATTGGGTTTAGACTTCAACCCTGGTCCCTCCGCACCAAGGGCAGATGGCACACGTGAGGCCGACCCCAATATCATCGGTCCGTATGCAAATCTTGAGGGCCTCATCACCCGCATCTTAGTCCAAGGGACTACTGTCAATGACCCTCCTGCTGACTCGGAATCCGATGAAGAGCCTGCTGCACCGAAGCCAAAGCAGGCAAAGAAGCCAAAAGCGTCAAAGCAGATCCCTTCACCCAAAATCTCAAGGGCGAAGCCATTGGCAACTGCGCCTCCTGAAGCCAGTGCGCAGTCTGAAGACTTATCTCGAGTCTCCAAGCCCTAGGAAGCAAAGAAGCCTCAGCCACACACAGGCAAAGAGCTCACAGCTGCTGCCATTCTGCGCAGCGAAACCATTGATCTGTCCAGCGACGAAGATCTTGGAGATGACGCTCTTGAGCAGCTCATCAAGAGCAAGGAGGAGGCTGAAATCTTCAACAATCTGCCTTTGTTTGATGTAGCAATCATCCACAACTTCATCGATGAATGGTTTGCTACACCAAATATCAGCTTCGATGATCTGCAGCTGCCCATTGGCCTCGGCGTCGCCTTCCAAGGCGCTATTGCTTCAGAACTTGCTATTGCCCAGTGCATTGTTGAACTGAAGCAAAAAATTGATTTTGAAAAGGCTCAGTTCAAGCAGAATATGGCCAGGCTCAGCGTCCAAGAAGTCAAGGACTTCAAGATCATGTTGCACGAGTTAAAGGAAAACTTTCTGAAGAAACGTGCAGAAGCTCAGGGTTCGCGGGAGCGAATGAAGACTCTGGCTGATCGCTGTGTGCAGGCCTACAATGAGGCCGAGAAGCACAAGGCACTTGGGCGTCCCGGCATCGACCCCAGGATGGCCGCGAAGAAAAAGAAGAAGCCTGTTGTGGCTGAACCAGAGGCACCAAGGCTAGAAGCTGTTCCGATTGTCTTCCCCACTGCTACGACTGGCTCGAAGCCAAAGAGCCGGTCAACCGCTTCAGAGCTCAAGAAGACACGGACAGCCGAAGCTGAAGCAAGGAAGAGGAAACACTCTGAAGTCTCTCCTTCTGACCCCACCAAGAAGAAGCGCAAGATCAAGAAAACTCGGGCTGCTCCCACAGAGCCCTTGATCGTTGAACCCCTCTCTGTCCTCTATCCTGACGCAGATCGTCAGCTGACAGTTCATGAGCCTGCTCCCACAGAGGCTCCTGAAGCTGAAGATATTCCAGCAGCCGACCCCATCGCTGCTGAAGACATTGGTCATCAGGACCATGTACAAGATGATGCAGCCCTTCCTCAGCTTGAGATAAGCGAACTCATCAGCATTGGTCGTCCTCTGACGCCAATTGCACAAGACGCATCATGGGTGGATCGCCCACAAGTGGAAGAAGAATGTGAGGTCCAGCCCACTCCAACTCCATAGGCGTCGTTTGCATTTTGCAGGCTTCGCAAAGGTCCAAGGCCTCAGGACTCTGCTGACGACATTCCGGCTGCATCAGCCGAAGAGCATGAAGAAGTACCACAAGCTCCAACTCCCCTGCTCCAACAAGAAACCGTTCTCCAGGAGAATGTGCCGGAGTCTGTCCCTCCAACTACACAAGTGGAGGCTAAAAATGTTGTGGCTGCCACAACCAACACCGAAGCCAATGTGGCGCCCTCCCCACCCAAAGCTTCTGAAGATAGTGAAGCTACTGATCCAGATATGTCTGTTCCTGAGTCTGCTGCAGGTCCTCAATTTGATTACCATGTTGAGCACAGGCCTCAGGTCCAGACGCCAATCCCTCGACTGCCAAGGTTCCCAAGTCCTGCATTAGCTCTTGGCTCCTTCAACATCACTAGCTTCAAGGCCGACAACACATTCTTCAACAGCTCCACGAACCCCTATTCAAGGGAAAGGATTGTATCTGATAGGTTCTGGAGCTATCCTCGGCGCAGTTACTACTCCTGCATCCTCTACAACCAAGGTCGCATCTTCCCGCACAAGCGCCTTGATGTTGAAGCCATTGCTGGACTGCCCTGTTTGGAGGAAGCTTTGGATTGCTTTAAGCAAATGGGTCTGCTGTAGTTCGTAACTGATGAAGAGCACTGGAATGAAGAGCTTCTGCTTCAATTCTATGCCACCCTCCACATTAAAGGATACAACAGAGATCCGAAGACTTGGATCCTGGAGTGGATGACCGGCAATGTCCATCACGAAGCCAATGCATTTGATATCATTGAGCTTACCGGCCTACCCACTCCTGGCGAATTCTTCGAAGAAGGCTGCCAATTACATGCTGAAGCAATTGAAAGCATATTTCAGAGGCCTGAACCAAATATGAGTCAGATGCTTTCAATGATGAAGCCATTGCCCCATGATGCACCATATCCAACTGAGTTCTTAGTTGAAGACTTAGAGTACCTGCCCAGAACCATATATCACATCATCAGGCGGACTCTCTGGCCCCTCAAGGGACACTCTCCATATGCCAAGGTTGAGGGTGCAATAAAGACTCTCATATTCTACATCCTTCATGGCAAATGCTTCAATGCACAGGACTTCTTCATACGCCAGCTTGCGGCATCCGGCTCAGATTTATTTGGCTTGAAGTTTTATGCTCCTTGGGTTATGCGGCTGATCAAGCTTCATTCTGCGATTTCATATCAGCCCTCAGCCCGCAACCATCGGATCTTCTTGCCAGATGTGGACACCTCTGCTGAAGCTGTATATCCTGAGCCTGCCAAGCAACCCTTAAGTCTTCAGAATGCAGAACACCGGAGCTTCACGCAGAATGTTGAAGGTGTTGAAGCCATCTCCAGGGTGTACCCGTTGGCCGGCACTACACGTGCACCTGCATCCACTGAAGCCACTAACAGCGCAACTGCTCCGTGACCCAAGAAGCGCGCTCGTGCCCTCAATGACCGAGAGCTTCTTGTGGCCCTTCACCAAAAGCAAGATAGGCATCACGACTGGTTGAAGAGACAGATGAAAAACCTCTTGGTGGATGTCAATCGCATCAGAAATCTCGCCACCAAGAATGCATTCGTTGCTCATGAAACTTGTCGCCGCACCAGCAAAGGCCTCACAATGTTGTGCCCTGAAGCTGATCTTCATGAGGCTGGCTTCAGAGAGAGATTCAAGTTTGACTCCACACCCCCCAGAAGAGTTGTGCTGCGTGGAACTCCATCACTTGAAGATTCGGAGTTCTCTTCCTCTGCTGCCACGGTGACTGCAAGAATCATCAAGGAAGAAGACGATGCTACATCACCACCACCTCCTTCAGCGCGCGTCGATCCTGCACCAAGCTCTTCCGCACCACCAAACACCTCCACCGACCCTGCTGTGCCTGGGAACACGTTGAAAACTCTATGTCTTCAAACCTTTTTGGTCATCACTGACAAAAGGGGGAGAAGCATATGATGTTTATAGTCTTCAAGCAGATCAATATGGGCGGGTGCTTGATATTTTGCTACATTTTGCTTCGTGCTTACAACTCTCGTTTTGCTACATTTGGTTCTTTGAGTTGTAACACTTAAACTCGATGGTCGTCTGCTACTTGTTTGCCACTATGTTTTTGCGAAGATAAATTCCACATGTACGACGATAATTTCTGCACTTATATCATTCCGCACACGTCCATTTTTCATTATGCATGTCATTCTCTTCATATACTTTTACATGCATGGTGGATTGTCATCATAAGTTGAAGTGGATTTCCACAAGTACAACCTGCCATGTGCATTTGCGTTCCAGAAGCAAATTACTTATATGCACATCTTCAGGGGGAGCCCTTGCAGCTTCTGAAGACAATTCCTTTACAATTTCACAAATTATATTCCCCGTTGAAAACTTCAACTAGTTTGTCATCAATCACCAAAAAGGGGGAGATTGTAAGTGCATCTAGTGCCACCCCTAGTTGGTTTTGGAGTATTGACGACAAACCTAGTTGAGGGACTAATGTGTTTGTGAGAATTGCAGGATAACACAGGTAGAAGTCCCTCAATGATTCGGTTTTACTACCAGAGATGACCCCTAAAAATGTACGAAGACATTGAAGACAATGGTGGTACTTGAAGATATTCACATTGAAGACTATGACAAGAGAAGACACCACGTGAAGCCTATGGAACTCGAAGACTTAGATTCTTCGTAGTTTTATTTCATTTGTGTTGAGTCATAGGAATCACCGTACTATTAAGTGGGGTCCAAGAGAACCAGTCAGAATGACTGAAGTGATGCCTAATTCAAAACCTATATCTTCGAGCGAAGACAATGAGAGCAAATCTTGTCCAGAGTCGGACAAGTCAGCTTTGCTTGTAGCCCAAGTAAAGTTGCCGTGTGAGTTTGAAATCTGACCGTTGGTACACGTGTCAGTTCCTTAGTGACCCAGGGTCATTTCGGACAAATCAGGTCGGGTTGCCCAGTGGCTATAAATAGTCCACCCCCTACAACCATAAACGGTTGGCTGCTCAGATTTCAGTGCACGGCTTTTGTCATTTGAGAGCAACCCACCTCGAGGCCTTTGAGAGAAAATTCCTAGCAAGGAGAAAAGCCCTAACCACCCAGAGCCAGAGTAAATTGGGCATCACTTAAGTCTTCGTGTCTGAGTGATCTGAAGACTTATTACACTTGAGGACTGTGCATCCTCCAGCCGGTTAGGCGTCGCGTTCTGAGCATCCAAGAGAAATTCTGGATTGCCAGTGAACGAAGTCTGTGAAGGTTTGGGAGTCTACCTTGAAGACTTACCAGAGTGATTGGGCGAGGTCTGTGTGACCTTAGCTCAAGGAGAAAACGGTGATGACTGGGTGTCCTGAGCTGCGTGTTCAGGACTGGGTGTCCGGGACTGTGTGTCCTTTGCTTTAAATACCTAGCCGCTCCAACCAGACGTACAGTTGTCACGGCAACTGGAACTGGTCCAACAAATCATTGTCTTCAGCGTGTCACTGGTTTCATCTTCACTTTCTTTTACTTTCTGTTACACACTGTGAAGCCATTGCATGCTTGCTTTATCATCTGTCTTCACAACATAACTGTATGATCTGTTTGGCTTCATAACTTCTTCCTACCTGATCCTCATTACACTGCATCTACTTGTCTTGTGCTTTCACTCTATTGAATACTTGACCATGGCTTGCCTAGTGTAATCTAACTTCCGCTGCTTAAGTGATTGGCATATCTGTACTGTTTGTCTTCATAACCTTCACGTTTTGAAGACTTTCATAAAAATCGCCTATTCACCCCCCTCTAGTCGATATAACGCACTTTTAATACCCAAGCTTAGGGTCTTGTCACTCCTTATTCCTTCATCCATCGCGATCTCACTTAAAACTTGAAAACTTCAGCACACAAAACTCAACAGAAAACTTGTGAGATCCGTTAGTATAACAAGCAAATCATAAACTTTAGGTACTGTTGTAAACCTATTCATATTTTATTTTTGCATATACCTACTGTATTCTAACTTATCATGACTTATATCCCGGGTACAATCCTTAGATTCATTAAAACAAGCAAACCTTGCAACGAAAACAAAATCTGTCAAAAACAGAACAATCTGTAATGATCTGAGAATGCAATACTTCTATAAGTAAAAATTCTAAAAAATTAGGACAAGGCAATTTGTATATAAATCATGCGACGAAATTCGGAATTTTATCACAATCCAGTGAATTTAAACAATTTTGTTACTAGGAGCAAAAGTTTATGTTTTTTCACAGAATCAAATCAACTATCAACCAAATCATCCCAAAGGCTTTACTTGGCAGAAATACTAATTTAAACAAAAAAACACAATCATAACAGTAGCATAATTGTGTGAACACTCAAAAACGGAAAAGAAAAGGGAAAATAAAGATAACTATTGGGTTGCCTCCCAACAAGCGATATTGTTTTACGCACCTAGCTAGGCATAATGCATAGTTTCAAGTGTTATCATCTTTAGTTTTTTTTGTATCTTGACATATGTGTTTATCAGGAAGATTTTCAAAAACAATGGGGAACACACCATCAACCAAAATTTTAGCATTGTTAAGGCAACTTTCCTCAAATCATTGATGGTTCCCCTTTACAATCCAAGAATATTGCTGATTAATACCATTGAAAACTTGTTGGGTAATATGTAAGGGTGGAACTTCATTTTTAGTTTTTTCATCAAAAGTATGATTATCCAGGAACACATGCCTCAACATATAATCTTCATCATATAAAATTCCATCAACAACAGGATGTCCATGACTCATATTAAAAAAATCAAAGATCTCTCTAGCCACACGCACTATGTAATCAAATTCATTCATAAGAACAAGACTAGCTATCTTTTTAGCCTTAGGGTTGCTTATAATAGGTAACTCATAGAACAATCTTTGCAAGGTGGGGTGAGTACACATAAATCGTCTCTCAAGTTGAAGGACAAGTGTTGAAATAGCTTCTGCGTAACTCTTGGTTCTTTTTAGAATAGGAATGTCATTGCAAACCAGTATTCTCGTACAAGTAAAGAATCCTAAATAGTGCCTTTTCCTGTGATGTTCCCACTTCCCGTCACAAAAAAATTAGAATCCAAAATTGCGGCAATTTCTACATTAGGGATTTTACGATCCTTACCTTCTCTGATAACAAACTCAGATATGATAGTAATCTCAAGCAAGCAAACAAGCAACCAAACAAACAAAATATTTTTCTATTTTTTGTAAAAAAAATTAGAAGTGAGGGAGATGAAAATGAGGGGTAAATGGAAAATGAAAAGTAAGAACAAGTAGATGATAGTTTATGCGAAGGTACTTGATAGGTTTTGTTGATGTCTCCCCGGCAACGACGATAAAAATTCTTCCTGCTACTTGTGAGCTGCGTTGGGATTTCCTTGAAGAGGAGAGGATGATGCAGTACAATAGAGATAAGTATTTCCCTCAATTGAGAATCAAGGTTATCAATCCATTAGGAGAACCACGGGAAACCTCGTTAACAACACCTGCACACACAAAAGCAAATACTTTCACCCAACGTGATCAAGGGTGTTGTCAATCCCCTGAGCGGTTATTTGGAAGGATCAAATCTCACAGTGGTAGATAAATAAAACAAAATACGAAATAAAGTAACGGTAAGAAAATTGTAGCAAGGTATTTTTGGATTTTATATATGATAAAAGTAGACCCGGGGGGCATAGTTTTCACTAGAGGCTTCTCTCTCGAACAAAAAGCATACAATGGGTAGACAAATTACTGTTGGGCAATTGATAGAAAAGCGTATAGTTATGAAGATATTCAAGGCAATGATCATGTACATAGGAATCACATCTTAGACAAGTAGACTGACTGCTTCTTGCATCTACTACCATTACTCCACCCTTCGACCGCTATCGAGCATGCCTCTAGAGTATCAAGTTAATAAAAAACGGAGTAACACCTTAAGCAAGATGACATGGTGTAGACAAAGTAAATCCAACCAATATGAATAAACCCCGTCATTTTCCCTTTAATGGCCACAATACAAATATGTGTCTTGTCCCCTACTTTGTCACTGGGATATAGAGCACCGCAAGATTGAACCCATTACAAAGCACCTCTCCCATTGCAAGATAAATCAATCTAGTTGGCCAAACCAAACTGATAGATAGGAGAGAAATACAAAGCTATAACAATCATGCATAAAAAAGTTTAGAGAAGACTCAAATAATATTCATGAATAATCTGATCATAAACCCACAATTCATGAGATCTGCACAAACACATCGCAAAAGAAAATTACACCGAATAGAACTCCAAGAACATCGAGGAGAACATTGTGTTGAAGATCGAAGAGAGAGAAGAAGACATCTAGCTACTAGTTATGGAGGCGAGGATGATGCAGCGTAGCAGAGGTAAGTATTTCCCTAAGTTATGAAACCAAGGTTATCAATCCAGTAGGAGAACCAAGCAACACTATGTAAACAGCACCTGCACACAAGCAACAAAAACTTGCAACCCAACACGTAAGAGGGGTTATCAATCCCTCAACGGTTTTGAGATAGATTAAATTATGTAGGTGTTGATAGATGGATCTAATTAAAACACAACATAAAATAAAGAAAGAAAAATCATAGCAAGGTATTTTTGGTTTTAATATGATAGGAAATAGACCCGGGGGCCGTAGTTTTCACTAGAGGCTTCTCTCAAGTAAATAGTATATGGTGGGTAAACAAATTATTATTGGGCAATTGATAGAAAAGCAAAGAATTATGACGATATCCCAGGCAATGATCATGTATATAGGTGTCGCATCCAAGATTAGTAGCCTGACTCCTCCCTCCATCTACTATTATTACTCCACACATCGACTGCTACCCAGCATGCTGATAACCCACAAGTATAGGGGATCGCAACAGTTTTCGAGGGTAGAGTATTCAACCCAAATTTATTGATTCGACACAAGGGGGGCCAAAGAATATTCTCAAGTATTAACAGTTGAGTTGTCAATTCAACCGCACCTGAAAGACTTAATATCTGCAGAAAAGTATTTAGTAGCAAAGTAATATGGAAGTAACGGTAACGGTGGCAAAAGTAACAATATTGGTTTTGTAGTGATTCTAACAGTGGCAACGAAAAAGTAATTAAGCAAAGATCAATATGTGAAAAGCTCATAGGCATTGGATCAATGATGGATAATTATGTCGGATGCGGTTCCTCGTGCAACAGTTATAACATAGGGTGACATAGAACTAGCTCCAGTTCATCGATGTAATGTAGGCATGTATTCCGAATATAGTCATATGTGCTTATGGAAAAGAACTTACATGGCATCTTTTGTCCTACCCTCCCGTGGCAGCGGGGTCCTATTGGAAACTAAGGGATGTTAAGGCCTCCTTTTAATAGAGTACCGGAACAAAGCATTAACACTTAGTGAATACATTAACTCCTCAAACTATGGTCATCACCGGGAGTGGTCCCGATTATTATCACTTCAGGGTTACCAGATCATAACACATAGTAGGTGACTATTGACTTGCAAAATAGGATCAAGAACTCACATATATTCATGGAAACATAATAGGTACAGATATGAAATCATGGCACTCGGGCCCTAGTGACAAGCATTAAGCATAGCAAGGTCATAGCAACATCAATCTCACAACATAATGGATACTAGGGATCAAACCCTAACAAAACTAACTTGATTACATGATAAATCTCATCCAACCCATCACCGTCCAGCAAGCCTACGATGGAATTACTCACGCACGGCGATGAGCATCATGAAATTGGTGGTGGAGGAAGGTTGATGATGACGATGGCGACAGATTCCCCTCTTCGGAGCCCCGAACGGACTCCAGATCAGCCCTCCCGAGAGAGATTAGGGCTTGGCGGTGGCTCTGTATCGTAAAACGCGATGAATCCTTCTCCCTGATTTTTTCTCCCTGAATGTGAATATATAGAGTTTGAGTTGAGGTCGGTGGAGTCTCAGGGGGCCCACGAGATAGGGGGGCATGCGCCCCACCCTCGTGGATAGGGTGTGGGCCCCCTGGTGTTGATTCTTTCGCCAGTATTTTTTATAAATTCCAAAAATATTCTCTGTGAAGTTTCAAGTCATTCCGAGAACTTTTATTTCTGCAAAAAATAACACCATGGGAATTTTGCTGAAAACAACGTCAATCCGGGTTAGTTCCATTCAAACCATGCAAGTTAGAGTCCAAAACTAGGTCAAAAGTGTTTGGAAAAGTAGGTACGATGGAGATGTATCAACTCCCCCAATCTTAAACCTTTGCTTGTCCTCAAGCAATTCACTTGACCAACTGAAAGTGATAAAGAAAAACTTTTACAAACTCTATTGATCTTCTTGTTGTAAATATGTAAAGCCAGCATTCAAGTTTTCAGCAAAGATTATGAACTAACCATATTCACAATAACATTTAGGTGTCATGTTTACTCATATCAATGGCATAATCAACTAGCGAGCAATAATAGTAAATCTCGGATGACAACACTTTCTCAAAACAATCATAATATGAAATAACAAGATGGTATCTCGCTAGCCCTTTTTGAGACCGCAAACCATAAATGCAGAGCACCTTCGAAATTCAAGGACTGACTAAACATTGTAATTCATGGTAAAAGAGATGCACTCACGGTCATACTCAATGTAAACTAATAGTAATTCATGCAAATGACAGCAGTGCTCTCCAACTGGTGCTTTTTAATAAGAGGGTGATGACTCAACATAAAATTAAATAGATAAGCCCTTCGTAGAGGGAAGCAGGGATTTGTAGAGGTGGCAGAGCTTGATTTTTGAAATAGAGATAAATAATATTTTGAGTGGCATACTTTCATTGTCAACATAACGACTAAGAGATCTCAATATCTTCCATGCTACACACATTATAGGCGGTTCCCAAAGAGAATGGCAAAGTTTATACTCCCCCACCACCAGCAAACATCAATCCATGGCTTGTCCGAAACAACGGGTGCCTCCAACTAACAACAATCATGGGGGAGTTTTTTTTGCAATTATTTTAATTTAAGCATGGGACTGGGCATCCCGGTTACCAGCCATTTTCTCGTGAATGAGGAGCGGAGTCCACTCCTCGTGAGAATAACCCACCTAGCATGGAAGATATAGACAGCCCTAGTTGATACATGAGCTATTCGAGCATACAAAGCAGAATTTCATTTGAAGGTTTAGAGTTTGGCACATAAAAACTTACTTGGAACGGCAGGTAGATACCGCATATAGGAAGGTATGGTGGACTCATATGGAATAACTTTTGGGGTTTATGGAAGTGGATGCACAAGCAGTATTCCCGCTTAGTACAAGTGAAGGCTAGAAAGAGACTGGTAAGCGACCAGCTAGAGAGCGACAACAGTCATGAACATGCATTAAAATTAATCAACACTGAGTGCAAGCATGAGTAGGATATAATTCACCATGACCATAAATATCGTGGAGGCTATGTTGATTTTGTTTCAACTACATGCGTGAACATGTGCCAAGTCAAGCCACTCAAATCGTTCAAAGGAGGACACCACCCTATCATACCACATCACAACCATTTTAATAGCATGTTGGCATGCAGGGTAATCCATTATAAACTCCTAGCTAATTAAGCAAGGCATGAGCAACTATAATCTCTAATTGTCATTGCAAACATGTTCCATTCATAATAGGCTAAATCGGGAACGATGAACTAATCATATTTACAAAAACAAGATAGGTCGAGTTCATACCAGCTTCTCGCATCTCAATCAGTCCATCATATATCGTCATTATTGCCTTTCACTTGCACAACCGAACGGTGTGGATAATAATAATAATAGTGCATGTGCATTGGACTAAGCTGGAATTTGCAAGCATTTAATACACATGAGAAGACAAGGTAATATGGGCTCTTGGTTAAATCAACAATAATGCATATGAGAGCCACTCAACATTTTCATCATGGTCTTCTCCTCTCGACCCCAAAGAAAAGAAAATAAACAAAAACTATTTACACTGGAAAGCTCCCAACAAGCAAAAGAAGAACAAGAAATCTTTTTGGGTTTTCTTTTAATTACTACTACTACAAGCATGGAAAGTGAACTAGCTAAAAGCTACAATATTTTTTATGGTTTGTCTTAGGGGTTTTCAAACACACAAGAAGAATGCTGGAAAAGAAAATAAACTAGCAAGGATAGTGCAATGAAAAAGTATGAGCGTGTGAACATGAATGTAATGTCGGTGAGAAATACATACTCCCCCAAGCTTAGACTTTTGGCCTAAGTTGGTCTATGGCCACGGATGGCCTGGTGGATATCCAAAGTTGTAGCTAGGGTCGTACTGAGATGCAGCAGCTACTCCCTGACAAGCTACAGCTTGGAGGCGAGCTTCCTTCGTCCTCCTCTTGTACTCGTTCGTCTCCTCCCTAGTTATAACATATCTCCTTTTTGCCCGAAAGTCAAAGAAAGTAGGAGAAGGGAGGGCGATATGGACGGTGCGCTGTTTGTAAAAGATTAGTCGGTACTGGAGGAATTGTTCATTCCTCTCAACAAACTGATGGCGAACCATGGCATTATAGTCTAGGTAAGCAGGAGGCAACTCAATATCATTTCCATGTATGGGTATATCAAGATGGTTGGCTACACGAGTTGCATAAATTCCACCAAACAAATCTCCACTCGTACTGTTGTGATGCAACCTACGTGCAACAATAGCCCCCAAGTTATATTGAGGACACTAATATCTGGAACACACATGTGGCAAGCCTCATCTTTACCATTAATGCATCTACCAATGAAAATAGCAAAATAATGTATGGAAGGGAAATGAATGTTCCCTATGGTAGCTTGTGTGATTTCTCTAGATTCCCCCACAGTAATACTAGCAAGAAAGCCTTTATATTCATATTTGGGAGGTTCACTAACATTGCCCCACTGCGGGAGTTTACAAGAAATATTAAAGTCCTTTAGGTCCATGGTATATGATTTATCATAAAGATCCAATAAAATAGTGTGAGAATTGCGCGAGGATGTAAATTTAAACCTTCTCACAAAGGAATCAGTTAGATAGTGATATTGCCGGCACTAATCTAACACGAAGCTCTCAAGATCAGCATTACGCACATACACGTCAAATTCTTCCTTAATGCCTGCGTGGACCATAAACTCCTCTGATGGCCATTCACAAGGCCGCACTTGAGCTTCCCTTGGTAGTTCATTGTGCGGCTCACGTATCGCGAGCCTTGGGTCTTGCTTCCTTGAGGAACCACCTTGGTACATTTTCCTAAACATATTTCTTCCTTTGAAAATTTTTGGAAATTTTTAGTGACTCAAAATAAAAGTGAACCAAACTTAACAAGATTGATAACAACTACTCCCACAAGTGTCTGGAGACTATATCATGCATTAAAACTACTTTTGACCACATAAATTTGACATGAAAGCTCAAGAACAGGGCCACCTAAGCAGCAAAAATTTGCAATAAATAAAGCACTAGAACAAAAACTAATTGGACCATTGGAGGAGTCACATACCAAAGAACAATCCCCCAAAGCAGTTTTGTGAATGGAGCTTTGAGCTAGGAGATCGAAAATGGCAGCAAGATGAGCTAGAACTCGGGTTTGAGCTATGGGAGGATTTTTTCTGGAGGAAGACGAAGTGTGTGGGTGCTGGAATAAGTGGAGGGGGCCACGTGGAGCCCACGAGGTAGGGGGCGTGCCCCGGGGGGGTGGGCACGCCCTGGACCCTCGTGGTCAGGTGGTGTGGCCCCCTGGTGTGTTATCAGTGCTAATAATTCTTAAATATTCTACAAAAAATCATCTAAAATTTTCAGGACATTTGGAGAACTTTTATTTTCGGGGTATTTTTTATTGCAAGGATAATTCAGAAAACAGACAGAAAATACTAATTTTGCTTTATTTAATCTAAATAAGAGAAAGTAAAAAGAGGGTACAGAGAGTTGTGCTTTCTAACTTCATCCATCTCATGCTCATCAAAAAAGAATCCACTAACAAGGTTGATCAAGTCTTGTTAATAAACTCTTTTCGAATAACATGAAAACGGTGAATTTTCGAATAACACTAAGTTACCTCAACGGGGATATGCATGTCCCCAACAATAAGAATATCATATTTCTTCTTGACAGTAGGAAGAGGAAATTCAAAACCTCCAATAATAATCGTTGGAATTTTTCCAATAGAATTGATACTGTGGACTTGAGGTTGTTTCCTCGGAAAGTGTACCGTATGCTCATTACCATTAACATGAAAAGTGACATTGCCTTTGTTGTAATCAATAACGGCCCCTGCAGTATTGAAAAAGGGTCTACCAAGAATAATAGACATACCATCGTCCTCGGGAATATCAAGAATAACAAAACCCGTTATAATAGTAACGTATGCAACCACAACAAGCACATCCTCACAAATACCAACAGGTATAGCAGTTGATTTATTTGCCATTTGCAATGATATTTTAGTAGGTGTCAGCTTATTCAAATCAAGTCTATGATATAAAGAGAGAGGCATAACACTAACACCGGCTCCAGGATCACATAAAGCAGTTTTAACATAGTTTCTTTTAATGGAGCATGGTATAGTTGGTACTCCTGGATCTCCTAGTTTCTTAGGTATTCCACCTTTAAAAGTATAATTAGCAAGCATGGTGGAAATTTCAGCTTCCGGTATCTTTCTTTTATTTGTAACAATATCTTTCATATACTTAGCATAAGGATTCATTTTAAGCATATCAGTCAAACACATATGCAAAAAGATAGGTCTAATCATTTTAGCAAATCGCTCAAAATACTCATCATCCTTTTTCTTGGATGGTTTAGGAGGAAAATGCATGGGTTTCTGAACCCATGGTTCTCTTTCTTTACCGTGCCTCCTAGCAACAAAGTATCTCTTATCATAACGTTGATTCTTTGATTGTGGGTTATCAAGATCAACAACAAGTTCAATCTCTACATCATTGTTATTGCTAGGTTGAGCATCAACATGAACATCATCATTAACATTATCACTAGGTTCATGTTCATTACCAGATTGTGTTTCAGCATCAGAAATAGAAATATCATTGGGATTCTCAGGTGTGTCAACAACAGGTTCACTAGAAGCATGCAAAGTCCTGTCATTTTTCTTTTTCTTCTTTTTAGAAGAACTAGGTGCATCAACATTAGTTCTATGAGAATCTTGCTCAATTCTCTTAGGGTGGCCCTCAGAATACAAAGGTTCCCGAGTCATTTTACCCCCTCTAGTCACAACTCTAACAAGATTATCATTTGTCTTATTATTTAATTATTGAGAAAATCATTCTGAGATTTAAGTACTTATTCTACTTGAGAGTAACTGTCGGTGTCAAAACCGGCGGATCTCGGGTAGGGGGTCCCGAACCGTGCGTCTAGGCCGGATGGTAACAGGAGGCAAGGGACACGAAGTTTTACCCAGGTTCGGGCCCTCTTGATGGAGGTAAAACCCTACGTCCTGCTTGATTAATATTGATGATATGGGTAGTACAAGAGTAGATCTACCACGAGATCAGAGAGGCTAAACCCTAGAAGCTAGCCTATGGTATGATTGTTGTGTATGTTGTCCTACGGACTAAAACCCTCCGGTTTATATAGACACCGGAGAGGGTTAGGGTTACACAAAGTCGGTTACAATGGTAGGAGATCTGCATATCCGTATCGCCAAGTTTGCCTTCCACGCCAAGGAAAGTCCCTTCCGGACACAGGACGAAGTCTTCAATCTTGTATCTTCATAGTCCAGGAGTCCGGCTGAAGGTATTGTCCGGCCATCCGGACACCCCCTAATCCAGGACTCCCTCAGTAGCCCCTGAACCAGGCTTCAATGACGACGAGTCCGGTGCGCAAATTGTCTTCGGCATTGCAAGGCGGGTTCCTCCTCCAAGTACTTCATAGAAGATTTTGAACACAAAGATAGTGTCCGGCTCTGCAAAATAAATTTCCACATATTGCCATAGAGAGAATAATATTTACACAAATCTAATATGCTGACGTATTCCATAGTATGACAACACCACGACCAAGCCTTTATTCAAATCGTTTTATTATCCACCTCAGCGTGTCATGCGAGGCTGTTTCCTTGGCACGTCTTGTTAAAGCAGAGATCGTGTCCCCTTATTCTGGGATTCTCATCAATACGGGTGTGGGTAACCCAACCGCGCTATTGATTACGACGCTGGGAGATAAGCGAGTTTTACCAGGCTGTTGGGGACACGTAGTTGCGTCCACCCATATAAGGGGATAAGGATCCACATTTTCACCTACGCCTTCTTCCTCCTTTGCCTATCCATTTTCGCGCACTCGAGCTCCAGCGCCCAAATCTGCACTCCCCGCCTCAACCTTCTCCAGCCATGTCCGGAGCGGGAGGCAAGTGGATGGTCTCCTCCGTCACGGAGGGACACATCAAAAAACTGAGGAAGGCCGGATACTTGTCCAACGACATCGCGTACTGGCTTCCCGAAGAGGGGCAGCTCCTCCCCACCCCAAGGCCCCATGAGAGGGTAGTATTCCTTCCCCATTTCCTCCGTGGACTGGGCTTTCCTATCCACCCATTCGTCTGGGGACTCATGTTCTACTACGGCCTGGATTTCCATGATCTGGCCATGAACTTCATCCTCAACATCTCGGTGTTTATCGTCGTGTGTGAGGCTTTCCTCCGCATCCGCCCCCATTTCGGCCTATGGCTCAAGACTTTCAATGTCAAGCCGAAGGTGGTGCGCGGCAACCAGGCGGAGTGCGGAGGCGCCATGGTGGGCAAGATGCCCAGCATCTTATGGCTCGAGGGCTCCTTTGTGGAGACCCTGGAGGGGTGGCAATCGGGGTGGTTTTACATCACCGAGCCGTGCGACCCTGAGTGGTCGCAGCCCCCGAGTTCCGGGCCGGACCCCCAACGCGGCTCACGTCTTGGAAAGAGACGGGCCTGTCATGGGGCAACAAAAGAGAGGTGACTGGACTGCAGACATGCATTCAATCCCTGGTGGAAAAGCAGCTCAAGCTCGTCAACGTAGTCCAGGTTATGCTCATCCACCGGATCCTCCCGAGTCAACAACGGGCCTTCAATCTGTGGGAGTTCAACCCGGTGCAGCACCGAACTCTCTTCGACATGACGTACGAAGATGCCTGGAAGGTGCTTTTCAAGGGCGTCGAGGCTCCCGCATCCGCTACCGAGGATCGCGGATTCAGCGCGCAGCGTCACGCTAGCAGGTAATGTAACATCCCAAAATTCTAAATTTTGGAATGTTATAATAAATAGATAGATTTGATTGATTGTCTGAAAGTGAGTGAATTCAAAACTTTTTAAAAGTTAAATGAGAGGGAATAAAAGGACTTTCCCAAACTTTCATATTTTCTTTCTGATCTCCGTAAATTCAAATTCTTTTCAAATACAAAACCCTTGAGCGAAGATGATATGACTTCTTCCATTTAAATTAAATGAAAGGGTATTTGAAAATAATTGAATTTCATTTGGAGATATTTCAATACATAAACTTCAGGCAGCTCAATGATTTTCATGAGAAAAGATAAAATGACTTCTTCAAATTATATAAAATATGAGTTGGGAGTTTCAAAGAATTAAATTCAAAGTTCTTTTTGAATTTATTTTCAATTTGGAGTTATTTGAGTTTTATTCAAATTATTTTTCTCCAAAAATAAAATATATGGAAAATAGGGTAATATGATTCCCTACATCAGAAAATTGGAGATAAATAAATTTGAATTCATTCTGGTATTTCTAAAATGATTTTTATTGGATTTTATTAGACCAATAGCACTCTTTGAATTATCTGAATTTGTGTGAATGTTATTTAATGCTAGGAAAATGTTCATCTTGTAGAAAATCTTTTTCTGAAAATTTTGATATATAATATACCTATATAACGTTTTATTTTTATATTCATTTTTCAGTTTATCGCATTTTATTTAAAAAAATAAAACTGCGCGCACGCCCGAAACTAACTGCTGCCCACATGCGCATCATAGTACCAGCGGGCGCCTTATTTTTTTTCTTTATCCTATATGGGCCAGGCCCAGCCAGCCTTTTCATTTTTTTTCTTTCTTAGGCCGATTTTGTTTAAAAAAAACTGCAGCTCGCGCGGCCGAAGGCCTTTAGGCCCATCGCCTCTTTTCGTCTCTGTTTCATATATTTTCGTCTACGTTTAGTCCCACATTGCCTAGCCTTTGACCCCTAATCCTTTTTTCCACCAATAAATATAGACCCATAGAGCCTCCGAAAATCATCCAATTCGGGTTAAATCAATATTTTGGTTTGACTAGATTCATTTAAGATAAATATATTTCTCCTCTCCGGCGTGATTTCTGGAAGTTGTCTCCTCTCTCCAAAGTCGTCTTTTCTCTGCCTTATAAAGATATCTTTCTTTATATACTTCCGTAGTTTATTATTTTTAGACTAATACATAGAATAATTAGATTATCAATTAGTCTATGTATTTATACGTTAGACCTTAACCGTAGCTATTTTTTCTTTCGTAAAATAGCTTGGCCCTGATTTTTTAAATAGCCATAACTTTTCACTCGTTTATCAAAATTAGATGAAACCAGCGCCTATAGCTTTGTCTTGTTTTCACCTATCCAGTGAACCTGTCACATCAACTTTTTAAAATTTTCAAATTTCGAATTTTGTTCAGATTCATATTCAAACTTCTTTTGAACATAACTTGAGTTTCGTAACTCCGATTTAGTAGATTCTTTTTGCAAATCGAAGCTCTTGACCTAAACTTTCTGATAAGGCCAAATTCACTTAATTTTGGTACTGTTAGAAATTGTTTTATGTTGCAAGAGTTATTTGCTTGGTTTTGACGTTTACCAAATTGTCTTCTTCGTTCTCCCCGATCTTTTGAGTGATTGCTTATGTGTGGTTACTATTGCTTGCTTACAATAGATTGACCGGAGTGTGACGAGTAGAACTATCAAGAGTTTTGAGTGCGAATCATCTTCATCAACATTGTAGGCAAGTTCACACTTTGATCATATCCCCTTTCATACCCAGTTTTTATGCATTAGTTCCAATCCTCATACATTGCATGATTAGGATGTCATTAACATGTGGGTATTGGGAAGTAGTTGATGAGGTAGGAACCTATTGCCCTGCATTCAAACCTTGGGAGTTACTATTACGTTATGCTTATATTGTCATGCTATGCTCGTAGATGTGGATTGGGTTTTGAGAGTATCCATGACAGATGTGAGATTGTTAATTAATGGTTTACTTAAGATGGCAACTTAAACACACATCTGGGTGGATTGAGGCACCTGGTTATTCCAGGATTGCCTGTCTAGGCACCTGGGTAGACCAGGATTGCCTGTTTTTTTATGGACCGTCACCCAGGCTCAAAGGGAATCATGAGATTATTCATACTAGAAACTTCCGTGTGCAGCCACAAGCTATTATGGGCTCTAGCTGTCACGCCCCGAAACCAGGCCTAGGCGAGACAGCTGCCGCGAGCCTATAGACCAAAGGTCTATAGTCACGCAAGGCATGATAAAGCAGGCATAAACCAGCAGTGGATCACAAAAGCTTATATATTGACTATACAAATCCTTTGCATTTACAAAATGGCTCAAATAGATTATTTTCTAGTCGCCTTCCCACCCACTGGTCCAGCCTAGTCTTGGATGACTACATCTTTTGAACATGCTTAAGTTACATCATCTGCATCTAAAAAATCAAAGGAAGCAAGGATGAGTATGACAAGTCATACTCAGCAAGCAGATACTTCACTATTCAGCAAGAGAAGAATCTAAGAATACAAATACAATAACAACAGGAGAACTGTATTTGAAGCAGGATAAATAACATGATATTGATGGAGCCAATTTCATCGGAAATAGATAAAGGGACAACATTAGTAGATTTAACGAAAATGGACAAGGAAAATATTGGCGTCACACATGACCGCAAGCTTCCCAACCCGGGAGTCACAGGGGTGAAATTTCACACTTTTACGCTCTTAAGAGGGGTACTCCGACGTTGACAGTCTCGACTAGAACCACACAGGCGCTAGTAGAGCAGAGCTCTTGCACCCACTAAGACCCGGACACCTGGACCTACTGATGTCGGTCGCTCCTACGGATCCTTCACCGACACGTTCCCGAACAAGGTCCGTCCTTAGCGGAGAGCCCAGACAGTCCCATACTTGAACTGTGACCGGTACAATACGTTTGCCGTCATGACACCAATATATATAGATAGAGTATGACATGTGACTGTATCAACGGTAGAATTACTGAAGTATCAGCCAATACAATACACCCATGCCTTTACAAGAATTTCTCTCACAACACACTGATTCCATTAACAAAAGAATTATGAGGATAACACATTCCTCTCTCAAAGATCAACAGAGGATCAATAAAGAACAAGGTGGAACAATATTATCAGATAAATCAAAGAAGACAACAATAAAGTAGATTTGGGGAGTTAGTAAAGCAGCTACTTGCCTCGGATTATATGATTTCTCCTTTAGAATAATAATCTGCCAGAAGATGAAACTCCATCATCTTTATGTATAATCTGACAAACGCAGATATACTAGTATTCTCCTGATGTATGGCACGACTCTTCCCTTCAGCAGCACCTACACGATCTATATATCTTCAAACATGGACGCATGCATACATGTATTCTTCATCTCTCTTCTCTTCGCTCTCTCCGCTGGTATGCTCAATTTCTCTCATGCTCTCTCTCCTATGGTATCTTCTCTTCGCTCTATTTCTCTCATGCTCTCACTCTCGGTGATGAAGATGTGCAAAACGAGTAGCAGCAGCTATTTATAGATGGTGAGCCCAGAGTGAACTCAGCCGAGCTGTTCTTGAAGCACACGGTCATCTGGACTCTACCTATTACGTGGCATGTATGCATTGGTCTACGTGGAGAACCTGGTAAAAGATCAAGCCGCAATGGCCTTTGACCCTTGCCCCTTAACCCTTCGAACTGCTGCCCCTTTTGCTCGTGCAAAAGCCAAACAAACCTGACCACTATACAAAACCTCCACGTAGCAATTTCTTTGTCCTAAATATCTAAAGGTGCTGCCAGCACAACCTAGCTTCATCTAGTACCAGGCCACGTTGGCCCTCTCATGCATAGGATTTTACTTGGCTTGTAAGCATAGTACATACGTGTGCATTCTCATCACTACATGCATGCACATCTTCTAGTATTTTGCCATCTTCTCATTACTAGCTAGCCTGTACTACCCACTAATTTGTATTACTTTGCATGCTAATGCCATAACGTGAGTGCATGGATGCTAGTCTATGTGCACATATGCATACTTACTTAGTGTGTAATTATATCCATCTAATATTTTATGCATGCAAAAATTACAATTCTATATTAATCGCTTGAATCAATAATCTAGCATATCTTATTTGTTCAAATATTTTATGTTAAATAGATAATAGAAATTTAATTACTCATCTTAATTTAAATTAATAACCCCAAAATATGGGTTATTACATCCTTTCCACCTTATAAGAATTTCGTCCCCGAAATTCAACAATAACATACACACTATATTTTTTTAGTGGTCAAATATTCTCAGATAACATCTGGGATAGTTTATTTAATGCATGCTAAAATTTTAGTTGAAAAGAGTGCAAACAAGACTTTCCATATTTTCTACAATTCATGCATTTATCCATTATAAGAAAAGTTAGCAGCACGAAGTATTTTATTTTGCAAGGCCTTCAGCCGAAAAGACTAGATGGCCGTACAACAATCGTGCCATTATTAGATAAATGGCACCTGTTGTGTTAAACAACAAAATCTACACAAGTAGCTAACCATGATTTAATCTAACAAAATATCTATTTATTTTCAATGGATCCTCAAAATTTAACAATAACATGTATGCTACATATTTTTTTATTTCCATGGATATTTGTCAACAATATTAGTGAGTAACAACACACAAACTAGTTGAGACAAGATATGGAAATAAAATCTTCATACTTGTCACACAACACAAATATATTCGACGATCTACCCGTTTATCCCAACGCAACCTAAAACCTAGAGCTCTGATACCACTTTAACTGTCACGCCCCGAGACCGGGCCTAGGCGAGACAGCTGCCACGAGCCTATAGACCAAAGGTCTATAGTCACACAAGGCATGATAAAGCAGGCATAAACCAGCAGTGGATCACAAAAGCTCATATATTGACTATACAAATCCTTTGCATTTACAAAATGGCTCAAATAGATTATTTTCTAGTCGCCTTCCCACCCACTGGTCTAGCCTAGTCTTGGATGACTACATCTTTTGAACATGCTTAAGTTACATCATCTGCATCAAAAAAATCAAAGGAAGCAAGGATGAGTACGACAAGTCATACTCAGCAAGCAGATACTTCACTATTCAGCAAGAGAAGAATTTAAGAATACAAATACAGTAACAACAGGAGAACTGTATTTGAAGCAGGATAAATAACATGACATTGATGGAGCCAATTTCATCGGAAATAGATAAAGGGACAACATTGGTAGATTTAACGAAAATGGACAAGGAAAATATTGGCATCACACATGATCGCAAGCTTCCCAACCCGGGAGTCACAGGGGTGAAATTTCACACTTTTACGCTCTTACGAGGGGTACTCCGACGTCGACAGTCTCGACTAGAACCACACAGGCGCTAGTAGAGCAGAGCTCTTGCACCCACTAAGACCCGGACACCTGGACCTACTGATGTCACTCGTTCCTACGGATCCATCACCGACACGTTCCCGAACAAGGTCCATCCTTAGCGGAGAGCCCAGACAGTCCCATACCTGAACTGTGACTGGTACAATACGTTTGCCGTCGTGACACCAATATATATAGACAGAGTATGACATGTGACTGGATCAACGGTAGGATTACTGGAGTATCAGCCAATACAATACACCCATGCCTTTACAAGAGTTCCTCTCACAACACACTGATTCCCTTAACAAAAGAATTACGAGGATAACACATTCCTCTCTCAAAGATCAACAGAGGATCAATAAAGAACAAGGTGGAACAATATTATCAGATAAATCAAAGAAGACAACAGCAAAGTAGATTTGGGGAGTTAGTAAAGCAGCTACTTGCCTTGGATTATATGATTTCTCCTTTAGAATAATATTCTGCCAGAAGATGAAACTCCATCATCTTTATGTATAATCTGACAAACGCAGATATACTAATATTCTCCTGATGTATGGCACGACTCTTCCCTTCAGCAGCACCTACACGATCTATATATCTTCAAACATGGACGCATGCATACATGTATTCTTCATCTCTCTTCTCTTCGCTCTCTCCGCTGGTATGCTCTATTTCTCTCATGCTCTCTCTCCTATGGTATCTTCTCTTCGCTCTATTTCTCTCATGCTCTCACTCTCGGTGATGAGGATGTGCAAAACGAGTAGCAACAGCTATTTATAGATGGTGAGCCCAGAGTGAACTCAGCCGAGCTGTTCTTGAAGCACACGGTCATCTGGACTCTACCTATTACGTGGCATGCATGCATTGGTCTACGTGGAGAACCTGGTAAAAGATCAAGCCGCAATGGCCTTTGACCCTTCGAACTGCTGCCCCTTTTGCTCGTGCAAAAGCCAAACAAACCTGACCACTATACAAAACCTTCACGTAGCAATTTCTTTGTCCTAAATATCTAAGGGTGCTGCCAGCACAACCTAGCTTCATCTAGTACCAGGCCACGTTGGCCCTCTCATGCATAGGATTTTACTTGGCTTGTAAGCATAGTACATACGTGTGCATTCTCATCATTACATGCATGCACATCTTCTAGTATTTTGCCATCTTCTCATTACTAGCTAGCCTGTACTACCCACTAATTTGTATTACTTTGCATGCTAATGCCATAACGTGAGTGCATGGATGCTAGTCTATGTGCACATATACATACTTACTTAGTGTGTAATTATATCCATCTAATATTTTATGCATGCAAAAAATACAATTCTATTTTAATCGCTTGAATCAATAATCTAGCATATCTTATTTGCTCAAATATTTTATGTTAGACAGATAATAGAAATTTAATTACTCATCTTACTTTAAATTAATAACCCCAAAATATGGGTTATAACATCCTTTCCACCTTATAAGAATTTCGTCCCCGAAATTCAACAATAACATACACACTATTTTTCTATTGATCAAATATTCTCTGATAACATCTGGGATAGTTTATTTAATGCATGCTAAAATTTTAATTGAAAAGAGTGCAAACAAGACTTGCCATATTTTCTACAATTCATGCATTTATCCATTATAAGAAAAGTTAGCAGCACGAAGTATTTTATTTTGCAAGGCCTTCAACCAAAAAGACTAGATGGCCGTACAACAATCGTGCCATTATTAGATAAATGGCACCTGTTGTGTTAAACAACAAAATCTACACAAGTAGCTAACCATGATTTAATCTAACAAAATATCTATTTATTTTCAATGGATCCTCAAAATTTAACAATAACATGTATGCTACATATTTTTTATTTGCATGGATATTTGTCAACAATATTAGTGAGTAACAACACATAAACTAGTTGAGACAAGATATGAAAATAAAATCTTCATACTTGTCACACAACACAAATATATTCGACAATCTACCCGCTTATCCCAACGCAACCTAAAACCTAGAGCTCTGATACCACTTTAACTGTCACGCCCCGAGACCGGGCCTAGGCGAGACAGCTGCCGCGAGCCTATAGACACGCAAGACATGATAAAGCAGGCATAAACTAGCAGTGGATCACAAAAGCTCATATATTGACTATACAAATCATTTGCATTTACAAAATGGCTCAAATAGATTATTTTCTAGTCGCCTTCTCACCCACTGGTCTAGCCTAGTCTTGGATGACTACATCTTTTGAACATGCTTAAGTTACATCATCTGCATTTAAAAAATCAAAGGAAGCAAGGATGAGTACGACAAGTCATACTCAGCAAGCAGATACTTCACTATTCAGCAAGAGAAGAATTTAAGAATATAAATACAGTAACAACAGGAGAACTGTATTTGAAGCAGGATAAATAACATGACATTGATGGAGCCAATTTCATCGAAAATAGATAAAGGGACAACATTAGTAGATTTAACGAAAATGGACAAGGAAAATATTGGCGTCACACATGATCGCAAGCTTCCCAACCCGGGAGTCACAGGGGTGAAATTTCACACTTTTACGCTCTTAAGAGGGGTACTCCGACGTCGACAGTCTCGACTAGAACCACACAGGCGCTAGTAGAGCAGAGCTCTTGCACCCACTAAGACCCGGACACCTGGACCTACTGATGTCGGTTGCTCCTACGGACCCATCACCAACACGTTCCCGAACAAGGTCCATCCTTAGCGGAGAGCCCAGACAGTCCCATACCTGAACTGTGACCGGTACAATACGTTTGCCGTCGTGACACCAATATGTATAGATAGAGTATGACATGTGACTGGATCAACGGTAGGATTACTGGAGTATCAGCCAATACAATACACCCATGCCTTTACAAGAGTTCCTCTCACAACACACTGATTCCATTAACAAAAGAATTACGAGGATAACACATTCCTCTCTCAAAGATCAACAGAGGATCAATAAAGAACAAGGTGGAACAATATTATCAGATAAATCAAAGAAGACAACAGCAAAGTAGATTTGGGGAGTTAGTAAAGCAGCTACTTGCCTCGGATTATATGATTTCTCCTTTAGAATAATATTCTGCCAGAAGATGAAACTCCATCATCTTTATGTATAATCTGACAAACGCAGATATACTAATATTCTCCTGATGTATGGCACGACTCTTCCCTTCAGCAGCACCTACACGATCTATATATCTTCAAACATGGACGCATGCATACATGTATTCTTCATCTCTCTTCTCTTCGCTCTCTCCGCTGGTATGCTCTATTTCTCTCATGCTCTCTCTCCTATGGTATCTTCTCTTCGCTCTATTTCTCTCATGCTCTCACTCTCGGTGATGAGGATGTGCAAAACGAGTAGCAGCAGCTATTTATAGATGGTGAGCCCAGAGTGAACTCAGCCGAGCTGTTCTTGAAGCACACGGTCATCTGGACTCTACCTATTACGTGGCATGCATGCATTGGTCTACGTGAAAAACCTGGTAAAAGATCAAGCCGCAATGGCCTTTGACCCTTCGAACTGCTGCCCTTTTGCTCGTGCAAAAGCCAAACAAACCTGACCACTATACAAAACCTTCACGTAGCAATTTCTTTGTCCTAAGTATCTAAGGGTGCTGCCAGCACAACCTAGCTTCATCTAGTACCAGGCCACGTTGGCCCTCTCATGCATAGGATTTTACTTGGCTTGTAAGCATAGTACATACGTGTGCATTCTCATCATTACATGCATGCACATCTTCTAGTATTTTGCCATCTTCTCATTACTAGCTAGCCTGTACTACCCACTAATTTGTATTACTTTGCATGCTAATGCCATAACGTGAGTGCATGGATGCTAGTCTATGTGCACATATACATACTTACTTAGTGTGTAATTATATCCATCTAATATTTTATGCATGCAAAAAATACAATTCTATTTTAATCGCTTGAATCAATAATCTAGCATATCTTATTTGCTCAAATATTTTATGTTAGACAGATAATAGAAATTTAATTACTCATCTTACTTTAAATTAATAACCCCAAAATATGGGTTATAACATCCTTTCCACCTTATAAGAATTTCGTCCCTGAAATTCAACAATAACATACACACTATTTTTTTATTGCTCAAATATTCTCTGATAACATCTGGGATAGTTTATTTAATGCATGCTAAAATTTTAATTGAAAAGAGTGCAAACAAGACTTGCCATATTTTCTACAATTCATGCATTTATCCATTATAAGAAAAGTTAGCAGCACGAAGTATTTTATTTTGCAAGGCCTTCAACCAAAAAGACTAGATGGCCGTACAACAATCGTGCCATTATTAGATAAATGGCACCTGTTGTGTTAAACAACAAAATCTACACAAGTAGCTAACCATGATTTAATCTAACAAAATATCTATTTATTTTCAATGGATCCTCAAAATTTAACAATAACATGTATGCTACATATTTTTTATTTGCATGGATATTTGTCAACAATATTAGTGAGTAACAACACACAAACTAGTTGAGACAAGATATGAAAATAAAATCTTCATACTTGTCACACAACACAAATATATTCGACGATCTACCCGTTTATCCCAACGCAACCTAAAACCTAGAGCTCTGATACCACTTTAACTGTCACGCCCCGAGACCGGGCCTAGGCGAGACAGCTGCCGCGAGCCTATAGACCAAAGGTCTATAGTCACGCAAGGCATGATAAAGCAGGCATAATCCAGCAGTGGATCACAAAAGCTCATATATTGACTATACAAATCCTTTGCATTTACAAAATGGCTCAAATAGATTATTTTCTAGTCGCCTTCCCACCCACTGGTCTAGCCTAGTCTTGGATGACTACATCTTTTGAACATGCTTAAGTTACATCATCTGCATCTAAAAAATCAAAGGAAGCAAGGATGAGTACGACAAGTCATACTCAGCAAGCTGATACTTCACTATTCAGCAAGAGAAGAATTTAAGAATACAAATACAGTAACAACAGGTGAACTGTATTTGAAGCAGGATAAATAACATGACATTGATGGAGCCAATTTCATCAGAAATAGATAAAGGGACAACATTAGTAGATTTAACGAAAATGGACAAGAAAAATATTGGCGTCACACATGACCGCAAGCTTCCCAACCCGGGAGTCACAGGGGTGAAATTTCACACTTTTACGCTCTTAAGAGGGGTACTCCGACGTCGACAGTCTCGACTAGAACCACACAGGCGCTAGTAGAGCAGAGCTCTTGCACCCACTAAGACTCGGACACCTGGACCTACTGATGTCGGTCGCTCCTACGGATCCATCACCGACATGTTCCCGAACAAGGTCCATCCTTAGCGGAGAGCCCAGACAGTTCCATACCTGAACTGTGACCGGTACAATACGTTTGCCGTCGTGACACCAATATATATAGATAGAGTATGACATGTGACTGGATCAACGGTAGGATTACTGGAGTATCAGCCAATACAATACACCCATGCCTTTACAAGAGTTCCTCTCACAACACACTGATTCCATTAACAAAAGAATTATGAGGATAACACATTCCTCTCTCAAAGATCAACAGAGGATCAATAAAGAACAAGGTGGAACAATATTATCAGATAAATCAAAGAAGACAACAACAAAGTAGATTTGGGGAGTTAGTAAAGCAGCTACTTGCCTCGGATTATATGATTTCTCCTTTAGAATAATATTCTGCCAGAAGATGAAACTCCATCATCTTTATGTATAATCTGACAAACGCAGATATACTAATATTCTCCTGATGTATGGCACGACTCTTCCCTTCAGCAGCACCTACACAATCTATATATCTTCAAACATGAACGCATGCATACATGTATTCTTCATCTCTCTTCTCTTCGCTCTCTCCGCTGGTATGCTCTATTTCTCTCATGCTCTCTCTCTCCTATGGTATCTTCTCTTCGCTCTATTTCTCTCATGCTCTCACTCTTGGTGATGAGGATGTGCAAAACGAGTAGCAGCAGCTAGTTATAGATGATGAGCCCAGAGTGAACTCAGCCGAGCTGTTCTTGAAGCACACGGTCATCTGGACTCTACCTATTACGTGGCATGCATGCATTGGTCTACGTGGAGAACCTGGTAAAAGATCAAGCCGCAATGGCCTTTGACCCTTGCCCCTCGACCCTTCGAACTGCTGCCCCTTTTCCTCGTGCAAAAGCCAAACAAACCTGACCACTATACAAAACCTCCACGTAGCAATTTCTTTGTCCTAAATATCTAAGGGTGCTGCCAGCACAACCTAGCTTCATCTAGTACCAGGCCACGTTGGCCCTCTCATGCATAGGATTTTACTTGGCTTGTAAGCATAGTACATACGTGTGCATTCTCATCATTACATGCATGCACATCTTCTAGTATTTTGCCATCTTCTCATTACTAGCTAGCCTGTACTACCCACTAATTTGTATTACTTTGCATGCTAATGCCATAACGTGAGTGGATGGATGCTAGTCTATGTGCACATATGCATACTTACTTAGTGTGTAATTATATCCATCTAATATTTTATGCATGCAAAAATTACAATTCTATTTTAATCGCTTGAATCAATAATCTAGCATATCTTATTTGCTCAAATATTTTATGTTAAACAGATAATAGAAATTTAATTACTCATCTTAGTTTAAATTAATAACCCCAAAATATGGGTTATTACACTAGCATAGTTTATTAAGTTGTGCGAACTCTTACAGTGGTAGACTAGCAGATGTAGGGGAAAGTAGGTGTAACGGTCTACCCATCGTAAGGTGCTAGGTCTTCTGAAAGACTATGTATCGGTCATCCTTTTCTCAAACACCATGTAGTGCGAGAATCCCAACGGAGGCGATCGAGTCTTGTCACTACTGGAATCAACTAATTTGCCATCTGCCAGCTCTTTGCCGTCTGCTAGCTGAGGGCAAAGCAGCTCTTTACCATCAGCTACCAAAAAGCAGACGGCAAAGAACTGGCAGACGGCAAAGAAGCTCTTTGCCGTCCGCCAGTTCTTTGCCGTCTGCTGGCAGATGGTAAAGAATCTTTGCCGTCAGCTGGCAGACGGCAAAGAGAGAGGTGGCCCCCACCCCCCGCCCGTTTGGGAAAAACTTAACGGGCCACTTCTTTGCCGTCCGCCAGCAGACGGCAAAGAGGCAAAGTGGCGGACGGCAAAGAGAGGCGGACGGCAAAGAGGGCACTATCTAACGGCCCGTGCCCCCCGCCTGCCTCTCTGTTCTCACCACTTCATCCCGCCCCGCGCCCCACCACGCACCCCCGCCGCCGCCGCCCGCCGCGCGCCGCCGCCTCTTGCCCCCGCCGCCGCCAGCCGCGCGCCGCGGCCTCGGCCCCCCACCGCCCCGTCGCCCCCCCCCCCCGCCCCGGCCCCCCGCCGCCCCGGCGCCCCAGCCCCCCGCCGCCCGGGCGCCCCAGCCCCCCGCCGCCCCGCGCCCCACCGCGCCGGGCCCGGCCCCCCGCCGCCCCAGGCCGCCCCGCGCCCCGGCCAGCTCCTCCACCGCCCCGCCCCCTCCTCCACCGGCGCTGCAGAAGGTGAGCCCCGGCCTCCTTTTTCTGTTTTTTTTTCTGTTTTTTTCCTTTTTAGTTTTAGTTTAGATTTAGTTTTAGTTTTAGTTTTAGGTTTAGTTTTAGTTTAGTTTTAGGTTTAGATTTAGTTTTTTCCTTTTTTTTGTTTTATTTGTTTTAGGTTTATGTTTAGTTTAGATTTAGTTTTAGTTTTAGTTTTAGGTTTAGTTTTTAGGTTTCGTTTAGTTTGAGGAAAGAAGAAGAAGAAGAGAAAAAGAGGAGAGGAGGAGAAGAAGAAGAGGAAGAAGAAGAAGAGGAGGAGGAGAAGAAAAAAGAAGAAGAGGAAAAAGAAGAAGAAAAAAGAGGAGAGGAGGAGAAGACGAAGAGGAAAAAGGAAAGGAGGAAGAAGAAGAAGAAGAAGAAGAAGAAGAAGAAGGAAAAAAGGAAGAAAAGGAAGAAGAAGAAAAGGAAAAAAAGAGGAAAAACCCCCGACCCGACACGGCACCCCGACCCCGACCCGGCACCCCGACCCCTAGGCCCCGACCCCGACACCCCGACCCCGACCCCGACCCCGACACCCCGACCCCGACCCCGACCCCGACACCCCGACCCCGAGCCTGACCCGACACCCCGACCCCGACACGGACACGGCACCCCGACCCCAACCCGACACCCCGACCCCGAGACCCCGACCCCGACACCGACACGACAACCCGACACCGACACCCTGACACCACACCCACCCTTACCCCGACACCGACACGGCACCCCGACCCCGACCCGGCACCCCGACTAGACACCCCGACCCCGAGACCCCGACCCCGAGCCTGACCCGACACCCCGACCCCGAGACCCCGACCCCGAGACCCCGGGCCTGACCCGACACCCCGACCCCGACACTGACACGGCACCCCGACCCCGACCCGGCACCCCGACCCGACACCCCGACCCCGAGACCCCGACCCCGACCCTAACCGCGAGTCGGACCCGACACCCCGACCCCGACACCGACACGGCACCCCGACCCGACACCCCGACCCCGAGACCCCGACCCCGACACGGCACCCCGACACCGGCAGGGCACCCCGACCACCGACACCTCCCGAAAATTAAGGTGTTCTTTGGCCTTCGAGAGGCCGACGGGGTCATATATTTGTGAATTATTAGTTAGGTCATATATTTTTCGATTTAGTTATGAAAAACATCATATATAATTGTGTTGATCGTCTAGTTTTAAATGTGCAGTTGTTTCATCGCTGCGAGGTTTGGTGTTCGACGACCTCGCCGTGCGTTTGACGAGCTCTGCCCCTTCGTTCGTGGGTGAGCACAAATGACAAGTCCTCCTCCCCCATTAATTATTTGATCTATTCCGATGAAACTTGATAGCTAGCTATATATGTGTCTTGAATCACCAGTATGCGTAACCAATATGTGTCTCCCGTTCGAAAGCGTCATAGTTATAAATATGCATGCATTTGCATATTTATAACCTTGATTCTTTCGAATTGTCCAACGCTATCCATGGACAGTCCGAGTATGTGTAGATTGGGTTCGTTTTCCCATATGCTTTGCTCCGGATCCGACGCATGTATTTCGTCAGTGCCTCCCCTGTTGTTCTCCGGGTACACATCCTCTCTGTTTATTGCAGAGACGTGTATCAGGAGAACAGCGGGGAGGTGCTGCCGAAATTTTGCGTCGGATCCGGAGCATAGCATGGGAAAATGAATCCAATCTACACATACACGGGTGGGATTAGGACCTATCATTACCTATTAGAGTGTAGGTTGCATGGACGTAATAAAATTGACAAAGTAGATCAACTGATGAATATATACATGGTGAATTACATATATAATTGTTGTGTGTCCAGTAGCTCTGAAAGTCAAGATGAGTGACCGTGCTTGGATGTATACCGGTCACACTGGTCAGAACAAATGGAGCGCTGAATGGTTCACAAAAACTAAGGGGTTTGTGCAAGCCGCATTTGCAAATGGCCAAAAGAAAACCTGGTGCCCCTGTTTCCGGTGCGGCAATTGGGAAAAGAAGACAGAGGCTGAAATGGGCAAACACCTGCAGAAGAGTGGTTTTACGCCCGATTATACGGTGTGGACACTTCATGGTGAGTCTGCCTAACGTGACCGAGCTGAGGTGGATCGTCGTCGCACCGACGAGCATGGTACCGGGATGGAAAACATGGTGCAAGACTATGATGATGCTCGGGATTCGGACGAGGAGATGGAGGAATCTGCAAAGGCCTTCAATGAAATGTTGGAGTCTTCGAAACGACCGCTCCACGAGCACACTGAGCTTTGTCAGTTGGATGCCATCTCACAAGTAATGGCTCTGAAGGCTCAGTTCAACTTGGGCAGAGAATGCTATGACGCAATTATGACAGTATTTGGACGCTTTCTACCCAAAGGCCATGTAATGCCTGCAAACCTGTACCAGTCGGACAAAATCCTCCGTGCACTGAAGATGCCCTATGAGAAGATACATGCCTATGAGAAAGGATGTGCCTTATTTAGGCTTGACTATGCGGACTTGAACTATTGTCCCATTTGCAAGTCTTCCAGGTATATTGTGGTAGACAACGGTATGGGTGAGAAGACACAGACCAAAATCCCCGTTAGTGTTCTTCGGTATATGCCAATCGTACCAAGACTTCAACGTCTTTTCATGGTCGAAGAGACGGCCAGACAGATGACATGGCACAAAACAGGCAAAAGAACCGAACTAGATGCAGATGGGAATCTGATGCTGGTACACACATCGGATGGTGTTGCGTGGAAAAAGTTTGATGAATTACATGCTGACAAAGCGGCAGATCTGAGGCATCCTCGAGTCGGCATCAGCACGGATGGGTTCAGTGTGTTTGGTATGACGGCAGCCCAATATAGTTGTTGGCCCGTATTTGTCTTTCCACTCAATCTCCCCCCGGACAGATTATGCAAAGAAAGAACATTTTCCTGACGTTGATAATTCCAGGACCCAACTATCCGGTCAAAAATATGAATGTGTACATGCAGCCGCTTAAGGACGAATTGCAAGAAGCCTGGGATAATGGGTTCAAGACATACGATGCCTTTTGCAAACGGAACTTCATAATGCGTGTCTGGTACATGTACTCGACGCATGACTTGCCGGCGTATGCGCTATTCGTTGGCTGGTGTGTGCATGGAAGGTTCCCGTGCCCCACATGCAAGGGAGCTCTTGAGTTTCGTTGGCTTCAGGCCGGTCGCAAGTTTTCTTGCTTCGACATGCATAGACAGTTCCTGGATCCTCGCCATAAGTTCAGGAAAGACAAGAAGAACTTCATCAGGGGTAGAGTTGTCAAAAACTCTGCACCACCTGCATTGACAGGCCAACAGACCATGGATCAGTTAAACGCTCTCGAGCCAGATCCACAACGTCCAGGGTACTTCAAGGAGTATAATACTAAGCACGCGTGGACTCACAAAACATGCTTATGGGATCTGCCTTACTTCAAAGACCTCCTTTGCCCACACAACATCGACGTGATGCACACTGAGAAGAATATCGCTGAGGCACTTTTTGGTACATTGTTCGGCATAGATGGGAAGTCAAAGGATAATACTAAGGCTAGAGTCGATCTGGAGGCGCTACGTGATAGGCCGTTACAAAACATGAAAGAACCGAAAGGAAAGCAGAACTGGACGAAGCCAAAGGCATGGTTCAATCTTGGAAGGCCAGCTATGAGGGAAATTCTCTTGTGGGTGCAACAACAGTTGATGTTTCCCGATGGGTATGCAGCGAATCTAAAGAGGGGAGCGAATCTTGATAAACTGAAGATATTTGGTCTCAAGAGTCATGATTGGCACATATGGATTGAGCGGGTAATGCCGGTGATGTTGCGTGGCTTCATCCCTGAGGATGAATGGCTAGTACTGGCAGAACTCAGCTATTTCTTCCGTGTTCTTTGTGCGAAAGAACTATCGCCTGGCGTGCTAGAAGAAATGGAAGAGTTGGCGCCGGAGTTGATCTGCAAGTTAGAGAAGATCTTTCCACCGGGCTTCTTTAATCCAATGCAGCATTTGATTTTGCATCTCCTGACCGAGGCAAGATTGGGGGGGCCCGTGCAAAATCGTTGGTGCTACCCAACTGAGAGGATGCAGAAGACGCTTCGAGAAAAATGTAAAAATAAACGTAGAATTGAAGCAGCGATGGCTGAGGCATTCATTACAGAGGAGGCGGCAAACTTCGTAACAGCGCACTACGAAGCCAAAAATCGTCATTTGCATAATCCGAAGCCTCGGTACAATGCTGACGAGCCTAAAAAGGGTGGATCCAACCTCAGCCTATTCAAAGGGAATCTCGCACCAGCTAGTGTTTCACATCTAGTATCTTTGGATAACGAAGAATGGTGGACCATTTCGTTGTATATCTTCAACAACCTGATAGAAGTGCGGCCGTACATCGAGTAAGTTCTCGGTACATTGTTTCGCAACTTCTATTTCCTTTGAACTACTCTTATTCCTGGATATGTCATACAGTCGATACGTCACCATATTCTCGTATGGAGCGGAGATCCAAAAGGATTCCGTCGAAGAGTATGAGCTTCTCGCAAAGCAAGGAGGTGGCTATCCCGGTTTCATCTCTTGGTTCAAACAAACGGTAATTTCTATTAGACAATTTCATTTCATTCGCTTATTTGTGCATAATGCAACAATCCTTTCATATTAAACCTGTAGGCTAACTTATCCGTTGTCCTAGCACTCTCCTGGAGATCAAGGCACGCCAGTCGAGCTCCGCTCCTGAGATAAGGCCTCGTGAACGGCCAGTGCAACTCGCCATCAAGGTTAGTGATACGTACTCAGTTATCTTTCTCCATTACATTGTGTGCGCTTCCATCAATGATTACAAATGGTCATGTGAGTGGTGTTGCAGGCTGCTATACAGAGTGAGAGAGATAGAATGGAGAAACTTCTGGCGGAGGCGGCGGAGAGGCAGCGGGAGTTGGAGGAGAGGACGACAAAGATGGTGGAGGAGGAGAGGGCACGGAATGACATGCAGGCAAGGGCCATGTACGAGCTCCTTGTGGTAAGTTTCTTCTGCAGATTAGCCAAAACATTCATGTAGTGTTTGTCTCATTACTAACTAGTATGACTGAGTCGTCAAAACCAAATGTGCAGTCTGTGTGCGAGAAGACAGGTCAGACCGCTCCACCGATGCCAGTGATTGCTCCTGGGACCACGGTGAGTTTTATTTGAATGGACATTACTTGCTAGTCTTAACATTTGAGTGTCATCATGCTAACAAGACATTGGAAATGATCTTTGGTGCAGCGTAACTCCAGACAAGCATCGCACGATCCTTCTCCAGCTACCGACACGAGCCACCCCGCTCCTACACCTCCTGGATCTTGGTAAGTTTATCTAGTGTTTTGCTTAACACATGCATAAAGACCTAGACTTAGCTTTATTTCCTCCAATGCTTACCATAATGACGTAGACTTAGCTTCTTCTCCTCCAAAATGACTTAATAAGCTTACTGACCTCCAAAACCATCCATTTTACCTAAGTTAGCTCTAAAACGATCTATACTTAGCTTACTTATGTCAAAAATTGCATAATTAGCTTAGTTAGCTCATAGACGATCCATTTTACCTAAGTTAGCTCCAAAATGACCCATCTTACCTAGGTTAGCTTATAAATGATCCAGTTTATCCAAGTTAGCTCTAAAATGACCCAATTTACCTAGAGTAGCTCCTAAACGATCCATTTCACCTAAGTTAGCTAAAAACGATCCATTTCACCTAAATTAGCTCTTAAATGATCCATTTCACCTAAGTTTGCTCAAAAACGATCCATTTCACCTAAATTAGCTCTTAAATGATCCATTTCACCTAAGTTTGCTCAAAAACGATCCATTTCACCTTAGTTAGCTCAAAAACGATCCATTTCACCTAAATTAGCTCTTAAATGATCCATTTCACCTAAGTTTGCTCAAAAACGATCCATTTCACCTTAGTTAGCTCAAAAACGATCCATTTCACCTTAGTTAGCTCAAAAACGATCCATTTCACCTAAATTAGCTCTTAAATGATCCATTTCACCTAAGTTTGCTCAAAAACGATCCATTTCACCTAAGTTAGCTCTAAAACGATCCATTTTACCTTAGTTAGCTCAAAAACGATTCATTTCACCTTAGTTAGCTCAAAACGATCCATTTCACCTTAGTTAGCTCAAAAATGATGCCCTTCACCTTAGTTAGCTAAAAAACGATTCATTTCACCTTAGTTAGCTCAAAACGATCCATTTTACCTAAGTTAGCTCATAAACGATCCATTTTACCTAAGTTAGTTCTAAAATGATCCATTTTACCTTAGTTAGCTCATAAACGATCCATTTTACCTACGTTAGCTCTAAAATGACCCATTTAACCTTACTTAGCTCCTAAATGATCCATTCTACCGAAGTTAGCTCTAAAATGACCCATTTTACCTAGGTTAGCTCCAAAATGATCTATCTTACCTAGGTTACCTCTAAAATGATGCATTTTACCTAAGTTTGCTCATAAGCGATCCATTGCACCTAGGTTAGCTCATAAACGATCCATTTCACCTAAGTTAGCTCACAAATGATCAATTTCACCTAAATTAGCTCATAAATGTCATATATATTCTTCTTCTTCTTCATTTTCTTCTTCTTCTTCTTCTTCTAATCTTCTTCTTCTAACTTTCTTATTTCCCATTTTGCAGAATTCATTCACTTCACGGAAGCTTGCATAGATGGAGTGCTTGTTTGGATGAACTATGTTTCCTTTGTATCTATGAACTATGCATGTATGGTAGGATGACACTATTGTAATATGTATGGTTGGATGCATGTATGTCGAACTTGCTATGTATGGTTGATGGAACTATGCATGTATGATGAAATTATATGTGTTGGATATCTCATATGTTTGCTGTGAACTTGCCATGTGAAAAATATATATGTATCATCTATTTGCTGTGAAAATGGTTGGGTATATGAAAAAATAGAAAAAAGAGCCAATATGCAGGCTCTTTGCCGTCTGCCACCGATGGCAACGGGCTCTTTGCCGTCTGCCGCGGACGGCAAAGAAGCCACGTGGCGTCCACCTGTGCTTCCTGGGAGCTGACCCATTTGGTCAGTTTGCCTACAGTGGCAGACGGCAAAGACTTTGCCGTCAGTGGCAGACGGCAAAGAACCTGCCACGTAGTGACGTGTAGATGACATCATACGGCGGACGGCAAAGACCCTAGAAATTTTGCCGTCAGCGGCGGACGGCAAAGGCCTTCCGTTAGCCACTTAACGGACTGACAGCGCAATTATTGCCGTCCGCCGTCTTTGCTGTCTGCCGCTCTCTCTTTGCCATCCGCCGTAGACGGCAAAGACTTTGCCGTCAGTAGCAGACGGCAAAGAACCTGTTTACCGAAGCCTACTTTGCCGGAGCCTTTTGCCGTCCGCCGCTGACGGCAAAGGCCTTTGCCGTCCGCCGTTCGGGCCTTTGCCGTCCGCCGTGGCAGACGGCAAAGTAGCTGATTCCTGTAGTGTGTGGGGAAAAGTGCACAAACCTCTGCAGAGTGTATAAACTAATCATGGTTAGCCGTGTCCCCGGTTATGGATATCTTGAGTATCTAGTAACTGGATTATCATGTGAATATCATCATGTTACTTTAAATTAATTTGTTGGGTGTAATGATGTTACTTAATTGGGATTGAGAATGCTGTCAACCATTCTCAATGTTCAACAACCACCATGATAGTTAAATAAAAATTTATTCCTTTGCAGTAGGGAAAAATTGGCTTTTCGCAAAAACATATAACCATAGAGCTTTTCCACCAGCCATATATGCATGTAGTGATAGCCATTGTTCATCATTCTCTATGGTGTGAATTTGCCAGTAAATTCAATGTACTGACCCTTTGTGGCTGCAACGTCTCATGTTGCAGGATTATCTTACGACGAGTAAGTGATATGTTAGGGTTACGATTTCTACACTCAACTTTGCCGTTGGTGTTGATGGGAATCCACAACCTTGTTGTTACTTCCGCTATTTGGATTGAGGTAATAGTATTTACGTTACTTTTTACATGTGATTTACCTCTGTTACAAATCCTCGAGTACTGTGTGTGTCAGCATACCGATCCAGGGATGACACTTAAGCACAGAGACTTGACCATCTGAGGTCGGGTCACTACAAGATGGTATCAGAGGACATATTGACTGTAGGACGTGACCCTAGAGATTGGCAAGCCAAAGGAAAGATTTTCTCTACAACTTCATTTTCAAAAGATCTTTTACTTCTCTTCTCTTCTGAGCTTATTCAAATATTCCCTTTAGTGAGACCATACCCCTTTCCCCTTTTGACCACATGAAGATTCGGCTGATGAGACCACTTCAAGAAGTACAAGATATTGGACAACTAAGACCACTTCGGAATGAAGAGAATTTTACCATGTATTATAATAATGGAAACTACAATGGTTGAAGACTCCGAAGACTAGGAGAATTTGAAGGCCATGTAGAATTTTCCAGATTTGTATGACCTAGGAAGGCACCCCTTATGGAACTTGGAAGACTAAGGAAGCTGTCAATACCCGAGATCAAGGTGTATCGGAGAAAGACCGGAACATGGAGCATGAGAACTCAAAGTTTTGTCAAGAAAAACCTAAGGCAGGAGATATCAACTATGGAATTATAGCTCATGGAAATGACAAGTGCAGAAACACGATTATCCGTGATGTCATCGCCCGCTTATGCTATTTGTCACCGGGCTGAGTTAAGCAGGCATTTCTTCGGAAGGATTGGATGGTAGAAGGCTGATGGAGCACCTATCAGCAAAAGATGAAGTTTTAACCTTAGCCTGTGTATCACCAGGATCTGGAGTAGTACATCAAGAAGTTTAAGATGGACCTTCAGGAAGCCGTATTTTGACAAGGAGCATTTCATGGAGAACTTAGGTCCAAGAAGCTGAAGTAGCCAAGCTGGAGGAGCAAAACCTCGAGATACCGGAGATTCGTCAGGAACTGAAGGACAGTAGGACCATGGTTCATGCGAAGGATGTTGAAACCAGAAGTTTGGAACGCAACTCCATAATATTAAAGGACGTCACGAGAGACTTCGCGTCAATAGAGTTGATCTGGCAAAAGAACTTGAGAAAGACAAGCATGATCGGAAGAAGCCATCGAAGACATGAACAAGACTTGAAGAGTTTGGCGACATTGAAGATTTATTGACATTTAGAAGACCAAACCCCTGTTATATGCCTACGCTAGATGCGACGTTTGTGAGCTGTCATTTGTTTGATGTTTTTCTGACATCCATAGATAAAATCTATCCTTTCAAATCTTTTTTTTGTATTGTGTGTATCCCTCTCCCTCTCTCTTATCTCACCCCAAAACCCTTGGACTCAATAGAGGATGAATAGAGATGAGGTTGTATTTTCTAGACCGATGAGTCAATTGGAGACAGACCGATGGATTCAGAACATGGAGGATCACATGGAGAATAACCCTATAGTTGGAAATGATATGACCCAGCATGCTCTTCAGTGCTTTGAAAGAGGTGCTGCTACTTGGTGGAGGATATACCAACCATGAATGGATGGCAAGCAGTTACCACTCGGAGAGAATTAAAGTTGACTCTGCTAAGATCTCACCTTGTGTCCCAGAAGTTGAAGCCTTATGGAAATTTTAGAAGAACCCGTGATGAAGGAAGATGTGGAGGACACACCTAAAGAGGACCCGAGTAAACCCCGCACCAAGTCTTGCTATTCATGTGGAGAAGAAGGACACATCTCCCAAATTTTTTTGAATGTGGATCTAGTAGAATTACTGACAGAGGAAGTAGAATATGACCCACAGGAAATAGAATCCATGATTGGAACGGAAAAGTCCAGAAAGAGAAGTAGATGGGATACCAGAAAGGACTCGAGTCATATCACCTATTACAGGTGCAAGGAGTCAGGGCACTACCTCAGCAGTTGCCCAAAGAAGAAACCTCGAGACTTGTCAGAAGTAATTTGTTTTCGTTGTAATAGAGCAGGGCACTTTGCCGGAGGATGCCCCAAGGAGAAGGAGACTTGTGCTAGATAGTGAGTTTGCAACAAAGGAAATGGAGTAGTAGAAGTGAGAACATTTTCTTTTATATTGAGGTGTTGAGTTGAGACATGTAATGGAAAGCGAGAGATTGTAATCAATTGAGAGTGAATAAAGTTAGCATCGTTGGTACTGATATGGATTTTATGAGTTATTACTCTATGAAGAAGGATTTTGACCATTTCTGAGGATATGAGAAATATGGTCTAGGGAAGATTTTTGCATTTTAAGGGTGGTAGTACCCTATAAGAACCCTTGACCCTGGAAAAGATAAGGATACTCCACTGAGTGGATTTCGGACAAAATGAATACAAGTTTTGTCTCGATATGTGTGATTCCCCAAGAGTATGTGGGATGAAGTTGGAGACCGTCAGTTGTTTGGACAAAATGTGATCAAGGAGTCAGAAGAGAATGTTAAGTTGATTTGAGATAGACTGAAGGTAGCCCAGTCCAGGCAGAAGAGTTATGCAGACTCAAAAACTCAAGGAGGTAGTCCATGAGATTGGAGACAGAGCATGTCTTCGTCCCCTCTGCGAGGAGTTAAACAATTTGTAGTTAAGGGAAAGTTAGCCCCGATATTTGTAGGACCATACCGAGTTTTGGAGTGTATGGGAGAAGTGGCCAACAAGTTGGAGTCACCCGAAGGACTGTCAGGAGTTCATGATGTGTTTCACGTTTCCCAGTTAAAGAAGTGCCATGCAGAGATGGCCAATATCCCCCTGTAAGGACGCTTGACCCTGGAAAGGATAATGATGTTCCACGAAGTGGGGTATGGACTCCATAAATATAAGTTTATATCTCGGTATGTGGGATAACCCACGAGGATGATGAGATGAAGTACTATTGGATATAAAGGAGGTATGATGTTGGTAATATGGAGCAATGGCAACCCCATGACAAGTCTGAGTACTCACGTCTTGGTTTGGTGCCAATAGAAGGAAAAGAGACAGTACAATTGGATGAATTTTAAGGATGCTAGGAAGTTGGATGTTGGAATAATGATCAGTTGCCCCGAGGATGAGTTCAAGGATTACAAGTGATGAGATGGGCCATAACCCACAGGCCCCAGGACCTGCCAAGAAGCAAGCACACTCTTGCTGAAGGAAAAACCCTGGAAAGAGTTATGACTTTATCAACCGACGATTTTATAGGAGTTTACGCAAAACCTGAGAGTTGTGAAGGAACGATAGATGTTTGTTTGGCTTGCAGAATCGATGGATTTAACCGAACTTGGTTCGTCGACAAGAGAAATTCTACAATGCTTGTGAGGATGATCTAGTGTTAGAATGCGAGATTCACTAAACCGTATACAGGGTAATGATTTGGGTGCGGGATGGATTGATCACCATACCGACTTACTCTTATTATTCGCCTTGCTATATAGGACGGTAAATCTGAGGGACTTACCTATAGTAGAGAGACGACGATCAAACCTTGTTTAAACCCTAGAATGGTATAAGAATTTTTCCCTTGTACAAGGCAGCTTTTGCCAACTGTAGGTTATATGGTGAGGATCAACCCAGACCCATTTCCTGCAGGAGAAACCATAAATTGTTGACCACCATGACAGATATCGATAGTTGATTAGTGTTGGCGCCAGACTCGTCAGCTAAGAAGACCCAGTCTCGGAAGAACCTTACCTAGATGAAAGACAGAAGAATTGTGGTAAATGTTATGCCACTACCGGAAGAGCCCGAATAAGAAATTATCCTGAAGATCCAAGAAGACCGACACTGTTAACAATAAAAATGAAGTATATGAGTTTTGATGGAACCGTAACAATGCTTCTAAGGGTGGTAGCACCCCAGACCCCGGAGATGATTGATGAAATTTTGAAGAGACCCCGAACCTAACCTATTTCTTTCTAGCCTCTCCGAATCTCGAGGACGACATTCATTTTAAGGGTGGTAGGTTTGTAACATCCCAAAATTCTAAATTTTGGAATTTTATAATAAATAGATAGATTTGATTGATTGTTTGATTGATTGTCTGAAAGTGAGTGAATTCGAAACTTTTTGAAAGTTAAATGAGACGGAATAAAAGGACTTTCCCAAACTTTCATATTTGCTTTCTGATCTCCATAAATTCAAATTCTTTCCAAATACAAAACCCTTGAGCGAAGATGATATGACTTCTTCCATTTAAATTAAATGAAAGGGTATTTGAAAATAATTGAATTTCATTTGGAATATTTCAATTCATAAACATCAGGCAGCTCAATGATTTTCATGAGAGAAGATAAAATGACTTCTTCAAATTATATGAAATATGAGTTGGGAGTTTCAAAGAATTAAATTCAAAGTTCTTTTTGAATTTATTTTCAATTTGGAGTTATTTGAGTTTTATTCAAATTATTTTTCTCCAAAAATAAAATATATGGAAAATAGGGTAATATGATTCCCTACATCAGGAAATTGGAGATAAATAAATTTGAATTCATTCTGGTATTTCTAAAATGATTTTTATTGGATTTTATTAGACCAATAGCACTCTTTGAATTATATGAATTTGTGTGAATGTTATTTAATGCTAGGAAAATGTTCATCTTGTAGAAAATCTTTTTCTGAAAATTTTGATATATAATATGCCTATATAAAGTTTTATTTTTATTTTCGTTTTTCAGTTTATCGCATTCTGTTTAAAAAAATAAAACTGCGTGCGCGCCCGAAACTAATTGTCGCCCATGTGCGCATCATAGTACCAGTGGGCGCCCTATTTTTTTCTTTATCCTATATGGGCCAGGCCCAGCCAGCCTTTTCATTTTTTTCTTTCTTAGGCCGATTTTGTTTCAAAAAAACTGCAGCGTGCGCGCGGCCGAAGGCCTTTAGGCCCATCGCCTCTTTTCTTCTCTGTTTCGTATATTTTCGTCTATGTTTAGTCCCATATTGCCTAGCCTTTGACCCCTAATCCTTTTTTCCACCAATAAATATAGACCCATAGAGCCTCCAAAAATCATCCAATTCGGGTTAAATCAATATTTTGGTTTGACTAGATTCATTTAAGAAAAATATATTTCTCCTCTCCCGCGCGATTTCTGGAAGTTGTCTCCTCTCTCCAAAGTCGTCTTTTCTCTGCCTTATAAAGATATCTTTCTTTATTTTTTTCTTTATATACTACCGTAGTTTATTATTTTTAAACTAATACGATAGAATAATTAGATTATCAATTAGTCTATGTATTTATACGTTAGACCTTAACCGTACCTATTTTTTCTTTCGTAAAATAGCTTGGCCCTGATTTTTCAAATAGCCATAACTTTTCACTGGTTTATCAAAATTAGATGAAACCAGCGCCTATAGCTTTGTCTTGTTTTCACCTATCCAGTGAACCTGTCACATCAACTTTTTGAAAATTTCAAATTTCGAATTTTGTTCAGATTCATATTCAAACTTCTTTTGAACATAACTTGAGTTTCGTAACTCCGATTTAGTAGATTCTTTTTGCAAATCGAAGCTCTTGACCTAAACTTTATGATAAGGCCAAATTCACTTAATTTTGGTACTATTAGAAATTGTTTTATGTTGCAAGAGTTATTTGCTTGGTTTTGACGTTTACCGAATTTTCTTCTTCGTTCTCCCCGATTTTTTGAGTGATTGCTTATGTGTGGTTACTATTGCTTGCTTACGATAGATTGACCGGAGTGTGACGAGTAGAACTATCAAGAGTTTTGAGTGCGAATCATCTTCATCAACATTGCAGGCAAGTTCACACTTTGATCATATCCCCTTTCATACCCAGTTTTTATACATTAGTTCAAATCCTCAAACATTGCATGATTAGGATGTCATTAACATGTGGGTATTGGGAAGTAGTTGATGAGGTAGGAACCTATTGCCCTGCATTCAAACCTTGGGAGTTACTATTACGTTATGCTTATATTGGCATGCTATGCTCGTAGACGTGGATTGGGTTTTGAGAGTATCCATGACAGATGTGAGATTGTTAATTAATGGTTTACTTAAGGTGGCAACTTAAGCACACATCTGGGTGGATTGAGGCACCTGGTTATTCCAGGATTGCCTGTCTAGGCACCCGGGTAGGCCAGGATTGCCTGTTTTTTTATGGACCGCCACCAGGCTCAAAAGGAATCATGAGATTATTCATACTAGAAACTTTCGTGTGCAGCCACAAACTATTATGGGCTCTAGCATAGTTGATTAAGTCGTGCGAACTCTTACAGTGGTAGACTAGCAGATGTAGGGGAAAGTAGGTGTAACGGTCTACCCATCGTAAGGTGCTAGCGCTTCTGAAAGACTATGTCTCGGTCATCCGTTTTCTCAAACACCATGTAGTGCGAGAATCCCAACGGAGGCGATTGAGTCTTGTGGGGAAAAGTGCACAAACCTCTGCAGAGTGTATAAACTAATCATGGTTAGCCGTGTCCCCGGTTATGGACATCTTGAGTATCTAGTAACTGGATTATCATGTGAATCTCATCATGTTACTTTAAATTAATTTTGTTGGATTTAATGATGTTACTTAATTGGGATTGAGAATGCTGTCAACCATTCTCAATGTTCAACAACCACCATGATAGTTAAATAAAAATTTATTCCTTTGCAGTAGGGGAAAATTGGCTTTTCACAAAAACATATAACCATAGAGCTTTTCCACCAGCCATATATGCATGTAGTGATAGCCATTGTTCATCATTCTCTATGGTGTGAATTTGCCAGTACATTCAATGTACTGACCCTTTGTGGCTGCAACGTCTCATGTTGCAGGATTATCTTACGACGAGTAAGTGATACGTTAGGGTTACGATTTCTACACTCAACTTTGCCGTTGGTGTTGATGGGAATCCACAACCTTGTTGTTACTTCCGCTATTTGGATTGAGGTAATAGTATTTACGTTACTTTTTACATGTGATTTACCTCTGTTATAAATCCTTGAGTACTGTGTGTGTTAGCATACCTATCCAGGGATGACACTTAAGCACAGAGACTTGACTGTCTGAGGTCGGGTCGCTACAGGTACGTTGTTTGTACCTTTTACAGGGTATTAGCTTTTCATAGTTTAACTCTATGCGGGATCTAAGCTCCCTTACCTTTGACAGGATTGGCAGGCAAATTCCGGACAGATCAACTGTCCGGCTCCTTTGCCCGAAGACCCAGCCGATGCCCTCTTGGCGAAGCTGCTGGTTCCGACACCCTATGCGGTGCCGGAGAAGAAGGCCATGAAGAAGGCTACGGGGACTCAAAAAAGTGCCTGGCGTCTGGAGGTGTCGGGTTCATCATCCGACGGCTCCAAGGCGCATTCCTCCCGTGAAGACAAGGAGGAGGAAGAAGAGACCTCTCCCCCTCCAGCGGGGGGAGAGAAGAAAAGGAAGGCCGCCCACACTAGGGAGGCCGAAGGGTCCAAGAAGGGGAAAACCCTTCCTCCGGACTACTCCACCAACGCCGACGACGGCGGAGAGGAGTGGCTGCTCAGGGCCAAGCCACTTGCGAAATCGTAAGTATCCGGATACCTAAGTAATTCATAGTATTCCTTTATTGCACAGCTTTCCCTTACGTCGAATATGATTATGCAGCCCACCCAAAGACCGGCTCGACGCATCGTCGGGCGGTTCACTGGATTCATCGGATGTTAATTCGCTTCCGACGGCTTCCTTCCCCCGCCCTACGGACGACGCCGAAGCGTTGTCCCAACAGGTTCCAGGCCAGGAGGAGGTGGTCCTGGAGGCGCCGCAAGGCGACCTCCCGGACTCCAGGAGTAAAGGGGATAAAACCCCCCAGGGCTCCAAGTCCGGCTCTAGGCCAGACACCGCTCCGGAACCTTCAAAGGTTCCAGAGTCCGGCGGGCGACCTCTTTCCAAGAGGAGCAAGCCCTCCGTGCCGGCGACCCCCGTCCAACCGGAGGCGCCGGACAGTCTGTTGGAGGCGCTCAAAGGCACCACCACCGACGAGGAGCACCGCACCATTATGAGTGCAGTGGTCCAAAAGGTTCAGTCCGCCAAGAGCGGACTGACTGGAGCTTGTGCTAGCCTTTTAACAGGCTTTGAGGTAAGTAAAGAATGTGTAAATAATATTACCGCATAGATAGTAGCCCCTGATGCTCTGTTTGGCGTTCGGGAAGAAAAGCCGAATATTGGATCAAATAAAATTCGCAGCAGTCTAACAAAAAGGAGTCAATATGCGTATGCAGGCTTCTCTGCTGGCGTCCTCCGTACTGACTGCGGAAGTGGACATGCTAAATCAGAACCTCGAGCAGTCCGAGCAAGAGCTCGGGCGTGCCAAGAAGCAGCTCGAGGAAAAGGAAGGTAAGAAATACCTTGTTTAAATATATAGAAAAAAGTGCAATTGCAAAAAAATGACAGGATTATCGTGGCTATTGCAGGGGCCACCTCTGAGGTGGCGACCCTTAAGCAAGCGCTGCTCGAGGCCGAGAAGAGGGCGGCCACGGAGCGCACCGAGCGGGAGAAATATGAGGCTGAGGTTGGCAAGGTGGAGCAAGAACTCCAGGCTCTCATGGAAAAACATGAGAGTTTGGAGCTTGACTTAAAGATGCGAGCGTCCGAGCTCGCGGTGGCTATTGAAAATGCCAAGTCTGCCAAGGCCGAATCCTAGAAGACCCTCCAGGAGTTGGATGAGGTGAAAAAGATAGCGGCGGGTAAGGCATTCTTTATGCAAAGCAAACACATAAACGTGAGTTACTTGTTACTTACCCGAATCCGAAGCTCTCGAGGAGCATTCGCAGATCTTCCCCGTAGCATGTCCGATGCCGCCGCATTCTATCGAGCCGAGGAGGGCAGCTCGACAGAGAAGGTGTTCTGGTCTCAGTATGCTGAGGCCGGACACCCCGTGCCCCTGAGCGACCAGCTGAAGCAACTGGTCGAGCTCAACAAGGCGGTCGAACAGGCCATGAAGGGCCTCATAGTTCGGCTGTGGCCTGGAGAGGCTCTGCCTGGGAGCTATTTCGGGCTGGTGCGGCGGCTGGTGGGGGCCTGTCCAAGGCTCGAAGTCATCAAGCGCTCCGTCTGCATTGAAGGTGCCCATAGGTCCCTTGCCCGTGCTAAGGTGCACTGGGGCAAGCTGGATGCTGAGAAGCTTGTGAAGGACGGGCCACCGCCGGGGAAAGAGCATCGCAAGCCCGAGAATTATTATAAGGATGTTCTGAAGGGTGCCCGCCTTATTGCAGATGAATGTTCCAGGGATGTAATTTTTGAGTAAAACTCGCTCGTTTTGTCCTGTGCGCTGAAAACTTGTTCATATGCGCTAAGCAATGCTGTTGGAATTTAAAATATTACCTTCTGTGCGGCTGTTTATCAATTCTGAGAGATGGCGAGTCGTCGGCTTCTGGCCCCGTGCCGCTAGTGCTGGGGTGTTCGGGGATAAACCTGAGCCCTCTTTTTCCCATGTTTGGGTCCTTCGAGGGAGGCGCTCAGCACAACGAACAAGGCAATCGGACTATAATGCTTGAACACTCTCACTTAGCCATAGAATTCTATAATTTTAAATTTCGGCGAAGCCCCTGGTATTCGGAAGACCGAGTTCGGGGTGCTATCCACGCCTTGGCCGGACAGAGCCGACTCCTCGCTCTAAGCGGCATAAGTCTTTAGGGACTCGAAAAACCTCTCGAACAGCGACCAGCTCTCGCTTCATCATGACAGTCAGTTTTAGCTTTCTCTATTGAGGTGCTCGACCCAGCTCAACTAGGGCACAATCGCAGTAGTTCTCCTAGTGCTACCTTAGCCGATATAGCGGAACGTAAGGTACCAAAACATAGGAGCCAGGCAAACCCAACTATTGACCCAAGTCATGATTCAGAGCCGATGCATATAATGCTATAAGTTCGGGGTGCTGCACTTGTTAAAGTGTTCGGACTTCTCACACCATATTGAGGGATACTAAAGCCCCTGGCGTATTTTGGCCGTACCAAAGTGTACGGGTGCAACATGTCGTTAAGGAACATATATTTGTAAAAAAAGAGTAATGCAAAAATAGACAAAAGCTATGCATTGTTTATTAAAAAGGGTTGCGATCAAAGAAGAACGATACAAATAATGCGATAAGCAAAAGGTTGGACTATTTAACATGTCCGTTCCAGGGCAAGCTGCGGAATGGTATGCGAAACAGGTATACTTCTCATGATAGAGACCACCTGGGAGTTTCGTAATGTGGCATGGCTTGTCTGCTTCCCTGGTTCTTGCATCGTTTGTGCAGCAATTGAACTGCCGAACAGGCCTTCCGAAGAATGGAGTCCTGAAAGTAAGAAAAAAAAATAAAAAAATCGGCAGCCCCCGGTGCGGTTTAAGTCGTGTTTCGGGCGTGCCATGATGGTGCCCTCGCCCTGTACCCATGGTATTTCTAGAGCGTAGTTATGTACGCGAAGCACTGGTGTCACCTTTTTGCGAGGGCTGGGGTTGGGGCCGCATTGCTACGCCTGCTCGGAACGTGCCAGGCGGTCTTGTTGTAGGTTACTCCGGGCGGGCTTGACGGCGTCCGGACGTTTAATGGCCGGACCGGAGAACTGCCTGGAGAGGCTGCTTTGTACTTCCGCTGCAATGGCCGCCGTGTGCTCCTCCGTTCGGAGGGAGCATTCGGTGTTTCCATTGACCGTAATTAGTCCTCGAGGGCCTGGCATCTTGAGCTTAAGGTATGCATAGTGCGGTACCGCCTTGAACTTGGCGAATGCGGTTCGCCCGAGCAGTGCGTGATAGCCACTGCGGAATGGGACTATGTCGAAGATTAACTCCTCGCTTTGGAAATTATCCGGAGATCCGAAGACCACTTCAAGTGTGACTGAGCCTGTACAGTTGGCCTCTACACCTAGTATTACGCCTTTAAAGGTCGTTTAGGTGGGCTTAATCCTCGAGGGATCTATGCCCATTTTCCGCACTGTATCCTCGTAAAGCAGGTTCAGGCTGCTGCCGCCGTCCATAAGGACTCTAGTGAGATGAAATCCGTCAATAATTGGGTCTAGAACCAATGCGGCGAATCCGCCATGACGGGTGCTAGTGGGATGGTCCCTTCGATCAAAGGTGATCGGGCAGGAGGACCATGGGTTGAACTTTGGGGCGACTGGCTCTATCGTGTATACGTCCCTTAACGCGCGCTTCCGCTCCCTCTTGGGTATGTGGGTTGTGTATATCATGTTCACCGTCCGCACTTGTGGGGGAAAACCCTTCTGTCCATTGTTGTTCGACGGCCGGGGCTCTTCGTCGTTATCGCTATGCAGCCCCTTGTCTTTATTTTCGGCATTTAACTTGCCTGCCTGCTTGAACACCCAACAATCCCTGTTGGTGTGATTGGCCGGCTTTTCGGGGGTGCCATGTATTTGGCACAAGCGGTCGAGTATTCGGTCCAAACTGGACGGGCCCCTAGGATTTCTTTTCAATGGATTTTTCCGCTGACCGGATTTATAGCCTCGGAATCCGGCATTGACTGCCGTATCCTCAGCATTGTCACTGTTAATGCGGCGCTTTTGCTTGTTGCGGCGCGACCTGCCACTACTGTCCCTGGTATCCGAATTACCAGAGTTCTTGGTCATATTGTTGCTACAAGCAAGCCAGCTGTCTTCTCCCGCGCAAAAGCGGGTCATGAGTGTCGTGAGTGCTGCCATAGATTTCGGCTTTTCCTGTCCAAGGTGCCGGGCAAGGCACTCATCACAGATATTGTGCTTGAAGGCTGCTAGGGCCTCTGCGTCCGGACAGTCGACTATTTGATTTTTCTTTGTTAGGAACCGTGTCCAGAATTTCCTGGCCGATTCCTCTGGCTGTTGAATTACGTGGCTTAGGTCATCGGTGTCTGTGGTCGCACGTAAGTGCCCTGGAAATTTTCGAGGAATGCGGCTTCGAGGTCCTCCCAACAACTGATTGATCCTGCTGGCAAGCTGTTGAGCCAAAGCCGAGCTGGTCCTTTAAGCTTGAGTGGGAGGTATTTGATGGCGTGGAGATCATCGCCGTGGGCCCTGTGGATATGAAGGAGATAATCCTCGATCCATACCGCAGGATCTGCTGTGCCATCATATGATTCGATGTTTACGGGTTTGAAACCCTCGGGGATTTGATGATCCATTACTTCATCTATGAAGCATAGTGGGTGTGCGGCGCCTCTGTACTGGGCTATATCACGACATAGCTCCAATGAGCTTTGTCTACTGTGTTCGGCCCTACCGGATTTGTGTCCGGCGTGACGGTTATCGTCTCGAGTCGTGGGGCGCCCACGCGATCCGTAGATCGATCTTGTTTGCCTTGCCTTGTCCTCCAACATATCTCGCAGGTCTGGCGCATTTTCCCATGCCTTGGTATGGGGTGCGGCTTGAGTGGAGGGTCGAAAGGCCTCTCTGTCGCGGCCACGAGGTGGCAGGTCGGCCGTATCAAGTGCTGGTGATGTAGGTTTAAGTGCTTCCTCCTCTATTCGGGGTATCAACCTTTGCTTTGGGTAGCTCTTGGAGGGGCGTTCCGAGTTTATGCTCTTCGGCCGCAAGGACTTCAGTCCATCTGTCGACTAACGAATCTTGATCAGCTCTAAGCTGTTGCTATTTTTTCTTGAGGTTTCTTGCCGTGGCCATAAGCCTGTCTTGAAAACGCTTTTGCTCAACGGGATCCTCTGGCACGACGAATTCGTCGTCGTCGAGGCTTGCCTCGTCTTCGGAGGGAGGCATATAATTATTGTCCTCGACCTCTCTGTCTGCCGCTCTCTCATGAGGGCTGGCTTCTCCATCCTCCTCTGCTGAATCTTGCTAGAGGGGGTTTTCTTCGGCATTCTCCGGAGTATTATTATCTCCCGTGCTGGAATCACCGTATTTGCTTTGGCGGGATTTTGAGCGGCGCCGCTGACACCGGCGCTTAGGCTGTTTCTTGGAGGGGTCATCCTCCGATGTTCCATCGCCATCTCCTTCTTTTGGGGTGTCCACCATGTATATGTCATATGACGAGGTGGCTTTCCAGGGCCCAATAGGCGCTGGTTCTTCATCGTCTCCTGCATCGGCGTCTATACCGTCGATGTCTTCGAAGTCGAAGTCGAGCATGTCAGTTAAATGTCGACAGTGGATACAAAGTGGGTGGTGGGTGGGCTTTGAATTTCTTCATCGTCCGTATCCCAACCTTGCTGACCGTAGTCTGGCCAGGGCTCTCCTGATAAAGAGAGAGACTTTAGTGTCTTCAGAATATCGCCGAAAGGCCAGTGCTGAAAGATGTCCGCGGCAGTAAACTCCATGATCGGCGCCCAATCGGATTCGATCGGCAGGGGCGCGGAGGGTTCGGAGTCTGGAGAGGAGTCCGGCTCCTTGGAATCACGAGTCTCGGGGAGTGCGGGGCTGGTGTTCGGCTCGATCGCCGTTGGGATCACAACCCCCGAGGTGGCGTCCAACCACCAATCCTCGATCGGCGCAGTTGGCTCTGAATTAAGGGTCGAAGCCGATGCGGGTGCGGCTTCCAAGGCACTGTTCGGCGGCAGAGCCAGATCATGCTCGTCGTGACAGTGCGGCGCGCTCGGCAGTGGCTTGAATCCGTCGAGGATCAAGTCCCCGCAGATGTCAGCCGTGTAGTTTAAACTTCCAAATCTAACCTGACGGCCAGGGGCATAGCTTTCGATCTGCTCCAGATGGCCAAGTGAATTGGCCCGCAGTGCGAAGCCGCCGAAGACGAAGATCTGTCCGGGGAGGAAGGTCTCACCCTGGACTGCATCGCTATTGATGATCGTAGGAGCCATCAAGCCTAACGGCGACGACACAGAGGAACTCTCAATGAAAGCACCAATGTCGGTGTCAAAACCGGCGGATCTCGGGTAGGGGGTCCCGAACTATGCGTCTAGGCCGGATGGTAACAGGAGGTAAGGGACACGAAGTTTTACCCAGGTTCGGGCCCTCTTGATGGAGGTAAAACCCTACGTCCTTCTTGATTAATATTGATGATATGGGTAGTACAAGAGTAGATCTACCATGAGATCAGAGAGGCTAAACCCTAGAAGCTAGCCTATGGTATGATTGTTGTGTATGTTGTCCTATGGACTAAAACCCTCTGGTTTATATAGACATCGGAGAGGGTTAGGGTTACACAAAGTCGGTTACAATGGTAGGAGATCTGCATATCCTTATCGCCAAGCTTGCCTTCCACGCCAAGGAAAGTCCCTTCCGGACATGGGACGAAGTCTTCAATCTTGTATCTTCATAGTCCAGGAGTCCGGCTGAAGGTATAGTCCGGCCATCCGGACACCCCCTAATCCAGGACTCCCTCAGTAACCATAGAAGCATGTTTACTAATAAGTTTAAGTTCACCTTTAACTCTGTACATATAATCACTCAAGTGCTCAATTATATAAGCATTACGTTTCAATTGTCTACCAACATAAGCATTGAAGTTTTCTTGTTTAACAATAAAATCATCAAACTCATCCAAGCATTGGCTAGCAGACTTATTATGAGGAATATCACCTTCATCAAATCTATAGAGAGAATTTACCTTTACTACCTGTGTCGGGTTATCAAGAGCATGTATTTCTTTGATATGTGGTAAATTCTTAACATCTTCAGCTTTAATACCTTTTTCTTTCATAGATTTCTTTGCCTCTTGCATATCTTCAGGACTTAGAAATAGAATACCCCTTTTCTTCAGAGTTGGCTTAGGAGGTGGTTCAGGAAGTGTCCAATCATTATCATTACTCAACATATTATTCAATAGCAATTCAGCTTGATCAATAGTTCTTTCCCTGAAAACACAACGAGCACAACTATCTAGGTGGTCTCTAGAAGCATCGGTTAGTCCATTATAAAAGATATCAAGTATTTCATTTTTCTTGAGAGGATGATCAGGAAAAGCATTAAGTAATCGGAGAAGCCTCCCCCAAGCCTGTGGGAGACTCTCTTCTTCAATTTGCACAAAATTATATATTTCCCTTAAGGCAGCTTGTTTCTTATGAGCGGGGAAATATTTAGCAAAGAAGTAATAAATCATATCCTGGGGACTACGCACACAACCAGGATCAAGAGAATTAAACCATGTTTTAGCATCACCCTTTAATGAGAACGGAAATAACTTAGGGATAAAGTAGTAATGCATTTTCTCCTCATTAGGGAACAGGGTGGCTATATCATTCAATTTAATAAGATGTGCCACAACAGTTTCAGATTCATGGCCATAAAAAGGATCAGATTCAACCAATGTAATTAACTCAGGATCGATAGAGAAATCATAATCCTTATCGGAAATACAGATAGGTGAAGTAGCAAAAGCAGGGTCATATTTTATTCTAGCATTCAAAGACTTTTCTTTCAGCTTAGCTAACAGTTTCTTAAGATCATATCTATCATTACAAGCTAAAAAGTCTCTAGCAGTTTCTTCATCCATAACATAACCCTCAGGCACAACAAGCAATTCATATCTAGGGGGAGAATCTTCATCATCACTTCCATCAATATTATCAGTTTCAATAATTTCATTCTCTCTAACCCTAGCAAGTTGTTCATCAAGAAATTCACCTAATCGCACAATATTACCAAGCATAGAAGTAGTTTCATCATAAGTATCATGCAAAGCAGAAGTGGGATCATCAATAATATGCGACATATCAGAATAAATAGCAGGAGTAGGTGTCGCAAGTTTACTCAAAATAGAAGGTGAATCAAGTGCAGAGCTAGATGGCAGTTCCTTACCTCCCCTCGTAGTTGAGGAAAAAAATCTTGGTTCTTTCATCTTTCAAGTTCCTCATAGTGAACAACAGATATAAATCCCAAGTGCCTCAAAGATTAGAGCTATGCTCCCCGGCAACGGCGCTAGAAAATAATCTTGATAACCCCCAAGTATAGGGGATTACAACAGTTTTCGAGGGTAGAGTATTCAACCCAAATTTATTGATTTGACACAAGGGTAGCCAAAGAATATTCTCAAGTATTAACAGTTGAGTTGTCAATTCAACCGCACCTGAAAGACATAATATTTGCAGCAAAGTATTTAGTAGCAAAGTAATATGGAAGTAACGGTAACAGTGGCAAAAGTAACAGTATTGGTTTTGTAGTGATTGTAACAATGGCAACGGAAAAGTAACTAAGCAAAGCTCAATATGTGAAAAGATCGTAGGCATTGGATCAGTGATGGATAATTATGTTGGATGCGATTCGTCATGCAACAGTTATAACATAGGGTGACACAGAACTAGCTCCAGTTCATCGATGTAATGTAGGCATGTATTCCGAATATACTCATACGTGCTTATGGAAAAGAACTTGCATGACATCTTTTGTCCTACCCTCCCGTGGCAGCGGGGTCCTATTGGAAACTAAGGGATATTAAGGCCTCCTTTTAATAGAGCACCGGAACAAAGCATTAACACTTACTGAATACATGAACTCCTCAAACTACAGTCATCACCGGGAGTAGTCCCGATTATTGTCACTTCGGGGTTGCCGGATCATAACACATAGTGGATGACTATTGACTTGCAAAATAGGATCAAGAACTCACATATATTCATGGAAACATAATAGGTTCAGATGTGAAATCATGGCACTCGGGCCCTAGTGACAAGCATTAAGCATAGCAAAGTCATAACAACATCAATCTCAGAACATAATGGATACTAGGGATCAAACCCTAACAAAACTAACTCGATTACATGATAAATCTCATCCACGATGGTGAGCATCATGAAATTGGTGATGGAGGAAGGTTGATGATGATGACGACGATGGATTCCCCTCTCCAGAGCCCCCGAATGGACTCCAGATCAGCCCTCCTGAGAGAGATTAGGGCTTGGCGGCGGCTCCATATCGTAAAACGCGATGAATCCTCCTCCCTGATTTTTTTCTCCCCGAACATGAATATATAGAGTTGGAGTTGAGGTCGGTGGAGCCTCAGGGGGGCCACAAGATAGGGGGCGCGCCCCCACCCTCGTGGACAGGGTGTGGGCCCCTTGGTGTTGATTCTTTCGCCAATATTTTTATAAATTCCAAAAATATTCTCCGTGAAGTTTCAGGTCATTCCGAGAACTTTTATTTCTGCACAAAAATAACACCATGGCAATTCTACTGAAAACAACGTCAGTCCGGGTTAGTTCCATTCAAATCATGCAAGTTAGAGTCCAAAACAAGGTCAAAAGTGTTTGGAAAAGTAGATACGATGGAGACGTATCACATGCATCTAGTGTATTAAGTTCATGCAAAAGCGGAGTAAGGCAAGAAGAACGATGACATGATGTAGACAAGATAAACTCACATATGAATAAACCCCATCTTGTTACCCTTAATAGCAGTGATACATGCGTGTTATGTCTCTTTCTGTCACAGAGATTGAGCACCGCAAGATCAAACCCATCACAAAGCACCTCTTCCCATGGCAAGAAATATCAATCTAGTTGGCCAAATCAAACCAAAATTTTGGTGAAGAAATACGAGGCTATAATCATGCATATAAGAGTTGAAAGAATACTCAAATAATATTCATAGATATATCTGATCATAAACTCTCAATTCATCGGATCCAAACAAACACACCGCAAAAAAGAGTTACATTGAATAGATCTCCAAGAACATTACGGAGAACATTGTATTGAAGATCAAAAAGAGAGAAGAAGCCATCTAGCTACTAGCTACAAACCCGTAGGTTTGTGGTGAACTACTCACACATCATTGGAAGGCAGCAAGGATGATGTAGAATCCCTCCGTGATCAATTCCCCCTCCGACAGAGTGTCAGAAAAGGCCTCTAGATGGGATCGCGGAAGAACAGTGACTTGCGGTGGTGGAAAAAGTATTTTGGGTGGCTCTCTATTGGTTTCCTTATTTTAGAGAATTTATAGAGGTGGAATTAGGTCAGACGAAGCCACGAGGGGCTCACAAGGCATCAGGGCACACCTACCCCCTGGGTGTGCCCTATTGCCTTGTTGTCTCCTCCTAAAGCTTCTAGGTTCTCTCTTGTCCAGAAAAAAATCGTGAGAATTTTTTGTAGTATTTGGACTTCATTTGGTACTGATTTTCTGGAGAACCAGAAACAGACAAAAAAAATAGCAATTAACACTTGGCACTGGGTTAATAGGTTAGTCCCAAAAATTATATGTAATTGCATATAATTTCATATAAAACATCCAAGATTGATACTATAATAAAACAATAAAAAAAATTATAGATATGTTGGAGACATATCACACTCCCGCATGGATATGCCATTGCAGATTCAAAGGAAACCCTAGATCTTGTGTGAGCGGACGATGACATCACATTGGTGACGTTTCCCCGTGTAGGGGCTTCGTCTTTGGAGCTGGGAATTGGCAGTGGGACCAGTGGATTTTTTTGGATCAACTGATAGTGGGAAAGGCTCCCAAAGACTTATATATTGACAGTTGGCAAATTACTGGGTGTTACATATGCACATCATCTACATGCCTCCAGACCACAATAAAGGGGGGCGGGGCAGGAACACACCAGCATGGGGGTTGAAAGGATCGATATGGTTGACTAGAGAGGGGGGTGAATAGGCAACTAACAATTTTTAGCTTTTCTTTACCAAATTAAACTTAGCATCAAAGTAGGTTGTCTAGATATGCAACTAGGCGAGCAACCTTTATGATGCAACAACAACTAGCACATGATAACCCACAAGTATAGGGGAGCACAACAGTTTTCGAGGGTAGAGTATTCAACCCAAATTTATAGATTCGGCACAAGGGGAGCCAAAGAATATTTGAAGGTATTAGCGGCTGAGTTGTCAATTCAACCACACCTGGAGATTAATTATCTATAGCAAAGTGAGCAGTAGCAAAGTAGTATGATAGTTTTGATAATAGTAACAGCAACAACGGTAATGGTAACAGTGATAGCAGTAATTTTGTAGCAAGTGTAACAGTGATGATAGCAGTAGTAACTTAGCAAGAACAATATAGGATACATTCGTAGGCATTTGATCGGTGACTTGTTGGATGATATTCATCATGACACGGTTATAACCTAGGGCGATACAACACTAGCTCCAGTTCGTCAATATAATGTAGGCATGTATTCCGTAAATAGTCATACGTGCTTATGGAAAGAACTTGCATGACATCTTTTGTCCTTCCCTCCCGTGGCAGTGGGATCCATATTGGAAACTAAGGGATATTAAGGCCTCCTTTTAATAGAGAACCGGAACAAAGCATTAACGCATAGTGAATACATGAACTCCTCAAACTACGGTCATCACCGGGAGTGGTCTCGGTTACTGTCACTCCAGGGTTGTCGGATCATAACACGTAGTAGGTGAATATAACTTGCAAGATTGGATCTAGAACATGGACATAATGGTGATAACATAAACGGTTCAGAACTGAAATCATGGCACCCAGGCCCAAAGTGACAAGCATTAAGCATGGCAAAATCATAGCAACATCAATCTTAGAACATAGTGGATACTAGGGATCAAGCCCTACCAAAACTAACTCAATTACATGATGAATCTCATCCAACTCCTCACTGACCAGCAAGCCTACGAAGGAATTACTCACTCCCTGTGGGGAGCATCATGGAATTGGCGATGGAGAAGGGTTGGTGATGACGAAGAACGAAGATCCCCCTCTCCGGAGCCCCAAATGGACTCCAGATCTAGCCTCTCAATGAAGAACATGAGGTGACGACAGCTCCGTCTCATAGATCGTGATAATTCTTTCACACACACCAACACAAAACAACAAACCAAAGCAATGAAGGTTCAACGAAACGAAAACAAAGAGACACAAGACTTGCAAATCCTACACTCTCTCCCCCTTTGGCATCGAGACACCAAAAAGGCAGAGAGGACACCTATGACACGGGTGGTAGCTCCCACTGACGAGATCACACACAAGCTCCTCATCTGTCTCAGCAGCAGGAATGGACTCTTCTTCTGACTCCCACTGATATCCTTGCTTCATCATCCAGGTAGCCTCAGGAGTGATGTTCTTCTCCGACCCGCTCGAGACTTGCTCACCAAGCTTCCTCAAGATCCTCTTGTCACACTGGCGGCTGTCCTTCTGAGCAACGTAGGCCTGGTACTGCCCCTTGGCCTGCATGTAGAACAGAGACTTCACCTTGGCCTTGAGCTTCTTAGCCCAAGATGGCTCAGTAGATGGAGGTGAATACCCCGCAGAACTATCCTCAGCCTCCTCCTTCTCAACCTCATCCTCATCAACATCCATGCGTGCCGCCTCGGCCTCGGCCCGGGTAGTGGTGTTAGCCCACTTGTTCTTCTGTCACAGCTTAATGGGCTCATGGCGAATCCAGTTGGGAGCAAGAAACTCTTCGCCCGAAAAGAGCTTCTCCCAAGTCTTCGAGATCAGAAGGAATAAGTAAGATCCATAGATGGGCACCTTACGGTGGAACACAACAAATTGAAGCTCACTCCACATGATGTGAGAGATATCAAGTGGCTCGGGTTGTTGGAGACGTGCTTCCTCACACCTGAGCATCATGTCCAGAAGATAGGAGTGCACCTTGTCCTTTCGCCTATGTGAGGAAAAAGAGAGTTGCGGAAGATCCGATGCATGATGTCAAGAAACAGGTTCAGCACAAAAGACTTCTTGCCCCTAGGGAGGGTCTTCTCAACAAGATATGGTTGAATCTTGTTCTTGTTCGCGGACTCTGGGTTGGCATGGGGGCGGGCACCAACGGGCTATCAAGCCCCTCATCACGAATGTTCAACATATCCATGAACTCCTTCCACTCAGCAGACATCCTCTTGCCGTTCGTCATCCAAGTCATGGTCCGCTTCTCATATGTGTGGAAGTGGACAGAAGCAAAGAACTGAGCCACAAGCTCCGTGTCATAATCAAGGTGGAAAGTGATGATCTCCTCAATACCAAACTGCTCCACCAAATCCAGAGTCTCACCAAAATATCCCTAGTTCTTCTTCAATTGGTCCATGTTAATCCATTAAACTAGTAGATGTTCTGCTTGGCCTTGATCACATCTAAGAAGATGAGATTTTGTTGCTTGGTCCAGAACAAGTCATTGCCCCTGCTGAATTCTCTAGTCTTGACGTAGGGGTCGATCTTTCTTTAAATCAAAAACTTCGCTTGAGGCATTTCATCCATGCCGACCGTTGGCTCCTTGATCTTGGTAGTTGTGGACTTGACGTGGCATTGTGGGGCACTGGAGCCCTCAGGAGCTTCTTGGTTGCGAAGACGCTTGGAGCTCATGTCACGGATGGGATTCGAGCGCCTTGCATTGGAACCAGAGCCACCACCTATGACACACAACACAAACACACAAGAAGAGCGAGAAGGATTATTGCAAAGACCAAGGCAACAACCAAACGAAACAAGTAGAAATGAGATTGGGTGGTCAAAACAAAGTAATTTTTAAGTCAATGGTAGTACTGGGCCAGACTGCAGAAGTAAAATTTTACATCCGCTCTAGCCATGGTAGTACTATGATGGGTTGGCACGATAGTACCGTGCTTAGAGCGGAAGCAAAATTTTACTTCCGCGCGTCGGGCGGTAGTGCTACTCAAGAGGAGTGTAGTACCGCACGGCGCGGATCTCGCAAGAGCGAGCGGTAGTACCGCTCCAGAGGAGCGGTAGTACCACATGGAACGGATCTTCGCAAGAACAGATCTAGGAACATCTGTAAATATAGATCGGTACTACCATTGATCAAAACTACACTGCTGCAACACACCAAATAGCATATCTACTGCACTAGCACTCTCCTACAATCTTCTCTTGCAAAGATTTTAGCCAAAAATCACAAGAACAACACATGCATCTCCCAAAACCTAGAAGCACAACAACGTGGCAAAGAGAGAGGGACTAAGGGAGATACCGGGTTCCATGGCTAGAGGGCGAGGTGGGGAATGATCCCACCGGTTGGAATGCGAGGAGAGTGGCCGGAGAAGGAGATCTGGCGAGGTCCTCCGGCACAGTTCTTGGGCAGGAGAGAGAGAGAGAGGCGATGTGAGGGGAAGAGATGAATGGGTATGGGGGAGTTGGAACTCCCCTTGCCCGCTCTTAACCCCCACATGCTCGCGACAGTGCGGTAGTACCGTGGTTCATCGCGGTAGTACCGCCCGGGCAGAATTATCGCACACAAGGCGGTAGTACCGCTCTTCCAGCGGCAGTAAGAAATTACTGCCGCGATGGAAGTGGTAGTACCGTGCGGTGGGCACAGCTGTGCAAGCACCGAAGCCACCTGAGGGAGTCCTGGATTAGGGGGTATCCAGACAGCCGGATTATATCCTTTGGCCGGACTGTTGGACTATGAAGATACAAGATTGAAGACTTCGTCCCGTGTCCGGATGGGACTCTACTTGGCGTGGAAGGCAAGCTAGGCAATACGGATATGTATATCTCCTCCTTTGTAACCGACCTTGCGTAACCCTAGCCCCCTCCGGTGTCTATATAAACCGGAGGGTTTTAGTCCATAGGACAACATACAATCATACCATAGGCTAGCTTCTAGGGTTTAGCCTCTCCGATCTCGTGGTAGATCAACTCTTGTACTACTCGTATTATCAAGAACAATCAAGCAGGACGTAGGGTTTTACCTCCATCAAGAGGGCCCGAACCTGGGTAAAACATCGTGTCCCCTGCCTCCTGTTACCATCCACCTTAGATGCACAATTCGGGACCCCCTACCCGAGATCCGCCGGTTTTGACACCGACATTGGTGCTTTCATTGAGAGTTCCACTGTGCCGTCGCCATAAGGAAGGATGCCTCGTCTCGTTGTTAAAAACAACATTACCGTCGGGGGAGCCCTGGCTGTTGGCCAAACTCTCCGGCTTGGCAGTTTCATCATGACCACCCATTCGGCCGCTGCACCGACGATGACCTCTCGGGCCATCAAAAACAGCCTCCACGTCGGCTCGGAATTCACTGAGCAGATGGATCCAATGGAACTCTCTTCCCTAAACGAGCTCTTGGATCGTATCGCCGCCTTGGGAGTCGCTACAGACTATGATCGGATTGGGCTTAAACCCGATCAAAGGGAGATTAATTCTCCACCGGTCACCCATCATATTGCGATGGTGGAGGAACAATGCAGCGATTTTTCCTCTATCTTGAGGACTAACTATGTCCGGATTCCTGAGCTCTCCGAGCCGGATACCCGTTTACGGGAGGACATCACCCAAGCCCTAAACTTAGAGTCAGGCAGCGGGCCAGACTTATGGGGCAACACTTCGGAATCCGAGTTTCCAAGATTGGAAACTCCTCGGCCCCTGGGTCTCAGATCGGGTAGGGGTTCGGACTCAAATCCACCCACCCACCCAGACATAAACGATCTTTCCCACATCAGGCATGAGCCCCATGAAACAGTACATCATTATTGGGCCAGATTCCTCCTTGTGATGAACAAGGTTAAGGACTGTCGCGAGGAAGACAGAGTCTCATTTTTCTGCAATAATTGCACGGACATGGGAATCCTTAACGCCGTAAGTCGCCGTGACATATCACGCTTCGCTGACTTGGCATCCATAGTACGAAAGTACTGTGCGATGGAAAGCGTGTGGAAAACCAAAATGAAATTTTGGGATTATTCGGCTCGGAATATACACCCAGTCCGAAGTAAAAGGGTGCACTATCATAATACACCCGAGTTAGTTACAAAGAAACAAAAACGCTCTACAGGGCATAGAACCGTATTGGAGGGATGGCTTAACGGACCCTGCAAAATTCATAGTATAGTGGATACCATACCAACACATAGCCTTAGAGCATGTTGGATACTCCGGCAGGTGGCCAAAAGTGGTGAGGATCTTCTCATCCCAAATGCCACAGAGCACCATCACGTGGATAACAATACGGTATTAAGAGTCTTTGAAACCTTCACATCAAATAATAGGCGCAAGCGAACACTCCGCAGCCTCGCCGAAATCTGCCACATGGCAGCAATGAATCCATGGAGTGACACGACTATTACCTTCAATGCCAGTGACGAACCTAAATTCCAAATAGTCTGAGCACCAGCTGGACTGGTCCTTAGTCCAATTGTGGACGGCTTTCGACTCACCAAAGTACTCATGGACGGCGATAGTGGATTAAACCTCATCTATGAGGAAACACTTCAAAAAATGGAAATATACTAGAACCGCATTGAGCAAAGCAACACAACCTTCAGAGGAATCATCCCCAGTCGGGAAGCACGCTGTGCTGGGAAAATCACACTAGATGTGCCGGAGAACTATAGGTCCGAAGAAATTACATTCCAAGTGGCCCCTTTCAGTAGTGGATACCACGCCCTTTTAGGACGGGAGGCATTCACGATCTTCCAAGCCATACCCCATTATGGGTACATGAAGCTCAAAATGCCCGGGCCCAACGAAATCATCACTCTCGCTAGTGATCCGGACACAGCACTCCGCGCCGAAAACAAAACAGCCGCATTGGCCCTCGAGGCATTATCCGAAGCCCTTTTGGCCGAGGAATTAACTGCGCTACGCTCCACAGTGGACAGGGACGACGTGATACTTGACAAGAGATCCAAGTCCACCTCTTTTAAACCAGCGGATGAAATAGTCAAATTCCAAGTCCACCCAACGGACCCTACAAAAACAGCCTCCATCGGGGCCTCAGTTAAATCCCGTCGTGGACGCCGCACTACGAGAGTTCCTGCGTGAGAATTGGGACATATTCGCTTGGCACCCCTCAGACATGCCAGGAATCCCACGCAGGTTGGCCGAGCACAGCCTCAATATCCTAAAGGGATTCAAGCCGGTCAAGCAGGCTCTTCGGCGTTTCTTTGAACCTAAGAGACAGGCTATTGGAGAGGAACTAGCCAAGTTATTGGAGGCCGGATTCATTAGAGAAATAAAACACCCGGACCGGCTAGCAAACCTAGTGATGGTACCAAAGAAGGACAAATCCTGGCGCCTATGTGTCGATATCAAGGACCTCAACAAGGCTTGCCCAAAGGATCCCTTCCCCCTCCCCCGCATTGATCAAATTATCGATGCTACCGCAGGACATGAGTCATTGTGTTTCCTCGACGCATACTCCGGCTACCACCAAATCAAGATGGCGGAGTCCGACCAAGCCGCTACGACATTTATCACACCATACGGCCCCTTCTGTTTCAACACAATGCCTTTTGGGCTCAAAAACGCCGGCGCAACATATCAGCGCATGATTCAGACATGTCTAGAGAAACAGATCGACAAAACAGTAGAGGCATATGTAGATGATGTGGTCGTCAAAACCAAACACGTCGACTCTCTAATAGATGACTTGAGTCTCACATTCGACAACCTCCGAACATACGACATCAAGCTCAATCCGGAAAAATGCGTTTTCGGCGTACCAACCGGAAAGCTCCTGGGCTTCATTATCTCCAGTAGAGGAATTGAAGCTAATCCGGCCAAAATCCGAGCTTTGTCATAGTTGGCTAACCCAACATACCTCAAACAAATCCAGAAATTAACTGGATGTGTGGAGGCTCTAAGCCGCTTTATCTCCCGCTTAGGAGAAAAGGCATTACCCCTTTATCGCCTCCTTCGGCGCACCGAACACTTCGAGTGGACGGACGCTGCCACAGCCGGATTGGAAGAAATAAAAGCCATACTGGCAACCAACCCAATCCTGGCCGCGCCAAACATTGGCGAACCAAAGCTGTTATACATTGCGACAACTCATCAGGTTGTAAGCGCAGTGCTCATCATCGAACGAGAAGCAGACGGACATAAATTCCCTCTTCAAAAGCCGGTATATTATGTATCCACTGTCCTCACTCCATGCAAATCATGGTACCCACATTATCAAAACATAGCCTATGCGGTATTCATTGCATCCCGGAAGCTGCAACACTACTTTCAAGAGTGTTCGATTACAGTAGCCTCGGAAGTGCCACTTAATGATATTATAAACAACCGCGACGTCACGGGCCAGATTGCCAAATGGGCCATTGAGCTCCTCCCGTTCGACATAACATACAAACCACGGTGAGCCATTAAATCGCAAGTATTGGCCGACTTTGTCGCCGAATGGACGGAAGCCAAACTCCCTAAAGAGTACGACGCATACTCCAATTGGACCATGCACTTCGACGGCTCCAAAATGCTGGCTGGTCTAGGGGTTGGCGTCGTCCTGACGTCCCCAACCGGAGATACACTTCAATACATACTGCAGATACTGTATACAGACTCCAACAACGCAGCCGAATACGAAGCCCTACTACATGGTCTTCGGCTGGTAGTTTCCATGGCATTCAACGCTTGGAGGTGCGCGGGGATTCGAACCTCGCAATATCCCAAAAAATGGAGACTTCGATGCCAAGGATCCGAAGATGGCGGCCTATCAAAACGCCATCCTAAAGATGTCAGCTCGGTTCGAGGGGCTCGAATTTCACCATGTGGCTCAGGAAAACAATCAGGCGGCGGATATCCTCGCCTGCATTGGCGCAAAACGCGATGCGGTCCCCCCAACATCTTTTTGGAGAGGCTGTTTAAGCCATCCGTGGTATGGAAAGGGGACACCAGTAACAATAGTTCGGACCCGGCCAAAATGCCCGATACCGAACACTGACATAATCGGAGGCTCTGCCACCGAAATAACACTTTCAGCCCATGTCATAATGGTCGTCATTGCCCCGTGGACAGAACCATTCTTGGCCTACCTAACTAGGCAGGAACTTCCCGAGGACCAAAATGAGGCACGATGCATAGTGCGGTGGTCTAAAGCCTACAGGGTCCACGAGGGAGAGCTGTATAAAAAAGCACTACCGGAGTCCTTCAAAGGTGCATCTCCGAAGAGGAAGGGCAGAAGCTTTTGGCAGAAATTCACGCCGGACTCGGCGGCCACCACGCTGCAGCCCGGGCCCTTGTAAGCAAGGCCTTCCGTACAGGTTTTTATTGGCCGACGGCCCGGGCAGACGCACATGACTTGGTCCAACGCTGCGTCGGTTGCCAGCTTTTTGCAAACCAAAGCCACATGCCACCCACCGCCCTCCAAACAATCCCCATTACCTGGCCCTTCGCGGTCTGGGGGCTTGACATGGTTTGACCCCTTAAAGGGGGAACCCATAAGAAAAAAATACTTATTGGTCATGGTGGATAAATTCACCAAATGGATAGAAGCCAAACCTGTTAAAACAGCCAAATACAGACCGGTGATAGACTTCATATCCGGGGTTGTACATCGTTATGGCGTCCCCCACAGCATCATCACTAACAACGGCACGAACTTCACGGCTGATGAGGTAAAACTCTGGTGCAGCAACATGGGCATCAAGCTCGATTATGCTTCCGTCTATCACCCACAAACCAACGGCCAAGTTGAGCGAGCAAATGGTCTTATCATGAGCGGCATTAAACCCAGATTAGTGCAGTCCTTAAAGGAGTCTAACACGCACTGGGTAGAGGAGCTCGACTCCGTACTCTGGGGGCTGCGGACCACGCCGAATCGTACTACCGGATATACACCATTATTTATGGTGTACGGCGCAAAGGCAGTTCTATCCTGCGACATAATTCATGACTCACCTCGAGTGCGCATGTACGAATAAAGAGAAGCTAAGCTCGATCGGCAGGACAGTCTGGACACCCTGGAGGAGGAGCGCGACGTGGCAAAAGCCCGTTCCGCATTCTATCAGCAACAGGCTCGTAGATACCAAAGCAGAGAAGTACGGGCCAAAATTATAACGTTGGCGAGTTAGTTCTACGCCTGTCGGAGAATAAAAAGACCAAGCTCGAGCCCAAATGGGAAGGTACCTTCATTATTGACCAAGTTCTGACCGGTGGAGCGTACCGTCTGTGGGATGCGTCGAATAATCGACTTGAGCCGAACCCATGGAACGCAGCCAGGCTCCGAAGATTCTACGCCTAGCGCCGGACTCTATGTTCGTCTCCTTCCTCTGTCCATTTTTTGCATATACATTATCTATTTTTTATCTTTCTTTCCTTTATTCTTTCTCAAGGCCTTCAAGGGCCAACTTGTGCCTCGCTTGCACACTATACACGCGCTAACCGCGCTCATTATACCTGGGGGCTTCTTACACAGAAGCTTAATTATATTTCTAGGCTTTATGCCCCGCACATGTGTTATTCTTCCGCATGTACCTTTTCTTCGCCATTATATGCATCGATATGACTTAAGTTTTGGCCAATCTGGGTTGCCTAGCTCTTGTATTTATGCCCTATGTTCCCGTTAATTCGGCTAGGGCATAAGGGGAGCACCTCTGCGATTGTTACTGTCGGGTCAGCCGGATGTGTACCTCAGACTGGGTGAAGCCAAAAGCTAGCGTTCTTAAGGGAATATTCGGTCGGCGAACAAAAGATGATTTTTATTTATTTTCCACATATGCCCCCAGATGTTTTTTCCCACGTCTCCTCTCGCAGTCAGGACATGCACCTTAGGGCATGCGTACCCAGGGAAAGGAACCCCTAACGGAACTATTCTCTTAGGAAGATGTTTCTTACTACCCATGTAATATAACATAACTAGTTGGGTACTTGTCTGTTCAAGCACTACTGACCCCTACACCTGGTTTCCACGCATACCCCGGTTCTTATATAACTGAGCGGGTATTCGGAAACACTCCGGACTATCGGGTCCTGAGGTTGAAGCGAAAAGGTCCGCCATGACAAATGATTTACAATCCGGCTAGAAGGCATTATACATGTCACTTTAATCACATAGTCATGTAGACTGACTAAATTCCTCTTCTATACCATGCAATAGGCTGTCTAGCCTACAATCCTGTTGGGAATACTTTGCGGCTAATTCTACTTGCCCATACACTAAGCTAACGGGGATCTCTTTCCCATCGGGCCCCACAGGTCCGACCTCGGCCATGTGGTTTGGGTCAGCTTTGGTATACCGCGTCTTCACCATGGCCCAGGCTTCTCGGGCACCTTGATGGCAGGCTGATATCTTCCATAATCGGAAGCGCCGCCATGCTCCCTTGAGCTTCTCCGCAAGCTCTCCAATGCCTTCTGGCAGGGAGACGGATGGCCACAAGGCCTGGGCAATACCTTGCATCACTTGCCGAACTTGTTCGTGCAGTTGTGAGAGCTCGGATAGAAGATCACCCGCAGACCCAGGCATCTCCTCCGCGGGACGACCCGTCAGCATACCTGCAGACATAACTTTGTTAGCCGGCTTCTCCGCCGTCCCCTTTTTAAGGGTTCGTTCAAGCACTTACTGAAAATGCCGCGTCGAAGCCAATTATTCTCCTTCTCGGAGTCCGCAAGCTGGGCTCGAACATGTTTCAGTTCCATGCTCAGCTTGGTATTGGCGTCTTGGAGATTGTTTTTCTCCCGCCTGACCTCAGTCAACACACGTTCGCCAGCCTGTAGCTGTCGTACGGCATGCTCGTCCTCCGGATTCTCTCTAGATTCATCTGCAATATCTATTGTTAGATCTGCAGCCACGTCGCACGCTATATGGTACCTATCATTCTTTGAAACAAATGTTACCAGCTGGGGACTTTTTAGGTTCCTTCAATGCGGCAACGGCGGCCCGAAGTTGGGTCTTGCATTCATCCAGCTCCTGTGACAGACGAGTATTCTTCTCTGTAAGAACCTGCACAATAGATGATCCTTAAATCAGTTCTGCCAACTATTTCAAGTCTCAGGGGCTACCGATACATATAATCGTCAGATTTGCTTACCCGTACATCCCTTACATACTGGTCCGTGGCTCTGGCTAGACCACTTTGAGCAGAACGGAGGTACGCGTCTCCAGAATTGAAGGCATCAAATGCCTCTAGTGAGAAGCAAGCGTCACAGAGTACGGCCCGGCGACGCCTATGATTCATGGTGCTCTCCACTTCTGAACTTGTAGCGGATAGTCTATCCGCATCCTCTGTAGGGGGGGGGTATCCGGCATCCGCCCCATGTCGGCTTCCGCCTCTATGTCCGGTCCTGGAGCCCGACTGGTGGAAGCATGATCGGCAGCCTCACCAGACATATTCTGGCGAGCGTTTTTTCTGTTAAAGAAACATGGACGTCATTACATTTTGAGAAAGACGACAACCATGGAGTGGGGTTTTTGTCATACCTCTGCGCCGGCATCTCCATCCTGACTGCCTTCCTTTTTGGCCTACCCAGCCTCGGCGCCTCTTGTTGGCGAGTTGCTGCGGGTTCGGCACGGCGTCCCGAATGCCTTCCCTATCAAACACCTTATGTATATGGTAGGTGAAGTATCTAAAAGGGGATCCTAGTTTTCGGAGTTGGGATTTTGGTTTTTCTTACGAGCAACGCAGGGAGTAGTCCGGGATAGTCGGCCATAATGGCCACCATGGCGTCATCACAGCTCAACTGATAGAACTGTCGGTCTATCAGCTCCATGAATATGTCCGGATCTTCTTCGAGTCCGGGACCGAGGGCCCGGTCGGGGTCCTCTGGTTGTGGGGATGGGCTGTTGACCTCCCTTATGGCTTTTCGTAGTTCCTGCCGTGAAATGGAAAGGTAAGTACCTGCAACAAAGAATGCGGGAAGAATGGGAGTAAGGAGATATAACTCGCCCAGCTTGGAGGGTTGTACATGGAGAATCCATCCCATGGTTTGATGCGGATGAACTCCTCTTCCTCTCCCTTGAACAACTCGGACATGATTTTTGCTAAAGCAGCAGCGTTGTCCGGACCCTTGCGCCCGCAACGGGTGGCATCGTCTTCCCCGTTAAAACACCACAGGGGGTGCCCTCGATATTGAAGTGGCTGTACTCCCCGCATTATGCATATTGACATAACCTCGATTATTGTCAATCCTGATTGAGCCAGCGCTTTAATCCGGTTCATCAGGTAGAGGACTTCCCCATTGTCTTCCTCCTAGGGGCTCCGTGGGCGCCAGCTTCGGCGTTTCTTCAGAGGAGCATTATTGAACTCAGGTAGACCCCGCTAAACAGGGTCTGGAAGGGGGACGTCCTCCATATAAAACCATTCTGAAGGCCAGTCCTTGGATGTCTTCTTCGGAGTGCCGGACAGGTATCCGGTTTCGGTGATGCGCCATATTTCGGCTCCGACCACTTGATAAAGTGACCCCTCCTATGTGCGGGGGCCGAGGCAAAATAACCTTTTCCACAGCTCGAAATGAGCCTCGCAGCCCAAGAATAACTCGCAGAGGGCAACATAGCCGGCGATGTGTAATATGGAAGCAGGGGTGAAATTATGCAGTTGGAGGCCGTAAAACTCCAGGAGCCCGCGGTGGAACGGATGGATTGGAAATCCAAGTCCCCTTAATAAATAAGGAACAAGGCATACCCGCTCCCCCGTAGAGGGGCTGGGGAAGCTCTCCACCATTGTAGGTGGCGAGCCTGGCTCGGACAGGAACCATATACGCTGGAGGGAGAAATCCCTTAGTCTGTAGTTCGACTAATCGACTGTGTGGGACTGAACACCTCTCCCAATCACCGGGCTTAGGGCTACGGGGGCGGGAGGAGGAGCTGCGAAGGTCGGCCATGTTGGAGTGGATTTTTCCGAAGCGCTCTCTGATGGATTCTCGCTGGGGGAGGATGATATGGATTGGATCTAAGAATCCCCATCCCTTTAATAGGAAATTTATTTATCTGGCTAGGGGGCGAATGTAAAAACGCCCTAGCGCCTCGTATTCATTCGACGCGTGGAAGATAGCCCTTATTGGGCGCAGAAGCCAAGAGGTCCAACATTTATGGGGCCGGACACTGCTTAACCAACGTTCGAAATTTGGAGAAGAACCCGCCTTGCAATACCGAGGACAATACTGCACACCAGACTCATCATCATTGAAGCCTGGTTCGGGGGCTACTGAGGGAGTCCTGGATTAGGGAGTATCCGGACAGCCGGATTATATCCTTTGGCCGGACTCTTGGACTATGAAGATACAAGATTGAAGACTTCGTCCCGTGTCCGGATGGGACTCTACTTGGCGTGGAAGGCAAGCTAGGCAATACGGATATGTATATCTCCTCCTTTGTAGCCGACCTTGTGTAACCCTAGCCCCCTCCGGTGTCTATATAAACCGGAGGGTTTTAGTCCGTAGGACAACATACAATCATACCATAGGCTAGCTTCTAGGGTTTAGCCTCTCCGATCTCGTGGTAGATCAACTCTTGTACTACTCATATTATCAAGAACAATCAAGCAGGACGTAGGGTTTTACCTCCATCAAGAGGGCCCGAACCTGGGTAAAACATCGTGTCCCCTGCCTCTGGTTACCATCCGCCTTAGACGCACAGTTCGAGACCCCCTGCCCGAGATCCGCCGGTTTTGACACCGACACCAACCATCTCCAGCGGTAGTACCGTGGCTTGCCACTGTAGTACCGCAAACCCAAGAAAGTGCATATTTCGACAAAATAGAGAAACACGGCCTTTGCAATGCACACTTCGAGCAACCGGACACGCAAGAGAGCACAAAAGAAACAAATTAAACACTAACTAAGCCCAAAAGAAAGCAAAAAGACAACGAGGACCGAACACAAACCAAAACCTCTCAAGAAGCGAGGGCGGTGGCCGGAGCCACCTATGTTTGAGTCAATTGGTATGGCACCGTGAAGAATTATCCTTGGGCCCATGACCAAAAGTCGTCTTTGAAGCACAAGTACCATCAACAATGGCGAATGTGAAAGAGTTGATCAATTTATGCATAATGGGGGAGGGAGAGTTCATTGAGAGAACAACACTCCCCCTATGTCCATGCCTACACCTAAACAGGACCTCAAGATGAGTATGGTGGTGTGTGCAAAGGTTCAAGCCACATTGCCCAAATCAATGATATTTAGCTCATGCCTTAACATGCGAAATCTTGCATCATCCAAAGGCTTCATGAAAATATCTGCAAGGTTATCATGAGTGTTGACATAGTTGAGCTCAATTTCCCCTCGCCTAATGTGATCCCGGATGAGGTGATACCGAATCTCAATATGCTTCGTCTAGAAGTGTTGCACCCGGTTGCGGGAAATCTTTATGGCACTCTCATTGTCACACCAAAGAGGCAATTTGTCACAAATGACAATGTAATCCTTTAAAGTTTGCCTCATCCATAGAAGTTGAGCACATCAACTACTGGCTGCCACATACTCCGCTTTGGTGTATGAGAGAGACACACAACTTTGCTTCTTATAAGACCAACCCACCAAAGAGCAACCAAGAAATTGGCACCCTTCGAAAGTTGACTTCCTATTCACTTTGTCTCCCACCCAACCCGAGTCCGAAAAGCCCACAAGGTGGAAGTTAGCTCCTTTTGGGTACCATAAACCAAAGTTTGGGGTATGAGCTAAATATCAAAAGATTTGCTTGACCACCACATAGTGGCTTTCCTTAGGTGCGGCTTGAAACCGTGCACAAATTCCCACACTCAACATGATATCCGGTCTAGATGCACAAAGGAAAAGCAAGGAGCCAATCATGGAATGATATACCTTTTGATCCACCGCTTTACCATTGGGATCTTTGTCAAGTTGGAATTTGACGGGCATTGGAGTGGGAGCCAGCTTGACCTCACTTAGCTTGAATCTATTGAGCATGTCTTGAGTGTATTTGGCTTGGTTGATGAAGGTTCCTTCTCTTCTTTGTTTGATTTCGAACCTAAGAAAGAACTTCAACTCTCCCATCATGGACGTCTTGAACTTCTAGGTCATGAGAGTGGCAAACTCCACATTGAAAGCTTTGTTAGGAGAACCAAAGATAATATCACCAACATATAGTTGGCATACAAACAACTCCCCTTTGACCTTCTTAGTAAAAAGAGTGGGGTCGATTTTCCCAAATTCAAACCCACGATCTTGCAAAAACTCGATAAGGTGCTCATACCATGCAATTGGGGCTTGTTTAAGGCCATAGAGTGCCTTATCGAGTTGGTGCACATGATTGGGGAACTCAGGATCCTCAAACCCCCGGGGGTTGTTTGACATACACCAACTCATTAATAGGACCATTAAGAAAAGAACTCTTCACATCCATTTGTTGCAACTTGAAGTTATGATATGAAGCATAAGCAATCAACAAATGAATAGATTCAAGGCGAGCAATGGGAGCAAAGGTTTCACCGTAGTCGATACCCTCGACTTGGGAATAGCCTTGTGCTACCAAATGAGCCTTGTTACGAATGACAATCCCATGGGCATCTTGCTTGTTCTTGAATATCCACTTAGTTTCAATAACATTATGGTTCCCCTTTGGCATTGGCACCAATCTCCACACCTTGTTGTGCTCGAAGTTGTTGAGTTCTTCATGCATGGCATTGAGCCAATCCGGATCCTCGAGCGCCTCACAGACCTTTTGGGGTTCAACACAAGACACAAACGCGTGATGTTCACAATAGTTTGCTAATTTTCTACGAGTGCTTACCCCCTTTCTTAAGCTTCCAAGCACATTATTCATGAGATGATCTTTGGCAGTGAGCTTGGATGCAATCTTGGCGGCACGACGCTACAATTCCTCCTCAAGAGAGAGTTGATGAGCGGTAACTTGATCATCTTGAGCGTCGTCTTGAGCTTGCACTTGTTCTTGAGCTTGCTCTTGATCTTGAACTTGCTTGGTGGTAAGGACTTGACCTTGGGCATCAGTTGGTGGTTCACCACCATCTTGAGGTTGATCTTGCCCTTGATCTTGTTCATTTGCTTGAGGGCCTTCACTTTGTTCTTTAGAAGCGTGTGGGACTTGGGTTGGTGGTGGTTCCACTTGAGTGGAGCATTGTCCTTCTCCTTCGGCCACAAGGGGTTCCTCAATGGGTAGGATATGACCAACACCCATTCCTCTTATGGCTTGGGGAGGAATTTCATCACCTACATCGCAAGTACCACTTTGCTCCACTTGGGAGCCCTTATTCTCATCAAACTCCACGTTACACGTCTCCTCAATGAGCCCCGTAGACTTGTTGAGGACACAGTAAGCATGAGAGTTTGTAGCATAACCAACAAATATGCCCTCATGAGCTCTAGCCTCAAATTTATACAGACGAACACCTTTCTTGAGAATGAAAAACTTACAACTAAACACCCAGAACTACTTGAGGTAGGGCTTGTTGATGGTAAGTATCTCGTATGGAGTCTTGTTCAAGCCTTTGTGGAGATAGAGCCGATTGGATGCATGACAAGCGGCATGGATGGCTTCGGCCCAAAAGTTGTACGGAGACTTGAACTCCCCATCATGGTCCTTGCCGCGTCCTTCAACGTCCGGTTCTTCCTCTACGCAACACCATTTTGTTGAGGGGTGTATGGTGCGGAATATTGATGCTTGATCACCTCATCACTAGGGAACTCATCCAAGGTGTAGTTCTTGAACTCGGTGCCATTGTCACTTTTTATTGTCAAGATCTTTGCATTTTGTTAACATTGAGCTTCATTTGCAAAGTCGATGACGGTTTGTTGGGTCTCACTCTTCCTCTTGAAGAAATATACCCAAGTGTATCTTGAATAATCATCCGCAATAACCAAGCAATAATTTCTACCCCCAAGACTATCAAAGGATGGAGGCCCAAAGAGATCCATGTGAGGAGCTCCAATGGCCTCTTTGAGTAGATGATAGTCGTGGGAGGGTCAGTCTTCTCATGTAGCTTTCCTTCGATACAAGCACTGCAAGCACAATCTTTGGCAAAACTAACATTTGTTAGTCCACGGACATGGTCCCCCTTGAGAAGACTTTGGAAAGATCTCATATTGACGTGGGCTAAACGGCGATGCCAAATCCATCCCACGTCAACTTTAGACATTAGGCATGTCGCGGTCTTAGTGGGTCACTCTAAAAAGTTAATCACATAAAGACCATTCTCGACATGACCAACAAAGGCTACTTTAAGAGTCTTGCTCCATAAGAGGGCCACGGTTGTTGGGTTCTACGGTAGGGTGCGTCGACTGCAAATTAAAATTTTCCTACACGCAGAACAACCAAGAACATGCTATGGGAGATGGATCACAAATTGTTACCACTAGACGCGCAGTGCCGTGCAGCGGAAGAAGAGTTGGTGCAGCGCATCCGCGTGGCTCGTCTGATCTCCCTCGAACATCCGGTCGTCGGTTCCCACGTACAGGTTCGCCGGAGCGGCGCAAGTGCACCGCCTCTAACATATCCGCATGTGCAGGAGGAACACCGTGCGGTGGACTGCTAGGTCCGATCACACAGTCGGCGGTCGAGTGGAGGTGGCTATTCGCAACACATTCAAACCCTAGTGACAGCGCCGAAGCGATCTATCACATGAGTGTGCTGCACCCCCACTTTATATAGGCGTCCGTCGCGGTCTCAATAGTTGGGCCTCGCACGGACCCTAAAGCCCATAAGTCTACTCAACCAGAATCCGAACACAGCTCGGATCACATCCTACCAGTGTCCTCGGATCCTACCTCATAGGTTCCTTCCCTTAAGCGCGCGACCCCTTAGGTTCAAGCCGGCTTGGTCGCAGTTTGGATCACCTCCGAACTGCACGGTTGGAAGCAGCCCCTAGCAAGGCATGTCGAACACCAAGCAGACTATGAAGCTGGTTAGGCGAACCTGTACATCATACTTCCATTCCTTTTGCCTCACGATAGATGTTGTCGGGCTCAATGCGAGTCTGTCATCCTTATGCTAGCCCGACCTCTTTCTCGTTCCAGTGATGCCGACCACAAACCAGATTATCTCATAATCCTAATCACATGGCCATGCTTATCTTGGTCGGATCACACGAGGGGCCCAGAGTATATCTCTCCTGATCGGAGGGTTAAATCCCATCTTGCTCGACCATGTCTTGCAGCATGGGTCTGGACAAGCCCGAAACCTACCTTTGTAACTACCCAGTCACGGAGTAGCGTTTGGTTTTCCCAAGCAAGTCTGTCACCATCCCGAGTACATGTGCCAGCTCAAGTCTTAGGACATAGAACGTATGCTGTACTAGAGACTCACAGATGACATATCGCTGCGTCTCATAGTTGGGTCTGTCTGACTCGGACCTTATCTCAACTCGGATCCGACTACGTCGAATCCGACCAGATCCTTCTGAGTCCATATTACCCGGTTAGCATCCAATGCTCCATGGCTAGTGAGACCAAGCCATCGATCGTGTCATATGCTAGTCTAGTCAGCTGCGCGTCCACACAACCCTTTCGACTAGGGACCTTTTAGGACGTTCATCATACAATGCATAGTCCCACAAACAAGCCACGTACTTGCTGATACACATCATTGATAATGTCCAAGGACTATCTTTATTCATAAACACATAGGAAATATCATCACACATGATTGCCTCTAGGGCATATCTCCAACAGTCTCCCACTTGCACTAGAGTCAATCAAATAGACATCGAATGCCCATAGCTCTAATGTGCCCCTCTGAAAGTGCAACTATCCCTAGGTGGTTTTGGTAATTCATAACAACATATAGCTCATTGAGCTAATGCTATTTCAAGATGATTATTTCAGGAAAGCTCAATGATTGGCATGGCATGGATGTGAAAGTGGAACCCTCAAAATGCTAAGGACAAAGAATTGGCTCAAGCTCAAAAGTTCAAGACTCTTCATTTTATATTTTAGTGATCCAAGATCACATTGAGTCTTTAGGAAAAGCCAATACTATCAAGGAGGGATGAGGTGTTGCTTAATGAGCCTCTTGCTTTATGTGCTTGGTGATATGCTCCAAAATCCTCAACCACTTTTCCATAGCCACAAATGACCTAAACACTAAGCCAAACTCGGTCATACCGATTCTTTCAATCCGGCGCCACCGAGTTTCACTTGTCATTTGCCACTGCCAAACCCTAGCAATTCGGTCCTACTGATAAGGATCTCGGTCTCACCGAGATGGGATTGCAAACTCTCTGTTTCCCTTTCGTAACTTTTCGGTCTCACCGAAAGAGCGAATCGATCCCACCGAGATTGCAATGTAAACTCTCTGTTTCCTTCTTGTAACTTTTCGATCTCACCGAAAGAGCGAGTCGGTCCCACCGAGTTTGCCTGACCAACTCTCTGGTTAGCTTATTGCCAAACTCTGTCTCACCGAGTTTGTGCAATCGGTCTCACCGAGATTACGTTATGCCCAAACCCTAACCGAATCGGTCCTACCGAGTTGCATGTGAGTCCCACCGAAATTCCTAACGGTCACTAGGTTTACTATTTCGGTCCGACCGAGTTTTCTTATCCGGTCCCACCGAGATTGGTAAATTGTGTGTAACGGTTGGATTTTGTGTGGAGGCTATATATACCCCTCCACCTCCTCTTCACTCGTGGAGAGAGCCATCAGAACACATACACCATTCCAACTCATATGTTCTGAGAGAGAACTACCTACTCATGTGTTGAGACCAAGATATTCCATTCCAACCATATGAATCTTGATCTCTAGCCTTCCCCAAGTCGCTTTCCACTCAAATCTTCTTTCCACCAGATCCAAATCCTATGGGAGAGAGTTGAGTGTTGGGGAGACTATCATTTGAAGCACAAGAGCAAGGAGTTCATCATCAACACACCATTTGTTACTTCTTGGAGAGTGGTGTCTCCTAGATTGGCTAGGTGTCACTTGGGAGCCTCCGACAAGATTGTGGAGTTGAACCAAGGAGTTTGTAAGGGCAAGGAGATCGCCTACTTCGTGAAGATCTACCGCTAGTGAGGCAAGTCCTTCGTGGGCGATGGCCATGGTGGTATAGACAAGGTTGCTTCTTCGTGGACCCTTCGTGGGTGGAGCCCTCCGTGGACTCGCGCAACCGTTACCCTTCGTGGGTTGAAGTCTCCATCAACGTGGATGTAGGATAGCACCACCTATCCGAACCACGGGAAAAACATCCGTGTCTCCAATTGCGTTTGAATCCTCAAAACCCTTCCCTTTATATTCTTGCAAGTTGCATGCTTTACTTTCCGCTGCCAATATACTCTTTGCATGCTTGCTTGAATTGTGTGATGATTGCTTGACTTGTCCTAAGATAGCTAAAATCTGCCAAGAACTAGAATTGGGAAAAGGTTAAGTTTTTATTTGGTCAAGTAGTCTAATCACCCCCCCTCTAGACATACTTTCGATCCTACACCCTCATGTCTGGATTGTGGAAGCGGCTTAGTCAATAGATCTGCAACATTTGCATCCGTGTGAATTTTGCATAACTCAACATCGCCATTCTTTATGATCTTTCGTATCAGGTGATATTTCCGATCTATGTGTCTGGTCTCGTGGTGATCCCTCGGCTCCTTGGCTTGTGCGATGGCACCAGAATTATCACAATAAAGGTCCAATAGTTTTACCGAGGCTAGGAAAATACCAAGATCATCCAGAAAGTTCCGGATCCAAACACCTTCCTTTGCAGCTTCAGAAGCCGCAATGTATTTGGCTTCTATGGTAGAATCGGCCATCGTATCTTGCTTGGAACTCATCCAGCTCACTTCTCCTCCATTCATGACATACATGAATCCAGACTGTGATCGACAATCTGGAAACTAGCATCGGCGTAACCTCTTACGACGAGCTCTTCCTCACGTCCATAAACTAGGAACAACTCTTTAGTCCTTTTCAGGTACTTCAAAATAGTCTTTATCGCTGCCCAGTGACTCTTACCTGGGTTGGCCTGGTATCTACTTGTTAGGCTTATTGCAAAAGCAACATCAGGTCATGTACATATCATGGCATACATGATGGATCCAATTGTCGAGGCATACGGAATCCGACTCATCCTGCTTTGCTCATCAGATGTTGAAGGACTCTGAGTCTCGCTTAGTCTTATACCATGTGAGCAGGCAAGAACCCTTTCTTGGCCTCACTCATGTTGAACCACTTCAACACTTTATCTATATATGTGCTTTGTCTCAAGCCGAGTAGCCTCCTCGATCTATCTCTATAGATCTTGATGCCTAAAATGTAAACTGCCTCACCAAGGTCCTTCATTGAAAACTTGCCATTCAATGATTCCTTGACCGAGTTCAACATCAAAACATCATTTTCGATCAGTAGTATGTCATCCACATACAAGATCAAAACCACAATTGAGCTCCCACTTAACTACTTGTATAAACAAGCATCCTCATCGCTTTTGATGAAACCAAGACCAGTGATGACCTCATCATAATGAATGTTCCAACTCCGAGACGCTTGCCTCAACCCATAAATGGATCTCTTGAGCTTCCATACTTTACTAGTGCTAGTCGGATCGACAAAACCCTCGGGCTGTATCATATACACGTCCTCGGTTAAATTTCCATGAAGGAAACTCGTTTTGACATCCATCTGCCATATCTCGTAATCGAAATATGCAGCTATAGCTAGTACGATCCTCACTGACTTCAGCTTCGCTACCGGTGACTAAGTCTCATCGTAGTCAATTCCTTGAACTTGTCCATAACCTTTAGCGACAAGCCGAGCTTTGTGGATCTAAACATTTTCATCCACATCGGTTTTCTTCTTAAAGACCCATTTGCAGCCAATGGCCTTTACGCCAGGCGGCAGATCAACCAAGTCCCAGACTTGATTTTCATCCATGGATTTTAACTCGGATCTCATGGCCTCTAGCCATGCCTCAGAATCTGGGCTCACCATCGCTTTCGCATACGTGGCTGGCTCGTTGCTTTCTAGCAACAATACATCACACACTCTGTGCAATCTTTCCGACCTTCGTGGTTCCGGTGTCGCTTCCACTACGGGTTCCCTGACTGGCTCTGGTATGATCTCATCACCAGCCAAGCTGTCCCCAAGTGGTCCTCGAATTTCTTCGAGTTGGACCGTCCTCCCACTGGCCTCCCATCTGAGAAACTCTTTCTCAAGGAAAACCCCATTCCGAGCAACAAACACTTTGTTCTCTTCCCAGTTGTAGAAGCTATATCCCAAGATTTCCGTTGGAGATCCCACAAATATGCCTGTATCCGACTTAGGTGTAAGCTTATCTGACATAAGTCACTTGACAAATGCTTCACAACCCCAAATCTTTAGAAAAGACAAACTAGGAGTCTTCCGGTCCACATCTCATGTGGTGTCTTGTCTACGGATTTTGATGGTACCCTGTTAAGTGTGAAAGCTGCAGTTTCTAGACCATATCCCTAGAATGACAAGGGTAAATCCGATTTGCTCATCATTGACCGGACCATGTCCAACAAGGTCCTATTCCTCCGTTCCAACATGTCGTTTCTCTGAGGCGTACCCGGAGGTGTGAGCTAAGGTACTATACCTCGGCTTTTCAGATGATCATCAAACTCCTGGCTCATGTACTCACCTCCATGATCATATCGTAGAAGCTTTATAGTCTTGCCGAGCTGATTCTCAACCTTGTTTTGAAACTCTTTGAACTTTTCAAAAGTTTCCGACCTGTGCCTCATCAAATAGATATATCCATGTCTACTCAAATCATCGGTAAAAGTCACGAAGTACGGATAGCCACCTCTGGCAGTTGTGCTCATTGGACCACACACATCACTATGTATAAGTTCCAATAGCTCGGACGCCATCTCACAACTCTTTGCAAAAGGAGACTTAGTCATCTTGCTGAGCAAGCATGATTCGCATGTCTCGAACGACTCAAAGTCGGACGAAGTTAGGAGCCCATCATCATGGAGCTTCTTCAAGTGTTTCAGACTAATGTGTCCAAGCCGGCAATGCCAGAAGTATGTCGGATTTATCTCATTAGGCTTATGACTCTTGACATTCACATTATAGACCGGTTCATGTTCTATATTTAATATAAATAGCCCATAAACGATGGGTGCATAGCCGTGGAACATACCATTCAAATACAACGAACAACCATTGTGCTTTAAATTGAATTCATAACCCTGACTCGTCAAGCATGAGGCAGAAATAATGTTCCTACTAAGTGCAGGAATGTAATAACAATTATTCAATTCCAAAATAAATCCAGAAGGAAGCTAGAGCTGCATCGTGCCGACCTCCAATGCAGCAACCCTTGCTTTGTTGCCGACCCTGATGTCAATCTCCCCTTATGCCACACGCCTAGTTCTTACTAGCCCCTACATCGAGTTGCAAATATGAACAACCGATCCGGTATCAAATACCCAAGAGCTGCTAGGTATGTCAGCAAGGTAAATGTCTATAACATATGCAACAAGTTTACCTTTGCCCGAAGAAGCATTTTCGGCCTTCTTGCCATGCTCTGCAAGCCACTTGCTACAGTTCCTCTTCCAGTGACCGGTCTCCTTGCAATGATAGAAAATTTTCTTCGAGTCTGGTCCAGACTTCGGCGCGGCGGTGGAGGTTATCGTCTCTGTGCCCTTTGCCTTAATCTTTTTCTTGGACCAACTCTTCTTGAATTTAGCCGATTTCTGCACCATCAACACTTGATGTGTGCTGATACGTCTCCAACGTATATATAATTTTTTTATTGTTCCATGCTATTATATATTCTGTTTTGGATGTTTAATGGGCTTTATTATACGCTTTTATATTATTTTTGGGACTAACCTATTAACCCAAGGCCCAGTGCAATTTTTTTTGCCTATTTCAGTGTTTCGTAGAAAAGGAATATCAAACAGAGTCCAAACAGAATGAAACCTCCAGGAACGTGATTTTTGGAACAAACATGATCCAGAGGACTTGGAGTGGACGTCAAGAAACAACCGAGGAGGCCACTAGGCAGGGGGCGCGCCCTCCCCCTCGTGGCTCAACCAACCTACTTCTTCCTCCTATATATACTCTTATACCCTGAAAACATCCAGGAGAACCACGAAACCCTATTTCCACCGCCGCAACCTTCTATACCCAAGAGATCCCATCTTGGGGCCTTTTCCGGAGCTCTGCCGGAGGGGGAATTGATCACAGAGGGCCTCTACATCAACTCCATGGCCCCTCCGATGATGTGTGAGTAGTTTACTTCAGACCCTTGGGTCCATATAGTTATTAGCTAGATGGCTTCTTCTCTCTCTCTCTCTCTTTGGATCTCAATACAAAGTTCTCCTCGATCTTCTTGGAGGTCTATTCGATGTAACTCTTTTTGTGTTGTGTTTGTCGAGATCTGATGAATTGTGGGTTTATGATCAAGTCTATCTATGAAAAATATTTGATTCTTCTCTGAAATCTTTTATGTACGATTGGTTATCGTTGCAAGTCTCCTCGAATTATCAGTTTGGTTTGGCCTACTAGATTGATATTTCTTGCAATGGGAGAAGTGCTTAGCTTTGGGTTCAATCTTGCAGTGCTCAATCCTAGTGACAGAAAGGGAAACGACACATATTGTATTGTTGCCATCGAGGATAAAAAGATGGGGTTTATATCATATAGCTTGAGTTTATCCCTCTACATCATGTCATCTTACCTAATGTGTTACTCTGTTCTTATGAACTTAATACTCTAGATGCATGCTGGATAGCGGTCGATGTGTGGAGTAATAGTAGTAGATGCAGGCATGAGTCGGTCTACTTGTCATGGACATGATGCCTATATAAAGTTTCATGCCAAGATATTCTCTTAATTATTCGCTTTTCTATCAATTGCTCAACAGTAATTTGTTCACCCACTGTAATACTTATGCTATCTTGAGAGAAGCCACTAGCGAAACCTACGGCCCCCGGGTCTATTCTCTATTATATTAATCTTCCGTTAACAAGCTATTTCAATTACCTTTTATTTTGCAATCTTTACTTTTAATCTTTATCATAAAAATACCAAAAATATTATCTTATCATCTCTATCAGATCTCACTCTCATAAGTGACCGTGAAGGGATTGACAACCCCTTTATCGCGTTGGTTGCGAGGTTCTTATTTGTTTGTGTAGGTACAAGGGACTTGCGTGTGGCCTCCTACTGGATTGATACCTTGGTTCTCAAAAACCGAGGTAAATACTTACGCTACTTTGCTGCATCACCCTTTTTTCTTCAAGGGAAAAGCAATGCAGTGCTCAAGAGGTAGCAAGAAGGATTTCTGGCGCCGTTGCCGGGGAGTCTACACACAAGTCAAGACATACCAAGTACCCATCACAAACTCTTATCCCTCACATTACATTATTTGCCATTTGCCTCTCGTTTTCCTCTCCCCCAATTCACCCTTGCCGTTTTATTCACCTTTTACCGTTTATTTTTCTTGTGCCATGGTCAATTCAATAAGGGCTAAGGGTCCTCTCCCGGGTTTTACTCTGGATAGTCCCTCTGTCCTCTCTAAGCTCATAAATAATGATGCTATGGAAAGACCTACCGGGGTTATCAATGAGAGTTTGAATAATTTTGATGAAGATGATCCTGGAATTTTTCGTTATTTACTTGATGAATCTTTGAAAGATGCTTGGGATAGGCTATTAAGGATCCGAGCTAGCTATGTGCCCCAATATCAAATTGAGATATACCTAAAAAGCTTTTATATTGGTTTACCCTCTTCGTTCAAACAATTTCTAGATTATATTTTTGAAGAAGGTTTTCTTGAGGGGGATCCCATAGATACTTATAAAAAGATGAAAACTATATTTGGGCACCCCATGAGTGAGAAGGTGGAATCCACCTCTCTTTTGTGCTTTTACCAAAATGAAATTATCAAAGAAATGAGGGCTAGTTTAGATGCAAATTTCCGTGACGTGCTTAATCTTTCTTCCACCATTAATGGCCATGTGCTCTCTCAAAATAGAAAGATAAATGGTATAGAAAAGAAATTTTCTCTTTTCTTTCCCAATACCAAAGATAGCAATACCTAGATCTATCCTTGCTTTTATGCCTAGCTAGGGGCGTTAAACGATAGCGCTTGTTGGGAGGCAACCCGATTTTATTTTTGTTTCTTGATTTTTGATTCTGTTTAGTAATAAATAATTCATCCAGAATCTGTTTAGATGTGATTTTATGCTTTTAATTAGTGTTTGTGCCAAGTAGAACCTTTGGGAAGACATGAGGAAAGTCTTTGCGATCTTGCTGTAAAAAACAGAAACTTTAGCGCTCACGAGATTTGCTGCCATTTTTTACTGGAGAGTGATATTTAGTTAATTATTTTTGCAAATGATTAATAGATAAATTCCTCACGTACAAAAGGTTATTTTAGAATTTTTGGGGTTACAGAAGAATTCGAAACCCACAGATTATTACAGACTATTCTGTTTTTGACAGATTCTGTTTTTCGTGTGTTGTTTGCTTATTTTGATGCATCTATGGTTAGTAATAGAGTTTATGAACCATAGAAAAGTTGGAATACAGTAGGTTTAAAACCAATATAAATAAATAATGAGTTCATTACAGTACCTTGAAGTGGTGCTTTGTTTTCTTTTACTAAGAGCATCTCCAACAGCCGCGCCAAAAGGCGCGCGCGGTAAACTTGGTTTTTAGCACGTGCTGGACGGTTTCGCGCGCTCCAACGGTGGCGGGAAAAAAGCGAGCGCGCGGCCAAGGGCGGCAGCTCACGCGCTACTTTTGGCGCGCCGCTTCCATCGCGCCTATAAATTGCGGCACTCACCACGCGCCTATCCACACTGCCACGTGCGCCTCGTAGCTTCTTCGCCGCTCCAGCGCGTCCACCGCTTCCTCTCCTCGCCGCTCCAGCGCCCGCCACTGACGCACCACCATGCCACTTTGCCACGGAGGGGCATCGGGCTACCGCGGCGTCCACCAGCGCCCCAACAGCTGGTACTCCGTCGAGATTCGGTCCGGCGATGTCCGGCTCGGCCTCGGTACGTTCCGGACCTCGCACGAGGCCGCACGCGCCTACGACGCGGCGGCGTGCCGCCTAGAGAGGCCGCGCCATCATATGAACTTCTAGGATGTGGAAGCGTGCCAGCAGGCACAGGACGTCGCCCTTCCGTCTCGTCTGATCACGTACCCGGACCGTGTGGAGCACGCTCGGCGGCAGCGCCGCCTCCTTGTCGCCGAGGAGGACGATCGGGCCATGGCGGAGTGGCGCCGACGCCACCCGGAGGACGTCGCCAACGAGGAAGCCTTCTGGGCAAGGCGCCGCAAAGAGACGGCAAAGCGCCGTGAGGATCGGTTGGACAGGTGTCGGTGGAAGGCCCTGGCGTTATCCCAGTGCAAAATCGTTGAAAATGGTGGGCAATCGATCGTTTTGTCTGGTGATGACCGTTGGGAAGACATGTGGCTCGATACCTCGAACCAGACTAGCAAGGATGGCGGTGATGATGATGATGACAACTGGGAGTAGGCTGTAGTTGCACTATCTAGTAGTTTATTTTAAAATCGTTGCATCGTAGTTTTTTATCTATCTATGCTATGGAACTATGTAAAATATCTATGTATTGTTATCTATGAATTTTATTTATTAAAAAATGTACGCAATCTTTAGCGCATGCTGCATTTTAGCGCGGCCGCTGGAGCTACGCGTGTGCTCAGTTTTAGCGCGGCTGCTGGAGCCAGCATTGTCGGCCGCACCAAACCAGGTGAAGGGCGCGCGGAAAATGAGTTTTTAGCGCGCAGCGCGTTGCGCGGCTATTGGAGATGCTCTAACGGAACTCACGGGATTTTCTTTTAAGTTTTGTGTTGTGAAGTTTTCAAGTTTTAGGTAAAGATTTGATGGATTATGGAACAAGGAGAGGCAAGAGCCTAAGCTTGGGGATGCCCAAGGTACCCCAAGGTAAAATCCAAGGACAACCAAAATCCTAAGCTTGCGGATGCCCCGGAAGGCATCCCCTCTTTCGTCTTCTTCCATCGGTAACTTTATTTGGAGCTATATTTTTATTCACCACATGATATGTGTTTTGCTTGGAGCGTCTTGTATGATTTGAGTCTTTGCTCTTTAGTTTACCACAATCATCCTTGCTGTACACACCATTTGGGAGAGACACACATGAATTGGAATTTATTAGAATACTCTATGTGCTTCACTTATATCTTTTGAGTTGGATAATTTTTCTCTAGTGCTTCATTTATATCTTTTAGAGCACGACGGTGGTTCTATTTTATAAAAATAATTGATCTCTCATGCTTCACTTATATTATTTTGAGATTCCTTTAGAACAGCATGGTAATTTGCTTTGGTTATAAATTTTAAATACTAAGAGAAGTTGGATGCTTGATAGTTGTTTCGAGATATAAAGGTGGTAATATTAGAGGTGTGCTAGTTGACTAATTGTGAAATTGAAAAATACGTGTGTTGAAGTTTGCAAGTCCCGTAGCATGCACGTATGGTAAATGTTGTGTGACAAATTTGAAGCATGAGGTGTCCTTTGATTGCTTTCCTTATGAGCGGCGTCCGGGGATGAGCGATGGTCTTTTCCTGCCAATCTATCCCCTTAGGAGCATGTGTGTAGTGCTTGGTTTTGATGACTTGTAGATTTTTGCAATAAGTATGTGATTTCTTTATGACTAATGTTTAGTCCATGGATTATACGCACTCTCACCCTTCCATCATTGCTAGCCTCTTCGTTACCGTGCATTGCCCTTTCTCACCTTGAGAGTTGGTGCAAACTTCGCTGGTGCATCCAAACCCCGTGATATGATACGCTCTATCACACATCAGCCTCCTTATATCTTCCTTAAAACAGCCACCATACCTACCTATTGTGGCATTTCCATAGCCATTCCGAGATATATTGCCATGCAACTTTCCACCATTCCGTTTATGACACACTCCATCATTGTCATATTGCTTAGCATGATCATGTAGTTGACATAGTATTCGTGGCAAAGCCACCATTCATAATTCTTTCATACATGTCACTCATGCATCATTGCATATCCCGGTACACCGTCGGAGGCATTCATATAGAGTCATATCTTGTTCTAAGTATCGAGTTGTAATTATTGAGTTGTAAGAAAAATAAAAGTGTGATGATCATCATTATTAGAGCATTGTCCCATGTGAGGAAAGGATGATGGAGACTATGATTCCTCCACAAGTCGGGATGAGACTCCGGACGATAAATAAAAAAAGAGGCCATAAAAAAGAGAGAAAAGAAGGCCCAAATAAAAAAATGAGAGAAAAAGAGAGAAGGGACAATGTTACTATCCTTTTTCCACACTTGTGCTTCAAAGTAGCACCATGATATTCATGATAGATAGTCTCCTATTTTGTCACTTTCATATACTAGTGGGAATTTTTCATTATAGAACTTGGCTTGTATATTCCAATGATGGGCTTCCTCAAATGCCCTAGGTCTTCATGAGCAAGCAAGTTGGATGCACACCCACTTAGTTTCTTTGATGAGCTTTCATATATTTATATCTCTAGTGCATCCGTTGCATGGCAATCCCCACTCCTTGCATTAACATCAATCGGTGGGCATCTCCATAGACCATTGATTAGCCTTGTCAATGTGAGACTTTCTCCCTTTTTGTCTTCTCACACAACCTCAATCATTATATTCTATTCGTCCCATAGTGCTATGTCCATGGCTCGCTCTCATATATTGCGTAAAAGTTGAAAGAGTTTGAAAAGGCTAAGTACGAAACAATTCCTTGGCTTGTCATCGGGGTTGTGCATGATGAGAGCATTTTGTGTGATGAAAATGAAGCATGGCCAAACTATATGATTTTATGGGGATAAGCTTTCTTTGTCTATGTTATTTTGATAAGACATAATTGCTTGGTTAGCATACTTGGAGTATTATTATTTTTATGTCAACATTAACCTTTTATCTTGAATCTTTCGGATATGAATATGCATGCCACAATAGAGAAAATTACATTGAAGAATATGCTCGAAAGCATTCCACATCAAAAATTCTATTTTTATCATTTACCTACTCGAGGACGAGCAGGAATTAAGCTTGGGGATGCTTGATACGTCTCCAACGGATCTATAATTTTTGATTGTTCCATGCTATTATATATTCTATTTTGGATGTTTAATGGGCTTTATTATACACTCTTATATTATTTTTGGGACTAACCTATTAACCCAAGGCCGGGTGCAAATTGGTGTTTTTTGCCTATTTCAATGTTTCGCAGAAATGGAATATCAAACGGAGTCCAAACAGAAAGAAACCTTCGGCATGTGGTTTTTGGAACAAACGTGATCCAGAGGACTTGGAGTGGACGTCAAGAAAAAACCGAGGAGGCCACGAGGTAGGGGGCGCGCCTACCCCCCTGGGCGCACCCTCCCCCTCGTGGGCCCCTTGTGGCTCAACCGACCTACTTCTTCCTCCTATATATACTCTTATACCCTGAAAACATCCAGGAGCACCATGAAACCCTATTTCCACCGCCGCAACCTTCTGTACCCAAGAGATCCCATCTTGGGGCCTTTTTTGGAGCTCCACCGGAGGGGGCATCGATCACGGAGGGCCTCTACATCAACTCCATAACCCCTCTGATGATGTGTGAGTAGTTTACTTCAGACCTTCAGGTCCATAGTTATTAGCTAGATGGCTTCTTCTCTCTCTTTGGATCTCAATACAAAGTTCTCCTCGATCTTCTTGGAGATCTATTCAATGTAACTCTTTTTGCGGTGTGTTTGTCGAGATGTGATGAATTGTGGATTTATGATCAAGTCTATTTATGAACAATATTTGATTCTCTTCTGAAATCTTTTATGTATGATTGGTTATCTTTGCAAGTCTCTTCGAATTATCAGTTTGGTTTGGCCTACTAGATTGATCTTTCTTGCAATGGGAAAAGTGCTTAGCTTTGGGTTCAATCTTGCAGTGCTCGTCCCAGTGACAGAAAGGGAAACGACACGTATTGTATTGTTGCCATCGAGGATAAAAAGATGGGGTTTATATCATATTGCTTGAGTTTATCCCTCTACATCATGTCATCTTACCTAATGTGTTACTCTATTCTTATGAACATAATACTCTAGATACATGTTGGATAGTGGTCGATGTGTGGAGTAATAGTAGTAGATGCAGGTTGGAGTCGGTCTACTTGTCACGGACGTGATGCCAATATACACGATCATGACTAGATATTCTCATAATTATTTGCTTTTCTATCAATTACTCGACAGTAATTTGTTCACCCACCATAATACTTATGCTATCTTGAGAGAAGCCACTAGTGAAACCTATGGCCCTGAGGTCTATTCTCTATTATATTAATCTTCCGTTAACAAGCTATTTCAATTACCTTTTATTTTGCAATCTTTACTTTTAATCTTTATCATAAAAATACCAAAAATATTATCTTATCAGATCTCACTCTCGTAAGTGACCGTGAAGGGATTGACAACCCCTTTATCGCATTGGTTGCGAGGTTCTTATTTGTTTGTGTAGGTACGAGGGACTTGTGTGTGGCCTCCTACTGGATTGATACCTTGGTTCTCAAAACTGAGGGAAATACTTAAGCTACTTTGCTGCATCACCCTTTCCTCTTCAAAGGAAAACCAACGCAGTGCTCAAGAGGTAGCATGTGCCTTTCTTAATATCTTGCTCTGCCACTTTGAGCATCCCATGCAATTCAACGAGCTTCTTATCCATGCCATGCATATGATAGTTCGAGATGAACGTCCCATAGCTGGGCGGAAGAGAACCTAGAACTGCATCAGTAGCAAGCTCATCCAAGAGCGGGAAGCCCAAATGATCCAAAGCTTGCACATATCCGATCATCTTGATCACATGTGGGCTCAGTGGATCATCTTCCTTCAGCTTGCAATCCATCAAGGATTGCGACACGTTGAACCTTTCGGTCCTGGCATGTGTCTGAAACATGCTCTTGAGACTTTCAATCATATCGTAAGCCTCAACATTTTCGAAATGTTGTTGCAAATCGGGCTCCATACAAGCCAGCATCAGATAGCTGATCTCCGTTGATTCATCAATGAGTTTCTGGTAGGCATTCTTAGTAGTGGTATTAGCATTATCGGCAGGTTCCTCTGGAAGTGGATCCTCTAGAACATGTTCCTTTTTATCATGCTTGAGAACAATTCTCAGATTTCTATACCAGGTGGTAAAGTTTGTTCCATTCAGTTTATCCTTTTCCAGAATTGATTTCAATGCAAAGTTGGGTTGAGCAGGTGGTGCCATTGATCTACAACAGAAAATATGCAATCACTAAGCAATGTGTTTATGTAGAGTAATTCAAGCCTTAAATATAAATACTCCCACTGAAGTTGGCATCCCTCTGCGAACTCTCGGTGATTTAGGATCCGACTAGCACATGCGACTAGTGAGCTTTAGCATCACTGCTAGACAACATGCCTATCTGGTAAGCAACTCCTTGCTAATCATATCTCTATACGACTCCTGTCGGTTGAGAAGGTATCTCATACCCCGGCCCCCAACCTTCTTTTCCACAAGGCCCAAAACTGTTTTGATAGCCTTGTCAAGTTAACCAGATGCAGTGCATGTCCATGTCCGACACGAACCCTTCAGTTCAAGGACACCTAGCAGCACCCCAATTTTATGAGGCCACTACTAGACGTACTTGACGTGCGAAGGTGCAACATCAGGAATGGAAAATTTCTTGATATTAATGAGGGATCTTTCTACCATTCTAACATGCATAGAAAACAAGAAGCATAACAATCACAAATAAAACATATATTGTGAAATAGTATGGCTCCTTCATGGATGTTCTTCCAGGTCAGCTCCGACTCCGATGACCATCTAGGAACTCCATCTTGTTTGTCATGCCGGGACGCCAAGCCACCAACCTGATCTCTAATATCCAACTACTACAACTAGTAATGAACTTTACATAGAGTCACAAGTCGACATGCGGGTCGTTATACAATATAATGACAGCACTTTGGCTCCCGCCGGCTGGCAAACATGACACACAGGCCATGTATAATTTACACGCATGCATCACATACACATTAGCCATACTATTCACATCAAACCTGCAAAACAAAGTTACACATAGAATCACATTCTACCAGTTTGAGTGATCGTGTACGAAATACAAGGCGCTACGCACACGGCGGTCCCGCTACCCGGTTAGCGGGCGTGGTTCGAAGGGGAAGCGCCCGACGTTTTCAGAAATCACAGATCACATCTGAACTCCGATCACACCCAATTTTCCGATCTGACCGATCTTATCGATCATCGCGAGTCCGATTCGGATTTACATTTCACTGTTAACCCCGATGGCGGATAGCGACCGGTAGGGGTAGGTTGTGTCACGACCTCATCGACTCCGATCATCAGAAAACATAGCCACATCAATCCCCATGTGCAGTTGATCTCATCAACCATGCACACAGCCGATCTCATCAACGACAACACATCTCATCTATCGCCTCCACATATCTAATATGCATACAATCCGAAACCAAATCCTATAGCAGAGGCTCTGATACCACTGTTGGGTTCTACGGTAGGGTGCGTCGACTACAAATTAAAATTTTCCTACTCACAGAACAATCAAGAACATGCTACGGGAGATGGATCACAGATCATTACCACTAGACGCGCAGTGCCGTGCAGCGGAAGAAGAGTTGGGGCAGCGCGTCCGCGTGGCTCGTCTCCTCCTTGTCCGATCTCCCTCGAACATCTGGTCGTCGGTTCCCACGTACAGGTTCGCCAGAGCGGAGCAAGTGCACCGCCTCTAACGGTATCCGCGCGTGCAGGAGGAACACCATGTGGTGGACCGCTAGGTCCGATCACATAGTCAGTGGTCGAGTGGAGGTGGCTATTCGCAGCACATGCAAACCCTAGTGACAGCGTCAAAGTGATCTATCGCATGAGTGTGCCGCACCCCCACTTTATATAGTCGCCCGTCACGGTCTCAACACTTGGGCCTCGCATGGACCCTAAAGCCCATAAGTCTACTCAGCCAGAATCCAAACACAGCTCAGATCACATCCGACCAGTGTCCTCGGATCCGACCTCGCAGGTTCCTTCCCTTAAGCATGCAACCCCTTAGGTTCAAGCCGGCTTGGTTGCAGTTCGGATCACCTTCGAACTACACGGTTGGTAGCGGCCCCTAGCAAGGCATGTCGAACACCAAGCAGACTATGAAGCTGGTTAGGCGAACCTATAAATCATAATTCCATTCCTTTTCCCACACAATAGACGTTGTCGGGCTCAAGGCGAGTCTATCATCCTTATGCTAGCCTGACCTCTTTCTCGTTCCAGTGATGCCAATCCCAAACCGGATTATCTCATAATCCTAATCGCATGGCCATGCTTATCTTGGTCGGCTCACACGAGGGGCAAAGAGTATATCTCTCCTGATCGAAGGAGCAAATCCCATCTTGCTCGACCATGTCTCGCAGCATGGGTCTGGACAAGCCCGAAACCTACCTTTGTAACTACCTAGTCACGGAGTAGCGTTTGGTTGGCCCAAAGCAAGTCCTTAACCATCCCGAGTACATGCACCAGCTCTGGTCTTAGGACATAGAATGTATGTTGTACTAGAAACTCACAGATGACATATCGCTGCGTCTCATAGTTGGGTCTATCCGACTCGGACCTTATCTCAACTCGGATCTGACTACTTTGAATCCGACCAGATCCTTCCGAGTCCATATTATCTGGTTAGCATCCAATGCTCCATGGCTAGTGAGACCAAGCCATCGACTGTGTCATATGCTAGTCTAGTCAGTTGCGCGTCCACAAAACCCTTTCGACTAGGGACCTTTTAGGACGTTCATCATACAATGCATAGTCCCACAAACAAGTCACGTACTTGCTGATACACATCATTGATAATGTCCAAGGACTATCTTGATTCATAAGCACATAGGAAATGTCATCATACATGATTGCCTCTAGGGCATATCTCCAACAACAGTATCAATATCAAAGAAAGTGGCAAAGCCCATGAGTGCAAGTTGACGAACGGAAAGTAAGTTGTATGCAAGGGACTCAACAAGCATGACTTTCTCGATCGTGAGATCATGAGAAATGACAACCTTGCCAAGACCTAATACCTTAGTAGATGAAGCATCACCCCATTTTACATTGGTGGGCATAGATGAGACCTTGTGCACGTCCACCTCCAAGTCCTTGCTTCCGGTCATATGATTTGTGGCTCCACTATCGAGCAACCATGACCCCCCACCGGAAGCAAACACCTACAAGAGATCAATGCTTGGTTTTAGGTACCCATTTTGTAATGGGCCTTTGATGTTAGTGACAAGGGTCTTGGGAACCCAAATAGACCATTCAATGTACTCATAAGAAGAACCAACAAATTTGGCATACACATGCCCATCACGAGCACGGGATAACACATAAGAAGGGTTAAAGTCACCGGCTTTGTTGGAAGGAGTGGCATTGCCCTTCTTGACACCACCACACTTCACATTGTTCTTCTTCTCCTTAGAAGCACCCTCTCCCTCCTTCACAAAAGTTTGCTTGACAGGAGGAGGTCGTTTGGCATTGTCATTCTTCTTCTTATTCTTGGACTTGGGTGCAAACCCAATTCCCTCCTTGCCCACAACTTCCTTTTGATTGCTCAAAAGGTCGTTGAGGTTCTTCTCACCTTGTATGCAAGATACAAGGCCTTTCTCAAGTTGCTCCTTCAACTTTGCATTCTCCTCCACAAGATGCACATGCTCACAACACGGGTTAGTAGCATTTGCATTATCAATTAAAACCATATGAGGAAATGTGGCTTTCTCCTTGGTTAGCTTCACTTGGAGTTGATCATGAGACTCTTTGAGGCTAGCATGAGCACTCTTCAAGGCCTTGTGATCCTTGTCAAGTATATCAAACTCCTCCTTGAGTCTAGTATGGTCAACCCCAAGTTTATCCTTCTCGTAATTGAGCACACGAGAGACAACAAGAGCATGATCAAGATCTTTCTTTAATTTAGCATGACAATCGTTGTGTGACTCCTCAAGAGCCAAAGATGACCACGCTCTTCCTCAAGCGCATTAGAGAGATCTGATATGTCATCAGCATAGTCATGACTATGCCCTTTCATCTTAGAGATGGTTTCTTCATGAGCCTCGATCATGTCATTGGCTTCACCAAGTTGTTCCAAGATAGAAACGAAGTGCTTCTTGGGTTTTGTCGGATCACGGGTTCCGGTAGACCCTTAAGGTTCAAACACTAGGGTGCGCGCGGAGATCATGCCTTCTACCTTCCTATCTCACAAAGATCTAAACTACTGAAAGAACTGCACAAGAGACACAAGGTTTATACTGGTTCGGGCCACCGTTGAGGTGTAATACCCTACTCCAGTGTGTGGTTGGTGGATTGCCTTCTGGGGCTGGTGATGATGAACAATACAAGGAAGAACAGCCTCGCGAGGGTCTGTTCTTGGCTGGGGCGATGAACTGCTAGGAGGAGTTCAGTCACCCTTCTCTCTCTCTCACTTACTCTCTCTGCTTGCCAACCGAACGAACGAACCCCCTTTCTTCTAATTGCCCTACCCTGGGGGTGGCTAGTCCTATTTATAGGCAAAGGCCCTAGGCCTCTTCCCAAATATTGAGCGGGAAGGGCGCCAACAATTGGCCAATTCGAAGGGGAACATCTAGTACACTTATCCTGACTAAAGTTGGTCTTCGCCTGCCAAAGGCTCTGTGGTGACGCCGTGCTGGGCTCCATGGTGACCTTCGTCTCGTAGTCCTCCTGGTCTTGGTCTCGTTGCACCGAAATGGCAACCTTTGCCTGATGCCTCAGTACTCTGCGGCTGCGCTTGCCCCCTTTGCACCAAAGAGGAAAGAAGGACGCTGCGCGCGCTGGCACCCGCCTGGCACCCTCGATCGTCATGGCTTGCGTCATGGGCACCTCGCGAGGTACCCTGCCTTGATCTCTCCGCCTCGTCGCGAGCCAGCCTGAGGAGGCTGCGCCTGAGGATGCGCCGTGTCGTCCACCCCGCGAGGCTTGGCCCCTCGCGAGGGTCTTGAGTCTTGTGTTGATGAAGATGGGCCGCACTGAGCCTCCTTTGAGCCACGCCGCAGGCCGCAGGCAGGCAAGTCTGGGGACCCCCGTTCCCAGAATGCCGACAGTAGCCCCCAGGCCCAAGGCGCGCATGGACTTGGCCGTGCCGAGAGGCGAAAGGGCAAGGGCGAAGCGCCGTGGGCCCCAGCAGCCTACGGCCTTGGGCACCGCGTGGCGGTTGATTGGACGTGGGCGTCTCCACTTCCCCACGATTCCTCCGTGATCGCGCGAGTTGGATAAGTCCCTGCATGCAAATCGTGTCATGATTACCTGTGATCGTGGAGGCCGACGGTTGGCCTTCGCCGGCTATAAGTACGGCACGGCGCGTGCCCTTCCAGTCCATCTCTTCTTGTTTTCTCCTTTGCCTCAATTCTTGCTCCGCCTTGGTGTGATGGCTCCATCAAGGAGGTACTCGGCTGCGGAGAAGGGGAAGGCCCTCCAGGTCGATCCTGCCTCTCCCCCGCCCAAGTGCGATCGTGGGCGCCCTCGGAAACATCCGGTGGCCGCCCCGGTAGCGTTTGGTGGTCATGGGGGCGGCCCCCAGCGCGGCGGCGGCAAGCCACTGTGGCCGAGGGACGTGCCTGGGTTGCACACTCCCCCAGGCCGCGCTTTCGCGCTGCGCAGGTGCTGCCGGAGTTTGTCGTCTGGTCGGCGGAGCCGACTAGCGCCCGGCTCCAACTCCCTCGCTTCCTCCTTGGTGAACTCCCGGCCGGTGCTCCTGGTGGCCTCTGGCTCCAGGCGGAGGGCTGCTGCAGCAGGTCCTCATGGGCCGCGCTGGAGGTCTCCGCCAATGGGGGCTTGGCCTTAACTCGTGGCTGGCAGGCGTTCGCCCGCGCTCGCAGCCTGGGGCGCTGGTGCACCCTGCACTTCAGGTTTGACGGCAACGCGACCCTCTATGTGAGGGTGTTTGGGGAAGATGGTCGCCGCGCGGGGTGTTGCCCTGAGGACGACGACCGCAGCCGGGGGCTCCGCTCCGACAGTGATGGAGGAGATAGCGCCCGTGCGGATGGCGGCGCCCGAGACTCCCCAAGCTTCGTCAACTCTTCCTCAAGCGACTCCTCCAGCTGTGGCCGCAGTCAACCCCCGCGCCATCGAGCTTGCTTGGGAGGTGGTGGCTTGTCCACCCGCCGTCGTACCCCGGTGAAGTGCGAGAGGGAGTCTTCCTGAGGCCCGGAGGCAGCCCGGGTCGCCTCCGCGGGCCGATGTGAGGAGGGCTGCGCCGGGCTCGTCCTTTCCTTTTCCTTTTGTTTCCTGTGTAAGACAAAACAGCTGCATGGAGCCCCACTGGGGCGTGCTGGGAATTATTGCCGTTTTAGCCATTACCTTGATCTTATTTTTGCGCCTCTTAACTACACGCCTGTGCGTAGATAGTTTTTGACCCCTGTTGGGGGGGGCGACCGACCTAGGCCCTGTGTGCGTGTCGCGGTGCCCGAGGGGCACGGACTAGAGGGGTGCTCCTGTAACGTGCCCGGGCCATGAAACCTTCCAGCGGCTAGAGCAGAAACGCTCGTGAGGACGTTTGAGTACCATCCCTCGTGAGGTCGTTTATGAGAGAAACCAAAGCGAGGAGCGAAAATCGACGAAGCACAAATCAGCAACAGCGATAACTTCGATAAGACTTCAAATGCAAGTAAACACGTCAACTGCGGAAAGCAAATAAAAAAGCCGCGTCTGGCACCTAATCTAGTCTTCGACGTCTTCTCACCAGCGCAGAGCTAAGTGCTGCCACTGGGCGTGGGATGGATCCCCAGGGCCTGAGGGCGGCGCTCCTGAGACTCCGGGGCGTGTACAGCCCCACTAATTATTACGTGAGAGTGTCACGGGGCGGCGAGCTTCACAGGCATTGGCCTTGCTTCACAGGCTCCGGGCCTTTTCCAAAACGCGATAGCTTCACAGGCACTCGCCTTGCTTCACAGGCTCCGGGCCTTTTCCAAAAAGGGAAGGTCTTCACAGGCGTTCGCCTTCTTCACAGGCTCTGGGCCTTTTCCAAAAAGGGAAGGTCTTCACAGGCGTTCGCCTTCTTCACAGGCTCTGGGCCTTTCCCAAAAAGGGAAGGTCTTCACAGGCGTTCGCCTTCTTCACAGGCTCTAGGCCTTTTCCAAAAAGGGAAGGTCTTCATAGGCGTTCACCTTCTTCACAGGCTCTAGGCCTTTTAGGGGTAGAACCTCCGGAGGTGCTGGATGTTCCACGCGTTCTGGACCGGCTCCCCCTCTTGAGTCTCCAAGCGCACGGAGCCTGGCCTGGAAACATGAACAACCTTGAACGGCCCTCCCACATGGGAGAGAGCTTGTGCAGCCCCTCCCTGGAGAGAACCCGCCTGAGTACGAGGTCTCCTACCTCGAGGGTCCTGGGGCGGATGTTGCGGCAGTGATATCGTCGTAGCCCCTGTTGGTACCTTGCCGCTCGCAGCGCGGCTTCCCGGCGGCGTTCCTCCCCCAGCACAAGGTCCATCCCCCGCATGGCGTCCTGCTGCGCCTCGTCAAACGCCAGGACCCGTGCGGAGCGACTCCTGACCTCGTGAGGAAGGACTGCCTCGGCTCCATAGACCAGGAAGAACGGGGTCTTCCCAGTCGGTTTGGTCGCGGTTGTGTGGATGGACCACAACACGGACTGAAGCTCGTCGTACCAACCTCTGCCGCAGGCCTCCAGCTTCTTCTTGAATGTCCTGGTCTTGAGGCCTCTCAGGACCTCCACGTTGGCTCGTTCGGACTGCCCATTGCTTCGCGGGTGTGCCACCAAAGCGTAGCATATCTGCGTCCCAAGGTTAGCACATTATGTTTTGAAGAGATTACTGGTGAACTACGAACTGCTGTCCGTGATGATGCGATTCAGTAGCCCGAACCGGCTCACGATACCCTTGATGAACTTGACCGTGGAGCCAGTGGGGATGGTACGGACAACCTCCACTTCTGCCCACTTGGTGAACTTGTCAATGGCGACGTAGAGGTAACGGTAGCCCCCTAGCGCCCGAGGGAACGGGCCCAGAATATCCAACCCCCAAACTAAGAAGGGCCACGAGATGGGTATAGTCTGCAGGCCCCCCGCCGATTGATGGATCTGCTTGGAATGAAACTGGCAGGCCTCGCAAGCCTTTACCAATTCGATTGCGTCGTTGAGCGCAGTGGGCCAATAGAACCCACTACGGAATGCCTTGCCGACGAGGGTACGTGATGATGAGTGGTGTCTGCAGTCTCCGCCGTGTATGTCCTTCAGTAGTTCCTTTCCTTGCTCCCTAGAGATGCAGCGCAGAGATACATCGTTTGGTCGCTTCCGGTAAAGTTCTCCATCTCTGATGCAGTATGCCGTGGCCTGCCGCGCCACACGCTCCGCTTCCTCTTCCTTTTTCGGTAGGGCCCCTTGCGTTAAATAACTCCGGAGTTCTGCGATCCAGCACTCCTCCTGAGGTTCCATCGTCAGGAGCAGGCGTGCTCCTGAGGTCGGTCCGCAGACCGGGGCTCCCGAGGCTGGCGGCTGGGGGAGCTCCTCTCGAGACTGAGCGGTATTTGATAACGTCGGCTGTGCTGAAGGTTTGAAGAGCCGCTCTTCGAAGACGCCAGGTTCCTACGGCAACCGCCTGGATGCCCGCCCGGCTATGTCGTCAGCTTCCTGATTGGTGCCACGGGGCACGTGCTTCAGCTCCAGCCCCTAGAACTGCTTTTCCATCCTGCGGACCTCCGCTAGGTAGGCCTCCATATGCTCATCCTTTGGCTCGTACACCTTGTTGGAGAAGTTGACTAGGAGCTGTGAGTCGCCCTTGACGGTGAGGTGTTTCACTCCCAGGGCTACTGCGGCCTTCAACCCGACTATCAGTCCCTCATATTCTGCTATGTTGTTGGAGACCTTTTCACCTTGCTGGAAACAGAGCTGTACGGCATAGTAGAGCTTATCTTGAGTGGGTGATATCAGCACCGCACCAGAACGCCCCATCGAAGTACAAGACCCAGCCTTCCGGCGCCTCACTCCCCGGAGAGAGGGACCGATCCTTGTTGTCCCTGAGGCCTGGTGCCTCCGCCCACTCCGCTATGAAATCCGCCAACACTGCTCCATTGATGACCCTGGTTGTGCTGAACTCGAGCTGAAACGCCTGCAGCTCCATGTTCCACTCGGCGACCCTTCCGGCTGAGTTAGGGCTCCTGAGCACTCTCTCCAGGGGGTACGATGAGATGACTTTGATGGGATGAGCCTGGAAGTAGTGACGCAGCTTGCGCGAGGCTACCAGTAGCGCGAGGAGGAGCTTCTGAGGCATTGGGTACCGTGCCCTCACATCCCGTAACACCGTGCTAACAAAGTAGACGGGATGCTCAACAAGGCTGAAAGCATCTGGGGTCGCGGCGCCCTCGGGAGGTAAGGGTGCCTCACGAGATGACGTGGCCTCGGGAGCTGGACCATCCGGGCGTGCGGCCTCCCCTACCTCTGGTGCATTCTTCGGCAGCTGACCCTCCTCAACTGCGGTTGTGGCTTCTGCAGGCTTTCCTTGTTCCCGTTTTGTCTTGCCTCAGGCTGCCGCTGCGGTCTTGACTTGGAGCTCCTCCCTAACTGCCACCAAGGCTGCGCTGGCGGAGTAGGGAGTGGCGGCGAGGTAAAGCAGCAGGGGCTCTTGAGGGCGCGGAGCCACCATGACTGGGGGACTGGTCAGGTACCTCTTGAGATCTTGAAACGCCTTATCTGCCTCTTCAGTCCATTCAAAGGGCCCCTTTTTCTTCATCAGCTGAAAGAAAGGCAGCGCTCGCTCCCCTAATTTGGAGATGAAGCGCCCTAGCGCGGTCACGTGCCCAGTGAGCTTCTGCATTTCTCTGAGGGTCTTTGGCGGACTCATGTCCTTGACCGCCTTGACCTTCTCGGGGTTGGCCTCGATGCCATGATGGGACACGAGGAATCCCAAAAGCTTGCCCGAGGGGACGCCAAACACACATTTCTCCGGGTTGAGCCACAGGTTTACTACGTCGAGGCTCGCGAAGGTCTCCTCCAGGTCTTGTATCAGGGTCTTGGCCTCCCGAGATTTTACTACAATGTCATCAACGTAGGCTTAGACATTCTTTCCGAGTTGCGGGCCCGATGTGATGTGCATCAGCCGCTGAAAGGTTGCCCCTGCGTTTCGTAGTCCGAATTGCATGCATGTATAGCAGTATACCCCGCACGGGGTTAAGAAGGCGGTCTTCTCAACGTCTTCTACCGCCATCTTGATCTGGTGATACCCGGAGAAGGCGTCCAGGAAGCATAGCAGGTCGCACTCCACAGTGGAATCGACGATCTGGTCGATGCGGGGGAGCGGAAATGGATCTTGCGGGCATGCCTTGTTGAGGTTGGTGAAGTCGACACACATGCGTTCCTTCCCCCCTTTCTTGGGCACAACGACAGGGTTGGCCAACCAGTCCGGGTATCGGACCTCGCGAATGACCCCAGCGGCTTCTAGCTTGCGGGTCTCTTGGACAATGAAGGCCTGCTTCTCCACGGACTGTCGCCTGGCCTTCTACTTCATGGGGCGCACATTTGGGCACTCGTTGAGGTGATGCTCGATGACACTCCTGGGGATCCCCGCCAGCTGATCGGGCTCCCAAGCAAATACCTTCTTATTCGCGCGCAGGAACTTGACCAAGGCCTCCTCCTGCTCAGGCTCAAGGTTGGCGCCTATGGTGAAAGTGGCACTGGAGGACCCGTCCTCGTCGACGGGTATCTGCTTGGTTTCTGCCTTGTCCTGGGTGAACAACTGCTTCTTCTTGGCGGGCGCAGCCCCCTTGGGCTCAGGGGTCTCCGCATTTACGGGCCGTGCCGATGCCGCCGTCTTGAAGGCGAGCTTGAGTACTCGCAGGGCGTCCCCGGTGTCCCCGTGCACGGCGAGGGTACCGCTGCTCCCGGGCATCTTCATGAGGTTGTACGCCGGGTGCGTGGCGGCCATGAACTGAGCCAGTGCCGGGTAGCCGAGGATGGCATTGTAAGGGAGGCCGATGGGGGCGATGTCGAAGTCGACCATCTCCGTGCAGAAGTTGTCGTAGGTGCCGAAGGTTACCGGGAGCCAGATCTGTCCCAGGGAGTCGGATGATCCGCCCCCGACGCCCGAGAAAGATCAGCTGGGTCGTAGCCGCTCCTGGGGTATGCAGAGGAGGTTGAAAGTCTCGACCGAAAGCACGTTGAGGCCCGCGCCGCCGTCAACGAGGGTTCTGGTGACGGCCACCTGGCAGATGGTGGGGGTGCACAACAGGGGGAGCGCGCCCGAGCCAACCAGGTTGGTGGGGTGGTCCTCCGAGCTGAAGGTCAGACCGACCTCGCGCACCGCCCGGTCCGGGGGAGCCCCCTGCTGTGCGGAAACGGCGCTAACCCGGCGGGCAAAAGGCTTGATGTGGCGACTCGTGGGCGGCGCCGGCGAGCCGCCCAGGAGGGCCGCAACGACCGGAGGCGTCGATGTTGCGGTGCAGCTACTCTGCCGCGTAGGCAGATGTTGGGGGGGTGCTTGCCGCTTGTTCCCTGCCGGGCCGGTGGCGGTGTTGACGGCGGGCGACGGGGGACAACGAGAGCGCCCACCGGCGAGGGCCGCCGGGGCGACGCGAGCTCGACTGGCACCGTACATGGATGCGGTGGCTGGAGGAGTACGGAGCGGTGGTAGACAGATTCCGGCGCACCCCTACCTGGCGCGCCAAATGTCGGATCACGGGTTCCGGCAGACCCTTAAGGTTCGAACACTGGGGTGCGCGCGGAGATCACGCCTTCTACCTCCCCGTCTCACAAAGATCTAAACTACTGAAAGAACTGCACAAGAGACACAAGGTTTATACTGGTTCGGGCCACCGTTAAGGTGTAATACCCTACTCCAGTGTGTGGTTGGTGGATTGCCTTCTGGGGCTGGTGATGATGAACAATACAAAGAAGAACAGCCTCGCGAGGGTCCGTTCTTGGCTGGGGCGATGAACTGCTAGGAGGAGTTCAGTCACCCTTCTCTCTCTCTCACTTACTCTCTCTGCTTGCCAACCGAACGAACGAACCCCCTTTCTTCTAATTGCCCTACCCTGGGGGTGGCTAGTCCTATTTATAGGCAAAGGCCCTGGGCCTCTTCCCAAATATTGAGCGGGAAGGGCGCCAACAATTGGCCAATTCGAAGGGGAACATCTAGTACACTTATCCTGACTAAAGTTGGTCTTCGCCTGCCAAAGGCTCTGTGGTGACGCCGTGCTGGGCTCCATGGTGACCTCCGTCTCGTAGTCCTCCTGGTCTTGGTCTCGTTGCTCCGAAATAGCAACCTTTGCCTGATGCCTCGGTACTCCGTGGCTGCGCTTGCCCCCTTTGCACCAAAGAGGAAAGAAGGACGCTGCGTGCGCTGGCGCCCGCTTGGCACCCTCAATCGTCATGGCTTGCGTCATGGGCACCTCGCGAGGTACCCTGCCTTGATCTCTCCGCCTCCTCGCGAGCCAGCCTGAGGAGGCTGCGCCTGAGGATGCGCCGTGTCGTCCGCCCCGCGAGGCTTGGCCCCTCGCGAGGGTCTTGAGTCTTGTGTTGATGAAGATGGGCCGCACTGGGCCTCCTTTGAGCCATGCCGCAGGCCGCAGGCGGGCAAGTCTGGGGACCCCCGTTCCCAGAATGCCGATAGGTTTACCCTTGAGCTTACTCATAAAAGACTCAAATTCATTTTCTTCCTCCTTCGACCCCTCACTTTCATCAATGCAACCTGTCAAAGAAGGATTAGTAGTGATGGCGGTTTTTATGTTGGGGTTTACCTTGTTGGTGGCTTTGGCCATGAGGCACTTGGCGGTGACGTTCTCGTTGGGTGAGTCGAAGAGGGACACCCGTGGAGTTGTTACAATGGCAACGGAGGCCATGGCAACCGTCTCACCGTCTTCATCATCGTCGTCATCCTCATTGTACTCTTCTTGTGCCACCAACCCCTTGGGAGAAGTCTTCTTGGTGAAGTTGTTCTTGTTGGGGAAGGACTTGCCTTGTCTTTTCGGATAAGCTTGCCACCATTGTCTTCCCTCTTCTCATACGGGCATTCTGCAACAAAGTGGCTCACATTGCCACAATAATAGCATGTACTCACACGTTCCTTGCCCTTTGTGCCACTTGAGTTGTTCTTGTTGAAGTTGGTCCTTGAGTTCGTCTTGCTCCAAAATTGTCGTGAAGCAAGAGCCATGTGCTCATGATAAGCATATTTGGTATCTTCGGGGCAACACTCCTCTTCTTCCTCTTCACCCTCTTCTTCCACACTAGCCTTGGTCTTGAAAGCAAGGTTGAGCTTCTTTGCTCGTTGAGAACGCAACACCGCATTATCGGCGCTCTTATCCAAGATCCTCATTGCAACAAACTCATCCAACACTTCACTTGAGGACAAGGCATGAAAGTCCTACCTTTGACGGATGTCAGAGGACATGGCCTTATGGTAGGGCATCATGGCCTTGAGAAACTTGCGCTTGATCCAATTTTCATCCGTATCCTTGCTCCCATGATCTCGGAGTGAGACCGCAAGAGTGGTTAATCTCCGGTAAAGCTCACGAGGTTCTTCAACTTTCTTCATCGCAAACTCATCGGCTTCATCTTCCACCACTTCAAAGTTGGAGCGTTGAATGCTTGCGCTTCCCTTGTAAATGGAAACAACATGTTGCCATGCTTCCTTGGCCACGGTGAAAGGTCGGAGGTGTGAAATATCTTCGGGAGGAATTGCTTCTTGGAGAATGAAGAGAGCGGACTCATCGAATTGATGGTCCGTGGCTTCTCTATGAGTGAAGTTGCTTGGGTCGTGCGGGTAGAAACCATGCTCAATAATTCTCCAAATATTAGTAGAACTATTATTTAAATGATGTTTAAAGCGATACACCCAAGAAGCAAAATCCTCATTTTTCACAAGCTTAGGAGGAGGACCAACATGATTCATATGCGTGGAGGGAACCGGTCCTCCATAAGTAAGTGGAGGTTCAACATGGGCAAAGATGCCATTTCCACTTCTACCACTAGTCAATGGAACTTGATCACTAGTAGCTTCCCCCTTGTTGGAGTTAGCATCCGTCACCTTGTTAGTGGGATCGACCACTTCTAGTGGTGCGGTGGAAACTTTGAGACCATCAAGAAATTTCTTAAGCATTCCTTTGACCTCGGCTGTCATGGAGGTTCTCAATGTGTCCAAGGACACATTAAACTACTATTAAACTACTCATGAGAGACCGAGGACCCCCCATCGACCACAGGCAAAGGGGGACTCGCACCGGAGTGCTCCTCCACCTCATCTGAGGTGTCAACCATACTCTTCGGATGGCAAAGTCCTTAATAAAGTGGCGAGGCTCTGATACCTATTGAAAGTATCGATATGGTTTACTAGAGGGGGTGAATAGGCAACTAACAATTTTTAGCTTTTCTTTACCAAATTAAACTTAGCACCAGAAACAGACAAAAAATAGCAACTGACACTTGGCACTGGGTTAATAGGTTAGTCCCAAAAAATGATATGTAATTGCATATAATTTCATATAAAACATCCAAGATTGATACTATAATAAAACAATCAAAAATTATAGATACATTGGAGACGTATCACAATCCCGCATGGATATGCCGTTGCAACTTCAAGGGAAACCCTAGATCTTGTGTGAGCGGACGATGACATCGCATTAGTGGTGTTTACCCATGCAGGGGCTTCGTCTTTGGAGCTGGGAATTGGCAAGCGGGACCAGTGGATTTTTTTTAAGATCAACTGACACTGGGAAAGGCTCCCACAGACTTATATATTGACAATCGGCAAATTACAGTGTGTTACATATGCACATCATCTACATGCCTTGGGACCACAATAAAGGGGGGGGGCAGGAACACACCAGCATGGGGGTTGAAAGGATCGATATAGTTGACTAGAGGGGGGTGAATAGGCAACTAACAATTTCTAGCCTTTCTTTACCAAAATAAACTTAGCATCAAAGTAGGTTGTCTAGACATGCAACTAGGTGAGCAACCTATATGATGCAACAACAACTAGCACACAAGCAAGCAAGGGATACAACACAATATAAGCCTGCACAAGTAAAGGTAAGAGATAACCAAGAGTGGAGCCGGTGGAGACGAGGATGTGTTACCAAAGTTCCTTCCCTTTGAGAGGAAGTACGTCTCCGTTGGAGCAGTGTGGAGGCACAATGCTCCCCAAGAAGCCACTAGGGCCACCCTATTCTCCTCACGCCCTCACACAATGTGAGATGCTGTGATTCCACTATTGGTTCCCTTGAAGGCGATGACCGAACCTTTACAAACAAGGTTGGGGCAATCTCCACAACTTAATCGGAGGCTCCCAATGACACCAGGAAGCTTCACCACAATGGAATATGGCTTCGCGGTGACCTCAACCGTCTAGGGTGCGAAAACACCCAAGAGTAACAAGATCCGCAAGGGATTAGTGGGGAGGGGAATCAAATTTCTCTTGGTGAAAGTGTAGATCGGGGCCTTCTCAACCAATTCCTAGAAAATCAACAAGTTTGATTGGCTAGGGAGAGAGCTCGGGCGAAAATGGAACTTTGAGCAACAATGGAGCTTAGGGAGGGCAGAGGTGGTCTTCTTGGGAAGAAGATCCCCTTTATATAGTGGGGGAGAAGATCCAACCGTTACCCACTTACTCTGCCTGCGAGACGCGGTACTACCGCAAGACGCTATGGTACTACTGCATCTTGTTGCGGTACTACCGCTCATGCTGTAGAAGCCATGTGGGGTCCTATTGCACTAGGCAACGAGCGGTACTACCGCGCGCCCCAGCGGAAGTACCGCATGGCAAGCTCAACTGGGCTGGAAATAGCACGGACTAAATAAATTACATCCATGACTACTTCCGCTGAGTTTGGGACGTGCGAAAATCCGGCACGGTACTACCGCTCGCAGGGAGCGGTACTACCGCGTGGGGGCGGAAGTAAAAAAATTACTTTTGTGCCTACTTCTGCACGCACCAGCATTCTGGGCTAGAGGCAGCGGTACTACCGCTCACGAGAAGCAGTACTACCGCGTGGCGTGGTACTACCGCTGACCAGTGTGGTACTACCGCGGGACCCTGCGGTACTACTGCTCCCTTGAGCAGTACTACCGCACGCCACAAAACCTATAGCACTTGGAGGCCTTCATCTCGCAGATACAAGGATAAACAGACGGTGCGCCAATGAAGCGAAGGAAAGGTGGATCAAAGGAACAGATGTGTACGTGTTGATTCCATCCTAACCTTTTCGAAGCGGACCCCCTCTTAATAGTACAGTTTTCCTACGACTCAAATCCATAGAAAAGAAACATAGAGAACCGCCATCTTCGACAGGCTCTGACGGGCACCGAATCTTCTTGTGCCTAGACATGAGATATCTGAAATGCTCAATGCACACGATTAGTCCGCAAATGCACAGTCATCAATCACTAAAACCACATAGGGAGAAATATGCCCTTACAAGGGTGCCTGGCCACCTTTTCTCGAGGGGCACATGAGGGGGTCGTCAGTCTATGCTACAACACTAGAAACGTTTATTACAAACTAAACTAGCTTGGGGTTAACTCTATAGGCCAGGAGCCGAAAATCTTGTCTGAACCTTTGACGCCATGCATGAGGTGTGGCTTGGTGTGACCCTTTTAAAGTTTTTTTTGCTATGAACCTTTGGGACTAGTGGATTCATGACGGTCTTGGTGTTGAGGCTTTTGTGGTAACAATGGCAGGGTTAAGCGATGCTAAAGATGCGACATTGGCGGAGGTAGTAGGCACTTCACCGACCTGTCCCTGGGATTACCTCGACTTGTTTTGTTGCTGTGAAGTCAGAGTTGTTGTGGCAGGGCCTGGTGGCGATGATGACGAGGCAACAGTTGATCCGTTCAGTGGTCTTCAGCGGCTTAGTTCTAGATGATCTTCATATGACTCTGCTTGGCCCCTACAATGCGGGTTGGGTTAACGATTCTCTACGACGAAGTGGGAGTCACTTGCTCTAGGTTCAGGGATGACGGTGATGCCTACAAGGGGAGAAGTGATGTCAATGACGCATGTGCTAATTTGGCGAGGCCCTCTTTGGAGGTGTGTGCGTGGGAATCCTGTGTGTGCCACTCAGCAGTTTATGGCGTCTTTTTCTCGGTTTTCTATTAATTAACTAGCCAACTCTCTTCTGTTTAATTAATGAATGAGGCAAATTTATAGTCTCCATTTGAAAAAAGTCTAGAGGAGGGCCTGTTTGAAATGCATGATAGAAAAAAAACTCCAAGAGTACAAATAATTGCAGGAAATGCAAATAATATCTTATTTATACCTACTAATAAAGTAAGGTGTGTTTCTCAGTTTTCTTTTTTCATTCGTTCATCGTTGATTTTTTTTCTTTATCCAGGTGGTACTAAATTTGTGTGCGTCTGTCTGCTACAAAAGGAGAAACAGTTTATTCAGAATTTCATCCATGAGCCGCGCGCTCTATGGCCCAGTGAAGTCATCCCACTAATTTATTTGTCCATGTAGCTAGGAAAACCCTATTTTCCACATGTCGCGGCAAATAGTCGCAGCTTAGCATAGGGCGCCAAAGATTGGGCCGGGCCATTTTCCCTTTTTTTGTGTTTTGTTTCTATTTTTCTTTTTCCGTTTCATTCTCTTCCTGTTTATTTTTTCTTTTTTACTTCCAAGTTTATTTTCCTTTTTTACCTTTTTTAAATTCAAATTTCTCAAAAACATTTAGAATTTTAGTTTTTGTTCAGATTTTAAAAAAATGTTCAAAATGAAAAAAATTCCGTTTTGAAAAAGGTTTGGAACTTTAGATTTTTTTTCTCGGTTCGAAATTTGTTCAAAATTCAAACAAAAAAACCCCCTTTTTCCAAAAAAGCCTTTTCTTTCGAAAATAGTTTGAGATTTAAGAAAAATGCATTTAAAAAATGTTTCAAATTTCAAAAATATTCATGTTTTTAGTCAAATGTTCATGAATTCAAGGCACAAATATTTTGAATAGTCCCACATTGCTCCTTTACATACATTCATATCAATTTATATATGTGTGAAACTACATGTAGTAATAAGCTAGATAATGGATAGATGGATTAAGCTGGACGAAGGATGGATGGATTGGTACGTGAGCTAGCTCGAAAAGGAAGCTCGATTTTTTAAAATGAAAAGAAAAATGTTCCTACTTTCTAAAAATTTGTGTTTCCCACAATTGTTTGAGATTTTACAAAACAAGATTGCATCTTAAAAAATGCACTAAATTCAAAAAATATTCCTATTTCAGTGAATTTTTCACAAATTCAAAATAATGTCCGCGCTTAAAAAAACACATTTTCTAAAATTGTTCTAAATGTTCAAAACATATTCCTGTTTTGAAAAGTTGTTCACAAGTTCAAAAAATGTTCATGTTTTTATGAAAAGTTCAGGTTTTCAAAAATTGTTTGTGAATTTTAAAAATGTCCCCATTTCAATATCTTCCGTGTTTTTCTTGAAATGTACGGAATTTTCAAAAAGATACCATTTTTTTAAAACTGTCTGGGTTTCAAAAAATTGTTCATGTTCCCAAGAATATTCGACAATTCATTATAATAATAATTATTTGAAAAGCTAAAAAATCAATAAATGTTTCGAACCCGACGCTGCAGTATGTTCTGAGATATCTGCGTTGGCCGTTGGTTAGCACAACGTGTTTGTACGAGTAGCTGGCAGCACTTGGTCAGGTCTTTGAGGTCATGAGTTTGATCTTTGAACTCATTTTTTGTTTGGATTTTTACTCGCGCTTTACAAACACAGGTCGTTTCGGTGCCTAGGCCTTTCACAACGCACACAACTTAGCCGGGCTAACTACCTGTGAAATAAGGAAAATATATTTTTAAATAGTCCCACATTGCTCCTTTACATACAGTTGTACCAATTTATATACGTGTGTGAACTATATGTAGTAAGCTGGATGAAGGATGGATGAATTAAGCTGGACGAAGAAAGAATGGATTGGTACGTGAGCTAGCGGAAAGATAACCCTTAATTTCTTAGAAAAAGGAATTAACTCTAGTACATGAGCTAGATGGATGGATTGCTATGTGAACTAGCTAAAAGGACCGTTAGATAGATGATGGAAAAAAAGAAGATCCAACCCACTTCCATATTATGAAACTTCACACCTTAAACCCCGTCGATCAATGAATGGAAATATAGGGAAGTAGAATAAATTTTGATAGTACTATATTGATGTCTTATACATGAAAAGGAGAAGATCCGCCTAACTTCCATATTATGGAACTTCATACCTTAAAAGCCCTTGAATGAATGGGAAAATACATTGAATATTTCCCGGGCCTTTTCTGACGTGTGACGACCTAACAAAATTCTTAAATCCCCTCGATCGAGGAGTGGAAATATAGCGGATTGATTATTCCAGACACAAGGGAACCCAAAACCTTAATGTTCCTTCTCAATGTGCATACAGGGGTTTTGTTGCACATATAATTCTCACTAAATTTAGATGTACACTATTTTTTTCTCCCATTGAAAGCATGGGCATATGCTTAGATTCCTATAAAATTTTAAAACACAAGAATTCACTCGTGCGTGAAACAAATTTCATCGACATATCTTTTTTGAATGTTGGTAGTTGATCTACCAAATTCATTGATCAGGAGAAAGAAGGTTGATCCAGTTTATGAGGGAAACCGGGCGCAAAAACCATAAAACAACGCCTTTCGGTGAAGAACACACACATCCTCACGAGCCACGAGTCTCTCTGACCGGATCCACCTCCAGGACGATGCCCCCAAGAGATAACACGACGCCGAATAGCACCGCCATCGTCCGATCTAAACTAGATCAAGGGTTTCCCCCGGTGCACTTCAGGAAAGGCAAGGTGAGAGCAGCTACATCGATGCCTCCAACGAGGAAGCGACACCAAAAAGCATCGCCACCCACTGACAATGACATGTATATAGGGTAGCGTCTTAGGCCTGTCCTAGACACCCTACCCTAGGACACTGCCCTAGAGTCAAAGACATTCAAAGACCAACAGAAGATACCGATTGAAACAACCCCAAAATGGAATCCACCCGACGGAGTATTCCACTCGGATATCCCAATTCCACTCGACCATATGAAGAATCACTCGGAGCGTAGAAGGCTAACAGTCCCCCAGGATGGCAACGATCAGACATTCACTCCATAGTCATAAAGATAATTAATAGCAGGCGTTACCAGTAACGCCCATGTCTTAACTCACATTAAACCATGTGTAACCGAGCGCTGGAGGGGCCTGGCGCACTCTATATAAGCCACCCGCTCCTTTGGCACAAGGGTTCACACCCCCTGTAACTCTCACGCATAATCCAGTCAACAAGCCTCTGAGGCACCGGGACATAGGGTTGTTACTGAAGGAAATATGCCCTAGAGGCAATAATATTGTTATTATTTTATTTCCTTATATCATGATAAATGTTTATTATTCATGCTAGAATTGTATTATCTGAAAACATAATACTTGTGTGAATACATAGACAAACCAAAACATCACTAGTATGCCTCTACTTGACTAGCTCGTTAATCGAAGATGGTTATGTTTCCTAACCATAGACATGTGTTGTCATTTGATTAATGGGATCACATCATTAGGAGAATGATGTAATTGACATGACCCATTCCATTAGCTTAGCACCCGATCGTTTAGTATGTTGCTATTGCTTTCTTCATGACTTACATGTTCCTATGACTATGAGATTATGCAACTCCCGTTTACCGGAGGAACACTTTGTGTGCTACCAAACGTCACAACGTAACTAGGTGATTATAAAGGAGCTCTACAGGTGTCTCCAAAGGTACATGTTGGGTTGGCGTATTTCGAGATTAGGATTTGTCACTCCGATTGTCGGAGAGGTATCTCTGGGCCCTCTAGGTAATGCACATCACATAAGCCTTGCAAGCATTGCAACTAATGAGTTAGTTGTGACATGATGTATTACGAAACGAGTAAAGAGACTTGCCGGTAACGAGATTGAACTAGGTATTGAGATACCGACGATCGAATCTCGGGCAAGTAACATACCGATGACAAAGGGAACAACGTATGTTTTTATGCGGTCTGACCGATAAAGATCTTCGTAGAATATGTAGGAGCCAATATGAGCATCCAGGTCCCGCTATTGGTTATTGACCGGAGACGTCTCTCGGTCATGTCTACATTGTTCTCGAACCCGTAGGGTCCGCACGCTTACGGTTTCGATGACAGTTATATTATGAGTTTATGCATTTTGATGTACCGAAGTTTGTTCGGAGTCCCGGATGTGATCACGGACATGACGAGGAGTCTCGAAATGGTCGAGACATAAAGATTGATATATTGGAAGCCTATATTTGGATATCGGAAGTGTTTCGGATGAAATCGGGATTTTACCGGAGTACCGGGACATTACCGGAACCCCCCGGGAGGTATATGGGCCTTAGTGGGCTTTAGTGGAAGAGAGGAGAGGTGGCTAGGGCTGGGCCGCGCGCCCCTCCCCCCTAGTCCGAATAGGACAAGGAGAAGGGGGCGGCGCCCCCCTTCCTTCTCTCTCTCCTCTTTCCCCCTCCCAAATCCTATTCCAACTAGGAAAGGGGGGGATCCTACTCCCGGTGGAAGTAGGACTCCTCCTGGCGCCCTCCTCCTGGCCGGCCGCACCCCCCTTGATCCTTTATATACGGGGGCAGGGGGCACCTCTAGACACACAAGTTGATCCACGTGATCATATTCTTAGCCGTGTGCGGTGCCCCCTTCCACCATAATCCTCGATAATATTGTAGCGGTGCTTAGGCGAAGCCCTGCTATGGTATTACATCAAGATCGTCACCACGCCGTCGTGCTGACGGAACTCTTCCCCGACACTTTGCTGGATCGGAGTCCGGGGATCATCATCGAGCTGAACGTGTGCTAGAACTCGGAGGTGCCGTAGTTTTGGTGCTTGATCGGTCGGGCCGTGAAGACGTACGACTACATCAACCGCGTTGTGCTAACGCTTCCGTTGTCGGCCTACAAGGGTACGTAGATCACACTCTCCCCTCTCATTGCTATGCATCACCATGATCTTGCGTGTGTGTAGGAAATTTTTGGAAATTACTACGTTCCCCAACAGTGGTATCAGATCCTGGTTTTATGTGTTGATGTTATATGCACGAGTAGAACACAAGTGAGTTGTGGGCGATATAAGTCATACTGCTTACCAGCATGTCATACTTTGGTTCGGCGGTATTGTTGGACGAAGCGGCCCAAACTAACATTACGCGTACGCTTACGCGAGACCGGTTTCTCCCAACGTGCTTTGCACAAAGGTGGCTAGCGGGTGACAGTTTCTCCAACTTTAGTTGAACCGAGTGTGGCTACGCCCGGTCCTTGTGAAGGTTAAAACAGCACCAACTTGACAAACTATCGTTGTGGTTTTGATTCGTAGGTAAGATTGGTTCTTGCTTAATCCCGTAGCAGCCACGTAAAACTTACAACAACAAAGTAGAGGACGTCTAACTTATTTTTGCAGGGCATGTTGTGATGTGATATGGTCAAGACATGATGCTAAATTTTATTGTATGAGATGATCATGTTTTGTAACCGAGTTATCGGCAACTGGCAGGAGCCATATGGTTGTCGCTTTATTATATGAAATGCAATCACGCTGTAATGCTTTACTTTATCACTAAGCGGTAGCGATAGTCGTGGAAGCATAAGATTGGCGAGACGACAACGATGCTATGATGGAGATCAAGGTGTCGCGCCGGTGACGATGGTGATCACGACGGTGCTTCGAAGATGGAGATCACAAGCACAAGATGATGATGGCCATATCATATCACTTATATTGATTGCATGTGATGTTTATCTTTTATGCATCTTATCTTGCTTTGATTGACGGTAGCATTATAAGATGATCTCTCACTAATTATCAAGAAGTGTTCTCCCTGAGTATGCACCGTTGTGAAAGTTCTTCGTGCTGAGACACCACGTGATGATCGGGTGTGATAGGCTCTACGTTCAAATACAACGGGTGCAAAACAGTTGCACACGCGGAATACTCAGGTTATACTTGACGAGCCAAGCATATACAGATATGGCCTCGGAACACGGAGACCGAAAGGTCGAGCGTGAATCATATGGTAGATATGATCAACATAATGATGTTCACCAATGAAACTACTCCATCTCACGTGATGATCGGACATGGTTTAGTTGATTTGGATCACGTAATCACTTAGAGGATTAGAGGGATGTCTATCTAAGTGGGAGTTCTTAAGTAATATGATTAATTGAACCTAAATTTATCATGAACTTAGTACCTGATAGTATCTTGCTTGTTTATGTTTGATTGTAGATAGATGGCCCGTGCTATTGTTCCGTTGAATTTTAATGCGTTCCTTGAGAAAGCAAAGTTGAAAGATGGTGGTAGCAATTACACGGACTGGGTCCGTAACTTGAGGATTATCCTCATTGCTGCACAGAAGAATTATGTCCTGGAAGCACCGCTGGGTGCCAGGCCTGCTACTGGAGCAACACCAGATGTTCTGAACGACTGGCAGAGCAAAGCTGATGACTACTCGATAGTTCAGTGTGCCATGCTTTACGGCTTAGAATCGGGACTTCAACGACGTTTCGAACGTCATGGAGCATATGAGATGTTCCAGGATTTGAAGTTGATATTTCAAGCAAATGCCCGGATTGAGAGATATGAAGTCTCCAATAAGTTCTATAGCTGCAAGATGGAGGAGAACAGTTCTGTCAGTGAGCATATACTCAAAATGTATGGGTATAATTATCACTTGATTCAATTGGGAGTTAATCTTCTAGATGATTGCGTCATTGACAGAATTCTCCAATCACTACCACCAAGCTATAAGAGCTTCGTGATGAACTATAATATGCAAGGGATGAATAAGACTATTCTCGAGCTCTTCGCAATGCTGAAAGCTGCGGAGGTAGAAATCAAGAAGGAGCATCAAGGGTTGATGGTCAACAAGACCACTAGTTTCAAGAAAAAGGGCAAAGGGAAGAAGAAGGGGAACTTTAAAAAGAACAGCAAGCAAGTTGCTACTCAAGAGAAGAAACCCAAACCTGGACCTAAGCCTGAAACTGAGTGCTTCTACTGCAAGCAGACCGGTCACTGGAAGCGGAACTGCCTCAAGTATTTGGCGAATAAGAAGGATGGCAAGGTGAACAAAGATATATGTGATATACATGTTATTGATGTGTACCTTACTAATGCTCGCAGTAGCACCTGGGGATTTGATACTGGTTCTGTTGCTAATATTTGCAACTCGAAACAGGGACTACGGATTAAGTGAAGATTGGCTAAGGACGAGGTGACGATGCGCGTGGGAAATGGTTCCAAAGTCGATGTGATCGCAGTCGGCATGCTACCTCTACATTTACCTTCAGGATTAGTATTAGACCTAAATAATTGTTATTTGGTGCCAGCGTTAAGCATGAACATTATATCTGGATCTTGTTTGATGCGTGACGGTTATTCATTTAAATCAGAGAATAATGGTTGTTCTGTTTATATGAGTAATATCTTTTATGGTCATGCACCCTTAAAGAGTGGTCTATTCTTATTAAATCTCGATAGTAGTGACACACATATTCATAGTGTTCAAGCCAAAAGATGCAGAGTTGATAATGATAGTGCAACTTATTTGTGGCACTGCCGTTTGGGTCATATCAGTATAAAGCGCATGAAGAAACTCCATACTGATGGGCTTTTGGAACCACTTGATTATGAATCACTTGGTACTTGCGAACCGTGCCTTATGGGTAAGATGACAAAAACACCGTTCTCCGGTACTATGGAGAGAGCAACAGATTTATTGGAAATCATACATACAGATGTACGTGGTCCGATGAATGTTGAGGCTCGTGGCGGATATCGTTATTTTCTCACCTTCACAGATGACTTAAGCAGATATGGGTATATCTACTTAATGAAACATAAGTCTGAAACGTTTGAAAAGTTCAAAGAATTTCAGAGTGAAGTTGAAAATCATCCTAACAAGAAAATAAAATTCCTACGATCTGATCGTGGAGGAGAATATTTGAGTTACGAGTTTGGTGTACATTTGAAACAATGTGGAATAGTTTCGCAACTCACGCCACCCGGAACACCACAGCGTAATGGTGTGTCCGAACATCGTAATCGTACTTTACTAGATATGGTGCGATCTATGATGTCTCTTACTGATTTACCGCTATCGTTTTGGGGTTATGCTCTAGAGACGGCCGCATTCACGTTAAATAGGGCACCATCAAAATCCGTTGAAACGACGCCTTATGAACTATGGTTTGGCAAGAAACCAAAGTTGTCGTTTCTGAAAGTTTGGGGCTGCGACGCTTATGTGAAAAAACTTCAACCTGATAAGCTCGAACCCAAATCGGAGAATTGTGTCTTCATAGGATATCCAAAGGAAACTATTGGATACACCTTCTATCACAAATCCGAAGGCAAGACTTTTGTTGCTAAATTCGGAAACTTTCTAGAGAAGGAGTTTCTCTCGAAAGAAGTGAGTGGGAGGAAAGTAGAACTTGACGAGGTAACTGTACCTGCTCCCTTATTGGAAAGTAGTACATCACAGAAACATGTTTCTGTGACACCTACACCAATTAGTGAGGAAGCTAATTATAATGATCATGAAACTTCAGAACAAGATACTACTGAACCTCGTAGATCAACCAGAGTAAGATCCGCGCCAGAGTGGTACAGTAATCCTGTTCTGGAAGTCATGCTAGTAGATCATGACGAACCTACGAACTATGAAGAAGCGATGGTGAGCCCAGATTCCGTAAAATGGCTTGAAGCCATGAAATCGAAGATGGGATCCATGTATGAGAACAAAGTATGGACTTTGGTTGACTTGCCCAATGATCGGCAAGCAATTGAGAATAAATGGATTTTCAAGAAGAAGACTGACGCTGACGGTAATGTTACTGTCTACAAAGCTCGACTTGTCGCAAAAGGTTTTCGGCAAGTTCAAGGGATTGACTACGATGAGACCTTCTCACCCGTAGCGATGCTTAAGTCTATCCGAATCATGTTAGCAATTGCCGCATTTTATGATTATGAAATTTGGCAAATGGATGTCAAAACTGCTTTCCTAAATGGATTTCTGCAAGAAGAGTTGTATATGATGCAGCCGGAAGGTTTTGTCGATCCAAAGGGAGCTAACAAAGTGTGCAAGCTCCAGTGATCCATTTATGGACTGGTGCAAGCCTCTCGAGTTGGAATAAACACTTTGATAGTGTGATCAAAGCATTTGGTTTTGTACAGACTTTTGGAGAAGCCTGTATTTACAAGAAAGTGAGTGGGAGCTCTGTAGCATTTCTGATATTATATGTAGATGACACATTGCTAATCGGAAATGATATAGAATTTCTGGATAGCATAAAAGGATACTTGAATAAGAGTTTTTCAATGAAAGTCCTCGGTGAAGCTGCTTACATATTGGGCATTAAGATCTATAGAGATAGATCAAGATGCTTAATTGGACTTTCACAAAGCACATACCTTGACAAAGATTTGAAGAAGTTCAAAATGGATCAAGCAAAGAAAGGATTCTTGCCTGTGTTACAAGGTGTGAAATTGAGTAAGACTCAATCCCCGACCAATGCGGAAGATGGAGAGAAAATGAAAGATGTTCCCTATGCTTCAGCCATAGGCTCTATCATGTATGCAATGCTGTGTACCAGACCTGATGTGTGTCTTGCTATAAGTCTAGCAGGGAGGTACCAAAGTAATCCAGGAGTGGATCACTGGACAGCGGTCAAGAACATCCTGAAATACCTGAAAAGGACTAAGGATATATTTCTCATATATGGAGGTGACAAAGAGCTCATCGTAAATGGTTACGTTGATGCAAGCTTTGACATTGATCCGGACGATTCTAAATCGCAAACCGGCTACGTGTTTACATTAAACGGTGGAGCTGTCAGTTGGTGCAGTTCTAAACAAAGCGTTGTGGCGGGATCTACATGTGAAGCAGAGTACACAGCTGCTTCGGAAGCAACAAACGAAGGAGTCTGGATGAAGGAGTTCATATCCTATCTAGGTGTCATACCTAGTGCATCGAGTCCAATGAAAATCTTTTGTGACAATACTGGTGCAATTGCCTTGGCAAAGGAATCCAGATTTCACAAGAGAACCAAGCACATCAAGAGACGCTTCAATTCCATCCGGGATCTAGTCCAGGTGGGAGACATAGAGATTTGCAAGATACATACGGATCTGAACATAGCAGACCCATTGACTAAGCCTCTTCCACGAGCAAAACATGATCAGCACCAAAGCTACATGGGTGTTAGAATCATTACTGTGTAATCTAGATTATTGACTCTAGTGCAAGTGGGAGACTAAAGGAAATATGCCCTAGAGGCAATAATATTGTTATTATTTTATTTCCTTATATCATGATAAATGTTTATTATTCATGCTAGAATTGTATTATCCGGAAACATAAAACTTCTGTGAATACATAGACAAACCAAAACGTCACTAGTATGCCTCTACTTGACTAGCTCGTTAATCGAAGATGGTTATGTTTCCTAACCATAGACATGTGTTGTCATTTGATTAATGGGATCACATCATTAGGAGAATGATGTAATTGACATGACCCATTCCATTAGCTTAGCACCCGATCGTTTAGTATGTTGCTATTGCTTTCTTCATGACTTATACATGTTCCTATGACTATGAGATTATGCAACTCCCGTTTACCGGAGGAACACTTTGTGTGCTACCAAACGTCACAACGTAACTGGGTGATTATAAAGGAGCTCTACAGGTGTCTCCAAAGGTACATGTTGGGTTGGCGTATTTCGAGATTAGGATTTGTCACTCCGATTGTCGGAGAGGTATCTCTGGGCCCTCTCGGTAATGCACATCACATAAGCCTTGCAAGCATTGCAACTAATGAGTTAGTTGTGAGATGATGTATTACGAAACGAGTAAATAGACTTGTCAGTAACGAGATTGAACTAGGTATTGAGATACTGACGATCGAATCTCGGGCAAGTAACATACCGATGACAAAGGGAACAACGTATGTTGTTATGCGGTCTGACCGATAAAGATCTTCGTAGAATATGTAGGAGCCAATATGAGCATCCAGGTTCCGCTATTGGTTATTGACCGGAGACGTGTCTCGGTCATGTCTACATTGTTCTCGAACCCGTAGGGTCCGCACGCTTAAGGTTTCGATGACAGTTATATTATGAGTTTATGCATTTTGATGTACCGAAGTTTGTTCGGAGTCCCGGATGTGATCATGGACATGACAAGGAGTCTCGAAATGGTCGAGACATAAAGATTGATATATTGGAAGCATTGTTGAGCAAATCGTTAACTGGTAGCTGCTCGGTCGGCCGGTGAGTAGGGGGTTAATAGGCTAATCGGCAAGTTAATCGGCCATTTAATCAATTAATCGGATGATTTATCGGTTAATCGGCTACTCGGGGACCCTATGAGTAGGGATTAATCGGCAAGTTAACTGGTTAATCGGATGAATTCTTGAACAGGGACTAGAAGCCAATATTTGGATATCGGAAATGTTTCGGATGAAATCGGGATTTTACCGGAGTACCGGGAGGTTACCGGAACCCCCTAGGAGGTATATGGGCCTTAGTGGGCTTTAGTGGAAGAGAGGAGAGGTGGCCAGGGCTGGGCCGCGCACCCCTCCCCCCTAGTCCGAATAGGACAAGGAGAAGGGGGCGGCGCCCCCCCTTCCTTCTCTCTCTCCTCTTTCCCCCTCCTGAATCCTATTCCAACTAGGAAAGGGGGGAATCCTACTCCCGGTGGGAGTAGGACTCCTCCTGGCGCGCCCTCCTCCTGGTCGGCTGCACCCCCCCTTGATCCCTTATATACGGGGGCAGGGGGCACCTCTAGACACACAAGTTGATCCATGTGATCATATTCTTAGCCGTGTGCGGTGCCCCCTTCCACCATAATCCTCGATAATATTGTAGCGGTGCTTAGGCGAAGCCCTGCGACGGTAGTACATCAAGATCGTCACCACGCCGTCGTGCTGACGGAACTCTTCCCCGACACTTTGCTGGATCGGAGTCCGGGGATCGTCATCGAGCTGAACGTGTGCTAGAACTCGGAGGTGTCGTAGTTTCGGTGCTTGATCGGTCGGGCCGTGAAGGCGTATGACTACATCAACCGCGTTGTGCTAATGCTTCCGCTGTCGGTCTACAAGGGTACGTAGATCACACTCTCCCCTCTCGATGCTATCCATCACCATGATCTTGCGTGTGCATAGGAATTTTTTTGAAATTACTACGTTCCCCAACAGTTACCTCCTACGAGAGGGGCCTGAACTTGTAAGACTTGCGTGTACAACCTCACCGTAGCTAGGGCCTTGCCTCCTGCTACGTACCCCCTGCTCTTACTGTCAGACTCACTCGCACGACAGTTGGCACCCACCTTGGGGCCGGTGTCTTAGCGACTTCCGGTGAGGTTGCAGTTTTTCCGATCTCCACCAACATGGTTTCCGACGGTGGTTTGGCTTTGGGCCACGAGATCCATCTCGGTGCACTCGTATTCATTGCTGATGACTCTGCCTGGCTCCAAGAAGCCCCCTCGATGTCGAGGCCCTTCCCACCCGCGGGATGGCACACTTCCGCATGAGCGCCTGCGGCGTCCTTCTACGGCAACTGTCGACCTAGTATAGGTCGGCTCCCGCAGCGTCCACGCTCCCCACTGTACGTTGTCGCAAGCGATCCGATCGATTGCAGCTCAAGCGGTGGATGAAGCATGCGGTGGCTCATTAGTCGACCACCTCTCAAGTAGCGGCAATCGAGCCCGACGAATCTCTCTACAGGCTATTTGATCTGTCGACTGGTTCCGCGGACACAATTTCTGAGTGCGGAAGCAGCGACCCTGTGACGGAAGTCCTCATGGTCGACTCACGTTGCAGCCCGCCTGGGTTCCGTCATGGTCGCGACGGCGGTGGCGGCAACGGTGACGGCCTGTCATACGGTCATGTCGAATATCATCCCCAAGCCCTCACTTCAGAACAGAGGGAAGATCTGCATCGCCGCAACATGGAGGCTCTCCAGACCCCCATCGTTGGGGAGACCTCCGAGGCTCGGGCTTTGGAGGCTGCGCGCTTGGCCACCATGGCTGAGCTCGCACGTCTAGAGAATCTCCAGCATTCACTCAACGAACACGCCCGTCAGCAGATCCCTGGATCCAGTCGATGGCCACGACAACTGTTTCCGCCTGAACCTCAGGTATAGCGCACTCGGGTTCAAAATCTTGTTGCGGCGGCACGTATAGCAGTCAATTCAGCCATCTCGTTCAGAAGCCGGTAGAGGTTTACTACAGATCCAAGCGCTGCTCCGAGCGGTGGGTGAACAGAACTCAGATGTTTCTTAGTCGCGCAACAGAATCAATAGCAGATCTGTGGTTGCAGATACAGTTCAGTTGGCGCATAGCCCAAGATCGTTGTTACTGCCAGGATCAGCACCTTGGTCGAGGCTACGGGCAGTTTGATCCTTGTGGTGACCGGCGTCGAGTGCCTACACCTCCTCTGAGAGGCAGGTCATACGCGCCCCGGCGGTATGATGACAGGCGCTCGTATGGTGACGAGCGAAGAGCTCCAGTCGACCCAAGAGAGCCTAGATTTGATGCAAGGTCTGTTCATGTTCAGGGTTTGGTTACAAAGGCAGAGAACACCGGGAAGGTCAGGAAAGAGATCCTCCAGTCAATAGCAGAGCATTTGATTCAGGGCCCGAGTGTTTCAGCGGGGCCATCAGGGCCGCTAAGATCCCTCCCAACTTCAGATTGGCCGCCAGAGTAAGCAAGTTCACCGGTGAGTCGAAGCCAGATACTTGGCTAGAGGATTACTGTTGGGAATATTACTACTGGATGTAAACCGGCCAGGAATAGCCGGGTTAGCTTTACGAAGATTAGAAGCCCATGAAGATGTAAGAATGATGACGCTTTATGAAGGCCCAAGGCCCAGAGGCGAGTTAAGGCCTGTAGATGTAAACCAACCTAATTATGTAACTTGCATTGTAAGATAGGAAGTATAGAGACCGAACCAGACACGTTTATGATCCGGCTTCGGGACTCCGTAAACCGGCGGGCGTCAACCTATGCATATAAAGGGACGACCCGGCAGTGGTTTACAGGACAGACAACAACTTGAGAGCCAGACAAAGCGGATTCGCTCCCTGGCCTTCGAAACCCTAGCAATACGAATCACAACTAGACGTAGGCTTTTACCTTCACCGAAGGGGCCGAACTAGTATAAACTCCCCGTGTCCCCTTTTCTGGTTTAACCCCTTTAAGCTAACCCGTTGCGATGGCTCCACGACTAAGTCCTTTCACAAGGACATCTGCCATGACAAACCCACGACAGTTGGCGCCCACCATGAGGCTATCGCACGATGGTTTAGAGTTCTTGAAGGGCAGCTTTGATGGACTCAAGGGATACGCTGTGGGCCGGATGATGAAGAGTCATTGCGGCAAGCTCTACATCAACAATGCAGGATCGGGTCCCGAGGCCGATTCAATCGAATACGGGTACCGGGTCCCCTTTGGTGGGATTCACGTCTTCATCGGCAAGATTGGCGAACCGGCCCCTCAGCCGGACATCTGCACCGACATCATCGAGACGGCTCAGCATGCAAGCCCTTCACTGGTTCAGCCCGTGGCGAAGCATGTTTTCGTAGGCGTCATCCATGGAGAAGAATACGAGGATGGACCGGTGTCCGATGGAGAAACCGCTGTTTGTTCTAACGACGAGTCTTCTGGAGTGACCGAGTCGCTCTATTAGTTGCAGGATGGCCGGATTGGTGGAGGATCCGAGGGCAACAGTATTCCGGACTCCCCTGATCTGCCAAACCGGGCCGCTATCTTCATGGCCGGTACATAGTCGGTGCCTCATTCGTCAGCTGCCGCAGCAATACTCTCTGGTTCAACAACGGCCACGTCGGCAGGGGCAGGAAGCTCTGCGCCGCCTCCGGCTCAAGTCCTGTCTGACTTGTTCGACGCTTTGGCAACATTGATGGCCGCAGAGGTGGATGCAGCAGCCCGGGATCAGCACAACGCGGGGATTGCAAAGGTGAAGGATCAAATAGCTCAGGCTAAAGCGGACCTAGCGGCGGAGAACGCTAGGATGGCTACAGAACGGGCCGAGTTGGAAGCCCAGGCCTACCGGATTAGGCTGGATCAGAACGCTTCCGAAGAAGTCATGAGAAGAAGGTACCGATCACATCTCCCGTCGGGTTACGAGCCATGAAATCTCTTCAATACGCCAGGAGCAGGAACTAGTAACCAGCCAATATTAAACCGGACGGAGGTACCAGGAACAGGAGCGCCGGTTCAACCGCGCACGATGGACCTGCCTCGTCAGAACAACATTGTGCCACAGTATGTTCCAACACCTCCCGGGCATTACTCCAACCCGTTGGACAACATTGTGGCCGCCGCTTCACGATTGGCAGCCCTCCCGACCGACGGCGAATCACCAGTTGCAATTGAGGCACCACGGGCCAAAGATCTCCTTCAAACAGATCTAAACCAGCAGCAGGCATATTCACACACCCGGGAGAGGATTCATTCCACCCCCGTCCAAGCAGGAGCTACAGCAGGCACGTTGAGGATGAACCGGCCGTATCAAGCAGCGCACGTCACCGTAATCCGCCGCGAGGGCACAACCCGGCAGGGGGAGGTGCTAATGCGCAGGATGTGGTAGACCATGGTCACGCGCGTCGAGAGGCCGAGTTAGTAGCTCTGCATGGAGCCCGTCAACCTACTCCGGTTCACCTTACCGCTTCGGTGGAGCCAGGTGTGGTGTTCAGTTCTTTAGGGGTGCCGTGTCTTACCCCCGCTTTGCATAATGTGAGACTGCCCAAGGATTTCAAAGGACCTTGTAAGGTACCCAATTATACCGCTGATCTACAGCCAGAAGCATATGTTGAAAGCTACAAGATGGCAATGGAGATGCTAGATGTGGATGAAGCAGTCGGTATGTGCTAAATACTTCACCATGATGTTGGAAGGAACAACTCGTACTTGGTTGAAGAGCTTACCAACTAACTCTGTCAGATCATGGGCCGAATTGAAGCACCGGTTTATCCAGAACTTCAAAGATACTTGTAAGCAGCCCATGTCAATTGTGGATCTGGCCGCTTGTGTCCAAGAGGAGGGGGAGTCCACGACCCATTGGGTCAAGCGAGTCTCAGCGGTTTTGCATTCATCGGATCGTATCAATGCGGATACCGCAGTGCTAACGTTGGAGGGCAATTGCCATTTTCTGCCGCTCAAACAGAAGTTAGGAAGGCTCAAACGTCACTGCAATGATATGTCAATGCTTATGGCCGTTTTGGTTAAGTACGCCGATTCAGATAATACCAAAGACCCTGACTCAGAGGAGGACAACCCAGGGAAAGGGAAAAAGAACGGCAACGCCAAGGGTCAGCAGCATAATCCGGCAGGCCATGGCAATAGTGGTAAGCGCAAAGCCGACAACAGCTTGGACTTTGTCGCTAACACCAATGCTCAGGAGAATGGCCAGCACCGTAAGGGCAAGCAGCCCCAGAGGGGTGGAGGTTCGGGCCCCAATTTGGAGCACCTGTTAAATCAACCCTGTCAAGCATGGATCAAAGGAGAAGCCAGCATCGCATCTTTGGAAGGATTGTTATATCAAGCGAGATTTCAAGAACTCCAATATGTTCCAGTACAATAATGGCCCACCCGGCGGTCAGGAGGTGGTTTCCACGGGCCGGGTTACGGAGGTGGCAGTTCTGGTTCAGGATTTTAGGGTAATCAAACCGGACACATCAATCAAGGGCACCAAGGCAACCAGGGAGGTTACAACCATCAGGGGAACCAGCAGCAGCAGTCGGGTTATCAGAGCAATCCTAAGCAGCTAAATAGTGGGCAATATCATGTCTTCACCACTAGCTTGTGTAAGCGTGATCAAAAGCTTCACAAGAGGGCAGTAAACTCTGTTGAACCAGCGGTGCCTCAATATTTGCGCTGGTCTGAGCAACCCATTTTGTGGAGTAGAGAGGATCATCCACCCTGGGTTGACAATCCGGGTCACTTGGCCCTAGTGGTGGCCCCTCAAGTTGGGGGATATAAGTTCACAAAGGTACTCATCGATGGGGGAAGCAGTATCAACATTCTATATTATGATACCTTCCGTCGTATGGGGTTGACAGATAAGAGTCTTAAACCGTGAAACACTGTTTTTCACGGTGTGGTGCCTGGCAAGTCTACATATCCAGTAGGCAAGATAGCCTTAGAGGTGGCTTTTGGAGATTACTATGATTCAAGGTCAGAAACATTGACTTTTGAGGTGGTGAAAATCAAAAGTCCGTATCACGCTTTGTTTGGGCGACCAGCTTATGCTAAGTTCATGGCGAAGCCGTGTTATGTTTATGTACAACTTAAAATGCCAGGTCATAAGGGGACCATCACAGTACACGGGAGCAGGAAGATCGCTTTGGAATGTGAGGAAGGCGATGCGGCTTATGCTGAGTCAGTTTGTGCCACGGAGGAATTGAAGTTTTATAAGGACCAAGTTGATCCGGCAGATATGACTTCTTTGAAAAAGCCAACTACGGAACACGATCCGGCGTTGAAATTTAAATCGGCCAGAGATACTAAGATGGTCGATTTTGTTCCTGGCGATTCATCCAAGCAGTTCAACATCAGCGCTAACCTGGATCCCAAATAGGAAAGCGCGCTCATCGAGTTCATCCTTGAGAACCGGGACATCTTTGCATGGAAACCTTCTGACATGCCAGGTGTACCGAGGGAACTCGCTGAGCACACACTTAATATTGATCCTAAGTTTAAACCGGCCCAGCAGTTTCTTCGTCGCTTCAATGAAGAAAGGCATAAGGCTATCGGTGAAGAGGTAGCTTGGTTGTTGGCCGCAGGGTTTATCGTGGAAGTCTTTCACCTAGAGTGGTTGGCTAATCCGGTGCTGGTTCTTAAGAAAAACGGCACTTGGCGTATGTGTGTAGATTACATAGACTTGAACAAAGCTTGTCCTGTAGACCCCTTTGCCCTGCCTCGTATTGATCAGATCATTGATGCTACGGCAGGTTGTGACCGTTTATGTTTTCTGGATGCTTACTCCGGTTATCATCATATCAAAATGGCAGTTAAGGACTAGGAGAAGACAGCTTTCATCACTCCCTTTGGAGGCTTCTGCTATGTCCGAATACCCTTCGGGCTTAAGAGTGCCCAGGCGACTTATCAACATTGTGTTCAGAATTGTCTTCATAAGCAAATTGGGCGCAATGTTCATGCATATGTGGATGATATTGTCATAAAATCCAGAAAGGAGGAAACATTGATAGATGACTTGAGAGAAACCTTTGACAACCTCCAGGTTTACAAGATGATGCTCAATCCGGAAAAGTGTGTCTTTGGTGTTCCAGCAGACAAACTCTTGGGTTTTCTAGTGTCAAATAGAGGCATTGAGGCTAATCGGAAAAAAAATTCAGCAATTACATATTTGGCTAAACCGGCGTGTATCAATGACGTTCAATGTCTGGCCGGTCGAATTGCGGCTTTGAGCTAGTTTATCAGTCGTCTTGGGGAGAAAGCTATCCCTTTATATCAGATGCTCAAGAAAACAGATAATTTTGTCTGCAGCGAGGCAGCTGATAAAGCGTTTGAGGATCTGAAGAGGCAGTTAGCTGAACCGCCTATTCTTGCAGCACCAATCGATAAGGAGCCGTTATTGCTATATGTGGCTGCTAATGCCCGAGCTATTAGCGTGGCTATTGTGGTGGAGCGCAAGGAAGCTGGCAAGGAATATCCGGTTCAACGGCCGGTTTATTATATCAGTGAGGTGCTCATTGAGTCAAAGCAGAGGTATCCACATTGGAAGAAACTGGTGTATGGAGTGTTTATGGCAAGCTGGAAGCTTAAACACTATTTTTAGGGTCATCCTATCACAGTGGTCAGTTCAGCCCCTCTGGGAGACATCATTCAAAACAGAGAAGCAACGGGCCGGATTGCCAAATGGGCTATTGAGCTTGGACCTCACGGGCTCAAATACATACCTCGCACAGCGATCAAATCCCAAGCACTCGTGGACTTCATCAATGATTGGACGGAGTTACATGCACCAGAGGAGAAGCCAGATAACACGTATTGGACTATTCACTTTGATGGATCCAGACAGTTGGAGGGCTCGGGGGCAGGAGTCATACTAACTTCCCCACGAGGTGACAAGTTTTGTTATGTCCTCCGTTTGATGTTCCCTTGTACTAACAATGCAGCTGAATATGAGGCCTTGCTCCACGATCTTTGGATGGCTAAGGAGATGAACTTAAGCCGCGCTTTGGGGATTCAGATCTGGTGGCCCAATAGGTGTCTGGCACTTGGGATTCTAAAGACCCACTCATGGATGCATATCGACGAGAGGTGGACACAGTGGCTGGTCACTTCAAGGGTTATCATGTGGACCATATAGACCAGCGAAAGAATGAAGCGGCAAACGCTTTAAGCTGCCTTGGTTCTCAGCGTAAACCGGTCCCACCAAAGTCTTTCTTGACGTGCTGCATAATCCGTTGGTCAAAGTACCAACAGAGGAGGAGTTGGTTATTCCTGACCCGGAGGCTCAATTGGTGACAGCTTTGCATGTTATACCGGATTGGACAATCCCATGCCTGGCTTACATGAACCAGGGCGAGTTACCAGAGGATGAAACCTCGGCTCGGTAGATAATCCGGCGTTCCAAATCGATGACTATACTCAACGGAGAATTGCATCGTTACAGCGTTTCAGGGGCAAATTAGCATTGTGTTTCTCCTCAGGAGGGTTGTGAGATTTTGCGAGAAATCCATGAAGGGGATTGTGGTCACCATGCCGGTTCAAAGTCCTTGGTGGCTAAAGCTTTTCGCCATGGTTTTTACTGGCTAACAGCTCATGCTGATGCGGTGGATTTAGTCAAGAGATGTGACAGTTGTCAAAAATTCGCACGCCGTGCTCACATTCCGGCTCAGTTGTTGATGATGATTCCAATAACTTGGCCGTTTGCGACTTGGGGGCTTGATATGGTTGGACCCTTCAAGCGATCCAAGGACAAAAAGACCCACTTGTTAGTGGCAGTTGATAAATTCACCAACAAATGGGTGGAAGCAGAGCCAGTCAGTAAGTGTGATGCGGCCACGGCGGTTCAATTCATCAAAAAAGTGATATTTCGGTTTGGTTTTCCACACAGCATTATAACTGATAATGGTACTAATCTGTCAAATGGAGAGATGGAGGAATTTTGCCAACATGAGCACATCTGGCTTGATATAGCATCGGTGGCTCACCCCCAGTCTAATGGTCAAGCAGAGAGGGCAAATCAAGAAATTTTACGAGGTATCAAACCCTGGATTATGGTTCCTTTGAAACGGACACCGGGTTGCTGGGTTGAGGAGTTGCCCTCTGTGTTATGGAGCATCAATACCACACCCAATAGGTCTACGGGTTACACACCTTTTTCATGGTTTATGGAGCAGAGGCAGTTCTTCCTAGAGACATCCGTCACGACTTGCCTCGTGTGATAGCTTATGTTGAAGCTGACAATGAGAAGGTACGTCAGGATTCCCTGGACCTATTAGATGAAGAGCGTGATCTTGCAGCAGCTCGTTCGGCGATTTATCAGCAAGATCTCTGACGTTATCACAGCCACCGGGTTAAGACCAGAACCTTTCAAGAGGGTGATTTGGTGCTCCAGCTCATCCAGGATCAGACTCATATGCACAAGTTATCCCCACCTTGGGAAGGACCATTTGTGGTCAGCAAGAATCTGCACAACGGGTCATACTACCTCATTGATGTTCGAGAGCACAAGGACTCACGTAAATCGGAGGAAGAGACCAAGCGGCCGTGGAATATAGCTCTTCTTCGGCCTTACTATACTTGAGCCATAGGCTCTTCATATGTACATATTTATGACAATGTATATATTATATAATAAACTGGAGCCTCGAATAAAGCGGGGTCTCTGTTCTTTTTACATCATGTGTGTGCCTATAAGGGTTTCTGCTAACAAAGCAAAATTTTGTTAAACCGGTCTCTGCAGCCGCACGGATACAGAGATTTCACTAGGGGGCTTGGTTGTTATCACACCATAGCTACACCTCTTGATAGGCGTTAAGCCACCAAGGAAATTATGTGGGGCCAAAGAGAGTGTTGCACAAAGCACAAACTCAAACATGGGCACCCACTGAGCACAGCTCACAAAGTTACTTGGGGGATCTTTGTGCAAAGCAACAAAGAGTTTGAAAGGACCCTTCTAATTGGCTATCAAGCCATGGCTTGGAAGCCTGGTGTATTCACCTAAAACCCCGGGTTAACCTGCCTTCATCAAGTAAGTCACTCCTGTCCAGGTAATCATGGTATGACCCGCCGAATGTTTGACAAGTCAATCTTTTACAGACTCTGAACTTGTCAAAGTTAAAACGACGATTGGTTAATTGGAGGCCCATCTTAAAAGGCTTTGTTAAATGGTTTAACTCAGAGGCCTGGCAGCCCATGAAAAGCCTCGATTTGGAGCCTGGTAGTTTGTAAAAATCCTTGCATATTTCTTTTTTGGAATCCTAGTTGCTAAGTTTTCTGCCTTTATTGAGGTTCATAATATGTTCTGATAAACCGGTGTTTCTGGCCCGGCTTGACTTTCAACTACACATTGTCCATACATGATCAGTTACAGGCCGGCGTTCCTTACCCCGGTCTGGTTTGACTAAATCGCCAGTGATATAAAGAAAACCCGGTGATTATTATATCCCGGTACGGTTATTATCATAATCCGGCAAAATAAGGACGAAGTTATCAACACTCTGGATTGGTGTTGACACCTTTACCATACAAGCAGTTGGTCAACCAACGAGGTATGTTGCACATATTACTTTTTATACAAAAACTTTGATCATTCATCTAAGAATTGTATATTTTTTTAGCATCATAACCCGTCCAGTGGTAAACCACTAGGATACTTTCAAGTTCTTGTATCCAGGAACACATCTCATCATGGGCAATGCATAAATAGATCCCAAAAAGTGGAACAAATTTTCACGAAGTGTCACAAAACATTCTCGATGGCATGACAGATAAGGGAGTTTTTTCTATCCTATTACAAGAAGCTTCAAAGCGGCCACAAGTGCATAATTGTTTTTTGGCATTGGCATACAAATATCTGGTAAACCGGCTGCTGGTTTAAGACACTTCGTCTGGACGGTTTGAAGGTTGAGGATCAGTTGGTTCAATCACTTTTTCTTCGTCCCTCCCCGGACGCTGGAAATCAACCGTCGGCCAATCGACTCTAGTTAAAGCTTGAAACATGACCTCTTCATGGATAAGGCTGGAGGGGTTAATATCAGGAGCAAAGGTATGCTTACGGATTGGAGGCACAAGTTCTTTGACTTCATGGATTTCGGCAGGCTGTCTCTTCCCTTCAGCGTCATAAGCCGGCTGGAAATGAGACAAGTCTGTGTCCTCTGCCAATTTGCTAACTATTGGCTGCATTTGTTTGGTCAGCCTTAGGAGGTCATCATTGTCGAAGTTTGAACCGTCCTCCATTACACCTGGGTATCCTTTAATGATGTCCTCCGCTTCAAGGTCTGGAATCCATGCCTTGGCTCGGATTAGTGCGGTTAATGCGCCTGCTCTTGCAGCTGCTTTCTTCAGTTTGGTAATCCGGGCTGGTAACATGGCCAGCTTCTCAAGAGTTTCCTTTATCAATGATGGTGCTCGTTTATTGTAAGCCGCAATGCAAATAGCCCGCTGGGACCCAGAGTACAACTGTTCAATCAAAGTATACGCCGCTTTAAGCTACATCTGCATATCTGTGCCCAAATGAGCAATACGAGTGCCTGTGACGATTTAAAATTAGTGTTCTGATCAATGATAAGATTCGATGAATTGGATAAACTGCACAAGGAGATACTTACCAAAGACAACAGAAGTCATGGCGTTGATTTGCCGTTCCAAACCAGCTAGTTCATCTACAACTGGTTTCAGAGCTGCTTCAGCATCCTCAGCTTTTTTGGTTAAACTGGCTTTCTCGGTTTCCCAGTCAACACGATCTTTGTTGAAAGACTCTTTCAGTTTTTCCATCGTTGCCAGGGCTTTGGTCAGCTCCTCTTTAGCTTTCGCAGCTTCTGCTTGTTGGGACTTCACATTCTCTTGCAAATCAGCGGTCCGGGCATCTCTATTGCTTAGTTCGGCCTACAACAATGAAGAAATGTCAAACAACAGGATATATATTTTCTAAAATACAAAGCGTATAACAAGTTATGCACTTCATACTTGGGGGCTAATGCCTATTTGCTTTGATTCACTACATCTTTTATAAAGTCTCCAGAACAATGCAAGCATTATCCTTGACACGTGGGGGCTAATGTATATCTGTTCAAAACGGACGCATGGATTAAAACCCGGATTACCTTGCAATGCTAAACCGGCCTTTGGGGGCTACGCTGAGGAAAGCTATATCATTACATTGATAAAGTATCGGCCTTGGTTTTCACTAAGGACCTAACATTTTGAGGGTCAGTGGGAGAGACTTAAAGTATTACAAAGACCCGGTTCACGATTAACATCATAAAACGGCCCTTGGGGGCTACTTGGGCTGGCATATCAATTTTGGAACCAAGAAGTAAAGGGAGATAAAAATACCTCATAGCGTTCCATCATCAAATTCACCAAACCGGCTTCATAGTCACGGTTTGAGTGCAGACGGTTTAAGAAACCGGAGTGAAGCTCTTCAGTGTTGAGATGGGCATAACTTGATAAGTCAGTACTCCATTTGCCCTTTTCCCTAGCAGCACACTCTTCTTTGGCACTATGTTGGGCCAAGATTACGGGATGGCCAAGAGAGCTGTGGCCCATACCAGTAACGATAACATCATCTCCTTGGCCTTCAGTGGTTTTTGCGGGTGATGACGGAGTTTCAGTATCTCTCATCGGACTAGCCCGGTTTGAAGCTGCCGGTTCAGTGTCAGGTACGACAAGGTCAGCTTCTGGTGGTTCATCAGTATTCCTATCTTGAAGGGGCGGTTCATCAGAGGCGGCTTCAGGATGAGGACCCTCCGGTTCACGAGTTTGGTCTAGTTCACCTCTCTGCTCTTCTTCAAAAACTGCCTGGTCTTCTGACGGATTGTTGACCCGAGCTTTCTTGCTGGGTCTGGTTTTGGCTCTGCAAATAAATTAAAAGAGGGTTAGCATCTTATTCAAGATTTGTAACGCATTGGAAGAAGGAGTTTGAAAACTTACCCAGCCATAGTTTTTAGAGGAGGGAGTTGGGTTGCTGTTGACTCGCCAGAGGATGAGGGAGGTGTCACCTGATAATTTGAATCAGACAGATTAAGAGGTTGTCTAAAATAACCTGCCTTGGGATAAGAATGGTCAGAAGTGGTAGAGACCTCAGACCAGCGCTTCCGAACCGGGATATCAGGTAAACCGGCCGAAGTGACCTATTGACCACTGTGCCAGGTTGTCCGGCAAGCTTCATGCTGCTGTGTCTTCAAAATAAATGTTGGGTCCAAGTAAGCAAGAGGATGAGAAAAGCTTGCTTTCCGGACTGCTTGACGGGTTTTTTGTGTTGGCATAGAGTCTGAATCGGAGGAAAGGGTAATTACCTCTACATCATCAGCTTGGCTGCCTTCTACGTCCTCCTGATAAAGATCATTGTTAATGAGGTGCATGAAAAGGGAGCCAAGTGAGTCAAGTTCTACCACACCTTTCGGATCATCAGCATCTTCATCAAGTTCCATCTTGACCCGGTCAGTCGTTTTCCGCTTTGAGGTCCGCTTGACGGCTTTGGTTTTGGGACGAGATGGTTTGACCACTTTATCCCCGGTTGGCTTTACCGCTTTATCTACGGATTTCCGTTTCCAGAAGGGATCATCACCCTATTCATACATAAACAGAAGAAGGATTACAAGTTGAACAAGTTAAATATATCAAAGATGAAAAGGAAGTATAGTGCTTACAGCAGGCGGTTTGTTCTTGGTATAGAGGGGGTTTAAGCCGGTTTGACGACAGACTGATTCTGATTCATTCAAAATTTTCTTTGCGCTTTCAGTGACCTCTTCATCGGTCACCTGAATGTTGATATGGCGTTGAGGGTCTTCAACATCACCGGTCTACTCACACATTAAACCGGGGTGGCGGCTTAGCGGCAAGACGCTCCAAGATATCCAACAGCGCATGAAATCAACGCCTATTAAACCGTTGGCCATAAAGGCCCGGAGCTTGGCGAGTTGAGCGGCATATTTGGCCCATTCTGCAGAACTTAAGCGTTGCGGCATTGGACGGGTGTTGGAAAGCCGGTGATCATGATAGCCTGGAAGGGGATTTTCATCTTTAGGAGAAGTATCTCTGTAGTAAAACCAAGTCTGGTTCCATTCCTTAGGATGGTGTTGCAGTTTGGCATGAGGGAATTCAACTTCCTTCCGCTTTTGAATAGAAACACCACCAAGTTCAGTGTTGGGATCATTTACAAATTCTGTGCGCTGGTTCAGATGAAAGAAGTCCCGGAACAGTTCAGCAGTCGGTTCTTCTTGTAAATACACTTCACAGAAGACCTGGAAGTTGCATAGATTGGACGCCGAGTTGGGTTCGATATCTTGAGGATGGAGTTGGAAACTGGCAAGCACATCTCGGTAGAACTTTGACCCTGGCGGTTTGAAACCATGGCCTATGTGGTCGACAAAGACCACAACCTCGCCCTGCCTCGGGGTTGGAGGATTTTCTATTCCTAGAACTCGCCATCGAATTTCAGTTTTCTTAGGCAAGGTGGCAATGCTGACCTTCCCGTTCAACTGTTCCTCGGTGACCCGGGAACGAGCCCAATTGCAAGTGGCAAACTGTTTGGCCATTGTGAAACAAAAAGCTGGAAAAGAAATGTCGGTTTACAAATCATTCACGGTGGTATACCAGATGCAGTGGAATAAAGATATACAGGTATGTGAAATTGCGTAAACCGGAGACGAATACAATAGTGAATGACAAGGTCATATCGAGGGCATACATGTGTTGTTAAACCGGATTATTACAATCAACATAAAGAAGGTTTGCCGGTTTACTAGGGGACTAATGGTATGAGTTAGATTGTTTTTACAAAGGTAAACCGCCTACGTAGTACAGAGGATACAAATCTAAGGAGAAAAGGGCTAAGTAAGGAAAAACAAGTTTCACGGGATCACATGGGAATTTTGGATCTACCGAAGACAGAAAGGCAAAAATATTTTGACCTAAAAAGGGTAGGACCCGAAACAATTTATGAAGGACTAGATCAGTTTTTGCGCATAAGGGTTTGTGGAGGTAAGAGAAGATTAGCCACGGCAAGGGATACGTCAAGCGTGAAGTGTCCATCTATAGACTAAGGAGGAATAGGGAAGAACAGCACTGAAGTACTGACGAACTTCAGAGAATTGCAAAGAATAGGGAAACCCTAATGAATCTAAGGAAGGAGGAAAGGACTTACTGCGGCCGCGGAAGCAGCAGAGGTGTGCTGCGGAACTCTGCTACGAACAGGTTGATGCAGCGGCCAATGGTGAGGCAGAGGCGAGGCTTGACGATGGCGGCGACGCTCAGGTGCGGAGGTGTCGCGAGGAGGAAGAAGAAGCGAACAAGAGGAGGGGAAATGATAAGGACCCGTGGCCCTATTTATAAGGTGAAGCGATAAGGCGACAAGTGCGGGAATCGAGGAGCTCAAAAACGGATAGTTAATAATGGTGTCACTTTGATGACTGGATATGCATTAATGAAGGTAATCGTCAGCTTCAACGAATAGATGACATCAGGGCGATCTATCATGATCCTGAAGTATGACGTCACGGCGGTTTACAAGATCAAGGTGAAGATGCAAGGGAGGAATTTTTCTAAGTATTGAAGATTGACATGAACAAGTTCAAAACAATCTGGGGCCTAATGTTGGGGATACTACTATTGGATGTAAACCGGCCAGGAATAGCCGGGTTAGCTTTACGAAGATTAGAAGCCCATGAAGATGTAAGAATGATGACGCTTTATGAAGGCCCAAGGCCTAGAGGCGAGTTAAGGCATGTAGATGTAAACCGACCTAATTATGTAACTTGCATTGTAAGATAGGAAGTATAGAGACCGAACCGGACATGTTTATGATCCGGCTTTGGGACTCCGTAAACCGGCGGGCGTCAACCTATGCATATAAAGGGACGGCCCGGCACCGGTTTACAGGACAGACAACAACTCGAGAGCCAGACAAAGCAGATTCGCTCCCTGGCCTTCAAAACCCTAGCAATACCAATCACAACTAGACGTAGGATTTTACCTTCACCGAAGGGGCCGAACTAGTATAAACTCCCCGTGTCCCCTTGTCCGGTTTAACCCCTTTAAGCTAACCCGTTGCGATGGCTCCACGACTAAGTCCTTTCACAAGGACATCTGTCATGACAAACCCACGACAATTACTGAGTGGAAGTTTAGATTGGCGGGGGAAATGATGTGTGGCCATGAAGCACCTCCCCCTGATGCTTGAAGGTTCGGCCAGAGCTTGGTTGAATCAGTTGGCCCCTAGGAGTATTCTTTGCTGGGAAGATTTGGCCCGAGTGTTCATCAAGACATTTGAGGGCACGTGCAAGCGACCTGCTGGGCTGACCGAACTACAACATTGCATTTAGAAGCCGAATGAAACTTTGAGGGATTTCATCCAGAGATGGACTACCCTTCACCATGTGGTGGAAAATGTGTCAGAGCACCAGGTAGTCCGCGCCTTCAAAAAGGGCATCCGATATAGAGAGCTCATCCTGAAGTTTGGATGATACGGAGACATGTCTCTGGGCCGAATGATGGAAATAGCCACTCAGTATGCAAATGGTGATGAAGAAGAAGAAGACCAACTCCGTAATGGTAAAGGGAAAACAGTCGACCAGGACACCGAAGGTGGAATTGCCAGTTGGAAACAGAAGCGTAAGGCATCAAGGAAAGTTCAAAGGAAAACCTAAGGGGCCGTGGGTGCCCGAAAAGGTGAAAGATCAGTCAGGCAACAACGTCCTGGATTTACCGTGTCATATACACACAAAAAAGGACGAAGAGGTAACCTGATTCTGCCCAAACATACCACTCGACAGTCTCGGCTCCTGATGCAGCCGTTCCGAGAGGGCCAGCCCCTGGAGAAGGACTCTAATAAGGAGGAAAAGGAAGAATAAGATGATGGCTATCCCAATGTAGACACTACTTTGGTGATTTTTGCTGACGTTGAGAGCAAAAGTCGACTGAAGGTTATCAACAGAGAAGTGAACATGGTTGCTCCAGCAACTACGACGTACTTGAAGTGGTCGAAGACTCCCATTACATTCGAGCAGTACAATCACCCAGCGCACGTTGCTACCCCTGGACGGCAAGCATTGGTGGTCGACCCAGTCGTTGGGGGCACCCGACTGACTAAGGTTCTCATGGATGGTGGCAGTGGACTAAACATTCTGTATGTCGAGACCCTCCGAGGGATGGGCATTCTGATGTCCAAGCTTAGTGAGAGCAACATGCGGTTCCATGGAGTCATCCTAGGAAAGAAGCCAGAGTCACTCGGACAGATCGTTCTTGATGTGGTTTTCGATGATTCCAAGAATTACCGCGAAGGAGAAGTTGACATTTGAAGTAGTGGATTTTCACAGTGCCTATCATGTTATTCTGGGCAGACCCGCATATGCTTGTTTCATGGCCCGCCCATGTTACGTGTATCTTAAGATGAAGATGCCTGGACCCAGAGGTGTGATCACAGTCATGGGGAATCAACAGAGAGTAGAGGAATGCCTCCAGAAAGGCTGCAAAATTGCTGACGAGCAGATGGCAGTGGTGGAGCTAGAAGAGTACAAGAAAAACGCCGATCCGAGTGATTTGTTGCGGGCTAAGAAACCCGCCTTAGAGTCAGCATTTCAGTCAGCCGGGGAAACAAAGCCAGTCCACATTCACCCGGAAGATCCCTCTGCGGCTCCGACTCACATTTCAACAACACTCGACAACAAATAAGAAGAAGCACTCATCTAGTTCCTCCGTGAGAACTGGGACATCTTTGCATGGAAGCCATCTGACATGCCATGTGTACCCAGGGGGCTGGCTGAGCACCGTTTGCGTGTCGACCCAAAAGCAAGACCTGTCAAGGAACATCTCTGTCGGTCCGCCATGGAGAAAAGGAAAGAAATTGGTGAGGAAGTGGCTCGGCTCCTGTCAGCTAAGTTCATTCGCGAGATATAACACTCTGAGTGGCTCACAAACGTCATCATGGTCCCCAAGAAAGATGATTCACTTCGTATGTGTATCGACTTCAAGCATATCAATCGGGTCTGCCCGAAAGATCAATTCCCTCTCCCCCGCTTCGATCAGATTGTCGACTCGACTGCGGGGTGTGAGTATTTGTCCTTTTTGGATGCATATTTCGGGTACCACCAGATCTGTCTGTACGGGCCCGATGGAATAAAAATGTCCTTCATCACCCCATTCAGGTATTTTTGTTATGTTACCATGCCTTTTGGTCTCAAGAATGCTGGTGCCACGTTCATGCGCATGATTCATAAGTTCCTGCTCACTCAAATCAGTCGGAATGTGGAAGCATACATGGAGGACATCGTGGTCAAGTCACGCAAAGGTTCTGACCTACTCGCTGAAACATTTATCAACCTAAGAAGATATGATATCAAGCTCAATCGGTCGAAATGCATGTTCGGAGTCCCAGGAGAAAAGTTACTCGGTTTCTTGTTTCAGAACGAGGGATCGACGCAAACCCAGAAAAGATTGGAGCAATCCTTCGAAGAAGAGCCCTGTGCGCGTGCACGATGTTCAAAAGCTTACTTGTTGTTTGGCTGCATTGAGCCGATTCATTTCCCGTCTCGGTGAGAAGGCATTGCCTCTTTACCGACTGATGAAAAAGTCTGATAAGTTCAAGTGGACTCCCAAAGCTAAAGCATCGTTTGTAGAGCTCAAAGCCCTGCTTTCCACCCAGCTAGTGCTTGCTGCCCCAGTCAGGAAAGAGCCTCTATTGTTGTATATCGCAGCCACTAGAAATGTTGTCAGCACAGTGCTCATAGTCGAGCGGGAGGAAGAAGGCAAAGCCTACAAATTTAAGCTCCCAATATATTACATCTCTGAAGTCTTGACTCCGTCCAAGCAAAGGTATCTACATTACCAGAAGCTGGTTTACGAAATTTATCTAACAACGAAGAAAGTTGCACATTACTTCGCAGACCACTCGATTTTAGTCATCAGCGATCTCCATTGTCAGAAATTTTGAACAATCGAGATGCAACCAGTCGAGTGGCCAAATGGGCGATTGAACTCCTTCCTCTGGATATCAAGTTCGAAGCAAAAAAGGTAATTAAGTCTCAAGAAATTGCAGATTTCTTGGCCGAGTGGATTGAGCAGCAGCAACCGACTCAAGTTCACTCGGAACACTGGACCATGTTCTTTGACGGATCTAAGATGTTGAATGGTTCTAGTGCTGGAGTGGTTCTAGTATCCCCAAGAGGCGACAAGCTCAATTACGCTCTCCAGATTCACTTTGATTCCTCCAATAATGAAGCTGAGTACGAAGCACTTTTGTATGAGTTGTGTATGACCATCTCACTCGGCGTCCGTCGCCTGGTGGTTTACGGTGACTCAGATTTGGTAGTCAATCAAGTGATGAAGGAGTGGGATATCAGGAGCCCTACCAGATACTGCAATGCAGTGAGAAAATTAGAAAAGAAGTTTGAAGGGTTGGAGCTCCACCACATTCCCCGACTCAAGAATCAAGCAGTTGATGACCTGGCAAAGATAGGTTCCACTCGGAAGCCTATTGCCAGTAATGTGTTCTTATAGCACCTCCACACCCCGTCCGTACAAGAAGAACCCTTTATGGAGGAGCCCCCACAACCAATCCGACTACAGTTGAAGTGCCAGCGGTTGTCGACCTGATCATGGAAGTTTTAGCAATCAACCCTGACTGGATAGTGCCATACATTACATATCTGCTCAGGCAGGAGCTTCCAGAGGATGAGGATGAGGCTCGACAGATCATCCGCAGATCCAAAGCCTTTAAAGTTATAGGTGGACAACTTTTCAGAGAAAAGTGTAACTGGCGTAGCTCAACGATGTATCTCTCCAGAGGAAGGTCGACTGATCTTGAACGAGATCCACTCGGGGACCTGTGGTCACCATGCGTCCTCTTGGACCATCATGGCTAAAGCATACTGAGCTGGATTCTATTGGCCACGGGAGAATGAAATGGCGAAAGATATAGTTGACAAGTGTGAAGGCTGCCAGTTTTACTCGAACATGTCCAACAAACCTGCATCAGCTTTGAAGACTATCTCACTTGTCTGGCCATTTGCGGTGTGGGGACTAGACATGGTTAGGCCTTTGAGAACCGACAGAAGTGGTTTCACTCATTTGCTCGTGGCAGTCGACAAGTTCACTAAGTGGATTGAAGCAAAACCTATCAAGAACTTAGACTCAAGCACGACCATTAGCTTCATCAAAGAATTGGTGTTCTGGTATGGGGTTCCGCACAACATCATTACGGACAACGGCTCAAACTTTGATTCCGATGAGTTTAGAGCATATTGTGCTTCCCAAGGCACTCAGGTCGATTACGCATCTGCTGCGCACCCGCAGTTGAATGGGAAAGCTGAAAGAGCAAATGGTTTGATCCTCCAAGGGTTGAAACCCCATTTGATGCGTGACCTCAAGCTCACAGTTGGGGCATGGGTGACCGAGTTACCATCCATTCTATGGGGATTAAGGAAGACTCCCAATCGGTCGACTGGTCGAACCCCTTTCTTCATGGTATACGGGGCCGAAGCCGTGCTTCCGAGTGATTTGCTGCACAACGCTCCTCGAGTGGAACTTTTCTCAGAAGATGAAGCAGAGCAAGCCCGGCAAGTTGCCATCGACCTTCTGGAAGAGGAACGAGAGATGGCGTTGATCTGGTCAACCATTTATCAGTAAGACCTCCGTCAATTCCACGCCCGAAGCATCAAAGGTCGAGCATTTCAGGAAGGAGACCTTGTGCTCCGAGTGCATCAGCAGAAACCTCACAAGCTTGCCCCTGCTTGGGAAGGACCCTTCATCATCACCAAGGTACTCCACAACGGGGCGTATCATCTTTACAATGTAGCCAAGAAGCAAGACGAAGCACGCTCTTGGAACGCGGATCTGCTCTGCCGCTTTTATACCTAAACGCTTAGATCATTGAGTTTTTTTGACAGAAAGACTGTAAGGGAGGCCCCTACAGTATAATTGGTGCAACAAACCCAAATTCCAAGTACTATGCCTTGAATCTGGGTGGGTGGGAAGGCATCAACCCCTTCCCACCACAAGGCTATGCCTTAGTCTGCCTTAGATCATCGAGTTGTAATAAGAATCCTTCAGATTGTTTATCAAAGACATAATTTTCGTAGTATCGCAATGATTGTTTTTGCACAAACATGTGTGTCCAAATCCCCCAGTGGGTGGCTTAGCCGCGAACCTGATTCGCCTAAGTTTCAAAACATACTCCGAGTGAAGAGCAACTCTCTCACTCGGGGGCTTAGCCGCGAACCCGATTCGCCTAAGTTTCAAAACATACTCCGAGTGAAGAGCAACCCTCTCACTCGGGGGCTTAGCTGCGACCCCGTACTCGCCTAAGTTATAAAACACTCCGAGTGAAGAGCAACCCTCTCACTCGGGGGCATAGCTGCGACCCCGTACTCGCCTAAGTTTCAAAACATACTCCGAGTGAAGTGCAACCCTCTCACTCGGGGCTTAGCTGCGACCCCGTACTGGCCTAAGTGCAAAACATACTCCAAGTGAAGAGCAACCCTCTCATTCGGGGGCTTAGCTACGACCCCGTACTCGCCTAAGTTATAAAACACTCGAGTGAAGAGCAACCCTCTCACTCGAGGGCTTAGCTGCGACTCCGTACTCGCATAAGTTTCAAAGCATACTCCGAGTGAAGAGTAACCCTCTCACTTGGGGGCTTAGCTGCGACCTTGTACTCGCCTAAGTTTCAAAACATACTCCGAGTGAAGAGCAACCCTCTCACTTGGAGGCTTAGCTGCGACCCCATACTCGCCTAAGTTTCAAAACATACTCCGAGTGGCGAGAAACCCTCTCACTCAAAGGCTTAGCTGCGACTCCATACTCGCCTAAGTTTCAAAACATACTCCGAGTGAAGAGCAACCCTCTCACTCGGAGGCTTAGCTGCGACCCCGTACTCGCCTAAGTTTCAAAAGATACTCCGAGTGAAGAGCAACCCTCTCACTCGGGGACTTAGTTGCGATCCTATACTCGCCTAAGTTATAAAACACTCTGAGTGAAGAGCAACCCTCTCACTCAGAAGGAACAAGGTGCGCCCTAAGCGGCGCCACAAGTACAACGACCGGATGCACTCTGAGCTGCACCAAAAGTACAACGCCTGGATGTACTCTGGGCTGCACCACAAGTACAAACGTCTGGACGCACTCTGAGTTGCGTCACAAGTACAATGTCCAGGTGCACTTTTGAGTTGTGCCACAAGTACAACGTCTACTTCCAGATTCGTCTAAGTCAAAAAATCCAAGAGCATTGGAAACAAAGCAACTGCATTCGAATGAAACAACCAAGTATGGATAAATTCAGTAAGGTTCAGAACCACAAACAGAAGTTCTCGGGCATCAGGCCCGAAGGAGTTTTAACGATTACAAAATCACTCGGCATTCTGAGGCAAATAAAATCAGGTTATCAAGTTTTTTACTCGGCGGGAGGAGGACTTGCTGGCTCGACAAAGGTGTCCAAGTCAATACCATCTACAATGCGAGTGGCTGCATCGATGAAGGTCTCCATGAAAGACTGAAATTGAAGTTTCTTGGTGTTTGCTACCCGAAGAGCCTTCAACTTTTCCTCCTTGGCGTCCTTGTAGTGAACGCGAACAAGAGATAGTGCCACATTAGTGCCACAGCGGGCAGACGACTTCTTCCATGCTTGCACTCGGGCAGGGATGTCATTGAGTCGAGTCATCAGTGACTTGAGATCATTCTGAAACACATCCTCTGGCCACAGCTCCTTGTCGATCCGCGATAGTGCCACTTTCAGTCGGGCAAGATAGTCGAAGACGCTGGTGAGGCGAGATTCCAATCGCAGCACGTTCATAGTAGCTTCATCTTGGATAGGGGATTTGATGGGATCCAGTCCCGTCTCGATCCGCCCAGTTTCCTCCTTAAAATTCTGACAGAATTCTACACGCACAAAAAGGTAATGAATTGGCAGCAACATGGTGAAGAAGTTCTTTGTAATCAGTCGGATAAGGGAAAGTACCTTCAAGCATGAGAAACATCTTGTTGGCAAGACCACCCAGATAAGTTTCCAGTTCGCCCCTCTTTTGAGTGAGAACATCCACTTTGTCAGCCGAAGCCACCTTCTCCTCTTTAGTTGCACAACCTCTTTATTCGCCTCATCAACAGTAGTTTTTAGCTTGGCGTTCTCCTCTTCCAACTTTCCGACTGAAGCCAGCTTCTTGTCAGCAAGTTCAGTTTTCTCACATGCCGTCTTCTGCGCTACCGCAAAATCGAGGTCCTTCTGCTCCAAAGCCTGCTTCATTTTGTCTAAAGAAATAACATTCTTTAGACGAGCTTGGAGTTGACTTTTTTCACTATGCACATCTGTTTGAGTGGAATCACTCGGTTCAAAGGATGAAAAGGAAAATATGGCAAGGCGAGCAATCGACAAATTGTTACCTCCCATGATAGCTGCTTCGTCCTGGGCTTTCTTCAGGTTCTCCTTGGCTAACTCCAGGTCGAGATTGAGTTGGATCTGCTTCTTCTCCAAATCAGCGTACTTGGTCCCAAGTTCACAAGCTCTCTGCAATCAATAAAAAGAGAAGTCAGTCGACGCAAACGAAGATCAATTAATTTCGAGTGGAAAGCATGCAAGATTAAATGGCCACAACAAAAAAAGTTCTAAGACTGCTGCCGAATCGCACATTCAACAACAGTCTCGGGGACTACACCCAGTGGGTGCACTTAGCATGCCCCCACTGGTTTGATTTGCCACTCAGCATGGTCCGCCCAGCCCAAGTGGAAGGAGTAAAAAAATCTGTTCTAAGACCACCGTCGACTGCCCGCAGTCAACAGCGGTCTCGGGGACTACACCCAGTGGGTGCACTCAGTGTGCCCCCGCTGGAACAAGAACTCACTCGACACGGTCTGTCTAATTCGAGTGAAAGAAGCTACAAAGCTACAAGAAACACCCAGTGGGTGTACAGATGCAAGGTGTAGACTGACATCTTACGAATAATAAAGTAGCAGTTTTCAGATAGCATATCCTAATAGAACAAGAATCGAGTTGGAAAACCAATCAGAGATCAACTTACAATCCCACTTATTCGGACATTAGCTTGAAGAGCAGAGCTGGCGTCGTAGGCAGCCTTGCTGGTGTCATACACCACCTTCAGTCGGTCCATCATCACACCCGTCTAGATCATAACTTCTTTGGCAGCTCCCACTTGGTCCTCCGGGATGTGGTGCAGAGCAAATGGAACAGACGAGGGAACCGATGACGTGGGCGGTGGAGTTGGAGCTTGAGGTTGTACGATCGGGTCGGGAGCCAGAGTAGTCAACACCGAAGGCTGGTCAGTCAACAAGGGATCAACAAACGAGACAGCAGTCCGTACTGGATCACCAAGTTGCTGAACTTAAGGTTCAGATGCTGGGTGAGGTGCTTTGCTGGCAGGCACCCTCCTGCTCAAACTCCTACCCCTTCTCCCTGTATTCCTTGAAGGCACTTCTTCATCATCATCATTGTCTAGAAGCTAATTAACATTTGCCGACACTACAAAACACTTGGCAAAAAGGTTTCAGTCGCTTACCAAAACTATCAGAAAAGCAAAGGCATAGCTATGGGATCTAACCCGCCCGAGAAGTGGTCGCGTCTGCGGTTTCCGCGTCACCTCGCTCCTCGTCGACTTCCATGGATGTTATAGAAGTGCCAGCACTGAAAGTTCCAAATTTCACTCGGTCAAGCTAAAGAAGAAGGTCGTAGTGGAAACAAAAGACAAAGATAAGAAACACTTACGCCGAAGCAACAGGCACGACCACCTTGATCCCGGGGAGAGCCTTCCGGGCTTCGGTGGAACGACTCTGGGCTGTTTCGCAGCCTTTTCCAATGGCTCTGGAGTCAAGGTCCGAATGCGCTTCGGTATTTTCGCACTCAGTGAGACTACTTTGCCGCGTCCTCCCGCGGGATCCTGCGACTGCTAGGAGCACAGCTCAGAGCGGGGCGGCGAGTTGACTTCTTCACTACTACGAGAGTCCTCGCCGCTCTCCTCGCTGTCGTCCGCAAACTGATAATCATTACTCTCACCATCACTCTCAACCCCTTCCTGGTACTGCTCCCCGTTCGGCATCGAGTACGTCTTGGTGAAAATCTGCAAGACAGAAGTTACAAACATCAGTCGGATTCAAGAACAATCGCAGGTCGAAGAGAAAAAACACTCGGTAAATCGCGCCTGACCTCTTATGGAGTGTTGTTGGCGTCGTATGGCAGAATCCTCCTGGTCCCCCTAGGGTTATCCATATTCCCAGTAATGCTCCTGAGCCACTGGGCCACCATCTCCTCGTCAACCTCCTCCGGGTGGATTCGAGATGTGTCTTAGGGGCCCGAGTACATCCACATCGAGTGATCATGATCTTGGAGAGGCTGGATGCGTCGACTGAGGAACACCTGCAGCAGATCCATGCCGGTCACACCCTCCCAGACTAAATTAACGACCGCGTTGACTAAAAGGGACACCCCACCTTTCTCTTCCACGGTTACAACTAGAGAAGAAGGCTGGCAGAGTCTCTCCATAGTGAAAGGGGGGAGGCCGGTCGACTGACCGAGGGTCGGGATGTCCTTGCAGTAGAACCAGGTCGACTGCCATCCTCTGACTGACTCGGGAAAGGTCATGGGAGGAAAAGTACTTCTACCTCTAGTTTGGGTCCCCAACCCCCCGCACATCTGGATCATGTGCGTCTTTTCATCACTCAGATTTGCCTTTTTTACCGACTGAGAACGGCAAGTGAAGATCTGTTTGAACAGGCCCCAGTGCGACCGGCAACCGAGAAAGTTCTCGCACATAGAAACAAATGCAGCGAGATACGAGATTATGTTGAGTGGAAAGTGATGGATCTGAGCCCCAAAGAAATTCAAAAAAACCCGGAAGAATGGATGTGGGGCAGGGAGAAACCTCGGTCGACGTGGGTGGTGAGGAGGACGCACTCGCCCTCGCGCGGCTGGGGCTCGGATTCATTCCCCGGCAGCCTCGAGGCCCCATGAGCAATCAGGCCGTCATTGGTAAGATTCTCCAGGTCCTCCTTCACAAAGGTGGATCGGATCCAGTCCCCCTGGATCCAACCAGACGGCAGAACAGACCGGACGACGTCCCCCTGCCCGTCTTCTTGCCATTCGCCACCGCTGTCGCCTTCTTTGCGCGCTCCAGGGCCGCAACCTTATCCTTCACCATGGCGGCAGAGTGCGAGCAGGCCGGGCGGAAGCGTCGAGAGCGAAGAGAAGCAAGGTGGATAAGCAAAGAGAAAAGGAATCGAATGGGCGCACAGTGCATCGCTTCGGACTCAGCGCCTTTCATGGACCTGCTTCCGGGTGGCTGACCCGTGGACTCGAGCGATCCTGTCGCATCCTGTAACAGCCGCTCCCTCGATACATGGCGAAAAAGGTGGCGTGGGGATCGAGGCGTCTCTGTGTACCCGTTCCGTTTACTACGCCACGCTCCGTCCCGCTCGCTTCTCCAAATTTTCGAATCCCGTGAGATCTGGGAACCGCAGAGCAATCAATCGCATTGAAGGTATCACCCTCTAATTCACTCGAAGATTTACAAGCATATTTCATTCGGCGGACTCAAGAGCCGGAATCGATCAAGGCGACTGATCCAGGGTTAAAGAACCAGTGTGCTTTCCATACTTTGATTAAATGCCTTCGAAGCATGGAATCGAGTCGGAACCAATTCAACCCTTCTTCACTCGGACCTCAATCCATTCGGGGGCTAATGACGATGACATGTACCTAGGGTAGGGTCTTAGGCCTGTCCTACACACCCTACTCTAGGACAATGCCCTAGAATTAAACACATTCAAAGACCAACAGAAGATACCGATTGAAACAACCCCTAAATGGAATCCACTCGACGGAGTATTCCACTCGGATATCCCAATTCCACTTGACCATTGTAACGCCACTCGACCATATAAAGAATCACTCAGAGTATACAAGGCCAACAATCTCCCAGGATGGCAACGGTCAGGCATTCACTCCGTAGTCATAAAGATAATTAATAGTAGGCGTTACCAGTAACACCCCTGTCTTAACTCACATTGAACCCTGTGTAACCGAGGGCTGGAGGGGCCTGGCGCACTCTATATAAGCCACCCCCTTCTCTGGCACAAGGGTTCGCACCCCTGTAACTCTCGTGCATAATCCAGTCGACAAGCCTTCGAGGCACCGAGACGTAGGGCTGTTACCTCCTCCAAGAGGGGTCTGAACTCGTAAAACTTGCGTGTACAACCTCACCGTAGCTAGGGCCTTGCCTCCTCCTACGTAGCCCCTACTCTTACTGTAAGACTCACTCCCATGACACCGATGACTCCGACCGCGACTGGAGTATGACTTTCGCCGACAGTCTCACCTGCATAGCCCGAACCTAGGATCCGACCAGCCTACACACCAAACCACTATCCCTGCCTCCACGACCAACCACACCTCCCCAGCGAGCTCGACGTGCTTCCAACCTTGCATCCGCATCCCCCACTGAACGGAGGATGCAACCCCTAGCGACGTCATTCGTCTCCCATAGGAAGGATGCAACCAAGCACAACACCATTCGTCTCCCCGAGGATTCAACGCCTGCCCGCCATTCATCTCCCGACGAAGGATGCAACAACCTACGGCGAGGCCATTCCTCTCCCTCCAGTCACCACCATCTCGTCCTCCTACCCGAAGCAGCGTCGAGCTCACCGAACCACCAAACAGGAGGATGCAACACCTGGCGAGGTGCCATTCATCTCCCAGAGCTTCGCCCGACACCACCGCTACAACCACCACACGACAAAAAGTAGCCGCACTCCTATGGCGCCTGATGCCTCCTTGTGCTAGCCCACCATGAATCCATCGACACCACCTTGACAGCCTCCACTGGCGACTAGATCCGGCCACCACCGCGCTAGAGGAGCCACTCGTGTGCATCAGCGGGCATCTCCCATTTGGCAAGCACGAGCCAAGCACGCCCGACAGCTGCCGCGCGGCCCACGACGAAAGGACGGACGCGCCTCCCAGCCACCGGCCCGCGGAGCCCAGATCTGGCCCGCTCCATCGCGGCCGCCAGGCCAGTGGCCAGAGCCCCGCAACCTCGTAGATCTCGCACCGGCCGCGGTGACCGTCTCACACGCCTAGGGGCGCGTATAGCAGCCCGACGCTGTCACCCGCACCTTCATCTCGAGCCCAGCCGTCTGTCATACCTGCCGCCGCGCCTGCTGCGGCACGCCAGATCCACCGTGCCTGCATGACAGCGGCCCCTCAGTCCACGCACGCGCCACCCAGTCTCCAACTAGCAAGGCCGGGTCGCCCCACCTCCGGCGTGCGCCAGGCCGCGCACGCACGCGTGCCCAGCACCTACGCCGCCGAGTGCCTCCTCCGCCCAGGGGAGCAGCCCCGCACAACTCTAGGTCCAAGCAGGAGGGGCAAGAAGGCCCGCCGCCGCCGCCGACTCGGCGCGGGCTTTGCCCGCCGGCCCTCGCCGCCGGCGACGGCTAGGGTTTCGTGCCTGGGCTGCCCCGCGGGGGAGCGACACGGGGCTCTCGGGATGGCGAGGAAATTTCATCAACATATCTAGTCGAGCTTGGAACGATCCACGGTATGGGGCGATTTTCCACCGGAAAACTAACGAGCACACTGATAAAGCAGCGAACTTTCTATTTAAAAGATCGATGCATGGCAGAATCTTCCGCTCGTAAGATTTACCTTCTAGAAGGTCTATCGGTGTAGAGTCTTGAGGCCGTGCTTATCTTGGTTTTCACGTTACGTGGCGCGCCCGCCGGCGGCCAGCCAGTGCCCGTGCAGACAGCGTCTGCGGCGCACGCCCCCGGAAAAAAGAAGAAAAAAGAAGTGTGCAGGGCACGCGGTGGAACGGCAACTTCTTTTCAACGCTACCGTCACTTGTGTATGGCTCAGTCTCACTATTGGGGCCATACTAGTACTAATAATACCAGATGGATCTTTAGGAAAACAGAGAGGGGACACACATATGTAGACGGTCCGATCGGTGCGTTGACTCTTCCTCTTGGATAGACTAAACTCCGGAAACGTATGGTGGCTAATTTCTTGACCGAGCGTGCAAGACATGAACGACGGTATCTTTCTCTGACCACTTCAAAGCAACTCCAACAAACTAGCTCCCCAAACTTCCTCTAAAAGTCGTTTTACATTTGTGTGGGCCGTGCGCCGCAGAGGCAGTGACACGTACTACACCATGTCAGACAATTTTTTCTACTTACGATGGTATAATGTAGGAAAAGTTGTCTGACACCTACTTTTCTCACTTTTTGTAAATATTTCCGCTAAAACTCCTTTTATTATATTTTTATATTAAAAAGCATAGCCAATAACCTACGCCCCGCAAGTCAGTGACACTTACTACACCATGGCGTGGGGTCGGCACGCCACCAGAACTCGCGGTGCTAGTGGTGGTGCAGCGACAACTGGAGGAGGAGGCGGCATGTCGGCGGTGGTCGGCGGTGCTAGTGGTGGTTGGCAGCGTTGGTGATGGCGTGACAGTGGTGGTGGGCGGTGATGTTGGTGGCGTGGCGGCAACGCGGGACCATGGTGGCGGTGGCTTGGGGGTGTCCGGGCCTGAAAGTTCACGTGGTTTCTGCCCGTAATTTTATACGGAAAAGACATCTTCCCGTAAACGTGAGGAGAGTTAAGGGCAATTATACGTGATCTTGTAAAAAAAATTAATTTATAGAAGTAGTTAGAGGTTTATTTTTGCCTCCCTTAAATGACAGTTTTTTGATAGATCGTGGAGTTACTGGGTTGCTCGTTAGAGATCGACGATAACAAAAAGGGAGAACACACGGGATATTTAGGGCCAGTCATGGCCACGCTTATTTTCTAGCAACTCCCATCTGCATCTTTTCTTTCCTCCTCTCCCTAACCCAGCCATGTGCCCTGCGTGGATGCTATTTCGATGAACAATGGCCTAGAAAAAACAAGTGGCAAAATAGAGTGAAAATTATTAATTGCATTTTTACCCCTTAGTTTCACGACTATGTTCGAAAATACCCTATTTAGTAAAAAATTCACAATTTTTACCAACATAAGCAAAATACCCCTACTCGGCATAAGTTTATTTGTATTTGGTAAAAATGTGAAATATCTGCTAAATAGGGTATTTCCTGCCACAATAATGAAACTTGGGGTAGAAAGTGGAATTAACTCAAACATATACTTGAAACTATTTTTTCCGTTAGCTTCACAAATTTGACTCTGTGATTTCCAAAATTGGGGAGAGCCTGGCTTTCAAAATGATATGAAAATCATGAATTTTCCAACTAAATTTAGTCCAAAAAAGTTTCAAATGCCAGACCACATTGACAAGGGATACGTCTCCAGCGTATCTATATTTTTTAATTGTTCCATACTGTTATATTATCATTGTTGGATGTTTTATAATCATGTTATAGTAACTTTATATCATTTTTGGGACTAACCTATTGACATAGTGCCCAGTGCCGGTTGTTGTTTTTTGCTTGTTTTTTTTACTTCGCAGAAAACCAATACCAAACGGAGACCAAACACAGCGAAACTTTTTGGAGAATTTTTTTGGACTAGAAGATACAAGATGGGCCGAAGAAGTACCAGAGGAGTGCCCCGAGGGGGGCGCAACCCACCTAGGCGCGCCTGGGGGCCCAGGTGCGCCCTGGTAGGTTGTGCCCACCTCGGCCGCCTCCCGCACCGCCTCTTTGCTCTATAAATACCCCGAAAGTCCAAAAACCCTAGGCGAGTCGACGAAACACAATTCCGACTGCCGCAAGTTCCAAAAACCATAGATCTAATCTAGACACCATCACGGAGGGGTTCATCATCCTCATTGGTGCCTCTTCGATGATGCGTGAGTAGTTCACTGTAGACCTACATGTCTGTAGTTAGTAGCTAGACGGCTTCTTCTCTCTCTTTTGATTCTCAATACAATGGTCTCTTGGAGATCTATTTGATGTAACTCCTTTTGCGGTGTGTATGTTGAGATCCGATGAACTTCGAGTTTATGATCAGATCTATTTTATCCATGAAAGTTATTTTGAGTTTCGATCTCTTATTTGCATGATTGCTTATAGCCTCGTATTTCTTCTTCGAATCTTTGGTTTAGTTAGGCCGGGTAGATCGATTTTTCTTACCATGGGAAGAGGTGCTTTGTGATGGGTTTGATCTTACGGTGCTCAATCTCAATGACAGAAGGGGACATGACACGTATGTATCATTGCTATTAAGGATAACAAGATGGGGTCTGTTCCTACATGAATAGATCTTGTCTACATCATGTCATCATTCTTATTGCATTACTCTGTTTTTCCATGAACTTAATACACTAGATGCATGTTGGATAGCGGTCGATGTGTGGAGTAATAGTCGTAGATACAGGTAGGAGTCGGTCTACTAATCTTGGACGTGATGCCTATATAATGATCATTGCATGGATATCGTCATGATTATTTGAAGTTCTATCAATTTCCCAACATTAATTTGTTTACCCGTCATATGCTATTTTTCTCGAGAGAAGCCACCGGTGAAATCTACGGCCCCCAGGTCTCTTCTTTATCATATTTGCCTTTGAGATCTATTTTTATTTGCTTTTATTTTCAGATATATTAATCCAAAAACCCAAAAATACCTTGCTGCATTTTTTTATTATTTATTTTATTTCGCGTTGTCGCGAGATCTATTTATCCAATCTACTACAAATTTATCTATCTTTTTACTCAGGAGGAATTGACAACCCCTCTTACACGTTGGATTGCAAGTATTTGTTCTTTGTGTGCAGGTATCGTTTACATAGTGTTGTGTGATTCTCCTACTAGTTCGATAACATTGGTCTCATCATTGAGGGAAATACCTACCGTAGCTGTGCTGCATCATCCCTTCTTCTTTGGGAAAATACCGACGTAGTTCAAGCCGCATCAAAAGGAATTTTTGGCGCCGTTGACGGGGAGACATCATCAACATCTATCTGGTTCCTAATCACAAATCTCATCTCCTTGAAATTTACATTATTTGTCATTTTCCTCTCGTTTTCATCTCCCCCACTTCACAAAAATTTACTGTTTTATTCGCCCTCTTTTTCGTTCGCTGTTTTCTCGTCAGATCTGTTTTTATGTGCAATTTTGTTTGTCACTTTTTTCATTATGGATAGTTCTTCCTCTATTGCGTGCACCCCCGAGAACAAGGTTCCTAACTTCAAACAAAGGGCATGGGAGAATTTAAAAGATGCTTGGTATAGGATTTGCAATGCTCATAATAGAACTGTTCGTAAGCAATCTACCGTTGTTCTGCTTCGTTGTTTTTATGTGGGCATCACTACTTGGTATAGATTCGTCCTTGATACAATTACCGGTGGGAATTTCTTAATGTGTCCTTCTCTAGATGCTTTTAATGCTACAGGAAATCTTGTGGGTTCACCACCTCTTAAAATAAATGAAACAACGTTAACTCTCGAGCACGTTATGGAAAGGCTAGATGCTATTGAAAAGAAAATGCTCACTAAAGAACACACTGAAAAATTAGATAAAAGGATGCACAATCTTGCTAATAGAATTGGGTCAAAAGCGGGAGACGCTCTTAAAGTACTAAAAGAAAAAGAACCCGCATTCAACGAGAGAATAGAGCAGAGCCCCGCTAGAATTGATAAGTTGGAAGAAATTTTTAGTAATCTAAGCACGGCTTTTTCTTCCACTGAAACTATTGAGAAAACTCCCGTAAAAATTGGCAAGATTACTCAAGTCACTAAAAACAAGGGTGCTATTTCTAATAATGACAAAGAAGATCTTAAGATGATTAGTATTCACCCCCATTTTATTGAAATGATAAAAGACCCTACTTGCAAGAATGACTTTTTCAAACTTGTTTCTAGGAGTATTGTTATTGAAAATTTGTATGCTAAATCATTGAAGAATTTTAAGTGTTTTATTGAGGATTTGGAAACAAAATATGACAATACTTAGATCTTTGCATTATGCCTAGCTAGGGGCACAAAATGATAGCGCTTGTTGGGAAGCAACCCAATGAATAAAAAATATTTTTGTCTTTTTCTTTGTGTTCTTGAGTGTTTGCACAATCATGCTGATGTTATGATTGTGTTTTTGTGTTTTAGTTAGCGTTTGTGCCAAGAAAAGCCTTTGGGATCATGTTGGGTGATAGTTAATTTGATCTTGTTGAAAAACAGAAACTTTTGCGCCCATTAAAACAATATTATTTTTTAATGGAAGCGTGATAAAATCCTGATTTTTGTATACAATATTTATATACAAATTTTGCACTTTCTCCTAAGTTTTCAAAATTTTTAGAGTTACAAAAGTATTCGAAGTTTTCAGATTGCTACAGACTGTTCTGTTTTTGACAGATTTTGTTTTCTTTGTGTTGTGTACTTATTTTGATGAATCTATGGTTTGTATTGGAGGGTATAAGCTACAGTAAAGTTAGAATACAGTAGATATAATGCAAAAGTAAAATATGAATGGGTTTTCAACAGTCCTTAGAATAGTGATTTGCTTTGATATACTAACGGATCTCACGAAGGTTTTGTTGAGTTTTGTGTGATTGAAGTTTTCAAGTTTTGGGTGAGATCACGATGGATGAACGATAAGGAGTAAGAAGAGCCTAAGCTTTGGGATGCCCATGGCACCCCAAGTTATTATGCAAAGAGGAACAAGCAACTAAGCTCGGGGATGCCCCCGAGTGGCGTCCCCTCTTTCTTCTAACAACCATCGATATTTTACTTGAAGATATATTTTTATTCGTCACATATCATAAGTTTTGCTTGGATTGTCTTGTATTATATGAGTCTTTGCTTGTTTCGCTCTTTGTTTTGAGTCAAGCATCCTTGCTGGACACACCTATTTGAGAGAGCCAAAATTATGCTATGACTTGTTAGAATTGCTCTATGTGCTTCACTTTTTTGAGTTATGGAATTGCTCTAGTGCTTCACTTATATCTTTCTGAGCATGGTGTGCTTTAATAATTTTGAAGAATTTCTCTCATGCTTCACTTAGATTTATTTGAGAGTTAGTAAATTTTTAAGAAATTCTCTCATGCTTCACTTATATTATTTTGAGAGAGTTTTTTTATGCTCATGTTCTTCACTTAGATTTGTTTGAGCTGTCAAAAGCAACATATGAAATTAGTCTCAAAGTGATAGATATTCAAGAGGGATATAATAAAAACTTTCATGAAGATCATTGGACAAAATAAACTTGATTCTTTGTAATAGTTTTGCGGTATGATGATATAATATGTGAGACATGTTGATGAGTAATTATGGTCTAGTAAGAATATTGGTGTTAAGGTTTGTGATTCCCTATGCAAGCACGAAAGTCAATAGTTATGCAATGAAATTATATCCTACTTGTGGTGCATTATTCAGTGTTAGTTATGCTTATTGCTCCCTTGTGAGATTTTTCGTTTCTTGGTTGGATGCTTCTCAATCCTTTTGCTGGCCTTCACTTGTACTAAGTGGGATTATTACTTGTGCATCCAAAATCCTTAAACCTAGTTTTGCCACATGAGTCCACTATACCTACCTATATGCGGTATTTCCGTGACGTTCTAAGAAAATTTATATGTGCCATCTCTAATTTTCAAAATAAATTTCCCTTTTGCGTGCTCGTACAGCTCATGAAACGGTAGGTGGTGCCTGATATTTTTCCATGCTAGATGTGTTACTCTTAAGATGAGTGTTTATCCACTTCTCATTGCACGAGAGTACAGAAAAGGTATTAGGGATGCCCAGTCCCGAAATGAAAAATGAATTTACTTTATGTTGTCAAATAATAAATTCCTTGGAAAGTGTTTGTATGGATGGTACCCGTGGATTCGGTTAGCCGTGGAATGTGAAAGTATGGTGGAAAAAGGAATAAACTTTATTTTCTCTTTGGGAACCGCCTATGATATATCTAGCATGGAAAGTATTGGGAACTACTCGATCATTTTCGTTGACAAGAAAGGCATGACATCCAAAATGTTTTATCTATATCTTTTTCCGATTTGAGCTCTGGCACCTCTACAAATTCATACTTCCCTATGCGAATGGTCTTTCTATTTACTTTATGCAATTTTTACTTTCATTTGAGTATCCATCCTCTTGATGGAGGTAAAACCCTACGTCCTGCTTTTGATTGTATTCATATGGGGTGTAGTACATAGTACATGTATCTACCACGAGATTGTTCTAATGAATATTAGATTGTCTATTTACTAGCCTGGCCACGGTTTATATATGCACCGTAGGCCTAGGGTTCAGAGTAGTCCTCGTCTTGGGCGCCAAGTCTTTGTGGAATCCTCCTTGTATTCGGCATGGGTTGCCTGAAGTGGCCCAGTAATGAACCGCCATGGGGGTCCTCGGCCCTACCCACAGGTGGGGAGACGACGTGGTGAGTACCCCCTAGTTCAGGACACCGTCAGTAGACCCCTAAACCGGTCCTCAAGATGGGGACATTCCTCGATTCTTCCGAACTGTTCTTCATCTTTGGTCGTCAGTCTTGAAAACTGGTTCAACAAATCTTTGATCTCGAGGATCACTGAAGTAAATCCGAAAAGTTTACACGTCGGGTATCCGAGGAGCCCCTTTAAGTTCTCGGGCTTTATTAATGCCTTGTTATTTTTTACGCCACACCTCGGGTTTGAAGTGTTTCCCATGCGGCGGCGTCCTCTCGCATCCAAACTCCAACGTCATACTGCATTCAAGGTACCTTTTGCAGCAGAGCACCAATGCTGGACTGTATCCGAGCTCCAATGCCGGACTGTATCCGAGCTCCAACGCCGTGCTGTATCCAAGCTCCAACGCCGGACTCTATCCGAGGTGTCATAGATCACCTTGGCTTGAGAAAGTCAAAGGAGATTAGCCGAGCTTTTAATGCCGGAAATGCCCTCTACAGAGCCAGCCACTTGCACCCAACTTTTATGGCGGACTGCTTCCGAGGTGATGCACCACCTCGGGCTTGGGCTGATTGTTCGCGGATTTTATTTCCGATTGATGCAATTTATTTACTGATGAGATATATAGCCAGTAGCCCACAAGGTGTGTGTCGGCCTAAAAATCCGAGATGCACGTTAGATGAGATAGTGATCGGTGGACGGGACCTTGAGAGAGGGTTTTGAGAAGTCGCCGTAATATATTAGCTTGATGCCGGATAAGTCCCAGATGGTACCTATTGTTGTTCGAAGACGTGTTTTCCCATAGTTCGATCAAGCCGAACACTGAGCACTTTGAATTTTCTGCATTGAATAGGCAATGCAGTAGCCCCCGAGCCACTGGTCGGGTGGCAACACCAGATCAGGGGATCGATGTACCCCTTTAACATTTGTAAGTGATAAGCTCGAAGCCCAGTAGCCCCCGAGCCTTGATACAGGCACAGGTGGCCGAATTAATGATTGACATCTGGAGTAAAATCACAAATTATGTGTAATGATTCTATGTATCCAAGTACTCTACATCATTAATGTTCGGATCCGCATTGTATAACACTTTGTTGACCGACCATCGGCTTCAACCTCTTCGGCTAGTAGCTGCGGAGTATTTTCCTACTTTATAAAGCCGTTATGAGGGCAAAGACTTATGGAAAACAAGGCAATCTGGCCATACGGTTTTATAAACAAAGGTACGCAGAGAGATATGAAACATCTTCCAAAAAAATAATCCAGCTATCGGTTCCTTTCCTTGGGTTGTCATGCTGATCATGATCATGAAACCTCACCTCCAATCAATGTCGGAGGAAAATATTGAGGATTTTGTTCGGGGAAAGTTCCCGAACTCTATGGTATTAATGAACCGAAATTTCACTTCCATCGTTGCCGACCAATTATATTCTTTAAGACGACTAGCTTTCGGCTTCTCCCAGTCTGAGGTACTAACACGGATGACCCGAAAGTAACAATCACAGAGGTGCTCCCTTTACCTTCTATCCGAACAATCGGGAATGTAGGCGTAATCACAGGAGCCAGGCAACCCAGCTTTGCCAAAATCTTAAGTCAAATTGATGCATATTATGGCTTTATAATGATAATTACGGAAAGCTGCGCTTGTATAATAAATACAAACGCTGATGAGATATGTTTATTTTGACTCCGTTGTGACCGTTTATCATTTGAAAGTGGCCCATCGTTGGCTTCTGCCCCTTTGTAGATGCTACACATGGTGTTTCCACAATAACAAAACAACCCTTAGCCGATGTCTCGGTGCCCGAAGGCGGTTGTGTTAGCAGAAACGAGGCAATCAAATATGCGGGCTTTATAACATTCACCTAGTCATATGAGCTTAAAATTGGGAGGCCACTTACTAGCCCCCAGTTAGTGTACGGCGACAGCCGAGGTCAAGCCATAAACACTTCGGGCAATATTATGAACGGCCCGTCATTTAACACGGGGTGACCTCCATCGATCTTATAGTTTAACACAGTCATCGGATCGCTGACCAGTTTACACTTATTGTGATAGTCAGTTTTTGTCTTTCTCCACTGAGGCGCTTAAGCATGCGAGCTGGAAGCACAATCGTAGTGGTTCTCCCTTTGCACACCTAGCCCAATAAAGCGGAACGTAGGAGGCAAGCACAGGAGCCGGGCAACGCAACTATTGACCGAAGACACAATTCGAAACCGATGCATATATGAAATATCCGAGAATGTTTTTGCCGAACACTGCATGGGGTACCTTGGTTTTGGTGGGTTCGGATGTAGTTTCAGCCCCCCGTTAATATTGCCAATGATTTAAAGGCGTCTGGCATTGCACTACTCAGAACTAGTCCCGATGTGGCGTGTATTTTGTCAACACCGAGGTGTAGTTCGACGGGAAAGATGCTGAGGTGTGGGTCGGAAAAGATCTCCCGAGTTGAATTAGAATGCAGGGCACCTCGGTCATGAGGATGTCCCGCTTCCTGAAAGAAAAAAATGTACAGATGGCTAAAAAGGTGCCATAAACGCGAAAAGCCAAAAAACGTATGTAAAAGCTTGACATACGAACTAAATCAAGTCATTTGGTGCCAATCCAAAATTGGTCTTCAAATTTTTGTGCTTCTGTCGTGCATTAATATGACACATCCGATCTCAAGACTTCAAGCGGGTCAGCCAAAGGCTTCAACCTCCTTATCCCAAAGGCAGAGTGCTTCTCCGAGGCCAGTTTAGCAAACTAAACTCGAGCGTCTTTAGAGAGAAGCAAGGCTATCTGGCTATTGACCATACACACGAGTCGAAAAAAGGAGTGGTAGAAAAATACTTTGCAACGACCAAGAAGAAAACACGTTTACTATGAAACGTCTCATATAAATTTAAGAGCCCCTAGTTAACATGGGCAAGGAAGTGTTTTTAACAAACAACGTCTGTTGACACACTAAGTTTTAAACACAAATATAATGCTTGGTTGAACCGAACAAAAATTCAAAAAAACTAAGCATGGAAGCGACTTAGCTAGTTAATGTGCTAGGTGTGACGTGGGCCGAGCTTATAGCGGCTCAAGGTCCCAACCCCCAAGCCGGTCCCGAGGTGGCGGAGCGAAGAGCTCGGAACTCCGAAGTGGCGACATAGCACAACCAATGCAGGTCAGCAGTGTGACGCTGAAGTTCCCGGCGTGGGTTAATGAAGTGATGACGAAGCCCCCGGTCTAGCCGAGGTGATGTGGTACGTCGGTACGCCGAGGTGACAGCGCTGCCCGACCCAGATCATTTACCTGTGCACAGAAAATAGTGCAAACCGGAGATAATAGTAATAATAATAAAAAATTCATAGCATAATAAATAATTTATGCAAAGTGAGTAATAAAAGAAATATGGCCCGTGTGTCGAACACTTGATGAGGTAGAGTTCTCTCAGCGATGGTGAAGTCCCCGAGGCAACTGAACATGTCGGTATGGAAATTCGGCCAGCAAGGTGATCACATGAGCCGATTTACGTCGATTGTGACAACGGCGTTGGCTTGCCGAAGTGAGCGCGTGAGGCAGTCGAAGTCGATTAACTACACATGTAAAATAGTCCAAAAAATAATAATATAAATATAGAAGAAAAACCTCGCATAATTATTTTACACAATTTTTTAAAAGAGATGTGGCCTGGCTTCGAAGCCAATGTCAGTGCAGGGCGCTGGCGTGACAAAGCATGTATTCACAGGGCGGTCCGAGTCTCGATGAGGCATTCGCCGAACTAAGGACGGGAAACTGACTGAACCATCACGCAACCATCATTAATGCGGCCATCACTTGACAGGCCTGTGTACAGATGATGGAACAAACCAGAGTAATAATTCCTTGGAAAAAGGAAACCCAAGCAAGAGAAAACTACTAGAATTAATAGCACCTGGTTTATTTGTTGTAGCAATAGGAAGGAATGTTACTCCCAAAATTGGGACTCGATCTGCACACCCATTGCCTGATGGGCGATGAAGCGACGGCATGGTGATGCTGGCAAAGGTTGGCTCGCCGAGGCAAAGCCCCCGGTCCAGATAATATGACGAAGCTGGTCGGCTGGTGATGCCAAAGTCTCCAGAGTAGGTTGATGAAGAGATGGCGAAGCCCTTGGTCTAGCCAAGGTGACGGGGCGGGTCAGTAAGGAGACGTTGTAGCTGCCATTTCAGCTGTGGTATTAAAGGAGTTCGGCGTGATGGACATCGTCTTGAAGGAGCAACAATGCAGCCATGCCAACGCAAGTTGTGACTTGCAACGCGGTCAATGTCGGCTTGATGAAGTGAACGTGTGACGAAGCCAGTGTGCCCACTCCGTGTAATCCGTGGGGTGGTGATGTTGGTGATGATTTATCCTTCGCGATGCCGAACTCTTGTTCGGCTTGCCGAGATGATGATCCGAAGAAGTTGAGCTCGGCTCAACAAAGAGACGATGTGTCTACCGTAGGTCGGTGACCGTGGAGCAATGTTGCCGGACTGGTTTGACACCAGCGTGATGGTGAAGAATACCTCAAAGAAGGCTTAAAATTTTAAGGGCACGTGTTTAAGAACAATGTATAATACCCTAGAAAGAGATTTTTCTGAAAAGGTTGCCCAATGATACGTCTCCGTCGTATCTACTTTTCCAAACACTTTTGCCCTTGTTTTGGACTCTAACTTGCATGATTTGAATGGAACTAACCCCGACTGACGCTGTTTTTAGCATAATTACCATGTTTATGTGTAGAAACAAAAGTTCTCGGAATGACCTGAAACTTCACGGAACAATTTTTCGGAAAATATAACAAATCCTTGCAAAAGCTGAAGGCCAGGGGGGCCACCACCTGTCCACGAGCGTCGGGGGCGCGCCCCCTACCTTGTGGGCCCCCTGGAGCTCCTCCGACCTCAACTCCAACTCTATATATTTGGTTTCAGGGAGAAAAAAAATCAGAGAGAAGAATTCATCGCATTTTACGATACGAAGCCGCCGCCAAGCCCTAAAACCTCCCGGGAGGGCTGATCTGGAGTCCGTTCACGGCCCCGGAGAGGGGAATCTGTCGCCATCGTCATCATCAACCATCCTCCATCACCAATTTCATGATGCTCACCGCCATGCGTGAGTAATTCCATCATAGGCTTGTTGGATGGTGATGGGTTGGATGGGATCTATCATGTAATCGAGTTAGTTTTGTTAGGGTTTGATCCCTAGTATCCACTATGTTCTGAGATTGATGTTGCTATGACTTTGCTATGCTTAAATGCTTGTCAGTAGGGCCCGAGTGCCATGATTTCAGATCTGAACCTATTATGTTTTCATCAATATATGAGAGTTCTTGATCCTATCTTGCAAGTCTATAGTCACCTATTATGTGTTATGATCCGTTAACCCCGGAGTGACAATAATCGGGATACTTACCGGTGATGACTGTAGTTTGAGTAGTTCATGTATTCACAATGTGTTAATGCTTTGTTCCGGTACTCTATTAAAAGAAGGTCTTAATATCCCTTAGTTTCCAATAGGACCCCGCTGCCACGGGAGGGTAGGACAAAAGATGGCATGCAAGTTCTTTTCCATAAGCACGTATGACTATAATCGGAATACATGCCTACATTACATTGATGAACTGGAGCTAGTTCTGTGTCACCCTAGATTATGATTGTTACATGATGAACCGCATCCGGCATAATTCTCCATCACCGTTCCATTGCCTACGAGCTTTCCATATATTGTTCTTCACTTATTTACTTTTCCGTTGCTATTTCTATCATCACTAAAAAATACCAAAAACATTACTTTTCTACTGTTACCACTACTATCATATTACTTTGCTACTAAATACTTTGCTACAGATATTAAGTTTCCAGGTGTGGTTGAATTGACAACTCAGCTGCCAATACTTGAGAATATTCTTTAGCTCCCCTTGTGTCGAATCAATAAATTTGGGTTGAATACTCTACCCTCGAAAACTGTTGCGATCCCCTATACTTGTGGGTTATCATCCAATATCCCATTCATGAAGAAAGATGAACTCAGATCGGATTCGTATTCACGCAGAAATCATATCTAAAAAGTGATGCACTAGTCAGAAGGTTCCCGAAGTTTGAACGGTCGGATCAAGGTGAAAGTTTGAGAGGTGGTAGATATGGAAATTCCGCAGAAGATGAACAGTTGGATCTACCAAATAAACTCTAAGCTAGGCTCTAAAGACCACGCCCTAAACTCATCCAGATTCCTGTCCAGACTCGACAGGCCTCGGGTGTATCATAGATCGCCTGAGATTCCTCCATCAAAAGGCGACGAAATTTTACGGGGTTGTTGTATACTCAATTTCTCACAATTCCACCAAAGGGTTCGTCAAAAAGACTTCCGAGGAGACGGTGGCAGCGAAAACAAGTCTGCTGTATAGAAAAAATTGTGCGATCACACAAGGGTAATGTTGATGATGAGCCCCCAGGCCCCATGGACGACTTTTCCATGGTCTCGGTTGGGATTTGAGATGATGAAGATCATGAGGACTTTGAGCGCTTTGCTGAAATGATTAGACCTATCTTTTTAGGTATGCGATTAACTGATATGCTTAAAATGAATCCTCATGTTAAGTATATGAAAGATATTGTTACAAAGAAGAGAAAGATACCGGAAGCTGAAATTTCCACCATGCATGCTAATTATACTTTTAAGGGTGGAATACCAAAGAAATTTGGAGATCCCCGTGTACCAACTATACCATGCTCCATTAAAAGAAACTATGTTAAAACTGCTTTATGTGATCTTGGAGCCGGTGTTAGTGTTTTGCCGCTCTCTTTATATCGTAGACTTGATTTGAATAAGTTGACACCTACTGAAATATCTTTGCAAATGGCTGATAAATCAACTGCTATACATGTCGATATTTGTGAGGATGTGCCTATTGTAGTTGCAAACGTTACTATTTTAACGGACTTTGTTATTCTTGATATTCCCGAGGACGATAGTATGTTTATTATTCTTGGAAGACACTTTTTGAATACTGCAGGGGCTGTTATTGATTGCACTAAAGGCAATGTCACTTTTCATGTTAATGGTAATGAGCATACGGTACACTTTCCGAGGAAACAACCTCAAGTTCATAGTATCAACTCTATTGGAAAAATTCCATCGATTATATTTGGAGGTTTTGAATTTCCTCTTCCTACTGTCAAGAAGAAATATGATATTCTTATTATTGGGGATGTGCATATCCCCGTTGAGGTAACATAGTGTTATTCAAAATTTCTCCGGTTCCATGTTATTCGGAATGAGTTTGTTAACAAGACCTGATCAACCTTGTTAGTGGATTCCTGTTGATGAGCATGAGATGGATGAAAGTAGAAGGCACAACCTTCTATACCCTACTTTTACTTTCTGTTATTTATATTAAATAAAAAAAATAGTATTTTTCTGTCTGTTCTCTGATTATCCGTGCAATATGAAAATACCCCGAAAATAAAAGTTCTCCAAATGCCCTGAAATTTTAATATGATTTTTTCTGGAATATTTAAGAATATTTGGCATTGAGAACACAACAGGGGGGGGGTCATCCACCTGGCCACGAAGGTGGAGGGCGCGCCCCCTGTCTCGTGGGCCCACGGTGGCCCTCCTCCACTTAATCTTTCACCCACACACGCTTTCTTCCTCCCACAAACACGAATATCCAGCTCAAGTACGAGTTCTAGCTCATCTCTCTGCCATTTTCGATCTCCTTGCTCAAAGCACCTCTTACAAAACTGCTTGGGGAGATTGTTCCTTGGTATGTGACTCCTACATTGGTCCAATTAGTTTTTGTTCTAGTGCTTTATTCATTGCAAATTTTTGATACTTAGGTGACCCTGCTCTTGAGCTTGCATGTCAAATTTATATGGTTCCAAGTAGTTTTGATGCATGATATAGGCCCTAGGCACTTGTAGGAGTAGTTGCTATCAATATTATTGAGTTTGGTTTACTTCTATTTTGAAGTTACTAAAAATTTCAGAATTTTTCAGAAAGTAATGAAGAGACTTTTGAGGGGCTCATCAAGCCGAAGCTCGAAGGAAAAGGCACAGAAGCCCAAGTATAATCTGCCTCGCACCGCGGAGGTTCGGTCGTGTGAATGGCCTTCCGATGATTTCTTGAGAGCAGCCGGGATTTATGAAGATTTTTATGAATTGGCTAAGAATGCAGGACTCATCGCTTTCCTCCACGACCAACGCGATCAGTATCTCCTACTCACAAGTATCTTTGTGCAAAATTTTCATTTCCATTCTAGGAGCTCACCACCTACGGTGGAGTTTTATTTATATGATGAGCATAAGGAGATGTCACTTTATGATTTTTGTCGGGTTTGTTTGGTTCCTTTCGAGGGCAAGACAGAGGAACCACATCGCAGCGATGTGGATGGGTTTATTGATATCATCACTGTAGGGGAAACGAGGAAAGTTTCCCATGCACGAATCACTAGCATACATTTTCCTGTTTTATGCTATTTTGCATTATTTGCTAGTCGTTGCTTAATTGGTCGCGGAAACTGTGGAAACCTTATTGTTCCTGATATTATTATTTTGCTCCACGGTTTATTCAGTGATAACTCTGTTAGTATGGGCGGCATTATTGCTAAACGGTTTAGTCTAAACCGTACAAAGGGCCCCATCTTTGGAGGCATCTATGATTCACGCCTACCTACACATTTTAACATACCTATTAGGCATTATGAGAAGGAAGAAAAAGTGCTGCCTCGTGTTTATTTAGATTATAAGAGTATGGTGGCACATGATTTTATTGTTAATAATAGCGAAGGAGAGCTTAAATACAAATTGTTCTTTGATAAACATCATCCTGAGACTATTACCTTGCCTGCTCCTTCCTTGTTTGATTTATCTGCAGGCCAGTACCTTGTTCTGTTTGAGGCTATTCACGCCTATCGGAACCCTACATCAGCCGCAGAGCCAGAGCCGGAAGCACAAGTTGATCCTCCATGACAGTCTAATTACCAGCGGGATCCGGAGATGATTGCCAACCAGTGGCAATCGGAGTCTTCTTCATCGCAGTACGACCCCAACTATTACTATGGATATCCGCCAGGCCAGCCGTGGCCATAGACCAACTTAGGCCAAAAGCCTAAGCTTGGGGGAGTACGTATTTCTCACCGACATTACATTTATGTTCACACACTCATTGCTAGATGTCGGTGCTCATACTTTTTCATTGTATCATCCATGCTAGTTTATTTTCCTTTTTATGCTTTCTTCTTGTGTGTTTGATAAACCTTAAGAAAAACCAAAAAAATAGTTGTAGCTTTTAAGTAGTTTACTTTCCAGGCTTGTAGTAGTAATTAAAAAGAAAACCCAAAAAGATTTCCTATTCTTCTTTTACTTGTTGGGAGCTCTCCCGTGTAAATAGTTTTATTTCTTTTCTTTTATTTGGGGTTTGATAGGAGAAGACCATAATTAAATTGTTGAAGTGGCTCTTATATGCATTATTGTTGATCTGACAAAAGAGCCCATATTGCCTTGTCTTCTCCTGTTTACTGAATGCTTGCAGATTCTAGCTTAGTCCAATGCACGCGCACTATTATTATTATTCACATCATTCGGTCATGCAAATGAAAGGCAATTATGATGATATATGATGGACTGATTGAGATGAGAAAAGCTGGTATGAACTAGACCTCTTTTGTTTTTATAAATATGATTAGTTCATCGTTCCTGATTCAGCCTATTATGAATAAAAATGTTTGCAATGACAACTAGAGATCATAGTTTCTTGTGCCATGCTTAATTAGCTAGGAGCTTATAATGGTTTACCTTGGGTTCCAACATGCTATTAAAATGGTTGTGATGTGGTATGATAGGGTGGTATCCTCCTCTGAATGATTTAAGTGACTTGACTTGGCGCATGTTCATGCCTGTAGTTGAAACAAAATCAACATAGCCTTCATGATATTTATGTTCATGGTGGATTATATCCTACTTATGCTTGCATTCGGTGTTGATTAATTTTAATGCATGTTCATGACTGTTGCCGCTCTCTAGCTGGTCGCTTCCTCGTCTTTTGCTAGCCTTCACATGTACTAAGTAGGAATACTGCTTGTGCATCCAACTCCATAAACCCCAAAGTTATTCCATATGAGTCCACCATACCTACCTATATACGGTATCTACCTGCCGTTCCAAGTAAATTTGTATGTGCTAAGCTCTAAACCTTCAAATAAATATCCTGTTTTGTATCCTTGAATTGCTCATGTATCAACTAGGGCTGTCCGTATCTTCCATGTTAGGCGGGCTATTCTCAAGAGGAGTGGACTCCGCTCCTCACTCACCAGAAAGTGGCTGGTCACCGGGATGCCCAGTCCCATGCTCTATGCAAATCAAATCAAAATAATTGCAACCAAAACTCCCCCTGGGACTCTTGTTAGTTGGAGGCACTCGTTGTTTCGAGCAAGCCATGGATTGATGCTTGTTGGTGGAAGGGGGAGTATAAACTTTACCATTCTGTTTGGGAACCGCCTATAATGTGTGTATCATGGAAGATATCTCCATCTCTTGGTTGTTATGTTGACAATGAAAGTATACCGCTCAAAATATTATTCACCTCTTGTCGGGGTAAATAGCCATGGGTAGCCCAGCCGGCTTCCCCTGGCCCCTCAGAAAAAATTATGAGCCCATCCGGCTCATAAGAAGACTCAAGACCTGGGCCGCCTCCCCCCTAGCCGACTACCTTCCTAGCCAGCTTCGGGGGCGGCCCGCCCTTTACCCTCATGAAGAAAGCTGTGGAGGGCCGGCTACGGCAGGGCCGGCTACGAGAGGCCGGCTACGACAAGGCCGGCTACAGCCAGGCCGGCTCCCATAAAGCAGTCAACGTCGTACCCGCAATGTACGCGTCCACTCTGCGATGATGAAGCGGGGTGTGGCAACAGTGGAGCCTACCACCCCCAAAACCCGGAGCACGCCTGGTACAGCGCGCCGTGTGGGCAGCCACGACCCGCCCGGCGCGGCACTGTAGCCATGGTGGCTCTGACGCCATCCACGACGGGCCGCCAGCGTGGCCCCCGAGGCGGTGGGCCCCTTCGGGCAGAGAGATGCTGAAGGCGACCGCACCTCCTCTCAAGCCGGCAAGATAGAGGGCCGGCTTCACATAGCCGGCCTGCCACCCTCCTCGAAGGAGACGCCCATTAAGGAGGCAAGATGCGGTGGGGCTACAGTAATCGCCCGCCAAGGCGGCGTTACTGTAGCCACGCTTACCCCGACCAAGCCTGTGTCAACAACACGGAGTAACAGTAACCAGCTGCCGACCAGGCCCTGGCCGGTGGGGGCGGCCTGTCGACCTAGGAGCCGGCAGCCAGCGGGGCCCACCAGCCGGTGGGCCCCAGAAGCCGGTGGAGAAGCCGGCGAGCATAGTCACAGACAGCTGGGCCCAGCGCCCAGTCGGATTACCATTGTACCCCCGGGGGGTAGGCCTATATAAACCCCCCGGTGCACCCATGCAAAGGGTTGGACTCTCATTCTAGACCTAGACACCATACAAGGAGAGGAAGCAGGCCGAGCTGAGCCCTTCTTCCTCCTTCCACCCAAAACAGCTCAAGGAGCATTGTAGCTACTTGTTCACTTAGTAACCATGCGGAGACCCCGCAGAGCAGCACTAGGGGTGTTATCTCCCCGGAGAGCCCTGAAGCTGGGTAAGATTCACCGGCGTGCATGTCTTCGCCTCATCCCGTTTCCAGGCACCGGCGATGTTCTATTGGCCCCCGCAATGATAAGCCACCCGTTGGCATATGTCGCTCCTACCACCCGACACCTCTATTTCAAAACCGAGCTCTTGCACCTCTACAAATCCCTGTTTCCCTCTGCGAAGGGCCTATCTATTTACTTTCATGTTGAGTCATCCTCCTCTTATTAAAAAGCACCAGTTGGAGAGCACCGCTGTCATTTGCATTCATTACCGTTAGTTTACATTGAGTATGACTTGACTGGATCTCTTTTACCATGAATTACAATGTCTAGTCAGTCCTTGATCTTTAAAGGTGCTCTGCATTTATGTTTTGCGGTCTCAGAAAGGGCTAGCGAGATACCATCTTGTTATATCATATTATGATTGTTTTGAGGAAGTGTTGTCATCCGAGATTTATTATTATTGCTCGCTAGTTGATTATGCCATTGATATGAGTAAACTTGAGACCTAAGCGTTATTGTGAATGTGGTTAGTTATAATCTTTGCAGAAAACTTGAATGCTGGCTTTACATATTTACAACAACAAGAGAAAACATAGTTTGTAATAGTTTTTTCTTTATCACTTTCAGTTTATCAACTGAATTGCTTGAGGACAAGCAAGGGTTTAAGCTTGGGGGAGTTGATATGTCTCCGTCGTATCTACTTTTCCAAACACTTTTGCCCTTGTTTTGGACTCTAACTTGCATGATTTGAATGGAACTAACCCGGACTGACGCTGTTTTCAGCAGAATTACCATGGTGTTATTTATGTGCAGAAACAAAAGTTCTCGGAATGACCTGAAACTTCACGGAACAACTTTTCAAAAAATATAAAAAATCCTTGCAAAAGATGAAGGCCAGGGGGCCCACCACCTGTCCACGAGGGTGGGGGCGCGCTTGCCCCCCAGGGCGCGCCCCCTACCTCGTGGGCCCCCTGGAGCTCCTCCGACATCAACTCCAACTCTATATATTTGGTTTCAGGGAGAAAAAAACAGAGAGAAGAATTCATCGCGTTTTATGATACAGAGCCGCCGCCAAGCCCTAAAACCTCTCGGGAGGGCTGATCTGGAGTTCGTTCGGGGCTCCGGAGAGGGGAATCCATTGCCATCGTCAGCATCAACCATCCTCCATCACCAATTTCATGATGCTCACCGCCGTGCGTGAGTAATTCCATCGTAGGCTTGCTGGACGGTGATGGGTTGGATGGGATCTATCATGTAATCGAGTTAGTTTTGTTAGGGTTTGATCCCTAGTATCCACTATGTTCTGAGATTGATGTTGCTATGACTTTGCTATGCTTAATGCTTGTCAGTAGGGCCCGAGTGCCATGATTTCAGATCTGAACCTATTATGTTTTCATCAATATATGAGAGTTCTTGATCCTATCTTGCAAGTCTATAGTCACCTATTATTTGTTATGATCCGTTAACCCCGAAGTGACAATAATCGGGATACTTACCGGTGATGACTGTAGTTTGAGTAGTTCATGTATTCACGATGTGTTAATGCTTTGTTCTGGTACTCTATTAAAAGAAGGTCTTAATATTCCTTAGTTTCCAATAGGACCCCGCTGCAACAGGAGGGTAGGACAAAAGATGGCATGCAAGTTCTTTTCCATAAGCACGTATGACTATAATCGGAATACATGCCTACATTACATTGATGAACTGGAGCTAGTTCTGTGTCACCCTAGATTATGATTGTTACATGATGAACCGCATCCGGCATAATTCTCCATCACCGTTCCATTGCCTATGAGCTTTCCATATATTGCTCTTCGCTTATTTACTTTTCCATTGCTATTGCTATCATCACTACAAAATACCAAAAACATTACTTTTGCTACCGTTACCTTTTGCTACCGTTACCACTACTATCATATTGCTTTGCTACTAAATACTTTGCTGCAAATATTAAGTTTCCAGGTGTGATTGAATTGACAACTCAGCTGGTAATACTTGAGAATATTCTTTGGATCCCTTTGTGCCGAATTAATAAATTTGGGTTGAATACTCTACCCTCAAAAACTGTTGTGATCCCCTATACTTGTGGGTTATCAACCAATATCCCATTCATGAAGAAAGATGAACTCAGATCGGATTCGTATTCGCGCAGAAAACATATCCGAAAAGTGATGCACTAATAGGAAGGTTCCCGAAGTTTAAACGGTCTGATCAAGCTGAAATTTTGAGAGGTGGTAGATATGGAAATTCCGCAGAAGATGAACGGTTGGATCTTCCAAATAAACTATGAGCTAGGCTCTAAAGACCACGGCCTAAACTCTTCCAGATTCCCGTCCAGACTCGACAGGCCTCGGGTGTATCATAGATCGGCGGAGATTCCTCCATCGGAAGGCGACAAAATTTTACGGGGTTGTTGTATACTCAATTTCTCACAATTCCACCAAAGGGTTCGTCAAAAATACTTCCGAGGAGATGGTGGCATTGAAAACAAGTCTGCTGTATAGAAAAAAATTGTGCGATCGCACGAGTGTAATGTTGACGATGAGCCCCGAGGCTCCATGGACAACTTTTCCATGGTCTCGGTTGAGATTTGAGCTGATGAAGATGAAAGTATCTGTCTGATCATGATGATCTTATGTGGAGCGTGGTCTTCGGTCCAGCCAAGGTGACCAATCGAGCCGGCGACAGATATGCCAACATCGACCATAAAGCTCGGCTCTGAAGCATAGATCTCGTCGGAGATAATCCGAATTCCATCGCACCATGGCGACTGCCAGCAGGCTCTCAATGAAAGCACCAATGTCGGTTCTATATCCGGCATATCTCGTAGTAGGGGTCCTAAGCTAGGCGTCTTTGAGAAATGCTAACATGGGCACATATTTTACCTAGGTTCGGGCCCTCTTGATGGAAGTAAAACCCTACGTCCTGCTTTTCATTGTATTCATATGGACTGTAGTACAGAGTACATGTATCTACCACGAGATTGGTCTAATGAATATTAGATCTTCTATTGACTAGCTTGGCCTCGGTTTATATATGCACCATAGGCCTAGGATTTAGAGGAGTTCTCGTCTTGGGCGCCAAGTCTTTGTGGAATCCTCCTTGTATTCGGCATGGGCTGCCCGAAGTGGCCTAATAGTGAACCGCCATGGGGGTCCTCGGCCTGACCCACAGGTTGGGAGATGACGTGGTGGGTACCCCCTAGTCCAGGACACCGTCATCGGGACTGGGCATCCCTGACACCTTTGCCTTACTCTCATGCAATGACAAGTGAATAAACACTCATCGTGAGAATAACACATCTAGTATGGAAAATATTAGCCACCCCTCACCTCTCCGCAAGCGAAACAAACACACAGAAGAGAATTTTATTTTGAAAATTAGAGATGTCACATGCAAATTTGCTTAGAACAGCAAAAGAATACCACATGTGGGTAGATATAGTGGACTCATGTGGCAAAACTGGTTTAAAGGATTTTGGATGCACAAGTAGTGATCATACTTAGTGCAAAATGAAGTCTAGCAAAAGATTAAGAAGCGACCAACCAAGAAACAAATAATCTCATAAGCGAGCGTTAAGCATAATTAACACCGAATAATGCACCACAAGTAGGATATAATTTCATTGCACAATTATTGACTTTCGTGCTTGCATAGGGAATCACAAACCTTAACACCAATATTCTTACTAAAGCATAATTACTCATCAACATAACTCACATATCACATCATCATATCTCAAAACTATTACTAAGAATGAAGTTTATTTTGTCCAATGATCTTCATGAATTTTTTTATTATATTCTTCTTGGATATCTATCACTTTGGGACTAATTTTCATGTGTTGCTTTTGACAAGCTCAAACAAATATAAGTGAAGATCATGAGCGTCAGTACGGGTTAGTTCCATTCAAATCATGCAAGTTAGAGTCCAAAACAAGGGCAAAACTGTTTGGAAAAGTAGATACGATGGATACGTATCAACTCCCCCAAGCTAAAACCTTTGCTTGTCCTCAAGCAATTCAGTTGATAAATTGAAAGTGATAAAGATAAACTTTTACAAACTCTGTTTGCTCTTGTTGTTGTAAATATGTAAAGCCAATATTCAAGTTTTCAGCAAAGATTATGAACTAACCATATTCACAATAACATTTAGGTCTCATGTTTACTCATATCAATGGCATAATCAGCTAGCAAGCAATAATAAGAAATCTCGGATTACAACACTTTCTCAAAACAATCATGATATGATATAACAAGATGGTTGACACGTCTCCAACGTATCTATAATTTTTGATTGCTCCATGCTATATTACCTACTGTTTTGGACATTATTGGGCTTTATTATCCACTTTTATATTATTTCTGGGACTAACGTATTAACCGGAGGCCCAGCCCAGAATTGCTGTTTTTTGCCTGTTTTAGGGTTTTGAAGAAAAGGAATATCAAACGGAGTCCAAATGGAATGAAACCTTCGGGAACGTGATTTTCTCACCGAATACAACTCAGGAGACTTGGACCCTATGTCAAGCCAACTAATAGGAGGCCACGAGGTAGGGGGCGTGCCTGCCCCCCCCCCCAGGTGCGCCCTCCACCCTCGTGGGCCCCCTATTGCTCCACCGACGTACTTCTTCCTCCTATATATACCCACGTACCCCCAAACGATCAGACGGGGAGCCAAAACCCTAATTCCACCGCCGTAACTTTCTGTATCCACGAGATCCCATCTTGGGGCCTGTTTCGGAGCTCCGCCGGAGGGGGAATCGATCACGGAGGGCTTCTACATCAACACCATAGCCCCTCCGATGAAGTGTGAGTAGTTTACTTCAGACCTACGGGTCCATAGTTAGTAGCTAGATGGCTTCTTCTCTCTTTTTGGATCTCAATACAATGTTCTCCCCCTCTCTTGTGGAGATCTATTCGATGTAATCTTCTTTTTGTGGTGTGTTTGTTGAGACTGATGAATTGTGGGTTTATGATCAAGTTTATCTATGAATAATATTTGAATCTTCTCTGAATTCTTTTATGTATGATTGGTTATCTTTGCAAGTCTCTTCAAATTATCTGTTTTGTTTGGCCTACTAGATTGATCTTTCTTGCAATGGGAGAAGTGCTTAGCTTTGGGTTCAATCTTGCGGTCTCCTTTCCCGGTGACAGTAAGGGCAGCAAGGCACGTATTGTATTGTTGCCATCGAGGATAACAAGATGGGGTTTTCTTCATATTGCATGAGTCTATCCCTCTACATCATGTCATCTTGCTTAAGGCGTTACTCTGTTTTTAACTTAATACTCTAGATGCATGCTGGATAGCGGTCGATGAGTGGAGTAATAGTAGTAGATGCAGGCAGGAGTCGGTCTACTTGTGTCAGACGTGATGCCTATATACATGATCATACCTAGATATTCTCATAAATATGCTCAATTTTGTCAATTGCTCAACAGTTATTTGTTCACCCACCGTAGAATACTTATGCTCTCGAGAGAAGCCACTAGTGAAACCTATGGCCCCCGGGTCAATCTTTATCATATTAATCTCCTACTACTTAGTTATTTACTTTGCCTTTATTTTACTTTGCATCTTTATCATAAAAATACCAAAAAATATCATCTTATCATATCTATCAGATCTCACTCTCGTAAGTGGCCCTATAGGGATTGACAACCCCTATTTGCGTTGGTTGCAAGGATATATTTGTTTTGTGCAGGTATGAGGGACTCACGCATAGCCTCCTACTGGATTGATACCTTGGTTCTCAAAAACTGAGGGAAATACTTACGTTACTTTGCTGCATCATCCCTTCCTCTTCGGGGAAAACCAACGCCGTGCTAAAAGAGGTAGCAAGAAGGATTTCAGGCACCGTTGCCGGGGAGGTCTACACAAAAGTCAAGCATACCAAGTACCCATCACATACCCTTATCTCCCGCATTACATTATTTGCCATTTGCCTCTTGTTTTCCTCTCCCCCCAATTCACCCTTGCCGTTTTATTCGCCCTCTCTCTCTATCCCCCTCTCTTTCTCTATTTGCCCTTTTTGTCCGCTTGCTTTTTGTTTGCTTGTGTGTTAGTTTGCTTGTTTATCGCGATGGCTCAAGATAATACTAAATTGTGTGACTTCACCAATACCAACAACAATTATTTTATTACCACTCCAATTGCTCCTCTTATCTATGCTGAATCTTGTGAAATTAATACTGCTTTGCTGAATCTTGTCATGAAAGATCCGTTCTCCGGCCTTCCTAGTGAAGATGCCGTTACCCATCTAAATAGCTTCGTGGATTTGTGTGACATGCAAAAGAAGAAATATGTGGATAATGATATTGTTAAATTGAAGCTATTTCCTTTTTCGCTTAGAGATCGTGCTAAAGCTTGGTTTTCATCTTTGCCTAAAAATAGTATTGATTCATGGAACAAGTGCAAAAATGCTTTTATCTCTAAGTATTTTTCTCCCGCTAAAATCATCTCTCTTAGAAATGATATTATGAACTTTAAGCAACTTGATCATGAACATCTTGCACAAGCTTGGGAGAGAATGAAATTAATGATACGTAATTGCCCTACTCATGGTGTAAATTTGTGGATGATTATACAAAATTTTTATGCCGTGTTGAATTTTGCTTCTAGAAATCTTTTAGATTCGGCCGCGGGAGGCACTTTTATGGAAATCACCTTAGGATAAGCTACTAAACTCCTAGATAATATTATGGTTAATTATTCTCAATGGCATACTGAAAGATCTACTAATGAAAAGGTGCATGTGATAGAAGAAGTTAATGTTTTGAGTAGAAAGATGGATGAACTTATGAAATTATTTGCTAATAAGAGTGTTTCTTCTGATCCTAATGATATGCCCTTGTCTACTTTGATTGAGAATAATAATGAATCTATGGATGTGAATTTTGTTGGTAGGAAAAATTTTGGTAACAACGCGTATAGAGGAAATTTCAATCCTAGGCCTTATCCTAGTAATCCCTCTAATAATTATGGTAATTCCTACAACAATTCTTATGGAAATTATAATAAGATGCCCTTTGATTTTGAATCTAATATTGAATAATTTATTACTTCGCAAAAGAATTTTAATGCTATGATTGAAGAAAAATTGCTTAAGATTGATGATTTGGCTAAGAACGTTGATAGAATTGCTCTTGATGTTGATTCTTTGAAACTTAGATCTATTCCACCTAAGCATGATATCAATGAGTCTCTCAAAGCCATGAGAATTTCCATTGACGATTGCAAAGAAAGAACCGCTAGGATGCGTGCTAAGAAAGATGCCTTTATAAAAGCGTGTTCTTCTAGTTCCTATGAAAATAATGATGAAGATCTAAAAGTTATTGATGTGTCCCCTATTAAATCTTTGTTTTGCAATATGAATCTTGATAATGATGGGACTGAATATGATCCACCTTTACCTAGAAGGCGTTCCAAGAATTCTGAATCTTTTGATCTTGATGCTAAATTTGATAAAAGTGGGATTGAAGGAATTAAAACCCTAGATGTTGCTAAACCCACTATTATGGATTTCAAGGAATTTAACTATGAAAATTGCTCTTTTATTGATTGTATTTCCTTTTTGCAATCTGTGCTAAATTCTCCTCATGCTTATAGTCAAAATAAAGCGTTTACTAAACATATCGTTGATGCCTTGATGCAATCTTATGAAGAAAAACTTGAATTGGAAGTTTCTGTCCATAGAAAACTTTATGATGAGTGGGAACCAACTATTAAAATTAAAGATCATGAATGCTATGCTTTATGTGATTTGGGTGCTAGTGTTTCCACGACTCCAAAGACTTTGTGTGATTTGTTAGGTTTCCGTGATTTTGATGATTGCTCTCTAAACTTGCACCTTGCGGATTCCACTATTAAGAAACCTATGGGAAGAATTAATGATGTTCTTATTGTTGCAAATAGGAATTATGTGCCCGTAGATTTTATTGTTCTTGACATAGATTGCAATCCTTCATGTCCTATTATTCTTGGTAGACCTTTCCTTAAAACGATTGGTGCAATTATTGATATGAAGGAAGGAAATATTAGATTCCAATTTCTGTTAAGGAAAGGCATGGAACACTTTCCTAGAAAGAAAATTAAATTACCTTATGAATCTATTATGAGAGCCACTTATGGATTGCCTACCAAAGATGGCAATACCTAGATCTATTCTTGCTTGTTATGCCTAGCTAGGGGCGTTAAACGATAGCGCTTGTTGGGAGGCAACCCAATTTTATTTTTATTCCTTGCTTTTTGATCCTGCTTAGTAATAAATAAATTATTTAGCCTATGTTTTGGTTGTGTTTTTCTGTGTTTAATTAGTGTTTGTGCCAAGTAGAACCGTTGGGAAGACTTGGGGAAAGTCTTGTTGAACTTGCTGTAAAAAACAGAAACTTTAGCGCTCATGAGAACTACTGTAATTTTTATTTGGAAAGTGATATTTAGTTAATTCTTTTTGCAGATGATTAATAGATAAATTCCTCATGTCCAGCAATTTATTTTAGAATTTGTGGAGTTCTAGATCTTGCGCTAGATACAGATTACTAGAGACTGTTCTGTTTTTGACAGATTCTGTTTTGCTAGTGTTGTTTGCTTATTTTGATGAATCTATGGCTAGTAAATTAGTTTATAAACCATATAGAAGTTTTAATGCAGTAGGTATAACACCCATATGAATAAATAATGAGTTCATTACAGTACCTTGAAGTGGTCTTTTGTTTTCTTTCGTTAACGGAGCTCATGAGATTTTCTACTTTAAGTTTTGTGTTGTGAAGTTTTCATGTTTTGGGTAAAGATTTGATGGATTATGGAACAAGGAGTGGCAAGAGCCAAAGCTTGGGGATGCCCATGGAATCCCCAAGATTATCTAAGGATACCTAAAAGCCAAAGCTTGGGGATGCCCCGGAAGGCATCCCCTCTTTCGCCTACTTCTATCGGTAACTTTACTTGGAGCTATATTTTTATTTACCACATGATATGTGTTTTACTTGGAGCGTGTTGTATGATTTGAGTCTTTGCTTATTAGTTTAACACAATCATTCTTTCTGTACACACCTTTTTAGAGAGCCATACATGATTTGGAATTTGTTAGAATACTCTATGTGCTTCGCTTATATCTTTTGAGTTATATAATTTTGCTCTAGTGCTTCACTTATATGTTTTAGAGCATGGTGGTGGATTTGTTTTATAGAAACTATTGATCTCTCCTGCTTCACTTATATTATTTTTAGAGTCTTAATAGCATGGCAATTTGCTTAAAATCCTAATATGCTTGGTATGCAAGATTAATAATAAAATTTTCTTATGAGTGTGTTGAATACTAAGAGAAGTTTGATGCTTGATGATAGTTTTGAGACATGGAGGTAATAATATCAAAGTCGTGCTAGTTGAGTAGTTGTGAAATTGAGAAATACTTGTGTTGAGGTTTGCAAGTCCATGGATTATACGCACTCTCACCCTTCCATACTCGCTAGCCTCTTCCGTACCGTGCATTGCCCTTTCTCACATTGAGAGTTGGCGCAAACTTCGCTGGTGCATCCAAACCCCGTGATATGATACGCTCTTTCACACATAAACCCCCTTATATCTTCCTCAAAACAGCCACCATACCTACCTATTATGGCATTTCCATAGCCATTCCGAGATATATTGCCATGCAACTTTCCATCATTCTGTTCATCATGACACATTCATCATTGTCATATTGCTTAGCATGATCATGTAGTTGACATAGTATTTGTGGAAAAGCCACCATTCATAATTCTTTCATACATGTCACTCTTGGTTCATTGCATATCCCGGTACACCGCCGGAGGCATTCATATAGAGTCATCTATGTTCTAGTATCGAGTTGTAATCATTGAGTTGTAAATAAATAGAAGTGTGATGATCATCATTTTCTAGAGCATTGTCCCAAGTGAGGAATAAAAAAAAAGGAATCTAAAAAAAGAGAAAGGCAATAAAAAGAGAAAAGGAAAAGGCCCAAAGAAAAAAAGGAAAAAGAGAGAAAAAGAGAGAAGGGACAATGTTACTATCCATTGCCACACTTGTGCTTCAAAGTAGCACCATGATCTTCATAGTAGAGAGTCTCTCATGTTATCACTTTCATATACTAGTGGGAAATTTTTATCATTGAACTTGGCTTGTATATTCCAACAATGGGCCTCCTCAAGTGCCCTAGGTATTCGTGAACAAGCAAGTTGGATGCGCACCCACTAGTTTCTTTTGTTGAGCTTTCATACATTTATAGCTCTAGTGCATCCATTGCATGGCAATCCCTACTCCTTGAATTAACATCAATCGGTGGGCATCTCCATAGCCCATTGATTAGCCTCGTTGATGTGAGACTTCCTCCTTTTTTTTGTCTTCTCCACATACCCCCCCTCATTATATTCTATTCCACCTATAGTGCTATGTCCATGCTCATGCTCATATATTGCGTGAAAGTTTATAGGTTTGAGATTACTAAAGTATGAAACAATTGCTTGGCTTGTCATCGGGGTTGTGCATGATGATAGCATTCTTGTGTGACGAAAATGAAACATGACTAAACCATATGATTTTGTAGGGATGAACTTTCTTTTGCCATGTTATTTTGAGAAGACATAATTGCTTAGTTAGTATGCTTGAAGTATTATCATTTTTATGTCAATATGAACTTTTGTCTTGAATCTTTCGGATCTGAATATTCATACCACAATTAAGAAGAATTACATTAAAATTATGCCAAGTAGCACTCCGCTTCAAAAATTCTGTTTTTATCATTTACCTACTCGAGGACGAGCAGGAATTAAGCTTGGGGATGCTTGATACGTCTCCAACGTATCTATAATTTTTGATTGCTCCATGCTATATTATCTACTGTCTTGGACATTATTGGGCTTTATTATCCACTTTTATATTATTTTTGGGACTAACCTATTAACCGGAGGCCCAGCCCAGAATTGATGTTTTTTGCCTGTTTTAGGATTTCGAAGAAAAGGAATATCAAACGGAGTCCAAACGGAATGGAACCTTTGGGAACGTGATTTTCTCACCGAATACAACTCAGGAGACTTGGACCCTACGTCAAGCCAACTAACAGGAGGCCACAAGGTAGGGGCGCCCCCCAGGTGCGCCCTCCACCCTCGTGGGCCCCCAGTTGCTCCATCGACGTACTTCTTCCTCCTATATATACCCACGTACCCCCAAACGATTAGACGAGGAGCCAAAACCCTAATTCCACCGCCGTAACATTCTGTATCCACGAGATCCCATCTTGGGGCCTGTTCTGGAGCTCCGTCGGAGGGGGCATCGATCATGGAGGGCTTCTACATCAACACCATAGCCCCTCCGATGAAGTGTGAGTAGTTTACTTCAGACCTATGGGTCCATAGTTAGTAGCTAGATGGCTTCTTCTCTCTTTTTGGATCTCAATACAATGTTCTCCCCCTCTCCTGTGGAGATCTATTCGATGTAATCTTCTTTTTGCGGTGTGTTTGTTGAGACCAATGAATTGTGGGTTTATGATCAAGTCTATCTATGAATAATATTTGAATCTTCTCCGAATACTTTTATGTATGATTGGTTATCTTTGCAAGTCTCTTCGAATTATTAGTTTGGTTTGGCCTACTAGATTGATCTTTCTTGCAATGGGAGAAGTGCTTAGGTTTGGGTTCAATCTTGCGATGTCCTTTCCTGGTGACAGTAAGGGCAGCAAGGCACGTATTGTATTGTTGCCATCGAGGATAACAAGATGGGGTTTTCTTCATATTGCATGAGTCTATCCCTCTACATCATGTCATCTTGCTTAAGGCGTTACTCTGTTTTTAACTTAATACTCTAGATGCATGCTGGATAGCGGTCGATGAGTGGAGTAATAGTAGTAGATGCAGGCAGGAGTCGGTCTACTTGTCTCAGACGTGATGCCTATATACATGATCATACCTAGATATTCTCATAAATATGCTCAATTCTGTCAATTGCTCAACAGTTATTTGTTCACCCAGCGTAGAATACTTATGGTCTCGAGAGAAGCCACTACTGAAACCTATGGCCCCGGGTCAATCTTTATCATATTAATCTCCTACTACTTAGTTATTTACTTTACCTTTATTTTACTTTGCATCTTTATCATAAAAATACCAAAAAAATATTATCTTATCATATCTATCAGATCTCACTCTCGTATGTGGCCCTATAGGGATTGACAACCCCTATTTGCGTTGGTTGCAAGGATTTATTTGTTTTGTGCAGGTACGAGGGACTCGCGCGTAGCCTCCTACTGGATTGATACCTTGGTTCTCAAAAACTGAGGGAAATACTTACGTTACTTTGCTGCATCACCCCTTCCTCTTCGGGGAAAACCAACGCGGTGCTAAAAGAGGTAGCAATGGTATCTCGCTAGCCCTTTCTGAGACCGCAAAACATAAATGCAGAGCACCTTTAAGGATCAAGGAGTGACTAGACATTGTAATTCATGGTAAAAGAGATCTAGTCACAGTCATACTCAATGTAAACTAACAGTAATGGATGCAAATGACAGCGGTGCTCTCCAACTAGTGCTTTTTAATAAGAGATGGTGACTCAACATAAAAGTAAATGGATAAGCCTTCGCAGTGGGAAGCAGGGATTTGCAGAGGTGCCAGGGCTCGATTTTGAAATAGATATGAATAATATTTTGAGTGGTATACTTTCATTGTCAACATAACAACTGAGAGATCTCGATATCTTCCATGCTACACACATTATAGGAGGTTCCCAAGCAGAATGGTAAAGTTTATACTTCCCCACCACCAACAAGCATCAATCCATGGCTTGCCCGAAACAACGGGTGCCTCCAACTAACAACAATCCTGGGGGAGTTTTGTTTGCAATTATTTTGATTTGATTTGCTTAAAGCATGGGACTGAGCATCCCGGTGACCAGCCATTTTCTCGTGAGTGAGGAGCGGAGTCCACTCCTCTTGAGAATAACCCGCCTAGCATGGAGGATATAGACAACCCTAGTTGATACATGAGCTATTCGAGCATACAAAACAAAATGTTTATTTGAAGGTTTATAGTTTGGCACATACAAATTTACTTGGAACGGCAGGTAGATACCGTATATAGGTAGGTATGGTGGACTCATATGGAATAACTTTGGGGTTTATGGAATTGGATGCACAAGCAGTATTCCCGCTTAGTACAAGTGAAGGCTAGAAAAAGACTGGGAAGCGACCAGCTAGAGAGCGACAACAGTCATGAACATGCATTAAAATTAATCAACACCGAATGCAAACATGAGTATGATATAATGCACCATGAACAAAATTATCGTGGATGCTATGTTGATTTTGTTTCAACTACATGCGTGAACATGTGCCAAGTCAAGCCACTCGAATCATTCAAAGGAGGATGCCACCCTATCATACCACATCACAACCATTTTAATAGCATGTTGGCACGCAAGGTAAACCATTATAAACTCCTAGATAATTAAGCATGGCATACGCAACTACAATCTCTAATTGTCACAGCAAACATGTTTCTTTCATAATAGGCTGAATCAGGAACGATGAACTAATCATATTTACAAAAACAAGAGAGGTCGAGTTCATAACAGCTTTTCTCATCTCAATAAGTTCATCATATAATCATCATTATTGCCTTTCACTTGCACGACCGAACGATGTGGATAATAAGAATAGTGCACATGCATTGGACCAAGCTGGAATCTGCAAGCATTAAATTCAAGAGAGAAGACAAGGTAATATGGGCACTTTGTTAGATCAACAATAATGCATATAAGAGCCACTCAACATTTCATCATGGTCTTCTCCTCTCGACCCCCAAAGGAAAGAAAAGAAACAAAACTATTTACACGGGAAAGCTCCCAACAAGCAAAAGAAGAATGAGAAAACTTTTTGGGTTTTCTTTTTAATTACTACTACTATTGGTGAGGGAGTCCTGGATTAGGGGGTGTTCGGGTAGCCGGACTATACCTTCAGCCGGACTCCTGGACTATGAAGATACAAGATTGAAGATTTCGTCCCGTGTCCGGATGGGACTTTCCTTGGCGTGGAAGGCAAGCTTGGCGATGTGGATATTCAAGACCTCCTACCATTGTAACCGACTCTATGTAACCCTAACCCAATCCGGTGTCTATATAAACCATAGGGTTCTAGTCCGTAGGACAACTTCATCAACTCCATATACAACAATCATACCATAGGCTAGCTTCTAGGGTTTAGCCTCCTTGATCTCGTGGTAGATCTACTCTTGTACTACCCATATCATCAATATTAATCAAGCAGGACGTAGGGTTTTACCTCCATCGAGAGGGCCCGAACCTGGGTAAAACATCGTGTTCCCTGCCTCCTGTTACCATCCGGCCTAGAAGCGCAGTTCAGGACCCCCTACCCGAGATCTGCCGATTTTGACACCGACATTGGTGCTTTCATTGAGAGTTCCTCTGTGCCGTTGCCATCAGGAAGGATGCGTCATCCCGTCTTTAAAGACGGCACTGTTGCTAAGGGAGCTTTGGTCGGCGCCTTTAGGCCCGATGGCTCCGTTGATCATCAACAATGATGCGGTCCAGGGTGAGACTTTTCTCCCCGGATAGATCTTCGTCTTCGGCGGCTTCGCTCTGCGGGCCAATTCTCTTGGCCACTTGGAGCAGATCAAAAGCTATGCCCCTGGCCATCAAGTCAGGTTTGGAAGCTTAAACTACACGGCTGACATCCGTGGAGACTTGATCTTCGACGGGTTCGAGCCACGGCCAAGCGCGCCGCACTATCTCGAGGGGCATGATCTAGCTCTGCCTCCGGGTGGTGTCCTGGAGGCCGCACACACATCGGTTCCGACCTCTAACTCGGAGCCTATTGCGCCAATCGAGGACGAGTGGTTGAACGCCACCTCAGGGGCTGCGATCTTAAAGGCGATCGAGCCGAACACTAGCCCCGCACTCTGCATGATCCGTGACTCCGAGGACCCGGACTCCTCCCCGGACTCCGAACCCCCCGCGCCCCTGCCAATCGAATCCAATTGGGCGCCGATAATGGAGTTCACCACCGCAGACATCTTTCAACACTCGCCTTTTGGCGTCATCCTGAATTCTCTTAAGTCTCTCTCTTTATTAGGAGAGCCTTGGCCGGATTACGGTCAGCGAGGATGGGATACAGACGACGAAGAAATTCAAAGCCCACCCACCACCCACTTTGTAGCCACTGTTGACGATTTAACCGACATGCTTGACTTCGGCTCCGAAGACATCGACGGTATGGACGACGATGTAGGAGACGAACAGGAACCAGCACCTATAGGGTGCTGGAAGGCCACCTCGTCATATGACATATATATGGTGGATACTCCGAAAGATGGAGATGGCGATGGAACAGTGGGGGAGGACACCCCCAAGAAACAGCTAAAGCGCCGGCGTCAGCGGCGCCGCTCTAAATCCCGCCAAAGCAAAAACGGTGATTCCGGCACGGGAGATAATACTACCCCGGACAGAGCCGAAGAACACCCACCTCAGCAAGATTCGGCACAGGAAGATGGAGAAGCCAACCCTCATGAGAGAGCGGCAGATGAGGAGGTTGAGGATGATAACTATATGCCTCCCTCTAAAGACGAGGCAAGCCTCGATGACGACGAATTCGTCATACCATCAGACCCCGCCGAGCAAGAGCGTTTCAAACGCAGGCTTTTAGCCACGACAAGCAGCCTCAAGAAAAAGCAGCAACAGCTTAGAGCTGCCCAAGATTTGCTAGCTGACAGATGGACTGAAGTCCTTGCGGCCGAAGAGTATGAACTCGAACACCCTTCCAAGAGTTACCCAAAGCGCAGGCCGCTACCCCGATCAGAGGAGGAAGCACCTACATCACCAGCGCACGACATGGCAGACCGACCACCTCGCAGCCGTGTCAGAGAGGCCTCTCGGCCCTCCACCCAAGCCATGCCCCGACACCGCTCAACTAAGGCACGGGAAAATGCGCCAGACCTGCGAGACGTACTGGAGGATAAGGCAAGACAAACAAGATCGATCTACGGATCGCGCAGGCGCCCTACGGCACGTGACGATGATCTTCACTCCGGATACAACAAATCCGGCCGGGCCGAACACAACAGACATAGCTCTTCCGAGCTGCGTCGTGATATAGCCCAGTACAGAGGCGCCGCACACCCACTATGCTTCACGAATGAAGTAATGGAGCATAAAATCCCAGAGGGTTTCAAACCCGTAAACATCGAATCATACGATGGCACAACAGATCCGGCGGTATGGATCGAGGATTATCTCCTTCACATCCACATGGCACGCGGCGATGATCTACACGCCATCAAATACCTCCCGCTCAAACTTAAAGGACCGGCCCGGCAGTGGCTTAACAACCTGCCAGCAGACTCAATCGGTTCTTGGGAGGACCTGGAAGCCGCATTCCTCGACAACTTCCAGGGCACTTACATGCGACCACCGGATGCCGACGACTTAAGCCACATAATTCAGCAACCAGAGGAATCGGCCAGACAATTCTGGACACGGTTCCTAACAAATAAAAGCCAGATAGTCGACTATCCGGACGCAGAGGCCCTAGCAGCCTTCAAGCATAACATCCGCGACGAGTGGCTTGCCCGGCACCTGGGACAGGAAAAGCCAAAATCTATGGCAGCCCTCACGACACTCATGACCCGCTTTTGCATGGGAGAAGACAACTGGCTAGCTCACAGTAACAACTTATCAAAGAAACCTGGTAGCTCGGATACCAAGGACAAAAGTGGCAGGACACGTCGGCATAAGCAAAAACGCCGCATTAGCAGCGATAGCAATGAAGACACGACAGTCAATGCCGGATTCAAAGGCTATAAATCCGGTCAGCGGAAAAAGCCAGTCAAAAAGAATACTCAGGGCCCGTCCAGTTTGGACCGAATACTCGATCGCTTGTGCCAGATACATGGCACCCCCGAAAGGCCAGCTAATCACACCAACAGGGATTGTTGGGTGTTCAAGCAGGCAGGCAAGTTAAGAGCCGAAAACAAAGACAAGGGGCTGCACATCGACGACGAGGAGGAGCCCAAGACGCCGAACAACAATGGACAGAAGGGCTTTCCCCCACAAGTGCGGACGGTGAACATGATATACGCAACCCACATTCCCAAGAGGGAGCGGAAGCGTGCGCTACGGGACGTATACGCGATGGAGCCAGTCGCCCCAAAGTTCAACCCATGGTCCTCCTTCCCTATCACTTTTGATCGAAGGGACCATCCCACTAGCATCCGTCATGGCGGCTTTGCCGCATTGGTTCTCGACCCAATCATTGACGGATTTCATCTCACAAGAGTCATCATGGACGGCGGCAGTAGCCTGAACCTGCTTTATCAGGATACAGTGCGGAAAATGGGCATAGATCCCTCAAGGATTAAGCCCACAAAAACGACCTTTAAAGGCATTATACCAGGTGTAGAGGCCGACTGTACAGGCTCAGTAACACTTGACGTGGTCTTCGGATCCCCAGACAATTTCCGAAGCGAAGAGTTAATCTTCGATATAGTCCCGTTTCACAGTGGCTATCACGCCCTGCTCGGACGAACCGCATTCGCAAAGTTCAATGCGGTGCCGCACTACGCATATCTCAAGCTCAAGATGCCAGGCCCTCGAGGAGTAATCACGGTCAACGGAAACACCGAACGCTCCCTCCGTACAGAGGAGCACATGGCGGCACTCGCAGCGGAAGTACAAAGTAGCCTTCTTAGGCAATTCTCCAGTCCGGCTGTTAAAAAGCCAGACACTGCCAAGCGCGCCCGGAGTAACCCACAACAACACCGCCTGGCACACTATGAGCAAGCGTAGCAATGCGGCCCCAACCCCAGCTCTCGCGACATAGCGAAACCAGTACCTCGCGTACATAACTACGCCCTTGAGATACCATGGGCACAGGGGAAGGGGCACAATAATGGCATGCCCAAAATACGGCTTAAAATGTACTAGGGGCTGCCGGATTCTTTTTTCAACTTTTTCCTACTTTCAGGACTCCATACTTCGGACGACCTGTTCGGCAATTCGACTGCCGCACAAACGATGCAAGATCCAGGAGGCAGACAAGCCATGCCGCATTATGGAACTCCCAGGTGGTCTCTGTTACGAGTGGTATACCTGTTTTAAATACAACTCCGCTGCTTGCCCCTGGTCAGGACATACTAAATAGTCCAATATCTTTTTGCTTCTCGCACCACTTGTATCGTTCGGCTTTGATAAATAGCCTCTTTATAAACAATGCATATCTTTCTGTCTATTTTTTTGCATTATCATCTTTTCATATATATGTTTATGACGTCTTGCACCCGTACAATGTGGTACGGCAAAATACGCCAGGGGCTTTAGTACCCACTAATATGGCGTGAGAAGTCCGTACACTTTCACAAGTGCGGCACCCCGAACTTATAGCACTATATGCATTGGCTCCGAATCATGATTTGGGTCAATAGTTGGGTTTGCCCGGCTCCTATGTTTTGGTGCCTTATGTTCCGCTATATCGGCTAAGGTAGCACTAGGAGAACCACTGCGATTGTGCCCCGGTTGAGCTGGGCTAAGCACCTCTGTGGAGAAAGCTAAAACTGACTGTCATGATGTGGCGAGAGACCGGTCACTGTTCGAGAGGTTTTTCGAGTCCCTAAAGGCTTATGCCGCTTCAAGCGAGGAGCTGGCTTTGTCTGGCCAAGGCGTGGATAGCGCCCCGAACTCGGTCTTCCGAACTAGGGGCTTCACCGAAATTTAAAATTATAGAGTTCTATGGCTAAGTGAGAGTGTTCAAGCATTATAGTCCGATTGCCTCGTTCGTTGTGCTGAGCGCCTCCCTCGAAGGACCCAACTATGGGAAAAAGAGCGCTTAGGTTTATCCCGAACACCCCAGCACTAGTGGCACGGGGGCAGAAGCCGACGACTGGCCATCTCTCAATTTTTGATAAATGGCCGCACAGAAAGTAATATTTTAAATTCAATAAGCATTGCTTAGCGCATATGAACAAGTTTTCAGTGCACAGGATAAACACGAGCGAGTTCATTCAAAAATTACATCCTTGGTACATTCATCCGCCACTAGGAGGGCACCCGCAAGAACATCCTTATAGTAGTTCTCGGGCTTGCGATGCTCCTTCCCCGGCGGCAGCCCGTCCCTCACAAGCTTCTCATCGTCCAGCTTACCCCAGTGCACCTTTGCACGGGCTAGGGCCCTACGGGCACCTTCGATGCAGACGGAGCGCTTGATGACCTCGAGCCTTGGACAGGCCTCGACCAGTCACCGCACCAGTCTGAAGTAGCTCCCAGGCAGGGCCTCTCCGGGCCGCAGCCGAACTATGAAGCCCTTCATGGCCTGTTCGTCCGCCTTGTGGAGCTCAACCAACTGTTTCACCTGGTCGCTCAAGGGCACAGGGTGTCCGGCCTCAGCATACTGAGACCAGAACAACTTCTCCGTCGAGCTGCCCTCTTCGGCTCGGTAGAATACGGCGGCGTCGGATACGCTGCGGGGAAGATCTGCGAATGCCCCTGGAGAGCTCCAAATTCGGGTAGGTAACAAGTACTTTACTTTTATACTTCTACTTTGCATAAAGAATGCCTTACCCGCCGCTATCTTCTTCATCTCCTCCAACTCTTGGAGGGCCCTTTGGGCTTCAGCCTTGGCAGACTTGGCAGCCTCAAGGGCCGCCGCGAGCTCGGACGCTTGCGTCTTGGACTCAAGCTCCAAACCCTCATGCTTTTTCATGAGAACCTGAAGCTCCTGCTGCACCTCGCCGACCTGGGCCTCAAGTTTCTCTCGCTCGGTGCACTCCGCGGCTGTTTTCTTTTCGGCCTCGGACAGCGCCTGCTTGAGGGTCGCCACCTCAGTCGTGGCCCCTACAATAAGCAGTACAATCCTGTTATTTTTTGCAATCACGTCTTTTTATAGGCACTTTTTCTGTAAGGTATTTCTTAACTTCTTTCTCCTCGAGCTGCCGTTTGGCAAGGCCAAGCTCTTGCTCGGTCCGCTCGAGGCCCTGTTTCAGGGCACCCACCTCCACAGTCAGTGCGGCGGTGGCTAGTAGCGAAGCCTGCATACGCATATTGACTCTTTGTTGTTAGACTCCTGTGAAATTTAATAGATCCTCTATTCGGCTTTTCTTTCCGAACGCCAAATAGAGCATCAGGGGCTACTGTCTATGCGGTTATATTTTTACATATTTTTACTTACCTCGAAGCCTGTCAGAAGGCTAGCGCAAGCTTCAGTCAGTCTGCTCTTGGCGGACTGAACCTTCTCGATCACCGTACTCATAATAGTATGGTGCTCCTCGTCGATGGAGGCGCCGTCAAGCACCTCCAACAGATTGTCCGGCACCTCTAGTTGGACGGAGGCTGCCGGCTCAAAAGGCTTACCCCTCTTGGAAGGAGTTCGCCTACCGTGGCCCGAAACTGTTGTAGATTCCGTTGCGGTGTTCGGCTCAAAGCCGGACTTGGAGCCCTGGGGGGTCTTGTCCCCTTCACTCCTGGAGTCCGGGAGGTTGCCTTGCGGCTCCTCTAGGACCACCTCCTCCTGCCCCGAAGCTTGTCGCGATGCCACTTCGGCATCGTCTGCAGTGCGGGGGGAGGCAGCGGGCGGAACTGAGTTCACGTCCGATGAGTCCAGGGAGCCGCCCGATGATTCGTCGAGTCCGGTCCAGGGCGGGCTGCATAATTATATTCGACATTAGGGAAAGCAGTGCAACAAAGGAACGTCATGAGTTACTCTGATATCCGAACTTACGATTTCGCCGGACGCTTGGCCCTGTCTGGCCACTCCTCTTCGTCCTCTTCGGCGTCGGGGGAGTAGTCCGGCGGAGGGGTCTTCCTCTTCCTGGACCCTTCGGCCTCCCCCGTTGGGGCGGCCTTCCTCTTCTTTCCTTCCCCCGCTGGAGGGGGAGAGGTTTCTTCTTCCTCCTCCTCGTTTTCACGGGACGAGTGCGTCTCGGACTCGTCGGATGACGAGTCCAACACCACCATATTACGGGAACTCTTTCGAGTCCCAGTGGCCTTCTTCTTCTTGGCCTTCTTCTCCGGCACCACATAAGGCGCCGGGACCAGCAGCTTCACTAGTAGAGCAGGGGCTGGGTCTTCGGGCAGCGGAGCCGGACAGTTAATCGGTTCGGATATCGCCCGCCAAGCCTGTCAAAGGTAAGGGAGTTTAGATCCCGCATAGAGTCAAACTATGGAAAAAGCTTAACATCCTGTAAAAGGTGTAGATGGCTTACCTTGTTAGCGTGACGCTGCGAGCTGTATCCGCGGTCCTCGGAAGCAGATGCAGGAGCCTCGGCGCCCTTGAATAGCATCCTCCAAGCATCTTCATGCGTCGTGTCGAAGAGCCTACTGAGGGTTTGATGCTGCGCCGGGTTGAACTCCCACAGATTAAAATCCCGTTGTTGGCACGGGAGGATCCGGCGGACGAGCATAACCTGGATTACATTAACAAGCCGGACTGGCTTGTTCACCAGGGACCGGATGCATGTTTGCAATCCGGTCACTTCTTTTTCGTCACCCCACGACAGGCCCGTCTCTTTCCAGGACATAAGCCGCATGGGGGGTCCGGATCGGAACTCGGGGGCTGCGGTCCATTTCGGATCGCGCGGCTCGGTGATATAAACCCACCCGGCTTGCCATCCCTTTAGGGTCTCCACAAAAGAGCCCTCGAACCATAGGACGTTGGCCATCTTGCCCGCCATGGCGCCTCCGCACTCCGCCTGGCTGCCGCGCACCACCTTTTGCTTGACGTTGAAGGTCTTGAGCCAGAGGCCGAAATGGGGGCGGACGCGAAGAAAAGCCTCGCACACGACGATAAACGCCGAGATGTTGAGGATGAAGTTCGGGGCCAGATCGTGGAAATCCAGGCTGTAGTAGAACATTAGCCCCCGGACAAATGGGTGGAGTGGGAATCCTAGTCCGCGGAGGAAGTGGGGAAGGAATACTACCCTCTCATGGGGCCTAGGGGTGGGGAGAAGCTGCCCCTCCTCGGGAAGCCGGTGCGCGATATCCTTGGACAAGTATCCGACCTTCCTTAGCTTTTTGACTTGGCCCTCCGTAACGGTGGAGACCATCCACTTGGCTCCCGCTCCGGACATTGCTGGAGGAGGTTGAGGTGGGAAGTGCGGGCTTGGGCGCTGGAGCTCGAGTGCGCAGGAGATGGATAGGCCGAGGAGGAAGAAGGCGTAGGTAAAAAGGTGGATCCTTATCCCCTTATATGGGCGGATGCGGTTGTGCGTCCCCACCTGCCTAGTAAAACTCACTTGCCTCCCAAGCGCCGTAATAAGTGGCGCGGTTGGATTACCCATGTCCATATTGATGAGAATCCCGTAAAAAGGGGGTACACGATCTCTGCTTTGACAAGGCATGCCAAGGGAACCGCCTCGCAAAACATGCTGAGGTGGAAAAGTAAAAACAATTCGGGTAAAGGACTTGGCCATAGTGTGATAACGCACTGCGGAATATGTCAGCAGATTTGATTTGTGTTAATATTATTCTCTCTATGGCAATATGTGGAAACTTATTTTGCAGAGCCGGACACTACTCTTGGTGTTTACAATCTTCTATGAAGGACTTGGAGGAGGAACCCGCCTTGCAATGCCGAAGACAATTTGCGCGCCGGACTCGTCATCATTGAAGCCTGGTTCAGGGGCTACTCAGGGAGTCCTGGATTAGGGGGTGTTCGGGTAGCCGGACTATACCTTCAGCCGGACTCCTGGACTATGAAGATACAAGATTGAAGATTTCGTCCCGTGTCCGGATGGGACTTTCCTTGGCGTGGAAGGCAAGCTTGGGGATGCGGATATTCAAGATCTCCTACCATTGTAACCGACTCTATGTAACCCTAACCCTATCCGGTGTCTATATAAACCGGAGGGTTCTAGTCCGTAGGACAACTTCATCAACTCCATATACAACAATCATACCATAGGCTAGCTTCTAGGGTTTAGCCTCCTCGATCTCATGGTAGATCTACTCTTGTACTACCCATATCATCAATATTAATCAAGCAGGACGTAGGGTTTTACCTCCTTCGAGAGGGCCCGAACCTGGGTAAAACATCGTGTTCCCTGCCTCCTGTTACCATCCGGCCTAGACGCACCGTTCGGGACCCCCTACCCGAGATCCGCCGGTTTTGACACCGACAATAGGCATAGAAAGTAAACTAACTAAAAGCTACAACTAATTGTTTTGGTTTTTCTTAAGGTTTTTCAAACACACAAGAAGAAAGCTTAAAAGGAAAATAAACTAGCATGGATGATACAATGAAAAATTATGAGCACCGACAACTGGCATGAGTGTGTGAACATGAATGTAATGTCAGCGAGAGATACGTACTCCCCCAACCTTAGGCTTTTGTCCTAAGTTGGTCTATGCCCATGGATCAAAGTGGCCCTCTCTAGTGTAAGGAGGAGTGTCCTCTGGGTGCCATTGGTTGGCGATCTCCTCCGGATCCCAATGGTAAACTGACTGTCGATAAGGGTCCAGGGGTGGTTCCGGCTCAGGCTCTGGAGCTGCTGTCATGCTCCAGTATGCATAAACGTCCTCTAGCAAAACAAGGTACTTGCTGATACGTCTCCGTCGTATCTACTTTTGCAAACACTTTTGCCCTTGTTTTGGACTCTAACTTGCATGATTTGAATGAAACTAACCTGGATTGATGCTGTTTTCAGCAGAATTGCCATGGTGTTATTTTTGTGCAGAAATAAAAGTTCTCGGAATGACCTGAAAATCAACGGAGAATTATTTTGGAATATATAAAAAATACTGGAAGAAAGATCCACATTAGGGGGCTCCACCTGTCCACGAGGGTGGGGGCGCGCCCCCTGCCTCGTGGCCCGCCTGACGCTCCACCAACCTCAACCTTGACTCCATATATTCACTTTCGGGGAGAAAAACCATAGAGAAGGATTCATCGCGTTTTACAACACAGAGCCGCCGCCAAGCCCTAAACTCTCTTGGGAGGGCTGATCTGGAGTCCGTTCGGGGCTCCGGAGAGGGGAATCCGTCGCCATCGTCATCGTCAACCTTCCTCCATCACCAATTTCATGATGCTCACCGCGGTGTGTGAGTAATTCCATCGTAGGCTTGCTGGACGGTGATGGGTTGGATGAGATTTACCATGTAATCGAGTTAGTTTTGTTAGGGTTTGATCCCTAGTATCCACTGTGTTCTGAGATTGATGTTGCCATGACTTTGCTATGCTTAATGCTTGTCACTAGGGCCCGAGTGCCATGATTTCAGATCTGAACCTATTATGTTTTCATCAATATACGAGAGTTCTTGATCCTATCTTACAAGTCTATAGTCACCTACTATGTGTTATGATCCAGCAATCCCGAAGTGACAATAATCGGGACCACTCCTGGTGATGACCGTAGTTTGAGGAGTTCATGTATTCACTATGTGTTAATGCTTTGGTCCGGTACTCTATTAAAAGGAGGCCTTAATATCCCTTAGTTTCCAATAGGACCCCGCTGCCACGGGAGGGTAGGACAAAAGATGTCATGCAAGTTCTTTTCCACAAGCACGTATGACTATATTCGGAATACATGCCTACATTACATTGATGAACTAGAGCTAGTTCTGTGTCACCCTAGGTTATGACTATTACATGATCGTTTCATCCGGCATAATTCTCCATCATTGATCCAATGCCTATGAGCTTTTCATATATTGTTCTTTGATTATTTACATTTTCGTTGCTACTGTCAATCACTACAAAAACCCAAAAATATTACTTTTGCTACCGTTACCTTTTACCACCGTTACCACCACTATCATGTTACTTTGCTACTAAATACCTTGCTGCAAATATTAAGTTTCCAGGTGTGGTTGAATTGACAACTCAGCTGCTAATACTTGAGAATATTCTTTGGCTCCCCTTGTGTCGAATCGATAAATTTGGGTTGAATACTCTACCCTCGAAAACTGTTGTGATCCCCTATACTTGTGGGTTATCAAGAACATTTTTTGGCGCCGTTGCCGGGGAGCATAGCTCTATTCTTTGAGTCACTTGGGATTTATATCTGCTTATCATTATGAAGAATTCGAAAGATCAAAGAACCAAGATTTATCCCTCAACTCCGAGGGGAGGTAAGGAACTGCCATCTAGCTCTGCACTTGATTCACCTTCTGTTTTGAGTAAACTTGCGACACCTAAACCTACTTCTGCTATTAATTCTGATATGTCGCATGTTATTGATGATGCCACTTCTGCTATGCATTATACTTATGATGAAACTACTTCTATGCTTGATACTACTGTGCCACTTGGTGAATTTCTTGATGACCAACTTGCTAGGGCTAGAGAGAATGAAATTATTGAAACTGATAATATTGATGAAAGTGATGATGAAGATTTCCCCCTAGATATGAATTGCCTGTTGTTCCTGATGGTTATGTTATGGATGAAGAAACTGATAGGGACTTTCTTGCTTGCAATGATAGGAGTGATCTTAAGAAGTTATTAGCTAAGCTTAAACAAAAATCTCTGAATGATAGAATGAAATATGATCCTGCTTATGCTACATAACCTATTTTTGTTACTGATGAGGATTATGAGCTAATTACTTTGGTTGAATCTGATCCTTTCTATGGCTATGAATCTGAAACTGTTGTGGCACATCTTACTAAACAAAATTATATAGCTACCCTGTTTACTAATGATGAGAAAACTCGCTAATATTATATCTTAAATTATTTCCGTTCTCATTAAAGGGTGATGCTAAGATATGGTTTATTTCTCTTCATCCTGGTTGTGTGCGTAGTCCCTAGGATATGATTTATTACTTCTCTGCTAAATATTTCGCTGCTCATAAGAAACAAGCTGCTCTAAGGGAGATATATAATTTTGTGTAAATTCAAGAAGAGAGTCTCCCACAAGTTTGGGGGAGGCTTCTCCAATTACTTAATGCTTTACCTGATCATCCTCTCAAGAAGAATGAAACACTTGATATCTTTTATAATGGACTAACCGATGCTTCCAGAGATTACCTGGATAGTTGTGCTGGTTGTGTTTCAAGGGAAAGAACTGTTGATCAAGCTCAAATTCTATTGAATAATATGTTGACTAATGAAAATAATTGGACACTTCCTGAACCAACTCCGAAGAAAAGGGGTATTCTATTTCTCAGTCCTGGAGATATGCAAGAGGCAAAGAAATCTATGAAAGAAAAAGGTATAAAAGCTGAAGATGTTAAGAATTTACCTCCTATTGAAGAAATACATGGTCTTAATTCATCACCTATTGAAGAAACACATGGTCTTGATAACCCGACACAGGTAGTAAAGGTAAATTCTCTCTATAGATATGATAAAGCTGAAATCCCTCCTGCTAAGTTTGCTAGCCAATGTTTGGATTAATTTGATAACTTTATGGTTAAGCAAGAAGATTTCAATGCTTATGTTGGTAGACAATTGAAACATAATGCTTATATGATTGAACACTTGAGTGATTATATGGCTAATGTTAAAGGTGCACTTAAACTTTTTAGTAAACATGCTTCTATGGTTACCACTCAAGTAGAACAAGTACTTAAAGCTTAGAATGATTTGCTCAATGAATTAAATAATAAGAATGATAATGCTGTTAGAGTTATGACTAGAGGTGGTAAAATGACTCAGGAACCTTTGTTTCCTGAGGGCCACCCTAAGAGAATTGAGCAAGATTCTCAGAGAACTACTGTAGATGCACCTAGTCCTTCTAAAAGGAAGAAAAAGAAAAATGATAGGACTTTGCATGCTTCTAGTGAACCTGTTATTGACACACCTGAGAATCCCAATGATATTTCTATTTTTGATGCTGAAACACAATCTGGTAATGAACATGAACCTAGTGATAATGTTTATGATGATGTTCATGTTGATGCTCAACCTAGTAATGACAATGATGTAGAGATTGAACCTGTTGTTGATCGTGATAACCCACAATCAAAGAATCAATGTTATGATAAGAGAGACTTTGTTGCTAGGAAGCACGGTAAAGAAAGAGAACCATGGGTTTAGAAACCCATGCCTTTTCCTCCTAAACCATCCAAGAGAAAGGATGATGAGGATTTTGAGCGCTTTGCTGAAATGATTAGACCTATCTTTTTGCGTATGCGTTTGAGTGACATGCTTAAAATGAATCCTTATGCTAAATATATGAAGGAAATTGTTACTAATAAAAGAAAGATACCGGAAGATGAAATTTCCACCATGCTTGCTAATTATACTTTTAAGGGTGGAATACAAAAGAAACTTGGAGATCCAGGAGTACCAACTATACCATGCTCCATTAAAAGAAACTATGTTAAAACCGCTTTATGTGATCTTCGAGCTGGTGTTAGTGTTATGCCTCTCTCTTTATATCATAGACTTGATTTGAATAAGTTGAGACCTACTGAAATATCCTTGCAAATGGCCGATAAATCAACTGCTATACCTGTCGTTATTTGTGAGGCTGTGCCTGTTGTGGTTGCAAACGTTACTATTTTAATGGACTTTGTTATTATTGATATCCCCGAGGACGATAGTATGTCTATTATTCTTGGAAGACCCTTTTTGAATACTTCAGGGGCTGTTATTGATTGCACCAAAGGCAATGTCACTTTTCATGTTAATGGTAATGAGCATACGGTACACTTTTTGAGGAAACAACCTCAAGTCCACAGTATGAATTCTATTGGGAAATTTTCAACAATTACTATTGGAGGTTTTGAATTTCCTCTTCCTACTGTCAAGAAGAAATAAGATATTCTTATTGTTGGGGACATGCATATCCCCGTTGAGAAAAAGATGAAGATATTTTTGAGGGACTCATCGAGCTGAAGCTCGAAGGATAAACAGAGTGAAGAGAACAAGAAACCCAATTATAACCCCCCTCGCACCATGGAGGTTCGGCTGTGTGAATGGCCTTGTGATGATTTCTTGAGAGCAGACGGGATTTATGATGATATCTATGAATTGGCCGAGAATGTAGGCCTCACGGCCTTCCTCCACGACCAACGCGAACAGTATCTCTTACTCACCAATATCTTTGTGCAAAGCTTTCATTTCCATGCTAGGAGCTCACCACCTACGGTGGAATTTTATTTATATGATGAGCATAAGGAGATGTCACTTTGTGATTTTTGTCGGGTTTGTTTGTTCCCTTTTGAGGGCTATGTGGAGGAACCACATCGTGATGATGTGGAAGGGTTTATTGATACAATTGTTGTAGGGGAAACGAGGAAAGTTTCCGATGCAAGAATTACTAGCATACATTTTCCTGTTTTACGTTACTTCGCAATATTTGCTAGTAGATGCTTAATTGGTCACGGAAACTGTGGCAACCTTAGTGCCGCTGATGTTGGTATTTTGTGCCATGCCTTGTTCCGTGATGACACATTTAGTATGGGCGCTATTGTTGCAAAGCGGTTAAATCTTAACCGTACTAAGGGCCCCATCTTGGGAGGTATTTTTGCCTCACGCCTTGCTGCACATTTTAACATACCTATTAGACATTATGAGAAGAAAGAAAGGTTGCTGCCCCCTGTTTTTCTATATTATAAGAGTATGGTAGCACATGATTTTATCGTCAAGAATAAGGAAAATATGCTTAAGTACAAGCTGATATTTGATTAAAATCACCCTGAGACAATTACTTTGCCTGCTCCTTCTTTGTTTGACTTATCTATATGCAAGTACCTTGTTCTGTCGGAGGCCATTCACGCCTACCGAAACCCCACACCAACTACAGAGCCAGAATCGGAACCACAATTTGATCCCCACCGGCAGCCTGTTTATCAGTGGAATCCGGAAGAGATCGCCAACCAGTGGCACCAGGGGGATTCTTCTCAGTATGACCCCAACTATTACTTTGGATATCCGCCAGGCCAGCCGTGGACATAGACCAACTTAGGCCAAGAGCCTAAGCTTGGGGGAGTACGTATTTCTCACCGACATTACATTCATGTTCACACACTCATGCTAGTTGTCGGTGCTCATACTTTTTCATTGTAATATCCATGCTAGTTTATTTTCCTTTTTATGCTTTCTTCTTATGTGTTTGATAAACCTTAAGAAAAAATTAGTTGTAGCTTTTAGTTAATTTACTTTCCATGCCTTTAGTGGTAGTAATTAAAAAGAAAACCCAAAAATATTTATCGTTCTTCTTTTGCTTGTTGGGAGCTTTCCCGTGTAAATAGTTTTATTTCTTTTCTTGTTCTTTGGGGGTCGAGAGGAGAAGACCATGATTAAAATGTTGCGTGGATCTTATATGCATTATTATTGATTTAACAAAGAGCCCATATTACCCTGTCTTCCCTCTTGAATTGAAGGCTTGCAGATTCCAGCATAGTCCAATGCATGTGCACTATTATTATTATCCACACTATTCGGTCGTGCAAGTGAAATGCAATAATGAGGATTATATGATGAACTTATTGAGATGAGAAAAGCTGGTATGAACTCGACCTCTCTTGTTTTTGTAAATATGATTAGTCCATCATTCCTGATTTAGCCTATTATGAAAGAAACATGTTTGCAATGACAATTAGAGATTGTAGTTGCTTATGCCATGCTTAATTAGCTAGGAGCTTATAATGGTTTACCTTGTGTGCCAACATGCTATTAAAATTGTTGTGATGTGGTATGATAGGGTGGTATCCTCTTTTGAATGATTCGAGTGGCTTGACTTGGCACATGTTCACGCATGTAGTTGAAATAAAATCAACATAGCCTCTATGATATATATGTTCATGGTGCATTATATCCTACTCATGCTTGCATTCGCTGTTGATTAATTTTAATGCATGTTCATGACTGTTGTGGCTGTCTAGCTGGTCGCTTCCCAGTCTTTTCTAGCCTTCACTTGTACTAAGCGGGAATACTGCTTGTGCATCCAATTCCATAAACCCCAAAGTTATTCCATATGAGTCCACCATACCTACCTGTATATATGGTATCTACCTGCCGTTCCAAGTAAATTTGTATGTGCCAAACTCTAAACCTTCAAATAAACATCCTGTTTTGTATGCTCGAATAGCTCATGTATCAACTAGGGATGTCTGTATCTTCCATGCTAGGCGGGTTATTCTCAAGAGGAGTGGACTCCGCTCCTCACTCATGAGAAAATGGCTGGTCACCGGGATGCCCAGTCCCATGCTTTATGCAAATCAAATCAAAATAACTGCAAACAAAACTCCCCCGGGACTCTTGTTAGTTGGAGGCACTCGTTGTTTCGAGCAAGCCATGGATTGATGCTTCTTGGTGGAGGGGGAGTATAAACTTTACCATTTTGTTTGGGAACCGCCTATAATGTGTGTAGCATGGAAGATATCGAGATCTCTCGGTTGTTATGTTGACAATGAAAGTATACCGCTCAAAATATTATTCATATCTATTTCAAAACCGAGCTCTCGCACCTCTACAAATCCCTGCTTCCCTCTGCGAAGGGCCTATCATTTACTTTTATGTTGAGTCATCATCCTCTTATTAAAAAGCACCAGTTGGAGAGCACTGCTATCATTTGCATCTATTACTGTTAGTTTACATTGAGTATGACTTGACTGGAGCTGTTTTACCATGAATTACAATGTCTAGTCAGTCCTTGATCTTTAAAGGGGCTCTGCATTTATGTTTTGCGGTCTCAGAAAGGGCTAGCGAGATACCATCTTGTCATATCATATCATGATTATTTTGAGAAAGTGTTGTCATCCGAGATATATTATTATTGCTCGCTAGTTGATTATGTCATTGATATGAGTAAACATGAGACCTAAATGTTATTGTGAATATGGTTAGTTCTGTCGGGTTTCGGGTTCCGGCAGACCCTTAAGGTTCGAACACTGGGGTGCGCGCGGAAATCACGTCCTCAACCTCCCCGTCTCGCAAAGATCTAAACTACTAAAGGAATCACACAAGAGACACAAGATTTATACTGGTTCGGGCCACCATTGTGGTGTAATACCCTACTCTAGTGTGTGGTGGATGGATTGCCTCTTGGGGCTGATTGTGATGAACACTACCAGGAAGAACTGCCTCGCGAGGGTCTATTCTTGGCTGGGGTGATGAACCGCTGGGAGGAGTTCGGTCACCTCTCTCTCTCTCTCTCTACTTGCTAGCCGGATCCACACGACGGACCGGACCCTCTACTTTGTGTGCCTCCTCATGAAAACCGAACCCTCTACTCTGTGGGCGGCCGGTCCCTATTTATAGAGGCCCTGGTCCTCTTCCCAAATATTGAGCGGGAAGGGAGCCAACAATGGCGGGCTAATTTGAAGGGGGACAGCGAGTACATCTATCCTGACAAAAGGTGGTCTTCGCCTGCGAAAGACTCTGCGGTGACGCCGTGCTGGGCTCCATGGTGACCTCCGTCTCGTAGTCCGCTTGGTCCTGGTCTTGTTGCACCGAAATGGCAACCTTTGCCTGATGCCTCGGTACTCCGCGGCTGCACTTGCCCCCTTTGCACCAAAGAGGAAAGAAGGACGCTGCGCGCACTGGCGCCCGCCTGGCACCCTCGATCGTCATGGCTTGCGTCACTGGCACCTCGCGAGGTACCCCGCCTTGATATCTCCGTCTCCTCGCGAGCCAGCCTGAGGAGGCTGCGCCTGAGGATGCGCCGTGTCGTCCGCCTCGCGAGGCTTGGCCCCTTGCGAGGGTCTTGAATCTTGTGTTGGTGAAGATGGGCCACGCTGGGCCCCCACTTGAGCCACGCCGCAGGCCGCATGCAGGCAAGTCTGGGGACCCCCGTTCCCAGAACAACGACAGTAGCCCCCGGGCCCAAGGCACGCATGGACTTGGCCGTGCCGAGAGGCGTAAGGGCAAGGGCGAAGCGCCGCGGGCCCTAACAGCCTGCGGCCTTGGACGCCGCGTGGCGGTTGATTGGACGTGGGCGGCACCGTTCCCTCACGCTTCCTTATTGTGCGCCCTGCTAGGCGGACTGGTAGTTGTACACAGCCGCTCCCCTTCCTGTCGCTCGGGCGTCCCCTGTTCTTCCTTCTTTCGGACGCCTGCTCCCGCCTTCAATCCAATCTCGAATCCTCCCCCTCCTTCCCATCGCCATGACTCCGACGAGGGAGAAGAGGGGGAGAAACCCTTGCCTTCGTCTTGTGCGCCACCAGCGGTGGCCCCCGTCGTCGGCCGGCCGACTGTGCTCAACCAAGAGTGCCTGGGCAGGTGTCGGTGTTCTGGGAACGGGGGTCCCCAGACTTGCCTGCCTGCGGCCTACGGCGTGGCTCGAGTGGGGGCCCAGCGCGGCCCATATTCATCAAACACGAGGCTCAAGACCCTCGCGAGGGGCCAAGCCTCGCGAGGCGGATGACACGGTGCATCCTCAGGCACAGCCTCGTCAGGCTGGCTTGTGAGGAGGCAGAGAGTTCAAGGCGGGGTACCTCACGAGGTGCCTATGACGCAAGCCATGACGACACGGGGCACCAGGCGGGTGCCAGCGCACGCAACGTCCCTCTTTCCTCTTTGGTGCAAAGGGGGCAAGCGTATCAGCGGAATACCGAGGCATCAGGCAAAGGTTGCCACTTCGGTGCAACGAGACCAAGGCCAGGAGGACTGCGAGATGGAGGTCACCATGGAGCCCAGTGCGGCGTCATCACCAGAGCCTTTGGCAGGCGAAGACTGCTTTTGTCAGGATAGATGTACTCGTTGTCCCCCTTCAAATTAGCCCGCCATTGTTGGATCCCTTCCGGCTCAATATTTGGGGAGAGGACCAGGGCCTCTATAAATAGGACTAGCCACCCACATAGCAAGGGGTTCGATTCCTGGTCGTTCGGTCCAGGATCTGGGAGAGAGAGAGAAAGAGAGAGAGAGAGGGTGACTGCGCTCTTCGTAGCAGTTCATTACCACAGCCAAGAACAGACCCTCGCGAGGCTGTTCTTCCTTGTATTGTTCATCCTAACCAGCCCCAGGAGGCAATCCATCCACCACACACTGGAGTAGGGTATTACACCACATCGGTGGCCCGAACCAGTATAAATCTTGTGTCTTTCGTGCAGTTCTTTCAGTAGTTTAGATCCCATCGAGACGGAGAGGTTGAAGGTGAGATTTCCGTGCGCACCCCAGTGTTCGAACCTTAAGGGTCTGCCGGAACCCGAAATCCGACATTTGGCGCGCTAGGTAGGGGTGCGCCGGAATTCGTCTTCCACCGCTCCGCTCTCCTCCGACCGCCGCATCCATGTCAGACGCTCGTCGAGCCCGCGCCGAGCACCGGGCCGCCATCACTTCTCGCGTCGCCCAGACGGCCCCCATCGGTGGGCGTCCTCGTTGTTCCCCGTCGCCCGCCGTCAACGCCGCCACCGGCCCGGCGGGGGGCGAGCAGCAGGCATCGTCTCAGCACCCGTCCGTGCGGCAAGACGGCCGTACCGCCACTCCGTCACTCGCACCAGCTGGTTCTTCGTCCCGCGCGCTCCACGCACCCTTGGAGGCTTGGGCTGCGCTCCTTGCGGCAAACGAGCTCCTGCGCTACCGTCCCGTCGACGACGTCTACGAAGAATGGCTCGACCGCGTCGCCGAGCTTGTCCGCACCGCAGGGGGCTCTTCCGCGCCGTCCGTCCCTCTGTGCCGCACTCCGCCCCGCGTAGGCAACGAAGCTCCGGAGGTGCACCAGCCGCCTCCTCTCCAAGAAGATGCCGTGGCTCCAAGGCGCTTGGCCCCTGGGCGGAACCCGCTCCGCCAGGCGCCATCGCAACAAGAGCGAAGCTGCCAAGAAATCCCTTGCCCGCAGGGGGCTGCCAGGGCACTCCCTGCTCCGGCACGCCGCGACCCTGCTCCAGCTCCGGCGCGTCAAGACCCCGCCCTGCTCCTAGCTGCAGCGCGTGGGGACCCTCATGACCAAGCTCTCCACCGACCGAGGCCTTTCATGGCCACCGCAGGCTGCCACACCTACACCACTGAGCTGCGCAGCGTCGCATGGCCCGGCAAGTTCAAGCCCGACCTGCCTCCTCGCTACGACGGCACAACTGACCCCGCGGAATTCCTCCAGCTCTATGAGCCGGGTATCGAGGCTGCCGGCGGGGATGAAAAGGTCAGGGCGAACTGGTTCCCCATGGCGCTCAAGGAAGGAGCTCGAACCTGGCTCCTGAATCTGGCTCCAGGCACGATCTCCTCCTGGGACTAGATGCGCGCCTGCTTCATCGCCAACTTCCAAGGTACTCGCGACTGGCCGCCTGCCATGAGCGACATGCGCCGCATCAAGCAACAACCCGGAGAGACACTACAAAAGTACATCCAGCGCTTCAACAGCGCGTGCCTCAAGATCCCCAGGGTGTCAAAGGAGGCCATCATCTCCGCCTTCTCTGACGGCGTGCGTGATGTCAAGATGAAGGAGGAGCTGGCGATGCGTGAAGACCTCTGCACCTCCCTGGAGCTGTTCAACTTGGCGAACAAGTGCGCCAGGGCTGAGGAGGGACGTCTCTCCCTCCTCGAGCTGCCTGCCACGGACCCAGAAGAGAATGAGCCCAAGGCCAAGGACGTGAAGCGCAGGGGGGCTGCCATACTCGCAGCAGAACCAGACACCAAGCGGGTCAAGGATCTGCCCGAACCCTCCAGAGGCAACTGGTACTATGTGTACCGTGACCTCCACACCCACAACACCAACAAGTGTCAAGAGCTCCGCGCCGTACGAGAAGGAAGGATCGGCCGTCGCCCTGACCGTGCTGACCGGAGCTATGGCCGAGGAGGAGGAAGAAACCCAGGGCGCTGGGAAGACCGTGGCCCGCGCCAGGGGTGGCGCGACCAGCCTCGCGAGGTCCGCTGGCGGGACCTGCCTCGTGAGGGGGACTGGAGAGACCAGCCTCGTGAGGACCGCCCTCATGGAAACGCAGGCCTCCCTCCACTGCCGCCTCCACCAAGAAGGAACGAAGACCGCCATCAAGACGAGGGGGCTGGGGGCTTCCAGGAGCCGCGCGTGATCGCCTGCATCCTGGGCGGAGCTCAAGCCCCAGCCTCCCAACGTATCTTCAAGCAGTTTGCACGCGAAGTGAATGCAGTTCTCCCCAAGCTCGAAGCAACGCGCCCCCTCAGGTGGTCGGCGTGCCCCATCACGTTCAGCTTGGCAGACCAGCTCAAGTGCGCGGCCACTACAGGGGTCCTCCCGATGCTCTGCTCCCCAGTCATCAGCAACGTGCAGGTCACCAAGACCCTCATCGATGGTGGGGCAGGGCTCAGCGTCCTGTTCGCGGAAACATTCAACAACCTCCAAGTGCCCTATGACCAGCTTCAGCCATCCAGGCCTTTCTCCGGGATCACCGACGGTTCCACAGTCCCGATCGGGCAGGTCCGCCTCCCTGTCACCTTCGGAGCCCTCAGCAACTACCGCACCGAGCTCATCGACTTCGACGTCGCCCACATCCGCCTGCCGTACAACGCCATCCTCGGGTACCCAGCGCTGGCCAAGTTCATGGCCGTGACCCACCACGGTTACAACGTCGTCAAGATGCCAGGAAGTGGCGGCGTCATCACGGTGCCCTGTGAAGAGAGAGATGCAGTGTGTTCCCTGGAGGGAGCCTTTCAGGCCGCGTCGCTAGAAGACCCAGATCGCGGAAGCAGGAGGCTTCCTGAGGCCACCCCCAAGAAGAAGAAGACGTCGTCAGGCTCAGCCCCTCAGGAGGCAGGCCCCTCAGGGCCCGTGCCCCCTCAGGAGGGCCCTCCATCCATCGCATAGGAAAGTGCGCCCGGCGCCCTCCTCAGGCAGGGCTCGGGGGCTCTCACCTGGAGGGCCACCGACCTAGCCAGGGTCATGAGGGAGGCGCTTGGGCACCATGTGGAGGCGTGCTTCGCAGCACGTTTCCCTCGAGAGGGAGCCAGGCGAGGAAGATCAGACTAGCAAGAGTTCGTTGACGAGGCCATTCCAGAGCTACAGGAGACAAGGACCATGAGAGGTTGCCGCCGCTTGCCAGCCGTGGCCCCACATCCAGGCGAGGATGGTGGGCTGCGCGTCTGCGTCGACGTACCAGGGCTCAATCAGATCGCCACAACGGAGCGCCTCTGGCCCTCGCGAGTGGGGTGCTGTGGAGGTCCACCCCACAGCCATGTTCGCATGCCTTACGGCTTGCCGAGCATGGCTGCGGCGTACCAGCGCCTCATAAGGGGCATCGTGGAGGCTCAGGAAGACAGGCGGTCCGCGGCTCTGGCGGAGGTGGAGACAGCTCGCGAGGAGTCACCAGTGCCTCCGGAGCCTCCCGCGGCCCTGGGGCCTGGGGGCTCGTGAGGATCGGCTTCTGCAGCCCGTCAAGTCTGCTGCACCAACGCCACTACGCTGACGACATCCTCAGGTGACATCTTTCAAGTTCCGTTCTCAGCTAGGAGCACCCTCCCAGGGTTGCATCACTCCCAGGCCGCGTGGGTCCGTCCCTGTGGCATGTATCTGCATTTACCTTTCCGTCGTTAGTTTGCCTTGTTGGGGGCGCCCCTTGGGCTGCATCATCCCCAATCCGTTTGGGCCAGACCCAGCGGCGTGTATACCCCTAGCGTTTATTTCCAACTATGCATTGCCTATCACGCTTAGCTGCATGGTGCCCGTCCGCAACATTTTCTCTTCCCATGTCGACCACTTGCACGTTAAAGGGGGGGTTCCTGAGCATCGTGACTCAGGGCTCTTACTGGCTCTCCAGCCCTCACCCTCTGGCCTTGTCCATGGCATCGCGACCTGGCATACCAGCAACGGCTGAGACAAGCTCGAGGGCCGGGACCCGAGGACGTAGAGTACTGACATCTAACCAAATTTTGCAGGGACACATCTCAAGATACGGCCCAGTGCCGGGCGCAACCCGCCAGGAGGTAGGGCCTCGGGAGTCCCGCGCTGGCTCATGGGTGCCCAGATACGCCTCGCCTACCTCAGCCAGCAAGCTCTTGAGTGACTAACGATCGACTAATGGCCGCCGTGGCAACACCATCTTCTTTCTGTGATGACCCTGCAGGATCCCTGGAGGGAACCGCGCAAGCCGAGGCCCTCACGAGGTTTCCTTCGCCCTCGCCCGTGCGAACCACTTGCACGTTAAAGGGGGGGTGCCTCAGCATCGCGACTCAGGGATCTTACTGGCTCTCCAGCCCTCACCCTCTGGCCTTGTCCACGACATCGCGACCTGGCATACCAGCAACGACTGAGACAAGCTCGAGGGTCGGGACCCAAGGACATAGAGCAGAAAGGGGAGCAGAGGCGGGGAAGAAGGGGCCTCGCGAGGACCTTGCCGAGCGTCTCCGCTCCTATCCACACACGGACCCAACGGCGCACCTGGAACGGCCCCTGATCCTCAAGATAAGTTACCACCCACGGCACTGGCTACTACAGCACTACCACCGCACCTAAAGCAACTCCGTACTAGCGACGTTGCTTCCCTTTCTCACTAAGTGATGGCTACTTGGGCGCCAAAGGGGACCCCCTGAGCATCGCGACTCAGGGGCTCTTACCGGACCTCAGGTCGCTCACCTCCTGGCCTTGACCACGGCATCGCAACCTGGCATACCAGCGACGGCTGACGCCGCCTTGGGACTGGGACCTGTCGGCGTAGAGCACCAAGCCCTCGTGAGGTGCGAAAGGGAAGGCTGAACTATAACGGAGTTAGCAGCTCGCTCGGATCCAAGTCAAAAGGTCATACATATTAACAAACGGGACTACAGACACATTACAAGCCCCCATGGGGCGCATTTTGATTCCTCACAGGGAACGGATCCTAAGGAGTGCTAACTACACGGGCTCCTGCAGAAGATGCCGTCATCAACAGTGGGCCGTCAGGCACCGGCGCCAACCACATTTAGATCAGGGTCGGCGACGGCCTGACGAGCCCGCCCTGCTCTGGGAGCGACGGCGGCTCGGGGGCTCGTAGCTGTCGTCGCTCGTCTCCGGAGTCGCGAAGATCTCGCTGGAGCCGCTGGACCCTCGGGCGCCACTGCCAAGGGGGCAATCGACGGGCCTAGCCCTCACCAGGGCGAGGTCCTGGTTGCCTCTCCCGCGGCAGCACTCCAGCCGACGCCCGATCGTGTCGAAGACCTTGAGGAACATCACCGCCACGCCGTCATACTCCAGGTGGACCATGAAGACGCCTCTTTCCCTGCAGATCCGGGCGATCTCCCTCCAGTCGCGGGACATGTAGACCGCGCCCGGGGCAGCGACGACGAACTCGGCCTCGGTCACGGGGGCGCCGCAGTCGGCGTGCTGCAGCTGGAGCTCCATAGGCCCCCCTGGAAGAACCACGGAAGTGATGAAGGGAGGAAGGCGGATCCAGGACTGAAGAGGAGTGACGACGTGGAGCACGAACTCGTGGGAGGAGCCCTCGGCATGGACTCCAGGAGGAACCACCCACGCCTTCATAACCCGACGGCGCCGATGACGGCGCTGACCGCGGGGATCAGCATCAACACCTCCGGGGCCCTCGACATGGGCGTACAAGGGCAGAGGGAACCCCGGTGGAGCCCGCTCGCCCCGGGGCCTCGCCACCACCGGATGGTCCTCATCGTCCCGGCTGCAATGGGCGAGACGCTTCTTTGGCGGCAGAGGGTCTGGCCCTTCTCGAGGAGCCTTTCCCTTCTCCGCCGCAGAGAATCGGCGAATCGGAGCCATCACACCAAGACGGAGCAAGAGCTGAGGCGAAGGAGAGAGCAAGAGGAGATGGACTGGACGGGCACGAGCGGTGCCGTACTTGTAGCCGACGAAGGCCAACTGCCGGTCTCCACGATCACAGGTAATCATAACACGTTCTGCATGCAGGGACTTGTCCAACTCGCACGATCACCAAGGCGTCATGGGGAAGCGGAGGCGCCACGTCCAATCAACCGCCACGCGGCGTCCAAGGCTACAGGCTGTTAGGGCCCGCGGCGCTTCGCCCTTACCCTTTCGCCTCTTGGCACGGCCAAGTCCATGCGCGCCTTGGGCCCGGGGGCTACTGTCGGCGTTCTGGGAACGGGGGTCCCCAGACTTGCCTGCCTGCGGCCTGCGGCGTGGCTCGAGTGGGGGCCTAGCGCGGCCCATCTTCATCAAACACAAGGCTCAAGACCCTCGCGAGGGGCCAAGCCTCGCGAGGCGGACGACACGGCGCATCCTCAGGCATAGCCTCGTCAGGCTGGCTCGCGAGGAGGTGGAGAGTTCAAGGCAGGGTACCTCGCGAGGTGCCTATGACGCAAGCCATGACGACACGGGGCACCAGGCGGGTGCCAGCGCGCGCAGCGTCCCTCTTTCCTCTTTGTTGCAAAGGGGGCAAGCGTATCAGTGGAATACCGAGGCATCAAGCAAAGGTTGCCACTTCGGTGCAACGAGACCAAGGCTAGGAGGACTGCGAGACGGAGGTCACCATGGAGCCCAGCGCGGCGTCATCACCAGAGCCTTTGGCAGGCGAAGACTGCTTTTGTCAGGATAGATGTACTCATTGCCCCCCTTCAAATTAGCCCGCCATTGTTGGATCCCTTCCCGCTCAATATTTGGGGAGAGGACCAGGGCTTCTATAAATAGGACTAGCCACCCACATAGCAAGGGGTTCGATTCCTGGTCGTTCGGTCCAGGATCTGAGAGAGAGAGGGTGACTGCGCTCTTCATAGCAGTTCATTACCACAGCCAAGAACAGACCCTCGCGAGGCTGTTCTTCCTTGTATTGTTCATCCTCACCAGCCCCAGGAGGTAATCCATCCACCACACACTGGAGTAGGGTATTACACCACATCGGTGGCCCGAACCAGTATAAATCTTGTGTCTTTCGTGCAGTTCTTTCAGTAGTTTAGATCCCATCGAGACGGAGAGGTTGAAGGTGAGATTTCCGCGTGCACCCCAGTGTTCGAACCTTAAGGGTCTGCCGGAACCCGAAATCCGACAGCAGGGACAGCTTTGCCCTGGCCACCGTCTTCAACGAGTGCGGGAGGACGACTGCCTGGCCCGCGTCCCACTTCTCCATTGACAGGACAGCAACCGAGGTCCCATGTTTTACCGACGCATTGTGGGCGGGTCTGGTTCCCCCCTTCTCCGATTTCTTCAATGCCGTGCTTTCCCACTATCAGATCCACTTGATGCATCTAAGTCCTGAGTCCATCACCCTCCTTTCAGTCTTCGCCTTTGTTTGCGAAGCTATGGTGGGCATCCCTCCTTCGGTTGCCTTGCTGCGCCACTTCTTCTCGCTGCGTCTTGTCGATCCCTCCCAGCGCTGGGCATGCGCAAGCATTGTTGCCAAGCCTGAGACCGAGGCATCTGGAATTGACTTCAAACTTCCCCAGCCCGTGGCCGGGTTCCACGAGCGGTGGTTGTACGTGGACGCAGGGGTGCCCAGCCCCCTGCTATCGGAGCCGAACTCGCCTGCTGTCCCCAATTCGGGTTGGGGCCAGGAGACGCTGAAGAACCCTCGGCTTGTCTTCATATGGACTCGCTTCACGTTCCTAAGGAAACTCGGCGTGATAGCTCCGAAAGTGGTGAAGGAGTTTCTGTTGTGTCGTGTCGCTCCCCTACAGCGCCACTCTCGCCGAATGTGGGCCTTCCGGGGGCGCGAGGATGACATGAGGCTCCAAGAAGATGACCTGGCTCCTGCGGCGTTGAAGTCGACGCTCTTGACCTTGGCCGGGGACCCCAATCCTGGCAACATCCGGCAAGGAGGGGCCTTGCTCTATCTCTGCCAGAGCAGGGCTGACTTCGTGAAGCAGATGCCCGTCTTCGATGAGTGGGGGTTGCGCCCCGCCGGCCTCCAAGGACCTCGCGAGAACCCTGTAGTGGTGACTCCCCTCCCAATCGGCCAAGGAGACTCCTCCTCAAGTGGCGGAGCAGGGAGGCAGGAGGCGCCTGAGGCTGAGGGGGCTCCTGAGGAGGTGGCAGCGCCCGGTGCCGCTCGCGAGGGAACAGCTCCTGAGGAGGTGGCAGCGCCTGGTGCCGCTCGTGAGGGGATAGCTCCTGAGGAGGTGGCAGCGCCTGGGGCTGAGGCCTTGGAGGCCCTAGTCTCGCCTTCTGGCGAGGTGATGGATGGCACGCGCCAGGCGGGCGCTCCCGACGCGGACCGTTCTGGTGCTTCGTCCTCGCGGCAGGTTGATCCTTGCGCTCTTCTCTTGGGCCGCTTCCGCGTGGACTTCGAGGCCCTCCGGAGGAAGAGGGAGGCTCTAGGTGATGACTCCCATTGTCGCGTGCTGAAGCGCAGGAAGTACTTCGCCACTGACGAGTAAGTCTTTTTCCTCTCTGACTCCTGATCCTCTTGTTGCTCTCGCTGGTCCTTGCTCTGCAGGCCCCTTCCGACTGAGATCACGGAAGTCGCCGAAGTACCACCTCCCTTGGCTTTGCCTCCCCCGCCATCCTCAAGTGCTCTGAGTAGCTCTGCCCTTGTGGTGAGGGCGGATCATCCCGAGGTGCGCCACGGCCCTTCATTCCCCGCGCTTCTCCTTCGCGGGCCTTCTCAGGGGATAGCCAGTCTGTCGAGTGCCTCCCGTCTGGTCTTGGACTGCGACTGGTTGAGGCGCCTCCTACGCCCCTCATCTGGAGGCGGGCTGGCCCTTGGTCGAGCTTCTGGTGTGGCGCGTCCGGCCGTCGCGAGGGCGCTAGCCCCCAGCCCCCTGCCCGGAGAAGGAACGATGACTCGCAGCCCCCGGCACTTGCTTGGGGCGGACGATGGCGTGGAAGATGTGCTTGAGTGTGCCCGGGAGCGCCGCACTCGCCGCCAAGGGTTCCTTCGATGAGCGGCCGATGCGGTGGACTTGCTTGGGGAAGAGCTTGCCGCTGAAGATGCTCGCCTGGAGGCCGAGGGCCTGCGCCTAGCCGCAGGGAGGCGCGAGCTGGAGGCCGCCGTCACCCTCGCGCGCTGCCAACGTGACCTTGATGATGAAGAGGCAAAGGCGTCGCTGGAGGCCTCTCGAGTGGCCCACTCCCAGGCCATCGAGGAGGCCCGGAGAGCTGACGGGTGGCGAGAGGCAGCGGAGGAGCGGGCTCACGAGCTCCTGGCCCGATGCCACTCGCTGGAGGAGCAAGCGGAGCTGCGCGAGGCAGCCCTCGCATCGATGGAGGTGGCTTCCGGTGACCTAGTTGAGCTTCAGAAGCGCGAGGAAACATTGGCGCTGGAAGCCGCTGAACGCGCTTGCGAGTACGAGCGGCTGGAGACGAGGGAGTGCCTAGTGACGCAGGCAGAAGACGATGTAGCTGCACGGGAAGCGCGTGTCTTGGAGGAGGTATGCCATCGGGTGGCGATGGCGCGCCAAGGCCTCGAGCATGAGTTCGAGAGGAAGCTGGGGATGATCCGGGTCGAAGCCGAAGGCAGAACCGCAGCCCTGAGGGCCCAACGGGACGAGGCGACGCGGTTGGCCGACACCTCCCGGGCCGCCCTTGAGGCAGCGCAAAAGGAGCTGGCCGCCTCTCAAGCCGAGGTGCTCCGTCTTCGCCAGCGGATGGAAAAGGCCGAGGCCGTTGAGCGCCAGAACGCCGACGAAATACGTCAGCGACGACTCTTGGAGCACGCGCATGGCCCCATGCTCACCACGCTCAGGGAGAGGGCTAACGTGGCCTTAGGCAACATCTGCGAGGCGTCCATCAGCGAACCACACACGACCAATTATGCCGGTAACTTGCAGTTCTTCACCGCCGTGGTGACGCAGCTGGAGGCACGGTCGGTCAGGGCCGATAGGTTGGTGGAGGAGAGGAGCCGCGCCTTGCTCAAGTGCGCCTTTTCCCGTGTCTTCAGCCATCTCCAGAACATGAATCCCCGCTTCGATTTTGACGCTATCATCGCCCCAGTATCCCGGGCCGTCCGAGATGACTTGGCGCGCTGGGTGGAGGATAACATGGACGCCCTTGTCAGGGCCTTCGCTTCAGACGACAGCGACATGGTTGTGGGTGCCGACGAGGACGGCGCGGCGAGCGGCCCTAATGCCGCTGGCAACGACGCAGGCAGCGATGGCGAGCTCGACGACTCCGGCGAAGGCTCAGGAGGTGCTTCCGAGGACGCATTGGGGGATTGGTCCGACTGAGTGCGTATCGCTCCTGTCTTTTCCACCCTGCATGAATAGAACTCAGGCTTTTGACCTGGTGGCTTGTGAGAGCATTTTGGGAGGGGAAGCCCCTCATGTAAAAACCTGTGTCCATCGTATCAGTAGTAATCAAATTGCGCTCGTGCTTGACGGTGGGCTGGTTTACCTTTGCCCCACGCTGGTTCCGAGGCAGCGTGCAGGAGGGCGCGACGCCTTGGGCGCTTTCTAGTTGGGTCCTCAGGATGTGAGATCGTCACTGATGAGAAACTTCTCATGCGTTGGCCTTCTCCACAGGCTCTGGGCCTTCTCCCGAGCGCAATGACTTCACAGGCACTCGCCTCGCTTCACAGGCTCAAGGCCTTTTCCTCGAGCACGAGAGCTTCACAGGCACTCGCCTCGCTTCACAGGCTCAGGGCCTTTTCCTCGAGCGCGAGAGCTTCACAGGCACTCGCCTTGCTTCACAGGCTCTGGGCCTTTTCCTCGAGCGCGAGAGCTTCACAGGCACTCGCCTTGCTTCACAGGCTCTGGGCCTTTTCCTCGAGCGCGAGAGCTTCACAGGCACTCGCCTGGCTTCACAGGCTCTGGGCCTTTTCCTCGAGCGTGAGAGCTTCACAGGCGCTTGCCTTGCTTCACAGGCTCAGGGCCTTTTCCTCGAGCGCGAGAGCTTCACAGGCACTCGCCTTGCTTCACAGGCTCTAGGCCCTTTCCTCGAGCGTGGGAGCTTCACAGGCACTCGCCTTGCTTCACAGGCTCTGGGCCTTTTCCTTGAGCGCGAGAGCTTCACAGGCACTCGCCTTGCTTCACAGGCTCTGGGCCTTTTCCTCGAGCACGAGAGCTTCACAGGCGCTCGCCTTGCATCACAGGCTCTGGGCCTTTTCCTCGAGCATGAGAGCTTCACAGGCACTCGCCTTGCTTCACAGGCTCTGGGCCTTTTCCGAATAGGACAACCTCCGCAGGCACCCGAAAATCCTCCCGAGAGGAAGCAACGGCGGCGGCCTGGGCTGCGCACGAGCCTGGCCTGACCCGACTCGCGAGGGGCTCGCGTGGGGAGGCAGCTGTGACGAAGCAGCAACCAGAACGCGAGAAAAAGCTCGAGCGAGAACAAGCACCCCTTCCCCGAACACACGCAAATCTCAAATTCGAATCCCACTTAAATCCAGCGAGAGAAAAGCTACAACCAAAGGGAAGGGCAACAAAAGGCAGACAAAAGGCCGCGTCTAGCACCTAACCTAGTCTTGGACGTCTTCTCACCAGCGCGGAGCTAAGTGATGATCCACTGGGCGTGGGAGGGAGCCCCAGGGCCTGAGACCGGCACCCCTGAGACTCCGGGGCGTGTACAACCCCACTCATTATTACGTGAGAGTGTCACGGGGCGGCGAGCTTCACAGGCACTGGGCCTTCTTCATAGGTACTGGCCTTGCTTCATATCGCCAGACGAGGGCCCCGCCTTGCGCCACACTCTAGTGCCATCAGCAACGACCAGAACCCAGGACGCCGCCCGATGGGGTAGAGCGGTCGCTAGCGGTTCCCCTGACGACCATGGGTCCTCTGCCAGGGGCAGGCCCTAAGGCACCTCCCCAGCAGAGGGCCTACCTCCTGAGAACGCCTTGCTCCGAATGCTGCGGGGGTGATGTCGGATCCCGGCCCCTCCCCTGTAGCCCCCTGCACCCTCCTCCCGAGGGGTGGGAGACTGTAGGAGCGGGGCAGTCGCTCGCCGCGGCGACCTGCACCTCCTGTGATCCATGGTTAGCGTATACCTGCCCCTGAAGAGTTAGCGGTGCCCGGTGATCGCTGCCTCCAGCGTGGCCAGCGGGCTCATCCCGGAGCTCCTGGAAGGGCTCGGCTTCCATTGCCTCGTCCCCCCAGCCCGGGCCGAGGAGCGAGCCTTGTCCGTCCTCGTGAGGGTCTCCTTGGTCCATCATGAGGGGCACGTACTCTTCCGTCGTCGTCATCCCGTATGCCATGCCGTGACGCCCCGCATGCCATGCGGCCCCACCTGTCATGCCTGCTATGGGGTGGCAACGCGGCCGCCCTCCGGGGCCACGGGTCGCGTCGAGTCCCTCTCCTTCGCAGGCCGGGGGCGGGGGCAGCGCCGCCACCGGTCCGGTGCTGACAGCTTCACTGGCGTCGGAGTAGCCTTGGAGCCCGCGGGCGCGCGCAGAGCCCCCGTGCGGGTCGCTCTGGGCTTGAGATGGGAGCTGGGTGGAGAAGGGGTGAGCCCCCGAGGCGGCGAAGCCCAGGAGCTCCGCCACTCGCTACAGCAGCACGTCGTGGCCGCCCTCCAGCAGCCTACACCGCAGCAGCTCCCGGGCCACCGTGAGCGTCGCCCTTGAGTTTGCCTGCTCCCGGCGGGTGTATGGTGTCGTTGTCGCGGCGTGATTGGAGGCCCTTGCTGCCGACCGAGCCTGCCTTGGCGTAAGAGTTGCCGAAGTCTGTCCACGTCGCCCGCGGCCCGCAGCACCCTGCGGACCGCGAGCTGCCTGGGGCGCGGGGTCGCCCGAGGCGATCGGTTCCGCGCATTTGGGCCACGCAGCCCATGGGTCGGGGTTGCCCTCCTGGTAGCCGGGCATGGTGATGAAGACGCGACGGGGCATGGAGTGGTGGAAGACGAACTCCGGCGCACCCCTACCTGGCGCGCCAAATGTCGGATTTCGGGTTCCGACAGACCCTTAAGGTTTGAACACTAGGGTGCGCGCGGAAATCACGTCCTCAACCTCCCCGTCTCGCAAAGATCTAAACTACTATAGGAATCACACAAGAGACACGAGATTTATACTGGTTCGGGCCACCATTGTGGTGTAATACCCTACTCCAGTGTGTGGTGGATGGATTGCCTCTTGGGGCTGATTGTGATGAACACTACCAGGAAGAACTGCCTTGCGAGGGTCTGTTCTTGGCTGGGGTGATGAACCGCTGGGAGGAGTTTGGTCACCTCTCTCTCTACTTGCTAGCTGGATCCACACAATGGACCGGACCCTCTACTTTGTGTGCCTCCTCATGAAAACCGAACCCTCTACTCTGTGGGTGGCCGGTCCCTATTTATAGAGGCCCTGGTCCTCTTCCCAAATATTGAGCAGGAAGGGAGCCAACAATGGCGGGCTAATTTGAAGGGCGACAACGAGTACATCTATCCTGACAAAAGATGGTCTTCGCCTTTGAAAGACTCTGCGGTGACGCCGTGCTGGGCTCCATGGTGACCTCCGTCTCGTAGTCCGCTTGGTCCTGGTCTTGTTGCACCGAAATGGCAACCTTTGCCTGATGCCTCGGTACTCCGCGGCTGCGCTTGCCCCCTTTGCACCAAAGAGGAAAGAAGGATGCTACGCGCGCTGGCGCCCGCCTGGCACCCTCGATCGTCATGGCTTGCGTCACTGGCACCTCGCAAGGTACCCCGCCTTGATATCTCCGTCTCCTCGCGAGCCAGCCTGAGGAGGCTGCGCCTGAGGATGCGCCGTGTCGTCCGCCTCGCGAGGCTTGGCCCCTCGCGAGGGTCTTGAGTCTTGTGTTGGTGAAGATGGGCCGCGCTAGGCCCCCACTTGAGCCACGCCGCAGGCCGCAGGCAGGCAAGTCTGGGGACCCCCGTTCCCAGAACGCCGACAAGTTCATAATCTTTGCTGAGAACTTGAATGCTGGCTTTACATATTTACAACAACAAGAGCAAACAGAGTTTGTAAAAGTTTTTCTTTATCACTTTCAGTTTATCAACTGAATTGCTTGAGGACAAGCAAAGGTTTAAGCTTGGGGGAGTTGATACGTCTCCATCGTATCTACTTTTCCAAACACTTTTGCCCTTGTTTTGGACTCTAACTTGCATGATTTGAATGGAACTAACCCGGACTGACGCTATTTTCAGCAGAATTGCCATGGTGTTATTTTTGTGTAGAAATAAAAGTTCTCGGAATGACCTGAAAATCAATGGAGAATTATTTTAGAATATATAAAAAATACTGGAAGAAAGATCCACGTGAGGGAGGCCTCCACCTGTCCACGAGGGTGGGGGGGCACCCTACCCCCCTAGGCACGCCCTGCCTCATGGGCCCCCTGACGCTCCACCGACCTCAACCTTGAGTCCATATATTCACTTTCGGGGAGAAAAACCAGAGAGAAGGATTCATCGCGTTTTACGATACGGAGCCGCCACCAAGCCCTAAACTCTCTTGGGAAGGCTGATCTGGAGTCCGTTCGGGGCTCCGGAGAGGGGAATCCGTCACCATCGTCATCATCAACCTTCCTCCATCACCAATTTCATGATGCTCACCACCGTGCGTGAGTAATTCCATCGCAGGCTTGCTGGACGGTGATCGGTTGGATGAGATTTATCATGTAATCGAGTTAGTTTTGTTAGGGTTTGATCCCTAGTATCCACTATGTTCTGAGATTGATGTTGCTATGACTTTGCTATGCTTAATGCTTGTCACTAGGGCCCGAGTGCCATGATTTCAGATCTGAACCTATTATGTTTTCATCAATATATGATAGTTCTTGATCCTATCTTGCAAGTCTGTGACGCCCCCGATTTGACCGTACACTAATCATACACGCAAACGTGTACGATCAAGATCAGAGACTCATGGGAAGATATCACAACACACAACTCTACAAATAAAATAAGTCATACAAGCATCATATTACAAGCCAAGGGCCTCGAGGGCTCGAATACAAGAGCTCGATCATAGACAAGTCAGCGGAAGCAACAATATCTGAGTACATACATAAGCTAAACAAGTTGACATAAGATGGCTAGCACAAATTGGGATACATATCGAAAGAGGCGCAGTCCTCCTGCCTGGGATCCTCCTAAGCTACTCCTGGTCGTCGTGAGCGGCCTGCACGTAGTAGTAGGCACCTCCAGAGTAGTAGGAGTCGTCGTCGACTGTGGCGTCTGGCTCCTGGACTCCAACATCCGGTCGCAACAACCAGGTATAGAAAGGGGAAAAAGGGGGAGCAAAGCAACCGTGAGTACTCATCCAAAGTACTCGCAAGCAAGGAGCTACATTACATATGCATTGGTATCAATGAAAGGGGTAGTATATGTGGACTGAACTGTAGAATGCCGGAATAAGAGGGGGATAGCTAGTCCTATCGAAGACTATGCTTCTGGCCGCCTCCATCTTGCAGCATGTAGAAGAGAGTAGATGGTAAGTTCACCAAGTATCATCACATAGCATAATCCTACCCGGTGATCCTCCCCTCGTCGCCCTGTGAGAGAGTGATCACCAGTTGTATCTGGCACTTGGAAGGGTGTGTTTTATTAAGTATCCTGTTCTAGTTGTCATAAGGTCAAGGTACAACTCCGGGTCATCCTTTTACCGAGGGACACGGCTATTCAAATAGATAAACTTCCCTGCAGGGGTGCACCACATTTCCCAACACGCTCGATCCCCTTTGGCCGACACACTTTCCTGGGTCATGCCCGGCCTCGGAAGATCAACACGTCGCAGCCCCACCTAGGCACAACAGAGAGGTTAGCACGCCAGTCTAAATCCTATGCGCGCAGGGGTCCGGGCCCACCGCCCATTGCACACCTGTGCTACCTCTTGAGCATTGCGTTGGTTTTCCCTTGAAGAGGAAAGGGTGATGCAGCAAAGTAGCGTAAGTATTTCCCTCAGTTTTTGAGAACCAAGGTATCAATCCAGTAGGAAGCCGCGCACGAGTCCCTCGCACCTACACAAACAAATAAATCCTCACAACCAACGCGATAAGGGGTTGTCAATCCCTACACGGTCACTTACGAGAGTGAGATCTGATAGATATTATAGGATAATTTTTTTGGTATTTTTATGATGAAGAGAGATAAAAGATGCAAGTAAAATAAATGGCAAAGGAAATAACTAAGTATTGAAAGATTAATATGATGGAAGATAGACCCGGGGGGCATAGGTTTCACTAGTGGCTTCTCTCAAGAGAATAATTATTTACGGCGGGTGAACAAATTATTGTTGAGCAATTGATAGAATTGAGCATAGTTATGAGAATATCTAGGTATGATCATGTATATAGGCATCACGTCTGAGACAAGTAGACCGACTCCTGCCTGCATCTACTACTATTACTACACACACCGACCGCTATCCAGCATGCATCTAGAGTATTAAGTTCAAGAGAACAGAGTAACACTTTAAGCAAGATGACATGATGTAGAGGGATAAACTCATGCAATATGATATAAACCCCATCTTGTTATCCTCGATGGCAACAATACAATACGTGCCTTGCTGCCCCTACTATCACTAGGAAAGGACACCGCAAGATTGAACTCAAAGCTAAGCACTTCTCCCATTGCATGAAAGATCAATCTAGTAGGCCAAACCAAACTGATAATTCGAAGAGACTTGCAAAGATAACCAATCATACATAAAAGAATTCAGAGAAGATTCAAATATTGTTCATAGATAAACTTGATCGTAAACCCACAATTCATCGGTCTCAACAAACACACCGCAAAAGATGATTACATTGAATAGATATCCACAAGAGAGGGGGAGAACTTTGTATTGAGATCAAAAAAGAGAGAAGAAGCCATCTAGCTAATAACTATGGACCCGTAGGTCTGAAGTAAACTACTCACACTTCATTGGAGGGGCTATGGTGTTGATGTCGAAGCCCTCCATGATCGATGCCCCCTCCGGTGGAGCTCCGGAAAAGGCCCCAAGATGGGATCTCATGGATACAGAAAGTTATGGCGGTTGAATTAGGGTTTTGGCTCCGTATCTGGTAGTTTGGGGGTACGTAGGTATATATAGGAGGATGGAGTACGTCGGTGGAGCAACAGGGGGCCCACGAGGGTGGAGGGCGCACCTAGGGGGGGGGGGTAGGCGCGCCCCTACCTCGTGCCTTCCTCATTGATTGCTTGACGTAGGGTCCAAGTCCTCTAGATCATGTTCGTTCCGAAAATCACGTTCCCGAAGGTTTCATTCCGTTTGGACTCCGTTTGATATTCTTTTTCTGCGGAACCCTAAAATAGGCAAAAAAACAGCAATTCTGGGTTGGGCCTCCGGTTAGTAGGTTAGTCCCAAAAATAATATAAAAGTGTATAATAAAGCCCAATAATGTCCAAAACAGAATATAATATAGCATGGAACAATAAAAAATTATAGATACGTTGGAGACGTATCAAGCATCTCGAAGCTTAATTCCTGCTCGTCCTCGAGTAGGTAAATGATAAAAACAGAATTTTTGATGTGGAATGCTACTTGGCATAATTTCAATGTAATTCTTCTTAATTGTGGTATGAATATTCAGATCCAAAAGATTCAAGACAGAAGTTCAATATTGACATAGAAATAATAATACTTCAAGCATACTAGCTAAGCAATTATGTCTCTTCAAAATATCATGGCCAAAGAAAGTTATCCCTACAAAATTATATAGTCTGGCTATGCTCTATCTTCACCGCACAAAGTATTTAAATCATGCACAGCCCCGATGACAAGCCAAGCAATTGTTTCATACTTTTGGTGTTCTCAAACTTTTTCAATCTTCACGCAATACATGAGCGTGAGCCATGGACATAGCACTTTAGGTGGAATAGAATGGTGGTTGTGGAGGAGACAAAAATGGGGGAAGATAGTCTCACATTAACTAGGTGTATCAACGGGCTATGGAGATGCCCATCAATAGATATCAACGTGAGTGAGTAGGGATTACCATGCATTGGATGCACTAGAGCTATAAGTATATGAAAGCTCAACAAAAGAACTAAGTGGGGGTGCATCCAACTCGCTTGGTCACAAAGACCTAGGGCATTTTGAGGAAGCCCATCATTGGAATATACAAGCCAAGTTCTATAATGAAAAATTCCCACTAGTATATGAAAGTGATAACATAGGAGACTCTCTATTATGAAGATCATGGTGCTACTTTGAAGCACAAGTGTGATAAAAGGATAGTAGCATTGTCCCTTCTCTCTTTTTCTCTCATATTTTTTTATTTGGGCCTTTTTTATGGCCTCTTTTTTTTGTTCGGAGTCTCATCCCGACTTGTGGGGGAATCATAGTCTCCATCATCTTTTCCTCACTTGAGACAATGCTCTAAAAATGATGATCATCACACTTTTATTTACTTACAACTCAACAATTACAACTCAATACTTAGAACAAAATATGACTCTATGTGAATGACTCCGACGGTGTACCGGGATATGCAATGAATCAAGAGTGACATGTATGAAAGAATTATGAACGGTGGCTTTGCCACAAATACAATGTCAACTACATGATCATGCAAAGCAATATGACAATGATGGAGCGTGCCATAGTAAACGGAACGGTGGAAAGTTGCATGGCAATATATCTCGGAATGGCTATGGAAATGCCATGATAGGTAGGTATGGTGGCTGTTTTGAGGAAGTTATATGGTGGGTGTATGATACCGGCGAAAGGTGTGTGATATTAGAGACGCTAGCAATGGTGGAAGGAAGAAAAGTGCGTATGATCCATGGTTTCAACCTTAGTCATAAAGAACTCATATACTTATTGCAAAAATCTACAAGTTATCAAAGCAAAATATTACGCGCATGCTCCTAGGGGGATTGATTGGTAGGAAAAGACCATTGCTCGTCCCCGACCGCCACTCATAAGGAAGACAATCAATAAATAAATCATGCTCCAACTTCATCACATAACGGTTCACCATATGTGCATGCTACGGGAATCAAAAACTTTAACACAAGTATTTCTAAAATTCACAACTACTCGACTAGCATGAATCTAATATTACCATCACCATATCTCAAAACAATTATCAAGTATCAAACTTCTCATAGTATTCAACACACTCATAAGAAAGTTTTTGTTAATCTTGAATGCCTAACATAATTAAAGCAAATTACCATGCTGTTTTGTAGGACTCTAAAAATAATCTAATTGAAGCATGAGAGAACAATAGTTTCTATAAAACAAATCCACCGACGTGCTCTAAAAGATATAAGTGAAGCACTAGAGCAAAAACTATATAACTCAAAAGATATAAGTGAAGCGCATAGAGAATTCTAACAATTTCTGAATCATGTGTGTCTCTCTCAAAATGTGTGTACAGCAAGGATGATTGTGGAAAACTAACAAATAAAGACTCAAATAATGCAAGACGCTCCAAGCAAAACACATATCATGTGGTAAATAAATATATAGCTCCAAGTAAAGTTATCGATGGAAGTAGATGAAACAGGGGATGCCTTCCGGGGCATCCCCAAGCTTTGGCTTTTTGGTGTCCTTAGATTATCTCGGGGTGCCATGGGCATCCCCAAGATTTATCTCTTTCCACTCCTTGTTCTATAATCCATCAAATCTTTTACCCAAAACTTGAAAACTTCACAACACAAAACTTAAAGTAGAAAATCTCGTGAGCTCCGTTAGCGAAAGAAAAGAAAACACCACTTAAAGGTACTGTAATGAACTCATTCTTTATTTATATTGGTGTTAAACCTATTGTATTCTAACTTCTCTATGGTTTATAAACTATTTTACTAGCCATAGATTCATCAAAATAAGCAAACACCACACGAAAAAAAGAATCTATCAAAAATAGAACAGTCTGTAGTAATCTGTAGCTAACGCAGGATCTGGATACCCAAAAATTCTAAAATAAATTGCTGGACATGAGGAATTTATCTATTAATCGTCTGCAAAAATAATTAACTAAATGGCACTTTCCAAATAAAAATGGCAATAGTTCTCGTGAGCGCTAAAGTTTCTGTTTTTTACAGTAAGATTAAAAAGACTTTCCCCAAGTCTTCCCAATGGTTCTACTTGGCACAAACACTAATTAAACACAAAAAACACAAACAAAACAAAGTCTAGATAAATTATTTATTGAATAACATCAAGGAAAAATATTGGGTTGACTCCCAACAAGCGCTTTTCTTTAAAGCCTTATAGCTAGGCCTAAGATTTCAACGATGCTCACATGAAGGACAAGAATTGAAGCACAAAAAGAGCATCATAAAACACGTGACAAACACATCTTAGTCTAACATACTTCCTATGCATAGGCATATTATAGGCAAACAAATTATCAAGGTAAGCAAAAACTAGCATATGCAAGGAAGCGGAAAGAAACAATAGCAATCTCAACATAACGAGAGGTAATTTAGTAACATGAAAGTTTCTACCATCATATTTTCCTCTCTCATAATAATTACATGTAGGATCATAAGAAAATTAAACAAAATAGCTATCACATAAAATATTTTCAACACGATCCACATGCATGCAAAGTTGACACTCTTCCAAAATAGTGGGATTAACATTAACTAAAGTCATGACTTCTCCAAACCTACTTTTATCAAAAACTTCATAAGATTGAACATTCTCCAAATATGTGAGATCTAAAGTTGACACTCTTCGAAACCCACTTTCAATATTATTACAAACATTATAATCAATCTCATATTCATCATGGGGCTTAAATAAATTTTCAAGATCATAAGAAGAATCACCCCAATCATGATCATTGCAACAAGTAGTAGACATAGCAAAACTAGCATCCCCAAGCTTAGGGTTTTGCATATTATAAGCACAATTAACATTAACAGAATTTATACTATCATCATTGCAATCATGCTTTCTATTCAAAGGTCCATCGTGAATCAGTCCATAAAGTACTTCATCAAAATTTTCAGATTCACGAATTTCAAGCAAAACTTCATAAAGATAATCTAGTGCACAAAACTCACTAGAAATTGGTTCATCATAATTGGATCTCTTAAAAAGATTAGCAAGCGGATGAGGATCCATAGATCTAAGTTTCTTTGTTTAGCAATAAATAAATAACTATTCCAACCAAACGAGCAAACGGGCCAAGTAAGACATCAAAGCAAATGGAAAGACGAACATAAGAAGGGCGAATAAAACGGCAAGGGTGAAGTGGGGGAGAGGAAAACGAGAGGCAAATGGCAAATAATGTAATGCGGGAGATAAGGGTTTGTGATGGGTACTTGGTATGTCTTGACATGCAACGGCGCCACAAGTGATTCGTTGTCGGGAGCCAAATCTTGACTTGTCTTGCGCGAACCTCCCCGGCAACGGCGCCAGAAATCCTTCTTGCTACCTCTTGAGCACTGTGTTGGTTTTCCCTTGAAGAGGAAAGGGTGATGCAACAAATTAGCGTAAGTATTTCCCTCCGTTTTTGAGAACCAAGGTATCAATCCAGTAGGAGGCCGTGCACGAGTCCCTCGCACGTACACAAACAAATAAATCCTCGCAACCAACGCGATAAGGGGTTGTCAATCCCGACACGGTCACTTACGAGAGTGAGATCTGATAGATATGATAGGATAATTTTTTGGGTATTTTTATGATAAAGAGAAATAAAAGATGCAAGTAAAATAAATGGCAAAGGAAATAACTAAGTACTGAAAGATTAATATGATGGAAGATAGACCCGGGGGCCATAGGTTTCACTAGTGGCTTCTCTCAAGAGCATAAGTATTTACGGTAGGTGAACAAATTACTATTGAGCAATTGACAGAATTGAGCATAGTTATGAGAATATCTAGGTATGGTCATGTATATAGGCATCACATCCGAGACAAGTAGACCGACTCTTGCCTGCATCTACTACTATTACTCCACACATCGACCGCTATCCAGCATGCATCTAGAGCATTAAGTTCAAGAGAACAGAGTAACGCTTTAAGCAAGATGACATGATGTATAGGGATAAACTCATGCAATATGATATAAACCCCATCTTTCTATACTCGATGGCAACAATACAATACGTGCCTTGCTGCCCCTACTGTCACTAGGAAGGACACCGCAAGATTGAACCCAAAGCTAAGCACTTCTCCCATTGCAAGAAAGATCAATCTAGTAGGCCAAACCAAACTGATAATTCGAAGAGACTTGCAAAGATAACCAATCATACATAAAAGAATTCAGAGAAGATTCAAATATTGTTCATAGATAAACTTGATCATAAACTCACAATTCATCGGTCTCAACACACACACCGCAAAAGAAGATTACATCGAATAGATCTCCACCAGAGAGGGGGAGAACTTTGTATTGAGATCCAAAAAGAGAGAAGAAGCCATCTAGCTAATAACTATGGACCCGTAGGTCTGAAGTAAACTACTCACACTTCATTGGAGGGGCTATGGTGTTGATGTCGAAGCCCTCCGTGATCGATGCCCCCTCTGGCGGGGCTCCGGAAAAGGCCCCAAGATGGGATCTCGTGGATACAGAAAGTTACGGCGATGGAATTAGGGTTTTGGCTCCGTATCTGGTAGTTTGGGGGTACGTAGGTAGATATAGGAGGAAGGAGTACGTCGGTGGAGCAACAGGGGGCCCACGAGGGTGGAGGGCGCACCTGGGGGGGGGGGGGGTAGGCGCGCCCCTACCTCGTGCCTTCCTCGTTGATTGCTTGACGTAGGGTCCAAGTCCTCTAGATCATGTTCGTTCCGAAAATCACGTTCCCGAAGGTTTCATTTTGTTTGGACTCCGTTTGATATTCTTTTTCTGCGAAACCCTAAAATAGGCAAAAAAAACAGCAATTCTGGGTTGGGCCTCCGGCTAATAGGTTAGTCCCAAAAATAATATAAAAGTGTATAATAAAGCCCAATAATGTCCAAGACATAATATAATATAGCATGGAACAATCAAAAATTATAGATACGTTGGAGACGTATCAACCTACATGTTGCGTACGCGGCCGGTGAGCAGACCTAGCAACCTCCATTACAAAGGAAGTTGTGTTACATGGTCCAACCCCGCGCGCGCCGCTCAGTTGCTGACATCACTGTAGGATCGGAAGTATGTCTAGAGGGGGGTGATTAGACTACTTGACCAAATAAAAACTTAACCTTTTCCCAATTTTAGTTCTTGGCAGATTTTAGCTATTTTAGAACAAGTCAAGCAATCATCACACAATTCAAGCAAGCATGCAAAGAGTATATTGGCAGCGGAAAGTAAAGCATGCAACTTGCAAGAATGTAAAGGGAAGGGTTTGGAGAATTCAAACGCAATTGTAGACACGGATGTTTTTCCCGTGGTTCGGATAGGTGGTGCTATCCTACATCCACGTTGATGGAGACTTCAACCCACGAAGGGTAACGGTTGCGCGAGTCCATGGAGGGCTCCACCCACGAAGGGTCCACGAAGAAGCAACCTTGTCTATCCCACCATGGCCATCGCCCACGAAGGACTTGCCTCACTAGCGATAGATCTTCACGAAGTAGGCGATCTCCTTGCCCTTACAAACTCCTTGGTTCAACTCCACAATCTTGTCGGAGGCTCCCAAGTGACACCTAGCCAATCTAGGAGACACCACTCTCCAAGAAGTAACAAATGGTGTGTTGATGATGAACTCCTTGCTCTTGTGCTTCAAATGATAGTCTCCCCAACACTCAACTCTGTCTCATAGGATTTGGATCTGGTGGAAAGAAGATTTGAGTGGAAAGCAACTTGGGGAAGGCTAGAGATCAAGATTCATATGGTAGGAATGGAATATCTTGGTCTCAACACATGAGTAGGTGGTTCTCTCTCAGAACATATGAGTTGGAAGTGTAGATGTGTTCTGATGGCTCTCTCTACGAGTGAAGAGGAGGTGGAGGGGTATATATAGCCTCCACACAAAATGCAACCGTTACACACAGTTTACCAATCTCGGTGGGACCGAATCAACAAACTCGGTCAGACCGAAATAGTAAACCTAGTGACCGTTAGAGATTTTCGGTGGGACTGACATGCAACTCGGTAGGACCGATTTTGTTGGGGTTAGGGCATAACGTAATCTCGGTGAGACCGATTACACAAACTCGGTGAGACCGATTTTGGTAATTAGCTAACCAGAGAGTTGGTCAGGCAAACTCGGTGGGACCGATTTGCTCTTTCGGTGAGACCGAAAAGTTACAAAAAGGAAACACTGAATTTACATTGCAATCTCGGTGGGACCGGTCCGCTCTTTCGGTGAGACCGAAAAGTTACGAAAGGGAAACAGAGAGTTTGCAATCCCATCTCGGTGAGACCGAGATCCCTATCGGTAGAACCGAATTGCTAGGGTTTGGCAGTGGCTTATGACAAGTGAAACTCGGTGGCGCCGGATAGGAAGAATCGGTAGGACCGAGTTTGGCTTAGGGTTTAGGTCATATGTGGATATGGGAAAGTTTTTGAGGGTTTTGGAGCATATCACTAAGCACATGAAGCAAGAGGCTCATTAAGCAGCACCTCATCCCTCCTTGATAGTATTGGCTTTTCCTAAAGACTCAATGTGATCTTGGATCACTAAAATATAAAATGAAGAGTCTTGAGCTTTTGAGCTTGAGCCAATCCTTTGTCCTTAGCATTTTGAGGGTTCCACTTTCACCATCCATGCCATGCCAATCATTGAGCTTTCCTGAAATAACCATCTTGGAATAGCATTAGCTCAATGAGCTATATGTTGTTATGAATTACCAAAACCACCTAGGGATAGTTGCACTTTCAATCTCCCCCTTTTTGGTAATTGATGACAATATATAGATCAAAGCTTCGACAAATGATAATAAGAATGAATTACATCGTCGCTTTGAGAAGTATGTGATAAGTAAGAGCTCCCCCTAAATTTGTGCATATTTAAGATTTGCTTTGGACTGCAAATGCACAAAGAGTTAGAGTCATGGGTTACTCTTCCATGTCACATACATCTTGGTGGAGCGCTTAAAATGATAAGAATGAAATACATGCACTCATCACCAAGAAAAGTGAATGATCACATAAGATAGATAAGATGTATCAAGCATTCACCAAGCATTAAGTGTAGCTTATGATCAAACACATGATCATCAATGTCTCACAAGCATATCAAAGTATCTCGACCAAAAGCAAACAATGTTTGAAAAACCACCAAATAAAGCAAGAGAGAAAAGCAACACTCTCTCTCGAAGCCTATTATCTATACATTTTCTCCCCCTTTGGCAACAAGTTACCAAAAAGTTCCTAGAAAATGCATAGTGCTAAATCGACACTCAGGCTAGATCTTCAGGTGGTGGTGGAGTCCGGATCACTCCAAGGACGAAGGCTTCCGTAGATGTGGTTGGAGTTGGAGCTGAAGTAGATGCTGGAGCAGGTTGGGCTGGTGCTGCGGCTGGAGCTGAGGCGGTTGCTCTTGTGTCAGGAACTGGCACTGCAGACGACCTCAGTCCTCGTGGCACTCTGGCAAATGCATCAGTGGTTGTCTTCCCTTTCCTCTCCTGCATGTCATCTTGGAGCTGCTCCACTGCAGTCTGAATCACTGTCACCTTGATATCCAAGTCATAGAACTTTTGTTCTACGATTCTCTCTAGGCTTGCCTGGTTCTGAGTTAGGGTGGCCAGTCCTTTCTCAGTCCGCAGGGTGGATGCAATCAAGTAACTAAGCTGCTCTTGCTTGTTCTTCAAGAAGTACTCAGATGCCTCCTCTTGAGTTGGCATCTTGGCAGCTTTCTCCTTTATTGCCTTCTCCTTCTTGGCTTGTGCATGGGCTGAAGATGGTTCATCTTTGGTCATCACAACTTGGTTGTCCTCAAAATCTGGATAGATAGGCAAATGTTCCTTGTCCAACAAGTATGTGTCTGTGCCCATTCTTAAGTTAATCAACATCTGGATCTGAGGGGCATATCCACAGCTCCTATTCTAATTTGCTGCAGTCCTCTTGATAGTCTCTACCATGAGGCTCATGACCTTGAATTTCTGAGGCACATCAAAGATATGTAGCAAGTTAATGGCATGACCTCTGATCATCCTGTGATCTCCAGACTTGGGCAAAAGTGTGTGCCTAAGGATCCAGTTGATGGTTGGCAGCCCTGACAGAAGATAATGCACTGAGCCAAACTTGAACGTATCAAGTGCTTTATTTGGAATCTCCTTGTACATGTTTGACATTGAGTTATGATCCATCTTCTTCTTGGAATAGACATCCAAATCATCTTCATTTTACTCTGGGGCATTGATAAGCTGTGCCCACTCAGCAACTGTTGATTGGTACCTCGTACCTTCAGACATCCAAACAATCCTCCCATCTGGATAAAAATGTGCTGTGGAGTAGAACTGCATGATAAGCTCCTCATTCCACTTTGTGAGCTTCTGCCCAACAAAGTCTGCTACTCCACATGCCTTGAAGCTGTCCTGCACTCCAGGGTAGTGCTCTTCATTCTCCTTGATATATTCCCAGTTGACCCATCTCATATCACATACAATTGGCTTCTTGTCTAACAAGACTGTCTCATAGAAGTCCTGCTGTTCCTTAGTGTGGAACCTGTAGTCAATAGCAGTCCTTCTCCTTGAAGCATATGGATCTGCTTCTCTCCACTTCCTCAGCCCTGAGTCTCTTCTGAGCTTCATGTCCTCAACCACAGGATGAGCATCATTGTGGTCTAGGATCTTGGGCTTGAGCTTTCTCAGAACATGCTCTTCACCATCTTCTTCAGCGGCTTCAGGCACCGGGGCCTTGTTCTTCTCAGCAGCTGGTATGCTCCTTGTATTCCTCTTTGGGGCAGACTTGGGCTTGGAGGCAGCTTTGGGTGCTTCTTTGGGCTTGGATGCAGCAGCCCCTGTCCTGATAGCATCACCCATAAGCTTAGGTGCCTTAGGTGCTGGTGCAGCAACCTCTTCTTCTTCCTCTTCTTCCATGATGGAAGCCTTTCCAAACACTTTGGCTACGGTAATCTTGACCCTTTCCTTTCTTTTCTTTCCTTCAACAGCAACTGGCTCTATGGTTTCAGGCTTTTCAGTAATCTGAGTTGAAGCTCTGGCCTTTGGCATAGGCTACCTGCCTGCTGGCCTTTTGATTTTCATCCCTGGCTTTGTGCTCTGTGCTGGGCCATATTCCTTCTTGAGCACAACTCTCTTTGATGTGGCTTCCTCTTCCTCTGCCACATAATCTTCATCCTCCGAATCTGAAGTTCTCTTCTTCCTCTGCCTGGTGGCAGCTTTTGGCAGGTTGCTAGGGGTGCTCCTGCTGCCATCATCTGAAGAACTGGAGGGACTAGTGCCCTCACTCATTTGCACTGGCTGCTCTGGCAAATGCTGGCTATCACTTTGGTCTGACATGATGAACAAGCTGACTGCTGACCCTGTGAACAGTTTATAGATGAGGTAGAGTGGATGAGCATCACAAAATGCAGAGATTTTTGCAAAATAATGATTCAAAAACTTAGTTTTAGTTTCCCACAGAAAGCATTTTGGATCTACCGATTTTCAAACTCGGTGATACCGAAGCAGTTTTTGGAACCTAAACTAGTGAACTCGGTCAGACCGAGTCACAGTTTGGTGGCACCGAGACTGCTAGGGTTTCACAAAGTTCCAAAATCGGTCACACCGATTAGTAAGACTCGGTCAGACCAAGTCTTACTTGTGCAATGGCATGAGCCAAATCGGTGGGACCGAGTTTTTCAACTCGGTGGGTCCGAGATGGTTTCGGCGGAAACCTAACCCTAAAATTTTCGAATCAAACCTAATCTATGAGTTCATTGACTGGATAGAAGTTTATCAAACGTGGCAAGAATCATTATGATCACCATGTGCTAGGAATCAGATTGGGGAATAGCACAAAGATCGAGTCCATACCCTAGTTCGGCGGAGACTCGCTACGGCGGCAACGGCGGGGTTGAATTCCGTTGACGGCGATGGAGACCAGCGACTGGAGGCGGCTGGCGGCGAGGAGACGATCCGGAGACCATGTTGGCAGAGCGAGCTATCGCGCGGGTGAAGGGGTTCGGAGAAATTTCCAAATTTTTGCCCGTGACTATATATAGCCCGACCCTGTCGGTGTGACCGAGTGGAACAACTCGGTGGCACCGAGATGCAAAATTGTATACAGTTATTGCAACTCGGTGTGACCGAATGGTTCAAATCGGTTGCACCGAGATCGAAAACGTAGATCAACTTAATGATCTCGGTAGGACCGAAAGTAGGATATCGGTCAGACCGAGAATCACAAAGAGGTTTTGGAAGTTTAAGTATATGACGAATCGGGGACTCCGAGTGCTCCTCGCACAGAGTGGTTCGAATCTGACTTTATCAAATTTTGTGATGTAGCATGAATAGAGTTTGAGACGAGAAAAGCATAGATAGCTAGAGGAGGTTCTTAGGCATTCTTGTCCATCCACTTGGCAAAAGGAAATAAAACCAAACAGTCAAAACAACAAGTGGATGTCCTCGAATGAGTAAAATATGCAACCAACATGCTCACACAATAAGATGGCAATTGAAATATGTGACAAAGCATGCACTACCAATTCTAGCATCTATCAAGCAATTTGCGATGACTAGGTCATCTATATATGAGTATATTGACTTAGGAGTCAAGTGAGAACACTTGATCATAGGTCATACTCATCGTTTAAGCTTAAGTGGGGTTACAACTTTTGCATAAAGCATTGTTGTGTTCACATCTTTAGAGTTGCTTTAGCTCAAGTCTTAGAGTAAAGCTCCCCCTAGATGTGATATCCCCCCTAGGAGGGATGAACTAACCTTGGGTTTTGTCGATGATGACTTCACGTAGATGTTGAAGATGTGGATGCTAAATGTTGATGTAGATCACTTAGAGCTATCCATTTGAGTGAATTGCACTTTCAATACCTACATGGGTTAGTCCCACAAGGAACAAACAAGGATATCCATAGACATAGAGTGATGCACACACAAGATGATGTCCATGAAAGCTTTAGGTTACCTTGTCCCTTGTCTTACCAACAAGAGGGTTTGTGACTCCTTGAACTAGTGCAAGATGTGGAAGTTGATTGCACTTGTTCTTGCCAAAATGATAAGAGTGAAGTATGTTGGCGGAGTCACCCTCAAGAACTCTGTGGTTCTTCTTCTTTTGGATCCACACCATCTTGATGGGAATCCTCGGAGTTGTAGTCGTACTTGATGAAGTGGAACTTGAAGTGGTCTTGGGAATCCACTTGACTAAGGTCTTAGGAGCTTCTTCAAATGCATCAATTTCCTCTTGAAGCTTGTCCTTGCCTTTTTGCTTGTAGTCTTGTGGTCGAAGATCATCTTGAGCTTGTGTCCCCTTGAAGGAAGTATCATACTTCTCTTGTTGAGGAAAAAACTTTGTCTTGGGGTATTGATCTTCTTCCCACTCAACTCCATTGGCATTGAACTTTCATTCAAAACCAACACCTTGATTCTTCCGATGCATTCCTTGCTTGCGCACAATTTCCTCGAATTGCTTACTCCCGGCAAGGCTTTTGTACACTCCTTTCTATATAATTCCCTTCAATAAGCTATTTTCTTGCTCAAGTGTAACTTGGCTAAGAGAATCATTAGTGGAATCAAGAGAACTACTAGAAGCAACAATATTGGATTTAGCATGATCATTGTTACTACTAGAGGAAGAATCTTTCTTGTTCTTGTTACTAGACTTGACTTGAGGCATGTAAGTGGATAAGAGTAAACGCTTGGCAATGTAAGAAGAACTTTTCTTGCGGAGATCATCATTGATTGCCTTTAAAAACTCATGCTCTTGCTCAAGATTGAGCTTTTCAAAGCGTAACTTCTCATGAGCTCTTAAAAAGTTCTTGATGATCTTCGAAGATAGTTTCATGAGCTAACTTAAGAGTTTTTAGTTCTTTAGTTAGCGCCTCAATCTTCTCCTTATAATTGTCATTCGTTTTATCTTGATTAGCATGATTAATTGACATTTCATCATAGTATTCATCACTAGAGTTTTCAACAAGTAAATCATCATCACCTAACAAGTCATCTTCATCACTATTAAAATCAACATACTCGGGGTGTGTTACCTTAGGACCTTTGGCCATGAAGCATCTTCCAATTCCTTCATTTGGTGAGTCAAATATGTCGTAGGAGTTGGTTGACACAAGTGCTAGACCGGCAACACCTTCATCTTGAGTATATTCAGAATCGGAGTGATAACTTCTCTCGGAGTGGTCGTCGGAGTCGGAGCCGGATACCCATTCACCAACATGAGCTTGATGTCTTCGTTTTGTGTAGCTCCTTGATTATTTTTCCTTCCTTTCCGAATCCTTGCTTCTCCATGAGTATCTTCGTTCATAACGATCATCTCTACTCCTTCTCTCTCTTGGTGGTGATTCTTCTCTTTTGCTTCTTCTTTTTGGAGAGTCTTCTCTTCTCTTGTAGGGAGCCGTACACTCATTGGAATAGTGTCCGGGTCTTCCACAATTGTAGCAGTTTCGCTCTCGACTAGAAGATCTTTTGTCATTGTAGGACCTTGACTTGGAGCTTCTATCTTTGCTTCTACTCTTGTAGAACTTGTTGAAGTTCTTCACCATTAAGCTCAATTCTTCATTGAAGTTTTGTTTCTCACTTGATGATGTAGGGGCTTCACATGAGGCATTGTAGGCACCACTAGATTTGTTGTGAAGTTCCTCTTTATCCTTAAGTGACATCTCATGAGCAACAATTCTTCCAATTACCTCCGTTGGCTTGAGATCTTTGTAAGTGGGCATCATTTGGATCAATGTGCACACGGTATCATATTTTCCATCCAAGGCTCTTAGAATCTTCTTGATGATGAATCTATCGGTCATCTCTTCACTTCCTAAGCCGGCAATCTCATTTGTGATGAGAGCAAGCCTAGAGTACATTTCAGCGACACCTTCACCATCCTTCATTTTGAACTTGTCAAGTTGACTTTGAAGCACATCCAATTTGGATTCCTTGACGGAGTCGGTACCTTCGTGCATATCAATCAAAGTGTCCCAAATTTCCTTTGCATTCTCAAGACGGCTGATTTTGTTGAATTCTTCGGGGCACAATCCGTTGAAGAGAATATCACAAGCTTGAGCATTGTATTGCAACATCTTCAACTCATCCGCGGTAGCTTCACGGTTTGGTTCTCTCCCATCAAAGAAGTCACCTTGCAAACCAACACACACAATAGCCCAAACGGCGGGGTTATGTCCAAGAATATGCATTTTCATTTTATGCTTCCAACTAGCAAAATTAGTATCATCAAAGTAAGGACCTCTACGGTGATAATTTCCCTTGCTAAATGCCATACTCTCCTAGGTTGTGAAACCAAGGCTATGACCACCGAAAGCTATGGAAATCAAAGCAAATGGAGACCAAGGCTCTGATACCACTTGTAGGATCGGAAGTATGTCTAGAGGGGGAGTGAATAGACTATTTGACCAAATAAAAACTTAACATTTTCCCAATTTTAGTTCTTGGTAGATTTTAGCTATTTTAGAACAAGTCAAGCAATCATCACACAATTCAAGCAGGCATGCAAAGAGTATATTGGCAGCGGAAAGTAAAGCATGCAACTTGCAAGAATGTAAAGGGAAGGGTTTGGAGAATTCAAACGCAATTGGAGACATGGATGTTTTCCCGTGGTTCGGATAGGTGGTGCTATCCTACATCCACGTTGATGGAGACTTCAACCCACGAAGGGTAACGGTTGCGCGAGTCCACAGAGGGATCCACCCACGAAGGGTCCACGAAGAAGCAACCTTGTGTATCCCACCATGGCCATCGCCCACGAAGGACTTGCCTCACTAGCGGTAGATCTTCATGAAGTAGGCGATCTCCTTGCCTTACAAACTCCTTGGTTCAACTCCACAATCTTGTCGGAGGCTCCCAAGTGACACCTAGCCAATCTAGGAGACACCACTCTCCAAGAAGTAACAAATGGTGTGTTGATGATGAACTCCTTGCTCTTGTGCTTCAAATGAAAGTCTCCCCAACACTCAACTCTGTCTCATAGGATTTGGATCTGGTGGAAAGAATATTTGAGTGGAAAGCAACTTGGGGAAGGCTAGAGATCAAGATTCATATGGTAGGAATGGAATATCATGGTCGCAACACATGAGTAGGTGGTTCTCTCTTAGAACATATGAGTTGGAAGTGTAGATGTGTTCTGATGGCTCTCCCTACGAGTGAAGAGGAGGTGGAGGGGTATATATAGCCTCCACACAAAATCCAACCGTTACACACAGTTTACCAATCTCGGTGGGACCAAATCAACAAACTCGGTCAGACCGAAATAGTAAACCTAGTGACCGTTAGAGATTTTCGGTGGGACTGACATGCAACTCGATAGGACCAATTTTGTTAGGGTTAGGGCATAACGTAATCTCGGTGAGACCGATTACACAAACTCAGTGAGAGCGATTTTGGTAATTAGCTAACCAGAGAGTTGGTTAGGCAAACTCGGTGGGACCGATTTTCTCTTTCGGTGAGACCGAAAAGTTACAAAAAGGAAACACTAAATTTACATTGCAATCTCGGTGGGACCGATCCGCTCTTTCGGTGAGACCAAAAAGTTACGAAAGGGAAACAGAGAGTTTGCAATCCCATCTCGGTGAGACCAAGATCCCTATCGGTAGAACCGAATTGCTAGGGTTTGGCAGTGGCTTATGACAAGTGAAACTCGGTGGCGCCAGATAGGAAGAATCGGTAGGACCGAGTTTGGCTTAGGGTTTAGGTCATATGTGGATATGGGAATGTAGTTGAGGGTTTTGGAGCATATCACTAAGCACATGAAGCAAGAGGCTCATTAAGCAACACCTCATCCCTCCTTGATAGTATTGGCTTTTCCTAAAGACTCAATGTGATCTTGGATCACTAAAATATAAAATGAAGAGTCTTGAGCTTTTGAGCTTGAGCCAATCCTTTGTCCTTAGCATTTTGAGGGTTCCACTTTCACCATCCATGCCATGCCAATCATTGAGCTTACCTGAAATAATCATCTTGGAATAGCATTAGCTCAATGAGCTATATGTTGTTATGAATTACCAAAACCACCTAGGGATAGTTGCACTTTCAATCACGAAGGCTTCGGCTGATACCACGACGTCGAGTGCCCATAACTGTTCCCGCATAATTGGTTAGTGCGTATAGGCCAGTGGCTAGACTCAGATCAAATACCAAGATCTCGTTAAGCATGTTAATAGATGTAACCACGAACGCCGACCAGGGCCAGGCCCACCTCTCTCCTAGGTGGTCTCAACCTGCCCTATCGCTCCGCCACAAAGTAATAGCCGGGGGCCGTCGGGAACCCAAGCCCACCACTACCGGTATGGAACCACCTGTCCTTTCAGCCCCCACACCGGAATCACTCGCGGGTACTCTATGAGCCGACCCGACTTTAGTCATCACATGTATCATGTATAAGATATATAATATATACTCGTGATCACCTCCCTAGTGATCACGGTCCGATAGTATAGCACGGCAGACGGACAAGAATGTAGGGCCATTGATAATAAACTAGCATCCTATACTAAGCATTTAGGATTGAGGGTAAGGTATCAACAACTGTAGCAACAATGACAGGCTATGCAACAGAATATGATTAAAGGAAAGCAGTAACATGCTACACTACTCTAATGCAAGGAGTAGAGAGAAGAATAGGTGACATCGGGTTGATCAAGGGGGGCTTGCCTGGTTGCTCTAGCAAGGAGGGGTCGTCAACACAGTAGTCGATCACAGGGGTACCGACAGCGGTCTCAAGGTCTACCGGAAAGAAGTAACAGAGGGGGAACACAATAAATAAGAGAGCAATCTAAACATCACAAAGCATAATATGGCAATATGCGGTGCTAGGGGTGACCTAATGCAGTACCAGGTGATACCGACGAAGGGGGGAAACATCCGGGAATGTTTGCCCAGAGTTTGGCCTTTTCGTACAGACGAAACGGAGGGGATGGATCCATGTTCGCTATGTTATAGACACGTGACAGGTGAATGGATAACATATTTGGATTCATTATATTTTCTGAGCAATTTTCATATATAAATTATTTTCATCCAAGTTACGGTTTATTTTATATGATTTATTGAAGTTTAAATGTCTTCTAGATTTTATTTAATTCGAAAATAAAACAGTAAATACTTTTGTCACCTAGTGTTACTCCAGCCTATGAGTATGCTAGTGGGGCCAGTGCGATGGGTTGACCCAGTCAAAGGTTGAATGGTCAAATGATGAATAGTGTAGGTGGGTCCCACATGTCATTGTATATGGTTAACTAGACTCTAGTTAAATTAGATTAACTAATAGTGGGGGCCACTATCATTGGTTAGCAGTTAACCTAACTAGTAATCAGCCCCTAAGCTAATTTGCATCGGCAGGCTGTTGGTGGCTTTGCACAAACACGCACACAAACATGTGTCCGGCCATGGCCATTAGCATCAGCGTAATAGCAGGCAGCTAGCAAAGCAAAGCAATAGCAGCAAAACATCAGCAAAAGCAGCGGCTAGGTAGCAGCAGGAGCAAGCAGTAGTGTAAGAGAAGCAGCAAAGCACAAGGCAGCCGTGAGAGCAGCAAGCAGCGGCAGCTAGTAGAAGAAGAAACTAGCGGAAGCAGCAATCAGCAGTTGCAGCGATCGCGGTGCGACGCGGGAGCATGCATGGGGGTGAGGCCACGCGAAGGCGGGCACGTGCATAGGCGTGATACGTCTCCAACGTATCTACTTTTCCAAACACTTTTTCCATTGTTTTGGACTCTAACTTGCATGATTTGAATGGAACTAACCCGGACTGACGCTGTTTTCAGCAGAACTAAAAATCAACGGAGAATTATTTTGGAATATATAAAAATACTGGAAGGAAAATCCACGTCAGGGGGCCTCCACCTGTCCACGAGGGTGGGGGCGCGCCCTACCCCCCTGGGCGCGCGCCCCTGCCTCGTGGGCCCCCTGACACTCCACCGACCTCAACCCTAACTCCGCATATTCACTTTCGGGGAGAAAAAAATCAAAGAGAAGGATTCATCATGTTTTACGATACGGAGCCGTCGCCAAGCCCTAAACTCTCTCGGGGGGGGGGGGGGGGGGGCTGATGTGGAGTCCGTTCGGGGCTCTGAAGAGTGGAATCAGTCGCCATCGTCATAATCAACCATCCTCCATCAGCAATTTCATGATGCTCACCGCCGTGTGTGAGTAATTCCATCGCAGGCTTGCTAGACGGTGATGGGTTGGATGAGATTTATCATGTAATCGAGTTAGTTTTGTTAGGGTTTGATCCCTAGTATCCACTATGTTCTGAGATTGATGTTGCTATGACTTTCCTATGCTTAATGCTTGTCACTAGGGCCCGAGTGCCATGATTTCAAATCTGAACCTATTATGTTTTCGTCAATATATGAGAGTTCTTGATCCTATCTTGCAAGTCTATAGTCACCTATTATGTCTTATGATCCATTAACCCCGAAGTGACAATAATCGGGATACTTACCGGTGATGACCGTAGTTTGAGGAGTTCATGTATTCACCACGTGTTAATGTTTTGGTCCGGTACTCTATTAAAAGGAGGCCTTAATATCTTTTAGTTTCCAATAGGACCCCGCTACCACGGGAGGGTAGGACAAAAGATGTCATGCGAGTTCTTTTCCATAAGCACGTATGACTATATTCGGAATACATGCCTACATTACATTGATGAATTGGATCTAGTTCCGTGTCACCCTAGGTTATGACTGTTACATGATGAACCGCATCCGGCATAATTCTGTATCACCGATCCATTGCCTACGAGCTTTCCATATATTGTTCTTCTCTTATTTACTTTTCCATTGCTATTGTTATCTTCACTATAAAACACCAAAAATATTACTTATGCTACCATTACCTTTTGCCACCGTTACCACCACTGTCATATTACTTTGCTACTAAACACTTTGCTGCATATATTAAGTTTTCAGGTGTGGTTGAATTGACAACTCAGCTGCTAATACTTGAGAATATTCTTTGGCTCCCCTTGTGTCGAATCAATAAATTTGGGTTGAATACTCTACCCTCAAAAACTGTTGCGATCCCCTATACTTGTGGGTTATCAAGACTATTCTATCGTGCCATTGCCGGGGAGCATAGCTCTATTCTTTGAGTCACTTGGGATTTATATCTGCTTATCATTATGAAGAACTTGAAAGATTCGAGAACCAAGATTTATCCCTCAACTACGAGGGAAGGTAAGGAACTGCCATCTAGCTATGCACTTGATTCACCTTTTGTTTTGAGTAAGCTTGCGCACCTAGACCTGCTTCTGCTATTAATTCTGATATGTCGCATGTTATTGATGATGCCACTTCTGCTATGCATGATAGTTATGATGAAACTACTTCTATGCTTGATACTACTGTGCCACTTGGTGAATTTCTTGATGAACAACTTGTTAGGGCTAGAGAGAATGAAATTATTGAAACTGATAATATTGATGAAAGTGATGATGAAGATTCTCCCCCTAGATATGAATCACCTATTGTGCCTGAGGGCTATGTTATGGATGAAGAAACTGCTAGAGATTTTCTTGCTTGCAATGACAGGAGTGATCTTAAGAAATTATTAGCTAAGCTGAAACAAAAAACTCTGAATGCTAGAATGAAATATGATCCTGCTTATGCTACTTCACCTACCTTTGTTACTGATAATGTCGTGGAATTGTCACGGCAGATGTCCTAGTGAAAGGACTTAATCGTGGAGCCATCGCAACTAGGAAGCTTAAAGGGGTTGATCGGGACAAAGGACACGAGAGGTTTATACTGGTTCGGCCTCTTACGGTGAAGGTAAAGCCTAGTCCAGTTGATGTGGTATTGCTAGGTTTCGATGACCAGGGAGTGAATACGCTATGCCTGGCTCTCGATTTGATGTTACTTGCCCTAAGCCACTGCCGGGTCTTCCCCTTATATACACGGGTAGACGCCTGGCGGCCTATAGAGTCCCGGCCGGCTCATACAACGTGTCCGGCTCGGTGACTTCTTTTACATGCCTTTCTTTACAAGTCTTAACTATACATGGCAGTTTACAATTACAGGGCTTAAGCCGCCTCTGGGCTTGGGCCTACTACAAGTTTTATAATAACCCATCGCCTTGTATATTGCTACCTCTTGAACACTGCGTTGGATTTCCTCGAAGAGGAGAGGATGATGCAGCAAAGTAGCGTAAGTATTTCCCTCAGTTTTTGAGAACCAAGGTATCAATCCAGTAGGAGGCTACGCACAAGTCCCTTGTACCTACACAAAACAATAGCTCAACGCAACCAACGTGCTTAGGGGTTGTCAATCCCTTCACGGTCACTTATGAAAGTGAGATCTGATAGAGATGATAAATAATATTTTTGGTATTTTTGGTAGAGAGATGCAAAGTAAAAAGTAAAAGCAAAGTAAACACAAAGCAATAATAAAGTGATGGAGATTAATATGATGAGAAAGAGACCCGGGGGCCATAGGTTTCACTAGTGGCTTCTCTCAAGAGCATAAGTATTCTATGGTGGGTGAACAAATTACTATTGAGCAATTGACAGAATTGAGCGTAGTTATGAGAATATCTATGTATGATCATGTATATAGGCATCACGTTCGAGACAAGTAGACCGACTCCTGCCTACATCTACTACTATTACTCCACTCATCGACCGCCATCCAGCATGCATCTAGAGTATTAAGTTAAAAACAGAGTAACGCCTTAAGCAAGATGACATGATGTAGAGGGATAGTTGTCGGATTTCAGGTTCTGGCAGACCCTTAAGGTTCGAACACTGGGGTGCGCGTGGAGATTACGCCTTCTACCTCCCCGCCTCACAAGGATCTATGCTACTCAAAGAACTACAGAAGGGACACAAGATTTATACCGGTTCGGGCCACCATTGTGGTGTAATACCCTACTCTAGTGTGTGGTTGGTGGATTGCCTCCTAGGGCTGATGATGATGAACAATACAAGGAAGAACAGCCTCGCAAGGGTCTGTTCTTGACTGGGTTGATGAACTGCTAGGAGGAGTTCAGCCACCCCTCTCTTTCTCTCTCTCTCTCTCTTACTCTTAGTAGCCAACCAAACCAAAAGCTCGACCCCCTGCTACGTGGGCGGCTGGCCCTATTTATAGAGGCCCTGGTCCTCTTCCCAAATATTGAGCGGGAAGGGAGCCAACAATGGCGGGCTAATTTGAAGGGGGACAGCAAGTATCAACTACCCTGACAAAAGCAGTCTTCGCCTGCGCAAAGCTCTGGTGATGACGCCGTCTTGGGCTCCACGGTGACCTCCGTCTCATAGTCCTCCTGGTCTTGGTCTCGTTGCACCGAAACGGCAACCTTTGCCTAATGCCTCGGTACTCCGCGGCTACGCTTGCCCCCTTTGCACCAAAGAGGAAAGAAGGACGCTGCGCACTGGCACCCGCCTGGCGCCCTGAGTCGTCATGGCTTGCGTCATGGGCACCTCACGAGGTACCCCGCCTTGATCTCTCCGCCTTCTCACGAGCCAGCCCGACAAGGCCGTGCCTGAGGAAGCTCCGTGTCGTCCGCCTCGCGAGGCTTGGCCCCTCGCGAGGGTCTTGAGTCTTGTGCTGATGAAGATGGGCCATGCTGGGCCTCTTTCGAGCCACGCCACACGCCGCAGGCAGGCAAGTCTGGGGACCCCCGTTCCCAGAACACCGACAGTAGCCCCCGGGCCCAAGGCGCGCCCGGACTTGGCCGTGCTGAGAGGCAAAAGGGCAAGGGCGAAGCGCCGCGGGCCCTAACAGCCTGCGGCCTTGGGCGCCGCGTGGCGGTTGATGGGACGCCAGTGCCTCAGCAACCGTGTAGGTTGATAAAGGAGCGGCATCTGCCCAGAGTTTGCCTTTTGCTTTCTCTGGTTGTTGCTTAGATCCCCTTTCTTGCGCCTCCCCTTTCTTACTCCAAACCTCCAGATCTACTCCGGCTGCGTGACCTAGGAAGCCATAGCGCCTCGCCAGCCTCCAGCCGAAGCTTGGTACTCTCCCGCTCTGGACTCGCCGAATGTGTCCAAGGCCGGCCTTGCCCGGCTACGCTAAATGGCGGAGGCACAGGGCATCAACGGGACGAAGGTGTTCAATGCTGGCTCCGCCACCCCTGAGGGCCGAGGGAGCACCTTTTATCTTCTCTTTGTAAGCTCCATTGTTGCGGGCCTGGTGCCTCCCTTCTCCGAGTTCTTCTTCTCTGTCCTCCGCCATTACAACTTGCAGGCTCTGCATCTCCACCCCAACTCCATTCTTCTTCTGGCGATCTTCGCTTACTACTACGAGGCCCACGTAGGGGGGCAGCCTTCAGTAGCCTTGCTGCGCCATTATTTCTCCCTCCGGGTCACTCGCAGTTCTCCTTCCGCGTGCGCAGGCTTTGTCACGTACGACGGCACCATTGCCATCTCGAATCCCGGGAAGAGGATTAAGGGCTTCTGGAGCAAGTGGGTCTTGGTAGATGCCGGGCGCGTCCATCCTAGGCTGATCTTGCCTGCGGAGCCGCCCGCGAGCTCCGGCGACCTAGGCCGAGTGGAGCTCACGGACCCCCGCGCAAAACTGGTGTTGGAGAGGATGGACGCGGACCTGAGGCCGGCCAGCACGGCGGCGGCGAAGTTGACCGGTGCGTCGCCGCTGAGGGAGTTCCTGGAGCACCAGCTGGCTCCACTCCGGCGGTACTCACCTCCGATGTGGAGGCCTCACCCGAGCCCCACGGCCTTGAGCAATGAAGATTTGACCGCGGTCCTCCAATCTCTGGTCGGGGGCGAGGTGGCAAGGTAGGAGGGCACTCCCAAGCCCTTGTTCCTTCACAACGACTGGGAGCAGGTGGTGAAGTCCATGCCCGTTTTTAATGGGGACGGGCTCGTGCCCGTGGCGGCTTCCGAGGGACTAGTGGACGTGCCCTTCGGCGACTCTAGCAAGGAGGAGGATGAAGAGGAGCGAGGAAAGGGGCTCGACTCTGAGGCGACCGATGGAGAGTCGAGGGCCCCCCTCCCCCGGCGCAGGCCCCGCAGTCTCCGCCTTTCCTCGAGCGATGATGACGAGGATGAAGACGAGCGGGCCGGCGGGAGCTTGCCTTTGATCTCGAAGAAGGACAGGACCGGGCTGATCCCCCGCAGGCCTGTCCCTGCCCCGCTGCAGTCTGCAGACGCGCCTTTTGCTTCCAAGGTCGACCCTTCTAGCCGGCTGTCAGGCTTCAAGTTTGGCCGGAGGCTGCCCGAGCTCGCCGGCGATGACCCGTAAGTGCCCGACCCTTGTCTTTATTTCTTGTTCCACTGCCGAGGTTTGACATTCACATCTCTTGAATAGGCTGGAGCCCGTGGCGAAGAAGCTGAAGGGGGCTCCTAAGGCTCCATCCGCGGCAGCGCCTCCACCTACGGAGGAGGGTGACCACGGTGCGCGGGTTTCTCCTGCCCGGTCGGCTTCGTGAGGCCTGGTCGAGCTGGCTGGGGTGAGCTCAGCACCCGTGGCCCAAGTGACTCCTGTGGTGCCTTTGCCCGCTGCCGCCACCATAGCCGCTGTGGTGCAGCGGGCTCCACCTCAGGACGCTGTGGTGTTGACGTCACCGCCTTCTTCCTCCGTTCCGACGGCTGCTGCTTCCCCACCTCCTCCTGCCGTCCTGGAGCGTGCTGTTGCTGGACTGGACCGGCTGCGGCAGGATCTTCTTGGTGCCGACCCTCGCCTGGTGGTCGGGTGCTTGGAGCTGGCTTCGGGATGGATTTGCTCCGACGCCTGAATCCGGGCGGCGCTGGTTCAAGCCTTGATGGCCTGGAATGAGGATAGGCATGCCCTCCTTGAGACGAAGGCTGCTCATGACGCAGCCCTGGGGGAGGTGGTTCAAGCCCGCGGTCGTTGCAAGGCGCTGGAGGACGAGCTGCAAGGCCTGCGGGACCAGCTCGTGAAGGAGGTTTGTCTTCGCCAGGAGCAAGAAGAAGGCATGAAGGCTCGCGAGGCGGCCATCGAGGGCCGGGAGGCCAAGCTCAAGAAGCGCCGCGACCGCCTAGGCGCGCTGGGAGAGGAGCTGGAGGCGACGAAGGTCGAGCTGGCCCGCAAGGCGAAGGTTCTTGCCGAGGATCGTGTGGCCTTCGCGGACATGGAGAAGAAGGCTCGTGCTTCGCTGAAGATGCTCTATGCCAGTGGCCTGGAGAGCCCGCTGGCCGGCGCCGAGGACGGCCCCGCCAAGCTGCTTCCCTTCCTGGTTCGTGCCATTGAGGATGTCACCCTTGGCCTTGGCCCCACGGCCGAGGCCGAGGCGCGTGTCCTGTCTTCTGCTGTGCTAACGCGGGTCTTCACCCACATCTACCTTCGCAACCCCAGCGCCGACCTCGACAGCCTGCTGGAGCCAGTAAGCAGCGAGGGCGCTGCTGCCGCTGCCGAGGCCGTGAAGGGTCGCGCGGAAGCTCTGCTAGGGAAGTTCCGGGCCTTCAGTACCAAGCCGAAGAAGGGTGCTTCCGGTTCTGCTGCTCCGTGAGGCGGGGCCACCCGCGCTGCTCCACCACCGCCAAGTCACTCCGCTACTGCTCCCGCCCTGCTTTTAATTCCTGCATCATGCACCATGCCTCGGGGAGGCATTTAAACTTGCGTTTGGTATTAAGACAATCAGTATGGACTGTAATATTTGCTTTAAAGTTCCTTGAATTTTATGCTTTCCTCCCTACTTGCTTGTGTTCTACGCCGGCAGAGCCCGGCCCCGCGCGTACCTCACCCAGCATTAGCCCCGACCGGAAACCAGGACGGGACCAAAGGAGTGAGGGACTACGGAGCCAGTTAGGCTCCTGAGTCGCGATGCTCAGGAGTCCCCCTTGGCGCACGAACAACAAGTAGGGAGGTGTGATGTAGGAGGGTCTTTTGTTCTACATCTGTGGAGCTCAGCCCCGCGCATACCTGACCCAGCGTAGCCTTTCGGAACAAAGGAGTGAGGGGCTACGGGACCAGTTAGGCTCCTGAGTCGCGATGCTCAAGAGTCCCCCTTGACGCGCAAACAACCAGTGATTAGGTGAGATGCGAGTGGGACCACCGTTCTACGTCTGCAGAGCCCCGCCCCGCGCGTGCCTCACCCAGCATAGCCTTTCAGAGCTAAGGAGTGAGGGGCTACGAGACCAGTTAGGCTCCTGAGTCGCGATGCTCAGGGGTCCCCCTTGACGCTCAAACGGCCTTCGTACCTTGGCTCCGCTCGGGGAGAGGGGCGCGACGAACCAGGCCCGAGGGGCCTGGCTGGGTGGCGTACGTCCGGGCGTGACCCAGGCGCAGCCCCCGTGCCTAGCCCCCTCGCGCTGCGCTCCCGAGGGGAGGCGTTGCGATGAGGCTAGACACTGAGCTCTGGGCTCCCTGAGGTTGACGTGGCCCGGGGGCCACCCTCAGTTGTTTATCACCAGCGCTGAGCATAGCGCTTCCACATGTGTACGGGCATAGCCGCTCCTCGGCAGTGTCGTCAGCCAGCGCGGAGCATGGTGCTTCCACTGGTACGTGGGAGGGGGCTCCCCCTCCGGGAGGAGCCCCTGGGGCGTGTACAGCCCCACCCTGACACGTGGTCGGCGCGGTAGGGCTAGGTGAGGTGTATCTAGGAACCCGTGAGCCAGCGCGGGACTCACGGGGCCCTACCTCTTGGCGGGTTGCTCCTGGCACTGGGCCTTATCTTGGGTTGCGTTCCTGCAAACTTGGTTAGATGTTGGCACTCTACATCCTCGGGTCCCGGCCCTCGAGCTTGTCTCAGCCGTCGCTGGTATGCCAGGTCGCGATGTCGTGGACATAGCCAGAGGGTGAGGGCTGGAGAGCCAGTAAGAGCCCTGAGTCGCGATGCTCAGGTACCCCCCCCCCCCTTTAACATGCAAGTGGTCGACATGGAGAAGAAGAGGTGCCGTGGGCAGGCATCAAGTAATCAAGCATGATGGGCGAATGCATAACCGAAAATAAACGCAAGGGAGATACACGCCGCTGGGCCTGGCCTGAGCGACTTGGGGATGATGCAGCCCGAGGGGCGCCCCCAACGAGGCAAGCTAACGACATGAAATAAAGGGATACATGCCGTAGGGACGGTCCCACGCGGCCTGCGGACGATGCAGCCCTGGGAGGGCGCTCCCAGCTAAGAATGAAACTGGTAAGATGTAACCTGAGGGTGTCGAGGGCGAAGGGGTGTTGGTGCAGTAGACTCGGGAGGCCGCGGAAGCCGATCCTCACGAGCCCCCAGGCCCAGGGGCCTCGGAGGCTCCGGAGGCACTGGCAGCTCCTCGCGAATCGCCTCCATCTCCGCCAGGGCCGCGGAACGCCTGTCTTCTTGAGCCTCCATGATGCCCCTCATGAGGCGCTGGCGCGTAGCAACCACGCTCGACAGGCCGTAAGGCATGCGAACGTAGCTGTGGGGCGGACCCCGGCAGCGCCCCACTCGCGAGGGCCAGAGGCGCTCCATCGTAGCGGCTTGGTTGAGCCCTGGTACATCGACGCAGGCGCGCAGCCCACCATCCTTGCCTGGATGGGGAGCCGCAGCCGGCAGGCGGCGGCAACCTCTCACGATCCTTGATTCCTGTAGTTCTTGAATGGCTTTGTTGACAAACTCCTGCGGGTCCGACCTTCCTTGCCTTGCTCCTTCTTGAGGGAAACGTGCTTCGAAACATGCCTCCACGTGGTGCCCAAGCGCCTCCCTCGTGACCCTAGCCAGGTCGGAGGCCCTCCAGGGGAGAGCCCCCGAGCCCTGCCTGAGGAGGGCGCCGGGCGCGCTTTCCTATGCGATGGAAGGAGGCTCCCCCTGGGTAGACGCGGGCCCTGAGGGGCCAACCTCCCGAGGGGCTGGTCCGGACGATGTCTTCTTCTTCTTGGGGGTGGCCTCGGGAAGCCTCCTGCTCCCGCGATCCGGGTCTTCCAGTGACGCGGCCTGAAAGGCTCGCTCCAGGGAACACACTGCATCCCTCTCTTCACAGGGCACCGTGATGACTCCGCCACTCCCTAGCATCTTGAGGACGTTGTAGCCATGGTGAGTCACAGCCATGAACTTGCCAAGCGCTGGGTACCCGAGGATGGCGTTGTACGGCAGGCGGATGTGGGCGACGTCGAAGTCGATGAGCTCAGTGCGGTAGTTGTCGCGTGCTCTGAAGGTGAGAGGGAGGAGGACCTGCCCAATCGGGACCGTGGAGCCGTCGGTGATTCCGGAGAAGGGCTTGGTTGGCTGAAGCTGGTCGTAGGGCACTTGGAGATTGTTGAACGTTTCCGCGGACAGGATGTTGAGCCCTGCCCCACCATCGATGAGGGTCTTGGTGACCAGTACATTGCTGATGACTGGGGAGCAGAGCATCGGGAGGACGCCAGCTGTGGATACACACTTGAGTTGATCCACTGAGCTGAACGTGATGGCGCACGCCGACCACTTGAGAGGATGCGTTGCTTCGAGCCTGGGGAGGGCTGTGTTCACCTCGTGAGCAAACTGCTTGAAGATGCGTTGGGAGGCTGGGGCTTGAGCTCCGCCCAGGATGCAGGCGATTGCGCGTGGCTCCTGGAAGCCCCCAGCCCCCTCATCTTGACGGCGGTCCTCGTTCCTCCTTGGTTGAGGCGGCAGTGGGGGGAGGCCTGCGTTGCCTTGTGGGCGATCCTCACGAGGCTGATCCCTCTAGTCCCCCTTGCGAGGCAGGTCTCGCCAGCGGTCCTCGCGAGGCTGATCACACCACCCTTGGCACGGGCCACAGTCTTCCCAGCGTCCTGTGTTCCTTCCTCCTCGTCGGCCATAGCCCCGATCGGCGCAGTCGGGACGACGACCGATCCTTCCTTCTCGCACGGCGCGGAGTTCTTGGCATTCGTTGGTGTTGTGGGTGTGGAGGTCGTGGTACACGCAGTACCGGCTGTCCCTGGTGGACTCAGGCAGATCTTTGCCCCGCTTGGTGTCTGGTCCTGCTGCGAGCACGGCAACCCCCTTGCGCTTCACGTCCTTGGTCTTGGGCTTCTTCCCCTCTGGTTCTGCGGCAGGCAGCTCAAGGAGGGAGAGGCGTCCCTCCTCAGCCCTGGCGCACTTGGTTGCCAGGTTGAACAGCTCGAGGGAGGTGCACAGGTATTCATGCATCGCCAGCTCCTCCTTCATCTTGACGTTGCGCACGCCATCAGAGAAGGCCGAGATGATGGCCTCCTCGGACACCTTGGGGATCTTGAGGTGCGTGCTGTTGAAGCGCTGGATGTACTTTTGCAGGGCCTCTCCAGGTTGTTGCTTGATGTGGCGCATGTCGCTCACGGCGGGCGGCCGGTCGCGAGTACCTTGGAAGTTGGCGATGAAGCGGGTGCGCATCTGGTCCCAGGAAGAGATCATGCCTGGAGCCAGATTCAGGAGCCAGGTGCGAGCTCCTTCCTTGAGCGCCATGGGGAACCAGTTCGCCATGATCTTTTCGTCCCCGCTGGCAACTTCGATGCCCAGCTCATAGAGCTGGAGGAACTCTGCAGGGTCAGTCATGCCATCATAACGAGGAGGCAGGTCTGGCTTGAATTTGCCGGGCCACGCGACGCTACGCAGCTCGGTGGTGTAGGCACGGCAGCCTGCGGTGGCCACGACAGGCCTTGGCTGGTGGAGAGCTTGGTCTTGAGGGTCCCCACGTGCTGCAGCTAGGAGCAGTGCGGGGTCTTGGCGTGCCGGAGCTGGAGTAGGGAGCGCCCGGGCAGCCCCTTGTGGGCGTGGGATCTCTTGGCAGCTCCGTTCTTGCTGCGCTGGCGCCTGACGGGGCGGGTTCCGCCCAAGGGCCACGCGCCTTGGAGCCATGGCGTCTTCTTGGAGAGGAGGCGGCTGGTACGCCTCCAGGGCTTCGTTGCCCGCACGGGGCGGGGTGCGGCGCAGCGGAATGGACGACGCGGACGAGCCCCCTGCGGTGCGGACAAGCTCGACGACGCGGTCGAGCCACTCCTCATAGACGTCGTCGACAGGACGGTAGCGCAGGAGCTCATTTGCCGCAAGGAGCGCAGCTCGAGCCTCCAAGGGTGCGCGGAGCGCGCGGGATGAAGAACCAGCTGGTGCGAGCGATGGAGTAGCGGTGTGGCCGTCCTGCCGCACGGAGGGATGCTGAGATGATGCTTCCTGCTTGCCCCCTGCCGGGCCGGTGGCGGAGTTGACGGCGGGCGACGGGGAACGACGAGGGCGTCCGCCGACGGGCACCGTCTGGGCGACGCGAGAGGCAATGGCGGCCCGGCGCTCGGCGTGAGCCCGACGAGCGTCAGACATGGATGCGACAGTCGGAGGAGAACCAGGCGGCAGACGACGAATTCCGGCGCACCCCTACCTGGCGTGCCAAATGTCGGATTTCGGGTTCCGGCAGACCCTTAAGGTTCGAACACTAGGGTGCGCACGGAGATTATGCCTTGTACCTCCCCGCCTCACAAGGATCTAAGCTACTCAAAGAACTGCACAAGGGACACAAGATTTATACTGGTTCGGGCCACCGTTGTGGTGTAATAATCTACTCCAGTGTGTGGTTGGTGGATTGCCTCCTGGGGCTGATGATGATGAACAATACCAGGAAGAACAGCCTCGCGAGGGTCTGTTCTTGACTGGGGCGATGAACTGCTAGGAGTAGTTCAGCCACCCCTCTCTTTCTCTCTGTCTCTTACTCTTAGTAGCCAACCGAACCAAAAGCTCGACCCCCTGCTACGTGGGCGGCTCGCCCTATTTATAGAGGCCCTGGTCCTCTTCCCAAATATTGAGCGGGAAGGGAGCCAACAATGGCGGGCTAATTTGAAGGGGGACAGCAAGTATCAACTACCCTAACAAAAGCAGTCTTCGCCTGCGCAAAGCTCTGGTGATGACGCCGTCTTGGGCTCCACGGTGACCTCCGTCTCGTAGTCCTCCTGGTCTTGGTCTCGTTGCACCGAAACGGCAACCTTTGCCTGATACCTCGGTACTCCATGGCTGCGCTTGCCCCCTTTGCACCAAAGAGGAAAGAAGGACGCTGCGCGCACTGGCACCCGCCTGGCGCCCTGAGTCGTCATGGCTTGCGTCATGGGCACCTCGCGAGGTACCCCGCCTTGATCTCTCCGCCTCCTCGCGAGCCAGCCCGACAAGACTGTGCCTAAGGAAGCTCCGTGTCGTCCACCTCGCGAGGCTTGGCCCCTCGCGAGGGTCTTGAGTCTTGTGCTGATGAAGATGGGCCATGCTGGGCCTCTTTCGAGCCACGCCGCAGGCCGCAGGCAGGCAAGTCTGGGGACCCCTGTTCCCAGAACGCCGACAATAGTTTCATGCAATATGATAAAAAAACCATCTTGTTATCCTCGATGGCAACGATACAATACGTGCCTTGCTGCCCTTCTGTCACTGGGAAAGGACACCACAAGATCGAACCCAAAGCTAAGCACTTCTCCCATGGCAAGAACAACCAATCTAGTAGGCCAAAATAAACTGATAATTCGAAGAGACTTGCAAACATAACCAATCATACATAAAAGAATTCAGAGAAGATTCAAATATTATTCATAGATAGACTTGATCATAAACCCACAATTCATCGGTCTCAACAAACACACGGCAAAAAGAAGATTACATCGAATAGATCTCCACGAGAGAGGGGAGAACATTGTATTGAGATCCAAAAGGAGAGAAGAAGCCATCTAGCTACTAACTATGGACCCGTAGGTCTGAAGTAAACTACTCACACTTCATCGGAAGGGCTTGGATAATGATGTAGAAGCCCTCCATGATCGATGCCCCCCTCCAGTGGAGCTCCGGAACAGGCCCCAAGATGGGATCTCATGGATACAGAAAGTTGTGGCGGTGGAACTAGGTTTTTGGGTCCGTCATTGATCGTTTGGGCATATGTGGATATATATGGGAGGAAGAAATATGTCGGTGGAGCAATAGGGGGCCCACGAGGGTGGGGCGCGCGCCTGGTAGGGTAGGGCGCGTCCCCCTACCTCGTGGCCTCCTGTTATGTGCCTTGACGTAGGGTCCAAGTCTCCTGAGTTGTATTCGGTGAGAAAATCACGTTCCCGAAGGTTTCATTCCGTTTGGACTTTGTTTGATATTCCTTTTCTTCGAAACCCTAAAACGGGCAAAAAACAACAATTCTGGGCTGGGCCTCCGGTTAATATGTTAGTCCCAAAAATAATATAAAAGTGGATAATAAAGCACAATAATGTCCAAAACAGTAGATAATATAGCATGGAACAATCAAAAATTATAGATACGTTGGAGACGTATCAAGCATCCCCAAGCTTAATTCCTGCTCATCCTTGAGTAGGTAAATGATAAAAACAGAATTTTTGATGCGGAGTGCTACTTGGCATAATTTCGATGTAAATCTTCTTAATTGTGGTATGAATATTCAGATTCAAAAGATTCAAGACAAAAGTTCATGTTGACATAAAAATAATAATACTTCAAGCATACTAACAAAGCAATTATGTCTTCTCAAAATAACATGGCCAAAGAAAGCTATCCCTACAAAATCATATAGTCTGGCTATGCTCTATCTTCACCACACAAAGTATTTAAATCATGCACAACCCCGATGACAAGCCAAGCAATTGTTTCATACTTTTGATATTTTCAAAACTTTTCCGATCTTCACGCAATACATGAGCGTGAGCCATGGATATAGCACCATATGTGGAATAGAATGGTGGTTGTGGAGAAGACAAAAAGGGAGAAGATACTCTCACATCAACTAGGCTTATCAACGGGCTATGGAGATGCCCATCAATAGATATCAATGTGAGTGAGTAGGGATTGCCATGCAACGGATGTACTAGAGCTATAAGTATATGAAAGCTCAACAAAAGAAACTAAGTGGGTGTGCATCCAACTCGCTTGCTCACGAAGACCTAAGGCATTTTGAGGAAGCCCATCATTGGGATATACAAGGCAAGTTCTATAATGAAAAATTCCCACTAGTATATGAAAGTGACAGAATGAGAGACTCTCTATCATGAATATCATGGTGCTACTTTGAAGAACAAGTGTGGTAAAAGGACAGTAACATTGTCCCTTCTCTCTTTTTCTCTCATTTTTTTTGTTTGGGCCTTCTCTTTTTTATGGCCTCTTTTTTTTCGTCCGGAGTCTCATCCCGACTTGTGGGGGAATCATAGTCTCCATCATCCTTTCCTCACTTGGGACAAAGCTCTAAAAATGATGATCATCACACTTTTTATTTTTCTTACAACTCAACAATTACAACTCAATACTTAGAACAAAATATGACTCTATATAAATGCCTCCGGCAGTGTACCAGGATATGCAATGAATCAAGAGTGACATGTATGAAAGAATTATGAATGGTTACTTTGCCACAAATACGATGTCAACTACATGATCATGCTAGCAATATGACAATGATGGAGTGTGTCATAATGAACGGAACGGTGGAAAGTTGCATGGAATATATCTCGGAATGGCTATGGAAATGCCATGATAGGTAGGTATGGTGGCTGTTTTGAGGAAGGTATTTGGTGGGTGTATGATACCAGTGAAAAGTCCGCGGTATTAGAGAGGCTAGCAATGGTGGAAGGAATAAAAGTGTGTATAATCCATGGACACAACATTAGTCAGAAAGAATGCATATACTTATTGCAAAAATCTAGAAGTTAGCAAAGCAAAGTATTACGCGCATGCTCCTAGGGGGATAGATTGGTAGGAAAAGACCATCGCTCGTCCCCAACCGCCACTCATAAGGAAGACAATCAATAAATAAATCATGCTCCGACTTCGTCACATAACGGTTCAGCATACGTTCATGCTATGGGAATCACAAACTTTAACACAAGCATTTCTCAAATTGACAACTACTTAAGTAGCATGACTCTAATATGACCATCCTCATATCTCAAAACAATTATCAAGCATCAATTTTTTTCTTAGTATTCAATGCACTCAAAAGAAAGTTTTACAAATCTTGAATACCAAGCATATTATTATTAAGCAAATTACCATCCTATTAAGACTCTCAAAATAATCTAAGTGAAGCATGAGAGATCAATAGTTTCTATAAAATAAATCCACCACCGTGCTCTAAAAGATATAAGTGAAGCACTAGAGCAAAATTATATAACTCAAAAGATATAAGTGAAGCACATAGAGTATTCTATCAAATTCCAAATTATGTATGGCTCTCTCAAAAGGTGTGTACAGCAAGGATGATTGTGGTAGACTAACAAGCAAAGACTCAAATTATAAAAGATGCTCCAAGCAAAACACATATCATGTGGTGAATAAAAATATAGCTCCAAGTAAAGTTACCGATAGAAGTAGACGAAAGAGGGGATGCCTTCCGAGGCATCCCCAAGATTTGGCTTTTAGGTGTCCTTAGATTATCTTGGGGGTGCCATGGGCATCCCCAAGCTTAGGCTCTTTCCACTCCTTGTTCCATAATCCATCAAATCTTTACCCAAAACTTGAAAACTTCACAACACAAAACTTAAAGTAGATAACTCGTGAGCTCTGTTAGCGAAAGAAAACAAAAGACCACTTCAAGGTACTGTAATGAACTCATTATTTATTTATATGGGTGTTATAACTACTGTATTCCAACTTCTCTATGGATTATAAACTATTTTACTAGCCTTAGATTCATCAAAATAAGCAAACAACACACGAAAAACAGAATCTGTCAAAAACAGAACAGTCTGTAGTAATCTGTAGCTAGCGCAAGATCTGGAACCCCAAAAATTCTAAAATAAATTTCTGGACTTGAGGAATTTATCTATTAATGATCTGCAAAAATAATTAACTAAATATCACTCTCCAAATAAAAATGACAGCAGTTCTCGTGAGCGCTAAAGTTTCTGTTTTTTACAGCAAGTTCAACAAGACTTTCCCCAAGTCTTCCCAACGGTTCTACTTGGCACAAACACTAATTAAACACAAAAAACACAACCAAAAAAGAGGCTAGATAATTTATTTATTACTAAATAGGATCAAAAAGCAAGGAATAAAAATAAAATTGGGTTGCCTCCCAACAAGCGCTATCGTTTAATGCCCCTAGCTAGGCATAACAAGCAAGAATAGATCTAGGTATTGCCATCTTTGGTAGGCAATTCTTCAATGAGGCATCTATCTCCCTTAGGAATTTATTTCTTTCTAGTGATTATCAAAATCTTAGTCACAAGACCGAAAAATTCATTTGTAGCAATTGGTTCCTTAATGATAGCAAAAATATTGGGATGGATACTTAGAGATTTAAGATCCGCAGTTTCCTTACTAGATGATTCAACCTTATTTTTAGGAACATACATAAGCTTGGAAATTTTAGTAGGAGGACTTGGAGTATTATTTACGGAAGAAAAGGCGGTTCCCAAGTTCGTAATGATACCCTCAAGTTTATCGATTCTAGTAGAATCTAAGTTTATTTTCTCATTAACTATGGGTTCCTTTTCCTTAATATTTTTCAAAGTCATTCCTACCTTAGATCCATATTGGGTAATTTGATTGTGGATCTTTTTATCTAGATTTTAAATTAATTCAATTGTAGAAACTTTATTTTCATTAGTTTCAAGTCTTTGCATAACATGCTCCAAAGTTAACATAGTTCCATTAACCAAAAGAGGTGGTGAGCCAAATAAATCTAACATAGCACTATAAGAATCAAAAGTATGGCTACCCAAGAAATTCCCTCCGGTAATGGTATCAAGGATATATCTATACCAAGGACTAGCACCTACATAAAAATTGCAGAGAAGAACTGAAGTAGATTGCTTCCTGGTAGATCTATTTTGAGCATTGCAAATTCTATACCAAGCATCTTTTAGATTTTCTCCCTCCCTTTGTTTAAAATTTAGAACTTCATTCTCGGGAGACAACGGAGAAGATATGAGACTATCCATGACGACAAGTGAGCAAACTAACACACAAGCAAACAAAAAAGCAAACGGGCAAAAAGAGGCAAATAGAGAGGGAGGAGGGAGGATAGAGAGAGAGAGGGCGAATTAAATGGCAATGGTGAATTGGGGGGGAGGAAAACGAGAGGCAAATGGAAAATAATGTAATGCGGGAGATAGGGATTGTGATGGGTACTTGGTATGTTGACTTTTGCGCAGACTCCCCGGCAACGGCGCCAGAAATGGCTCGTTGTTGCGAGTCAAATCTTGACTTGCGCGAACCTCCCCGGCAATGGCGTCAGAAATTCTTCTTGCTACCTCTTGAGCACTGCATTGGATTTCCCCGAAGAGGAGAGGATGATGCAACAATGTAGCGTAAGTATTTCCCTCAGTTTTTGAGAACCAAGGTATCAATGCAGTAGGAGGCTATGCATGAGTCCCTCGTACCTACACAAAACAATAGCTCAACGCAACCAACGCGCTTAGGGGTTATCAATCCCTTCACGGTCACTTACGAAAGTGAGATCTGGTAGAGATGATAAATAATATTTTTGGTATTTTTGGTATAGAGATGCAAAGTAAAAAGTAAAAGCAAAGCAATAATAAAGTGATGGAGATTAATATGATGAGAAAGAGACCCGGGGGCCATGGGTTTCACTAGTGGCTTCTCTCAAGGGCATAAGTATTCTACGGTGGGTGAACAAATTAATGTTGAGCAATTAACAGAATTGAGCATAGTTATGAGAATATCTAGGTATGATCATGTATATAGGCATCATGTCCGAGACAAGTAGACCGACTCCTGCCTGCATCTACTACTATTACTCCACTGATCGACCGCTATCCACCATGCATCTAGAGTATTAAGTTAAAAACAGAGTAACGCCTTAAGCAAGATGATATGATGTAGAGGGATAGTTTCATGCAATATAATAAAAACCCCATCTTGTTATCCTCGATGGCAACGATACAATACGTGCCTTGCTGCCCCTTCTGTCACTGGGAAAGGACACCGCAAGATCGAACCCAGAGCTAAGCACTTCTCCCATGGCAAGAACAACCAATCTAGTAGGCCAAACTAAACTGATAATTCAAAGAGACTTGCAAAGATAACCAATCATACATAAAAGAATTCAGAGAAGATTCAAATATTATTCATAGATAGACTTGATCATAAACCCACAATTCACCGGTCTCAACAAACACACCGCAAAAAGAAGATTACATCGAATAGATCTCCACGAGAGAGGGGGAGAACATTGTATTGAGATCCAAAAAGAGAGAAGAAGCCATCTAGCTACTAACTATGGACCCATAGGTCTGAAGTAAATTACTCACACTTCATCGGAAGGGCTTGGATGATGATGTAGAAGCCCTCCGTGATCGATGCCCCCTCCGGCGGAGCTCCGGAACAGGCCCCAAGATGGGATCTCGTGGATACAGAAAGTTGCGGCGGTGGAATTAGGTTTTGGCTCCGTCCTGGATCGTTTGGGGGTACGTGGATATATATAGGAGTAAGAAGTACGTCGGTGGAGCAACAGGGGGCCCACGAGGGTGGGGGCGCGCCTGGTAGGGTAGGGCGCGCCCCCTACCTCGTGGCCTCCTGTTACGTGCCTTGACGTAGGGTCCAAGTCTCCTGAGTTGTATTCGGTGAGAAAATCACGTTCCCGAAGGTTTCATTCCGTTTGGACTCCGTTTGATATTCCTTTTCTCCGAAACCCTAAAACAGGCAAAAAACAGCAATTCTGGGCTGGGCCTCCGGTTAATAGGTTAGTCCCAAAAATAATATAAAAGTGGATAATAAAGCCCAATAATGTCCAAAACAGTAGATAATATAACATTGAGCAATCAACAATTATAGATACGTTGGAGACGTATCATATATTTGCTGGGCTTCTTTTAATAACTCGCTAGGAAGATTGACCCGGCCCCTTTTGGGCGGGTCATACCTGGTAGTCATATTCCCAACATTAGGCCCCAAGTTGATTTGAACTTTGTTCTTGGAATCTCCAACACTTAGACGAAATCCATCTTCTGTTATTTTGTTAAAAGCCTTGTAACCCGCCATGACGTCATCTTCAGAAAATTTGTAAAACCACCATGACGTCATCTTCAACGGATCTTTATCTTAAACGTCTTCCGAAAATCGAGGCGTCCATTTAGCTGGATAATCATCACTTCAGTCTTCCTCGATTTTCGCGCCTGCCTATTCACTTATCCCCTTATAAATAGGCGGGGCCAGCTCTTCCTCTATCTTCTTCCTCCTTCCTTCTTCTCGCCTCCTCTCTGCCTCTCGAGCTCCGCCGCCGCCGTAGCGCTCACCATTGCCCTCAACGTCGGCCGTTGCATCACCTTGAGCTCGTCCAGAGAACCGCGGTGATTCTTCGCAGTAGATCTGCATTTGTAAGTTCCTACCTTTCCACGCACTTAGATCTGTATTAAGGTTGCGAGTTCATCGGTGTTCTTCGCTGTTCATCACAGGTCTTCTTGTAGTTTCTTATCCGTACCCTCCTTTGATCTAAAAGAAGTATAGAACATATGTGGTAGTGGTTTCACATCCATTTTAGATGTTAGCAGATCCCTTCCTCTGATAGAAATGCCTCTTTAGAGCTGACGAACTCCTTTGCGCTCGTTTCTTAGGTCTAAATTTATTTTTCTTTTGTGAACCATTTTGATCTAGAATAATAGCAACAGCTCGAGAAACTTGTTTGTCTCAACACTTTAGACAATTCTGTTTCTGGCATCCTTCAAATATATTTAGTCATGGCGGCTTATGATGCCGACTCACTTTTCCTTTATATGTCATTAGCCATTGCTTAAGCCGCCATTACTCATCTTTACTATAATCATGAACCTGTAACTCCACCAATAAATTGAACCGGCAAATTGCTTTCTTTTCAGCTTGCCCTTTTTCATCATGTCGTCAAAAGCGCCAATAGTCTGCAACTGGGTCCCCTCCACAGTTACTGAAGATAACTTGAAAGAATTTGTCACCATTGGATTTTTGCCAGAGAAAAACATTATGTCTTATCGTGCTCCTGACCCGGACGAGGAACGGACTAATCCCAAAGACGGTGAAGTTATTGTCTTCACTGACCACAGGAATCAGGGTTTTTCACCACCTGGATCACAGTTCTTCAGAGACGTTCTTCATTTTTTCAAACTTCACCCACAAGATCTTGGACCCAATTCCATATCCAACATCTGCAATTTTCAAATTCTCTGTGAGGTGTATCTTCAAGAGGAACCGACTGTGGAACTCTTCAGAGAGTACTTTTATTTGAACCGCCAGAATGAATGTACCAACGGCCCTAGCTTGGAACTCGGCAGAATCTCGATTCAACGCCGACAAGGTGACGTCTTTCCTTTAGTGGTCTTGCCAAGCCATCCCTAAGATTGGAATCAAACCTGGTTCTACTTTCAAGACATATCACCAGCCGATGAAAAACCACTTCCGGGTCATCGCGCGGATCGTCTTGATTCCAAGTTTATGCTCCCTAACAAGCTTACTCCTATTGAACTCAAGAAGCTTATCCCATCTATCAAAAAGATTCAAGCTTTATTGGGAAACGGCTTAACTGGACTTGATCTGATCCATTGCTGGATCGCGTGGCGGGTCATCCCTCTAAGCCGCCGATCCAAATTGATGTATGAATATGGCGGAGGCCCAGATGACTCTCTGCATCACAGCTTTGTACAACTAACTGAAGAAGACATTGTTGCGATGTCAACCATCCTCATGAATGGAAAATACGAGGACTGCAGCAAGGTTGGATTAAACCCCTTCTGCAAACTTAACCCGGCACTAGAGGTGAACCCCCTTGACCTCCTTTTTGTTTTCCTTAGTACTTAAATATTTGCATAGCTTTTTAACCTGTTTATTTGCTTACAGGACAAATCTGTTTTCTAGAAAGCCAAGTATGATCATGAAGCTGCCAAGAAGGCTAGAGCCGCTGCCATGGCCGCCAGAAAAACGACCCGAAAGCCCAAGAAGAAGAAGACTGCATCTGACTTATTCCACCTGGATGATGCTTCTAAGTTGGAGGTAGCCCTTGACTCCCTTGGCCAGTTTTTAACTACCTTATTGACACTGACTATTGCCAGGATGACACAGGGGCCAGCCAGGCCGTGGAAGAAGAGGTAACTATTTCCTCCGACTCAGCCCCTTTGCCAAGACAGAAACTTCGACTGGTAACCCGAAAAGTAAGGTTTTCGCACCCTTTGTGTCGGTGTCAAAACCGGCGGATCTCGGGTAGGGGGTCCCGAACTGTGCGTCTAGGCCGGATGGTAACAGGAGGCAAGGGACATGAAGTTTTACCCAGGTTCGGGCCCTCTTGATGGAGGTAAAACCCTACGTCATGCTTGATTAATATTGATGATATGGGTAGTACAAGAGTAGATCTACCACGAGATCGGAGAGGCTAAACCCTAGAGGCTAGCCTATGGTATGATTGTTGTTCTTTATGTTGTCCTACGGACTAAAACCCTCCGGTTTATATAGATACCGGAGAGGGTTACAAAGTCGGTTACAATGGTAGGAGATCTACATATCTGTATCGCCAAGCTTGCCTTCCACGCCAAGGAAAGTCCCTTCCGGACACGGGACGAAGTCTTCAATCTTGTATCTTCATAGTCCAGGAGTCCGGCTAAAGGTATAGTCCGGCCATCCGGACACCCCCTAATCCAGGACTCCCTCAGTAGCCCCTGAACCAGGCTTGAATGACGACGAGTCCGGCGCGCAGATTGTCTTCGGCATTGCAAGGCGGGTTCCTCCTCCAAGTACTTCATAGAAGATATTGAACACAAAGATAGTGTCCGGCTGTGCAAAATAAGTTTCCACATATTGCCATGGAGAGAATAATATTTACACAAATCTAATCTGCTGACGTATTCCGTAGTGTGACATGGCACCATGGCCAAGCCTTTATTCGAATCGTTTTATTGTCCCACCTCAGCGTGTCATGCGAGGCGTTTTCCTTGGCACGTCTCGTCGAAGCAGAGATCGTGTCCGCTTATTCCGGGATTCTCATCAATACAGGCGTGGGTAACCCAACCGCTTCTAGGACTCCTAGACTATAGGCAAGTCCAAACGGCCACGGAGAGGACGCTTGATATTCACCCTCTTTATAAAGGGACAAGGCTTTTACTCTTTTCCCTCTCGTGCTCAATCGAATCCTTCCCCCACCTCAAGCTCAAACACCCAAAGTTCAGGTCAGGTGCTCCGAACCTTCAATCATGTCCGGATCTAGCCTTCAAGGCCGATGGGTGCCTTCCACTGTCACGGAAGAAGACATCAAAAAGTTGAGGGAGGCCAGATATCTGACCGCTGAGGTTTTGCATCGGCTGCCTGCCCGAGGGCAGGACGTCCCCTCCCCCGAACCCAACGAGAACGTCGTGTTCGTCTCCCACTTCCTCCGAGGTCTAGGACTTGCTCTGGATCCTTTCGTCAGGGGTTTGATGTTTTATTACGGGCTAGATTTCCATGATCTAGCTCCGGACTCCTTTCTTCATATCATGACATTTATTGTCGTGTGTGAGGCCTTCCTCCGGGTTACCCCTCAATTTGGCCTGTGGCTCAAGACCTTTGAAGTAAAGCCGAAGATGATCGAGGGGCAACATGCAGTGTGTGGAGGTGCCTCAATACGCAAGATGACGGGAGCTCCATGGCCCAAAGGTTCCATTCCAGAGGTGTCTGGATTGTGGCAACAGGAGTGGTTCTACATCACGGCTCCTAGAAGTGCCAAGTGGGCGGCCGCCCCTGTCTTCTGCTTGGGCCCTCCACCATAGCTGATGTCATGGATCCGCAGAGGTCTGAGCTGGGGTCCAGCCAAGGACGTGCCTATACTGCAAAGCCGCATTCGAGATCTCTTCAATGGAGATTTTAGTTTGGTTGCCGTAATACAAGTTATGCTGGTTCGTCAAGTCCAGCCTTGCAAATGCTGGCCCCTTCGCTTGTGGGAGTTGAATCCCGAGGGACCGCGTGTCATTCATAATTTCCTCGGCCTGACGCACGATGAGATGTACAAGTCATTCTTTGGACCTCAGGTAGAGTGTCCGGAAATCACCGAGGACGTGGGCCTGAGCAGTAACCGCGCCGCCGAACAGGTAAGGAATCTTCCAGCAAAACATACTATCTCTCATTAGTTACGAAGTTATTTCCTAGAGTTCGCTTTTTGACCAAGACTGGCTAACAAAGGCGAAGTTGATTCGGTGTTCGCCCCCCCTCCCTGAGGGTTTGGACAATCCGGTATTGGAAAAGATGCTCCAGGTCGCACCTTGCCCGGAGCCCTTGAAGGAAGATACTGGGGAGGATAATACGGGCAGACGCGGGCCCCCAACGCTGCCCATTCTAACCGAGGGAGCGAGCGTCTCCATGAAGGAAGACGATCGGAGGAAGAAAAGGATTGCGCCCGGGGATTCGGAAGCCGAAGCTTCCAAACGGGAGAAGAAGTCTCCCACAGAGGGTCTTACCTTGGGGGGGTGCTTTTGCCGCACAAAGTCCGCGGGGGAATCAATTCTCCAGCGAGTCGTAAGTGACCCGAAATACTTTAATAGCACAGGTATGCCATCTTTTTCTTCTGAGAAAATAAGCACCGCATATATCTTTGTAGTTCGGGCCTTAGCCCCTCTCAAATGAGCTCGTCTTCGGGGGATCTTCTTCCAGAGATGATGGAGAGCGAAACAACTCCTCCGGACTCCTCCGCTCCAGAAGCGGGCGACCCCGACGTGTCGTCGCGGAGGGCCTCTCCGAGTCCGGCGAGGCCAGAAGATAATCCCATTAACCCCCGAAGCTCCCAGTGTCCGGCTCCAAAAGAGAGCAGACAAAAGAGTCCAGCACCGTCTGGTGTGCGATCGGATGTCCTGAGGGAGTTGGTGGGGCGAGCGGCCATCTCAGATGAACACCGTATGCTGATGAATATGGTGATGGAGAGAATCTCGTCCGCCAAAAGCGGATTGCATGAAGCTTTTATGAGTCTACTGACAGGCTTTGAGGTACATAAAATAATGTATGATAGTCCTGCACATGCTAGGTGTGCCCTGTGTAGATAGTAGCCCCTGAGACTCTGGTTGTCGTTGAAAACGACGACGAACAGAGGATCATATTCCCAGGTAATAACCATGTGAAAGTGCAACTATCCCTAGGTGGTTTTGGTAATTCATAACAACATATAGCTCATTGAGCTAATGCTATTCCAAGATGATTATTTCAGGAAAGCTCAATGATTGGCATGGCATGGATGTGAAAGTGGAACCCTCAAAATGCTAAGGACAAAGAATTGGCTCAAGCTCAAAAGTTCAAGACTCTTCATTTTATATTTTAGTGATCCAAGATCACATTGAGTCTTTAGGAAAAGCCAATACTATTAAGGAGGGATGAGGTGTTGCTTAATGAACCTCTTGCCTTATGTGCTTAGTGATATGCTCCAAAATCCTCAACCACCTTTCCATATCCACAAATGACCTAAACCCTAAGCCAAACTCGGTCATACCGATTCTGTCAATCCGGCGCCACCGAGTTTCACTTGTCATTTGCCACTGCCAAACCCTAGCAATTCGGTCCTACCGATTAGGATCTCGGTCCCACCGAGATCGGCTTGCAAACTCTCTGTTTCCCTTTCGTAACTTTTCGGTCTCACCGAAAGAGCGAATCGGTCCCACCAAGAATGCAAGGTAAACTCTATGTTTCCTTCTTGTAACTTTTCGGTCTCACCGAAAGAGCAAGTCGGTCCCACCTAGTTTGCCTGACCAACTCTCCGGTTAGCTAATTGCCGAACTCGGTCTCACCGAGTTTGTGCGATCGGTCTCACCGAGATTACGTCATGCCCAAACCCTAACCGAATCGGTCCTACCGAGTTGCATCTCAGTCCCACCGAAATTCCTAACGGTCACTAGGTTTACTATTTTGGTCAGACCGAGTTTTCTGATTCGGTCCCACCAAGATTGGTAGATTGTGTGTAACGGTTGGATTTTGTGTGGAGGCTATAAATACCCCTCCACCACCTCTTCATTCAAAGAGAGAGCCATCAGAACACATACATCATTCCTACTCATATGTTCTGAGAAAGAACCACCTACTCATGTGTTGAGACCAAGATATTCCATTCCTACCATATGAATCTTGATCTCTAGCTTTCCCCAAGTTGCTTTCCACTCAAATCTTCTTTCCACCAGATCCAAATCCTATGAGAGAGAGTTGAGTGTTGGGGAGACTATCATTTGAAGCACAAGAGCAAGGAGTTCATCATCAACACACCATTTGTTACTTCTTGGAGAGTGGTGTCTCCTAGATTGGCTAGGTGTCACTTGGGAGCCTCTGACAAGATTGTGGAGTTGAACCAAGGAGTTTGTAAGGGCAAGGAGATCGCCTACTTCATGAAGATCTACCGCTAATGAGGCAAGTCCTTCGTGGGCGATGGTCATGGTGGAATAGACAAGGTTGCTTCTTCGTGGACCCTTCGTGGGTGGAGCCCTCCGTGGACTCGCGCAACTGTTACCCTCCGTGGGTTGAAGTCTCCATCAACGTGGATGTAGGATAGCACCACCTATCCGAACCATGGGAAAACATCCGTGTCTCCAATTGCGTTTGAATCCTCCAAACCCTTACCTTTACATTCTTGCAAGTTGCATGCTTTACTTTCCGCTGCCAATAAACTCTTTGCATGCTTGCTTGAATTATGTGATGATTGCTTGACTTTCTCTAAGATAGCTAAAATCTGCCAAGAACTAAAATTGGGAAAAGGCTAAGTTTTTAATTGGTCAAGTAGTCTAATCACCCCCCTCTAGACATACTTTCGATCCTACAAGTGGTATCAGAACTTTGGTCTCCATTTGCCTTAATCTCCATAGCTTTTGGTGGTCATAGCCTTGGTTTCACAACCTAGGAGAGTATGGCGTCTAGCGAGGGAAATTATCACTGTAGAGGTCCTTACTTTGATGGCACTAATTTTGCTAGTTGGAAGCATAAAATGAAAATGCATATTCTTGGACATAACCCCGCCGTATGGGCTATTGTTTGTGTTGGTTTGCAAGGTGAGTTCTTTGATGGGAGAGAACCAAACCGTGAAGCTACCGCGGATGAGCTGAAGATGTTGCAATACAATGCTCAAGCTTGTGATATTCTCTTCAGCGGATTGTGCCCCGAAGAATTCAACAAAATCAGCCGCCTTGAGAATGGAAAGGAAATTTGGGATACTTTGATTGATATGCACGAAGGTACCGACTCCGTCAAGGAATCCAAGTTGGATGTGCTCCAAAGTCAACTTGACAAGTTCAAGATGAAGGATGGTGCAGGTGTCGCTGAAATGTACTCTAGGCTTGCTCTCATCACAAATGAGATTGCCGGCTTAGGAAGTGAAGAGATGACCGATAGATTCATCATCAAGAAGATCCCGAAGAGCCTTGGATGGGAAATATGATACCGTGTGCACATTAATCCAAATGATGCCCAACTACAAAGATCTCAAGCCAACGGAAGTAATTGGAAGGATTGTTGCTCATGAGATGTCACTCAAGGATAATGAGGAACTTCACAATAAATCAAGTGGTGCCTACAAAGCGTCATGTGAAGTCCCCACATCATCAAGTGAGAAACAAAACTTCAATGAAGAATTGAGCTTAATGGTGAAGAACTTCAACAAGTTCTACAAGAGTAGAAACAAAGATAGAAGCTTCAAGTCAAGGTCCTACAATGACAAAAGATCTTCTAGTCGAGAGCAAAACTGCTATAATTGTGGAAGACCCGGACACTATTCCAATGAGTGTACGGCTCCCTACAAGAGAAGAGAAGATTCTCCAAAAAGAAGAAGCAAAGAATCTCCACCAAGAGAGAGAAGGAGTAGAGATGATCGTTATGAACGAAGATACTCACGGAGAAGCAAGGATTCAGGAAGGAAGGAAAAATCATCAAGGAGCTATACAAAATGAAGACATCAAGCTCATGTTGGTGAATGGGTATCCGGCTCCGACTCCGACAGCCACTCCGAGAGAAGTTATCACTCCGACTCCGAAGATACTCAAGATGAAGGTGTTGCCGGTCTAGCACTTGTGTCAACCAACTCCTACGACATATTTGACTCACCAAATGAAGGAATTGGAAGATGCTTCATGGCCAAAGGTCCTAAGGTAACACACCCCGAGTATGTTGACTTTAATAGTGATGAAGATGACTTGTTAGGTGATGATGATTTGCTTGTTGACAACTCTAGTGATGAGTACTATGATGAAACATCAATTAATCATGCTAAAATGAATGACAATGATAAGGAGAAGATTGAGGCTCTAACTAAATAACCAAACACTCTTAAGTTAGCCCATGAAACTATCTTCGAAGATCATCGAGAACTTTTAAGAGATCATGAGAAACTACGCTTTGAAAATCTTAATCTTGAGCAAGAGCATGAGTTCTTAAAAGCAATCAATGATGATCTCCGCAAGAAAAGTTCTTCTCACATTGCCAAGTGTTTACTTTTATCCACTTACATGCCTCAAGTCAAGACTAGTAACAAGAATAAGAAAGATTCTTCCTCTAGTAGTAACAATGATCATGCTAAATCCAATATTGTTGCTTCTAGTAGTTCTCTTGATTCCACTAATGATTCTCTTAGCCAAGTTACACTTGAGCAAGAAAATAGCTTATTGAAGGGAATTATAGAGAAAGGTGTTTACAAGAGCCTTGCCGGAAGTAAGCAATTCGAGGAAATTGTGCGCAAACAAGGAATGCACCGGAAGAATCAAGGTGTTGGTTTTGAACGAAAGTTCAATGCCAATGGAGTTGAATGGGAAGAAGATCAATACCCCAAGACAAAGTTTGTTCCTCAACAAGAGAAGTATGACACTTCTTTCAAGGGGACACAAGCTCAAGATGATCTTCCACCACAAGACTACAAGCAAAAAGGCAAGGACAAGCTTCAAGAGGAGATTGATGCATTTGAAGAAGCTCCTAAGACCTTAGTCAAGTGGATTCCCAAGACTACTTCAAGTTCCACTACATCAAGTACGACTACAACTCCAAGGATTCCCATCAAGATGGTGTGGATCCAAAAGAAGAAGAACTAGAGAGTTCTTGAGGGTGACTCCGCCAACATACTTCACTCTTATCATTTTGGCAAGAACAAGTGCAATCAACTTCCACATCTTGCACTAGTTCAATGAGTCACAAACCCTCTTGTTAGTAAGACAAGGGACAAGGTAACCTAAAGTTTTCATGGACATCATCTTGTGTGTGCATCACTCTATGTCTATGGATATCCTTGTTTGTTCCTTGTGGGACTAACCCATGTAGGTATTGAAAGTGCAATTCACTCAAATGGATAGCTCCAAGTGATCTACATCAACATTGAGCATCCACATCTTCAACATCTACATGAAGTCATCATCGACAAAACCCAAGGTTAGTTCATCCCTCTTAGGGGGGATATCACATCTAGGGGGAGCTTTACTCTAAGACTTGAGCAAAAGCAACTCTAAAGATGTGAATACAACAATGCTTTATGTAAAAGTGGTAACCCCACTTGAGCTTAAACAATGAGTATGACCTATGATCAAGTGTTCTCACTTGACTCCTAAGTCAATATACTCATATATAGATGACCTAGTCATCGTAAATTGCTTGATAGATGCTAGAATTGGTTGTGCATGCTTTGCCACATATTTCATTTGCCATCTTATTGTGTGAGCATGTTGGTTGCATATTTTACTCATTCAAGGACATCCACTTGTTGTTTTGATTGTTTGGCTTTCCTCTTTTGCCAAGTGGATGGACAAGAATGCCTAAGAACCTCCTCTAGCTATCTTTGCTTTTCTCGTCTCAAACTCTATTCATGCTGCATCACAAAACTTGATCAAGTCAGATTCGAATCACTCTGTGTGAGGAGCGCTCGGAGTCCCCGATTCGTCATAGACTTAAACTTCCAAAACCTCTTTATGAATCTCGGTCTGACCGATACTCCATTTTCGGTCCTACCGAGTTCATTAAGTTGATCTAGGTTTTTGATCTCGGTGCAACCGATTTGAACTTTTCGGTCACACCGAGTTGCAATAACTACACACAGTTTTGCATCTCGGTGCCACCGAGTTGTTCCACTCGGTCACACCGACAGGGTCGGGCTATATATAGTGACGGGCAAAATTTTGGAAATTTCTCCGAAACCTCTTCGCCCGCGCGATAGCCTGCTCTGCCTTCGTGGTCTCCGGATCGTCTTCTCGCCGCCAGCAGCCTCCAGTCGCTGGTCTCCGCCGCCGTCAACGGAATTCTGCCCCGCCATTGCCGCCGTAGCGAGTCTCCACCGAACTAGGGTATGGACTCGATCTTTGTGCTATTCTTCACTCCGATTCCTAGCACATTGTGATCATTATGATTCTTGCCACGATTTAAACACTCCTATCCAGTCAATGATCTCGTAGATTAGGTTTAATTCGAAAATTTTAGGGTTAGGTTTCCGCCGAAACCATCTCGGACCCACCGAGTTGAAAAACTCGGTCCCACCGATCTGGCTTTTGCCATTGCACAAGTGAAACTCGGTCTGACCGAGAATAACTTATCGGTGCGACAGATTTTGGAATTCTGTGAAACCCTAGCAGTCTCGGTGCCACCGAACTATGACTCGGTCTGACCGAGTTCACCAGTTCTGGTGCCAAAACTGCTTCGGTGTCACCGAGTTTGAAAATCGGTAGATCCGAGATGCTTTCTGTGGAAAACTAAAACTAAGTTTTTGAATTAATCTTTTGCAAAAATCTCTGCTTTTTGTGATACTCATCCACTCTATCTTATCCATAATCTATTCACAGGGTCAGCAGTCAGTTTGCAACATGTCTGATCAAAGTGACAGCCAGAATGTGTCTGAGCAGCAAGTTGTGATGAGTGAGGGCACTAGCCCCTCAAGTTCTTCTGATGATGGCAGCAGGAGCACCCCCAGCAATCTGCCTAAGGCTGCCACATGTCAAAGGAAGAAGAGAACGTCTGATTCTGAGAATGAAGACTATGTGGCAGAGGAAGAGGCCACATCAAAGAGAGCTGAGCCAGCAGCAGGCACAAAGCCAGGCCTGAAAATCAAAAGGCCAGCAGGCAGACAGCCCATGTCAAAGGCTAGGGCTTCAACTGTGAAGCCTGCTCCCATTGAGCCCATTGCTGCTGAGGGCAAAAAGAGGAAGGAAAGGGTCAAGAAGACTGTAGCAAGAGTGCTTGGGAAGGCTTCCATCATGGTAGATGAGGAGGAAGAAGAAGAAGAGGTTGCTGCACCAGCACCCAAGGCAGCCAAACTCATGGGAGATGCTATAAAGTCAGGAACAGCTGCATCCAAGCCCAAGGAAGCACCTAAGGCTGCATCTAAGCCTAAGAGTGCACCAAAGAGGAACACACGAAGCATCCCAGCTGCAGAAAAGAACAAGGCCCCAATGCCTGAAGCTATCGAAGAAGAGGAAGAGAGTGTCCTTAGGAAGCTCAAGCCCAAGATCCCAGACCACAACGATGCTCATCCTGTGGCTGAGGATATGAAGCTCACGAGAGATTCAGGGCTCAGGAAATGAAGAGAAGCAGATCCGTATGCTTCTAGGAGAAGGACTGCCGTGGATTACAGATTTCATACAAAGGAGCAGCAAGATTTCTATGAGACTGTTTTGCTTGACAAGAAGCCAATCGTTTGTGACATGAGATGGGTCGACTGGACCTACATCAAGGACAATGAAGAGTACTACCCCGGTGTATTTGACAGCTTTAGTGCTTGTGGAGTTGCAAACTTTGTTGGGCAGAAGCTCACAAAGTGGAACGAGGAGCTGATCATGCAATTCTACTCCACAGCACACTTTTATCCGGATGGCAGGATCACATGGATGTCAGAGGGTACAAGGTACCAATCCACTGTGGAAGAATGGGCGAAGTTGATCAATGCCCCAGAGGAGCAAGCTGATGACTTGGACATTTATGCCAAGAAAAAGATGAATCACAACTCCATGTCCAACATGTACAAGGAGATCCCGAATGAAGCGCTTGACACGTTCAAGTTTGGCTCTGTGCACTATCTGCTCTCAGGATTGCCTACGATCAACTGGATCCTTAGGCACACCCTTCTGCCCAAATCTGGAGATCACAAGATGATCAGAGGTCACGCGATCAACTTGCTTCATGTCTTTGACGTGCCTCAGAAATTCAAGGTCATGAGTCTCATTGTGGAAACAATCAAGAGGACAGCTGCAGACCAGAAGAGGAGTTGTGGGTATGCCCCACAGATTCAGGAGCTCATCAACTCCAAGATGGGCACGGGCATGTATTTATTGGATAAGGAACACCTGCCCATCCGTCCAGATTTTGAGGATAACCAAGTGGTTATGACTGAGAATGAACCCTCATCTGCCCATGCTCAAGCTCAGAAGGAGAAGGCGAAGAAGGAGAAAGCTGCCAGGATGCCTACTCAAGCGGAGGCATCTGATTACTTCTTGAAGACCAAACAAGAGCAGCTCGGTTACCTGATAGCGTCCACCCTGCGTATTGAGCAAGGACTTGCCACCCTGACTCAGAACCAGGCGAGCCTAGAGAGGATCATGGAACAGAGGTTCTATGACATGGACATCAAGGTGACAGAAATACAGACCACCGTGGAGCAGCTTCAGGAGGACATGAATGAGAGGAGAGGCAGGACCACAACTGATGCTTTTGCGAGGGTGCCACGAGGTCCGAGGTCGTCTGCACTGGCAGTTGCTGACACCAGAGCCACAACGTCTGCACCAGCCACAGCCTCCGTTCCACCAGCTTCGGCATCCACCACAGCCTCAACTCCTACCACATCTACTGAAGGCTTTGTCCTTGGCGTGCTCCGGACTCCACCACCACCTGAAGATCAAGCCTGAGCGTCGACTTAGCACTATACATTCTCTAGGAACTTTTTGGTAACTTGTTGCCAAAGGGGGAGAAAATGTATAGATCATAGGCTTCGAGAGAGAGTGTTGCTTTTATTCTCTCTTGTTTTATTTGGTGGTTTTTCAAACTTTGTTTGCTTGCGTGTGCGATACTACGTCCTTATGTTCGTGAGACATCGATGATCAAGTGTTTGATCATAAGCTACACTTAATGGTTGCTTAATGCTTGCTTAAATATTATCATTCTATCTATTGTTTGTGATCATTCACTATTCTTGGTGATGAGTGCATGTATTTCAATCTTATCATTTTTGAGTGCTCCACCAAGACGTATGTGACATGGAAGAGTAACCCATGATTCTAACTCCTTGTGCATTTGCAGTCCAAAGCAAATTTTAAAACATGCACAAATTTAGGGGGAGCTCTTACTTGTCACATACTTCTCAAAGCGACGATATATTTCATGCTTATTATCATTTGTCGAAGCTTTGATCTATATGTTGTCATCAATTACCAAAAAGGGGGAGATTGAAAGTGCAACTATCCCTAGGTGGTTTTGGTAATTCATAACAACATATAGCTCATTGAGCTAATGCTATTCCAAGATGATTATTTCAGGAAAGCTCAATGATTGGCATGGCATGGATGTGAAAGTGGAACCCTCAAAATGCTAAGGACAAAGAATTGGCTCAAGCTCAAAAGTTCAAGACTCTTCATTTTATATTTTAGTGATCCAAGATCACATTGAGTCTTTAGGAAAAGCCAATACTATTAAGGAGGGATGAGGTGTTGCTTAATGAACCTCTTGCTTTATGTGCTTAGTGATATGCTCCAAAATCCTCAACCACCTTTCCATATACACAAATGACCTAAACCCTAAGCCAAACTCGGTCATACCGATTCTGTCAATCCGGCGCCACCGAGTTTCACTTGTCATTTGCCACTGCCAAACCCTAGCAATTCGGTCCTACCGATTAGGATCTCGGTCCCACCGAGATGGGCTTGCAAACTCTCTGTTTCCCTTTCGTAACTTTTCGGTCTCACCGAAAGAGCGAATCGGTCCCACCGAGAATGCAAGGTAAACTCTATGTTTTCTTCTTGTAACTTTTCGGTCTCACCGAAAGAGCAAGTCGGTCCCACCGAGTTTGCCTGACCAACTCTCTGGTTAGCTAATTGCCGAACTCAGTCTCACCAATTTTGTGCGATCAGTCTCACCGAGATTACGTTATGCCCAAACCCTAACCGAATCGGTCCTAGCGAGTTGCATCTCAGTCCCACCGAAATTCCTAACGGTCACTAGGTTTACTATTTCGGTCAGACCGAGTTTTCTGATTCGGTCCCACCGAGATTGGTAGATTGTGTGTAACGGTTGGATTTTGTGTGGAGGCTATAAATACCCCTCCACCACCTCTTCATTCGAAGAGAGAGCCATCAGAACACATACATCATTCCTACTCATATGTTCTGAGAAAGAACCACCTACTCATGTGTTGAGACCAAGATATTCCATTTCTACCATATGAATCTTGATCTCTAGCTTTCCCCAAGTTGCTTTCCACTCAAATCTTCTTTCCACCAGATCCAAATCATATGAGAGAGAGTTGAGTGTTGGGGAGACTATCATTTGAAGCACAAGAGCAAGGAGTTCATCATCAACACACCATTTGTTACTTCTTGGAGAGTGGTGTCTCCAAGATTGGCTAGGTGTCACTTGGGAGCCTCTGACAAGATTGTGGAGTTGAACCAAGGAGTTTGCAAGGGCAAGGAGATCGCCTACTTTGTGAAGATCTACCGCTAGTGAGGCAAGTCCTTCGTGGGCGATGGCCATGGTGGAATATACAAGGTTGCTTCTTCGTGGACCCTTTGTGGGTGGAGCCCTCCGTGGACTCGTGCAACCGTTACCCTCCGTGGGTTGAAGTCTCCATCAACGTGGATGTAGGATAGCACCACCTATCCGAACCACGGGAAAACATCCGTGTCTCCAATTGCGTTTGAATCCTCCAAACCCTTACCTTTACATTCTTGCAAGTTGCATGCTTTACTTTCCGCTGCCAATAAACTCTTTGCACGCTTGCTTGAATTATGTGATGATTGCTTGACTTGCTCTAAGATAGCTAAAATCTGCCAAGAACTAAAATTGGCAAAAGGCTAAGTTTTTAATTGGTCAAGTAGTCTAATCACCCCCCCCCCTCTAGACATACTTTCGATCCTACACCATGATGCCTCTATGTGCAGGTGATGGAAGCTCCGGTGGCTAGCCGGACTAGCGAGTTTGCCCATTTAAAACGGCAGTTGGATGCGGCAGACGCCGACATTGAGCTTGTTAACAATAGGCATGACGAGGCACAGGGTAAGTGTCATTATCTGGTAAGCACCACATTGTAAGAGCAGCATGATGCCAGTATCTTTAATATGTTGTGACTGCAGATGGAGCTGCCACTGTTGAAGCCTTGCGGGCAGAACTTGCCCGAGCCAAGGAACAAGCGAGGTTTGGTAATGCGGCTGCTTTGAAGGCGGCCGAAGAGTTGAAAGACGAGAAGGCCGCGCATGGCGAGAGCCAAGATAAGATGGCCAAGATGGCCATAGAATTAAAAGCCGCTGCTGACCATTGCCGGGTTCTTGAAAAGGAAAACCTAGCGAAGGCATCGAACCTTGAGAAGGCCGCTGCGACGAGAAAAGACATCCGCTCTGCTATGAGGGCGAAGAAGGAGGAGCTGCGGGAAGCCGGGGATATTGTAGCTAGGAAAGCCTTTATGTTGCGGAGGAAGTTTGGAGATCCACGGTATGCCCCTCTGGATCGGCTGTGGAGTTCGGAGGATGTGTATATGGATTTGGCGGCGAGCGCTGCCGATGCGGCCAAGTACTTCCAGGGTCAGACGGACCGTGAAGTGGACCAGCTGTTTTGGACACAATTCTATTCTCCCGAGCGTCCACTTTCATTGACTGACCAATTAGCCGAATGGGCCGAACTGAATAAGTTGTCCGGACTCGGCATGAGGTCTGTTGTGGATCAGCTATGGCCGAAAAGGCCAAAACCGAACAGCTATTTTAGCTTGGTGCAGCAGTTCCTTGACGTGGTGCCGTGCATTAATGCGATGAAGAGGTCGGCGTGCATAGAGGGCTCACGGATGGACTTTGTCCGTGTTAAAGCATACTGGGCGGAGATGGATGCTACCACTGTTGCAGCGCGGGATTCGGCCATAGGCCGAAAGGCTGCTGAGCACTACTTTGAAGAAGTTCTTGAGGGTGCTCGTTTGATAGAGACCCAGTGCTCAAAAAATATTATGTTTGAGTGATATGTAATCTCAGTGTAAGCGAAATGCTTTTATAAATTTTTATAAGGCTATTTTTATACTTTTGCCTGAAAGTAATATGATGCCTCCTGGGCGGCCGTTTATGTATACATGTGTATAACCTGAAAGATTGCAGCCGTCGGCTTCAACCCCCACGCATATAATGCGGAGGTGCTCGCAAAAACACACGTTCACACTTAACCCAACGTCTTGGTCCTATTAAGGAGGTGATAGCGGAGCGAGCGAAGCAACCGGACTATAATGCTTTAGCACTTTCACTTAGCCATAGGAGTTTGACAGTGGGGCTACTAGATAGCCCCTGGTGGCTCCGCACTCTCCCGATCCCGGGGTGCATACATGCCTGGCCGGGAAACGGCCCTTTGTTAAGGCAGAGGAATTCTAACATTCCAACAGGTCATCGAGTGGTTGACCAGTCTCACGCTATATCATGACAGTCAGTTTTCGGCTTTCTCTACTAAGGTGCTCGTCCGGATGAACCAGGGCACAATCGCAGTAGTTCTCCTGGTGCTACCTTAGCCGGTAAAGCGGAACGTAAGGCACCAAAACACATGAGCCGGGCAAACCCAACATTTGACCAAAGACAATGAATCGGAGCTGATGCATATAGGGCCAAACTCGCGACGCCGAACACTCCCTAAGGTATTCGGTCTTTGTGGTATAAACCGGGCCTAAATAATGGCCTTTGTAAGAAGCCCCTTGTGTCCAGGTACGTGCATTGTTCTGGCATGGCCACATGCCAAGACGTCAGCATCCTTCTCAACGGTGGATATGTATCAACAAGAGACAGTAAAAAAGGTTTACGCAGGGTCTTAATCTAAAAAGAATCCTTGGAGCGGGTCCCTGCTGCATGTCTGCGCCCGTGTCTCCGTTGTGCCATATCCTGGACGGGTGTAGCACGATGATCGTTTGTAAAAAGAGAGGAATTTAGGTGAAAAAATTGTCGTGCAAAAAGATAGTTTTTAAAGAAACCATGTATAATTCAAGATGAGAAAAAATTGCCACTTGTCTGCGTGCGTTGAGCCCCTTGTATTGACAAATAGGGGTGTGACCATTTATTCGGTATAGATAGCGGCGCCGGGCTTGAGTAGTTGTGTCTGAGGTCTTGATGACCTATTGTATGTTTTCGCTGGTCCGGGCGCCTTTAGTGTGCGGCTGCCGAGGCAACCGCACTTTCTTCGGCGCGCCGAGATCGCTTGATATTTCCGTTCACTGAAATGATGCCATGTGGTCCGGGCATCTTGAGTGTGAGGGAGGCATAGTGTGGTATTGCATTAAAGCGAGCGAAAGCTTCGCGTCCGAGCAGTGCTTGATAGCCACTTTGGAACGGAGCGATGTGGAAGGTTAAATGCTTGCGACGGAAGTTATCGGGGGAGCCGAATATAACTTGTAGCAGGAGGGAGCCCGTACAACGAGCCCCTGGGCCTGGCGTTACTCCTTTCAAGGTGGTATTGCTATGGCGAATTTTTGTTGGGTCTAACCCCATCCCGCGGATTGTATCCTGATATATTAGGTTTAGATTGCTGCCACTGTCCATCAAGACTCGTGCGAAGTGATATCCGCCAATTACTGGGTCTAATACCAGGGCAGCCCATCTTGCGCGTTGGATACTTGCTGAGTAATCGCGATGGTCAAAAGTGATTGGTTGAGACGACCAGTGGCAGGACTTCGCAATGACAGGCACTTGGGTATATTTTCCTGGGAGTGCCGCGTTGTTCTTTCCCTTGATCACGTGTAACACGTTTACTGTTTTGACTTCTGGTAGAAATTTCTTTTGTTCCCCAGTGTCTTGCTTGGGAGGCTCGTCCTCGTCTTCACTTGGTGTATCCTCCCCCTTGTGTACGGCATTGAGCTTGCCGGACTGCTTGAAGACCCAACATTCTCTATGGGTATGATTAGCAGGTTTACCAGGGGTACTATGGATCTGACATACTTGGTCCAGAATTTTGTTGAGGCTGGACAGTTCATCCCTGGTGCCTTTAGAGGGTGGATTTTGCTGACCTGGCCGAGAGCTTTTGAATTCGGCATTTACTGCTGTGCCCTTCGTGTTGTCTTCTTTATTCCGGCGTTTGTTATTGCTGTTGCACCGTGATTTCCCGTTTCCATCTCTAACTTCAGATGTACTGGGGTCGCTGGTGCTGCATCTGGCTAGCCAGCTATCCTCACCCGTGCAAAAGCGGGTCATGAGGTTTGTTAATGCGGCCATCGTTCTCGGCTTATTTTGGCCGAGGTGTCTGGCGAGCAATTCGTCACGGACGCTATGCTTAAAAGCTGCCAAGGCTTCGGCGTCCGGACATTCGACAATCTGGTTCTTTTTAGTAAGAAACATGTTCCAAAGCTTTCGGGCTGACTCTCCGGGCTGTTGAGTTATATGACTCAAATCGTCCGCATCCGGAGGTCGGACATAAGTCCCTTGAAAATTTGCCCGAAAGGCGTCTTTGAGCTCTTCCCAACTTCCAATGGAGCTTTCGGGGAGGCCTTTAAGCCAGTGATGAGCTGACCCTTTGAGCTTGAGGGGTAAGTACTTGATGGCGTGGAGATCATCTCCTCGAGCCATATGGATATGAAGGATGTAGTCCTCAATCCAGACCCCAGGGTCCGTTGTTCCGTCGTATGCCTCTATGTTTACGGGTTTGAATCCCTCTGGAAATTCATGGTGCAGCACCTCATCGGTGAAACATAGGGGGTGTGCGGCACCCCTGTAGCTGGGTGTACCGCATTGTTCGGATGTTTGTTGTGTTGCATTGTATGCTGGGGCGCGCTTGCGTGGTCCATAGATGGATCTTGTTGCGTCGTCCTTTGGGTGCGAGCCCTCGCATGGGTCGCGTGTTGTATTGTGAGTGGCATTGTATGCCGCTCTGTGTTGGTAGAGGGGTCGTCTATCCGGCCAGGTGGCTGCTTTGATGTTTGGTTGTGGGGGGTCTGAGGCCTCCTCATCGAATTCAGGTAGCAGCTTCCGCTTTGGGTAGCTCTTGGAGGGGCGATTGTCGCCGTACCTCGCTGCTATGTTGAGTATTTTACTCCATGTGATTTGGAGTGTGTCTTGCGCAGCCTTGAGCCTTTGCTTCTGCTTTTTAAGACTCCTCGCGGTGGCAACAAGCCTTTTACAGGCATTCTGCTGCTCCGGGTGCCTGTCCGGCGTTATGTCGTCCGGACCATTATCCTTGATAGAATTTGTTTGTTCGGTTTGATTATCCGGATTGCCGTTATCCGGCAGCGGTTCACCCTACTCCAGCGTTGGGTCTGTGTGATCGTTATTTTTGTCGAGGCGGGATTTGGGGCTGCGCTTGTGTCGCTGCTTTGACTGCTTCTCGAGGGAACAACCTTCGGTGCGTCCTTCCGCTCCTCGTTGTCATCTTTTGGTGCGTCCACCATGTATACGTCATATGATGAGGTGGGCGTCCAGCGCCCTGTGGGCGGTGGTTCTTGTTCCCCTCCCGCATCGTCATCCATACTGTTGATGTTTTCAGAGTCAAAGTCGAGCATGCCGGTTAAATCGTCGACAGTGGCTACAAAGTGGGTGGTGGGTGGGCATCGAATTTCTTCGTCTTCCGCATCCCAATCCTGCTGGCCATGATCCGGGCAGGGCTCTCTTGACAAAGAGAGAGACTTTAGTGATTTCATAATATCGCCGAAGGGCGAGTGCTGAAAGATGTCCGCAGCGGAAACTCCATGATCGGTGCCCAATCGGATTTGATCGGCAGGGGCACGGAAGGTTCGGAGTCCGGGGAGGAGTCCGGCTCCTTGGAGTCACGAGTCTCGCGGAGTACAGGGCTGGTGTTCGGCTCGATCCCGTTGTGATCGCAGCCCCCGAGGCGGCGTCCAACCACCCATCCTCGATCGGTGTAGTTGGCTCCGAATTAAGGGTCGAAGCCGATGCGGGTGCGGCCTCCAGGGCACTGTTCGGCGGCAGAGCTAGATCATGCTCGTCGTGACAGTGCGGCGCGCTCGGCAGTGGCTCGATTCCGTCGAGGATCAAGTCCCCGTGGATGTCAGCCGTGTAGTTTAAACTTCCAAATCTGACCTGACGGCCAGGGGCATAGCTTTTGATCTGCTTCAGATGGCTAAGTGAATTGGCCCGCAGTGAGAGGCCGCCGAAGGCGAAGATCTGTCCGGGGAGGAAGGTCTCACCCTAGACTGCATCTCTATCGATGATAGTAGGAGCCATCAAGCCTGACGGCGACGACACAGAGGAACTCTAAATGAAAGCACCAATGTCGGTGTCAAAACTAGCGGATCTTGGATAGGGGGTCCTGAACTGTGCGTCTAGGCCGGATGGTAACAGGAGGCAAGGGATATGAAGTTTTACCAAGGTTCGGGCCCTCTTGATGGAGGTAAAACCCTACGTCCTGCTTGATTAATATTGATGATATGGGTAGTACAAGAGTAGATCTACCACGAGATCGGAGAGGCTAAACCCTAGAAGCTAGCCTATGGTATGATTGTTGTTGTGTATGTTGTCCTACGGACTAAAACCCTCCAGTTTATATAGACACCGGAGAGGGTTAGGGTTACACAAAGTCGGTTACAATGGTAGGAGATCTACATATCCGTATCGCCAAGCTTGCCTTCCACGCCAAGGAAAGTCCCTTCCGGACACGGGACGAAGTCTTCAATCTTGTATCTTCATAGTCCAGGAGTCCGGCTGAAGGTATAGTCCGGCCATCCGGACACCCCCTAATCCAGGACTCCCTCACTTTGGCTTATCTGGACCCTCATTTTCTTTTGAAAAAGCAGCAACATGAGAGCAGCCGTCAGGCCCGGACTAATGACAATGATGAACCGCCTTCCGATTTACAACAAACCCCTCGAAAACGCCAGAATGAGGTCTCTTTCATCTTTGTATTTTTCTTCCATTAATGGATCTATTCCCTTGCATCACTAACTTTATTTTACCTTTGTAGGAGGTTTCTCGCTCTTCCGGTGACTCGTCGCAAACTCAATTTCCGGCTTTCAAGACTGCCCTGGGTAAGGACAATCATCTTTCTTCTACATCTTTAAAAACTGCATTATTGTACTAATTGTATCATAAAAATCTTTCTTAGTGGTCAAGCAAAGTCCAAGAAAGCCAAGGTAATTAAACTAGCAGAAGACCCAAAAAATCTTGCACCTGAATCAGTAACATCAACTCCTCCCGCTCAATCTGAAGCGCCAGAAGATCCGGCTGTCCATGCTCAATTGGACCCTCCTGAGCCATCAGCTGACGACACCATTATCGATCCATCCACCGTCGGATCGTTCGGTTCAGCTAACCCGCCAGCATCTTCTGACCATGACGTTCTGATCACTGTCAGCAGATTTGTTGCGCCGGGTAATCCGACTGTGCTAGCCAGGCATTCTGCCAAACAGGAGGCCTTGGAAAGGCAGAAAGTACAATTTGATATCTCTCACTATGCTCACCTGAATGTTAGTGACGTGTTGTCCGGCTATCTCAACCATGTGCATTCCAGCCGTGACTCGGAAATTGAGATGGTCAAGCAATTGCAACTAAAATATGAGGTATGTACTCCGGTTTATATATACTCTGCCAGCCCCCAAGTCTTCAGGTTATGATGAACCTGAATGATCTATAGATTTATGATATAGGTTGATACCTTGTCTTTAGATTTTTCCTAAATCCAACAGATTAGTATAAACTTGCACCTGTAGTCCCCAAGGGCCGGCTCAATTTATCATAAATAAGCTGGTACTTAACTTCATAACTATCTTAAATTAGTCCAAATAAGTAGTGTGATCCGGCTCAACTTAAAAACTTTCTGAATGTCATGCATTAGCCCCCAAGTGCCAAGTGTTATTACTATGTAAAACACTTGGCACTTGAAGCATAGAAGAGTCATTTTGCCTAAAAATTGTTTTGGCAGACATTAGCCCCCAAGTGACAAGTGGTATTGCATTTGCAAAGCACGTGGGACTTCAATCATTATAACCTTTAGTGAAATTTTGACACACCTGTGCATGCTTGTAGACTGCCCTGACTGAATTGGGCTCTCAATTGATGGATGCAAAGACCTAACTGGTGGATCAAGAGGCAGAGATAAAGACTGCTAACTCCAAACTTCAATTGAGTCTCTCTGAAACTGAAAAATTGAAGACCAATTTGACTGAAAAGAAGAAATCCTGGGCCGATGAGAAGACCTTGCTGATACAACGTGCCGAGACAGCAGAGGAGGCTCTTGAGGAGGTTACCACAGAGCTCACTGGCTTAAAAAACTGTGTGTCTCAAATGGTCTCGGCTATCTTTGGTGAGTCATTTGTATTAGTCACTTACACTTCATTTTGACCAGGAATATAAGCCGCCTGCTGAGCCTTTGTTAAAAAACACTCACAGGTCCACGAAGTAAAAATCTGAGCCAAGATAGTGTGAAAAAACTGAAGGTGGTTTATACCTTGGTAGAGAAATAGTATACTGGCGCTCAACGAGCACTTGCTACTATCTCCCCTACCAACGAAGGACCCAACCGTTTGAGTGATGTTTTGAAGAAGTTATCGATCTTACCCGCCAGATTTCAAGAGGTCAAACGATCTTGTGCCAGAGCCGGAGCCCTGACTGCCCTGAGCCACTCCAAAGCGTAGGTGCCGGATTTAGACCCGGTGGATGTGGCTAAGGGGTACCCTACCGTGAAGGAAGACGAGACTCCGTTTGAGCAAATTGCCTGTGTAAGGGGAGTTCATACTCAGGCTACCATTCTTGGCGAAGAGACCAACATCGACAAATATCAGTCGGGTTTTGATATGGAGAATAAAAAGATGGTGACTCCCTCTTATAAAGTGATGGATCTTATCCCGTCGGTTCGTCAACACACTTTCGCCCCGGAAATTGACCCGGCCGGCCTAATTGATGATGAGGCTGAGTTCATTGCTCTGAACGGCTTTGACTGGTCCAATCCCAGCTTCCAACCAGTGGAGGGAGGTGAGCCGGCCAGGGAGGAGTCATAACCATTTGAACAATCCAGCTTTTAGCTTAAGACCTGCTTAAGAGAGAAAAAACAGTCTAACATTTTGGGATCTCAATGCCTTGTAATAGGTTAGTTTGAAAACTACATATTTTGCCTATGCCATCATGCATAAGATGTTGCATATGACTCTTTGCCCATGATGTCAATATATATATGCGTTACATCCGTGGTTACATATGTAATGTTTTAACTCTGTTCCTATAAAAGATGAAAAAAACTGTCCTGGCGGTTTAGCACCAGACGGGTCAAAAACACACGATATATGACTATGAAATTATCATAGTGGAAAAAACAGAACCAGATGTAAGATAAACAAGGCCGAAAAACCTTTGATTAACGAAAAGACACAAAGAAACCTGTTCATGAATGACACTGTCATACCTGTGTTCTTTGAATCTGGACTGCCGGTTTAGATGACTCGGATGATGAGGTTGATAACCCAATCTTTTGTAGAAGTCAATACTTCCATATGCCTGATGACTGTTATGCCTTGGCTACTCATTGTCAAATAACTGAGCCAGTTTAATTTGAAACCATACGGACAGTTAGATTTGAGATGATTAAAAACAGTAAGACAAAACACTAGGCTCCAGACAATGTAACTCAAAACATTTAAATAAAAACTAGAGGCTTCTAATTCGACTACGATCAGTAAACCAGACCAGAGGGGTTAAGCTAAGATTCGAATGCGATCATATAGCCCCCAGTGGATTTCGCGTTGCACCGATCAAGAGGGTACCGCCAGCTATGTTTTCTTTGGTTCGAATACGACCTATGTTTAAACAGGGAGCCCCCAAATGACCTTGAGAGGTTTTTAACGACCCTGATTCAAATACGATCTAAGTCGGACCCAAAAGGGGTTAATCTATGATTCGGATACGATCAAGAAGCCCCCTAGTGAGTTTGGCTTTGAGCCGATCAAGAGGGTTCGACAGCTATGTTCTCTTTGGTTCGAATATGACCTATGTTTGAACAGGAAGCCCCCAAGTGACCATGAGGTTTATGGCTAGATTCAAATACGATCATGAACCGGACCAAAAGGGTTAAGCTAGATTCGGATACGATCAGCCCCCTTTTGGTCATTTCAAATAATGAAAATAATAAAGATAGATGATCATTGAAAGGGAAAAGGACAGAGGTCCTGCTTTATTACTTATCATAATATATACATCGTTAAAGTATGTACATGATGAGAGCCGGTGGCTTAAGTATAGTATGGCCAAAGCTGAGCAATGTTCCACGGCCGGCGAGTCTCCTCCTCTGACTTACGTGAGTCTTTGTGCTCTCGAACGTCAATGAGGTAATATGACCCGTTGTTTAAGTTCTTGCTGACCACAAAGGGTCCTTCCCAAGGCGGGGATAGCTTGTCTGCATCAGACAGATCCTGGATGAGCCGGAGCACCAGGTCACCTTCTTGAAAGGTTCTGGACTTAACCCGGCGCCTGTGATAACGGCGCAGATCCTGTTGATAAATTGTTGATCGAGCCACCGCCAAATCTCTCTCCTCATCTAACAAGTCAAGTGCATCCTGCCGGGCTTGTTCATTACCAGCTTCAACGTAAGCCGCCACGCGAGGAGACTCATGACGGATGTCACTAGGCAGAACTGCTTCTGCTCCATAAACCGTGAAGAAAGGTGTATAACCTGTAGACCTATTAGGAGTGGTATTGATACTCCACAGCACCGAGGGTAATTCCTCTACCCAACAACCCGACGTCCGTTGTAAGGGAACCATAAGCCAGGGCTTGAGACCTTTTAGGATTTCCCGATTTGCTCTCTCAGCTTGACCATTGGATTGGGGGTGAGCTACTGATGAAATATCAAGACGGATATGCTCACGTTGACAAAACTCCTCCATAGCACCTTTGGACAGATTCGTGCCATTGTCAGTTATAATGCTGTGTGGAAAACCAAAGCGAAAGATCACCTTTTTCATGAACTGAACCGTCATGGCTGCATCACACTTGCTCACTGGCTCTGCCTCAACCCATTTCGTGAATTTGTCAACTCACAGCAAAAGATGTGTCTTTTTATCCTTGGATCTTTTGAAAGGTCCAACCATATCAAGCCCCCAAACCGCAAACGGCCAAGTGATTGGAATCATCCGCAGTTCTTGAGCCGGTACGTGTGCTCGTCGTGCGAATTTTTGATATCCATCGCACCTACTGACCAGATCATCTGCATCAGCATGAGCCATTAACCAGTAAAAGCCATGACGAAAAGCTTTGGCCACTAGAGATTTTGAGCCGGCATGATGGCCACAATCTCCCTCATGGATCTCACGAAGAATCTCTTGACCTTCTTCAGGAGAGACACATCACTGAAATGCCCCAGTGACACTACGATGATATAATTCACCATTGGAAATTGTCATTGACTTAGACCGCCGGGTTATCTATCTTGCCAAGGTCTCATCCTCTAGCAACTCGCCCCAGGTCATGTAAGCCAAATATGGCACTGTCCAATCTGGTATGACATGAAGAGCCGCCACCAACTGGGCCTCCGGGTCAGGAACGGCCAAGTCTTCCTCTATAGGCAATTTGACAGAAGGGTTATGTAAAACATCTAAAAAGGTATTAGGTGGCACTGGCTTATGCTGAGATCCCAACCATCTTAAGGCATCCGCTGCTTCGTTCTTTCTGCGATCAATGTGTTCCACCTGATACCCCTTGAAGTTCCAGGCACAACGTCCAACTCTCGACGATAAGCTACCATGAGAGGGTCCTTGGAATCCCACTTGCCTGACACCTGTTGAGCCACCAAATCTGAGTCGCCAAGGCATCGTACCCGGCTTAAACTCATCTCTTTAGCCATTCGAAGACCATGGAGCAAGGCCTCATACTCTGTTGTGTTGTTAGTACAAGGAAACATCAATCGTAACACATAACAAAACTTGTCACCTCGAGGAGAAGTTAAAACAACTCCAGCCCCCGAGCCTTCCAACTGTCTAGACCGATCAAAATGAATCATCCAATATGTGTTGTCTCGCTTTTCTTCAGGTTTCTGCAACTCCGTCCAATCGTTAAAGAAATCGACCAACGCTTGAGATTTTATCGCACTACGTGGCACATACTTTAAGCCATGAGACCCAAGTTCAATGGCCCACTTGGCGACTCGTCCTGTGGCTTCTCTATTTTGAATAATATCTCCTAATGGAGCAGAGCTAACCACAGTGATAGGGTGACCCTGAAAGTAATGCTTGAGCTTCCGGCTTGGCATGAACACCCCATAAACAAGCTTCTGCCAGTGTGGATACCTTTGCTTAGATTCAATGAGCACCTCACTGACGTAGTAAACCGGCCATTGAACTGGATGTTCCTTGCCAACCTCCTTGCGTAGCACAACAATGGCCACACTGACGGCACGTGAGTTAGCAGCCACATATAACAACAATGGTTCCTTCTCAGCATTGTGTTTCAATTGTCTACCAACATAAGCATTGAAGTTTTCTTGTTTATCCATAAAGTCATCAAACTCATCTAAGCATGGGCTAGCAAACTTAGTAAATGGGATTTCACATTTATCGAATCTATAGAGAGAATTTACCTTTACTACCCGTGTCGGGTTATCAAGACCATGTATTTCTTCAACATGCGGCAAATTAAGACCATGTATTTCTTCAATAGGTGGTAAATTCTTGACATCTTCAGCTTTAATACCTTTTTCTTTCATAGATTTCTTTGCCTCTTTCATATCTTCAGGACTGAGAAATAGAATACCCCTTTTCTTCGGAGTTGGCTTAGGAGTTGGTTCAGGAAGTGTCCAATTATTTTCATTAGTCAACATATTATTCAATAGCAATTCAGCTTGATCAACGGTTCTTTCCCTGAAAACACAACCAGCACAACTATCCAGGTGGTCTCTGGAAGCATCGGTTACTCCATTATAAAATATATCAAGTATTTCATTTTTCTTGAGAGGATGATCAGGCAAAGCATTAAGTAATAGGAGAAGCCTCCCACAAGCTTGTGGGAGACTCTCTTCTTCAATTTACACAAAATTATATATTTCCCTTAAAGCAGCTTGTTTCTTATGAGCGGGGAAATATTTAGCAGAGAAGTAATAAATCATATCCTGGGGACTACGCACACAACCAAGATCAAGAGAATTAAACCATGTTTTAGCATCACCCTTTAATGAGAACGGAAACAACTTAAGGATAAAATAATAGTGAGTTTTCTCATCATGAGTAAATAGGGTGGCTATATATTTAATTTAGTTTGACATGCCACAACATTTTTTCGATTCATAGCCATAAAAAGGATCAGATTCAACCAAAGTGATTAACTCAGGATCGACAGAGAAATCATAATCCTTATCAGTAATAAAGATAGGTGAAGTAGCAAAATCAGGGTCATATTTCATTCTAGCATTCAAAGACTTTTCTTTAAGCTTAGCTAATAATTTCTTAAGATCACTTCTATCATTGCAGGCAAGAAAGTCTCTAGCAGTTTCTGAACAACAGGCAATTCATATCTAGGGGGAGAATCTTCATCATCACTTTCATCAATATTATCAGTTTCAATAATTTCATTCTCTCGAGCCCTAGCAAGTTGTTCATCAAGAAATTCACCTAGTGGCACAATAGTATCAAGCATAGAAGTAGTTTCATCATAAGTATCATGCAAAGCAGAAGTGGCATCATCAATAACATGAGACCTATCAGAATCAATAGCATGTGTAGGTGTCGCAAGTTTACTCAAAACAGAAGGTGAATCAAGTGCAGAGCTAGATGGCAGTTCCTTACCTCCCCTCATAGTTGAGGGAAAAATCTTGGTTCTTTGATCTTTCAAGTTCTTCATAATGATAAGCAGATATAAATCCCAAGTGACTCAAAGAATAGAGCCATGCTCCCCGGCAACGGCATCAAAAAAGAGTCTTGATGACCCACAAGTGTAGGGGATCTATCGTAGTCCTTTTGATAAGTAAGAGTGTCGAACCCAACGAGGAGCAGAAGGAAATGATAAGCAGTTTTCAATAAGGCATTCTCTGCAAGCACTGAAATTATCGGTAGCAGATAGTTTTGTGATAAGGTAATTTATAATGGGTAACAAGTAAATAAAGTAAATAAGGTGCAGCAAAATGTCCCAATCCTTTTTGTAGCAAAGGACAAGCCTGGACAAACTCTTATATAAAGGAAAAGGCTCCCGAGGACACATGGGAATTATCATCAAGCTAGTTTTCATCACGTTCATATGATTCGTGTTCGGTACTTTGATAATTTGATATGTGGGTGGACCGGTGCTTGGGTACTGTCCTTACTTGGACAAGCATCCCACTTATGATTAACCCCTATTGCAAGAATCCGCAATTACAACGAAAGTATTAAGGTAAACCTAACCATAGCATGAAACATATGGATCCAAGTCAGCCCCTTATGAAGCAACGCATAAACTAGGGTTTAAGCTTATGTCACTCTAGCAACCCATCATCTACTTATTACTTCCCAATGCCTCCCTCTAGGCCCAAACAATGGTGAAGTGTCATGTAGTCGACGTTCACATGACACCACTAGAGGGATGACAACATACATCTGATCAAAATATCGAACGAATACCAAATTCACATGACTACTTATAACAAGACTTCTCCCATGTCCTCGGGAACAAACGTAACTACTCAAAAAGCATATTCATGTTCATAATCAGAGGGGTATTAATATGCATAATGGATCTGAACATATGATCTTCCACCGAGTAAACCAACTAGCATCAACTACAAGGAGTAATCAACACTACTAGCAACCCACGGGTACCAATCTGAGGTTTGGATACAAGAGATGAACTAGGGTTTGAGATGAGATGGTGCTGGTGAAGATGTTGATGGAGATTGACCCCCCGCCAATGAGAGGATCATTGGTGATGATTTCCCCCTCCCGGAGGGAAGTTTCCCCGGCAAAAAAGCTCCGCTGGAGCCCTAGATTGGTTCCGCCAAGGTCCCGCCTCGTGGTGGCGGAGTTTTGTCCTGTGAGATTTCTTATGATTTTTTTCCTCGACGAAATACTCCATATAGCCAAAGATGGGCATCAGAGGGCCACCAGGGGGCCCACGAGGCAGGGGGCGCACCCAGGAGGGTAGGGCACGCCCCCACCCTCGTGAACGGTGGGTGGCCCCCCTCTGGTACTTCTTTCACCCAATATTTTTTATATATTCTGAAAATAATTCTTGTGGAGTTTCAGAAATTTTGGAGATGTGCAGAATAGGTCTCTAATATTTTCTCATTTTCTAGCCCAGAATTATAGCTGCCCGCATTCTCCCTCTTCATGTAAACCTTGTAAAATAAGAGAGAATAGGCATAAGTATTATGACATAATGTGTAATAGCAGCCCATAATGCAATAAATATCGATATAAAAGCACGATGCAAAATGGACATATCAACTCCCCCAAGCTTAGACTTCGCTTGTCCTCAAGCGAAAGCCGAAATCGAAAAATATGTCCACATGTTTAGAGATAGAGGTGTCGATAAAATAAAATACGGACATGAGGGCATCATGATCATTCTTAGTCATATGATCTCTTATGCTAAAGTAACAATTCATTCACATACTCAAGTATGAATCAGAAACTTCATTGAAAACTAACAAACTATAATCTCAGTCAATGAAGCAATTGCAATTTATCATAACATAGGAAATAGTCAATATAAGAGCTTCTCAGGAAGTCCACATACTCAACCATCATTTAGTCTTTCACATTGCTAACACTCACGCGATATTATGGTTATGAAGTTTAAATCGGACATGGAGAAAGATAGGGGCTTATAGTTTTGCCTCCCAACTTTTTACCTCAAGGGTAATGTCAACAATAATAGTTCATGAAAACCCACATCCAATTAGCCATATATATCAGGATCTTTCCAACACATTGTGCTTGCCAAAGGATAAAATATAAAAAGGAAAGGTGAAGATCACTGTGACTCTTGCATGAAGTATAAGACAAGAATAAAAGATAAGCCCTTCACAGAGGGAAGCAGAGGTTGTCATGTGCTTTTATGGTTGGATGCACAAAATCTTAATGCGAAAGAACGTCACTTTATATTGCCACTTGTGATATGGACCTTTATTATGCAGTCCGTCGCTTTTATTTCTTCCACATCACAAGATCGTATAAAGCTTATTTTCTCCACACTAATAAATCATACATATTTAGAGAGCAATTTTTATTGCTTGCAATGATGACAACTTACTTGAATGATCTTACTCAATCCATAGGTAGATATGGTGGACTCTCATGGCAAAACTAGGTTTAAGGATATTTGGAAACACAAGTAGTATCTCTATTTGGTGCAAAGAATTTGGCTAGCATGAGAGGGAAAGGCAAGCTCAAAATGTTGGATGATCCATGACAATATAGTTTATCTTAGATGTAAGAAAACATAACCCATTACGTTGTCTTCCTTGTCCAACGTCAACTCTTTAGCATATCATACTTTAATGAGTGCTCACAATCATAAAAGATGTCCAAGATAGTATATTTATATGTGAAAACCTCTCTTTCTTTATTACTTCCTATTAATTGCAACGATGACCAAACTATGTTTGTCAACTCTCAACAACTATTATTCATCATACTCTTTATATGTGAAGTCATTACTCTCCATAAGATCAATATGATCTCTTTTCCTTTTATTTTATTCCCTCAAGATCGTAGCAAAATAATCAAGCCCTTGACTCAACACTAATCTTTATTATATATGGCTCACAGACTCGATTATATAGAAGGATCATAAAGCAAAACTAAAAACTAGATCCTACTAAAACTTTATTCTACTAGATCAAGATATTACCGAAAGGACTGAACTAAGAAAAACGTTAAAGATAAAAGTGTGATGGTGATACGATACCGGGGCACTCCCCCAAGCTTGGCAGTTGCCAAGGGGAGTGCCCATACCCATGTGTTTATGTTTCCTTCCTCGGAGGTGGTGATGATGGAGTTGTTGATGATGTAGGCTTGTCGTCCATCTTCCAAGGCATAGGCTCAAGGATGATCGAGTCTCCGGGATCCTCAAATCTGTGGCCAAACGCATCCTCTTGAATATCTATTCATACTCACAGTTTTGGTTTTGTAGGTCATAGATCTGGGCTTGGAGGCACTCAATTTTCTTGTGAAGCTTGAAGATGACCTCCCCAATGTTCTTGTCATCCAGCTTGTGGTTGTTGGTGAACTCCATGATCATTATATGATTGGAGTCGAGTCCATGTTCCACCATCTCCGGGCACTTGAAAACTTGTTGCTCCATTGCCTCGAGCCTTGTCTCCATGCTTCCGGTCCTCCTTGGTCCCTCAACATCGCGGATGTGCAGCAACCCCTCACGCAACTCAATGGTTTGAGGGTGTTGCAGCACCTCTGCGAGGTAGGGGTTGATGACCTTCTCGAAGAACTTGTCCTTGGGGGGCACTTGAAGACGCCATGGCGACCTAGATCTGTCAAAAAAACAGCTCGAAACAAAGGAAGAAGATATTTGCGTGATACGGTGGTCAAAACCTTTAGGAGATTATATAATGAATTTTTACCGACCAAAAGAAGTATCATGCAAGAAAATAGAGTCCGGAGAGCACACGAGGTGTCCACGAGGCAGGGGGCACGCCCTCCGCCCTCGTGGAAGCCATGTGTCCTTCCCGGACTGCATCTTATTTTCCTATTTTCTTAAATATTCCAAAACGGAGAAAAATTGCCATTAGAACTGTTCTGGAGTCGGTTTACTTACCGTACCACATACCTATTCCTTTTCGGAGTTTGAAATGTTCCGGAAAGTGTCCCTTATGTACTCCTCCGGGGTTATGGTTTCAATAACATTAGTTTCAACATTTATAGGATTACCTGAGATATAATGTTTGATTCTTTGACCATTCACCACCTTCGGATTTATGCCTTCGAAGTTGTTGATTTTTATGGCACCGGAATGATAGACCTCCTCGATAACGTAAGGACCTTCCCATTTAGGGAGGAGTTTTCCTGCAAAAAATCTTAAACGAGAGTTGTATAGCAATACATAAGTACCTACATTAAACTCACGCTTTTGTATCCTTTTATCATGCCATCTTTTAACTTTTTCTTTAAACAGTTTGGCATTCTCGTAGGCCTGGGTTCTCCATTCATTAAGTGAACTAATGTCAAATAACCTCTTCTCACCAGCAAGTTTGAAATAATAGTTTAGCTCTTTAATGGCCCAATATGCCTTATGTTCCATCTCAAGAGGTAAGTGACATCCTTTACCATAAACCATTTTATACGGAGACATACCCATAGGATTTTTATATGCAGTTCTATATGCCCATAATCCATCATCAAGTTTCTTGGACCAATTCTTTCAAGATCTATTAACAATCTTTTGCAAAATTAATTTAAGCTCTCTATTTCTAAGTTCTACTTGACCACTAGATTGTGGATGATATGGAGATGCAATTCTATGATTAACATCATACTTAGCAAGCATTTTACGGGAAGCACCGTGAATAAAATGTGAACCACCATCAGTCATTAGGTATCTAGGGACTCCAAACCTCGGAAAAATAACTCCTTTAAGCATCTTAATAGAGGTGTTGTGATCAATACTACTAGTTGGAATAGCTTCTACCCACTTAGTAGTGTAATCCACAGGAACTAAAATATGTGTATACCCATTAGAGGAAGGAAAAGGTCCCATATAATCAAAGCCCCAAACATCAAATGGTTCAATAACAAGTGAATAATTCATAGGCATTTCTTGACGTCTACTAATATTACCAATTCTTTGACATTCATCACAAGACAAGACAAACTTACGGGCATCCTTGAAGAGAGTACGCCAATAAAAACCGGATTGCAGTACCTTATGTGCAGTTCTGTCTCCAGCATGGTGCCCTCCATAAGCTTCGGAGTGACACTTGTGTAGGATCTGTTCTTGTTCATGCTCAGGTACACAACGTCTAATAACACCATCTACTCCTTTATAAAGATGTGGGTCATCCCAGAAGTAATGTCTTAAATCATAGAAGAACTTTTTCTTTTGCTGGTATGTGAAACTAGGTGGTATAAATTTAGCAACAATGCAATTAGCATAATCAGCATACCATGGAGCAGTACTAGAAGCATTTATGACCGCTAATTGTTCATCAGGAAAGCTATCGTCAATAGGTAGTGGGTCATCAAGAACATTTTCTAACCTAGACAAGTTGTTTGCAATAGGGTTCTCGGCTCCTTTTCTATCAATAATATGCAAATCAAATTATTGTAGCAAGAGAACCCATCTAATAAGTCTAGGTTTAGCATCTTTCTTTTCCATAAGATATTTAATAGTAGCATGATCAGTGTGAACAGTTACTTTAGAATAAAAAATATAAGGTCTGAACTTATCACATGCAAATACAACTGCTAAAAATACTTTTTCAGTAGTAGCATAATTTCTTTGAGCACTGTCTAGAGTTTTACTAGCATATTGGATAACATTTAATTTCTTATCAACTCTTTGTCCTAGAACAGCCCCTATATCATAATCACTAGCATCACACATAATTTCAAATGGTAAATTCCAATCAGGAGGCTGAACAATAGGTGCAGAAACCAGAGCTTTCTTAAGTATTTCAAATGCTTCTACACAATCATCATCAAAGACAAAAGGGACATATTTTTGTAAAAGATTAGTCAGAGGCCAAGAAATTTTAGAAAAGTCCTTAATGAATCTCCTATAAAAACCGGCATGACCAAGGAAACTTCTTATACCTTTGATGTCCTTAGGACACGACATCTTTTCAATAGCATCAACTTTAGCTTTATCAACTTCAATACCTCTTTCAGAAATTTTATGCCCAAGACAATACCTTCATTAACCATAAAGTGGCACTTCTCCCAATTCAAGACAAGATTAGTTTCTTCACATCTCTGCAAAACTCGATCAAGGTTGCTTAAGCAATCATCAAAAGAAGTCCCATAAACAGAGAAATCAGCCATGAATACCTCAACAATCTTTTCACAAAAGTCAGAGAATATAGCAGTCATACATCTTTGAAAGGTAGCAGGTGCATTACATAAACCAAAAGGCATATGTCTATAAGCAAAGGTACCGAAAGGGCAAGTAAAAAGTTGTCTTTTCTTGATCCTCTTTTGACACAGGTATTTGAGAGAAACCAGAATAACCATCTAGAAAGCAAAAATGTGTATGTTTGGATAATCTTTCTAGCATTTGATCAATAAAAGGTAACGGTTAATGATCCTTTTTAGTAGCTTTATTTAATTTGCGGAAATCAATTACCATTCTATAACCTGTAACAATTCTTTGTGGGATCAATTCATCTTTATCATGAGGAACAACAGTAATACCTCCCTTCTTAGGGACACAATGGACATGACTTACCCACTGACTATCAGCAACGGGATAAATTATACCTGCCTCCAGAAGCTTTAGTATTTCTTTTCTTACCACTTCTTTCATCTTAGGATTTAACCATCGTTGGTGATCAACAACTGGTTTAGCATCCTTCTCCAATTTTATTTTGTGCTAGCATAAAGTGGGACTAATGCCCTTAAGATCATCAAGAGTATATCCAATAGCAACACGGTGCTTCTTCAGAGTTTTCAATAATTTCTTTTCTTCATGCTCTGAAAGGTTAGCACTAATAATAACAGGATATATTTCCTTCTCATCAAGATAAGAATATTTAAGAGTATTAGGTAAAGGTTTAAGCTCAAACACGGGATCACCCTTGGGTGGAGGAGGATCCCCCAGAATTTCAACAGGCAAGTTGTGCTTCAAAATAGGTCCATGTTTAAAGAATACTTCATCTATTTCCCTTCTTTCATTCATAAACATATCATTTTCATGGTCTAGAAAATATTGTTCTAAAGGATCACTAGGAGGCACGGCAATAGAAGCAAGACCAATAATTTCATCTTTACTAGGCAATTCTTTATCATGGGGTTGTCTACAGAATTTAGCAAAATTAAACTCATGAGACATGTCCTCTAAACCCACAGAAACAATATCCTTATTGCAGTCTATCGTAGCATTAACAGTATTCAAGAAGGGTCTACCATATACAATGGGACAAAAGTCATCTTGTGGGGAACCAAGAACAAGAAAATCAGGAGGTTTTTAACTTTCCCACACAAGACTTCAACATCTCTAACAATCCCAACTGGTGAAATAGTATCTCTATTGGCAAGCTTAATAGTAACATCAATCTCTTCTATCTCAGCAGGTGCAATATCATGCATAATTTCTTGGTATAAGGAATGAGGTATTGCACTTGCACTAGCACCCATATCACATAAGCCATGATAACAATGATCTCCTATTTTAACATAAATAACAGGCATGCCTACAACAGGTCTATGTTTATTTTTAGTATCAGCTCTAGCAATTCTAGCAGACTCATTGCAGAAGTAAATAACATGCCCATCAATATTATCGGCCAAGAGATCTTTCACCATAGCAACACTAGGTTCAACTTTAATTTGCTCAGGGGGTTTGGGTGTCTTAATATTACTTTTGTTGACCACAGTTGAAGCTTTAGCATGATCGTTTATTCTAACAGGGAAAGGTGGTTTCTCAATATAAGCAGTAGGAACAACAGGATCATTATAAGTGATAGTCTTTTCTTCAACTTTAATAGGTGCAACTACTTTTACTTCAATGGGAGGATTATATTTAAACCACTTATCCTTAGTGTGGGAGTCCTGGATTAGGGGGTCTCCGGACAGCCGGACTATCTCCATTGGCCGGACTGTTAGACTATGAAGATACAAGATTGAAGACTTCGTCTCGTGTCCGGATGGGACTCTACTTGGCGTGGAAGGCAAGCTAGGCAATACGTATATGGATATATCCTCCTTTGTAACCAACCTTGTATAACCCTAACCCTCTCCGGTGTCTATATAAACCAAAGGGTTTTAGTCCGTAGGACAACAATCACAACATACAATCATACCATAGGCTAGCTTCTAGGGTTTAGCCTCTCTGATCTCGTGGTAGATCTACTCTTGTAACACCCATATCATTAATATTAATCAAGCAGGACGTAGGGTTTTACCTCCATCAAGAGGGCCCAAACCTGGGTAAAACTTCGTGTCCCTTGCCTCCTGTTACCATCCGGCCTAGACGCATAGTTCGGGACCCCCTACCCGAGATCCGCCGGTTTTGACACCGACATTGGTGCTTTCATTGGGAGTTCCTCTGTGTCGTCACCGTTAGGCTTGATGGCTCCTACTATCATCGATAGCGATGCGGTCTAGGGTGAGACTTTCCTCCCCAAACAGATCTTCGTATTCGGCGGCTTTGCACTGCGGGCTAATTCGCTTGGCCATCTGGAGCAGATTGAAAGCTACGCCCCTGGCCATCAGGTCAGATTTGGAAGTTTGAACTACACGACCGACATCCGCGGAGACTTGATCTTCGACAGATTCGAGCCGCAGCCGGGCGCGCCCCACTGTCGCGATGGGTATGACCTAGCTCTACCGCCGAACAGTACCCCAGAAGCCGCGCCCGCATCAGCTCCGACCCTTAGTTCGGAGCCAACTGCACCGATCGAGGACGGGTGGTTAGACACCGCCTCAGGGGTTGCAGTCTCAACGGCGATCGAGCCGAACACCAGCATCCATGCAGCCCGTGACTCCAAGGTGCCGAACTTTCTTCCGGACCCCGAACCATCCACGCCCCTGCCAATCGAATCCGATTGGGCGCCGATCCTGAAATTCACCGCCGCGGATATCTTTTAGCACTCGCCCTTCGGCGACATTCTGAATTCACTAAGGTCTCTCTCTTTGTCAGGAGAGCCCTGGCCGTATTATGGCCAACAGGATTGGGATGCGGATGACGAAGAAATTCGATGCCCACCCACCACCCACTTAATAGCCACTATCGATGACTCAACCGACATGCTCAACTTTTACTCCAAAGACAATGACGGTATGGACAACGATGCGGGAGGCGAAGGAGAACCACCGCCCACAGGGCGCTGGACGTCCACTTCATCATATGACGTATACATGGTGGACACACCAAAAGAAGACGACGAGGAACAGAATGACGCACCGAAGGCTTATTCCCTCGAGAAGCAGTCAAAGCGGCGGCGCAAGCGCCGCCCCAAATCACGCCTCGCCAGAAATAACGATAACACAGACCCAGCGTTGGAGCAGGGCAAACCACTGTCGGACCACGGCAATACGGAGAATCAAACCGAACAAACCAATTCTGTCAAAGATAATAGTCCGGACGACACAACGCCGGACAGGCACCCGGAGCAGCAGAATGCCTGTCAAAGGCTTGTTGCCACTGCGAGGAGCCTGAAAAAGCAGCAGCAAAGGCTCAAGGCTGCGCAGGACACACTCCAAATCAGATGGAGTAAAGTACTCAACACAGCAGCGAAGTACGGTGACAATCGCCCACCAAGAGCTACCCAATGCGGAAGTTGCTACCTGAATTAGATGAGGAGGCCTCAGACCCCTCTCGACCAAAAATCAAAATAGCTACCTGGCTGGATAGATGACCTCACGGCCAACATAGAGCGGCAAACAATGCCACCCACAAGACAATACGCGATTCACGCGAGGGCTTGCACCAAAAGGACAGTGCAACCAGATCCATCTATGGACCACGCAAGCGCGCCCCAGCATACGATATAACACAACAAACATCCGAACAACGCGGTACACCCAGATACAGGGGTGCCGCACACCCCCTATGTTTCACCGATGAGGTGCTAGATCATGAATTTCCAGAGGGATTCAAACCTATAAACATAGAGGCATATGACGGAACAACAGACCCTGGGGTCTGGATCGAGGACTATATCCTCCACATCCATATGGCTCGAGGAGATGATCTCCACGCCATCAAGTACTTACCACTCAAACTCAAAGGGCCAGCTCGTCATTGGCTTAAAGGCCTCCCCGAAAACTCCATTGGAAGCTGGGCAGAGCTCGAAGACGCTTTTCGGGCAAACTTTCAAGGGACTTATGTCCGACCTCCGGATGCGGATGATTTGAGTCATATAACTCAACAGCCCGGAGAGTCAGCCCGAAAACTTTGGAACAGGATTCTTACTAAAAAGAACCAAATTGTCGACTCCCGGACACCGAAGCCTTGGCAGCTTTTAAGCACAGCGTCCGTGACGAATGGCTTGCCCGACACCTTGGCCAAGAAAAACCGAGAACAATGGCAGCATTAACAAGCCTCATGACCCACTTTTGCATGGGTGAAGACAGTTGGCTAGCCCGATGCAGCTCCAGCGACCCCAATACATCTGAAGTTAGAGATGGAAACGGGAAAGCACGGCGCAACAGCAATAACAAACGCCGGAGTAAAAGAGACAGCACGAAGAGCACGGCAGTAAACGCCGGATTCAAAAGCTCTCGGCCAGGTCAGCAAAAGCCGCCCCCTAAAGGCACCAGAGATGAACTGTCCAGCCTAAACAAAATTCTGGACCAAATATGTCAGGTCCGTAGCACCCCTGCCAAACCAGCCAATCATACCCACAGAGAATGTTGGGTCTTCAAGCAGTCCGGCAAGCTCAACGCCGTACACAAGGGGGAGGATACACCAAGCAAAGATGAGGATGAGCCTCTCAAGGAAGACACTGGGGAACAAAAGAAATTTCCACCAGAAGTCAAAACAGTAAACGTGTTACACGTGATCAATGGCAGAAACAAAACAGCACTCCTAGAAAAATACTCCCGAAGGCCTATCACCGCGAAGTCCTGCCACTCGTCGTCTCAACCGATCACTTTCGACCATCGTGATTACTCAGCAAGTGTCCGGCATGCAGGATGGGCTGCCCTAGTATTAGACCCAATAATTGACAGATATCACTTCACACGAGTCCTGATGGACGGTGGCAGCAGTCTAAACCTGATATACCAGGATACAATCCGCGAAATGGGGATAGACCCAACAAAAATTTGCCATAGTAATATTACCTTTAAAGGAGTAACGCCAGGCCCAGGGGCTCATTGCACGGGCTCCCTGCTACTAAAAGTTATATTCGGCTTCCCCGATAACTTCCGTAGCGAACATTTAACCTTCCACATCGCTTCGTTTCAAAGTGGCTATCAAGCACTACTCGGACTCGAAGCTTTCGCTCGCTTTAACGCAATACCACACTACGCTTCCCTCACACTCAAGATGCATGGTCCACGTGGCGTCATTACAGTGAACAGAAGTATTAAGCGATCTCTGCGCGCCGAAGAGCGTGCGACTGCCCTGGTAGCCGCACACTAAAAACGGCCTCACCAACTAAAGCATTCAGCAGGTCGTCATGACCTCGGACACGGTTAGACGAGTCCGGTGCAGCTATATGCAATTTTTACCGGATCAATGATCACACCCCTATTACAAATACAAGGGGCTCAACATGCGCAGACAAGCGGCAATTCTTACTTACCTTGAATTATACATGATTTCTTTAAAAAACTATCTTTTTGCATGACAGCTTTTTCACCTAAGCTCCTCTCTTTTACATATAATCATCGTGCTACACCAGTCCAGGATACGGCACAACGAAGACACAAGCGCAGACGTGCAGCAGGGACCCGCTCCAAGGATTCTTTTTAGATTAAGACCCTGCGTAAACCTTTTTTACTGTCTCTTGTTGATACATATCCACCGAATTCTCGGCACAATTGAGAAGGATGCTGGCGTCTTGGCATGTGGCCACGTCAGATTAATGCACGTACCTGGACACAAGGGGCTTCTTACGAAGGGCACTATTTAGGCCCGGTTTATACCATAAAGACCGAATACCTTAGGGAGTGTTCGGCGTCGCGAGTTTGGCCTTATATGCATCAGCTCCGAATCATTGTCTTTGGTCAAATGTTGGGTTTGCCCGGCTCCTGTGTTTTGGTGCCTTATGTTCCGCTTTACCGGCTAAGGTAGCACCAGGAGAACTACTGCGATTGTGCCCTGGTTCATCCGGATGAGCACCTTAGTAGAGAAAGCCGAAAACTGACTGTCATGATATAGCGTGAGACTGGTCAACCACTTGGTGACCTATCGGAATGTTAGAATTCCTCCGCCTTAACAAAGGGTCGTTTCCCGGCCACGCATGTACGCACCCCGCGATCGGGAGAGTGCGGAGCCACCAGGGGCTGTCTAGTAGCCCCACTGTCAAACTCCTATGGCTAAGTGAAAGTGTTAAAGCATTATAGTCCGGTTGCCTCGCTCGTTATGCTATCACATCCTTAATAGGACCAAGATGTTGGGTTAAGTGTGAACACGCATTTTTTGCGAACACCCCTGCATTTTATGCATGGGGGTTGAAGCCGACGGCTACAATCTTTCAGGTTATACACAGGTATACATAAACGGCCGCACAGGAGGCATCATACTACTTTCAGGCAAAAGTATAAAAATAACCTTATAAAAAATTCATAAACGCATTGTGCTTACAATGAAAATACATATCACTCAAACATAATATTTTTCGAGCACTGGGCCTCTATCAAACGAGCACCCTCGAGAACCTCCTCGAAATAGTGCTCAGCAGCCACCTGGCCTATGGCCGATCCCTGCGCCGCAACAGTGGAAGCGTCCATCTCCGCCCAGTATGCTTTAACACGGGCAAGGGCCATCCGCAAACCTTCTATGCACGCCGACCTCTTCATCGCATTAATGCGCGGCACCGCATCAAGGAACTGCTGCACTGAGCTGAAATAGCTGTTCGGCTTTGGCCTTTCCGGCCATAGCTGATCCACAACAGACCTCATGGCGAGTCCGGACAGCCTATTCAGTTCGGCCCATTCGGCTAGCTGGCTAGTCAACGAAATCGGACGCTCTGGAACGTGGAATTGCGTCCAAAACAACTTGTCCACTTCACGATCTGTCTGACCTTGGAAGTACTTGGCCGCATCGGCAGCGTTCGCCGCCAAATCCATATACAAATCTGCCGAACTCCACAGCCAATCCAGAGGGGTATACCGAGGATCTCCGAACTTCCTCCGTAACATGAAGGGTTTCCCAGCCGCAATATCCCCAGCTTCCCGCAGCTCCTTCGTCGCTCTCATAGCAGAACGGGTGTCTTTGTCTGTCGCCACGGCCTTCTCAAGGTCCGTTGCCTTCGCCCGGTTTTCTTTTTCAAGAAACTAGCAACGGTCGGCAGTGTCTTTTAATTCTACGGCCATCTTGGCCAACTTCTCCTGGCTCTCGCAATGTGCGGCCTTCTCGGCTTTCAACTCTTCAACTGCCTTCAAAGCAGCCGCATTACTAATCCTCGCTTGTTCCTTGGCTCGGGCAAGTTTCGCCTGCAAGGCTTCCACGGTGGCAGCTCCATCTGCAGTCTAAACATATTAAAGATACTGGCATTGTGCTGCTCTTATTATGTGGTGTTCACCGGATAATAACACTTACCCTGTGTCTCGTCAAGCCTCTTGTTAACAAGCTCGATGTCGGCGTCTGCCGTATCCAGTTGTTGTTTTAATTGGGCAAACTCACTAGTCCGGCTAGCCACCGGAGCTTCCACCACCTGCACATAGAGGCAGTTTGGTTATTGCCTGGGAATATGATCCTCTGTTCGCCGCCGTTCTCGACGACAACCAGAGTCTCAGGGGCTACTATCTACACAGGGCACACCTAACATGTGCAGTACTATCACATATTATCTCACATACCTCAAAAGCCTATCAATAGACTCATAAAGGCTTCATGTAATCCGCTTTCAGCGGACGAGATTCTCTCCATCACCGTACCCATCAGCGTACGGTGCTCTTCTGAGATGGCCGCTCGCCCCACCAACTCCCTCAGAACGTCCAACCGCACACCAGACGGTGTCGGACTCTTTCGTATGCTCTCTTTGGGAGCCGGACACTGGGGACTTTGGGGGTCTACAGGATTATCTTCTGGCCTCACCGGATCCGGAGAGGCCCTCCGCGACGACACTTCGGGGTCGCCCGCTTCTGGAGCGGAGGAGTCCGGGGGAGGCGTTTCGCTCTCCATCATCTCTGGAAGAAGATCCCCCGAAGACGAGCTCATTTGAGAGGGGCTGAGGCCCGAACTGCAAGATATATGTGGTGGTTATTTTCTCAGAGGAAAAAGATAGCATACCCTTACTATTAAAATATTTTGGATCACTTATGACTCGTTGGAGGGCTGATCGCCCCGCGGACTCTGTGCGGCAAAAGCACCCCCCAAGGCAGGACCCTCAGTGGGAGACATCTTCTCCCGTTTGGAAGCTTCGGCTTCCGGATCCTTGGAAGCAGTCCTTTTCCTCCCCCGATCGTCCTCCTTCGTGGAGACGCTCGTTCCCTCGGTTGGAGCGGATAGCGATGGGGGCCCGCGTCCGCCCGTATTATCTCCCTCGGTATCTTCCTTCAAGGGCTCCGGGCAAGGTGCGACCTCGAGCATCTTCTCCAATACCGGATTTTCCAAACCCTCAGGGAGGGGGGCCAAACACCGAATCATCTTCGCCTTTGTTAGCCAGTCCTGGTCAAAAAGCAAACTCTTAGAAATAACTTCAAATAAAAAACAGTGTGTTCGGCTAGAGGATTTCTTACTTGTTCGGCGGCGCGGTTACTGCTCAGGCCCACGTCCTCGGTGATATCCGGACATTCCACTTGAGGTCCGAAGAGTGACTTGTACATCTCCTCGTGCGTCAGGCCGAGGAAACTTTGAATGGCACGTGGTCCCTCTGGGTTGAACTCCCACAAGCACAGGGGCCAGCGTTTGCAAGGCCGGACTTGACGAACCAGCATAACTTGTGTTACCGCAACCAAATTAAAATCTCCCTCAAAGAGATCTCGGATGCGGCTTTGCAGTATAGGCACGTCCTTGGCTGGACCCCAGCTCAGACCCCTGCTAATCCATGACATCAGTTGTGGTGGGGGGCCCGGGTGGAAAGCGAGGGCAACCGCCCACTTGGCACTTCTGGGAGCCGTGACATAAAACCACTCCCGTTGCCATAATTCAGACACCTATGGAAAGGAACCTTTCGGCCATGGAACTCCTGCCATCTTGCCTATTGATGCACCTCCGCACGCTGCATGTTGCCCCTCGATCATCTTCGGTTGTACTTCAAAGGTCTTGAGCCACAGGCCGAAGTGAGGGATCACACGGAGGAAGGCCTCACACACGACAATAAATGTCGTAATGTGGAGAAAGGAGTCCGGAGCTAGATCGTGGAAATCTAGCCCGTAATAGAACATCAAGCCCCTGACGAAAGGATCCAGAGTGAGGCCTAGACCTCAGAGGAGGTGGGAGCTGAACACAACGTTCTCGTTGGGTTCGGGAGTAGGGACGACCTGCCCTCGAGCAGGCAGCCGATGCGAAATCTCGGCGGTCAGGTATCTGGCCTCCCTCAACTTCTTAATGTCCTCTTCCGTCACGGAGGAGGGCATCCATCGGCCTTGAAGGTTGAATCCGGACATGATTGAAGATCCGGAGCACCTAACCTGAGCTTTGGGTGTTAGAACTCGAGGCGGAGGAAGGGTTCGATTGAGCACGAGAGAGAAAAAGCAAAAACCTCGTCCCTTTATAAAGTGGTGAATATCAAGCGTCCTCTCCGTAGCCGTTTAGGACTTGCCTATAATCTAGGAGTCCTAGACACGGTTGGGTTACCCATGACCGTATTAATGAGAATCCCGTAATTGGGGGAACATGATCTCCGCTTCAGCAAGACGTGTCACGAAACCGCCTCGCGTTATGTGTGGATCTGGTTAAAAGAAACGGTTCGAATAATCACCGGGCCATGACATAACGTCATGCTGCCAAAACAAGCCAGCAAATTAGATCTACGAAAACGTTATTCTCTCTGCGGTGGAATGTGGAATTTATTTTGCAGGGTCGGACACTATCCTCGTATTCGACTTCTTCTGTCATGTATTCGGAGAAGGAACCCGCCTTGCAATGCCGAAGACAGTACTGCGCGCCGGACTCGTCGTCATTGAAGCCTGGTTCAGGGGCTACTGTGGGAGTCCTGTATTAGGGGGTCTCCGGACAGCCGGACTATCTCCATTGGCCGGACTGTTAGACTATGAAGATACAAGATTGAAGACTTCGTCTCATGTCCGGATGGGACTCTACTTGGCGTGGAAGGCAAGCTAGGTAATACGTATATGGATATCTCCTCCTTTGTAACCGACCTTGTATAAACCTAACCCTCTCCGGTGTCTATATAAACTGAAGGGTTTTAGTCCGTAGGACAACAATCACAACATACAATCATACCATAGGCTAGCTTCTAGGGTTTAGCCTCTCTGATCTCGTGGTAGATCTACTCTTGTAACACCCATATCATCAATATTAATCAAGCAGGACGTAGGGTTTTACCTCCATCAAGAGGGCCCGAACCTGCGTAAAACTTTGTGTCCCTTGCCTCCTGTTACCATTCAGCCTAGACGCACAGTTCGGGACCCCCTACTCGAGATCCGCCGGTTTTGACACCGACACTTAGGGAGATCAACATGAGTAGCAAAGGATTCATAGAAAGAAGCTACTATCTGAGAGTCAAGTCCATATTTAGTGCTAAATTCACGGAAAGCATTGGTATCCATAAAAGATTTAACACAATCAAACTTAGGTATTATACCTGACTCCTTACCTTCGTCGAGGTCCCAATCTTCAGAGCTGCGTTTAATTCTTTCCAATAAATCCCATTTGAATTCAATAGTCTTCATCATAAAAGATCCAGTACAAGAAGTATCGAGCATGGAGCGATTACTGAGAGAAAGCTGAGCATAATTTTTTTGAATAATTATTTCTTTTGAGAGCTCATGATTGGGGCATGAATATAATATTGAGTTAAGCCTCCCCAAGCTTGAGCGATGCTTTATCCTTCACGAGGCCAAAAATTATATATATAATTACGATCACGATGGACCAGATGCATAGGATAAAACTTCTGATGAAATTCCAATTTCAATCGTTGGTGGTTACATGATCCAATATCATCACATAGCCTAAGCCATGTCAATGCATCTCCCTTCAAAGATAAAGGAAGACCTTCTTCTTGATAACATCCTCGGGCATACCTGCAAGCTTAAATAATCCACAAACTTCATCCACATATATTAGGTGCAAATCGGGCTGTAATGTTCCATTGCCTGTGAAAGGATTAGCTAGCAGTTTCTCTATCATACCTGAAGGAATTTCAAAGTAAACATTTTCAGTAGGTTGAGGAGCAACTCTTTTCTCCACTGGTCGGGGTGAAGATACCCCGAACAAGCCCCTCAAAGGATTATGTTCCATACTAACAAGTGACAGTAAATTTCAGCACACTATATAACTTTTTCCTTACCAAATTCCACCTACCAAAGGCGCTTCACTCCCCGACAACGACGCCAGAAAATAGTCTTGATAACCCACAAGTATAGGGGATCGCAATAGTTTTCGAGGGTAGAGTATTCAACCCAAATTTATTGATTCGACACAAGGGGGGCCAAAGAATATTCTCATGTATTAGCATCTCAGTTGTCAATTCAACCACACCTGGAAACTTAATATCTACAGCAAAGTGTTTAGTAGCAAAGTAATATGATAGTAGTGGTAACGGTAGCAAAAGTAATATTTTTGGGTTTTGTAGTGATTGTAACAATAGCAACAGAAAAGTAAATAAGCGAAGAACAATATATGAAAAGCTCGTAGGCATTGGATCGGTGATGGAGAATTATGTTGGATGCGATCGATCATGCAACAGTTATAACATAGGGTGACACGGAACTAGATCCAATTCATCAATGTAATGTAGGCATGTATTCCGAATATAGTCATACATGCTTATGGAAAACAACTCGCATGACATCTTTTGTCCTACCCTCCCGTGGCAGCGGGGTCCTATTGGAAACTAAAGGATATTAAGGCCTCCTTTTAATAGAGTACCAGACCAAAGCATTAACACATGGTGAATACATGAAGTCCTCAAACTACGGTCATCACCAGTAAGTATCCCGATTATTGTCACTTCAGGGTTAATGGATCATAACACATAATAGGTGACTATAGACTTGCAAGATAGGATCAAGAACTCTCATATATTGATGAAAACATAATAGGTTCAGATATGAAATCATGGCACTCGGGCCCTAGTGACAAGCATTAAGCATAGCAAAGTCATAGGAACATCAATCTCAGAACATAGTGGATACTAGGGATCAAACCCTAACAAAACTAACTCGATTACATGATAAATCTCATCCAACCTATCACCATCCAGCAAGCCTACGATGCAATTACTCATGCACAGTGGTGAGCATCATGGAATTGGTGATGGAGGAAGGTTGATGATGACGATGGTGACGGATTCCCCTCTCCGGAACCTCGAACGGACTCCAGATCAGCCCTCCCGAGAGAGATTAGGGCTTGGCGGCGGCTCCGTATCGTAAAACGTGATGAATCCTTCTCTCTGATTTTTTTCTCCCCAAACGTGAATATATAGAGTTGGAGTTGAGGTCGGTGGAGCACCAGGGGGCCCACGAGGCAGGGGGGCGCGCCCAGGGGGTAGGTGCGCCCCCACCCTCGTGGACAGGGTGTGGGCCCCTGGCCTTGATTCTTTCGTCAATATTTTTTTATTAATTCCAAAAATAATCTCTGTTGGTTTCCAGGTCATTCCGAGAACTTTTATTTCTGCACAAAAATAACACCATGACAATTCTGCTGAAAACAGCGCCAGTCCGGGTTAGTTCCATTCAAATCATGCAAGTTAGAGTCCAAAACAAGGGCAAAAGTGTTTGGAAAAGTAGATACGACGGAGACGTATCACTTCATCCAAAGTAATTTTCATAAAAGTCCCACCCACAGCGGAAGCTAAAAGATTACGAGAAACAAAATTCAACCCCGCATAAATTTTTTGTATGATCATCCAAAGATTTAACCCATGAGTTGGGAAATTCCTTGGCATCATTTTCATCCTTTCCCAAGATTGTGCAACATCCTCATGTTCAAATTGCTTGAAATTCATGATCTGGGCTCTAAGGGAAATAATTTTTGCGGGAGGAAAATACTTAGTGATAAAAGCATCTTCGCACTTATTCCAAGAATCGATACTATTGCGAGGCAAAGAAGAGAACCAAATTTTTGCAGAATCACGCAAAGAAAATGGAAATAATTTCATCTTGACCACATCATTGTCCACATCTTTTTTCTTTTGAATATCGCATAATTCCATGAAGGTATTAAGATTGGACGCGGCATCCTCATTAGGAGTACCGGAAAATTGATCTTTCATAACAAGATTTAACCAAGCAGTATTAATATCACAAGACTACGCACTAGTGGCCGGAGGAGCAACCGGAGTGCTGATAAAATCATTGTTGTTGGTATTTGAGAAATCACATAACTTGGTGTTGTCTTGACTTATGATGAATACACAACAAGATTGCACTCAAAAACAGATTCGGCAAGAAAATGGCGAACAGAAAAGGAGGGGCAAATAAAACGTCAAATTTTTGTGAAGTGGGGGAGAGGAAAACGAGAGGCAAATGGCAAATAATGTAAATTTCGAGAAGATGATATTTGTGATTAGGATCCTGGTATATGTTGAAGATCCTCCCCGGCAACGGCGCCAGAAATTCCTTTTGATGTCGCTTGAAGCTACATCGGTCTTTCCCCAAAGAGGAAGGGATGCAGCACAGCGGCGGTCGGTATTTCCCTCAGATATGAAACCAAGGTTATTGAATCAGTAGGATAACCAAGCAACACAACGTAAACAGCACCTGCACACAAATAACAAATACTCGCAACCCAACGTGTAAAAGGGGTTGTCAATCCCTTTCAGGTAACAGTGCCAGAAATTGGCAAACGGACGTGAGAGAGTTTTAAATATTGATAGATTAAACGCCAAATAAAATAAATTGCAGAAAGGTATTTTTGTATTTTTGGTTTAATTGATCTGAAAATAAAAGCAAGGAAAAAGTAGATCGCAAAGGCAAATATATGAGAAAGAGACCCACGAGCCGTAGGTTTCACTAGTGGCTTCTCTTAAGAAAAATAACAAAAGGTGGGTGAACAAATTACTGTTGGGCAGTTGATAGAACTTAAAATACTCGTGACGATATCCAGACAGTGATCATTACATAGGCATCATGTCTAATATTAGTAGACCGACTCCTGCCTGCATCTACTACTATTACTCCACACATTGACCGCTACCCAGCATGCATCTAGTGTATTAAGTTCATGGAGAAACGGAGTAATGCTATAAGAACAATGACATGATGTAGACAAGATCTATCTATGTAAAGATAGACCCCATTGTTTTATCCTTAGTACCAACGATACATATGTGTCGGTTCCCTTTCTGTCACTGGGATCAAGCACCGTAAGATCGAACCCACTACAAAGCACCTCTTCCCATTGCAAGATAAATAGATCAAGTTGGCCAAACAAAACACAAATACCGGAGAAGGAATACGAGGCTATAAGAGATCATGCATAAATGAGATCAAAGAAACTCAAATACTTTCATGAATATAGAAAGATAGATTTGATCATAAACTCAAAGTTCATCGATCCCAACAAACACACCGCAAAAGAGTTACATCATATGGATCTCTAAGAGACCATTGTATTGAGAATTAAGAGAGAGAGAGAGAGAGAGAGAGAGAGGAAGCCATCTAGCTACTAACTACAGACCCTGATACGTCTCCAACGTATCTATAATTTTTTATTGTTCCATGCTATTATATTATCCATCTAGGATGTTTTATATGCATTTATATGCTATTTTATATGATTTTTGGGACTAACCTATTAACCTAGAGCCCAATGCCAGTTTCTGTTTTTTCCTTGTTTTTGAGTATCGCTGAAAAGGAAAACCAAACGGAGTCCAATTGACCTAAAACTTGACGCAGCTTATTTTTGGACCAGAAGAAGGCCATGGCGTAAAAGAGTTGGGCCAGAAGAGTCTCGGGCTGCCCACAAGGGTGGGGGGCGCGCCCACCCCCCTGGGCACGTCTCCCTGCCTCGTTGTAACACCCACGATGCGGCTATATCTCCCACGTGTCGGGGCACAACTTAGAGGCATAGCCGCATGGTAGGTTTGTCGCAAGAGGGGTAATCTTCACACAATCCCATGTACTGAATAAGAAAGGGATAAAGAGTTGGCTTACAATCGCCACTTCACACAATGCAAGTTAAACATACAACATCCAGAATACAATCGAGGTCCAACTACGAAACCAAACTAAAAGAAGACAATCCCAAATGCTAGATCCCGATCGTCCCAACTGGGCTCCACTACTGATCAATAGGAAACGAAACAACACAACGAACAAGATCTTCATCGAACTCCCACTTGAGCTCGGTTGCGACATCAGCACTGGTATCATCGGCACCTGCAATTGTTTGGAAGTATCTATGAGTCACGAGGACTTAGCAATCTCACACCCGTGAGATCAAGACTACTTAAGCTTATGGGTAGGAAAGGGGTAATGAGGTGGAGCTGCAACAAGCACTAAGCATATATGGTGGCTAACATACGCAAATATGAGCGAGAAGAGAAGCAACGCAACGGTCGTGAACTAGAAGTGATCCTGAAACTACTTACGATCAAGCATAACACAAGAACCGTGTTCACTTCCCAGACTCCGCCGAGAAGAGACCATCACGGCCACACACGCGGTTGATTCATTTTAATTAAGTTAAGTGTCAAGTTTTCTACAACCGGATATTAACAAATTCCCATCTGCCCATAACCGCGGGCATGGCTTTCCAAAGTTCAAAACCCTGCAGGGGTGTCCCAACTTAGCCCATCACAAGCTCTCACGGTCAACGAAGGATATTCCTTCTCCCAGGAAGACCCGATCAGACTCGGAATTCCGTTTACAAGACATTTCGACAATGGTAAAACAAGACCAGCAAAGCCACCCGAATGTGCCGACAAATCCCGATAGGAGCTGCACATATCTCGTTCTCAGGCCACACCGGATAAGCAATTCGTACAACTAAAACCAAACCTCAAGTTTCCCCGAGGTGGCGCTGCAAGGGGCTCTAGTTTGGACCAACACTCAAAGGAGCACTGGCCCGAGGGGGCTTAAAATAAAGATGACCCTTAAGTCTGCAGAACCCAAGGGAAAAAGGCTTAGGTGGCAAATGGTAAAACCAAGGTTGGGCCTTACTGGAGGAGTTTTATTCAAGGCGAACTGTCAAGGGGTTCCCATTAAAACCAAACCGCGTAAGGAACGCAAAATCAAGGAACATAACATCGGTATGACGGAAACTAGGGCGGCAAGAGTGGAACAAAACACCAGGCATAAGGCCGAGCCTTCCACCCTTTACCAAGTATATAGATGCATTAAAGTAAACAAGAGATAATAATGATATCCCAACAATAACCATGTTCCAACAAGGAACAAGCTTTATCTTCACCTGCAACTAGCAACGCTATAAGAGGGGCTGAGCAAAGCGGTAACATAGCCAAACAACGGTTTGCTAGAAAAGGTGGGTTAGAGGCTTGACATGGCAATATGGGAGGCGTGATATAGCAAGTGGTAGATATCGCAGCACAGCAATAGAGCGAGCAACTAGCAAGCAAAGATAGAAGTGATTTCGAGGGTATGGTCATCTAGCCTGAGATCCCGCAAGGAAGAAGAACGAGTCCATGAAGAAGACAAACGGACGTAGTCGAAAGGATCCTCACAAACGCGACATTATCGGAACTAACCCGAAGAAGCAACACCAGAAAGAAGTAAACAACCATCACATAAGCATGGCATGATGCACAACCAAGTATGATGCATGTCCGGTTTAATGAGGCATGGCATGGCAAAATGCACAAACAATCCTACAAATTAAGTGGAGCTCAATATGCAACAGAACTCTGTTGCATATTAACGAAACACCACGTGACTTATTTAGTTCTCTCTCATTTAGATACCCAACAATATTAAATGTTGATTAACATGGCAAGGGGTGAAGCACAATAAAACTACTTAACTACGGAAGTTTAAATGAGGCCGGAACAACAAACAACAAGTCCAGAAAAAACCTCATGTGCATATTTTTAGGTTTCATACTGTTCTGACTTAAAGCATATTTTCGAGTTGTTTAACATGCAAAGCAAGTACACCATGTTAAACTAGGCATTTTTCTACCCCATTTACATATAAAGTTTATTAAGTTTGGAGCTACGGTTATTTAGTAATGAAATAAAGTATTTTAGCATGGCATTTATGCAAAATTAAACAAACAACATTTTAGATATTTTAAACCTAATTGAAAGTGGCATATTATGAAACTAGACAAAATTCTAAGCACTTTACATATATAATTCATTTTAATCCGATGCACGGTTATTTAGTTATTAACAATTTTGAAACAAGGGCATTTTCTGTAATTATGCATGCACAGGAAAAATGATAAATTCGCAGAACGAAAAAAAACGTCTATGGGCCGAAACACAGAAGGCTGGCCCAACAGGAGGGAAAGAGAAAAAAAGGAGGGGTGCGGGGTGCCCTCACCATGGGCTTCAGCCCGGCCGGTGGTGAGGTGGGCCGGTTGGTGCGCTGGGCCTCGGCTTGGAGTGGGCGCGGTCACGCGAGCGCTGGGTCAACGCGAGCGCTCGAGTCAGAGCGGCTCGATGCAGAAGAGTCGTCGCTCGTCTCCCTCGCTCGAACAGAGGGAGGTGGCGCTGGGGACTTGCGGAGGGGCCGGCAGGCGCGGGAAGCGACAGGTCGGCGAGGTGGCGAGCAGATCCCGGCGGTGCCGCGCCGAACAGAGACCGATGGAGGCGGATGCGGCGACGGCTTGCGGTTGGTGCGGCCATGGCAGTAGAGGGCGAGCTTCATCCTTTTCCTGACAGAGAAGAAAATGAACAGGAAAGGGAGGGAGATTAGAGGAGGAAGGAGGGAGCAACGGAAGAAAAGAAAGAGCAAAGGGAAGGGCAATACTCATCTGCTGGCTCCGGCGAGATGCAGCTTGCTCGGGTTGGAGCAGGGGTGCTTGCGCGACTGTGGTTGGAGGGAGACAGAGAAGCCGGGCCTCGGCGGCGCGACGGACAGACGAGGACGGCGGGGTTGAGGTGCTTGTACTCCTCTGCACTACTTTGATGCAGAGAAACAGGAGGCGGAGGCGAGGCGAGCATGGCGCAGCGGAGCTCGGGCTCTGGGATGCTGGTGAAGTGCAGGTCGATGCGGAGGATGCAGCAGGGGCGCGGGTGGAAGTAAAGCTCCGGCGAGGCGACGAGGAACATAAGGCGACGAGGAAACCTTGACGATGTAGAGACTTGGCGTGGGTTTGGCGGGGTCCTGCTGGTGACTCTCGACTCCGGCGAGGGTCGCCGATGAAAGCTCGAGGACGAGAGGCACGGTCAAGGCAGCGCCGAGGACATGCTGCAGGTTCGCGGGAGGAGCTGCTCGACGTGGCCGACGTGTTGCGGGGGAAAACAGAGGCCGGCGGGAGAGGTTCAAGGCGGCATCGTCGTGGAGGAAGACCGGTGGGGGCTTGAAGCGGGGCTCCGGCAGCTCGGCGTGGTTCAACGAGTTCGGGAACGGCCAGCTCCGGCCGCGGGACACTGGTTCCCGGCGACAGCGAGGCGAACTGGAGCTCGGGGGCATCCATGGTGTTCGAGCGACGACGGAGATTCGCGGGAGCACGAGACGAGGAGGTTCCTGGCATCGCTAGTGGCGGCAGCCATCCATGGCAGAGAGGCTCCTCCTGCTGGTCCGGTGGTGCTCCGATGAAGATGGAGGCGACGGGGTCAGGTGAAGGCGCGCAAGGGAGGAGCTCATGCTCCTGGACGAGAGGAGGCTTGGGCCTCGCAGCAGAGGAGGTAGAGGAAGGAGCTCCGGTGGCTTTGCTTGCTGCTGGTGGTGGTAGCCGGTGGAGCTCCAGCGAGGTCCGCCGAGGCGGCTTGGTGGTGTTGGGATCGATGGAGGTGAATCGGGAGGGGAGGTGGAGGCTGCCATTTGGGTGGACGGGGAAAACGAAGTGGATCTGGCAAGGATCCCGAGAGGATTTGGAATGGCGGCGGCGCGGAGGAGGATGGGACAGCTGTTATACTCATATTTATAGCTGTGGGTTAGATCAGGGGCTATCTCGTCCCTCCGAGCAAAATCGGATGGTCAGGAAAAATAGGCTAGGGAGTCCAAATAAGAAAACGGTGACGTAATGTAGATGTTTGGGGATGATCTGAATCCAATGGTGACAACTGCCCGGGTCGGGTCCGGGACAGCTTTTGGACGCGTGCGTGAGGAGGGCCGCGGGCTGACGAGAGAGGTTAGATTGGGCCTAGCGGTAAGTAATGAATTGTGTAGACGGTCTAGGGAGGAAAGAGAGGCAAAGCCAGGCACATGTTTCCGGATACCGGAAACGTCCGACGTATGACCGGCTACTATAGCCGCTATAGTTATCCATTGGGGCGTCAAACAGACTCCAAATGCCATGAAACTTGGCAGGCGGCCTACGTACAACATAACAAGACCACATGCCAACTTTCAACCCATTCCGAGAACATTTTCTGACCACTTATACAATAATATTTCAGACGTGCTGCGGGCGCGTGCAAGTGTGTCTGGACTCAGAAAGGACAACGGAAGGAACGGGGAGGCCGGGACAGATGCAAGTTTTGAAAACATGATGATGCAATGCACATGATGACCTGACAAGATGCAACACGCAAGCGAATGACATGGCAACGTCAGCCAATAACTTGAAGACACCTGGCACATTGGTCTCGGGGCGTCACACTCGTGGACAACCCGGAGAACCCCCTGACTTTTTCTCGACGCCAAAACCTCTTATATATACAGAAACTTCCAGAAAGAAACCTAGATCAGGAGTTCCGCCGCTAGAAGCCTCCGTAGCCACCAAAAACCAATCTAGACCCGTTCCGGTACCCTGCCGGAGGGAGGAATCCCTCTCCGGTGGCCATCTTCATCATCCCGGTGCTCTCCATGACGAGGAGGGAGTAGTTCTCCCTCGGGGCTGAGGGTATGTACCAGTAGCTATGTGTTTGATCTCTCTCTCTCTCTCGTGTTCTTGAGTCGGCACGATCGTGATGTATCGCGAGCTTTGCTATTATATTTGGATCTTATGATGTTTCTCCCCCTCTACTCTCTTGTGATGAATTGAGTTTTTCCTTTGAAGTTATCTTATTGGATTGAATCTTTAAGGATTTAAGAACACTTGATGTATGCCTTGCATGTGCTTATCTGTGGTGACAATGGGATATCACGTGATCCACTTGATGTATGTTTTGGTGATCAACTTGCGAGTTCTGTGACCTCGTGAACTTATGCATAGGGGTTGGCACACGTTTTCGTCTTGACTCTTTGGTAGAAACTTTGGGGCAGTCTTTGAAGTTCTTTGTGTTGGTTGAATAGATGAATCTAAGATTGTGTGATGCATATCGTATAATCATACCCATGGATACCTGAGGTGACATTGGAGTATGTAGGTGACATTACGGTTTTGGTTGATTTGTGTCTTAAGGTGTTATTCTAGTACGAACTCTATAATAGATTGATCAGAAAGAATAACTTTGAGGTGGTTTCGTACCCTACAATAATCTCTTCATTTGTTCTCCGCTATTAGTGACTTTGGAGTGACTCTTTGTTGCATGTTCAGGGATAGTTATATGATCCAATTATGTTATTATTGTTGAGAGAACTTGCACTAGTGAAAGTATGAACCCTAGGCCTTGTTTCAACGCATTGCAATACCGTTTACGCTCACTTTTATCATTAGTTACCTTGCTGTTTTTATATTTTCAGATTACAAAAACCTATATCTACCATCCACATTGCACTTGTATCACCATCTCTTCACCGAACTAGTGCACCTATACAATTTACCATTGTATTAGGTGTGTTAGGGACACAAGAGACTATTTGTTATTTGGTTGCAGGGTTGTTTGAGAGAGACCATCTTCATCCTAGGCCTCCCACGGATTGATAAACCTTAGGTCATTGTTTTATCACTAGTTTAGTCTATAAAAGAAAATTACAAAAAATGGAATTGAGGGTACCTCATATGCTTCATCTTTTTAATATCTTTCATGAAAATAAGGATTCTGATAATTGTGCCAAAATGCTAGAAGAAGAATGCATTAAAATGGTTGGCACTGAATCTTTGAATGATGAGCATGATTGCAATGTTGTTAGTATGAATTCCTTGAATATCCATGATGCTAATGATATGAAAAGCCACAAGCTTGGGGATGATATGTTTTATGAAGATGATATTTTTAATCTCCCAAGTTTTGATATGCAAATTTATTATGATGATAGCATGCCTCCTATTTATGATGATTATACCGATGAAAGTGGGTTTGGGAGAGTGTCAACTTTAGGAAGTAATGATCCCACTATTTTGGAGGGTGTTGAATCTTATTGTGGCAATTATGAAAGTGTATTTGGAGAGGTCATGACTTTATTTAGTAATGATTCCACTATCTTGGAAGAGGTTTCAATCGATTATGATGAGAACAAAGTTGCTACTTATGATAATTATTGTGATGATACGTATGCTATAAAAGGTAGTGATGATTATATTAAAACATGTCATGATTATGATTACCCTTTTTCTGAACACTACTCTTTTAATGTGGAAACAATTTATAGTATTCGAGTTTCTTATGATACTCCCACTATTCCGAATGAGAAGAATCTTGCTTATGTGGAGAGTAGTAAATTTTCTATGCTTGCAGATCATGAAAAGAATGCTTTATGTGATGGTTATATTGCTGAATTTATTCATGATGCTACTGCAGATTATTATGAGGGAGGAATATATGCTTGTAGGAGTTGCAACAATATCGAGTTTCCTCTCTATGTGTTGAAAATCTTGAAGTTATCCTTGTTTTACCTTCCTATGCAAGTTGATTCTTGTTCCCACAAGTTGTTTGCTCACAAAATCCCTATGCATAGGAAGTGGGTTAGACTTAAATGGTCTAGTCATATTCTTCATGATGCTCACTTTATATTTCAATTCTTATCTTTTATGTGAGCATCATTGAAATCATCATGCCTAGCTAGGGGCGTTAAACCATAGTGCTTGTTGGGAGGCAACCCGATTTTATTTTTTCTCCTTGCTTTTTTGTTCCTGTTTAGTAATAAATAATTTATCTAGCCTCTGTTATGATTGAGTTTTTATGTTTTAATTAGTGTTTGTGCCAAGTAGAACCTTTGGGAAGACTTGGGGAAAGTCTTTGCGATCTTGGTGTAAAAAATAGAAACTTTAGCGCTCACGAGATTGCTGCTATGTTTTACTGAAGAGTGCTACTTAGTTGATTCTTTTTGCAGATGATTAATAGATAAATTTCTCACGTCCAGCAATTTATTTTAGAATTTTTGTGGTTCCAGAAGTATATGTTTGATCCAGATTACTACAGACTGTTCTGTTTTTGACAGATTCTGTTTTCTATGTGTTGTTTGCTTATTTTGATGAATCTATGAGTAGTATCGGAGGGTGTGAACCATAGATGAGTTGGAATACAGTAGATATTACACCAATATGAATTTAGAATGAGTTCACAACAGTACATAAGTGGTGATTTATTTTCTTATACTAACGGAGCTTACGAGTTTTCTGTTAAGTTTTGTGTTGTGAAGTTTTCAAGTTTTGGGTAAAGATTCGATGGACCATGGAATAAGGAGTGGCAAGAGCCTGAGCTTGGGGATGCACAAGGCACCCCAAGGTAATATTCAAGGACAACCAAGAGCCTAAGCTTGGGGATGCCCCGGAAGGCATCCCCTCTTTCGTCTTCAACCAAGAGCCTAAGCTTGGGGACGCCCCAAGCTAGGCATGATGATTTCAATGATGCTCACATAAAGGATAAGAATTTAAACATAAAGAGAGCATCATGAAGAGTATGACTACCACATTTAAATCTAACCCACTTCCTATGCCTATGTATTTTGTGGGTACACAATTTATAGGAACAAGAATCAACTAGCATAGGAAGGCAAAAACAAGTATAACTTCAAAACTTTAAGCACATAGAGAGGATACTTGATATTATTGCAACTCCTACAAGCATGTATTCCTCCGTCATAATAATTTTCAGTAGCATCATGAATGAGTTTAACAATATTACCATCACATAAAGCATTCTTTTCATGATCTACGAGCATAGAAATTTTACTACTCTCCACATAAGCAAAATTCTCCTCATTCGGAATAGTGGGAGCAAACTTCTTCTAAATCCACTTTAGATGATATTATTATTAATACTCCAAAATATATAAGTGAAGTTCATGGAGTATTCTACAATTAATATAGACTAACCAATATCCAATCTCAAAATATATAAGTAAAGCACACGAAGCATTCTATAAAACCATACTCAAAAGATTTAAGTGAAGCACAAAGAGCAATTCTATAAGATCATACTTAAAGGATATAAGTGAAGCACATGAAGCATTCTATAAACCAATGAAGGGTTGTCGGTGTACTAGAGTAGGGGTACCCTAGTATCCCGAACTTGTGCACGGGCAGTCGCAGCGTCCCGCGGCAAGGCTTGCCGGGTGACCGCCAAGGTCCTCCGTGGTTCCTTTGGAGCCATTCAAGAACAAAGTATCCAAGACAAGAAGACAAGACCCCGGCAAGAGGAGCTTGCCGGGAAGGAGACAAGACCCCGGCAGGAGGAGCTTGCCGGGAAGGCCAACCAAGGCATCTCAAGGAACTTACCGCAACGCACCACGCGTCCCGGCAAGGCACGGTGAGTGACAAGCTCCCGGACGCGACAAGACAACAACCGTGGCAAGGCATTCCCCGCGGCAAGCCTCCACTCTGTACCTGCGCTCTAGCACATCCACCAACGTGTCGCTCTGGGACCCTTCCAGGCGTACGTGGCGGGAGGCTGTGCAGCCAGCGGTACACGGTGGCAAGCGGCGCTGACAAGATCGCCATCGTGGCGAGCGGTGGCGTCCCTGGCGGTCCCTTTTACACTATTTGGGCGACGCAGACGGGCATTTAATGCCCTTGTCCCTTGCCGTTAGGGTTAGGTATGATACACTGTAGTAAGCGGCGGTGCCAACCGCACCGCCTTTCCATTTTTGCCCTTGTCTACGTTGCCACCTGTCGGTGACCCCTTGAGCATATAAAAGGAGGCCCATGCGCAACGTAGAGGGGGGTCGGCCAGCAGAATACTCACGCTCGGTCTCGTTAGCTGCTGGAGTGTACTGTAGCACACAGCGCTCCCGAGCAAGAAATCAATACAAACCACAAGGCAGGAGTAGGGTTTTACGCATCCGTGCAGCCCGAACCTGGGTAAACTGATTGCGTGCTCGTGCGCTTCGCCTCGATCTGCTCTTCGTGCAATCTCCGCTCCCTGCCGAACCAAAAAGGGGCTCGGTCCGCCGGTCCCATAGGTGTTCGTGGATCAGCACCCCCGACATCTTTGGCGCGCCAGGTAGGGGAGCGTCGAGGTTGTGTGAACCTGATCCGGCGTTCGCACGAGCTAAATCTTCATCGTCTTCATCGACATGCCGCCGAAGAAGAAGGCTTCGGAGGCGGCTGCTCCGTCCGCGCCGAACCCACCATCGCCGGAGCAAACGGCTGGTGGGGTAGACGCCGGCGGAAGAACGGGCATCGACGAGGGAGCTCACGGTGTTGACAGGTCCAAGGACAAGGCTGCGCTGCACATCAGCGGCGCAGTCGGCTCCCACAACGACCGGGCGCACTCCAAGACCTCGGCGTCCGTACATGCGCCGCGCCCATCCCAGGAGGCGCGGGAACGGCAGCGTCATGGTACTCACGGTACCATACGCTTGCTGGACCAAGATCGGTCTAGTGGATCTCGGAGCGCTCAAGACCAGCATGCACACCAACGTGCTGGCGTGAGCGGGGCACGGTCGCCTGGACGAGATACTGCTCCTTCTAACATGGTTAGAAGTCTGAGCATATCCCGCTCCTCGCACCGTTCGCCACCACCGCCCGCCACTTCAGCAGAAGCTTTGGCGCGAGCCCAACTGCTCCTAGACTACCCTCCAGCGCCAGACAAGATCGATGACTGGAGGGCCACCATTCAGAGTCTCATCGGCTTCGCCAACGGCAACAATCCACGGCAGCCGAGTACATCACTGCCGCGGCAAGTTAGCCAGGCACGAGTCGGTGGCGACAAGACCGGTGGGGGTGCAACCACCATGCACTCTCCGCCTCGAAGGCCAAGATCGCCAACTCGCCGGATCCACCACGACAGTGACTCCACCGCGTCATCAGATCCACGAACTCGTCGCGATCAGCGCCAAATTCTTCATGAACGACAGCAAGAAGACGCTCGTACTCGCATCAAGCGCCGAAGAGAAGCGCGGCGTCAATCAGACCAGCGCGCTGGGCCTTCTGTCGACATGCATGCGCCAGGGGAACCAGGCGACTTGCCGTACGCGGTAGGTTGCCCTGCGTTTACCTGTGAGCTGCGGCAAGTCCAGTGGCCCAGCCAGAAGAATTTCAAGCCAGACGTACCAGAGAAGTACGACGGCAAGTCACACCCGTTGGAGTTCCTCAGCATCTACACCATCGCGGTGCAGGCTGCCGGGGGGCGGGACGACAAGGTCCTTGCCAACTACTTCCCGCTGGTGCTCAAGCCCGATGTCAGGTCCTGGCTCATGCATTTGCCGGACAACTGCATATCCTCTTGGGCAGACCTATGCCATCAGTTTGTCGGCGCCTTTACAAGCGGCCACAAAACTCATGGCCAAGAGAGTGACCTTCACCTGCTCGCCCAGAAGGAAGGAGAGCCCCTGCGCAAGTACATTCAGAGATTCAGCCGTGTACAGCGCAACATCCCAGATATCCACCCTGCCGTGGTCATCAGCGTGTTCCATCAGAACATGCATAACCGCAGGATGCGGGAGGAGATGGCGATGTGCAGGATCAGAGACGTCAGTGAGCTGTATGCCCTGGCCAACAAGTGTGCATGTGCTGAGGAAGGGAGGAAACTCCCCGGAGAGAATACTGGAGCAGGAGGATCTGACAGCGAGGATGCTGCCCCGGCAAAGAGAAACCGGCGGCGGAACAACAGGAAGAAGAAAGGCAAAGAGGTGCTAGTTGTTGAGCAGTCCGGCAACGAAGGTGGCGCCAAGAAAGCCAAAGTTGGTAGCTCCGGCAAGGAGATTGCCACATGCACTAACTGCCAGGCTGTGGCGGTCGCCGACAAGCAGGACGACACCGACAAGCAGTACTGCAAGATCCACCGCACCAAGGGCGATGACCTCCAGAGCTGCAAGAAGGTCGAACAGCTTGTCCAGCAGCAAAAGGCTGAGTACGAGCGACGCGACAAGGAGAGGGCCCAAGGAGGCGCTAGAGAATCCGGCAAGAAGCGCACCGGCCGGGGAGGACGCCGCGGCAAGGCCAAGCAGCGGCAAGGAGACAGCCCTCCCCGCGGCCGCGACAAGGATGAAGACGACGACGACGACGAAGACATGGATGATGTCGAGACCAGTGAGCAGGAGTTCCAGAAAGCCACAGAGGTCTTGTGCGCTGACGGCGGTGCTTCTCTGCATACTTCACACCGCCAACTCAAACAGTGGATGCGGGAAGTCAATGCGGCAGAACCACCTGTTGAGCCACGCAAACTTATGAAATGGTCCAGCACGCCTATCATCTTTGATATTGATGACCACCCTGATCGCACAACTGCGGTCGGGTGCTTGCCGATGTTGGTTTCACCAACTATCCGCAACCTCAAGGTCACTAAGATGCTAGTTGACGGCGGGGCCGGCTTGAACCTGATCTCCTCTGCTGTACTCCAAAAACTCCAGATCCCTGACAGCGAGCTCGAAGAGACCGGCACATTCCAAGGAATCAACCCGGGAAGGAGCAAGCCGAAAGGGAAGGTCACGTTGCCGGTAACATTTGGCAGCGAGTAGAACTTCAGGACTGAGAGGGTCACTTTTGACGTTGCCGATTTCCCATTGCCTTACAATGGGATACTCGGCCGTCCAGCACTCGCCAAGTTCATGGCAGCCTCTCACTACGCATACAACATGCTCAAGATGCCAGGCCCGATAAGCGTCATCTCTGTCCCTGGCGACAAGAAGGATGCTCTTATCTGTGCCGACAAGATCTACCGGGAAGCGGCTGCCGCAACAGATCGCAAGTCACTTGCCGCTGAAGCTCCCGGGGGGAAGAAGAAGACCAAGTCCGGCAAGAGCTCTGATGCCCACTCCGTCAAACGCACCTCTTCGGAGTGCTGCGCTACCGTCGAGGACACACCATCGAGCTCCACCGGCAAGTGTAAGAAGGCAATGCCAGCTCCGCCAGAGACCAAGAAAGTGTCCGCCAAGGAGGACGGCACTGGTGGTACCTTCACCATCAGTGCCACTCTTGACCCTAAATAGGAAAGCGCGCTCATTGCTTTCCTGCGGGCGAATGTCGACGTGTTTGCGTGGCAACCGTCTAACATCCCCGGTGTTCCCAGGAAAGTAATTGAGCACCATCTTGCCGTTTGTCCTCATGCGCGGCCCGTCAAGCAGAAGGTCAAGAAGCAAGCAGTGGAGCGCCAAGAATTCATCGCAGAAGAAATCAAGAAATTGGAAGCAGCAGGCCTTGTCAGAGGAGTGCTCCATCCTACGTGGTTGGCCAACCCTGTAGTCGTGCGCAAGGCAAACGGGAAATGGAGGCTTTGTATCGACTTTACTGATGTTAATAAAGCTTGTCCCAAAGACCCATTTCCCTTGCCGCACATTGACCAAATTGTTGACTCCACGGCCGGATGTGATTTGCTTTCATTTCTTGACGCATACTCAGGATACCATCAAATCTTCATGGCAGAAGAGGATGAGGAGAAGACCGCATTCATTACTCCATGTGGCACATACTGTTTCATACGGATGCCTTTTGGTTTAAAGAATGCTGGTTCAACATTTGCAAGAGTAGTCCATGTCACTCTTGAGCCACAGATGCACAGAAATGTGGAAGCCTACATGGATGACATAGTGGTCAAAAGCAAGGACAGGGAAACTCTGATTCAAGATTTAGACGAGACCTTTGCAAATCTGCGCAAGATCAACCTCAAGCTCAACCCCGAGAAGTGTGTGTTTGGAGTCCCCTCCGGCAAGCTTCTCGGGTTCTTCGTGTCTCAGCGGGGAATCGAAGCCAATCCCGACAAGATCAAGGCCATTGAGCAGATCGAAGCACCAAAGCGCGTCAAGGATGTACGAAGACTTGCCGGTTGCGTGGCTACTCTCAGCAGGTTTATCTCTCGGTCTGCTGAGCGCGCCCTGCCATTTTTCAAAATTTTGAAAAAGGCAGATCCAATGAAATGGACTCCGGAAGCGGAGGCTGCGCTACAGGACTTGAAGAGATACCTGTCCTCCACTCCAACACTTGTCGCACCTAAGCCACAAGAGAAGTTGCTGCTGTATATAGCGGCAACCAATCAAGTGGTGAGTGATGCGTTAGTGGCAGAGAGGGAGGCAGATGACGAGCCAGCAACCGCGGCAAGCGCATCCAGCGACAAGCAGGGGGCTTCCCCGACAAGCTCTGGTCCCGACAAAGATGGATCTGCGCAGGTGTGCGAGGAGATACAGAAGAGAATGGTGCAGCGCCCAGTGTACTTTGTCAGTTCCCTTCTGCAGGGGGCTAGGTCAAGGTACTCTGGTGTGGAGAAATTGCTTTTCGGCCTTCTCATGGCCTCAAGAAAGCTGCGCCATTACTTCCAAGCACATGAGATTACAGTTGTCACTCGCTTTCCGCTGAAGAGGATACTGCAAAATCCAGAAGCGACAGGCAGGATTGTTGAGTGGGCACTGGAACTGTCAAGCTTTGGCCTCAAATTTAAGAGTACTTCAACTATCCAAAGCAGAGCATTGGCATAATTCGTAGCAGAGTGGACGCCCACACCAGATGAAGAAATTCCAGAGACGAGCATCCCCATCAAGGAAGCAAGCAAAGAGTGGCTCTTGTACTTTGACGGTGCCTTCTCACTGCAAGGCGCCGGCGCTGGCGTGCTGCTTGTCGCACCCACCGGAGAGCACCTCAAGTACGTAGTCCAGATGCACTTTCCCAAGGAGCAAGCGACAAACAATACTGCAGAGTATGAAGGCTTGCTTGCCGGTCTCAGGATCGCGGCAGACCTTGGGATCAAGAAGCTCATTGTCAGGGGTGACTCGCAGCTTGTCGTCTGCCAAGTGAACAAGAGTTATCAGAGTCCGTTGATGGAAGCCTACATTGACGAAGTGAGAAAGCTAGAAGAGCACTTTGACGGCCTACAGATAGAGCATGTTCCAAGAGCTCAGAACGACATTGCCGATGGCCTGTCAAAGTGCGCCGCACTTAAGTTACCTGTGGAACCAGGGATCTTTGTGCTCAAGCTGACTCGACCGTCCGTAACCCCATCGACTGGACAGAGCAAGAAGAGGAAGTTGATTTCTGGTGACTATTTTCCGGTAGAGCTTCCCGAAGCCGCCGCCAAGAAGGTCCCCAAGATCAACACCAAGAATGCTGAGGAGCAGTCTGCTCCGGCAAGCCCTAGGGTTTGTTCCATTGAAGCAAACGCTATCGACAAGTTTTGCTCCGGCAAGCTTGCCGGGGAACTTCAAGCTCTGGCAGAGCCGCAGGTTTTTGCCGTAGAAGCGGATGTTCCCACAGCCGCAGATATGCCTTTAGTCCTTGTTGTCGAGCCACAAGCTCCAGCATGGGCACAGCAGATTGTCCGTTTCCTTCAGACAGGAGAACTTCCTGAAGAGCAAGAAGAAGCGGAAAGAGTAGCCCGGCAGTCAAGTATGTATCAGTTTGTCGACAGCACACTATACAGAAGAAGACTCAACGGTGTGAAATTGAAGTGTATTCACCGGGAAGATGGACAAAAGCTGTTGGCAGAGATACATGGAGGCATATGTGGTCACCACATTGGCGCAAGAGCACTTGCCGGCAAAGCATTCCGGCAAGGTTTCTTTTGGCCAACAGCCCTCCAGGATGCAACTGCACAAGTAACCAAGTGTGAAGCGTGCCAGTTCCATTCCAAGCAGATACACCAGCCGGCTCAAGCTCTCCAGACAATCCCTTTATCCTGGCCATTTTCGGTCTGGGGGCTCGATATCCTCGGCCCCTTTCCCCGAGCAGTCGGGGGCTTTGAGTACTTGTACATCGCAATCGACAAGTTCACAAAGTGGCCGGAAGTGGAAGCAGTGAGGAAGGTGACAGCACAGTCAGCAGTCAAGTTCTTCAGGTCAATTGTTTGCCGCTTCGGAATCCCTAACAGGATAATCACCGACAACGGTACGCAATTCACGAGCCGCACCTTCATGCAGTACGTCCAAGATCTTGGCGCCAAGGTCTGCTTCGCTTCTGTTGCTCACCCGAGAAGCAACGGTCAAGCGGAGAGGGCAAATGCTGAAGTGCTGCGTGGGCTCAAGACCAGAACTTTCGACAGGCTACACAAGTGCGGAAGAAACTGGATCGAGGAGCTGCCGGTGGTTCTTTGGTCGATCATGACGACGCCAAATCGAGCCACTAGCCAGACACCCTTTGCTCTAGTCTATGGAGCAGAGGCAGTTCTCCCCACGGAACTCGTATACGGGTAACCTCGAGTGCTCGCTTACGATGAGCTTGAGCAAGAGCAGCTGCGACAAGATGATGCGCTGCTCCTTGAGGAAGACCGTCTTTAGGCTGCTGTGCGAGCTGCTCGCTACCAGCAAGCTTTGCGCCGCTACCATAGCCGCAAAGTTAACGCTAGAAGCCTCGAGGAAGGCGACCTTGTTCTTCGGCGCGTTCAGTCCGCCAAGAATTCCAACAAGTTGACGCCGAAGTGGGAAGGCCCTTACTGGGTGAAACGAGTCACTAGGCCTGGCGCTGTCCGCCTTGAGACCGAAGATGGCATACCAGTGAGCAACTCCTGGAATATTGAGCATCTTCGTAAGTTTTACCCGTAGGGCGCGGTTGCCGGAACCCGTTCCGGCAACCACCTTTTGTACAAGTCTTGCCGCTGTTGCATGTAATCCTTTGTACAAAGCCGGGCGCAGATCCCGTGCATAAAGCTTATGTGCTCCGCACACTTTGTCGATTTCATGCTTTTTATAATTTTGCATGTGTTATCTGATACTTTGTGCAGCACCTACCCCCGGTAAGCAACAACGAGCCATAAGGCTTCCTATCTTTATTTTCTCCTTTTTTCTTTTCTCAAGGAAAGGAAAGTTCCCTCGCCCACAAGTTTGCCGGGGGGAAGGGAGAAGATAATGGTATGGACCAGGCGTCGTTCAAGAAAGTTTCGTCTTGCCGGGAAGCAAGCAACAGAAAAGATAAGTTGCCAAAGTTTGAGCAACCAGACTTTTTAAATTTTTAAGTTATTTTCCTTGAACGACCCTGCTTTGTATGGAAAACCTGTGCGCGGAGGAACCAACTCGTAGCTAGTTGCGCCCTTACTTTGTTTCGAGTCCGCTCAACAACTTAAGTGAGCTGCGACTAGTTGCGACAAGGTTTCTTGTCGGTAGCGGCACCGCCAGCAGGCTGCTGATGTCCCGCACTCAGCGCTCACGGCTAAGGTGCCTGCGCCGGCAAGTTCCCTAAAAGCGTAGGGCAAAAACATACAAAGGAAGGAATCAAGTAAAGGAAATAACATTGCAATCATTGCACAGAATAAAGTTATATTACAAGGAAACTTGTCGCGCTCTAATAGATTGTTTTCATAACATGACTAGCAGCGACAAGAAGAGAAGGAAACGGGCGACCTAGTCTACGCGATCTCCCTCGACCCTCTTGATTCCGCTCACCTTGTCCATGATGGGTGTGGCAAGGGTCTTGAGCGCCTCCAGATCGGCATCCGGCGGCAAGGACCTGAGGACGTTGGTGAGGTTGAGGCCCGGGTTGCGGAAGGCCACCTTCACCAGCACCTTCTGAAGAGCTCCCGCGCAGATCTTGCGTGACTCGTCGGCCAGCTGCTTTGGGATCCTCTCCCGGAGTCGCCGGAGGGCCGTCGCCACGCCTTTGAAGAACGAGGTGAGCTTGGCGCTGGGTTGGAGGTTCTCGTCGGAGGGATACCCGAGATCCTCCATTCCCAGCTGCGCCAGCTCCCTGTCGATGTCTCCGGCAACATCCACGAGACCCTCCGTCCAGTGCTCCACATTCTCTCGGAAAGTGCTCTGGGCGGCAGCGGCACTCGCCAGCAGCGCCTTGCCGGCCATGACCTCCTCCTTCAGGGCCGTCTCCTGCTCCTTGGCACCGTCCAGCGTCTTGGTCAAAGTGATCAGCTTCAACTCAAGATCCGCATTGGAGTCCTTGGCGGCGTCAAGCTCCTTGCCCTTCTCGGCGAGGCGGGTCTGCAGCTCCGAATGGCTGTGGGCGTCCTTCTCCCGCTCAATCTTGAGCGCGGCAAGCTCGTCACCGCTCGCCTTGAGATCGGCCTCTAGCTGCGTCACCTTCGTTTCCAGCTCCTTCTTGGCGGCCTCGGCAGCTGCGGCAGCATCCTTTGCTTGCTTGAGGGCTCCGCCAACTGTTCGCTCGCGCGCGGCAAGCTCCTCCTCGTGGCTGTCGAGGTTGGCTTTCCGCTGCACCAGCTCGCCCTCCTGCACGGACAGCTTCTCAGCGGCAAGCCTCTGTTGCTCTTCGGCTTCGGCCTTCTCTAGGAGGAAGGCCTCCCGCTCCTCGGCAAGTCGCGCCCGCTCCACTGCCAAGGATCGGAGAGCTTCCTGATTGGCACCCCGGAGCTCTTCCGTGCGCTTCTCGATGTCCTCTCCCGCCTTCACGACAAGCGCCTCGTGGGATTCCAGTTTGTCTTGCCGGGCACGGTAGAGCGACACCAGCTTCCGCAGCAGCTGCTCCTCCTCAGGCTCGCCGCCGCTGCTGCTTGGCGCGTCAACCAGCGCTAGCCCGGTGGAGGCGAGCACCACTCCGTCGAAGCTCTCTCCTTCGACCGACGCCCTGGAGCTTGACGCCCAGGGGAGGTTGATGAAGATGTCGTCGCCGGCCTTCAAGTAGACGCCAGGCTGGGGCTCTTCGGAGCCTGGCACTGCGGCAGCAGCGGAGGGATCGGCGGTCGGTGCAGCGCCTCGCGCTCCTGCGGCCTCAGGGTTGTCAGTGCGATCGCCAGATCCCCCGCCTGCTTCTGCAGCGGTAGCCCTGGCGGCCTCTTTGCCGGCGGGCTCGTCAGCGCCGGCTTCTTCCTCGGCGGCAACGGCGTCGTCGGCGGCAACCTCGGTCTCCGTCGGCTCCGCAGCAGATGGATCTGACAGCCGGAAAGGGGAGAAGAGTCAAGCAAATATCCAAAAAAGAAATCAAAAGAAGAAGAACCCAAGGGAAGTTCTGAAGCAAGAAGATTACCTGTGCCAGGATCTGCAGCCGTGGTCTCCGCTGCCAGGGGGCCGCTGGCGCTATCCCTTGCCGGAGAATCCTCCCTTGCCGGAGAGCTCTCCCGTGCCGGGGACCTCTCCCTTGGCGTTTCGGGGGCGACCTCCGGGTGCTCCTGGTGGGGCTGCTCTGCTCCTGCACAAGTCAACAGTCAGGTGTCAGCAAAGCAAGAATCTCCATGCGCGCCCGACAGCGGAAAGCAAGCCAGATACTTATGCTGGGGGCTGCTCTGGAGAACAGTTGCCAGGTCCGGCAAGGTTGTCTCGGGCGTATCCCCTGCTGACGCGGTGGGTTCGTCCTCGATGACAATCACCGGGGCCTTGGCTCTCTTCGCCGCTCTCTAGGCCAGAGTCCTAAGAAGAAATAAGTTCAGAATAAAGCAGATGAGATACAAGACAAAACAGCAAGGATTGAAGAACTGCAAGTACAACAAGAGAATCTTACTCTTCTTCTTCTTCCTCGTCGGAGCTAAACGCGGAGAAGTCGAAGCCTGGCTCGCGTCCGGCGCGAGAAGGCGGAGGAGTGGATTCCCTTGGCCGCTTGGCGGGAACGATGGCGGTGGTCTGAGACGACCCCGCTCCGGTTGCCGCCGCGGCATGAGGAGCGGCAGGAGTAGTAGCGGTGGTCCGAGTAGACCCTGCTCCAGTTGCCGCAGCAGCGTGAGGTGCTCCCGCGGCAACAGTGCTTGCCGCGGTGGAGCGTGTCGCGCTGCGCGGCGACTGTCGACTCGGCTACCGCCTCGCTACGTCCCCGGCCTTGCGGAGACGCCTTCTTGGTGGAGATGGAGGCTCTGCTTGCAGCGAGCTGTCTGAGGATGAGGAGGAACAGGAGTTGATCTCCAACGAGCCGCTCGCATCCTCGGCGGGCTCGCTTGGCTCGGCGTCACGCCCGGCAAGATCCTTCTTGCCGGCAAGCTCCTCTTGCCGGGCAAGCTCTTTCTTCCCGGCAAGCTCCTCTCGCTCGGCACGGTTTGCCGCCTCTGCTGCCTCTACCTCCTCCAAGGTGAATCCAAACTCGCCTGCCGCTGCGGCTACCGCCGCCTCTTCCAGCCTGGAGGCGATGCGTTTCAACTCCGCATCGGTGGTGTCGCGAGTGAGGCCATTCTTCTCGTCAGAGCGGATCGGCACTTCTACCAGGCTGTCGAAGAACTCCTGCACGATGTCGTCAGCAGGCTCTTGCCAAGTTGGCACAAGTCCATGCGAGTCGCACAGCGGCATCATTGCCCGGATGCGGTCGAGCGCAGAATTGTTGCACAGCGGAACGACGCCCTGCGGCAACCTAAATACTTCGGGATGATCAGGATCATACTTGAAGAGCTCTTGGAGCATCGCGTTGAGCTCCAGGACAGTGAAGTTGTAGTTGAGGCCCGGACGCAGCCTCATGATATCCGCCGCATTCTTGAATTCCCAGGCGGGCCTCCTCCGTTCCTGCAGGGGGGCGATGCGGCGGCGAAGAAAATCTGCGCCAACGGCGCCTACAGTGAGTCCGGCAAGCCTGAGGCGTTGGATCCTGGTGACCGCAATCCTCAACCTATCGTCTTCCGAGGCCACGTCGCTCCAATCTCTGCCGCGTACTGCTGCGGTTTGGCGCCGGGCGGTAAATGGCTGCGGGTTCTCCTCGACAATCCAGCACCAGTCTGCTCTCCACTCCTCCCACTTGCCGCGGAACTCGCCCTCCAGATAAGAGTCCTTCTTGCCGGCCCTCGAGATCCAGGCGATCCCGCCAGATAAAGGCTCTCCTCTCTCTACTCGGGGCATAAAGAAGTGGCGGAAAAGGGCTACATTTGGGTGGACTCCGACAAAGTTTTCGCAAAGATGTGCGAAAACTGCCATGGTCAGGACGGCATTGGGGGTGAAATCAAGGAGGCAGAGCCCGTAGGTGTTCATGATGTCGCTGAAAAACTCATAATAAGGCGGGCAGAGCCCGCAGTAGAAGAACACAGCGAAGAAGGGATATCCGTTTGGAGCCATTTTATGAGCGGCGGCTGGAAGTACCTTCGTGCTCGGATGCGCTCGCGTCTCCGTCGACCAGAAGAGGTAGTAGTACTCCCTCAGATCCTTTGCGGTAAGCTTGGGGGGAAGATTGCCCGCTCCTTCTGCAGCGTCGCAAGCCGCTGCGCCTCGGTTGACTTCACAGCCTTCCCCTTGTCGGCTTTCGGAGCCATGGCGGAAGTGGTGGAGGAGGTCGACGGTGTTGGTGGTGCTGGTGGCGATGGGGGGCAGGGCGCTGCTCTCTTTGCTTTGGGAAGACGGAGGCGCGGCGGAGGTTTCCAAGATTGCGAAAGCAACTGGCGAATGGGCGCACTACCCCTGCTTCCCCTTGCTTATAAAGGGGGAGGGGGCGGACGTTCCGCCTTTCCGAATAAAGAAACCACCCACGATCTCTCCCACGACGCCGCGTTCGACGCATGCCGTTCGGGGAGGGCGCGGTGGATGCGGAGTGAGATACGGCGTAACCCAGGCCGCGCGTGCCCGTGCCCTGTTTTGGGCCTGGCCCAACAGCGCTCGGCACCGTGTATGGCCCAGGCCCGGGGGCTCCTGTCGGTGTACTAGAGTAGGGGTACCCTAGTATCCCGAACTTGTGCACGGGCAGTCGCAGCGTCCCGCGGCAAGGCTTGCCGGGTGACCGCCAAGGTCCTCCGTGGTTCCTTTGGAGCCATTCAAGAACATAGTATCCAAGACAAGAAGACAAGACCCCGGCAAGAGGAGCTTGCCAGGAAGGAGACAAGACCCCGGCAAGAGGAGCTTGCCGGGAAGGCCAACCAAGGCATCTCAAGGAACTTACCGCAACGCACCACGCGTCCCGGCAAGGCACGGTGAGCGACAAGCTCCCGGACGCGACAAGACAACAACCGCGGCAACGCATTCGCCACGGCAAGCCTCCACTCTGTACCTACGCTCCAGCACATCCACCAACGTGTCGCTCTGGGACCCTTCCGGGCGTACGTGGCGGGAGGCTGTGCAGCCAGCGGTACACGGTGGCAAGCGGCGCTGACAAGATCGCCATCATGGCGAGCGGTGGCGTCCCTGGCGGTCCCTTTTACACTATTTGGGCGACGCAGATGGGCATTTAATGCCCTTGTCCCCTGCCGTCAGGGTTAGGTATGATACACTGTAGTAAGCGGCGGTGCCAACCGCACCGCCTTTCCATTTTTGCCCTTGTCTACGTTGTCACCTGTCGGTGACCCCTTGAGCATATAAAAGGAGGCCCATGCACAACGTAGAGGGGGGTCGGCCAACAGAATACTCACGCTCGGTCTCGTTAGCTGCTGGAGTGTACTGTAGCACACAGCGCTCCCGAGCAAGAAATCAATACAAACCACAAGGCAGGAGTAGGGTTTTACGCATCCGTGCGGCCCGAACCTGGGTAAACTAATCGCGTGCTCGTGCGCTTTGCCTCGATCTGCTCTTCGTGCGATCTCCGCCCCCTACCGAACCAAAAAGGGGCTCGGTCCGCCGGTCCCATAGGTGTTCGTGGATCAGCACCCCCGACAAGGGCTATCTCATACTAGCATGGTTCTTAAAGAAAAACAAAAACACAAGTGACACAAATCATGTGAACAAAACAAAAACCGAGGTGTACCGATAATTGTTGAAGAAGAAAGATGGGATGCCAACCGGGACATCCCCAAGCTTAGATGCTTGAGTATCCTCTGAAATATTTACTTGGGGTGCCTTGGGCATCCCCAAGCTTGAACTCTTTCATCTCTTTATTATTCTCATATTGATAGCTCCTCGATCTTCGAACACTTCATCCACACAAAACTTTAACAAAAACTTTGTGAGATCCGTTAGTATAATAAAGCAAACCACTACCTTTAGGTACTGTTTAAAACTCATTCCAATTCCATATTAGAACTATGTCTACTGTATTCCAACTTCTCTATGGTTCATACCCTCCGATACTAGCCATAGATGCATCAAAATAAGCAAACAACACACGAAAAACAGAATCTGTCTAAAACAGGACAGTCTGTAGTAATCTGGAGGTTTACTAAACTTCTGTAACTCCAAAAATTATGAAATAAATTTGACAGTTTGAAAATTTTGTACAGAAGTAATGTGCAAAAAGTTTCAGACCCATTTGACTTTCCATCAAAAAATGTAAAATCACGCGCTACAGCCAAAGTTTCTGTTTTTATTCTGCACATAGTAAACAAGCAATCTAATCATCCTAAAACCAAAGCTTGGCACATTATTTTTATAATACAATGGATATATATAAGGGGATAATTATTTAAAGAGAAACTTCCATGAAAAATTCTACATTGTTTCCGTGAGCATGAACACAAGTGCTCAAGGTCAACCCTCACTTCTTCAATGCATAACTTTCCAATCACTTCTCTTTTGGAAAAAACTTTTTAGGCATGACAGGCAAGTATTTTTTTTCATTCTTTTAATTTTTTTGTATGTTTCACCCACAAAAAAAACAGAAACAAAAAAGAAAAACAAAATCTACTTAGTGAATAAAGCAAACAAGCATACACAAGAATATCAACCCCACACTATTGCTCCCCGGCAACGGCGCCAGAAAAGAGCTTGATAATCCCCAAGTGCAGGGAATCATCATAGCAATTTCCAAAGGTGGAAGTGATAAGTATGGAGTGTCGAACCCACAAGGAGCTAAAGGTAAGATCAATATTCTCTCAAGCCCTATCTTCCACTAATACGACTCTACGTACACCAAACGTTTGCTTCCAACTAGCAACGAGAAATAAAACTATATTGTGGGTATGAAGTGGATAACTTTGCATGATATCGAAGAGCTAAAATATGAAATTAGGTGTTGTTATCATAAAGTTAGAATATATTACTAAATATTATAAATAGAGAGTGTGTAACAATGGTGGATCGGTGTGCGGAATTGTCCTAGGCAATCGTTAACAAGACCGGTAATCACTATTGCAGTTTCATATGAGGGAGAGGCATAAGCTAACATACTTTCTCTACTTGGATCATATGCACTTATGATTGGAACTCTAGCAAGCATCTGCAACTACTAAAGGTCATTAAGGTAAAACCCAACCATAGCATTAAAGCATCAAGTCCTCTTTATTCCCATACACAACAACCCCCTTACTCGGGTTTGTGTTTCACTCACTCACCAACCCACTATAAGCGAATCATGAACATATTGAAACACCCTACAGCGGGAATCCCTCACACTTGCGCGACACAGAGGGCACCATAGGACAGCACCAAAGTAAAACATACAACTCGTACCAATCTAGATCATTAATCAACCCCAAGACAAAGGATATCTACTCAAAACATCATAGAATGGAAACACATCATTGGATCATAATATGTGGCATTAAGCACCATGTTCAAGTAGGGATTACAGTGGGGTGCGGGAGAGTGGACCGCGTAAAAGAGATGAGGATGGTGATGATGATGGTAATGTTGATGAAGACGATCACCGCGGCGATGATTCCCCTCTCGATGGCACTCCGGTGCCACCAAGAGAGAGGAGGAGAGGTTCTACCCCTTATGCTTCCTCCTCCATGCCCCCCCCCTAGATGGGGAGAGGTTCCCCCTCTGGTCCTTGGCCTTCATGACGATAATGGCCCCTAAGGGATCCCCCTCCATGCCCTCCGGTGATGATGGCCCCCTCCTGCAGGGTGCTAGAGAGGGCCTAGATTAGTTTTCGGTGGCTACGGAGGCTTCTAGTGGCGGAACTCCTGATCTAGGTTTCTTTCTGGAAGTTTTGGGTTATATAAGAGGTGTTGGAGTCGGGAACAAGGCAGGGGGTCTCCGGGCTGTCCACGAGGCAGGGGGCGCGCCTAGGGGGGTGGGCGCGCCCCGCACCCTCGTGGGCAGCCCGAGACTCTTCTGGCCCAACTCTTTTACTCCATGGCCTTCTTCTGGTCCAAAAATATGCTCCGTCAAGTTTCAGGTCAATTGGACTCCGTTTGGTTTTCCTTTTCTGCGATACTCAAAAACAAGGAAAAAACAGGAACTGGCGTTGGGCTCTAGGTTGATAGGTTAGTCCCAAAAATCATATAAAATAGCATATAAATGCATATAAAACATCCTAGATGGATAATATAATAGCATGAATACTTCATTAATTATAGATACGTTGGAGACGTATCACACAATTATTCGACTACTCATTGATCTTCACTTATATCTTTTGGAGTAGTTTGTCATTTGCTCTAGTGCTTCACTTATATCTTTTTAGAGCACGATGGTAGTTTTATTTTGAAGAAATAGATGAACTCTCATGCTTCACTTATATTATTCTGAGAGTCCTAAACAACATGGTAATTTGCTTTGGTTATGAATTTAGTCCTAATATGATGGGCATCCAAGAGGGATATAATAAAAAAATTCATATAAAGTGAATTGAATACTATGAGAAGTTTGATACTTGATAATTGTTTTGAGATATAAAGGTGGTAATATTAGAGTTGTGCTAGTTGAGTAATTGTGAAATTGAGAAATACTTGTGTTGAGGTTGGCAAGTCCCGTAGCATGCACGTATGGTAAACGTTGTGTGACAAATTGAAGCATGGGGTGTTCTTTGATTGCTTTCCTTATGAGTGGCGGTCGGGGACGAGCGATGGTCTTTTCCTACCAATCTATCCCCCTAGGGGCATGCGTAGTAGTACTTTTCTTCGAGGGCTAATAAACTTTTGCAATAAGTATATGAGTTCTTTATGACTAATGTGAGTCCATGGATATTACGCACTCTCACCCTTCCATCATTGCTAGCCTCTTCGGTATTGTGCATTGCCCTCTCTCGCCTTGAGAGTTGGTGCAAACTTCACCAGTGCATCCAAACCCCATGATACGATACACTCTATCACACATAAACCTCCTTATATATTCCTCAAAACAGCCACCATACCTACCTATTATGGCATTTCCCTAGCCATTCCGAGATATATTGCCATGCAACTTTCCACCATTCCGTTTATTATGACACGCATCATCATTATCATAGTGCCTTGCATGATCATGTAGTTGACATCGTATTTGTGGCAAAGCCACCATGCTAATTTTTCATACATGTCACTCTTGATTCATTGCATATCCCAGTACACCGCCAGAGGCATTCACATAGGGTCATATTTTGTTCTAAGTATCGAGTTGTAATTCTTGAGTTGTAAGTAAATGAAAGTGTGATGATCATGATTATTAGAGCATTGTCCCATGTGAGGAAAGGATGATGGAGACTATGATTCCCCCACAAGTCGGGATGTGACTTCGGACGAAAGAAAAAAAAAGAGAAGAAAAAGAGGCCAAAAGAAAAAAAAGAAAAAAGAGAGAAGGGCAAAATAAATAAAAAATGAGAGAAAAAGAGAGAAGGGACAATGTTACTATCATTTTTCCACACATGTGCTTCAAAGTAGCACCATGATCTTCATGATAGAGAGTCTCTTATGTTGTCACTTTCTTATACTAGTGGGAATTTTTCATTATAAAACTTGGCTTGTATATTCCAATGATGGGCTTCCTAAAAATGCCCAAGGTCTTCGTGAGCAAGCAAGTTGGATGCACACCCACTTAGTTTGTTTTGATGAGCTTTCATATATTTATAGCTCTAGTGCATCTGTTGCATGGCAATCCCTACTCCTCACATTGACATCAATTGATGGGCATCTCCATAGCCCGTTGATTAGCCGCGTCAATGTGAGACTTTCTTCTTTTTTGTCTTCTCACATAACCCCTATCATTATACTCTATTCCACCCATAGTGTTATGTCCATGGCTTGCGCTCATGTATTGCGTAAGGGTTGAAAAGGCTAAAGCACGTTAAAAAGTATGAACCAATTTCTCAGCTTGTCATCGGGGTTGTGCATGATGGGAGCATTTTGTGTGATGAAAATGAAGCATGTCCAAACTATATGATTTTGTAGGGATAAGCTTTCTTTGGCTATGTTATTTTGATAAGACATAATTGCTTGGTTAGTATGCTTGAAATATTATTATTTTATGTCAATATTAAACTTTTGTCTTGAATCTTATGGATGTGAATATTCTTGCCACAATAAATAAAATTACATTGATAATTATGTTAGGTAGCATTCCACATAAAAAATTCTGTTTTATCATTTGCCTACTCGAGGACGAGCAGGAATTAAGCTTGGGGATGCTTGATACGTCTCCAACGTATCTATAATTTTTGATTGTTCCATGCTATTATATTATCCATCTAGGATGTTTTATATGCATTTATATGCTATTTTATATGATTTTTGGGACTAACCTATCAACCTAGAGCCCAATGCCAGTTCCTGTTTTTTTCCTTGTTTTTGAGTATCGCAGAAAAGGAAAACCAAACGGAGTCCAATTGACCTGAAACTTGACGGAGCATATTTTTGGACCAGAAGAAAGCCATGGAGTAAAATAGTTGGGCCAGAAGAGTCTCGGGCTGCCCACGAGGGTGCGGGGCGTGCCCACCCCCCTAGGCGCGCCTCCCTGCCTCGTGGACAGCCCGGAGACCCCCCCCTGACTTTTTCTCGACGCCAAAACCTCTTATATATACAGAAACTTCCAGAAAGAAACCTAGATCAGGAGTTCCGCCGCTAGAAGCCTCCGTAGCCACCAAAAACCAATCAAGACCCGTTCCAGCACCCTGCCGGAGGGGGGAATCCCTCTCCGGTGGCCATCTTCATCATCCTGGCGCTCTCCATGACGAGGAGGGAGTAGTTCTCCCTCGAGGCTGAGGGTATGTACCAGTAGTTATGTGTTTGATCTCTCTCTCTCTCTCTCTCGTGTTCTTTAGTCAGCACGATCTTGATGTATCGCGAGCTTTGCTATTATATTTGGATCTTATGATGTTTCTCCCCCTCTACTCTCTTGTGATGAATTGAGTTTTCCCTTTGAATTTATCTTATCGGATTGAGTCTTTAAGGATTTGAGAATACTTGATGTATGTCTTGCATGTGCTTATCTGTGGTGACAATGGGATATCACGTGATCCACTTGATGTATGTTTTGGTGATCAACTTGCGAGTTCCGTGACCTCGTGAACTTATGCATAGGGGTTGGCACACGTTTTCATCTTGACTCTCCTATAGAAACTTTGGGGCACTCTTTGAAGTTCTTTGTGTTGGTTGAATAGATGAATCTGAGATTGTGTGATGCATATCATATAATCATACCCACGGATACTTGAGGTGACATTGGAGTATCTAGGTGACATTAGGATTTTGGTTGATTTGTGTCTTAATGTGTTATTATAGTATGAACTCTATAATAGATTGATCAGAAAGAATAACTTTGAGGTGGTTTCGTACCCTACAATAATCTCTTAGTTTGTTCTCCACTATTAGTGACTTTGGGGTGACTCTTTGTTGCATGTTGAGGGGTAGTTATATGATCCAATTATGTTATTATTGTTGAGAGAACTTGCACTAGTGAAAGTATGAACCCTAGGCCTTGTTTCAACGCATTGCAATACCGTTTACGCTCATTTTTATCATTAGTTAACTTGCTGTTTTTATATTTTCAGATTACAAAAACCTATATCTACCATCCATATTGCACTTGTATCACCATCTCTTCACCGAACTAGTGCACCTATACAATTTACCATTGTATTGGGTGTGTTGGGGACACAAGAGACCCTTTGTTATTTGGTTGCAGGGTTGTTTGAGAGAGACCACCTTCATGTTGGGGAATGTAGTAATTTCAAAAAAAAAATCCTACGCACACGCAAGATCATGATGATGCACAGGAACGAGAGGGGAGAGTGTTGTCTACGTACCCTTGTAGACCGGAAGCGGAAGCGTTATAACAACGCGGTTGATGTAGTCGTACGTCTTCATGGCCCGACTGATCAAGCACCGAAACTATGGCACCTCCAAGTTTTTGCACATGTTCAGCTCGATGACGATCCCCGGACTCCGATCCAGCAAAGTGTCAGGGATGAGTTCCGTTAGCACGACGGCATGGTGACGATCTTGATGTTCTACCGTTGCAGGGCTTCGCCTAAGCACCGCTACAATATGATCGAGGATTATGGTGGAGGGGGCAGAGATCAATGATCAATTGTTGTGTCTCTGGGGTGCCCCCTGCCCCCGTATATAAAGGAGTGGAGGAGGGGGCCGGCCAAGGATGGTGGCGCGCCCAAGGGGGGGAGTCCAACTCCCACCGGGAGTAGGACTCCCCTTTTTCCTATTAGGAGTAGGAGAGGGAAGGAAGAGGAAGGAGGGAGGAAGGAAAGGGGGGACAGCCCCCTTCCCAATTCGGATTGGGCTTGGGGGGGCGCGCCTCCTCCCTTGCTCCTTTCCCCTCCTTTCCACTAAGGCCCAATAAGGCCCATATACCTCCCGGGGGGTTCCGATAACCTCCCGGTGATCCGGTATTGTCCCAATCTTACCCGGAACCTTTCTGGTGTCCAAATATAGCCGTCCAATATATCGATCTTTATGTCTCGACCATTTCGAGACTCCTCGTCAAGTCTGTGATCACATCCGGGACTTCGAACAACCTTCGGTACATCAAAATATATAAACTCATAATGAAATTGTCATCGTAACGTTAAGCGTACGGACCCTATGGGTTCGAGAACAATGTAGACATGACCGAGACACGTCTCCGGTCAATAACCAATAGCGGAACCTGGATGCTCATATTGGCTCCTACATATTCCACGAAGATCTTTATCGGTCAGACCGCAAAACAACATACGTTGTTCCCTTTGTCATCGGTATGTTACTTGCCCGAGATTCGATCGTCGGTATCTCAATACCTAGTTCAATCTCGTTACCGGCAAGTCTCTTTACTCGTTCCGTAATACATCATCTTGCAACTAACTTATTAGTTGCATTGCTTGCAAGGCTTAAGTGATGTGTATTACCGAGAGGGCCCAGAGATACCTCTCAGACAATCGAAGCGACAAATCCTAATCTCGAAATACGCCAACCCAACATGTACCTTTGGAGACACCTGTAGAGCACCTTTATAATCACCCAGTTACGTTGTGATGTTTGGTAGCACACAAAGTGTTCCTCCGGTAAACGGGAGTTGCATAATCTCATAGTCATAGGAACATGTATAAGTCATGAAGAAAGCAATAGCAACATACTAAACGATCGGGTGCTAAGCTAATGGAATGGGTCATGTCAATCACATCATTCTCCTAATGATGTGATCTCGTTAATCAAATGACAACTCATGTCTATGATTAGGAAACATAACCATCTTTGATCAACGAGCTAGTCAAGTAGAGGCATACTAGTGACACTCTGTTTGTCTATGTATTCACACATGTATTATGTTTCCGGTTAATACAATTATAGCATGAATAATAAACATTTATCATGATATAAGGAAATAAATAATAACTTTATTATTGCCTCTAGGGCATATTTCCTTCAGTCTCCCACTTGCACTAGAGTCAATAATCTAGTTCACATCGCCATGTGATTTAATACCAATAGTTCAGATCACCATGTGATTAACACCCATAGTTCACATCGACATGTGACCAACACCCAAAGGGTTTACTAGAGTCAATAATCTAGTTCACATCGCTATGTGATTAACACCCAAAGAGTACTAAGGTGTGATCATGTTTTGCTTGTGAGAGAAGTTTAGTCAACGGGCCTGCCACATTCAGATCCGTAAGTATTTTGCAAATTTCTATGTCAACAATGCTCTGCACAGAGCTACTCTAGCTAATTGCTCTCACTTTAAATATGTATCCAGATTGAGATTAAGAGTCATCTGGATCAGTGTCAAAATTTGCATCGACGTAACCCTTTACGATGAACCTTTCGTCACTTCCATAATCAAGAAACATATCCTTATTCCACTAAGGATAATATTGACCAATGTCCAGTGATCTACTCCTAGATCACTATTGTACTCCTTTGCCAAACTTAGGGCAGGGTATACAATAGGTCTGGTACACAGCATGGCATACTTTATAGAACCTATGGCTGAGGCATAGGGAATGACTTTCATTCTCTCTCTATCTTCTGTCGTGGTCGGGTTTTGAGTCTTACTCAACTTCACACCTTCTAACACAGGCAAGAACTCCTTCTTTGATTGTTCCATTTTGAACTACTTCAAACTCTTGTCAAGGTATGTACTCATTGAAAAACTTATTAAGCGTCTTGATCTATCTCTATAGATCTTGATGCTCAATATGTAAGCAGCTTCACCGAGGTCTTTCTTTGAAAAAACTCCTTTCCAACATTCCTTTATGCTTTGCAGAATAATTCTACATCATCTCCGATCAACAATATGTCATACATATACATATGAGAAATGCTGTAGTGCTCCCACTCACTTTCTTGTAAATACAGGCTTCACCGCAAGTCTGTATAAAACTATATTCTTTGATCAACTTATCAAAGCGTATATTCCAACTCTGAGATGCTTGCACCAGTCCATAGATGGATCGCTGGAGCTTGCGTATTTTGTTAGTACCTTTAGGATCGACAAAACCTTCTGGTTGCATCATATACAACTCTTCTTTAATAAATCCTATTAAGGAATGCAGTTTTGTTTATCCATTTGCCAGATTTCAGAAAATGCGGCAATAGCTAACATGATTCGGACAAACTTAAGCATAGATACGAGTGAGAAATTCTCATCGTGGTCAACACCTTGAACTTGTCGAAAACCTTTTTGCAAGAATTCTAGCTTTGTAGATAGTAACACTACTATTAGCGCCCGTCTTCCTTTTGAAGATCCATTTAATCTCAATGGCTCGCCGATCTATGGGCAAGTCAATCAAAGTCCATACTTTGTTCTTATACATGGATCTCATCTCAAATTTCATGGCCTCAAGCCATTTCATGGAATCTAGGCTCATCATCGCTTCCTCATAGTTCGTAGGTTCGTCATGGTCAAGTAACATGACCTCCAGAACAGGATTACCGTACCACTCCGGTGCGGATCTCACTCTGGTTTACCTACGAGGTTCAGTAGTAACTTGATCTGAAGTTACATGATCATCATCATTAGCTTCCTCACTAATTGGTGTAGTAGTCATAGGAACAGATTTCTGATATGAACTACTTTCCAATAAGGGAGCAGGTACAGTTACCTCATAAAGTTCTACTTTTCTCCCACTCACTTCTTTCGAGAGAAACTCCTTCTCTAGAAAGGATCCATTCTCAGCAATGAATAACTTGCTTTCGGATCTGTGATAGAAGGTGTACCCAACATTTTCTTTTGGGTATCCTATGAAGACGCACTTCTCCAATTTGGGTTTGAGCTTATCAGGTTGAAACTTTTTCACATAAGCATTGCAACCTCAAACTTTAAGAAACGGCAGCTTAAGTTTCTTGCCAAACCATAGTTCATACGGTGTCGTCTCAATGGATTTAGATGGTGCCCTATTTAACGTGAATGTAGATGTCTCTAATGCATAACCTCAAAACTATAGTGGCTAATCGGTAAGAAACATCATAGATTGCACTATATCCAATAATAGTATGGTTATGACGTTCGGACACACCAATATGCTGTGGTGTTCCAGGTGGCATGATTTTGTGAAACAATTCCACATTGTTTTAATTGAAGACCAAACTCGTAACTCAAATATTTGTCTCTGCGATCAGATCATAGAAACTTTATTTTCTTGTCATGATGATTTTCCACTTCACTCTAAAGTTTTTGAACTTTTCAAATGTTTCAGACTTATGTTTCATCAAGTAGATATACCCATATCTGCCCAAATCATCTGTGAAGGTCAGAAAATAACGATACCCGCCGCGAGCCTCAACATTCATCAGACTGCATACATCAGTATGCATTATTTCCAATAAGTCAGTTGCTTGCTCCATTGTTCCGGAGAATGGAGTCTTAGTCATCTTGCCCATGAGGCACGGTTCGCAAGCATCAACTGATTCATAATCAAGTGATTCCAAAAGCCCATCAGCATGGATTTTCTTCATGCGCTTTACACCAATATGACCTAAACGGTAGTGCCACAAATAAGTTGCACTGTCATTATTAACTTTGCATCTTTTGGCTTCAATATTATGAGAATGTGTATTACCACAATCGAGATCCAACAAACCATTTTCATTGGGTGTATGACCATAGAAGGTTTTATTCATGTAAACAGAACAACAATTTATTCTCTTACTTAAATGAATAACCATATTGCAATAAACATGATCAAATCATATTCATGCTCAACGCAAACACCAAATAACACTTATTTAGGTTCAACACTAATCCCGAAAGTATAGGGAGTGTGCGATGATGATCATATCAATCTTTGAACCACTTCCAACACACATCATCACTTCACCCTTAACTAGTCTCTGTTCATTCTGCAACTCCCGTTTCGAGTTACTACTCTTAGCAACTGAACCAGTATCAAATACTGAGGGGTTGCTACGAACACTAGTAAAATACACATCAATAATCTGTATATCAAATATACCTTTGTTCACTTTGCCATTCTTCTTATCCGCCAAATACTTGGGGCAGTTCCGCTTCCAGTGACCAGTCCCTTTGCAGTAGAAGCACTTAGTCTCGGGCTTAGGACCAGACTTGGGCTTCTTCACTTGAGCAGCAACTTGCTTGCCGTTCTTCTTGAAGTTCCCTTTCTTTCCCTTTGCCCTTTTCTTGAAACTAGTGGTCTTGTTAATCATCAACACTTGATGCTCTTTCTTGATTTCTACCTTCATCGATTTCATCATCATGAAAAGCTCAGGAATCATTTTCATCATCCCTTGCGTACTATAGTTCATCACGAACTTCTACTAACTTGGTGATGGTGACTAGAGAATTCTGTCAATCACTATTTTATCTGGAAGATTAACTCCCACTTGATTCAAGCGATTGTAGTACGTAGATAATCTGAACACATGCTCACTGCTTGAGCTATTCTCCTCCATCTTTTAGCTATAGAACTTGTTGGAGACTTCATATCTCTCAACTCGGGTATTTGCTTGAAATATTAACTTCAACTCCTGGAACATCCATATGATCCATGACGTTCAAAACATCTTTGAAGTCCCGATTCTAAGCTATTAAGCATGGTGCACTAAACTATCAAGTAGTCATCATATTGAGCTAGCCAAACGTTCATGGCGTCTGCATCTCCTCCTGCAATAGGTCTGTCACCTAGCGGTGCATTAAGGACATAATTCTTCTGTGCAGCAATGAGGATAAACCTCAGGTCACGGATCCAATCCGCATCATTGCTACTAACGTCTTTCAACTTAGTTTTCTCTAGGAACATATCAAAAATAAAATAGGGGAGCTAACTGCGAGCTATTGATCTACAACATAGATATGTTAATACTACCAGGACTAAGCTCATGATAAATTTAAGTTCAATTAATCATATTACTTAAGAACTCTCACTTAGAAAGACATCCCTCTAATCTTATAAGTGATCACGTGATCCACATCAACTAAACCATAACCGATCATCACGTGAAATGGAGTAGCTTTCAATGGTGAACATCAATATGTTGATCATATCTACTATATGATTCATGCTCGACCTTTCGGTCTCAGTGTTTCGAGGCCATATATGCATATGCTAGGCTCGTCAAGTTTAACCTGAGTATTCTGCGTGTGCAAAACTGGCTTGCACCCGTTGTAGATGGACGTAGAGCTTATCACACCCGATCATCACGTGGTGTGTGGGAACGACGAACTTTGGCAACGGTGCATACTCAGGGAGAACACTTTTATCTTGAAATTTAGTGAGAGATCATCTTATAATGCTACCGTCAATCAAAGACGGATAAGATGCATAAAAGATAAACATCACATGCAATCAAAATATGTGACATGATATGGCCATCATCATCTTGTGCCTTTGATCTCCATCTCCAAAACATCGTCATGATTTTCATCGTCACCGGCATGAAACCATGATCTCCATCATCTTGATCTATATCAATGTGTCGTCACATGGTCGTCTCGCCAACTATTGCTCTTGCAACTTTTGCTATCGCATAGCGATAATTGTAAAGCAATTATTTGGCGCTTGCATCTTATGCAATAAAGAGACAACCATAAGGCTTCTGCCAGTTGCCGATAACTTCAATAAAACATGATCATCTTATACAACAACTTATATCTCATCATGTCTGGACCATATCACATCACAACATGCCCTGCAAAAAAAGTTAGATGTCCTCTACTTTGTTGTTGCAAGTTTTACGTGGCTGCTACGGGCTGAGCAAGAACCGTTCTTACCTACGCATCAAAACCACAATGATAGTTTGTCAAGTTGGTGCAGTTTTAACCTTCTCAAGGACAGGGCGTAGCCACACTCGGTTCAACTAAAGTTGGAGAAACTGACACCCGCTAGTCACCTGTGTGCATAGCACGGCGGTAAAACCAGTCTTGCGCAAGCGTACATGTAATGTCGGTCCGGGCCGCTTCATCCAACAATACCACCAAACCAAAGTGTGACATGATGGTAAGCAGTATGACTTATATCGCCCACAACTCACTTTTTTTCTACTCGTGCATATTACATCAACACATAAAACCTGGCTCGGATGCCACTGTTGGGAAACGTAGTAATTTCAAAAAAATCCTACGCACACGCAAGATCATGGTGATGCACAGCAACGAGAGGGAAGAGTGTTGTCTACGTACCCTCGTAGGCCGGAAGTGGAAGCTTTATAACAACGTGGTTGATGTAGTCGTACGTCTTCATGGCCCGACCGATCAAGCACCGAAACTACGACACCTCCGAGTTTTTGCACACGTTCAGCTCGATGACGATCCCCGGACTCCGATCCAGCAAAGTGTCGGGGATGAGTTCCGTCAGCACGACGGCGTGGTGACGATCTTGATGTTCTACCGTTGCAGGGCTTCGCCTAAGCACCACTACAATATTATCGAGGATTATGGTGGAGGGGGGCACCGCACATGGCTAAGAGGTCAATGATCAATTGTTGTGTCTCTGGGGTGCCCCCTGCCCCCGTATATAAAGGAGTGGAGGAGGGGGGCGGCCAAGGAGGGTGGCGCGCCCAAGGGGGGGGGGTCCAACTCCCACCGGGAGTAGGACTGCCCCTTTTCCTATTAGGAGTAGGAGAGGGAAGGAAGAGGAAGGAGGGAGGAAGGAAAGGGGGGGCCGGCACCCTTCCCAATTCGGATTGGGCTTGGGGGGCGCACCTCCTCCCTTGCTCCTTTCCCCTCCTTTCCACTAAGGCCCAATAAGGCCCATATACCTCCCGGGGGGTTCCGATAACCTCCCGGTGATCCGGTATTGTCCCAATCTTACCCGAAACCTTTCTGGTGTCCAAATATAGCCGTCCAATATATCGATCTTTATGTCTCGACCATTTTGAGACTCCTCGTCAAGTCCGTGATCACATCCGGGACTCCGAACAACCTTCGGTACATCAAAATATAAAACTCATAATGAAACTGTCATCGTAACGTTACGCGTGCGGACCCTATGGGTTCGAGAACAATGTAGACATGACCGAGACATGTCTCCGGTCAATAACCAATAGTGGAACCTGGATGCTCATATTGGCTCCTACATATTCTATGAAGATCTTTATTGGTCAGACCGCATAACAACATACGTTGTTCCCTTTGTCATCGGTATGTTACTTATTAGTTGCATTGCTTGCAAGGCTTAAGTGATGTGTATTACCGAGAGGGCCCAGAGATACCTCTCAGACAATCGGAGCGACAAATCCTAATCTCGAAATACGCCAACCCAACATGTACCTTTGGAGACACCTATAGAGCACCTTTATAATCACCCAGTTACGTTGTGACGTTTGGTAGCACACAAAGTGTTCCTCCGTTAAACGGGAGTTGCATAATCTCATAGTCATAGGAACATGTATAAGTCATGAAGAAAGCAATAGCAACATACTAAACGATCGGGTGCTAAGCTAATGGAATGGGTCATGTCAATCACATCATTCTCCTAATGATGTGATCCCGTTAATCAAATGACAACTCATGTCTATGGTTAGGAAACATAACCATCTTTGATCAACGAGCTAGTCAAGTAGAGGCATACTAGTGACACTCTGTTTGTCTATGTATTCACACATGTATTATGTTTCCGATTAATACAATTTTAGCATGAATAATAAACATTTATCATGATATAAGGAAATAAATAATAACTTTATTATTGCCTCTAGGGCATATTGAAAGTGCAACTATCCCTAGGTGGTTTTGGTAATTCATAACAACATATAGCTCATTGAGCTAATGCTATTCCAAGTTGATTATTTCAGGAAAGCTCAATGATTGGCATGACATGGATATGAAAGTGGAACCCTCAAAATGCTAAGGACAAAGGATTGGCTCAAGCTCAAAAGCTCAAGACTCTTAATTTTATATTTTAGTGATCCAAGATCACATTGAGTCTTTAGGAAAAGCCAATACTATCAAGGAGGGATGAGGTGTTTCTTAATGAGCCTATTGCTTCATGTGCTTAGTGATATGCTCCAAAATCCTCAACCACTTTCCCATATCCACAAATGACCTAAACCCTAAGCCAAACTCGGTCATACCGATTCTATCTATCTGGCGCCACCGAGTTTCATATATCATAAGCCACTGCCAAACCCTAGCAATTCGGTCCTACCGAAGGGATCTCGGTCTCACCGAGATGGGATTGCAAACTCTCTGTTTCCCTTTTGTAATTTTTCGGTCTCACCGAAAGAGCGAATCGGTCCCACCGAGATTGCAATGTAAACTCTGTGTTTCCCTTTTGTAACTTTTCGGTCTCACCGAAAGAGCAAATCGGTCCCACCGAGTTTGCCTGACCAACTCTCTGGTTAGCTTATTACCAAACTCGGTCTCATCGAGTTTGTGTAATCGGTCTCACCGAGATTACGTTGTGCCCAAACCCTAACCATATTGGTCCGACCGAGTTGCATGTCAGTCCCACCGGAAATCTCTAACGGTCACTAGGTTTACCTTTTCGGTCCGACCGAGTTTGTTGATTCGGTCCCACCGAGATTGGAAAACTATGTGTAATGGTTGGATTTTGTGTGGAGGCTATATATACCCCTCCACCTCCTCTTCATTTATGGAGAGAGCCATCAGAACACATACACACTTCCAACTCATATGTTCTGAGAGAGAACCACCTACTCATGTGTTGAGACCAAGATATTCCATTCCTACCATATGAATCTTGATCTCTAGCCTTCCCCAATTTGCTTTCCACTCAAATCTCCTTTCCACTAGATCCAAATCCTATGAGAGAGAGTTGAGTGTTGGGGAGACTATCATTTGAAGCACAAGAGCAAGGAGTTCATCATCAACACACCATTTGTTACTTCTTGGAGAGTGGTGTCTCCTAGATTGGCTAGGTGTCACTTGGGAGCCTCCGACAAGATTGTGGAGTTGAACCAAGGAGTTTGTAAGGGCAAGGAGATCGCCTACTTCGTGAAGATCTACCGCTAGTGAGGCAAGTCCTTCGTGGGCGATGGCCATGGTGGGATAGACAAGGTTGCTACTTCATGGACCCTTCGTGGGTGGAGCCCTCCGTGGACTCGCGCAACCGTTACCCTTCGTGGGTTGAAGTCTCCATCAACATGGATGTAGGATAGCACCACCTATCCGAACCACGGGAAAACATCCGTGTCTCTAATTGCGTTTGAATTCTCCAAACCCTTCCCTTTACATTCTTGCAAGTTGTATGCTTTACTTTCCGCTGCCAATATAATCTTTGCATGCTTGCTTGAATTGTGTGATGATTGCTTGACTTGTCCTATAATAGCTAAAATCTGCCAAGAACTAAAATTGGGAAAAGGTTAAGTTTTTATTTGGTCAAGTAGTCTAATCACCCCCCTCTAGACATACTTTCGATCCTACAAGTGGTATCAGAGCCTTTGTCTCCATTTGCTTTGATCGCCATAGCTTTTGGTGGTCATAGCCTTGGTTTCACAACCTAGGAGAGTATGGCGTCTAGCGAGGGAAATTATCACCGTAGAGGTCCTTACTTTGATGGTACTAATTTTGCTAGTTGGAAGCATAAAATGAAAATGCATATTCTTGGACATAACCCCGCCGTTTGGGCTATTGTGTGTGTTGGTTTGCAAGGTGACTTCTTTGATGGGAAAGAACCAAACAGTGAAGCTACCGCGGATGAATTGAAGATGTTGCAATACAATGCTCAAGCTTGTGATATTCTCTTCAACGGATTGTGCCCCGAAGAATTCAACAAAATCAGCCATCTTGAGAATGCAAAGGAAATTTGGGACACTTTGATTGATATGCATGAAGGTACCGACTCCGTCAAGGAATCCAAGTTGGATGTGCTTCAAAGTCAACTTGACAAGTTCAAAATGAAGGATGGTGAAGGTGTCGCTGAAATGTACTCTTGGCTTGCTCTCATCACAAATGAGATTGCCGGCTTAGGAAGTGAAGAGATGACCGATAGATTCATCATCAAGAAGATTCTAAGAGCCTTGGATGGAAAATATGATACCGTGTGCACATTGATCCAAATGATGCCCAATTACAAAGATCTCAAGCCAACGAAAGTGATTGGAAGAATTGTTGCTCATGAGAAGTCACTTAAGGATAAAGAGGAACTTCACAACAAATCAAGTGGTGCCTACAAAGCCTCGTGTGAAGCCCCTACATCATCAAGTGAGAAACAAAACTTCAATGAAGAATTAAGCTTAATGGTGAAGAACTTCAACAAGTTCTACAAGAGTAGAAGCAAAGATGGAAGCTTCAAGTCAAGGACCTACAATGACAAAAGATCTTCTAGTCGAGAGCGAAACTGCTACAATTGTGGAAGACCCGGACACTATTCCAATGAGTGTACGGCTCCCTACAAGAGAAGAGAAGACTCTCCAAAAAGAAGAAGCAAAGATTCACCACCAAGAGAGAGAAGGAGTAGAGATGATCGTTATGAACGAAGATACTCACGGAGAAGCAAGGATTTGGAAAGGAAGGAAAAATCATCAAGGAGCTACACAAAACGAAGACATCAAGCTCATGTTGGTGAATGGGTATCCGGCTCCGACTCCGACAGCCACTCCGAGAGAAGTTATCACTCTGACTCCGAAGATACTCAAGATGAAGGTGTTGCCGGTCTAGCACTTGTGTCATCCAACTCCTACGACATATTTGACTCACCAAATGAAGGAATTGGAAGATGCCTCGTGGCCAAAGGTCCTAAGGTAACACACCCCGAGTATGTTGATTTTAATAGTGATGAAGATGACTTGTTAGGTGATGATGATTTGCTTGTTGACAACTCTAGTGATGAATACCTTGATGAAACGTCAATTAATCATGCTAATCAAGATAAAACAAATGACAATGATAAGGAGAAGATTGAGGCTCTAACTAAAGAACTAAACACTCTTAAGTTAGCTCATGAAACTATCTTCGAAGATCATCGAGAACTTTTAAGAGCTCATGAGAAATTATGCTTTGAAAAGCTCAATCTTGAGCAAGAGCATGAGTTTTTAAAAGCAATCAATGATGATCTCCGCAAGAAAAGTTCTTCTTACATTGCCAAGCGTTTACTCTTATCCACTTACATGCCTCAAGTCAAGTCTAGTAACAAGAACAAGAAAGATTCTTCCTATAGTAGTAACAATGATCATGCTAAATCCAATATTGTTGCTTCTAGTAGTTCTCTTGATTCCACTAATGATTCTCTTAGCCAAGTTACACTTGAGCAAGAAGATAGCTTATTGAAGGGAATTATAGAGAAAGGAGTGTACAAAAGCATTGCTGGGAGTAAGCAATTCGAGGAAATTGTGCGCAAGCAAGGAATGCACCGAAAGAATCAAGGTGTTGGTTTTGAATGAAAGTTCAATGCCAATGGAGCTGAGTGGGAAGAAGATCAATACCCCAAGACAAAGTTTGTTCCTCAACAAGAGAAGTATGATACTTCCTTCAAGGGGACACAAGCTCAAGATGATCTTCCACCACAAGACTACAAGCAAAAAGGCAAGGACAAGCTTCAAGAGGAAATTGATGCATTTGAAGAAGCTCCTAAGACCTTAGTCAAGTGGATTCCCAAGACCACTTCAAGTTCCACTTCATCAAGTATGACTACAACTCCAAGGATTCCCATCAAGATGGTGTGGATCCAAAAGAAGAAGAACTAGAGAGTTCTTGAGGGTGACTCCGCCAACATACCTCACTCTTATCATTTTGGCAAGAACAAGTGCAATCAACTTCCACATCTTGCACTAGTTCAAGGAGTCACAAACCCTCTTGTTGGTAAGACAAGGGACAAGGTAGTCTAAAAGTTTTCATGGACATCATCTTGTGTGTGCATCACTCTATGTCTATGGATATCCTTGTTTGTTCCTTGTGGGACTAACCCATGTAGGTATTGTAAGTGCAATTCACTCAAATGGATAGCTCCAAGTGATCTACATCAACATTGAGCATCCACATATTCAACATCTACATGAAGTCATCATCGACAAAACCCAAGGTTAGTTCATCCCTCTTAGGGGGGATATCACATCTAGGGGGAGCTTTACTCTAAGACTTGAGCTAAACCAACTCTAAAGATGTGAACGCAACAATGCTTTATGTAAAAGTGGTAACCCCACTTGAGCTTAAATGATGAGTATGACCTATGATCAAGTGTTCTCACTTGACTCCTAAGTCAATATACTCATATATAGATGACCTAGTCATCGCAAATTGCTTGATAGATGCTAGAATTGGTTGTGCATGCTTTGTCACATATTTCATTTGCCATCTTATTGTGTGAGCATGTTGGTTGCATATTTTACTCATTCAAGGACATCCACTTGTTTTTTTGGTTGTTTGGTTTTATTTCCTTTTGCCAAGTGGATGGACAAGAATGTCTAAGAACCTCCTCTAGCTATCTATGCTTTTCTCGTCTCAAACTCTATTCATGCTACATCACAAAATTTGATCAAGTCAGATTCGAACCACTCTGTGTGAGGAGCGCTCGGAGTCCTCGATTCGTCATAGACTTAAACTTCCAAAACCTCTTTGTGATTCTTGGTCTGACCGGTACCCTACTTTCGGTCCTACCGAGATCATTAAGTTGATCTAGGTTTTCGATCTCGGTGCAACCAATTTGAACCATTCGGTCACACCGAGTTGCAACAACTGTATACAGTTTTGCATCTCGGTGCCACCGAGTTGTTCCACTCGGTCACACCGACAGGGTCGGGCTATATATAGTCACGGGCAAAAATTTGGAAATTTCTCCGAACCCCTTCGCCCGCGCGATAGCCTGCTCTGCCAACTTGGTCTCCGGATCGTCTCCTCGCCGCCAGCCGCCTCCAGTCGCTGGTCTCCATCGCCGTCAACGGGAATTCTACCCCGCCGTTGCCGCCATAGCGAGTCTCCGCCGAACTAGGGTATGGACTCGATCTTTGTGCTATTCTCCAATCCGATTCCTAGCACATTGTGATCATCATGATTCTTGCCACGTTTGATAAACTCCTATCCAGTCAATGAACTCGTAGATTAGGTTTAATTCGAAAATTTTAGGGTTAGGTTTCCGCCGAAACCATCTCGGACCCACCGAGTTGAAAAACTCGGTCCCACCGATTTGGCTTATGCCATTGCACAAGTGAGACTCGGTCTGACCGAGTATTACTAATCGGTGTGACCGATTTTAGAACTCTGTGAAACCCTAGCAGTCTCGGTGCCACCGAACTGTAACTCGGTCTGACCGAGTTCACTAGTTTAGGCTCCAAAACTGCTTCGGTATCACCGAGTTTAGAAATCGGTTGATCCGAGATGCTTTCAGTGGGAAACTAAAACTAAGTTTTTGAATTATTCTTTTGCAAAAATCTCTGCATTTTGTGATGCTCATCCACTCTATCTCATCTATAACCTATTCACAGGGTCAGCAGTCAGAGTTTGCATCATGTCAGACCAAAGTGATAGCCAGAACCTGTCAGAACAGCAAGTGCAGATGAGTGAGGGCACTAGTCCCTCAAGTTCCTCAGATGATGGCAGCAGGAGCACCCCTAGTAATCTGCCTAAAGCTGCCACAAGACAGAGAAAGAAGAGAACCTCAGATTCAGAAGATGAGGATTATGTGGCAGAAGAGGAAGCAACTTCCAAGAGAGTTGAGCCAGCACAGGGCATAAAACCAGGGATGAAGATCAAAAGGCCAGTAGGCAGGCAGCCTATGTCAAAGGCTAGAGCTTCAACTGAGAAGCCCGTTCCCATTGAGCCAGTTGCTGCTGAAGGCAAGAAGAAGAAAGAAAGGGTGAAGAAAACTGTAGCCAGAGTGCTTGGCAAAGCTTCTATCATGGAAGATGAGGAAGAAGAAGAAGAGGTAGCTGCACCAGCACCAAAGGCACCCAAGCTGATGGGTGATGCCATAAGATCAGGGGCAGCTGCTTCCAAGGCCAAGCCAGCTCCAAAGCCAAAGCCAAAGAGAAATAAAAGAAGCATCCGAGCTACTGAGAAGAACAAGGCCCCAGTGCCTGAAGCTGCAGAAGAAGAGGAAGAGAATGTTCTTAGAAAGCTCAAGCCCAAGATCCCAGACCACAATGATGCTCATCCTGTGGCTGAGGATATGAAACTCAGGAGAGATTCAGGGCTCCGGAAGAGGAGAGAAGCAGACCCGTATGCTTCAAGGAGAAGGACTGCAGTTGACTACAGGTTTCACACCAAGGAGCAGCAGGATTTTTATGAGACAGTGCTGCTAGACAAGAAGCCCATTGTCTGTGACATGAGATGGGTCGATTGGCAATACATCAAGGACAACGAAGAGTACTACCCCGGAGTGCAGGACAGCTTCAAGGCGTGTGGAGTAGAGGACTTTGTCAGGCAGAAGCTCATAAAGTGGAACGAGGAACTCATCATGCAGTTCTACTCCACAGCCCATTTTTATCCAGATGGTAGGATAATTTGGATGTCAGAGGGTATGAGGTACCAGTCTACAGTTGCTGAATGGGCTCAGCTGATTAATGCCCCAGAGGAGCAAGCAGATGACTTGGACGTTTATACCAAGAATAAGATGGACCACAACTCTATGTCCAACATGTACAAGGAGATTCCAAATGAAGCACTTGACACTTTCAAGTTTGGCTCAGTACATTATCTTCTATCAGGGCTGCCCACTATCAATTGGATACTGAGGCACACCTTATTGCCCAAGTCTGGAGATCACAAGATGATCAGAGGCCACACGATCAACTTGCTTCATATCTTTGACGTGCCTCGAAAATTCAAGGTGATCAGCCTAATGGTAGAGACCATTAAGAGGACAGCAGCAGACCAGAAGAGGAGCTGTGGATATGCCCCACAGATTCAGGAGCTCATCAACTCCAAGATGGGCATGGGCATATACTTGTTGGATAAGGAACGCCTGCCCATCCGTCCAGATTTTGAAGATAACCAAGTTGTTATGACTGAGAATGAGCCATCATCTGCCCAAGCACAAGCCAAGAAGGAGAAGGCCAGGAAGGAGAAAGATGCCAAGATGCCAACTCAAGAGGAGGCATCTGAATATTTCTTGAAAACCAAACAAGAGAAGCTTGGTTACCTGATTGCATCCACCCTGCGTATTGAGAAAGGATTAGCCACCCTAACTCAGAACCAGGCAAGCCTAGAGAGGATTGTAGAACAGAGGTTCTATGACTTGGATATCAAGGTGACAGAGATTCAGACTGCAGTGGAGCAGCTCCAGGATGACATGCAGGAGAGGAGAGGCAAGACTACAACTGATGCCTTTGCCAGAGTGCCCCGAGCTCCGAGGTCGTCTGCAGTGCCAGTTCCTGACACAAGAGCAACCGCCTCAGCTCCAGCCGCAGCATCAGCTCCAACTCTAGCATCTACTTCTGCTCCAGCGTCTACTTCAGCATCTACGGAAGCCTTCGTCCTTGGAGTGATCCGGACTCCACCACCACCTGAAGATCAAGCCTGAGTGTCGACTTAGCACTATGCATTTTCTAGGAACTTTTTGGTAACTCGTTGCCAAAGGGGGAGAAAATGTATAGATCATAGGCTTCGAGAGAGAGTGTTGCTTTTTATTCTCTCTTGTTTTATTTGGTGGTTTTTCGAACTTCGTTTGCTTTTGTGTGAGATACTACGTCATTATCTGTGAGACATCGATGATCATGTGTTTGATCATAAGCTACACTTAATGTTTGCTTAATGCTATTATCCTATCTATCTTATGTGATCATTCACTATTCTTGGTGATGAGTGCATGTATTTCATTCTTATCATTTTGAGCGCTCCTCCAAGATGTATGTGACATGGAAGAGTAACCCTTGACTCTAACTCTTTGTGCATTTTTAGTCCAAAGCAACTTTTAAATATGCACCAATTTAGGGGGAGCTCTTACTTGTCACATACTTCTCAAAGCGACGATATATTTCATGCTTATTATCTTTTGTCGAAGCTTTGATCTATATGTTGTCATCAATTACCAAAAAGGGGGAGATTGAAAGTGCAACTATCCCTAGGTGGTTTTGGTAATTCATAACAACATATAGCTCATTGAGCTAATGCTATTCCAAGTTGATTATTTCAGGAAAGCTCAATGATTGGCATGGCATGGATGTGAAAGTGGAACCCTCAAAATGCTAAGGACAAAGGATTGGCTCAAGCTCAAAAGCTCAAGACTCTTCATTTTATATTTTAGTGATCCAAGATCACATTGAGTCTTTAGGAAAAGCCAATACTATCAAGGAGGGATGAGGTGTTGCTTAATGAGCCTCTTGCTTCATGTGCTTAGTGATATGCTCCAAAATCCTCAACCACTTTCCCATATCCACAAATGACCTAAACCCTAAGCCAAACTCAGTCATACCGATTCTATCTATCTGGCGCCACCGAGTTTCATATGTCATAAGCCACTGCCAAACCCTAGCAATTCGGTCCTACCGATAGGGATCTCGGTCTCACCGAGATGGGATTGCAAACTCTCTGTTTCCCTTTCGTAACTTTTCGGTCTCACCGAAAGAGCGAATCGGTCCCACCGAGATTGCAATGTAAACTCTATGTTTCCCTTTTGTAACTTTTCGGTCTCATCAAAAGAGCAAATCGTTCCCACCGAGTTTGCCTGACCAACTCTCTGGTTAGCTTATTACCAAACTCGGTCTCACCGAGTTTGTGTAATCGGTCTCACCGAGATTACGTTGTGCCCAAACCCTAACCATATCGGTCCGACCGAGTTGCATGTCAGTCCCACCGGAAATCTCTAACGGTCACTAGGTTTACCTTTTCGGTCCGACCGAGTTTGTTGATTCGGTCCCATCGAGATTGGAAAACTGTGTGTAATGGTTGGATTTTGTGTGGAGGCTATATATACCCCTCCACCTCCTCTTCATTTATGGAGAGAGCCATCAGAACACATACACACTTCCAACTCATATGTTCTGAGAGAGAACCACCTACTCATGTGTTGAGACCAAGATATTCCATTCCTACCATATGAATCTTGATCTCTAGCCTTCCCCAATTTGCTTTCCACTCAAATCTCCTTTCCACCAGATCCAAATCCTATGAGAGAGAGTTGAGTGTTGGGGAGACTATCATTTGAAGCACAAGAGCAAGGAGTTCATCATCAACACACCATTTGTTACTTCTTGGAGAGTGGTGTCTCCTAGATTGGCTAGGTGTCACTTGGGAGCCTCCGACAAGATTGTGGAGTTGAACCAAGGAGTTTGTAAGGGCAAGGAGATCGCCTACTTCGTGAAGATCTACCGCTAGTGAGGCAAGTCCTTCGTGGGCGATGGCCATGGTGGGATAGACAAGGTTGCTACTTCATGGACCCTTCGTGGGTGGAGCCCTCCGTGGACTCGCGCAACCGTTACCCTTCGTGGGTTGAAGTCTCCATCAACATGGATGTAGGATAGCACCACCTATCCGAACCACGGGAAAACATCCGTGTCTCTAATTGCGTTTGAATTCTCCAAACCCTTCCCTTTAGATTCTTGCAAGTTGTATGCTTTACTTTCCGCTGCCAATATACTCTTTGCATGCTTGCTTGAATTGTGTGATGATTGCTTGACTTGTCCTATAATAGCTAAAATCTGCCAAGAACTAAAATTGGGAAAAGGTTAAGTTTTTATTTGGTCAAGTAGTCTAATCACCCCCCTCTAGACATACTTTCGATCCTACACATATTTCCTTCACTTCATCCTACGCCTCCCACCAATTGATAAACCTTAGGTCATCCACTTGAGGGAAATTTTCTACTGTCCTACAAACCTCTGCACTTGGAGGCCCAACAACGTCTACAAGAAGAAGGTTGTGTAGTAGACATCAGACCCGAAGGTCTACAAAGAACTACTCATGCATCATCGGAGAGGCACCAATGGAGATGGTGAACCCCATCCGAGATGGTGTCTAGATTGGATCTGGTGGTTCTGGACTCTGCGGCGGCTGGATGAATATTTCGATGACTCCCCTAGGGTTTCTGGAATATTGGGATATTTATAGAGCAAACAGGCGGTCCGAGGGCACCCGAGGTGGGCACAACCCACCAGGGCGCGCCTGGGTCTGCTGGCGCGCCCTGGTGGGTTGTGCTCTCCTCGGAGCACCCCCCAGGCGCAGCCATGGCCCATTGCATTCATTCTGGTCCATAAAAAATCTTCGTAAAGTTTCGTGGCATTTGGACTCCGTTTGATATTGATTTTTTGCGATGTAAAAAACATGGAAAAAAGAGCAACTGGCACTTTTTCACTATGTCAGTAGGTTAGTACCAAAAAATAATATAAAATGACTATAAAATGATTATAAAACATCCAAGATTGATAATATAACAACATGGAACAATCAAAAACTATAGATACGTTGGAGACGTATCATCCAGCGGTGGCGCAAGCAGTACCGGCCAGCAGGGCAGGTAGCAAGAGTCCAGCAGCGGCGCAAGCAGCAGCGGCTAGCGGGGCACGCAGCAGCAGATCAGCAGCGGCGCAAGCAGCAGCGACCAGCGGGGAAAGCAACAGCAGCTGGCAGTAGCGACGGCAGAAGGTACAACCACGGGGCGACAACAAGCAGCAGCGGTAGCGGGCGGCTTCAGTAGCAGCGATGACTAGCGGTGCAAGTAGCTGCGAGGCAAGCAGCAATGGCTGCGGGCAACAACAGCATGGCCGGCCACCACCATGGACGGCGCCGCCATGGCCACAAGGACCCGATTGATTTTTTCCAAGAAATTACAAGGACCCGATTGCTTTTTCTAAAAATGATACAGGGACCTGATTGCTTTTGTTTTAAAAGTTTCAGGGACCCGGTTGCTTTCCTAAACAAGTTACAGGTCCCACCCTTAAGTGACAGACATATTGAGGGTAAAAATGTCTAGAAAACGGTTCAGAGATGGTCAAAGGCCTTTGACTCGACAGAAAGGGCGCGGAGTGGTATTTCCATAACACCATCTAACGGAAGAGGGGTATAGTTGAGCACTGTTTTTATTTAGGGGTAAAGATGATCTCGGGACAAGGTTAGGGGGAAAATGGCATTGGCCCTATTTTGAAAAGACATGGTTGCTTGTTGGTATGTGTAACACCCTCGATGTGACTATATCTCCCACGTGTCGAGGCACGACTTAGAGGCATAATCACATTGAAGGCATATGTCGCAAGTGAGGTAATCTTCACACAACCCATGTAATATAACAAGGAAAAGGATACATAGTTGGCTTACAATCGCCACTTCACACAATTACATGAATAAAGCATTACATCAACCAAATACACTCATGGTCCGACTACGGAACCAAAATAAAAGAAGAACCCCAAATGCGACAAAGGTCCCCGATCGACCCCAACTGGGCTCCACTACTGATCAACTAGAACGAAACAACACAATGGACAAAGTCTTCATCGAGCTCCTCCTGAGCTTGGTTGCGTCATCTGCACGGTCTCATCGGCACCTGCAAACTGGTTTTGGAAGTATCTGTGAGCCACGGGGACTCAGCAATCTCGCACCCTCGCGATCAAGACTATTTAAGCTTATGGGTAAGGTAAATGTATGAGGTGGAGCTGCAGCAAGCGACTAGCATATATGGTGGCTAACATACGCAAATGAGAGCGAGAAGAGAAGGCAAAGCACGGTCGATAAAAGTATGATCAAGAAGTGATCCTGGACTACCTACGTCAAGCATAACTCCAACAACCGTGTTCACTTCCTGGACTCCGCCGGAAAGAGACCATCACGGTTACACACGCGGTTGATTCATTTTAATTAAGGTCAACTTCAGGTTTTCTACAACCGGACGTTAACAAATTCCCATCTGCCCATAACCGCGGGCACGGCTTTCGAAAGTTCAAATCCCTGCAGGGGTGTCCCAACTTAGCCCATCACAAGCTCTCGCGGTCAACGAAGGAATAGACCTCCTCCCGAGACATTCCGATCAGACTCGGTATCCCAGTACTCCAAGACATCCTCGACAATGGTAAAACAAGTCCAGCAAAGCCGCCCGATGCGCCGACATCCTGATGGGAGCTGCACATATCTCGTTCTCAGGGCAACACCGGATAGGTCAAGCTACGAGTAAAACCAGCCCTCAAGTTTCCCCAAGGTGGCCCCGCAGGCTGCCCATTTTGGACCAACACTTAGACAAGCACTGGCCCGGGGGGGTTTAAAATAAAGATGACCCTTGGGCTGGCCTAACCCAAGGGAAAAAAGGCTAGGTGGCGAATGGTAAAACCAAGGTTGGGCCTTGCTGGAGGAGTTTTATTCAAAGCGAACTGTCAAGGGGTTCCCATATACCCAACCGCGTAAGGGACGCAAAATCCGGGAACATAACACCGATATAACGGAAACTAGGGCGGCAAGAGTGGAACAAAACACCAGGCATAAGGCCGAGCCTTCCACCCTTTACCAAGTATATAGATGCATTAATTAAATAAGATATATAGTGATATCCCAACAAGTAAACATGTCCCAACAAGGAACAACATCTCCATGTTCCAACAAGGAACAAACTTCAATCTTCACCTGCAACTAACAACGCTATAAGAGGGGCTGAGCAAAGCGGTAACATAGCCAATCAACGGTTTGCTAGGACAATGGTGGGTTAGGGGCTGAACATGGCAATTTGGGAGGCCGACAAGCAAGTGGTAGGCATCGTAGCAATGGCATAGCAAAAGAGCGAGCAAACTAGCATAGCAAAGATAGTAGTGATTTTGAGGGTATGATCATCTTGCCTGAAATCCCGCAAGGAAGAAGAACGAGTCCATGAGGAAGACAACGGACATAGACGAACGGGTCCTCACAAACTCGACGTTACCAGAACCAACCCGAAGAAGCAACACCGGAAAGGAAGCAAACAACATAGTAAACAACCAACACATGAACATGGCACGGTGCGCAAACAAGTATGATGCATGTCCGGTTTAAATATGCATGACCTGGCAAAGTGCACAAACAAAACTACAAATTAAGTGGAGCTCAATATGCAACTCCGTTGCATATCGACGAAACGCCACATCAATTATTTAGTTCTCTCCCGGTTAGGTACTCAACAATATTAAATGTTGTTAAACATGGCAAGAGATGAAACATAAAGGGATTATCTATCTAAACAATTTAAATGGGGCCGGATATAGCAAACAACAACTCCGGTAAATCCCCATATGCATTAGTAAATTAATGCCAACAACAATTTAAACCATCTTAATGTTGTTAACATGATGCTGATGACATGAGCAAGGTTATGCAATTTTTATGAAAATGTTGTCATGATAAGATACGAGGCATTTGTCATCGTGGCGGAAACGAAAGGGGTGCCACGGCAACGAATCCGAAAGTGATGCCACGGCAACATATCGGTTCCGGTAACTCGATTGAGATCCCGGTGCAAACGAAAGTGCGGCGGGAGCGTGACATGCGATAGGAGGTGGGGTGATCCCGGATACCGGGTTCCCACAAGATGGTGGCAAGGCAAAAGAGGGGCAACGTGCACCGAACAACTCCAACACGGAGCAAACACGAGCATTTCATACATCACACATGCATTCGTTCACGGCGGTCGTCTCGGGGTTATACCTTTGTAGCGTGCAAAGGAGACGGTTCTCGTTCGTAGAGGGAAGTAGGCGGTCTCGGACGACGGTAGTGGAAGTAGTCGATCTCGCATGCTCTAGGGTCGACGATAGAGATTCACGTTCACGTTACACGGGTCTTCAGCGACGGTCGTCGTACATGGTTCGGAGTGGTACTTGTGACGGTAGTGGTACACGTTTCGTAGACGTTCGAACCATATCGGTAGCGGTACTTGATGAATCCCGAAACGGGCTTGGCGTCTTCGTGCGTAGGGGTACTTGGCGTTTCCGGAGACGATGGTAGAGGTACTTGACGCGTCGTTGTGGTACTTGGCAAAATCACCTCGAGGGTACTTGTACTCGCTTCATCATGGAAGTAGTTGTTCAGGCTCCCGTGTGAACTTGCCGGTCTTGGTCTCCGCAGCGTAGTTGTGCAAAAATGTCGTCGGGCTTGGACGAATCCAGAGGCGTGCACGAGCGGTGGTGAACTTGGAGGTATGTGACCGAAGCAGGAGGCGAAGCGGTTCCGAAGACGGCGGGCCTCCGGCATGGCAGGGATCTTCGGTGGCTGCGGCTCGATGGGTTCGAGCGCTGCTGCGGGGAGCTCCTCTCCCGTATGGCGTATCGCGCGAGGCTGAGGCCGCCGGAAGGAGGAGGTCATGCGCTTGGAGCTCCTGTAGGCGACAATAAAGAGAGGCGGTGGCGTTGCTGGCCTGCGGGCACTTGCGGACACGGGCGGTGCAGGACTCCTGCGGCAGGAGATGAACGGCGCGGTAGCGGTCTCCTGCCAGGTCACCTGGAGGGCAACGAGGTTGGGGTGGTCCGGTGAGGTTGCTGGCGAGGTGGCCGTCCGGCCAAGGAGACGGCGCGAGGTCGATGGAGGAAAAGGCAAGGCGGCGCGACGACGAAGGCCATGGCTCCGGCGGAGCTGCTCACTGGTGGCGGCTGTGGGGCGCCGGCGGCGGGGCTCCATGGCCGCCTGAGGAGGAAAGGGGGCGACGCAGGTTGGTAGAGGAGGGCGGCTCGCGTCCTCGGGGTTCCCTGCACGCGAGCACAAGGGCGCAGGAGGATGGCCAGGGTGCTCGAGGCATCGGTTGCCGGTGCGAGTTCGAGAGGAGAGGGAGGGGATCGAGAGGAAGATGGGGGTAGGCGGCGCTGGTGGGAGAAGATGGGGATCGAGGGGAGAGGGGCGCGCGTGCTGGGGAGTTGCTCTCCCTGGCGAAGCGGTGCAGGGGAGAGGATGAGGGTGAGAGCGAGGCTGCGAGGGAGAGAAAGGGATCGAGGGAGATGGGGATCCGGATGCATGCGAGGGAGACGGCGGCGGCGCTGGGGATCGAGAGGCAGAGGGGTTCGGGCGAGGCTAGGTTACAGGAGAAGTGGGCTTTAGTGGCCGGCCCATGAGGTAGTACTGGCTGTGGGAATGGATGGGCCTGGTGGGAGGTCCAAGTGGCCAGCGGCTGGGCTCTGCTCTCTCTCTCTCTCTCAACTCCCTTTAACAGAAAGCAAAGAGAGGAGAGAAGAAAAAAAAGGAGGGGTTAGAGAAACAATTTGGGCATGCGGTTAAATCTCCTGGACTCATAAAAATGAGCTTGACCCAAGAAAAATGGAGTGGGCAAGATTGCAAGAATTCAATTCAAAGTCATTTGAATTTAATTAAAAAGGTTTGAACAAGGACTAGGATTTAGAAGAGTCCAAAAATGTTGAGAATTTAGGAGGAGCCTCGATAAATGGGAAAAGAAATGTTGGCAAAGTTTGGGGACCAAACTTGAAGTAGAAAGGGAGTGGGGATTTTTCCAGTGTGTTTTGGTTAATTCCAAAAGAATGGAATATTTTATAATAGCTCCACTAATATCGGGAGGATATGTTATAAAGAGAAGTCACTCTTCCCTCGATTTAAATGGATCGAAGACCCACACAAATTATTTAGTGAGTTGAGGTGCAAAGATTAATGATATGATGGCATGATGACATGAAGCAATGCAAAAATAAAAAGAGCAAGCAAAAAGAAACACACGGAGAAACCCGGAAACACTGGAAGGCAACTGAAGCTCCGGTCTTGGGGCATTACAGTATGCTTGAGTATTGAAATCTTCATGTCAAAACTAGATTATTGATTTGAATCATATAAAAGTCCAAATGTCCATACTACAAAAGAAAAGAATATGCGATGAACATGTTAGGCAGCATTCCACATCAAAATTCTGTTTTTATCATTTACCTACTCGAGGACGAGCATGAATTAAGCTCGGGGATGCTGATACATCTCCAACGTATCTATAATTTTTTATTGTTTCACGCTGTTATATTATCATTCTTGAATGTTTTACAATCATTTTATAGCAACTTTATATCATTTTTTGGCACTAACCTATTGACATAGTGCCTAGTGCTAGTTGTTATTTTTTGCTTGTTTTTTACTTCGTGGAAAATCAATACCAAACGGAGTCCAAACACAAGAAAACTTTTTGGAGAATTTTTTTGGACCAAAAGACACAAGATGGGCCGAAGAAGTACCAGAGGGGTACCCCGAGGGGGGCACAACCCGCCTGGGGGCCCAGGCGTGCCCTGGTGGGTTGTGTCCACCTCGGCCGCTTCCCGCACCGCCTCGTTGCTCTATAAATACCCCGAAAATCCAAAAACCCTAGGGGAGTCGACGAAACACAATTCCAGTCATCGCAAGTTCTAGAAACCACAGATCCAATCTAGACACCATCACGGAGGGGTTCATCCTCCTCATTGGTGCCTCTCCGATGATGCGTGGGTAGTTCATTTTGGACCTACGGGTCCGTAGTTAGTAGCTAGATGGATTCCTCTCTCTCTCTCTCTCTCTCTCTTTTGATTCCCAATACAATGGTCTCTTGGAGATCTTTTGATGTAACTCTTTTTGCGGCGTGTTTGTTGGGATCCGATGAACTTCGAGTTTATGATCAAATCTATTTTGTCCAGGAAAGTTATTTGAGTTTTGATCTCTTATATGCATGATTGCTTATAGCCTCGTATTTCTTCTTTGAATCTTTGGTTTAGTTAGGCTGACTAGATCGATTTTTCTTGCCATGGGAAGAGGAGCTTTGTGATGGGTTCGATCTTACGGTGCTCAATCCCAGTGATAGAAGGGTACATGACACGTATGTATCATTGCTATTAAGGATAACAAGATGGGGTCTATTCCTACATGAATAGATCTTGTCTACATCATGTCATCGTTCTTATTGCTTTACTCCGTTTTCCATGAACTTAATACACTAGATGCATGCTGGATAGCGGTCGATGTGTTGAGTAATAGTAGTAGATGCAGGCAAGAGTCGGTCTACTAATCTTGGACGTGGTGCCTATATAATGATCATTGCCTGGATATCGTCATGATTATTTGAAGTTCTATCAATTGCCCAACAGTAATTTCTTTACCCGTCGTATGCTATTTTTCTCAAGAGAAGCCACTAGTGAAATCGGCCCCGGGTCTCTTCTTTATCATATTTGCCTTTGAGATCTATTTTTATTTTATTTTATTTTCAGATCTATTAATCCAAAAACCCAAAAATACCTTGCTGCACTTTTTTATTATTTATTTTAGTTCGCATTTCCGCGAGATCCATTTATCCAATCTACTACAAATTTATCTATCTTTTTACCCAAGAGGGATTGACAACCCCTCTTACACGTCGGGTTGCAAGTATTTGTTCTTTATGTGCAGGTACTGTTTACATAGTACTGCATGGTTCTCCTACTGGTTCGATAACCTTGGTCTCATGACTGAGGGAAATACCTACCGTAGATGTGCTGCATCATCCCTTCCTCTTTGGAGAAATATCGACGTAGTTCAAGCCGCATCAACAAGTTTCAAGAAAAACCTTGAAGCTTTCCATTGCATATATCTCTACTTCGGAAAATCTTGATCACAGGTTCCTACCAACACCATGAAGCTCAGACTTGCAGATAATACAAAAGCCTAAACCTGGGCATGGGCAGCCCAGCCCGAAGCTCGACATTTGTGCTGGGCTTGGGACTAACTTTCCAGCCCGAAGCCCAATAAAAGCCCAACAAAACACGATTTCCAAGTTTTTACATAAATATAAGTATAGCATTATAGTATTAATCCTAAAAATGATTATTTTATTGTTTAAAATATGAAAAGTAGGCATTTTGCTGGGGTGCAGGCCGGGCCGGGCCCTGCTTGGGATCTTGGGGGTCAGGCTTTTTGAAACCGGCCCGGAAAATGCACAGGTTTACAAAAACCTCTCTATCTCCACCCCTTGCCTCCTCTAGCAGGGTGTCTTGTCATGGCGGAGTAATGAGTGATCGCACATTGTTGGTCTAGCTAATGGAGAAGAAAATGGAAGCAAGGAGATGTGGGTCCACCATGACTGTGTTCGATAGCGAAAACCTATTGGGTCAATTGATTTTTGTTATTGATGAAAGGATCTATTTGGGCTATTGATCACTACATAGTTGTTATTCCCAAAAACTTGTTACACAAATGCTACGATGAGTTATTTCTTACCACCTAGTGGTATGCCTTTGAAAATATGTGGCAAATTAAATATCATCACTTGATTAAGAAAATACAATCTCCTTTCATTTCAAACTCAATAAATATCACAATTTGTATTTTGAAAATAAAGGGAATATCGTCTCATCTTATACATACTATGATTCTTTTGATCAACCAACATGACAAATGATTCTTGATTAAATATTTGAAATGCTTTAATAATATTGGCTGAAAACATACGGTGCATCGTCTATTTCCTCTTTGCACGCCATGTGCCCCCATGGGCCCTAGGCGATGAGGCAGAGACTTACCATTTCATGTAGGCTCCAGAAACATCGTGACCTCTTAATCTCTTTCCCGTCATCATTCCCTAGCACGTGCATGCCACGATCCATCGCTGCGAGCCGCTGCAAACCGCCGAGCACTTCCGCAAACAACTACCCTAATGGTGCAAGCTTTCGCAGCAATTGATGCAAGACGGACGACGAGCTACTTGAAAGTCGGTGGGCACATGGGCGGTTAATGGACCACAAGTGTACGGGATCAGTTCTAACATTTTCGATAAGTAAGAGTGTCGAACCCAATAAGAAGACAAATGTAGAATTAATATTCTCTCAAGTTCTATCGACCATCGATACAAGTCTAGGCGCATTAAATGTTTGCTTTACCTAGAAATAAGAAATAAACTACTTTGCATGTATGAAAAGATAACTTTGCAAGGTAATAAAGAGTTAGGTGTTGTTTTAATAAAAACACAATAAATTAAAGCATTTTGGAAGAACAATAAAGAAATGGGTTGTCCATAGGCAATTGGATATGAAACTATAGTGATACTCATCATATTTATAAGGGAGAGGCCTAAGCTAACATGCTTTCCGTATATGGATCATAACTTCTTATGATTAAAACTCTAGCAAGCAACCGCAAATACTAACAATTCATTAAGGTAAAGCCCAACCATAGCATTAAGTTAAAAGTCCCATTTAATTCCATATGCAACAACTCACGAACTCGGGTTTAGGTTTCTATTACTCCTGCAACCCACTATAAGCAAATCATTAACATACTGCAACACCACTACAGTGAGAATCCCACACACAAGTGCGAGACGGCGGGCACCATAGGACATCATCATAATAACATACAACTCATATCAGCATATCACAATTAACCCATAGGACAAAAAGAAACTATTCACACATAATAGAGATGCAACACATCATTGGATAATAATATATAACATCAAACACCATGCTTAAGTAGGGATTACAACAGGGTGAGAGAGAGTACACCGCTACATGGAGAGGGAGAAAGATGGTGATGACAGCGGCGAAGTTGTTGGAGATGATCGTACGTTGTGATGGTTCCCACGGCGGCGCTCCGTTGCCACCAGGAGAGAGGGAAGAGAAGCCCCCTCCTTCTTATTGCTCGGCCTTCCCCCTAGATGGGAGAAGTGTTCCCCCTCTAGTCCTTGGCCTCCAAGGCTCCCGCAGGGTAGGAGCCCCTCCGATCTTGGATCTCCCCTCTCCTTTTCTCCATGTTTTCATCTTTGTTTTGGTGCTGTTTTCTGGCCTAATGCCGTTTTTATTACTAAAGATTCGTAACTCCGATAGGGCTGAAATTTTGACGCCCCCCCAGAAATAGCTTTCTTGCGGTGAAATAAGAGCCTCAACCGACTTAAGGATTGGCTACAAGCCCACATGGCGCGGGTGGGCCCTAGGTCGCACCCCTGCCCTTGCGAAGGCCTCAGGCACCGTTCCGCGTTGATTCCTTCTCCCAAAATTCTGATAATTCCAATAAAAAATTCACAAAAGAATCGTGTCATTCTGTCTCCGTGAAACTTTCACCTAACCCCCCACCAAATAATAGAAAATATGAACTAGCCTTTGACACTGGGTTAATAGGTTGGTCCGAATATAAATAATATAAATTATTGCCAAAAATATGTAAAAGTGGTATGATAATAGCATGAAACAATCGAATTATAGATACATCAGAGACGTATCAGCATTTGTGAGACTTCTTCAAGGCAACCAACAGTACTACACGGGTCGGTCGAGTTGAGGAAGACAATGTTGCTTCTAGTGGAAAAGTCAGCGCTGCAGATTGCAGGCTCTCCATGACTCCATCGATGATGCAAGCCGACATCACATTCCGTTGCATGCACACGTGGTCCCTGGTGTTGCAGGGCTACATGCAAGTTAATGCTTGATGTTCGGCAGGTGCACATCATTTAGTTGTAGCCTTTTCGAAGTAAGAGTATCAATCACATAGGAGCACATGAAATGGTCTTTTCTTCTTATAGAGATTTACTAGAAAGTGCGTACAAGTTAATTAAGATCCAAAGCAAAAGCATTGCAAAGGTTAAAATATTGCATGTGTTGTGACGAGAATTTAAAGTGGGCAAGAGTAAAGGAAATGATGAAAACAATAAGAGGGATAAAGCGTTGCAAGGGAATCCGTATTCACCACTAATATCTATTATATTGAGCACTAATATGTATTCTACGTAACTATGCTAGTGCATTCTAGGTTCAGATAACCGATCCACCCCATATGTTTCTATAAGTGGGTGAAGCCAAGTACATACACGAGCATACATGCAATAGCTCCATATCACATACGCCATCGCCATTCCTCCCCACATCATGGTTGCGACTACAGTGATTAAGGGTCTCCACGTGGTCGCGACTTAAAGTCGGTCTCTGTTATTCCCCTATAAAAAGGTACGGGAAGGAAGGAAGCTAGTTACTGCCACCTCTATACCTCCTCAACCCACCATCAAAAGTGATAGTAATACACTTACCATCCATAAAGGAAAATGTTGTGCGTACTTCCACACAACATTGGGAAGAACATTAACATAATCATTCAAAATAGGATCGGTGTTCAAGTCCTACACGTACTAGGGTTTCTCTGTATACCCCAAAACTAGGGGGATTACTCATACATGGAGACGACAAACATCATCACAAGAATCATGGCAATAGTGGAGGAATGATTAATCTAATACACATCTGGATCCATGTTACGGTTGGGTATTTCAAAGAGATGAACAAGGTGTTTATGACAAGGATGTGTATGATGATGATGAGGGTCAATGCCAAAGTCTCCTTAGCCATGTCAGTGGCGTGGCGGTGCCCTTCTACCGATGCCACCTTCGGATCCCTTTCGTGGGTTAGGTTTCTTGATTTTGGAGCGTGGTCCTAATCTCTTTGTTCATCTTCCACGAGATCCGAAGATATGGGGTTGAAGTACTTGACTAGAGGGAGGCGGCGCCAGTTGGTATGGTGTTGGTACGAGCAGGAACGCCCATATGAGATGTCGTCTTTTGTTCTAGAGAGCCTTTTGAGGCTAGTTTTGTTTCCATGTGATCGTCGCATCGTAAAGTAGGTTATTAGAACGTCAATTATCATGATTTTCATCCAGAAAATGGTGCATTCCAATTAATGCTCCAAATAACCATCTCCTTTAGAATCCCAGTGAAATCAAACAAAAAGGAGGAGTAAGCGCAATAAAATCTCGAAAATCTTGTTACTAAAATGCAAAGCAAAAGGTAAAATGTAAAGCAGAAATGGAATCACCGATTCTACAACCACTCCATCGGTGTTGCAAGTCAATGCTTGTTCGATCATAAGGACATGTCTAGAGGGGGGAATAGACACTAACAAGGACAAAGGTGCAATTTTTTATTTCCTTGAAACTTAGGCAGATTTTAGTACAAGTTAAGTGGCAAGCAATACAACCTACACATCATATCTAGAGTATGGGCATCGAACAGTAAATGACATGCAAGTGCAAGAAAGTAAAAGGGTAGAGTCTGGAGAGTATTAAACGCAATGAAGACATGATGATTTTTCCCGTGGTTCCGATAGGTCATGCTATCGCACATCCACATTCATGAAGACTTTGACTCGCGAAGGGTAACAAATGCGCGATTGCACAAAGGGCTCCACCCATAAAGGGTCCACGAAAAATCAACCTTATCTATACCATCATGGCTTACGCCCATGAAGGACTAGTCTCACTCGGGGCAGATCTTCACGAAGTAGGCGATCTCCTTGCCCATACAAACTTCTTGGTTCAACTCCCCAAGTGACACATAACCAATCTAGGAGACACCAGTCTCCAGTAGGTAATAGATGTTGTTGTTGATGACAAACTCCTTACTCTTGTGCTTCAAAAGATAGTTTTACCAACACTCAAATACTCTCTCACAATTTTGGATATGTGATAGGAGAGGGATTGGAGTGGAAATCAACTTGGGGATATTAGAGATCAATGATCAAATGTTGGAGTGGAATCCCCTTGATCTCAACACAAGTGTAGGTGGTTCTCTCTTAGAAAATGGATGTGGGAAGGGTAGCTTCGAACTGGTTGCTCTCTGAGAGTTGGTGGAGTGGGTGGGGATATATATAGGCAGCATAAAAAATCCAACCGTTACACACCCTTATGCACTCTTCGGTGGGACCAAGTGACATCACTCAGTGAGACCAACTAGTTCAAAAGGCCTGAACTTGGGCTTTTGGGTGAGACCAGATGAAACAACTCGGTGGGATCGATGGGTGATGACCTAATCACTTTCCACACTTCGGTGCGACCGATTGAAACCACTCAGAAATTCCGAAGTGAAACTAATAGGTGACAGAAGGTTGGCAAGTCCTCTTCAGTGAGACCAAAGGGTCATCTGGGTGAGACCGAGTTGCTAGGGTTTAGGCAATGGCTATGTCATGAGTGTCTCGGTGAGTCTTAGTGTATGTGATTCGGTGGGACCGAGATTGATTTTAGGGTTTTGGACATAGATGGATCATGAATGTGAGAGTGTGATTGAGGGTTTTGGAGCAATGTCTCTAAGCACTTGAGCCGTTAGTCCATGATCAAAACCTCATCCCTTTTCATAGTATTGGCTTTTCTATGGACTCAATGCAATCTTGGATCACTTAACAAAAATGTAGAGTCTTGAAGTTTTGCCAACATGTATCATTTCTAGCTTGAGGGGTTCACATCTCCATCCATGTTCTTGCCTAAGATGAACTCTTCTTGAAATATACTCAAGGAAAACATTAGTCCAACAATATGTATGTTGATATGAATTATCAAAACCACCAAGGGAGCAAATGTGGCTTCAATGTTCCAAGGACCAATTGCCACAACATGAAGCGTAGAGCTGCAGTGCTGCGAGCCAACGCGGGGCGCACACGATGTTGCGAGATGAGTAGGGGGTCTAATGTTATGTTGTGAAGCAGGCGGTGGGTGTTGCTCCCAGATCTTGCTAGCACTTTGAGGGCATTAGGGGTTGTGGGACCAGTCCTACAAGGGCACCTTAGAGCGGTGCCGCAAGTTTAGGACGCTCGCCATGCGGCAAGGCAGCACTCGAGGGTGCCGCGAAGCGTGCTTCCAGGGCAGAGGTGGTGGTTGCGGGACCAGCTCTATGAGGGAAGCTCAAAACAGTTCTGCAAGGCTGGCGTTTTGATGCTGTGAGCCGACGACAGATTACTGTGGGGAGAAGAGATGCGTGACAACAATGTTGCAGGTTATCATGGGTCGCTGAGAACCCCACGAATCTCCTTGTGGCGCTCTAGGACAAATCGGTGTGCTGCGCAGAATTTGTTTTGCATTAGTGTGAGAGGAGGGCGATTTTGTGTACCTTCGAGAACCAGGGCTTAGCTCGGTGGTGATCAGCATGTGCCCACCTCGAGTTTGAGTGTCCTTAGAGCATCTACAATCGGACCCCTCAAATCCGTCTCAAATGCCCGAGCAGGCTGCCGGGTCACTGAGCGGTCACGAAATTTGGACCCAGACAAGCCCCTCAAACGACCCTCAAACGCCCGGGCTAACCGGCACCCCCATATCCAGCCCAAAATATGGGGTGGATATGAGGGCGCCACGCCTGCCGCGTCAGACCCGGCTCATGCTGGCCCACCCGACCCCATTTATATTCGTCCCATCCTCTCGCCAGAGCAAACCATTGCCACTTCCCTCCACTCCCCTCCACCACCCGAGCACACCTCCGGCGGTTTGCGGCCTTCTCCGCCATGGCAGGCAGCGGATCAAACTCCGACCAGTCCAGATCCGTCGACTGGGGTGTCATCCCGTGTGGGTTGGAGGAGGCAATGGCAGTCTGCATTGCACTCCGCCGCTCCCGGGAGGACAGCGCCCGGCCGACGGACGGATCCGTCCGCTGCGACGCCATAGCGTCGGCTCACCGGGCGCTCGGGTCCTTTGGTGCTGGATCCTCTCGGTCCCGGCCAGAACACCTCTCCTTCCCATTACCGGTAGGGCAGAGTATGAGTCCCACCGGGAACGGGTGATGAAGCCATGTACCTAGGGTGGGGGCACGAACCTGTCCTAAGAGCCCTGCCCAAGGACATCCATAGAAGAAGTCACCTTTCAATCGACTTGAAGATATCCACTCGACGGGTTCAAGACACTCGACCAGGAAGCTATCACTCGACCATGAAGCCAACCACTCGACTGCCAAGAGACCTAAAGTCACTCTGCAGGCAAACGGTCGATCATTAAGTAGCCTTTATGGTCATTATAGCACTTTATTAGAGGCGTTACCAGTAACGCCCAACCTTAATGTACCTTAAACCCTGCATTACTGAGGGCAGGAGAGGGCTGGCGAACTCTATATAAGCCACCCCCCTCCTCAGTATCAAGGGTTCGCATCCCTGTCATTCGCACACATATAATCCAGTCGACCGCCTCCGGGCACCGAGACGTAGGGCTTTTACTTCCTCCAAGAAGGGCCTGAGCTCGTAGATCTTCATGTGTTTATAGCTCCTGCATAGCTAAGATCTAGCCTCTCCATACTTACCCCCCTACAACACTGTCAGACTTAGAACCACGACAGTTGGCGCCCACCTTGGGGCCGGAATCTTGGCGCTTAATTGTAGGAGTTGCAATTTTTCCGATCTCCTTGATCATGGTTTCATGCGGAGTTTTGGTGGAGGGCCGCAAGATCCGTCTCAGCGCGCTCACGTTCATCGCCGACGACTCCGCCTGGCTTCAAGAGGCTCCGCTCGACATCGACGCGCTCCCCATCCGCGGGGCGACACACTTTCGGGCATGTGTTCACGGCGTCCTACTGCGGCAGCCGTCAACCCAGTATCGGTCGGCTCCCATGTCATCTCCCCGCCTCATTTCTCGCTGGTGCAAGCGCTCTGGTCGATCAAGACTTCAAAGGTGGGTGAGGCATGCGGTGGCTCGCCAATCGGCCACCCCACAAGTCGCGGCAATCGAGCCCGACGAATCTCTCTACGGCCTGTTCGACCTGTCGACTGGCTCCGTAGAGACCGCATCCGAGTGCGACAGCAGTGATCCTGCGACGGAGGTCCTGGCAATTGCTGGGACACGCAGCCCTCCCGGTTTTACTCGTACCAATGGAGGGGCAGGTGGGGGCGACCCGTCGCATCCCCATGAAGAATATCTCCCTGAGCCTCCCACGTCGCTGCAGCGAGAGGAGCTTCACTGCCGGAACATGGATGCTCTCCATACTCCTATCGTTGGAGAAACCCCCGAGGCACGAGCCTTAGAGGATGCGCGCTTGGCTAACTTGGCCGAGCGCACTCGACTGGAGAATCTCCAGCGAGCACTCGATGAGCAAGCACGTCGGCGGGCTCCCAAGTCCAGTCGACGTCACCTCTTCTCGCCTACGCAGGTATATCGAACTCCCGTTCATAATTTGGCAGCCGTGGCCCGAATAGCAGAATCAATTCAGCCCTCCCAGTCAGAAGCTGGCAGAGGCTTGTTGCAAATCAGAGCGTTGCTCCGGGCAGCGGGAAACCAGAATTCCGTTGTCTCTCAGTCGCGGAATAGGATCCACAGTCGATCCGTTGCAGCGGATACAGTGCAGTCGGCTCACAGCCCAAGATCGCCCCCGAGGCGTGAGGGACGTGGAGACCGACCAGATCAGTACAGAAGAAACGAACAGTATGATCACCGATTCGATCGTGATGATCGACGTCGAGTGCCAACCCCTCCCCCGAGGAGTGGGTCGTATGCGCCTCGACAGCAGGATGACAGACGCCCTCATAGTGTTGGGCGGAGGATCCCAGTCAACCCCAGGGAACCAGGCTTTGACGCGAGATCCATCCTCGTTCAAGGTCTGGTCGACAGGAACAGGGCTCACCGAGAAGGACATGACAGAGATGCCCCTACCAGTAGCAGGGTACATGTTTCAGGGCCAGAGTGTTTCAGTCGAGCCATAAGGGCCGCAGTAATTCCTCCCAACTTCCAATTGGCGACTGGAGTCAGCAAGTTCACCGGCGAGTCTAAGCCTGACACTTGGCTCGAAGACTACCGAGTGGCTGTCCAGATTGGCGGCGGCAATGATGAGGTGGCTATGAAGCATTTGCCTCTCCTGTTAGAGGGCTCAGCCAGAGCGTGGCTGAATCAGTTAGCACCCAACAGCATCTACACTTGGGAGGATCTCTCTTGAGTGTTTGTCACGACCTTTGAAGGAACATGCAAGCGACCGGCAGGCCTTACGGAATTGCGGTCTTGCATGCAGAAACCAAGCGAAACTCTGAGGGATTACATCCAGAGGTGGATCACTTTGCATCACACAGTTGAGAATGTACCAGATCACCAAGCAGTTTGTGCCTTTAAAGAAGGCGTCAAGAACAGAGAGTTGAACCTGAAGTTCGGTCGGACCGGAGAAATGTCTCTGAATCGGATGATGAAAATTGCCACCAAATATGCTAACGGAGAAGATGAAGATCGACTCCAGAGTGGCAAGCAGAAAGCAGTCGCCCAGGAAACCGGAGGCAATTCCAGTCGGAAGCAGAAGCGGAAGGCCGAGCCAGCCGCTCCTGGGGAGGCCCTGGCCGTAACCCAGGGGAAATTCAAGGGAAAACCCAAGGGGCCCTAGAACCCCAAGAAAGTAAAAGATCAAGACGGAAATGACGTTTTGGATCTTCCGTGTCACATTCACACCAAGAAAGACGAGGAGGGTAAACTCATTTACCCAAAGCATACCACTCGACAGTGTCGGCTCCTAATCCAGCAGTTCCAGGGCAAGCAGTCCAAAGACAAGGAAAAAGAGTCGGACAAGGTTGAGGATAAGGAAGATAGTGATGACGGGTACCCCCCAAGTCAATTCCACCTTGATGATTTTTGCTGATGTCGAAAGCAAAAGTCGACTGAAAGTCATTAACCGTGAAGTGAATATGGTTGCCCCGGCAACAACCAACTACCTTAAGTGGTCTCAGACTGCCATCACGTTCGACCAGTCCGATCACCCTGCGCACATTGCCACCCCTGGGAGGCAAGCTCTGGTGGTCGACCCAGTTGTCGAAGGCACTCGACTGACCAAAGTCCTGATGGATGGTGGCAGCGGCCTGAACATACTGTATGCAGAAACGCTGAAAGGGATGGGCATTCCGATGTCCAGGCTCAGTGCCAGCAACATGAGTTTCCATGGAGTCATTCCTGGAAAGAAAGCCGAGTCACTCGGCCAGATTGCTCTCGATGTGGTTTTCGGTGATTCAAAGAATTACTGCAAGGAAAAGTTGACATTTGAGGTTGTGGACTTCCAAAGTGCTTATCATGCTATTCTGGGCCGGCCAGCTTATGCACGCTTCATGGCTCGACCTTGCTATGTGTATCTCAAGTTGAAGATGCCCGGCCCCAGAGGTGTGATCACCGTTACAGGCAATCGGAAGAAAGCAGAGGAGTGTTTCCAGAAAGGATCAAAGATCGCTGATGCTCAGATGTCAGTAGTCGAGCTGCAAGAGTACCAGAACACTGCTGATCCGAGTGAATTGCTGCGAGCCAAAAAGCCAGCTTCAGAATCAGCTTTTCAGTCGTCCGGTGAAACTAAGCCAGTTCACATTCACCCGACCGACCCCAATGCTGCTCCGACTCACATCTCAACGACGCTCGACTCCAAATAGGAAGAAGCGCTCATCCAGTTCCTCCGTGAGAACTGGGACATCTTCGCATGGAAGCCTTCTGACATGCCTGGAGTTCCCAGGGGGCTGGCTGAGCACCGTCTACGAGTCGACCCGAAGTTCAAGCCTGTGAAAGAACATCTTCGACGGTCCACCGTCCAGAAGAGGAAAGCCATTGGCGAGGAGGTGGCTTGGCTCTTAGCAGCGGAGTTCATCCGAGAGATTTACCACTCCGAGTGGCTCGCCAATGTTGTCATGGTCCCCAAGAAGGACAAGTCACTTCGCATGTGCATTGACTTTAAACATATCAATCGGGCCTGCCCGAAAGATCATTTCCCTCTCCCCCGCATCAACCAGATAGTCGACTCGACCGCGGGGTGTGAGCGTTCGTCTTTTCTAGACGCTTATTTAGGGTACCGTCAGATCCGTCTGTATGGACCCGACGAGATCAAAACATCTTTCATCACCCCATTCAGGTGCTTCTATTATGTCACCATGCCCTTCGGCCTCAAGAATGCTGGAGCCACGTACATGAGGATGATTCAGAAGTGTTTGCTCACTCAGATCACTCGGAACGTGGAAGCGTACATGGATGATATTGTGGTTAAGTCACGGAAAGGTTCCAACCTGCTGACTGACCTTGCCGAAACCTTTGCTAACCTCAAGAGATATGATATCAAGCTCAATCCATCAAAGTGCACATTCGGAGTTCCAGGTGGAAAGTTACTCGGTTTTCTCATTTCCGAACGAGGAATCGACGCCAATCCCGAGAAAGTTGGCACCATACTCCGGATGAAGCGCCCTGTGCGTGTGCACGATGTCCAGAAGCTTACAGGTTGCTTGGCCGCCCTAAGTCGATTCATTTCTCGTCTCGGTGAAAAGGCGTTGCCTCTTTACCGACTAATGAAGAAGTCTGACAAGTTCGAGTGGACTCCAGAAGCTGATGCAGCGTTTGCAGAGCTCAAAGCTCTGCTCTCCATCCAGCCGGTGCTTGCTGCCCCAATCAGTAAAGAGCCTCTGCTGCTTTACATTGCGGCCATGGGACAAGTTGTCAGTACAGTACTTACGGTCGAGCGGTAAGAAGAAGGAAAGGCCTTCAGAGTTCAACGCCCAGTATATTATGTGTCTGAAGTTTTGACTCCTTCGAAGCAAAGATATCCCCATTACCAGAAGCTTGTATACGGGATTTACATGACCACGAAGAAGGTTGCACACTACTTCTCTGACCATTCCATTACAGTCGTCAGCGACGCTCCACTGTCAGAGATTTTGCACAACAGAGATGCAACCGGTCGAGTGGCGAAGTGAGCGATTGAACTCCTTCCCCTAGATATCAAGTTTGAAGCAAAGAAGGCTATCAAGTCCCAAGCAATTGCAGATTTCGTCGCCGAGTGGATTGAACAGCAGCTTCCGACTCAAGTTCACTCGGAGCATTGGACCATGTTCTTCGATGGATCTAAGATGCTGAATGGTTCCAGTGCTAGGGTAGTATTGGTCTCCCCCCGAGGAGACAAGCTCAGATATGTTCTCCAGATTCACTTCGATTCCTCCAATAATGAAGCAGAATATGAAGCACTCTTGTATGGGTTGCGCATGGCCATTTCACTCGGCGTCCGGTGCCTCATGGTCTATGGCGACTCAGATTTGGTGGTTAATCAGGTGATGAAGGAGTGGGATGTCAGAAGCCCAGCTATGGCTGGCTACTGCAATGCAGTAAGAAAGCTAGAAAAGAAATTCAAGGGGTTAGAGCTTCATCACATCCCTCGACTGAAAAATCAAGCAGCTAATGATCTGGCAAAGATAGGCTCTAAGAGAGAAGCCATTCCCAACAATGTGTTTTTGGAGCACATCCGCTCGCCGTCAGTCCAGGAGGATCCTTTTACAGAAGAAGCCTCGCAACCGAAAAGTGCCACAGATCCGACTGAAGTCGAAATTCCTGCTGTGGTCAACCTAGTCATGGAGGTCTTGGCAATCACTCCCGACTGGACGATACCATACATCACGTATATTTTAAGGAAAGAACTTCCAGAGGACGAAGAAGAAGCTCGACATATCGTCCGTCGATCTAAAGCTTTCACAGTCATAAAAGGACAGTTGTATAGAGAAAGCGCAAGTGGAATCGGTCAGAAGTGCATAACGCCAGAAGAAGGTCAGATAATCCTTGATGATATCCACTCAGGGACCTGTGGTCACCATGCGTCCTCTCGGACCATTGTGGCCAAAGCATACCGAGCGGGTTTTTACCGGCCCAGGGCAAACGAAATGGTGAAAGAGATAGTCGACAAGTGTGAAGGCTGCCAGTTCTACTCCAACATGTCGCACAAGCCAGCATCAGCTCTGAGGACCATTCCACTCGTCTGGCCCTTTGCTGTTTGGGGACTGGACATGGTTGGTCCACTGAGAACAGGCAAGAGCAGATTCACACATGTGCTTGTGGCAGTCGACAAGTTCACCAAATGGATTGAAGCCAAGCCTATCAAAAATCTTGATGCTAGCACTGCTATTAGTTTCATCAGAGAGTTGATATTCAGATATGGAGTCCCGCATAGCATCATCACTGACAATGGGTCAAACTTCGATTCAGACAAGTTCAGAGCTTTTTGCGCCTCTCAAGGCACACGAGTCGACTACGCGTCAGTCGCGCATCCCCAGTCGAATGGACAAGCTGAAAGAGCAAATGGTCTGATTCTCAAAGGACTGAAGCCTCGACTGATGCGTGATCTCAAGCACGCAGCAGGCTCTTGGGTTGACGAGCTTCCGTCAGTTTTGTGGGGATTGAGGACCACCCCGAACCGGTCGACTGGAAGAACGCCGTTCTTTCTGGTTTACGGAGCCGAAGCCGTCCTGCCGAGTGATCTACTTCACAATGCCCCCAGAGTCGAGCTTTATAACAAAGACAAAGCAGAGCAAGCCCGGCAAGATGCAGTCGACCTTCTAGAGGAGGAGAGGGAAATGGCTATGATCAGATCGACCATCTATCAGCAAGACTTGCGTCGATTCCATGCCAGAAATGTGAAGAGTCGAGCCTTCCAAGAAGGAGATTTGGTCCTCCGAGTGGATCAACAGAAACCACACAAACTTGCTCCTACTTGGGAAGGCCCCTTCATCATTACCAGAGTCCTCCACAATGGAGCATATAATCTCTACAATGTTGATCGCCGGATCGACGAGCCACGAGCTTGGAATGCGGAACTACTCCGCCCATTTTACACTTGAATTCTCACTCAGATGAGATGTAATAAGGAAAACTTCTGTAGTCTATTTTTATCAAAGACAAGAGTGTCCCAGTTCTTCCTGTAATTGCTGTCACTTTTGTTTGCGTACGAAATCCCCCAGTGGGTGGCTTAGCTGCGAATCCGTTTCACCTAAGTTTGCAAAAAAATCCTACCGAGTGGTGAGCCAGACTCCCACTCGGGGGCTTAGCTGCAGCCCAGTGCTCGCCTAAGTGTTTGAAAATCCTACCGAGTGGTGAGCCAGACTCCCACTCGGGGGCTTAGCTGCAGCCTAGTGCTCGCCTAAGTGTTTGAAAATCCTACCGAGTGGTGAGCCAGACTCCCACTCAGGGGCTTAGCTGTAGCCCAGTGCTCGCCTAAGTATTTGAAAATCCTACCGAGTGGTGAGCCAGACTCCCACTCGGGGGCTTAGCTGCAACCCAGTGCTCGCCTAAGTGTTTGAAAATCCTACCGAGTGGTGAGCCAGACTCCCACTCGGGGGCTTAGCTGCAGCCCCGTGCTCGCCTAAGTATTTGAAAATCCTACCGAGTGGTGAGCCAGACTCCCACTCGGGGGCTTAGCTGCAGCTCAGTGCTCGCCTAAGTGTTCAAAAATCCTACCGAGTGGAGAGCAAACATCCCACTCGGGGGCTTAGCTGCAGTCCAAGTACTCGCCTAAGTATATAAAAATCCTACCGAGTGGGGAGCAAACCTCCCACTCGAGGGCTTAGCTGCAGTCCAAGTACTCGCCTAAGTATATAAAAATCCTATCGAGTGGTGAGCCAGACTCCCACTCGGAGGCTTAGCTGCAGTCCAAGTACTCGCCTAAGTATATAAAAATCCTACCGAGTGGAGAGCAAACCTCCCACTCGGGGGCTTAGCTGCAGCTCAGTGCTCGCCTAAGTGTTCAAAAATCCTACCGAGTGGAGAGCAAACCTCCCACTCGGGGGCTTAGCTGCAGTCCAAGTACTCGCCTAAGTATATAAAAATCCTACCGAGTGGGGAGCAAACCTCCCACTCGGGGGCTTAGCTGCAGTCCAAGTACTCGCCTAAGTATATAAAAATCCTACCGAGTGGAGAGCAAACCTCCCACTCGGGGGCTTAGCTGCAGTCCAAGTACTCGCCTAAGTATATAAAAATCCTACCGAGTGGAGAGCAAACCTCCCACTCGGGGGCTTAGCTGCAGTCCAAGTACTCGCCTAAGTATATAAAAATCCTACCGAGTGGAGAGCAAACCTCCCACTCGGGGGCTTAGCTGCAGTCCAAGTACTCGCCTAAGTATATAAAAATCCTACCACGTGGAGAGCAAACCTCCCACTCGGAGGCTTAGCTGCAGCTCAGTGCTCGCCTAAGTGTTCAAAACTCCCACCGAGTAGAGAGCAAACCTCCCACTCGGGGGCTTAGCTGCAGCCCAGTGCCCGCCTAAGTTCGGAACACGTCCCAATCCACAAGGACGGCAAGATGCGAATCGACCGTTACCTTTTCCTTCGGAGCTGCACCACAAATATGAAGTTATTTCGAGTGAAGACCAAGTTCCACTCGACAGATAATTCCCGAAGATATTCAACGATAAATCAAGTTCGGATAAAACCCAAAGGTCCAAGACCTCAGGTCAAAGTACTCGAGCCCTCGGCTCGACAGAGTTTAACGGTTACAGAATCCACTCAGCATTCCGAGGCAAATAAGTGAAGCATAAAAGTTTTTTACTCCTCCGGCGGAGGACTGGAAGGGGCAACGAACTCGTCCAAGTCGATCCCGTTTGCAATACGGGTGGCAGCAGCAATGAAAGTTTCCATGAAGTCTTGAAAGTTAAGCTTCCTGGTGTTGGCAACTTGGATGGCGGCCAGCTTCTCCTCTCGCACCTCCTTGCAGTGGACGCGGACGAGGGACAAAGCGACATCGGCACCACACCTTGCGGAGAATTTCTTCCAATCCGTCACTCGACCAGGAACGTCGTTCAGTCGAGTCATCAGAGACTCGAGATCATTTGAAAGCGCCGCCCCGGGCCAGAGAGACGTGCCGATCCGTGACACCGCAACCTTCAGCCGAGCCAGATAGTCAACCACGCTGGCAATACGAGACTCCAGACGGAGCATGTTCATTGCAGCCTCGTCCTTCACAAGAGAGTTAGCAGGGTCCAAGCCTGGCTCCACTCGACTGGTCTCCTCTTCAAAGTTCTGACAGAATTCTGCAAACACGATTCAAGAGTAGGACAGTGGCCTTACGCAGGCTTGGTAACTACAAGACAGCCAGATCGGAGTAATTACCTTCGAGCATGACGAACAGCTTCTTGGCGAGTCCACCGAGATAAACCTCCAGATCGTTTACCTTCCCCGCCAGCTCACCCGCCTTGTCGTGCAGAACCATCTTGTCGTTCTTTAGTCGGCTGACCTCTTGATTAGCTATCTTGAGAGTAGTCTTCAGTCTGGAATTCTCCTGTTCAAGAGTTCCGACCGAAGCCAGTTTCTCTTCTGCAAGCTTCGTTTTGCTCAAAGCCTCCTTCTGTGCTTCGACAAGATCTTGATCCTTCTTCTTCAGAGCTTCTTCCAGTTTATCTGCAGCACGTCGAGTGAAATCAACATCAAGAATGGACAAGAAAGAAAAGTCACTCGTCAAGAATGGAGAACCTCACCAGCCATACCTTTTGCTTCTTCTTGCGCCTTCTTCAAGTTCTCTTGAGCAAGCTTCAAATCAAGGTTGAGTTGGGTATGCTTATTCTCCAACTCAGTATAGCGAGCCACAAGTTCATAGGATTTCTGCAAAAATCAGTCGACAGAGGAACAAGATAAGTTGCTTTCGGGTAACCAAGAGACAATGATGGTGTTTCTAAGACTACAGCTGAATCAAAAACATTCAACAGTAGTCTCGGGGACTACACCCAGTGGGTGCACTCAGCGTGCCCCCACTGGTTTTGAAAAAAAAATCGACTGCCAGCAGTCGACCGGATACAGTTCCATTCGGCACAGCCTGACCAGACCGAGTGAAGAAGTACAACTACAGCAACACAATGTAAAGACTACAGTCGACTGCCAGCAGTCCACCGTAGTCTCGGGGACTACACCCAGTGGGTGCACTCAGCGTGCCCCCACTCGTCCAAGAATTGGCAGACACACCCAGTGGGTGTACAGATGTAAAGATCTTCAGAAAAGAGATTCTTCTAACAGCATGTCGTAACAGATCAAGTGTTGAGTCGACTGACCTGGACGTTGCTCTAAAGAGCCGAACTTGCGTCATAGGCTGCTTGGCTGGCCTCCCGAGCCACTTTCACTTGTTCCATCATGATCCCCGCCTGACGTATAGCCTCTTTCGTGGCACTTGCTTGGTCCTCAGGGGCGGGGTACGTGGCAAAAAGCGAAGGAGGATTTGCGGTCGACGACGAAGGCCGCACGCTCGTCAGAGGATCGGCGAAAGTCACAGAAGCCCGAGTGGTGTCACCACCATCCCGAGCTACGGCCTCAGACGTCGGAGCAGATTGGGGGGTCTTGCCAGCCAACGCCCGCTTGTTCCTTCTCACTCTCAGCGGCTCGTCGTCGTCGTCATCTGGGAGGCTAATAACATGAGGAGGAGCTACAAGAAAAAATTCAATCGGCCAGGGTTGCAATAAATATCCAGTCGACTCAAGGCAGAACATCGATAATCATACCAGGGTTGGAGGTAACAGCATCCTCCATCTCTTGATCGTCGTCCTTGGCGGAGAGCTCAGAAGTAGCAGCGCTGCAAATCTCAAAAATCAGTCAGTTGACTCAATGAATCGACCAAGGATCTGTCCACGGTCGACAAAGGAGAACAAGTTCTATTATTACCCAGAAATGGTGGGGACGGTCATCTTCATCTTGGGCAGAGCCTTAGGCGGCTTAGACGGCGTCGCGCGTGGGTGCTTGGGAGCTTTTTCGGCTGACGGAGGAGAAGAGGTCCGAGGGCATTTCGACGACTGCCCAACAAGAGCAGTCGACTTACCACGTTCCCGCGTCGGGTTGTGTGTAAGCTTGGATCGCCTCTCCGAGCGGGGGGGGGGGGGGGGTTCAACTTCTTCCTCCTCCTCTTTGCTGGAGCCAACGTCGTCGTCTCCCTCTCCTTCGCCATCAGATTCCCACTCGGCTTGTTCATCTCCGCTCTCACCGCCGCTCGCCTCCCCTTCCTCAGTCGGCTCCTGCGCCCCGTTGGGTGTCGAGTACATCTCAGTAGTTGCCTGAAAAACAACAGACAAGATCAAAGTCAATCGACCGATTCAAAGAAGACCAATGAAGAAAACAAGATCTCAGTCAGGAGCATAAGGTCAGACCTGGTCCACTTCGTATGTATTGTCGAGTGGAGGAACCCTCCTGGCTCCTCGGGGGTTGTCTTTGTTCCCTGTGATGCTCGACAGCCATCCTTCTAGCATCTCATCGGTGACCTCCTCCGAGTGGATCCGAGTGGTGTCTTCAAGACCCGAGTACAGCCACATCGGGTGGTCGCGAGCCTGGAGCGGTTGGATGCGCCTCTGAAGGAAGACCTCCAGCAAGTCCATGCCAGTCACGCCGTCGCGGACAAGCTGAACCACTCGACCAACCAACACTTTGACTTGGGCCTTTTCTTCTGGCGTCACTTTCAGAGAAGCAGGTTTTTGAGCTCGTTCCAGAGAGAAAGGGGGAAGCCCAGTCGACTGACCTGGAGTCGCCTGGTCTTTGCAGTAAAACCAGGTCGACTGCCAACCACGGACCGACTCAGGGGAAGTGATGGATGGAAAAGAGCTTTTTCCCCTCGTCTGGATCGCCTGACCCCCGCACAACTGGATCACTTGCGTCCTTTCGTCACTCGACTTGGCCTTTTTGACCGATTGGGAACGGCAAGTGAAGATGTGCTTAAAGAGTCCCCAATGGGGGCGGCAACCCAAGAAACCCTCACACAAGGAAATGAAAGCAGCCAGATACACGATAGAGTTGGGAGTGAAGTGATGGAGCTGCGCTCCAAAGAAGTTCAGAAAGCTCCGGAAAAAAGGATGAGGAGGCAGAGAAAACCCGCGATCGATATGGGTGGAGGAGCACACACTCACCATCAAGAGGTTGGGGCTCGACTTCCCTCCCCGGGAGACGCGCAGCTCCATAAGGGATGACTCCCCCCTCAACCATATCGTCGAGATCTTCCTGCCGAATCACCATCGGCATCCAGTCGCCCTGGATCCAGCCTCGGGGCAGAGAAGTCCTTGAAGAAGATCCGCCCCGAGCGGACCTCTTTCCTTTCCCCTGCGCCGATGCCTTCTTCGCACGCTCCAGAGCGGACGTCTTGTCCTTCACCATCGTCGCCGGCAAAGCTCGAACGGGCCTGTGGCGCTAGGGTGAGAGCGGAGGTGGCGGAGAACTTTGCGAAGGGAGAAGGGAAGGAGAGAGCACACTGTTTGGAAACCCCGAGCCGGTGGCTTATAAGAGGCCGCTTCCGAGTGGCTGACCGGTAGGCCCAGGCTGTCCCGTCAGATCCTGCAGCAGACGCGCGCGCGGTACGTGGCGAAAAAGGTGGCGCGGGGATCGAGGAGTTTCCGCCTTATCATGTCCGATTACCGCGGCCGCTCCCGTCTTGCGCGCTTTCCGAAACTCAAATCCCGCAAAATCCGCGGGTTGCAGAACAATTTGTCAGACAGAAGATCCCTTTCACATCGTCATTTGGAACTCCACAAGCAAGGAAACTCACTCGACGAAAGACTTGGAATGGATCCAGGCGACTGAAAGAGGTTGATGACATCATCCGTGACGATTGACCCAAAACAAGGCACTCACGTAGCACAAAGAACCAGTCGGAAAGGTCACCAACTCTTTCCCCACTCTAACCTCAATCCATTCGGGGGCTAATGATGAAGCCATGTACCTAGGGTGGGGGCACGGACCTGTCCTAAGAGCCCTACCCAAGGACATCCATAGAAGAAGTCACCTTTCAATCGACTTGAAGATATCCACTCGACGGGTTCAAGACACTCGACCAGGAAGCTATCACTCGACCACGAAGCCAACCACTCGACTGCCAGGAGATCTAAAGTCACTCCGCAAGCAAACGGTCGGTCATTAAGTAGCCTTTATGGTCATTATAGCACTTTATTAGAGGCGTTACCAGTAACGCCCAACCTTAATGTACCTTAAACCCTGCATTACTGAGGGCAGGAGAGGGCTGGCGAACTCTATATAAGCCACCCCCTCCTCAGTATCAAGGGTTCGCATCCCTGTCATTCGCACACATATAATCCAGTCGACCGCCTCCGGGCACCGAGACATAGGACTTTTACTTCCTCTGAGAAGGGCCTGAACTCGTACATCTTCGTGTGTTTACAACTCCTGCATAGCTAAGATCTAGCCTCTCCATACTTACCCCCCTACATCACTGTCAAACTTAAAACCACGACAACGGGCGGCCCGCTGTGAGAAGGAGAGGATAAGGGCCGCCGAGGCCCATATCGCGACTGATGCGGGCGGCGTGGGCGGCCGCAGAGGAGGAAGCCATCCGTACCCGCATTGTGAAGAAACAAGATTAGAGGAACACGCACGCCCTCCCCCGTGAGCAAAATCGGGTTGTCCGTGCCATGGCCGGACTAGCACCGAAGGAGGAGAAGGAGGACAGCGACGGCGAGGACAGCTCTGGCGACGAGCAGATCCGGCTCAATCCGTATTGTGTCTTCGATTGGTACTTTCGCGAGAAGGACGGCAAGAGCGCCGGGAAAGGCAAGGGCAGCCGTGGATGAACTCCACCATAGCCAAACATGATGGGTTTGTATGGTGAGATATGGTAATTGAGGTGTCCGGATGTGAATTGCATTTTTAAAAAAAATTCCGGTCAGTGTCCGCAGACATTTGAGGGGCCGAATTTGCTAAATCCGTGTGTAGATGCTCTTACTCGCATTCTCAACTTGTACTCACCTTTTGCCTTGATGAAACGTCGTGGACTACGCGTTTGGGATCGATCGGCTGACGAGCCGAATGATTTTTTTGTTGCTCACGCATAACGCTCACCTTAAACATTAGGCATTTCCATGCTAAGACGAGTAACAGTAAACCGTACGACTACACTCGCCAAATAAAAAGGGAACTACTATGACCAAATCAGGTTGGCTGGAGGCAGTGCTACCTATAAATAAGCTTTGTTCCCAATTTTCCTGCTGTGAAACAAACTATTCGTCTCCGGACAAGCAGCGAAATCCACGTCCGCTGCAGAAACCAAGAAGCTATAGCCTATAGCATGGACACCGCGAGCACGGCGACGGCGGAGGAGGAGGCCACCCGCTTGGAAGACCTCCCGGAGAGCTGCCTGGCACACGTGCTGGCGCTCACCTCCCCGCGCGATGCCTGTCGCTGCGCCGCCGTGTCCCCGTCCTTCCGCGAGGCCGCCGAGTCCGACGCCGTCTGGGATCGCTTCCTCCCGCCCGACTACCGTGCCGTCCTCCTGCGCTCCGGCCGCCCGCCGCCGCTGTCATCCAAGAAGGACGCCTACCTCCGGCTTTCTGACCGCGCCGTCCTGGTCGACGGCGGCGACACGGCGGTGTGGCTGGCGAGGGGAAGCGGCGCCAAGTGCGTGGCGCTGTCAGCCAGGAAGCTGAGCCTGCCGTGGGACGACGGCGAGTTCAGCTGGAGGTGGACGCCTCACCCTCGCTCCAGGTATATCCATCATTTCGGGATCCTTGCTCTTCTTTTCTTCAAGCGGATTCTCCCGATTAAAAGTTCCTGCCGGTTACAGATCGATCATGCACCATGCTGTTATCGGTTAGTAGTTGTAGATGTGCCCCACGCCATCTTTCTTGTTATACTATATCTTATCTTGTCGATTTGGGATCCTGTCCAATCGTGTTTCTTTAAACAACATTTTTCGATCTGCCAACTACAGTCTTGCAGTTGCATCACGCTCATGGCTGGCATACGTAATCCCGACAATCACAACACTTTAAGCCACACATACAGAGGACACCATGATTTCGAGAGATGCGAGCTTTGCAAAATAGGAGTAAATAGCAAGCCCGGATCCTATCTGATCGGTGCCGGTCGCTACAGCTCATGTCTTTCAGTCTTGCTAGCGTGCCAGCCAAAGCACAAGAAGTGAGCATCACCTGACCTGACTCTTCTCCCTTTGATTGCTTCCAAGAGAAGACTTAACCGCCCCGTGGTGCTTCGATTCACCGCCACACAGCAGGCACTCCCTCTTCTTGACCGCGCGGCGGAGACCACAGGCGCCGCGTAGATTCAGCCGTGTCAACGTCGGAAAACAGTTCCGCGGTCGGACGGCGACCTCACCCGGTGCTGTCTGCTCAAGCCAGGCCACACACAGCGCATAATTAAATAATTCTCGAGATCTCCTAATCAATTCTCGCACTGTATGATCTACTGATCTGCCTCATCTCTTGCTGGTGATGCTGATTTCTCAGGTTCGCGGAGGTGGCGCAGCTGGTGCACTGCACCGGCCTGGACATCTACGGCCGGCTGCCGGCCGCCGCGCTGACACCGGCGACCGACTACGCGGCGTACTTGGTGTTTGACGTGGCGGACGAAGGCCACCGCGGCCTGAGCTTCCCGGACCAGGAGACCACGGTGGCAGTCGGCGGGCGCGCGGCGTCGCGCCACGCCGTGTGCCTTCGCCCCGACGACGACGAGGCGCGCAAGTTCAGGGGCGTGGCCCGTGCGGACGGCGGCGACGACGGGGTGAGGCGGCCGGCGCTGCGTGACGACCGGTGGTCGGAGATTGAGATGGGACGGCTACGGATCGATGACGCCATGGCCGTGAAGGAGGAGGAGGTGATGGTGAGCTTCGAGGTGTTGGAGTGGTACCCCAAGCGCGGGCTTATTGTCGAGGTCGTCGAATTTAGGCCAGTTTGATTTTTGTGTGTGTAACGCAGGTACAAGGCGCGCCCGACTTTTAACTTGGTAATAATGCCCCAAAACACCGCGAAAGGTAACAAAGCCAAATTTAGATAAAACCGTGCCTCTCGTAAAAGAAAAAAAAAACGCATTTTTTTTCATTTCTGAAAGGCACGGCTGTGACTCTCGCGAAAGCACAACCGTGCCTCTTGTGAAAAAAAAAACAGAAAACGCGTTTTTTTCCGTTTCCGAAAGACATCGCTGTGACTCTCGCGAAAGCAAAACCGTGACTCTCATAAAAAACGTGTTTTTCATGCAAAATAATTTTTTTTCCTAAATTTTTTTTGACCAAAAAGCTAAGGAAGACTGGTAGAAAACTGAAACGTCGAAAAAACCCAGAGAAAGACAGTTTAAAAAACCGAAAATACGTGCGAAAAAATAAATAAAAAATTCAGAGGGAGCGCCCAGAGCGCGACATGTGACGAATGGCTGGGAGCGCGCCAAGTGGCGCTGATCGTTGCAAGGCTCCCGAAGGAGCGCTCGTTAACTAGTTGCTCCCAATTAACGAGCGCTCCTTCGGGAGCCTCGCAACGATCAGCGCCACTTGGCGCGCTCTCAGCCATTCGCCACGTGTTGCGCTTTGGACGCTCCCTCCGGATTTTATTTTTTTATTTTTCTGCATGCGTTTTCAGCTTTTTAAACGGTTTTTTCCCGGGTTTTCGACGTTTTGGTTTTCTCCCGGTCTTCCTTAGCTTTTTGATCAAAAAAAATTAAATTTCTTTTTCACGAAAAAAACACGTTTTCTTTTTTTTTCGCGAAAGTCATGGTTTTTTTCGCAAGAGGCACGGTTGTGCTTTAGCGGGAGTCACGGCCGTGCTTTTCGGAAACGAAGAAAACTCGTTTGTTATTTTTTTTCTTTCGCGAGAGTCACAGTTTTGCTTCTGCGTGAGGCACGGTTGTGCTTTCGCGAGAGTCACGGCCGTGACTCTCGGAAAAGGAAAAACAAAACACTTTTTTGTTTTTTTTTCCGCGAGAATCACGGTTTTGCTTCCGCGAGAGGTACGGTTGTGCTTTCGTGAGAGTCACGACCGTGCCTCTCAGAAACGGAAAAAATACGCATTTTCTGTTTTTTTTCTTTCGCGAGAGTCATGGTTTTGCTTCCGCCAGAGGCACGGTTGTGCTTTCGCGAGAGTCACGGTCGTGTCTCTCGAAAACGAAAAAAAAAATACTTTTTTTGTTTTTTTTCTTTCACGAGAGTCACGGTTTTGCTTCCACAAGAGGTACGGTGTGATTTCGCGAGAGGCACGGGTGTGCCTCTTTCGGAAAGAGAAAAAAACTGTGCTCCTGATTCGGGTTTTTCGCCTGGTTTTTTTCATAAAAAAAATTCGTCAAAACCTATCAATATGGGACCTAGTTTTGAAGATCTTAACACGAGGAATTCAATAATGAAAACGGTTCGAGATTTAGATGCACGGTTTAAAAAATAAAACGTTTTGACTAAACGGATTTAAAAAAAAACTCACATTTTGACCTGGGGAAGTGGAGTGTTTTTGCAATGAGTATTTTTTAATTAGTGATTTCGTCGTTAATTAGTTGCTCTTCTATTTTGTGGCTAATATTTTTTAAAAATAATAAAAAAGTAAACGGGCCGTGCCGTGCCAGCCTCGTGGCCCAGGAACGGTCCTCGGCGGGCCACGTGCTGGCACGGCCCGATTACCAGGCCCACCACAGGCCATGCGCACGCGGGCTATCGGGCCAGCACGCCAGGACCGGTCCATTTGGCCACCTTCTTGATTGATGACTGATGGGGGTTCGGTCGAACGGGAGAAATCAGGACGGTTGGCCGCCATCCAACGGTAGGAAATCCGGCTCGTGCTTTCTTTCACCCGGGGTGCGGGACGTCACTGCTCCAGGGCTTCAGGGTTCAGGCGAGGTGCGACCCGGGACGACGTCCGCCTCTCCCCTTCGTCTCCGCCGCCGGCCAGATCTGGTCCAGCCTCTTATCCTTTGTCCCGCTCGCTGAGGTATTCCCCTCCTCCCCTTCCTTGTTCCCCCGTTCGCCAGTCCGGACCCCCGCAGGCGGCGCGGTAAGCCCCAGACGGAGATTTCCCCGTGGGCACCCTGTGGGGTATAGTTTCTTCGCCGCAATCTATCCCGTACAAAACTTAATTCCTCTATCCATCCAGTTTGTTGTGGATTTGTTTACTGCCCGGACGCCTGGTGGAGCACTTACTAGTACTGAAAAGATTTTGGGGCTCAACCGAACCCTGTAGGGTTTATCTTGCGCTTGTTCGTTCATGTATTGAGTCTTCCCTCAGCTTTGATCCCAGCTGTGCATTTCCTGTGCAGAGGACTGGTCACAGGATGCAGTCTTTGGCGCGGACGGTCTGTCGAGCTGGAACCCGTGGCACGCCTCTGAAGTTCCTGGATTGTGCAGCTCCTAGAGTTGAGCAGTCGTTCGCGGAACCCCTGAGGCCTTGCAGCTGGATTCGTCAAATTGTGGTGTGTGTGCCATTGTTTGTTTTGGGGACAGAGGCTGCGGGTTTGTGATCCTGTGTTACTAATTTGTCCTGGTCATGCCTATCGGATTGTATTTTGGTGTGCAGAGTCCAATCATTCCACATGACGGTGTTCAGGCATATGGTTTCTGCACGAGGGCTTTGGCGGTGAGGGGGTTCTCTACAGTGGGGGCTGCCGAGGTTTCTGTCGAGGATGAAGATTCCAGCTCTCCCATGGTTGAGCACCCACCGCGGATTAAGTTCAAGAGGCCTGACAAGACGGCCAGGCACATTATGAATGTAAGTTAATGTGTTATTTCCAGCAACGGTATAACTTCGGTGACAAGTGACGTTACGATGATCACTTAAACAACCTAACATATCTGTTACTTGAGTTTGCCAGATCTTAAACAAAGAGGCAGTCGACAAAGTTCGTACAGAGAGGACCATTCCTGATGTACAGCCTGGATGTATTGTTCAAATGAGAGTGGTAAGTACTAAGTAAATGCATTCTTGCCTTGTTGCTGTTCATTCATATATCTGTTGTTCTGATTCTATGTATAAACAGCAAGTTCCTGAGAACAAGCGACGTGAGTCTACATTGAAAGGCATCGTCATAGCAAGGCGCAATGCTGGGATCGCTACGACTTTCAGATTGCGTAGATTAGTAGCTGGGGTTGGAGTTGAGTCTGTCTTTCCACTGTAAGTGACACCAAATTTGTGCTTCTCTCTGATAGACATTGCTTCGTTTCTGAGCTTTCCACGTGCAAATTAGAACTACTTCTTAGTTCTGCACTATTGTGTTTCTGTGAGAATAACCGCTTGTGCATTCACATCTGGTTGCTCTCTGTTCGTTAGCATGACAGAACAATCCATATTTGTTGGTTGTGCATGAACATTTTAATCTGTGTGATTATAAGGAAGACACCCACACATCACTAATTCACTATGCATGCACACCTCCATGTGAGCACATCTTCTAATCACATGCAAAAACGATGAAGACCGGGGATAAATCTGTGGATCTCACTAAATTCCTACTTATCATGTTGCTGCATACATCTTATTAGACATATATCAAATTATGGATGCACAGTTGCCATATTAGAAGTGTAGTTTGCTCAGCTGAACTGAAAATTAGTATTTCATTTTGATTTTATATGTTTGTCTCTAAGCTATCTGTTGCCTTCTTGATATACCTGACATTATCTCATCTGCCATGAGAATGATGGCACCGCCTTCATTCTTGTTACTAATAGCTGTAAATCCATGACAATGAGTACTATTGTCTAAACCATAGAATGCTATGTATCTGGTTAATGAGCCCTTAAGTGAACCATGCAAGATGCTGGTAGTATTCGAGACAAAACACATAGTTTTTCGTTACCATTGTACAGAATTGACTGCTTGTGCTGTGTTAGCATTTTGTTACAAATGGAGCTTGTAGTTTCATACATTTGTACATCCAGCTATGGTTAAACTACCTTTCATGCGTACATAGCCTTTGTCCATGCCGTGTCTGCTGCTGGAATACATTGGAAGAATGGCATAAGTAGGATATTTCCTATGCGCTCTCCTTTTGTTTTTAGGATTGTTCACTTTTGTTCCGCAGTTAATTTCTTCAATCTTTCATTACATAAAAAGCTGCCTTGAGTTGTTGAAGAAGTCAAACATGAAAGATACCATCGCATCATACTTGTTTCACGCGGAATATTTTCCTGATGCCATTTCTCTTTTGCATTCAGGTACTCACCGAACATCAAAGAAATCAAGATCTTAGACAGGAAGAAAGTCAGGAGGGCAAAGCTCTATTACCTGAGGGACAGAATGAATGCACTCAAGAAATGAGGCAGCATCGGCTTGGTTCTTGCCATTTTGTTTCTGATGTGTATCTGCATGGCTTTCCTAGTGGCTGCAATTCGAGAAGCCCGATGCTTACTCCCAGCTCCTAGAACTACTGTTTCGGGTCACCATGCCTGGTTTCTGGGGCAAGCGCCAGCAGATATACGCTTCTGTGATTTGAAATTAACAATGTGGATCTGTCCCCTTTTATGTTTTTTTTAGCAACTAGTGTAACGAGAAAGAAATAAAAACGCTCTCCCTTTTCTCATGGAAGATTCTGATATATCTACCTGTTTTTGCTTAAGTTAGAGAAGCTTGCACAAATTTTGTTCTACCGTTGGACCATTCCTTGCTGCTATCAAGATGGTTGTGTTGCACACAACTCAAGAGTAGCCTTTTATCATGAAATTTTCATGTATAACTTTGATGGCCTGTTTGTACTGCAAGAAATTGGAAGGCTAGTGTTCCTGTGCTTTAGAAATGGCATCTTCAGATATTCTTCTTTGATCAGTACTCCCTCTGATCACAAATATAAGATGTTTGGGTTATTTCAGTGTGGACTACAAACGGACTGGAATGAGTGAGCGAACAGACTAAAACACTTCTATATACGTCCGATTCTGAGAAAAGTGTGGTCATCTTGTACGTATCTGTGAACGGAGCGAGAATCGCCAGCTTTAATGAAAGAAATTATCGAGATTAAGTCTTGGATTGTAAGTTGAACTCGTGCAGTAGTCGAAGGTTGAATTATTTGAGTGCAAATGTGCAATGTTTTAACTCCAGCCCATTGAAAAAATAACGGAAATATTGGAAATCTGAAGAAAGTCTGTAATAACATCCGGAGAAAAACTTGTGCAGTAGTCGAAGGTTTTCTCTCCTTTGAGTTTCACATTCACATCCCAGCTTTCCAGCAACTCGCTTGCTTCCTCTGGGCCGGCCGCCTCCGCCCTACTCTCCTCCGCCGGCGCCGTCGCCGTCGACCACTGCCTCCTCCCGCCGCCTATTTCCCGGTCGGGAAGGAAGCCTTCCCCGTAGGCGTCCGCCCGCCCGTCCTCCTCCCCCCCTCCGCCTCCACTCTGCTGGACTGGCGTGGAGCGAGGTCCCTCTCCCCTCTTCCTTCGCTGGTAAGTACTATAAGCCCTAGCGCTTGCTTGGGCTGCTGTTCGTTTCGCTCTGGACCTCTGGCCTACTTGTTGCTGTGAACCATAGACCCCGACCAGATCGATCTCAGTTGGCCCCATGTTTCCATCCCCGCTCGTGAATTTCCCCATTTCGGTGCCTGTTACCCTGAATTAGTATCGCCAGTGCCAGCATTTCTTTAGAGACGAAAAAGTGGAGGGGTTTAGCTGTATGCCGACTCTCCCCGTCGGCCAGTCCAAGTTTGTGATATGGGTAATGAGTAGAATTCTGTTAAATTTCCTCCAGTTCACTTGACGATTCATGTTATTGTGGTGAAATTCAGGTGTCAAATTTCTGCCACACACGATTTTTTTTGGGGGGTCCAATTATCTGTGTAGCATATGTTGTTCTGAAATTATGGAGGTTGAGATGCAGTGTTATCCTTTTCGGCTCATTCTTTTTGGATTCTTGATTATTGCAGCCCTTCGCCGTGCCGAGGAAATCTGGAACTGTAAGTTGAGCTTTGGTACTCTTTGATGGAGTTCTCATCAAGCGAAGACCATGATCTTGTTGAAGATTTCATGGATGTTGAGGATGATACAGGCACCGTTGATGTTGAGGATGATACAGGAACCGCTGCTGTTGATCAAGGAACTAGTGTGATGTCTTCCCAGATTCATTGCATTGATCCTTCTGAGGGATCCATGTCGACTGCTGGAAATGAGCTGCTTCCGGCACCGGACGGGCTGGGCAAAAATGCTGAACCGTACTTGGGCATGGAGTTTGTGTCTGATGCAGCTGCACGTGCATTCTACAATGCGTATGCGCTAGGCCTTGGGTTCGGCATTCGTGTCGCCCGGTCCCGCAGTGAGCGGCGAAAAGGTACCGAGGTACTCGTCATGAAGCGTTTTGTGTGCATGAAAGAGGGACATCACAAGAAGAAGAAGGATGTTGACTCTAGCAACAAGAAAAAGAGGAAGCGCCTCTCTATACGGGAAGGCTGCCCAGCAATGATGGAGGTGGTGAGGAGGGGCCCAGAAAAGTGGGTCATCACGAAGTTGGTGCTCGAGCACACTCATGTCATTGTTAGCCCAGACAAGGTGCGGGAGGTCCAGCTCCTTCGCCTCTCTGGGAAGGAGCATGCGGACCAATTGCAGGAGGCGCGGAGGAATGTGTTTGGAGACACAGGTGCATCTGGTCTCTTCACCTACCTGATGAGAAGGCAGTCGGAGAACTCTGGTTTTTTCTATAACGTACAAGTTGACGGTAGAAACTGTTTGAGGAATGCAGTTTGGGTTGATGCAAGATCTAAAATGTCATACAAGTACTTCGGAGATGCTGTTTACTTCGACACAACTTATAGTCAAAATGAGAATATGTTGCCTTTTGCAGCTTTCACAGGTGTGAATCACCATGGTGATTGTGTTGTTTTTGGTTGTGCGCTTATCTTGGATAAGACAGAATCTTCATATGCTTGGATTTTTGAGACATGGCTGACAGCAATGGATAAGCGGCTGCCATTTTCATTTACAACAGATGAAGGCAAAACAATGACAGAGGCAGTTGCCAAAGTATTTCCTCAATGTTTCCATCGTCTTTGTAGATGGCGAGTTCTTTCTAAATGCAAGAAGAAATTATCTGATGTCTACATGAGATTTCCTGAGCTCCATAACGAGTTAAAAAGATGTGTCAATGAGTGTGATACCATGCCTGTTTTTGACATGTTCTGGGGTTCTATTCTCGACAAGTATGGTCTGAGGGAGAACACTTGGTTGCAATCACTGTTTGAAGCAAGACATAAATGGGTTCCTGCGTACCTAACAAGCTCCTTCTTTGCAGAATTGTCACTGACCCGTAGAGCAGAAACGATCAGTGGGTTTTATAGGAATAACTTCAGTACAAGAGCTCCCCTCCTTTCTTTTATCACTACATTTGATCAACACATAGACAGATTGTATATGAATGAAGCTCAGAAAGATCTTGCCTTGTTTCCTCCTGAACAACTCCTGAAAACCAATTCAATCTTGGAAAAACAAGCAGTGAGCATCTACACCAGGGCTGCATTTGAATTTTTCCAAACGGAGTTGATTGAATCACTGCATCACTATGCTGTGAAGGTTGAGGAAAGCCCTTATGAAGCCAAGTACTATGTTGAAAGAGATGGTGATCCTCCTACCAGGCACACTGTTGTCTACAATGTTGCCGAGAAGAAGGCTTGGTGTGACTGCTGCAGGTTTGCTTTCTCGGCTATACTGTGCAGGCATGTGCTGGGAGTATTCATCTTGGCTGACATCGACATGATTCCGGAGCCATGCATCACGAAGCGATGGACGAAAAAGGCGAAGACAGGGCCAGTGTTTGTTGGACGCATCCTTGAAGATGAAAACCGGCACGCAGATTCTGTGACTTCGAGGTTCAGTGATCTCGTTCGCGACGCCATGAGGTGTGGAGAGAAGGGAGCTCTATCAGAAGGCTCCTTCAAATTTGCAAAGGAAGTACTGCGCAAAGCCTATAGAGAAATAGATAAACTGACCAAGGCTGGTCCCCAGCAAGTTGGCAACAGATAACATCAGTGGCCTTGAACATTGCTACCAAGGATGAAAACATGGTCTATTTCTGCTGTCCTACCATGAGCAAGAGCTTGCGCTTGCCGCCGTACCATGTCAATGACCAATGGCACTTTACCTTGTAAGTTGTTGCTGTAAATCCAATCCTATTGACCTAGTGTTGGCCAAGTGATGAGTACTGGCTGCTGTTGCTGCTTCTGCTTGCGATGTCACAACACAAACACTGCTATAGTGCAATCACCATTGTAGGAAACATTTACAATTTTATTTCGTGTGTCAAAATATCTAGCAAACCTTAAATTTTCTTGTGAATTTTAAAAAATTGAGCAACATTTACAGGAACTAGGGTCCTATGTGAACCTTTTGCGAGCCTGACCAAGCCAAGCCATGAGCCGGCTTGGCTTGGTTCAGCTCAATTCCACCCCTAGTTTGGACCATTGACTATAAAGGTGACATTGTGAATATGTTGTGGTCTTGATTGAAGGGGTGAGGGCCATCAATGATAACCAACCATAGATGACAAACAGAGTAGTATTGGTATTACAGGCATTAAGGCTCCATAAACGATGTTGGATGCAGATTTTGTGCTCGTGCATCATCTAAACTAACTGAAGAGGGGCATATCATTCAAAAAGTGAGAAGAAACTGACATAAAAGATAAATGGGTGGAAAATGAGAGCCAACGACAATCTAGAGCAAGGAAAAACTTGAAACGTATGCTCTAACTATCAACCACTCCCAGCTCCCAAACATACCTAGCAATGCAGTATTCCCCTGGTTGGCTTCTATTCAGGGATCAGTTGAACTCCAATGCATCCCCATCAGAACCAGGGAAAACTTTGTTGACACAGTGGCTAGGAACTGGCCGGTTGGAGCCAGAAGACGTGGATGATAGCGATGTGAGAAACAGATCGCTGCCCTAGAGAAGAAGGTGATGAAGAGGGCTGGACAACTAACCCAGATCTGGCCTGACAAATCTGGGGAGACCTTACCTTACCAGCTCCCCGACGAAGCCAAAGTTGACTCTGTATACTTCGTCGGTTGTAGGAGGAGCCAAAGGACCAAAACACCAGTTCACTCCGCTAGACGACGCCTTCGAAGACCACCTGCCAAACACGAAGACACAACCAGATCTGCCGCTCCGGAAGAGCAACAACCAGACGAACCCCCTTCCTCTATCTCTAAACAATAACAAACTCTGTAAGTTAGGTGTCCAATTTTCTGCAACTGTTAACTCGCTGATAGCATAATGATAACCAAACTTGGTATTTCCCTGTCGTACTTTTACATAATACCCATCTCATCCTCATTGAGACTCGTTGAAGCTGGTATCATCTTCCTACGTGTAGTTCCTTCATCGTTCAACCCCCTGCTGCAATACCATTGTCGATAGCATCGCCTAGACCTTGTTGCTCGCCCTCCTCATGATTCTTCCAAGAGTTGCTGTTGGTATGATTCAGCCTCATCTCGTTGCTTCTCTCTCGTTATGGGGTTCTGGCCTCTTGGCATTCAAGCAGCCAAGAGACTTTCCTCGTGCTACCACCTGCTGGAGTTTGCTGCTGCATTGCCAGGTTATGGTCCTAGCCTGCCATTCCATGGAGAAGATAAACATGAGTTGGGTGGAGTCAGTCTGATGAGAGCTGCAACCCGAGCTCGTAGGTTGCTTTGGCGCAGATTTGATGAGTAGGCATGGATCAGTGAAAGAGAAGTGGAGAAGATAGGAATGGTTAGGAGTTAGGACTTAGGAAGGGATCAGCTGACAGAGTAAGAAAACAAGACCAGTCAGGACTAACCCTTGGCGGCATATTTTTATAGAAGAGACAACCTGAGCACTTGCTGAGTCCGAGACTTGAACTTGGGTGCGCTCGCTGCGCACCTGCACAGCTTACCAACAGAGCAACGCTCTGTTCTCGGCTGACAGAGTAAGCTGACATGCGGGCCATATTTATTAGAGCAGTTCTTTTGTGACAAGGGCAAATAATGGTCATTGCTTATCTCTGTCACAGCTAGCTCATGGAGTTGGTCAATGGTGGCAATAGGGCAAGGTTATAAAAGGTACTGGCGTATGAATTTTGCTGCCATATGTATTGCATTATGGAACTGGAATCTGTATGCTTGTATTGACATCCACATTTTTGTGTGAAATTGAATAAGAAATAAACTACTATCTAGAAATTTAGTAGATTGCCATGTGCACATTGTACTGAATTCAGATGTTGAATATTTCGAATAATTTGTGCTTATTTCACGCCTTCCTGGCTTTCTTGAGTTTTGCTCCTGAAAACATTGCTTTTTTTTTTACATTGAGTAGATGTCCCTTGTTTTACAGGTAACCGAGTTGCGTTGGAAGGAGGGCTCTCTTGAGAGTGGTCGACATCATCTCTTAAAGGTTTCTCCCTACTATCCTGAAAATACTGTTCTCAAGTATTTGCCCTTGAGTGAAAGCTTAGCACGGTCACGGAGCTCCTGATTTGCTAACCACATATTATTATCCTGCAGACTATTGACTCTTATATTGCCCATGAGAGAGTAGGGCGAGTGAAGCATGCTGAAGGACTGGAGCTGTGCCTCTGCCCTTCTCAAGGGAAGGCAGCTCAGATACTTGCTGGCCACCTGCCAAAGGAGCACTCGGGTAGTTTAACCGTGCCTGGAGCATCCATCGTCGGAGTCGTTGTGTGGCGAAGACCCCATGCCTCATCTAGGGTACCCAGCAGGCAGCAGGCAAGGTGGTCCAAGAGGCAGGCCGCAACTTCCAGTCTGCCCATGATTTCCAAGCCGTCCTCTCGCTCTTCCAATGCTTGTCATCAGCATGCTGTAACCCCTGACGTTCTTCCAGGCTTTGGTTCTGGTGTTGTTAGGGATGATGATGATCTACCTGAATACAATTCTGTCAGCGTCTCAAACTCATCTACCTCACGCTTCTGTCCCGATAGAAGACTGAGCGAGGGAATTGGTTCGTAAGTATGGCGACAGACCTTCTGCAGCCCAGCCGTGGAAAGGCGATGGCGACGATGATGATGACATGCCAGAATGGGATCCGTATTATCAAGGTAATCTCCAGCAAGCGCCGATTCGGCAACCACGTTACCCTTATCAGCAGCAGATGCAGTACCATTCCATGATTCGGCAACCATGAACCAGGGTCTGATGGCATGGTATCCAATCCACGGCAGTTTTGTGCAATCTGCAAGCGTCCGTTTTGATGGTTGCCTCGTCCTACCCGTCGATTCCATTGTTAGTTTGTAAGTCCGAGTTGGCTCAGGATAGAGTGACTCCGAGTCCGAGGTGAGCATGGATCGGATGCCGTCATGCCGATCCGAATTGGCTTAGAAGTTAGAACTGAAGATCTGGCCGAGAGTCCACCGACCTGCCGATGCCCATAAAAGGAGGCTCCAGGGCTTACAGGGCTTACAGTTGGTTTGGAAGGTCCGGTCCTGGGAGGCTGCGTCCCCGACCCGACCGTCCCTGTTCAGGAGCTGGTGGAGCCGTGCAGAGCCGCTTCATCATCGACGACGACGACGACCTCTTCTACACCGACCGCTACGACACCAACATTCACGTCTTCGACGCTTGCCGCTGGAGAGGGGATTTCTACACCACCATTATCCCCTCCATCGGCAGCCACGCACTCGCAACAACCATCGCCCGAGGTAACTGATGAAGCTGTGTATCTAGGGTAGGATCATGGACCTGTCTAAACTGACCTACCTAAGGACATCTCCAGAAGAAATCATTTTTCAAGGTGTCTCACTCGACAGATTTGAAGATACTCGACCAAGAAGCAATCATTCGACCAAGACCAAGCCACTCGACGGTCAGGTGACCTAAAGGCACTCCGCATGCTAACGGTTGGTTATTAAGTAGCTTTTATGGTCATCATAGCATTTTATTACTAGCGTTACCAGTAACGCCCTGCCTTAACGTACATTAAACCCTTTGTATCGTGGGCTGGCTGGGGTTTTGGCGCATTCTATATAAGCCATCCCCCTCCTCCGATACACGGGTTTGCACGCCTGTAATTCACACACGCATAATCCAGTCGACCGTCTCCGGGCTCCGAGACGTAGGGCTATTACTTCCTCTGGGAAGGGCCTGAACTCGTAAATCTTGCGTTCCTACAACTCCTCTATAGCTAAGATCTCGCCTCTCCATACTTACCCCCCTACATCACTGTCAGACCTAGAACCACGACAGTTGGAGCCCACCATGGGGCCGGTGTTTTAGCGTTTTGTTGGAGGATTTGCGATCTTTTCTGACCCGAATCATCATGGTTTTCGGCGGAGTTTTGGTGGAGGGCCGTGAGATCCGTCTCGGCGCGCTCACGTTCATCGCCGACGACTCCGCGTGGCTTCAGGAGGCTCCGCTCGACGTGGATGCACTCCCTGCCTGCGGGGCAACGCACTTTAGCGCGTGCGTCCGCGGCGTTCTCCTGCGGCAACCGTCGAACCCCTACCGGTCGGCTCCTGTGTTGTCCTCCCTCCCAGTTTCCCGCCGGCGCAAGCGCTCTGGTCGGTCGAGACTCCAGCGGTGGGTGAGACACGCGGTGGCACGCCAGTCGGCCACCCCTCAAGTCGCGGTGATCGAGCCCGACGAATCCCTCTACGGCCTGTTCGACCTGTTGACCGGCTCCGCAGAGACCGCATCCGAGTGCGACAGCAACGATCCGGCGGCGGAGGTTCTGATGGTCGATGGACCTCCCAGTCCTCCCGGTTTTCCCCGCACCGACGGAGGCGCGGGTGGAGGCGACCCGTCGCGTCCTCATGAGGAATATCTTCCCGAGCCTCTCACGTCGCTGCAGAGAGAAGAACTTCGCCGCCGGAATATGGATACATTACACACTCCTATCATTGGAGAAACCCCCGAGGCTCGCGCCTTGGAGGACGCGCGCCTGGCAAACTTGGCCGAGCGCATTCGATTGGAGAACCTCCAGCGAGCACTCGACGAGCGTGCGCGACAACGGGTTCCCGAATCCAGTCGACTTCAGCTCTTCCCGCCCCCGCAGGTATATCGAACTCCGATTCAGAATTTAGCAGCTGCAGCCCGCATAGCAGAGTCGATTCAGCCTTCCTAGTCGGAGGCTGGCAGAGGCTTGCTGCAGATCAGAGCGTTGCTCCGGGCAGCAGGAGACCAGAATTCCACTGTTTCTCAGTCGCGGAACAGGATTCACAGTAGATCCGTTGCCGCAGACACAGTCCAATCGGCTCATAGCCCAAGATCGCCCCCGAGGCGTGAAGGACGTGGGGACCGGCGTAATCAGCATGGTAACCATGAGCAATATGATCACCGATTCGATCGTGATGATCGACGTCGAGTGCCCATCCCTCCCCCGAGGAGCGGGTCGTATGCGCCTCGACAACAGGATGATAGGCGCCCTCGTAGTGTTGGGCGAAGGATTCTAGTCGACTCTAGGGAGCCAGGCTTCGATGCGAGATCCATTCTCGTTCAAGGTTTGGTTGACAGGAACAGAGCTCACCGGGAAGGACACGACATAGATGCTCCTACCAGCGGCAAAGCACATGTTTCGGGGCCAGAGTGCTTTAGTAGAGCCATCAGGGCCGCCGTGATTCCTCCCAACTTCAGGTTGGCGACTAGAGTCAGCAAGTTCACTGGCGAGTCCAAGCCCAATACTTGGCTTGAAGACTACCGAGTGGCCGTCTAGATTGGCGGCGGTAATGATGAGGTGGCCATGAAGCACCTGACTCTCATGTTGGAGGGCTCGGCCAGAGCGTGGCTGAACCAGTTAGCACCCAGAAGCATTTACACTTGGGAAGATCTCGCCCGAGTGTTTGTCACCACATTCGAAGGAACATGCAAACGACCGGCAGGGTTGACGGAACTGCGGTCCTGCGTGCAGAAGCCGAATGAAACCTTGAGGGATTACATCCAGAGATGGATCACGTTTCGCCACACGGTAGAGAATGTGCATGACCACCAAGCAGTCTGTGCCTTCAAAGAAGGCGTCAAGTACAGAGAACTCAATCTGAAATTCGGTCGAACCGGAGATATGTCTCTGAACCGAATGATGGAGATTGCCACCAAGTACGCTAATGGAGAAGATGAAGATCGACTCCGGAGTGGCAAGCTGAAGTCAGTCGCCCAAGAAACCGAAGGAAATTCCAATCGGAAGCAGAAGCGGAAAGCCGAGCCAGCTGCTCCTGGGGAAGCCTTGGCTGTGACTCAAGGAAAGTTTAAGGGGAAACCCAAGGGATCTTGGAACCCCAAGAAAGTTAAAGACCAGGACGGAAATGATGTGTTGGATTTGCCGTGCCTCGTCCACACCAAGAAAGATGAAGAGGGTAATTTTATTTACCCAAAACATACCACTCAACAGTGTCGACTCTTGATCTAGCAGTTCCAGGGCAAGCAGCCCAAAGATAAAGAAAAGGAGTCAGGCAAAGTTGAGGACAAGGAAGATAGCGACGATGGATACCCCCAAGTCAATTCCACCCTGATGATTTTTGCTGATGTTGAGAGCAAAAGTCAACTGAAAGTCATCAACCGAGAGGTGAATATGGTTGCTCCGGCGACACCAAGTTATTTGAAATGGTCTCAGACTGCCATCACGTTCGACCAGTCCGATACCCAACGCATATTGCCACCCCTGGGAGGCAAGCTCTGGTGGTCGACCCAGTGGTTGAAGGCACTCGACTAACCAAAGTGTTGATGGATGGTGGCAGTGGTTTGAACATATTGTATGCTGAGACGTTGAAAGGGATGGGCATTCCGATGTCCAGACTCAGTGCCAGCAACATGAGTTTCCATGGAGTCATTCCTGGGAAGAAGGCTGAATCACTCGGCCAGATTGCTCTTGATGTGGTTTTCGGTGATTCCAAGAATTACCGCAAAGAAAAGTTGACATTTGAAGTTGTAGACTTCCAGAGTGCCTACCACGCTATTTTGGGCAGGCCGGCTTATGCACGCTTCATGGCCCGACCATGTTATGTGTATCTCAAATTGAAGATGCCTGGCCCCAAAGGTGTGATCACTATTACGAGCAATCGGAAGAAAGTGGAAGAATGTTTTCAGAAAGGTTCGAAGATCGCTGATGCTCAGATGGCAGTGGTGGAGTTGCAGGAATACCAGAAGACTGCAGACCCGAGTGATTTGTTGCGAGCCAAGAAGCCTGCCATAGAATCATCTTTTCAGTCGACTGGCGATACGAAGACAGCTCACACCCACCCGACCGATCCCGGCGCTGTTCCGACTCATATCTCGACAACACTCGACTCCAAATAGGAAGAAGCGCTCATCCAGTTCCTCCGTGAGAACTGGGACATTTTCGCATGGAAGCCTTCTGACATGCCAGGTGTTCCCAGGGAGCTGGCTGAGCATCGCCTGAGAGTCGACTCAAAAGTAAAACCTGTCAAGGAACATCTCCGGCGGTCCGCCGTCCAGAAGAGAAAGGCCATTGGCGAGGAGGTGGCTCGGCTCTTAGCAGCGGAGTTCATCCGAGAAATTTACCACTCCGAGTGGCTCGCCAACGTTGTTATGGTCCCCAAGAAGGACAAGTCACTTCGCATGTGCATTGACTTTAAACATATCAATCGGGCCTGCCCGAAAGATCATTTTCCTCTCCCCCGCATCGATCAGATAGTCGACTCAACTGCGGGATGTGAGCGATTGTCCTTTTTAGACGCCTATTCCGGGTACCATCAGATCCGTCTGTACGGACCTGACGAGATCAAAACAGCTTTCATCACTCCATTCGGGTGCTTCTGTTATGTTACCATGCCATTCGGCCTCAAGAATGCCGGGCCACATTCATGAGGATGATTCAGAAGTGTTTGCTCACTCAAATCAGTCGAAATGTGGAGGCGTATATGGATGATATTGTGGTCAAGTCACAGAAGGGTTCCGACCTGCTGGCTGACCTTGCTGAAACCTTTGCCAACCTCAGGAGGTATGCTATCAAGCTTAATCCATCAAAGTGCACATTCGGAGTTCCTGGCGGAAAATTACTCGGTTTTCTCGTTTCCGAACGGGGAATCGACGCCAATCCAGAAAAAGTCGGCACTATACTCCGAATGAAAAGTCCTGTGCGAGTGCACGACGTCCAGAAGCTTACTGGTTGCTTGGCCGCTTTAAGTCGATTCATATCTCGTCTCGGTGAAAAGGCATTGCCCCTTTACCGATTGATGAAGAAGTCCGACAAGTTCGAGTGGACTCCTGAAGCTGATGCAACGTTTTTGCAGAGCTCAAAGCTCTGCTCTCCACCCAGCTGGTGCTTGCTGCCCCAATCAGTAAGGAGCCTTTGCTGCTTTTGTTGGGGAACATAGTAATTTCAAAATTTTCCTACGCACACGCAAGATCATGGTGATGCACAGCAACGAGAGGAGAGTATGATCTACGTACCCTTATAGATCGCAACGGAAACGTTGACACAACGTAGAGGAAGTAGTCGTACGTCTTCTTCCCGATCCGACCGGTCCAAGCACCGTTACTCCGGCACCTCCGAGTTCTTAGCACACGTACAACTCGATGACGCTCCCCGGGCTCCGATCCAGCAAAGCTTCGGGGATGAGTTCCGTCAGCACAACGGCGTGGTGACGATGATGATGTTCTACCGACGCAGGGCTTCGCCTAAGCACTACAACGATATGATCGAGGTGGAATATGGTGGCAGGGGGCACCGCACACGGCTAAGGAACGATCACGTGGATCAACTTGTGTGTCTAGAGGTGCCCCCTGCCCCCGTGTATAAAGGAGCAAGGGGAGGAGGCCGGCCGGCCAGGTGTGGCGCGCCAAGGAGGAGTCCTCCTCCTAGTAGGAGTAGGACTCCTACTAGGAGGGCGAAAGAGGTGGAGTGGGAGAAGGAAAGGAGGGGCGCCGCCCCCCTCTCCTAGTCCAATTCGGACCAGGGAGGAGGTGGCGCGCGGCCCACCTCTTGCAGCCCCTCTCTCTCCACTAAGGCCCATATGGCCCAATACTTCACCCGGTAGGGTTCCGGTAACCCTCCGGCTCTCCGGTTTTCTCCGAAATCACCCGGAACACTTCCGGTGTCCGAATATAGCCGTCCAATATATCAATCTTTATGTCCCGACCATTTCGAGACTCCTCGTCATGTCCGTGATCACATCCGGGACTCCGAACTAACTTCGGTACATCAAAATGCATAAACTCATAATAACTGTCATCGTAACGTTAAGCGTGCGGACCCTACGGTTCGAGAACAATGTAGACATGACTGAGACAGATCTCCGGTCAATAACCAATAGCGGGACCTGGATGCCCATATTGGCTCCTACATATTCTACGAAGATCTTTATCGGTCAGACCGCATAACAACATACGTTGTTCCCTTTGTCATCGGTATGTTACTTGCCCGAGATTCGATCGTCCGTATCTAATACCTAGTTCAATCTCGTTACCGGCAAGTCTCTTTACTCGTTCCGTGATACATCATCCCGCAACTAACTCATTAGTTGCAATGCTTGCAAGGCTTATGTGATGTGTATTAGCGAGAGGGCCCAGAGATACCTCTCCGACAATCGGAGTGACAAATCCTAATCTCGAAATACGCCAACCCAACATCTACCTTTGGAGACACCTGTAGAGCTCTTTTATAATCACCCAGTTACGTTGTGACGTTTGGTAGCACACAAAGTGTTCCTCTGGTAAACGGGAGTTGCATAATCTCATAGTTATAGGAACATGTATAAGTCATGAAGAAAGCAATAGCAACATACTAAACGATCGGGTGCTAAGCTAATGAAATGGGTCATGTCAATCAGATCATTCAACTAATGATGTGACCTCGTTAATCAAATAACAACACCTTGTTCATGGTTAGGAAACATAACCATCTTTGATTAACGAGCTAGTCAAGTAGAGGCATACTAGTGACACTAAGTTTGTCTATCTATTCACACATGTATTATGTTTCCGGTTAATACAATTCTAGCATGAATAATAAACATTTATCATGATATAAGGAAATAAATAATAACTTTATTATTGCCTCTAGGGCATATTTCCTTCAGTCTCCCACTTGCACTAGAGTCAATAATCTAGATTACACAGTAATGATTCTAACACCCATGGAGCCTTGGTGCTGATCATGTTTTGCTCGTGGAAGAGGCTTAGTCAACGGGTCTGCAACATTCAGATCCGTATGTATCTTGCAAATCTCTATGTCTCCCACCTGGACTAGATCCCGGATGGAATTGAAGCGTCTCTTGATGTGCTTGGTCCTCTTGTGAAATCTGGATTCCTTTGCCAAGGCAATTGCACCAGTATTGTCACAAAAGATTTTCATTGGACCCGATGCACTAGGTATGACACCTAGATCGGATATGAACTCCTTCATCCAGACTCCTTCGTTCGCTGCTTCCGAAGTAGCTATGTATTGCGCTTCACATGTAGATCCCGCTACGACGCTTTGTTTAGAACTACACCAACTGACAGCTCCACCGTTTAATGTAAACACATATCCGGTTTGCGATTTAGAATCGTCCGGATCAGTGTTAAAGCTTGCATCAACGTAACCTTTTACGGTGAGCTCTTTGTCACCTCCATATACGAGAAACATATCCTTAGTCCTTTTCAGGTATTTCAGGATGTTCTTGACCGCTGTCCAGTGATCCACTCCTGGATTACTTTGGTACCTCCCTGCTAAACTTATAGCAAGGCACACATCTGGTCTGGTACACAGCATTGCATACATGATAGAGCCTATGGCTGAAGCATTAGGAACATCTTTCATTCTCTCTCTATCTTCTGCAGTGGTCGGGCATTGAGTCTGACTCAACTTCACACCTTGTAACACAGGCAAGAACCCTTTCTTTGCTTGATCCATTTTGAACTTTTTCAAAATCTTGTCAAGGTATGTGCTTTGTGAAAGTCCAATTAAGCGTCTTGATCTATCTCTATAGATCTTTATGCCTAATATGTAAGCAGCTTCATCGAGGTCTTTCATCGAAAAACTCTTATTCAAGTATCCCTTTATGCTATCCAGAAATTCTATATCATTTCCAATCAGCAATATGTCATCCACATATAATATCAGAAATGCTACAGAGCTCCCACTCACTTTCTTGTAAATACAGGCTTCTCCGAAAGTCTGTATAAAACCAAATGCTTTGATCACACTATCAAAGCGTTTATTCCAACTCCGAGAGGCTTGCACCAGTCCATAAATGGATCGCTGGAGCTTGCACACTTTGTTAGCTCCCTTTGGATCGACAAAACCTTCTGGTTGCATCATATACAACTCTTTTTCCAGAAATCCATTCAGGAATGCAGTTTTGACATCCATCTGCCAAATTTCATAATCATAAAACGCGGCAATTGCTAACATGATTCGGACAGACTTAAGCATCGCTACGGGTGAGAAGGTCTCATCGTAGTCAACCCCTTGAACTTGTCGAAAACCTTTCGCGACAAGTCGAGCTTTATAGACAGTAACATTACCGTCAGCGTCAGTCTTTTTCTTGAAGATCCATTTATTCTCAATTGGTTGCCGATCATCGGGCAAGTCAACCAAAGTCCATACTTTGTTCTCATACATGGATCCCATCTCAGATTTCATGGCTTCAAGCCATTTTGCGGAATCTGGGCTCACCATCGCTTCTTCATAGTTCGTAGGTTCATCATGATCTAGTAGCATGACTTCCAGAACAGGATTACCATACCACTCTGGTGCGGATCTCACTCTGGTTGATCTACGAGGTTCAGTAGTATCTTGACCTAAAGTTTCATGATCATCATCATTAGCTTCCTCACTTATTGGTGTAGGTGTCACAGAAACAGTTTTCTGTGATGTACTACTTTCCAACAAGGGAGCAGGTACAGTTACCTCGTCAAGTTCTACTTTCCTCCCACTCACTTCTTTCGAGAGAAACTCCTTCTCAAGAAATTTTCCGAATTTAGCCACAAAAGTCTTGCCTTCGGATCTGTGATAGAAGGTGTATCCAATAGTTTCCTTTGGATATCCTATGAAGACACATTTCTCCGATTTGGGTTCGAGCTTATCAGGTTGAAGCTTTTTCACATAAGCATCGCAGCCCCAAACTTTCAGAAACGACAACTTTGGTTTCTTGCCAAACCACAGTTCATAAGGCGTCGTCTCAACGGATTTTGATGGTGCCCTATTTAACGTGAATGCGGCCGTCTCTAGAGCGTATCCCCAAAACGATAGCGGTAAATCAGTAAGAGACATCATAGATCGCACCATATCTAGTAAAGTACGATTACGACGTTCGGACACACCATTATGCTGTGATGTTCCGGGCGGAGTGAGTTGCGAAACTATTCCACAATTTTTAAAATGTACACCAAACTCGTAACTCAAATATTCTCCTCCACGATCAGATCGTAGAAATTTTATTTTCTTGTTACAATGATTTTCAACTTCACTCTGAAATTCTTTGAACTTTTCAAATGTTTCAGACTTATGTTTCATTAAGTAGATATACCCATATCTGCTTAAGTCATCTATGAAGGCGAGAAAATAACGATATCCGCCACGAGCCTCAACATTCATCGGACCACATACATCTGTATGTATGATTTCCAACAAATCTGTTGCTCTCTCCATAGTACCGGAGAACGGTGTTTTAGTCATCTTGCCCATGAGGCACGGTTCACAAGTACCAAGTGATTCATGATCAAGTGGTTCCAAAAGTCCATCAGTATGGAGTTTCTTCATGCGCTTTACACCGATATGACCTAAACGGCAGTGCCACAAATAAGTTGCACTATCATTATCAACTCTGCATCTTTTGGCTTCAACATTATGAATATGTGTATTACTACTATCGAGATTCATCAAAAATAGACCACTCTTCAAAGGTGCATGACCATCAAAAATAGACCACTCGGTTACAAAACATGATCATCTCATACAATAAAATTTAGCATCATGTCTTGACCATATCACATCACAACATGCCCTGCAAAAACAAGTTAGACGTCCTCTACTTTGTTGTTGCAAGTTTTACGTGGCTGCTACGGGCTTAAGCAAGAACCAATCTCACCTACGCATCAAAACCACAATGATAGTTTGTCAAATAGACTCCGTTTTAACCTTCGCAGGGACCGGGCGTAGCCACACTCAGTTCAACTAAAGTTGGAGAGACAGTCGCCCGCAAGCCACCTGTGTGCAAATCACGTCGGGGGAACCGGTCTCGCGTAAGCATACGCGTAATGTTGGTCCGGGTCGTCTCGTCCAACAATACCGCTGAACCAAAGTATGACATGCTGGTAGGCAGTATGACTTATATCGCCCACAACTCACTTGTGTTCTACTCGTGCAAATAACATCAAACCATAAAACCTAGGCTCGGATGCCACTGTTGGGGAACGTAGTAATTTCAAAATTTTCCTACACACACGCAAGATCATGGTGATGCACAGCAACGAGAGGAGAGTATGATCTACGTACCCTTGTAGATCGCAACGGAAGCGTTGACACAACATAGAGGAAGTAGTCGTATGTCTTCTCCCCGATCCGACCGATCCAAGCACCGTTACTCCGGCACCTCCGAGTTCTTAGCACACGTACAGCTCGATGACGCTCCCCGGGCTCCGATCCAGCAAAGCTACGGGGATGAGTTCCGTCAGCACAACGGCGTGGTGACGATGATGATGTTCTACCGACGTAGGGCTTTGCCTAAGCACTACAACGATATGATCGAGGTGGAATATGGTGGCAGGGGCACCACACACGGCTAAGGAACGATCACGTGGATCAACTTGTGTGTCTAGAGGTGCCCCCCTGCCCCCGTATATAAAGGAGCAAGGGGACGAGGCCGGCCGGCCAGGTGTGGCGCGCCAAGGAGGAGTCCTCCTCCTAGTAGGAGTAGGACTCCTACTAGGAGGGGGAAAGAGGTGGAGTGGGAGAAGGAAAGGGGGGGCGCCGCCCCCTCTCCTAGTCCAATTCGGACCAGGGAGGAGGTGGCGCGCGGCCCACCTCTTGCAGCCCCTATCTCTCTCCACTAAGGCCCATATGGCCCAATACTTCTCCCGGTAGGGTTCCGGTAACCCTCCGGCTCTCCGGTTTTCTCCGAAATCACCCGGAACACTTCCGGTGTCCGAATATAGCCGTCCAATATATCAATCTTTATGTCTCGACCATTTCGAGACTCCTCGTCATGTCCGTGATCACATCCGGGACTCTGAACTAACTTCAGTATATCAAAATGCATAAACTCATAATAACTGTCATCGTAACGTTAAGCGTGCGGACCCTACGGTTTGAGAACAATGTAGACATGACTGAGACAGATCTCCGGTCAATAACCAATAGCGGGACCTGGATGCCCATATTGGCTCCTACATATTCTATGAAGATCTTTATCGGTCAGACCGCATAACAACATACGTTGTTCCCTTTGTCATCGGTATGTTACTTGCCCGAGATTCGATCGTCGATATCTAATACCTAGTTCAATCTCGTTACCGGCAAGTCTCTTTACTCGTTTCGTGATACATCATCCCGCAACTAACTCATTAGTTGCAATGCTTGCAAGGCTTATGTGATGTGTATTACCGAGAGGGCCCAGAGATACCTTTCCGATAATCGGAGTGACAAATCCTAATCTCGAAATACGCCAACCCAACATCTACCTTTGGAGACACCTTTAGAGCTCCTTTATAATCACCCAGTTACGTTGTGACGTTTGGTAGCACACAAAGTGTTCCTCCGGTAAACGGGAGTTGCATAATCTCATAGTTATAGGAACATGTATAAGTCATGAAGAAAGCAATAGCAACATACTAAACGATCGGGTGCTAAGCTAATGAAATGGGTCATGTCAATCAGATCATTCAACTAATGATGTGACCTCGTTAATCAAATAACAACACCTTGTTCATGGTTAGGAAACATAACCATCTTTGATTAACGAGCTAGTCAAGTAGAGGCATACTAGTGACACTAAGTTTGTCTATGTATTCACACATGTATTATGTTTCCGGTTAATACAATTCTAGCATGAATAATAAACATTTATCATGATATAAGGAAATAAATAATAACTTTATTATTGCCTCTAGGGCATATTTCCTTCAGCTTTACATTGCAGCCATGGGACAAGTCGTCAGTACGGTACTTACGGTCGAGCGGGAAGAATAAGGAAAAGCCTTCAAAGTTCAGCGCCCAGTATATTATATTTCTGAAGTTTTGACCCCATCGAAGCAAAGATATCCTCATTATCAGAAGCTTGTATACAAGATTTATATGACCACAAAGAAAGTTGCTCATTACTTCTCTGATCATTCCATTACAGTCGTCAGTGACGCTCCATTGTCAGAGATCCTGCATAACAGGGATGCAATCGGTCGAGTGGCAAAATGGGCGATTGAACTCCTTTCTCTAGATATCAAGTTTGAGGCAAAGAAAGCTATTAAGTCCCAGGCAATCGCAGATTTCGTCGCCGAGTGGATTGAACAGCAGCTGCTGACTCAGGTTCACTCGGAGCATTGGACCATGTTCTTCGACGGTTCCAAGATGCTGAATGGTTCCGGTGCGGGAGTAGTGTTGGTCTCCCCCAGAGGAGATAAACTCAGTTATGTTCTTCAAATCCACTTTGATTCCTCCAACAACGAGACGGAATACGAAGCACTTTTGTATGGGTTGCGCATGGCCATTTCACTCGGCGTCCGTTGCCTCATGGTCTATGGCGACTCAGATTTGGTGGTTAATCAGGTGATGAAGGAATGGGACATCAGAAGTCCAGCCATGACTAGTTATTGCAATGCAGTGAGAAAGTTGGAGAAAAAATTTGAGGGGTTAGAGCTTCATCACATACCCCGACTGAAAAATCAAGCAGCTGATGATCTGGCAAAAATAGGTTCCAAAAGAGAAGCCATCCCCAGCAATGTGTTTTTGGAACACATTCACATACCATCAGTTCTGGAGGATCCCTTCAGTGAAGAGGCCCCGCAGCCAAAAAACGCCACGGATTCGACTGAAGTTGAAATTCCAGCTGTAGTCGACCTGATCATGGAAGTCTTGGTCATCACTCCCGACTGGAAAGTACCGTACATTGCATACATCCTAAGGAAAGAGCTCCCAGAGGACGAAGAAGAGGCTCAACAGATCGTCCGACGATCCAAGGCCTTTACAGTCATAAAGGGACAGTTATATAAAGAAAGCGTGACTGGAGTCAGTCAGAGGTGTATTACACCAGAAGAAGGTCGGATGATCCTTGATGATGTCCACTCGGGGACCTGTGGTCACCATGCGTCCTCTCGGACCATTGTGGCTAAAGCATACCGAGCGGGATTCTACTGGCCAAGAGCCAATGAAATGGCAAAAGAGATAGTCGACAAGTGTGAAGGATGTCACTATTACTCCAATATGTCGCACAAGCCCACGTCAGCCCTGAAAACCATTCCACTCGTCTGGCCCTTCGCTGTTTGGGGGCTGGAGATGGTTGGACCACTGAGAACAGGCAGGAGCGGCTTCACTCATGTGCTAGTAGTAGTCGACAAGTTCACCAAATGGATTGAAGCCAAGCCTATCAAGAATCTTGACGCTTGCACTGCTATCAGTTTTGTCAGAGGGTTGATATTCAGATATGGAGTTCCGCACAGCATCATCACTGACAATGGGTCAAATTTCAATTCTAACAAATTCAGGGCCTTTTGCGCCTCTCAGGGTACCCGAGTCGACTATGCTTCGGTCGCTCACCCCCAGTCGAATGGGCAAGCAGAAAGGGCAAACAGCCTAATTCTCAAAGGACTGAAACCCCGGTTGATGCGCAATCTCAAGCACGCAGCAGGTGCATGGGTCGGTGAGCTTCCATCAGTCCTTTGGGGATTGAGGACAACCCCAAACCGATCGACCGGAAGAACCCCATTCTTTCTGGTCTACAGAGCCGAGGCAGTCTTGCCGAGTGACCTGCTTCACAACGCTCCCCGAGTCGAGCTCTACTCTGAAGATGAAGCAGAACAAGCCCGGCAGGACGCAGTCGACCTCCTGGAAGAATAAAGAGAAATGGCCATGATCTGATCGACCGTCTACCAACAAGACTTGCGTCGATTCCATGCCAGAAATGTGAAGGGTCGAGCCTTCCAAGAGGGAGACTTAGTCCTTCGAGTGGATCAGCAGAAACCACACAAACTCGCCCCTACTTGGCAAGGCCCCTTCATAGTCACCAGAGTCCTTCGCAATGGAGCATACCACCTCTACAATGTCGATCGCCAGATTGATGAGCCGCGAGCCTGGAATGCGGAGCTTCTCCGCCCCTTTTATACTTGAATCCTCACTCGGATGAGATGTAATAAGAAAAAACTCCTGTAGTTTATTTTTCAAAGACAAGAGCGTTATAATTTTCCCAGTGATTGTTATTGTTTCTTGTTTGCGAATGAAAATCCCCCAATGGGTGGCTTAGCTGCGAATCCGTTTCGCCTAAGTTTGAAGAAATCCTACCGAGTGGAGAGCAGTCCTCCCACTCGGGGGCTTAGCTGCAGTCCAGTACTCGCCTAAGTTCTCTCACTTGAGGACTTAGCTGCAGTCAGGCACTCGCCTAAGTTTGAAAAAATCCTACCGAGTGGAGAGCAGTCCTCCCACTCGGGGGCTTAGCTGCAGTCCAGTACTCGCCTAAGTTCTCTCACTTGAGGACCTAGCTGCAGTCAGGCACTCGCCTAAGTTTGAAAAAATCCTACCGAGTGGAGAGCAGTCCTCCCACTCGGGGGCTTAGCTGCAGTCCAGTACTCGCCTAAGTTCTCTCACTTGTGGACTTAGCTGCAGTCAGGCACTCGCCTAAGTTTGGAAAAATCCTACCGAGTGGAGAGCAGTCCTCCCACTCGGGGGCTTAGGTGCAGTCCAGTACTGGCCTAAGTTCTCTCACTTGAGGACTTAGCTGCAGTCAGGCACTCGCCTAAGTTTGGAAAAATCCTACCGAGTGGAGAGTAGTCCTCCCACTCGGGGGCTTAGCCGCAGTCCAGTACTCGCCTAAGTTCTCTCACTTGAGGACTTAGCTGCAGTCAGGCACTCGCCTAAGTTTGAAAAAATCCTACCGAGTGGAGAGCAGCCCTCCCACTCGGGGACTTAGCTGCAGTCCAGCGCTTGCCTAAGTTTGAAACACATCCTGCTCTGCAGTAACAAGGGGCAGGTCGACTGCCGCCTCCTCCTTGGGGAGCTTCGCCACAAATACAACGTACGATCAATCGCTGACCCGCAAAGACGACGAGGTGCAGGTCGACTGCTACCGTCTCCTTCGGAGCTGCGCCGCAAATACAAAGGTTGTCTCGAATAAAGAACGATTTCCACTCGACGGGGAATGCATAAAGATATCCGACGATAAACCAAGTTCGGATAAATCCTAAAGGTTTTTGGACCACAAATCAAAGTGCTCGAGCATTCCGCCCGAAAGAGTTTAACGGTTACAAAAACCACTCGGCATTCCCGAGGCGAATTTAAAGTGAGGCATAAAAGTTTGTTCACTCCGCAGGAGGAGGGCTGGCAGGCTCGACGAACTCATCCAGGTCGACGCCGTCGGCTATCCGAGTGGCTGCAGCAATGAAAGTCTCCATAAAAGTCCAGAAGTCATGTTTCTAGGTGTTGGCGACCTTGATTGCTGCCAGTTTGTCTTGTCGCACCTCCTTGCAGTGGACACGAACCAAAGGCAGAGCCACATCAGTGCCACACCGAGCAGCAGACTTCTTCCACTCCTGCACTCGGTCAGGGATTTCATTTAGTCGAGTCATGAGGGACTCAAGATCATTTTGGAGCACAACCTCTGGCCAAAGTGCCGGGTCGATCCGCGACATGGCGACCTTCAGTCGAGCCAAGTAGTCCACGACACCGTCAATGCGGGATTCCAGTCGGAGCAGATTCATGGCAGTTTCATCTTTCACAGGAGAATTGATTGGATCTAAACTAGGTTCGATCCGCCCAGTCTCCTCCTCGAAGTTCTGGCAAAACTCTGCATCACAATCCAAGGATAAGTCAATTTACATACGCCGAGTCGACACAAAAAAAATCAGTCGGAACCAAATGTGCACCTTCAAGCTTGATGAACAACTTCTTGGCAAGACTCCTCACGTAGTTCTCCAGATCGTCCCTCCTGCGAGCAATGCTTTCCATCTTCTCGCCCAGGATGAGATTCTCCTTCTTCCAGCGCGAGCACTCCTTGTTGGCGTCATTCAAAGCAGACTTCAGCCTGGTATTCTCTTCTTCCAACTGGCCGACCGAAGCCAGTTTCTGTGCAGCTAGAGCGGTTTTGTCGTCAGCCTCCTTTCGAGCAGCATCCAAATCCTGGTCCTTCTTCGCCAGAGCTTCTCTCAGTTTTTCTACAAAGAAATGATGCCTGATTCAGAAAGAGCAGAAGGGAACTCAAGCTTAAGACAGACCAGTCGACAAATTCGTCTTACCAGTGGCGTCGTCATTGACCCTTTGGAGCTCTGTCTTGGCCAGCTCCAAGTCAAGGTTTAGTTGGATCTGTTGTTTCTCCAAGTCAGCAAAGTGAGCTCCAAGATCACAAGATTTCTGAAATCAAAGGGGAGAAGTTATTTTTACAGCAAAAAAAGTTACTAAGGCTACGGTCGACTGCCCGCAGTCCACCATAGCCTCGGGGACTACACCCAGCGGGTGCACTTTGCGTGCCCCCACCGGTTCTGATACCACTCGACCGGCCTGCCAGAGTCGAGTGCAGGGAGTAAAAAAAACAGAAAGAGCTCAAACCACAGTCGACTGCCAGCAGTCGACCACGGTCTCGGGGACTACACCCAGTGGGTGCACTTGGCGTGCCCCCACCGGTTCCGACCCCACTCGACCATACCGAGTGGAAGAGACAAACTATCAATTCGGTTTACACTCGACAAGATACAAAGACTACAGTCGACTGCCCGCAGTCCACCGCAGTCTCGGGGACTACACCCAGTGGGTGAACTCAGCGTGCCCCCACTAATTCAAAGTTCAAGCAACGCACCCAGTGGGTGTACTAACGCAAAGCTTTTCAGAAAGGAGTCTTCAGATATCATATCCTAACAGAACAAGCGGCGACCAACTAACCTAAACGCTGCTTTGGAGAGTCGAGCCGGCGTCGTAGGTAGCCTGACTGGCGTCTCGCACCATCTTCATCTTCTCCATCATGACACCCGCCTGGCGTATAGCTTCCCTGGCAGCATTCACTTCGTCTTCTGGGACATGATGGGTCGCAAAAACCGAAGGTGGGCCGACAGGGGCCTGAGCAGTCGACAAAGAAGGCAAGGCACTCGACAGTGGCACGACGAAGGTAACAGAACCCCGATTGGCGTCGCCAGTGTCCTGAACGACTGGTTCCGCCCTCGGTGTCGACCGTAGCGCCTCGCTTGTAGGAGCTTGCCTACTCTTCCTCGTCAAAGGCCTCTCGGGCTCTTCATCATCATCAGGGAGGTCAATAACGTTGGGAGCTGTGCAGGGTGCAATTGCCAAAGTCACATCACCCAATGATGCACATTGCAATTGGACCGACCAAACAAAGACAGTACGGCAGAAATCATACCCAGATTAGAAGTGACCGCATCCTCCATCACCTCGTCCTCGTCCCTGTAAGCTGAGGTCCCGGAAGTGGCAGCACTGACAATCCCAAAGTCCGTCTAGTTAAAACAAGAAAAACAAACAGCATGAAGCGTCGAGTGAATACGAAAGGAGACACTCACGCCGAAGCAACGGGGATGTCAATCTTAATCTTCGGCAACGCCTTCCAAGTCTTCATCTCTGCAACTTTGGGGTGCTTTGGCGCTTTCTCAGTCGGGGTTGGTGAAGAGATCCGAGGACGCTTTGAAGACTGACCAGTCTGAGCAGTTACCTTTTCATGGGCACTCGGTCGTTCTTGGTCGAGCTTGGATCGCCTCTCTCGGCGAGGAGGTGACTCGACTTCTTCTCCATCACTTGAGTCGTCATTTCCTCCACCCCCTTCACCGTCGGAAGTCCACTCGCCACTGTCGCCACCGCTCGCCTCGCCTTCCAGAGCTTCCTCTTGCTCTCCATTGGGCATTGAATACATTTGAATAATGGCCTGAAAGAAAGCAGGGAGAACAAAGTCAGTCGACGCAGTGTATGCAGGAGTGAATTCAAATTACAAAGCAAAAACTCAGAATCAGACCTTCTCTGGTGCATGAGACTGGTCGAATGGAGGGACTCTCCTGGCTCCCCTGGGGTTGTCCTTGTTCCCGGTAATGCCCGGCAGCCACTTCTCTAGTGTGTCGTCGTCGACCTCCTCCGGGTGGATCCGAGTGGAGTCTTTAAGACCCGAATACATCCACATCGGATGGTCTCGGGCTTGAAGAGGCTGGATGCGCTGCTGAAGGAAGACCTCCAAGAGATCCATACCGGTGACCCCGTCATGGATAAGCTGGACCACTTGATCGACCAGCACCCTCACCTGCGCCTTCTCCTCCGGGAGCACCTTCAAAGGGGAGGGTTTCCTCACTCGGTCCATGGTAAAGGGAGGGAGGCTAGTCGACTGGTCCTTACAATAAAACCAGGTCGACTGCCATCCACGGACTAAGTCAGGAAGAATCATGGCCGGAAAAGAACTTTTCCCTCTCATCTGGATACCAAGACCCCCACACATTTGAATCACTTGCGTCCTCTCGTCACTCGGGTTAGCCTTTTTCACCGTCTGGGAGCGACAAGTGAAAATGTGCTTGAAAAGACCCCAGTGAGGCCGGCAACCCAGGAAGTTCTCACACAAAGAAATGAAAGCGGCGAGATAAACGATTGTGTTGGGAGTAAAGTGGTGGAGTTTGCCCCAAAGAAGTTCAGAAACCCTCGAAAGAAAGGGTGAGGAGGCAAGGAAAATCCACGGTCGACGTGGGTGGCAAGAAGAACACGCTCACCCTCCCGAGGTTGCGGCTCAGATTCCTTCCCCGGAAGCCGCGCCGAGTCATAGGGGATCAGCCCCCCTTCGGCCAGGTCGTCGAGGTCTTCTTGGGTGATCCTCGAGTGGATCCAGTCACCCTGGATCCAGCCCTTCGGCAGGCCGGTTCGCGAGGAAGATCCGCCCCGGCTGGTCGCCTTCCCCTTCGACCTCGCCGTCGCCTTCTTTGCCCGCTCCAGAGCCGTCGTCTTCTCCTTCCACATTGTCGCCGACGAGATGCGTACGGAGCGGTGGTGCTGGGGCGAGAGTGTAACACCCTCGATGCGACTATATCTCCCACGTGTCGAGGCATGACTTAGAGGCATAATCGCATTGAAGGCATGTCGCAAGTGAGGCAATCTTCACACAACCCATGTACATATAAATATAAAGGGGGAATAATAATAATAGTTGGCTTACACTCGCCACGTCACATCAAGGTACATAAATAGCATCCATCATACAAACACTCATGGCCCGACTACGGCGCCAAAATAGAAAAGACTCCCCAACATGCGACTAATCCTGAATCGAACCCCGAGCAGGCACCACTACTGATCATCAGGAAAAGAAACATAGTATCGCTGAGAGTCCTCGTCGTACTCCCACTTCAACTCGAACGCGCCATCAGGAGGAGTATCATCGGTCCCTGCATCTGGTGATATAGTAATCTGTGAGCCACAAGGACTCAGCAATCTCGCACCCTCGCGATCAAGACTATTTAAGCTAAATAGGTAAGGAAGGGGTAATGTGAGTGGAGCTGCAGCAAGCGACTAGCATATATGGTGGCTAACTTATTCGCAAAAGAGAGCGAGAAGAGAAGGCAAAGCACGAGCGGTAACTAAATAGAGCAGACTACGCAAGCATAACTCCAACGCCGTGTCCACTTCCCGGACTCCGCCGAGAAGAGGCCATCATGGCAACACACGCAGTTGATTCATTTTAATTAATTAAGTTCAAGTTATCTACAACCGGACGTTAACAAATTCCCATCTGCCCATAACCGCGGGCACGGCTTTCGAAAGATCAATCCCTGCAGGGGGGGGTCCCAACTTAGCCCATAACAAGCTCTCACGGTCAACGAAGGAATAGACCTCCACCCAGGACCCACCGATCAGACTCGGTATCCCGGTACAACAAGATGATTCGACAGGTCAAAACTAGTCCAGCAACACCGCCCGAATGTGCCGACAAATCTCGATAGGAGCTGCACATATCTCTTTCTCAGGGCACACTCAGATAAGCAATCCGTACAACTAAAACCAGCCCTCGGGTTCCCCCGAGGTGGCGCTGCAAGGGGCTCTAGTTCGGACCAACACTCAGAGGAGCACTGGCCCGTGGGGGGGCTAAAATAAAGATGACCCTCGGGCTCCGGAAACCCAAGGGAAAAAGGGGGTAGGTGGCAAATGGTAAAACCAATGTTGGGCATTGCTGGAAAAGCTTTAATCAAGGCGAACTATCAAGGGGTTCCCATTATAGCCCAACCGCGTAAGGGACGCAACAATCCGGAAACATAACACCGATATGACGGAAACTAGGGTGGCAAGAGTGGAACAAAACACTAGGCGAGAGGCCGAGCCTTCCACCCTTTACCAAGTATATAGATGAGTAAAGATAACATAGCAATATAATGATATCCCAACATGTAAATAAAGGTTCCACTAAGGAACGGCTCCAATCTTCACCTGCAACTAACAACGCTATAAGAAGGGCTGAGCAAAGCGGTAACATAGCCAATCAATGGTTTGCTAGGACAAAGGTGCGTTAGAGGCTCAATCATGGCAATTGGGAGGCTGACAAGCAAGTGGTAGGCATCGTAGCATTGGCAAAGCAAAAGAGCGAGCAAACAAGCATAGCAAAGATAGTAGTGATTTCAAGGGTGTGATCATCTTGCCTGCACAGTTGTCAGAATTGACTGGATCCTCAAAAGCAAACTCAACGGGCTCCTCGTTAGCGAACTTGTCTCCCGGCTCTACCCAACAACACAAACAAGCAACAAGGATACAATCAACCACGTGCAAGGGCAAGCAATAAGATGCAAAGATGATATGATATGCGGGATGCGATGCGGGATGCAAGAATGCAACATATAACAGGAAATGCATGAACCTGGCCTCAACTTGAAAATCCAAGTGTGCCACTGGATAGAGGGGAAGAAATCCCCTGAAAACGATATAAAGATCATGGCAATCGGAGCTACGGTTAAGAAATGGCAAGCGTTTTACTAAACGAACCGATCTGCGATTTACCGCAACATGCCTCCTAAATGCAACAAAATGAACATGCTACAGCCACCCAACATGAAAACAAATTGCATGGCAGTGATGTACTCATCAAGCTTAACAAATCATCATGACAGAGGCATAGGCAAATTCATCCATTAAGGGCTTCAAACAAGCATGGCAAAACTGAATAAGCAAAACAGATTTCAGACTTAGCGAAATTAACGCTAGTCTGAAATTTCAGACCACGATGCTCTCTTCGGAGCAGCAAAACAACATGAAGGAAACCTGAACATGGAAAGTAAGAGCATGGCATGGAGCTACTCAACAAGCTTAACAAAACACCCAACATGACCTGGGGCCAAAAGGGTTCACAAAATACTCTACCGAGCACACGAACATCGATGAAACACAATCAGTTTTCAGACTTAGTGAAAACTGGGACATGCTGAAATAATAACTCACGGAGGCATATAAACGAGCTCGATGCTCTCACTACGGTGCAGGTCATGGCAAGGCAAGCATATATCCATTAATAAGGCACAAAATGCTAGCTAGACATGGCAAGAACAATGGCATAGCATGCATGGATCACTAGCAATAACTCCGGCAAAATCGCAAAAGAGTTCACGATCTGCCCAAAACAGCAACTATCCAAAAGTTGAGCTCGATTGAGTCAACCTAGGGTGCTCCAACATAACAAGTAAAGACATGGATGGATTAAGCACAACAAGCATAACAAATCACTCTTACTGATCATCCTCAAAAGAGGCACGGATCACTAGGAAACAAGCCGGACGTATAGCATCGTGAACTAAAACGGCTCAGACTTAGTGAAAATCACTAAGTCCCTGAAATCTGTAATCTCAGATAGCCCTCTTCGCAAGCTTGCACAAGACAACACACACATCCTAAAAATACATGGAAGGCACCTCTGGAAAGAAGATAACATGCTTAACAATTCATCCCAAAGGGGCACAGGCATATCATGCACGGATTAAATATGGCAAAAATGGCAAAAGTGCATGTTGAACTAATAGATCTGCAATTTAACTCAACATGCCTCCTTCCAACAGCATTTTGGGCAGCAAGATTACCTCAAATGCAAATGATGCAATGGAATGAAATGATATACTCGTCGAGACGAAGAATTTGACATATCATACGCCCAAAACGGAGCTACGGATGAGGAGATATGAGCGGTCAAAGTAGCAAGAAAAACTAGGGTTAGGAGACGAAAAAGTCAACCGAGGGGGAGTGGATCTCAGATCTGGATCGCACGGGAACCGAGGTGGCACTGTAGCAGCTCGTCTCCGGTGGAGCTCGCCGGAGCCCGAGGAAGGAGAGGAGACCGGCGGCAGTGGCGGTCGGCGGCGCCGGCGGGGGCGGCAGGGCCGGCGGCGTCTCGGGCGGCGGGCGGCCGGGCGCTGGCGGCGGCGTGGAACGGCGACGAGGCGGCGGAGGGCGGCACCCTTGCTCCGGCCGGCGATGGCATCCGCGGTGGCGCGGGCCACCGGAGCCGGGGAAGGCGGCGGCGGCGAACGGGAGCCGGGCGGCGGGCGGAGCGGGCCGGGAGGCGGCGCGGAGGGCCCGCGATGGGCCTGGCGGGCCGGCGGCGGTGAGGAGGCGGGGGCGCCACGTGGCGCATCCCGATTGGCGCGGGCGAGATGTGCGGCGGCGGCGGACACGTCCGGCGCGCCGCGGAGGTTTTCTAGGGTTTCGAGAGGGGGGAGAGATCCGAATTTCGGAGGGGTCTATTTATAGACCTAGAGGGAGCTAGGAGAGTCCAAATGGGGTGCGGTTTTCGCCCACACGATCGTGATCGAACGACCGAGACGATGGAGCTGAGTTTGGTGGGTTTTTGGGCCAAAATGGAGGGGTGTTGGGCTGCACACACACGAGGCCTTTTCGGTCCCTCGGTTAACCGTTGGAGTATCAAACGAAGCCCAAATGACCCGAAACTTGACAGGCGGTCTACCGGTAGTAAACCAAGGCCGCATGGCAAGTCTCGGTCCAATCCGGAAATGTTTAATCCCCACACACGAAAGAAAGCTAGAAATGGCCACCGGAGGAGAACGAAGCGCCGGAATGCAAAACGGACAACGGGGAAAATGCTCGGATGCATGAGATGAACATGTATGCGAATGCAATGCACGTGATGACATGATATGAGATGCACGAAAAACAAAAACAACACACGGAGACAAAGACCCGAACCCGAGAATTAAATATAACTTAATGCCGGAAACGGCATGAGTCGGAGTACAATTGGGGAAGGTTACATGTGGGGCGTTACAGAGAGCGAGCGCAGCGGAGGGGCGTGAAGAGGAGAAGAGGTAATGGGAACGCACTGTTCGGGAGACTCCGGTCCAACGCCTTATATGAGGCCGCTTCCGAGTGGCTGACGGGTAGGCCCAGGCGGCTCTGTCAAATCCCGTAACAATCGCGCGCGCGATACGTGGCGAAAAAGGTGGCGCGGGGATCGAGGCGGCTCCGCTCTATCCCATCCGATTACTACGGCCTCCCCCGACCCGCGCGCTTCCCAAAATTTGGATCCCACGAAATCCGCAGACAGCAGAACAACTTGTCAAACCAAAGATCTCCTCCGCACCGTCACTCGGAGCCTTTCGAGTAAAGAAACTCACTCGACGAAGAATTAAGAATGGATCAAGGCGACTGGAAAGGAAGTCGCTGTCAACACTCGGGTTCATTGATCCGAAACAAGGTATGCCCGCGACATGAAAAACGAGTCGAAAAAATGCTCAAACCCTGTCCCACTCAAACCTCGATCCATTCGGGGGCTAATGATGAAGCTGTGTACCTAGGGTAGGGTCATGGACCTGCCCAAACTGACCTACCCAAGGACATCTCCAGAAGAAATCATCTTTCAATCGACTTGAAGGTGTCTCACTCGCCAGACTTGAAGATACTCGACCAAGAAGCAATCACTCGACCAAGACCAAGCCACTCGACGGTCAGGTGACCTAAAGGCACTCCACATGCTAACGGTCGGTTATTAAGTAGCTTTTATGGTCATCATAGCATTTTATTACTAGCGTTACCAGTAACGCCCTGCCTTAATGTACATTGAACCCTTTGTATCGTGGGCTGGCTAGGGTCTTGGCGCACTCTATATAAGCCACCCCCTCCTCCGAAACAAGGGTTCGCACGCTTGTAATTCACACACGTGTAATCCAGTCGGCCGCCTCCGGGCTCCGAGACGTAGGGCTATTACTTCCTCCGAGAAGGGCCTGAACTCGTAAATCTTGCATTCCTACAACTCCTCTATAGCTAAGATCTTGCCTCTCCATACTTACCCCCCTACATCACTGTCAGACCTAGAACCACGATAGTAACGCCGACCCCTAACACGCATCTAACAGCGGCCTCGTCGCTAGAGCCGGCGGTTGAGACTCTCGGGGAGGGGGTTGCTACTTCACCATCATCACCTCCTTCGGCAGTAGAGCCGACGCCACGACCACAATTGGGGTTGACTCCTACACGCCGAAGTTGTCAGCATACGGTTGCCGAAGATGGTTCTATGGACACAGATGAGGACTCCTTAGCCAAGGCTATGCGGCGTAAAGCAGCACACAACCTTGACAATTGAGGTATTATGTCGTCATCCAAATCCTTTTTAGCCTTTTCCAATACCACCATCATTTCTAAGTTGAATAATGTGGGTGTTAGTATTGGAAAGAATCAGAAGGAGATTTCTATTTCGACTAACGCTTTGAAACATTTTGAATATGATCGATTAAAAGTTACTCCACGTGTTTCTAGCAAGTCTTATGTCTCCCGTACTGATGAGGAGGAGCTGCATGCCACATCAGATGGTCAGCTACTCTCTCATTTAGTAGGGGCGGTTTCGGACGTGGGTCTAGATGAACCCGGGCTTAGTTCATTGATTGAGCTTACAGCATCCGGACGTAAATCAAAGACCGCACGTTCGAAAAAAGATAGTAAGTCCCATAAGAGGGCAAAGTGTTCTAAATCTCCCATTGTTTCCTCATAAATGGAATGTTTTTTAATAGCAGAGGTCTTCGTGACTTGGCTAAACATTTATTCATTGCAGAATGTAATAGGGAATACAATTTTGATTTTTTGGCTATCTCTGAAACGGGGAGACATGATTTCTCAGTAAGTCTGCTTAACCGTCTTTCTGGCGGGATAGACTTTACTTGGGTTTCGCGACCGCCTAGAGGTCATTCTGGGGGCATTTTACTTGGCGTAAATACAGGAACTGTGGATGTTTTGGCTAGTTCGAATGGTGAGTTTCACGTTAAACTCCATATTCGTAGCAAGGCCGACAACTTCACATGAACCCTCCTCGCCGTGTATGGGGCAGCCCAGGATGAGTTCAAGGCCGATTTTCTTCGTGAATTGGTTAATCTGGTGAAAGATAATCCCTATCCCATTCTTATAGGTGGTGATTTCAACTTGCTTCGATTTCCAAATGAGAAAAGCCGCGGTAGGTTCGATAATCATTGGCCTTTCCTTTTCAATGCTGTCATCGACAGTCTAGATTTGCGAGAGGTTTCTATGATTGGAAGACAATTCACATGGGCGAACAGTCTTCAGGAACCGACATATGAGAAACTAGATCGTGTTTTAATGGATACCGACTGGGAATCAAAATTTCCTATGGTTTTTGTTCGTGCTCTACCTCGTATCGAGGCTATATCAGACCACACACCCATTCTTCTAACTACTGGGTTGCCACGACCACAACATAGACGCAAGTTCAAGTTCGAACTTGGGTGGTTGCTTCGGGATGGCTTCCATGACATGGTCAAGGAGGTGTGGGAGAAACCAGTCGTCGGACCTACCCCAATACACAGATGGAATAACAAAATGCGTGCATTACGTAAATTCCTTGGTGGTTGGGCCAGGCATACAGTGGGTATCCTCAAAAAGGAGAAGCTTCGTCTTTCATCTATCATTGATGAGTTAGAAGCTTTAGCAGAGGTTAGACCTCTATCTGAGCATGAAATCGAGATCAAGAATCAGTCGAATGCACAGATAGCTAACATACTGCGTGAAGAGGAACTCAAATGGTACCAACATTCTAACTCTCAATTTATCCTGAAAGGTGATTCGAATCCTAGATATTTCCATGGAGTCGCCAATGGCAGACACCGGAAGAAAATTATTCATTCCCTACAACAGGATGAGGGAGTGATTGAGGGGCATGAGAAACTTAAATCTTATATCACTAATTATTATAAAAATCTGTTCGGAGCCCCAGAGGAAGGAAACTTCTCGATGGATGAGACCCGAACAGATGACATCCATCAGGTCTCTGATGAGGAAAACATCCTTCTGATAGCCCCATACTCCGAGGAGGAAATTAGAAAGGCGGTTTTCCTAATGGAGCATAACAAAGCCCCGGGTCCGGATGGTTTTCCCGCTGAGTTCTATCAGAAATTCTGGGAAGTCATCAAACCGGATCTCCTACTTTTGTTTACCGACCTACATGCTGGCCAACTAGAATTGTTTCGCTTAAACTTCGGTGAGATTATTTTATTACCTAAGGTTAATGAGGCTGAAAGGATACAACAATATAGACCTATTTGCCTCCTTAACGTTAGTTTTAAAATATTCACGAAAGTTGTGACTATTAGGCTGAATTCGGTTGCTGAACATCTGGTTCAGCCTTCACAGACAGCTTTTATGCAAGGCAGACACATCCTAGATGGAGTTGTTATCCTTCATGAAACAGTCCATGAATTACACCGGAAAAAGTTAAATGGGGTGGTACTCAAAATAGACTTTGAAAAGGCTTATGACAAAGTCAAGTGGCCTTTTCTCCAACAGAATCTCAGAATGAAAGGATTTTCTGCAGAGTGGCGCGCGATGATCCATAGCTTCGTTTCTGGAGGTAGTGTTGCCATTAAGGTCAATGATGACGTTTGACACTATTTCCAAACGAAGAAGGGATTGCGACAGGGTGACTCGATATGGCCCATGCTATTCAATATAGTAGTGGATATGCTAGCGGTCATGATTGAGCGTGCCAAGTTTGATGGCCAAATTGATGGGGTAGTAAATCATCTAGTTGATGGTGGTCTCTCTATACTTTAATATGCCGATGATACGATTCTCTTCATGGATCATGACCTTGAGAAAGCAAGAAATCTGAAACTGATTTTATCAGCATTCGAGCAACTCTTGGGTCTAAAGATCAATTTTCATAAAAGTGAATTGTTTTGCTTCGGCGAGGCTCAAGACGAGGCCCACCTATACGCTGAACTGTTCGGATGCGGGTTGGGTCAGTTTCCGATCACATATTTGGGGATACCAATACATTATCGGAGACTCACAAATGCTGAATGGAAACACGTTGAGGAGAGACTGCAAAAAAGACTTAGAGTAGGAAAGGTAAACTGCTGTCTCTGGGTGGAAGATTGGTCCTCATAAATTCAGTACTTAGTAATATGGTACTATATATGATTTCTTTCTTCCAGTTACCGAAAGGAGTTTTACATAGATTGGATTACTTCCAATCAAGATTTTTTTGGCAAGGAGATAGCGAGAGAAAGAAATATCGACTGGCTAAATGGAGTGTGGTTTGCCGTCCCAAAGACCAAGGCGGGTTGGGCATTCATGACCTTGAGGTTAAGAATAGGGCCCTCCTCGGCAAATGGTTGTTTAAATTACTAATGGAAGATGGTTTATGGCAAACCCTCCTAAGGAGGAAATATGTGGGTTCCAAGGCGATATCCCAAGTATGTTGGAAGCCTGGGGATTCTCACTTTTGGGCAGGTCTAATGGCTACGAAGAAATATTTCTTTTGCTATGGATCCTTCTCGATTAAGGACGGCTCGGAAATTAGATTCTGGGAGGACAGGTGGCTAGGAAATGCCACACTCCGGGAACAATATCCGGCTCTATACAACATTGTGCGCCACAAAGGTGATACTATCGCCACGGTAATGGAATCATTTCCGCCAAATGTGACGTTCAGAAGAGACTTAATTGGACCCAGACTCCATTCGTGGAATATCCTGCTCCAACGGTTGTCCATGGTGCAATTGTCACATGGGTCTGATGTATTCCGATGGAACCTCCATGGAAATGGACAATTCTCAGTGGATTCTATGTATAGAGCGTTAATCCAGTCCGATGTGCCAGTTGTTAATAATAAGAAGATCTGGAAGATGAAGATACCTCTTAAGAATAAAATCTTTGCATGGTATCTTCGTCGCGGAGTCATTCTTACTAATGATAACCTTATTAGGAATTGGCATGGAAGCCCGCAATGTGTATTTTGTCACCATGAGGAGACAATAAAACATTTATTATTCCAATGCAAATTGGCTCGTTCTATATGGTCAGTCATCCAAATAGCTTCTGGCTTGTATCCTCCCTGTAGTGTTGCTAATGTATTTGGCAACTGGTTGCATGGGATTGATCACAAGTTTAGAACTCTTCTTAGGGTGGGAGCGCTTGCCGTTATTTGATCGCTTTGGCTATGTAGAAATGATAAGGTTTTTAACAATAAAAGTACTTCTCTGTTGCAGGTTATCTACAGATGTACCGGGACTCTTTGTTTATGGTCCTCTTTACAACGCGTGGAGAATCGAGACTTATTTACGGAGATGTATACACGATTGGAGGCTACGGCGAGGGATACTTTTACCCAACATGGGTGGCAGCATGATCTAAGGATTGGCCCCCTCCACATTAGGCGTTATACGGACTCTACATGTTTCGTTGTAATTCGCCTCTTTATTTTTATTTTATGTGAGAGGATCTTATTTGGCTGTGTGCATCTTAGTTATGCAGAGGCTGGGTGTAATGCTTAAATCCTTTAAGTAATAAAGCGCCCCTTTTCGAAAAATGGAACCCAACAACGCCCACCGCATCCTCGCAGTCCAGATCAAGGCGAGCGCGCCGGAGCCCGTCGTCGTGACCGCAAGGAGAGGAGCGCGTCAACGGCCGTCGTCGTAGCCGCCCGCAAGAAGGAGAGGAAGGACGCGGCGAGTGACAAGGAGATGACGGAGGTGTCGCCGGCGGACGTCTTGCTGGGCAGACTAGGCAGGAAGCCCACAGCGGGGGAGGCGGGGGGGGGGGGGGGGGGGAGGGGGGGGGGCAGGAGGAAGAGGATGAAGGTGGTCAAGAGGAGGCTGCCGCAGGCGCTCATCGACCACATCATGGCCTACCCCTACAAGATGGAGCACATCCCCGCCGACCGCCTGGCCAAGCGCTCCAAGTTCTTCCGGGAGTTCTACGCCGAAAGCAAGCAGACGGCCCACAAGATCGTGGCCTACCAGCGGGGACTCATCGACCAGTACAACTCCAAGGGCTACGCGGAGGAGGATAGGGAGGTCAGCAATGACGAGGAGGAGACGGTGGCGAGCTAGGGCAGCAGCCATTTTTTTCTTTCAAAACTTCAATCAAGGTTCAAGGGGTTGATTATCTACAAGGAGACTACGTAGTATGGTGCCGTGTTTGGTCCGCCTATCATGAGTGTCTCCTCACTCCCCTCACAACCTACTATCATGTAATCATTATCTTGGTGTTATCTTCGAGTACCTTAGTGATCTAAAACATCTTACATTTGCTTACATAGGGGGTATGTTATTTGTCATGCTGAATGCCTTGTAAAAGGAGAGAAGGTTACTTTCTGTCAAATTCGTAGAAGTTCAGGCACAGAATGTCGCTACACCTGGGCAAACAAAAAAAGTCGACAATTTAAATCAAAAGATTCGAAATTCTGAAACTTTGTGATGTGATATCAAACATGTTCAAATGTTTAGGTTCCTGCAGAGTGTTTTAGGGATATATATATATAAGCTATGGCTGGGATGAAACCACACCGAGCTGTCCAAAACTACAAATATTGCCCGGCCCGGCCTTTACTGGATTCTTTTGCTCTCCACGGTTCACCCCAAAGCAGTGTTTTGCAGCTTGGTGTGCTTTTGCCCGAGTATTAATCATCCTGATCGTTTTTGTGCTGTGTTCAGAACACATATACATCGATGGTGATTTCAGAGCAGTTTAATAGGAGAAGTTACACCAACCAATACAAACAGAACTAATAGCCCAAGATGAAGAGCTAGCTTCATATTGCTACATTTTATTTTGACAGTGCCGGCGCCTGAAGTTTTTGTGAAGCATTGGACCGACAACTATCCTTGCTTCTCCACAGCTTTGCACTGTCCTAAAATTGTGTGCAATCTGCTGCATAGCAAGCATCCATTTCTCAAGGGGTGCATTGCTCCCTGTAAGTTTTTCATCAGTTCTACATGACGATTGGTTTATTTTTTCGAAAATGGGTGCTTTATTAATACTAAAAAGATTTAAGCATTACACTCGGTCTTTGCATAACTAAGATGCACACAGCCAAATAAGATCTTCTCTCACACAACAAAAAATAAAAAAGACGAAATACAAAGAAACATGTAGAGTCCGTATAACGCCTAAGATCATGTTGTCATCCATGTTGTTTAAAAGTATCCCTCTATATAGCCTTCAATCGTGTACACACCTTCGTTAACAGGTCTCGATTCTCCACGCATTGTAGAGAGGACCATAAACGAAGAGTGTCAATACATCTGTAGATAACCTGCTACAGAGAAATACTTTTATCGTTAAAAACCTTATCATTTCTATATAGCCAAAGCGACCAAATAATGGCAAGCGCTCCCACCCTGAGAAGAGTTTTAAACCTGAGACCAATCCCATCTAACCAGTTGCCAAATACATTAGTAACACTACAAGGAGGATACAAGCCAGAAGCTATTTGGATGACTGACCATATAGAACGAGCGAATTTGCATTGGAAGAATAAATGTTTTATTGTCTCATCCCGGTGACAAAAGACACACTGTGGACTTCCATGCCAATTCCTCTTAATAAGAATATCTTTAGTCAGAATGACTCTGCGACAAAGATATCATGCAAAGATTTTACTCTTAAGAGGTATCTTCATCTTCTAGATCTTCTTGTTATTATCAACTGGCATATCAGACTGGACTAACGCTCTATACATAGATTCCACTGACAATTGTTGATACCCATGGAGGTTCCGTCGGAATACATCAGACCCAGGTGACAATTGCACCGTGGACAACCGTTGGAGCAGGGTTCCATGATTGTAGTCTGGGTCCAATTAAATCTCTTCTAACGTCACATTCAGCGGAAATGATTCCATTACCGTGGCGATAGTATCACCCTTGTGGCGCACAATGTTGTATATGTTGGGGAACGTAGCAGAAATTCAAAATTTTCCTACGTGTCACCAAGATTTATCTATGGAGAAAGCAGAAACGAGGGGAAGGAGAGTGCATCTACATACCCTTGTAGATTGCTAAGCGGAAGCGTTCAAGTGAACGGGGTTGATGGAGTCGTACTCGTCGTGATTCAAATCACCGATGATCCTAGTGCCGAACGGACGGCACCTCCGCGTTCAACACACGTACAGCTCGGTGACGTCTCCCACGCCTTGATCCAGCAAGGAGAGAGGGAGAGGTTGAGGAAGACTCCATCCAACAGCAGCACAACGGCGTGGTGGTGGTGGAGGAGCATGGCAATCTTGCAGGGCTTCGCCAAGCACCACAGAAGAGGAGGAAGAAGAGACGCAGGACTGCACCAACGAGAGATCGAATCGCGTGTATTATGGGCAGCCCCTTAGGCCTCATATATATAGGGGAAGGGGAGGGGCTGTGCCCCCTCTAGGGTTCCCACCCCTAGGGGGGCGGCAGCCCTAGATGGCCAAGGGGTGGCGGCCAAGAGGGGGGAGGAGAGGGAGGCGCACCAATATGAGGCCCATATCCCCTTAGGGTTTGCCCCCTTTCCACCTCTTAGGCGCCATGGGCCCTTGTGGGAGGTGCACCAGCCCACTAAGGGGCTGGTCCCTCACCACTCTTAGCCCATGGAAGCCTCCGGGGTTGGTGGCCCCACTTGGTGGACCCCCGGGACCCTCCCGGTGGTCCCGGTACGTTACCAATAAACCCCAAAACTCTTCCGGTGACCAAAACAGGACTTCCTATATATAAATCTTTATCTCCGAACCATTCCGGAACTCCTCGTGACGTCCGGGATCTCATCCGGGACTCCGAACAACATTCGGTAACCACATACAAACTTCCTTTATAACCCTAGCGTCATCGAACCTTAAGTGTGTAGACCCTACGGGTTCGGAAGACATGCAGACATGACCGAGACGTTCTCCGGTCAATAACCAACAGCGGGATCTGGATACCCATGTTGGCTCCCACATGTTCCACGATGATCTCATCGGATGAACCACGATGTCAAGGACTTAATCAATCCCGTATGCAATTCCCTTTATCTATCGGTATGATACTTGCCCGAGATTCGATTGTCGGTATCCGATACCTTGTTCAATCTCGTTACCGGCAAGTCTCTTTACTCGTTCCGTAACACATCATCCCATGATCAACTCCTTGGTCACATTGCGCATATGATGATGTCCTACCGAGTGGGCCCAGAGATACCTCTCCGTCACACGGAGTGACAAATCCCAGTCTCGATTCGTGCCAACCCAACAGACACTTTCGGAGATACCTGTAATGCACCTTTATAGTCACCCAGTTACGTTGTGACGTTTGGTACACCCAAAGCATTCCTACGGTATCCGGGAGTTGCACAATCTCATGGTCTAAGGAAATGATACTTGACATTGGAAAAGCTTTAGCATACGAACTACACGATCTTTGTGCTAGGCTTAGGATTGGGTCTTGTCCATCACATCATTCTCCTAATGATGTGATCCCGTTATCAACGACATCCAATGTCCATGGTCAGGAAACCGTAACCATCTATTGATCAACGAGCTAGTCAACTAGAGGCTTACTAGGGACATGGTGTTGTCTATGTATCCACACATGTATCTGAGTTTCCTATCAATACAATTATAGCATGGATAATAAACGATTATCATGGACAAGGAAATATAATAATAACTAATTTATTATTGCCTCTAGGGCATATTTCCAACAGTCTCCCACTTGCACTAGAGTCAATAATCTAGTTCACATCGCCATGTGATTAACACTCACAGGTCACATCGCCATGTAACCAACATCCAAAGAGTTGACTAGAGTCAATAATCTAGTTCACATCACTATGTGATTAGCACTCAATGAGTTCTGGGTTTGATCATGTTGCTTGTGAGAGAGGTTTTAGTCAACGGGTCTGAACCTTTCAGATCCGTGTGTGCTCTACAAATCTCTATGTCATCTCCTAGATGCAGCTACCACGTTCTATTTGGAGCTATTCCAAATAACTGTTCTACTTGGAGCTATTCTAAATTGTTGCTCCATTATACGTATCCGGTATCTCTACTCAGAGCTATCCGGATAGGTGTTAAACTTGCATCGACGTAACCCTTTACGACGAACTCCTTTTCCACCTCCATAATCGAGAAAATTTCTTAGTCCACTAGTTACTAATGATAACTTTGACCGCTGTCATGTGATCCATTCTTGGATCACTCTTGTACCCTTGACTAACTCATGGCAAGGCACACTTCAGGTGCGGTACACAGCATAGCATACTGAAGAGCCTACGTCTTAAGCATAGGGGACGACCTTCGTCCTTTCTCTCTATTCTGCCATGGTCGAGCTTTAAGTCTTAACTTCATACCTTACAACTCAGGCAAGAACTCCTTCTTTGACTGATCCATCTTGAACACCTTCAAGATCATGTCAAGGTATGTGCTCATTTGAAAGTACCATTAAGCGTTTTGATCTATCCTTATAGATCTTGATGCTCAATGTTCAAGTAGCTTAATCCAGGCTTTCCATTGAAAAACACTTTCCAAATAACCCTATATGCTTTCCAGAAATTCTACGTCATTTCGGATCAACAATATGTCATCCACATATACTTATCAGAAATGTCATAGTGCTCCCACTCACTTCTTTGGAAATACAAGTTTCTCATAAACTTTGTATAAACCCAAAAACTTTGATCATCTCATCAAAGCATACATTCCAACTCCGAGATGCTTACTCCAGTCCTTAGAAGGATTGCTGGAGCTTTGCATACTTATTAGCATCTTTCAGGATTGACAAAACCTTCCCGTTGTATCACATACAACCTTTCCTCAGAAAATAGTCGAGGAAACTATGTTTTGACATCCTATCTGCAAGATTTCATAAATAATGTAGTAATCGCTAATATAATCCCAACAGACTCTTAGCATCGCTACGAGTGAGAAAGTCTCATCGTAGTCAACTTCTTGAACTTGTCGGAAAAACATCTTAACGACAAGTCGAGCTTTCTTAATGGTGATACTTACCATCATTGTCCGTCTTTCTTTTAAAATCCATCTGTACTCAACAGCCTTACGACCATCAAGTAGTTCTTCCAAAGTCTATACTTTGTTTTTATACATGGATCCTCTCTCGGATTTTATGGCCACGAGCCATTTATCGGAATCCGGGCCCACCATCGCTTCTCCATAGCTTGTAGGCTCGTTGTTGTCTAGCAACATGACTTTCAAGACAGGATTACGTACCACTCTGAAGTAGTACGCATCCTTGTCATCCTACGAGGTTTGGGAGTGACTTGATCCGAAGTCTCATGATCAATATCATAAGCTTCCACTTCAATTGGTGTAGGTGCCACAGGAACAACTCTTTGTGCCCTGCTATACACTAGTTGAAGTAACGGTTTAATAACCTCATCAAGTCTCCACCATCCTCCCACTCAATTCTTTCGAGAGAAACTTTTCCTCGAGAAAGGACCCGATTCTATTGCTTTCGGATCTGAGACAGGAGGTATACCCAACTGTTTTGGGTGTCCTATGAAGATGCATTTATCCGCTTTGGGTTCGAGCTTATCAGCCTGAAACATTTTCATATAAGCGTTGCAGCCCCAAACTTTTAAGAAATGACAGCTTAGGTTTCTCTAAACCATAGTTCATACGGTGTCACCTCATCGGAATTACGTGGTGCCCCCTTTTAAAGTGAATGTGGTTGTCTCTAATGCCTAACCCATAAACTATTGTGGTAATTCGATAAGAGACATCATGGTGTGCATCATATCCAATAGGATGCAGTTATGATGTTCGGACACACCATCACACTATGGTGTTCCAGGCTGTATTAGTTGTGAAACAATTTCCACAATGTCTTAATTCTGTGCCAAACTTGTAACTCAGATATTCATCTCTATGATCATATCATAGATATTTTATCCTCTTGTCACGACGATCTTTCAACTTCACCCTGAAATTACTTGAACCTTTCAATAATTCAGACTCGTGATTCATCAAGTAAATATACTCAACATCTACTCAAATCATCTGTGAAGTAAGAACATAACGATATCCACTACATGCCTCAGCACTCATTGGACTGCACACATCAAATTGTATTACTTCCAACAAGTTGCTTTCTAGTTCCATTTTACTGAAAAACGAGGCTTTCAGTCATCTTGCCCATGTGGTATTATTTGCATGTCTCAAGTGATTCAAAAATCAAGTGAGTTCAAACGGTCCATTTGCATGGAGTTTCTTCATGCATATATACCAACAGACATGGTTCGCATGCCTCAAACTTTTCAAAAACGAGTGAGCCCAAAGATCCATCAACATGGAGCTTCTTCATGCGTTTTATACCGATATGACTTACGTGGCAGTGCCACAAGTGGGGGGTACTATCATTACTATCTTATATCTTTTGGCATGAACATGTGTATCACTACGATCGAGATTCAATGAACCATTCATTTTAGGCGTAAGACCATTGAAGGTATTATTCAAATAAATAGAGTAACCATTATTCTCCTTAAATGAATAACCGTATTGCGATGGACATAATCCAATCATGTCTATGCTCAACGCAAACACCAATCTCGATGGTAGAGGGAGCGTGCGATGCTTGATCATATCAACATTGGAAACACTTCCAACACATATCGTCAGCTCACCTTTAGCTAGTCTCCGTTTATTCCGTAGCTTTTATTTCGAGTTACTAACACTTAGCAACCGAACCGGTATCTAACACCCTGGTGCTACTAGGAGTACTAGTAAAGTACACATCAACACAATGTATATCCAATATACTTCTATCGACCTTGCCAGCCTTCTAATCTACCAAGTATCTAGGGTAATTCTGCTCCAGTGGCTGTTCCCCTTATTACAGAAGCACTTAGTCTCGGGTTTGGGTTCAACCTCGGGTTTCTTCACTAGAGCAGCAGCTGAATTGCCGTCTCATGAAGTATCCCTTCTTGCCCTTGCCCTTCTTGAAACTAGTGGTTTTACTAACCATCAACGATTGATGCTCCCTTTTGATTTCTACTTTCGCGGAGTCAAACATTGCGAATATCTCAAGGATCATCATATATGTCCCTGATATATTATAGTTCATCACGAAGCTCTAGCAGCTTGGTGGTAATGACTTCGGAGAAACATCACTATCTTATCCGGAAGATCAACTCCCACTTGATTCAAATGATTGTTGTACTCAGACAATCTGAGCACAAGCTCAACAATTGAGCTTTTCTCCCTTAGTTTGCAGGCTAAGAAAATCGTCGGAGGTCTTATACCTCTTGACGTGGGCACGAGCTTGAAATCCCAATTTCAGCCCTCAAAACATCTCATACGTTTCGCGACGTTTCAAAACGTCTTTGGTGCCTCAACTCTAAACCGTTTAACTGAACTATCATGTAGTTATCAAAACGGGTATGTCAGATGTTCGCAACATCCACAGACAACGTTCGAGGTTCAGCACACTGAGCGGTGCATTAAGGACATAAGCCTTCTAAGAAGCAATGAGGACAATCCTCAGTCTACGGACCTAGTCCGCATAATTGCTACTATTAACTTTCAACTAATTTTTCTCTAGGAGCATATCTAAACAATAGAACTACAGCGTGAGCTACGACATAATTTGCAAATATTTTTGACTATGTTCAGGATAATTAAGTTCATCTTATGAACTCCCACTCAGATAGACATCCCTCTAGTCATCTAAGTGATTACATGATCCGAGTCAACTAGGCCGTGTCCGATCATCACGTGAGACGGACTAGTCATCATCGGTGAACATCTTCATGTTGATCGTATCTACCATACGACTCATGCTCGACCTTTCGGTCTTCTGTGTTCCGAGGCCATGTCTATACACATGCTTGGCTCGTCAAGTTAACCCTAAGTGTTTTGCATGTGTAAAACTGTCTTACACCCGTTGTATGTGAACGTAAGGATCTATCACACCCGATCATCACGTGGTGCTTCGAAACGACGAACTTTAGCAACGGTGCACAGTTAGGGGAGAACACTTCTTGAAATTGTTGTAAGGGATCATCTTATTTACTACTGCTGTTCTAAGTAAACAAGATGTATAAACATGATAAACATCACATGCAATCAAATAATAGTGACATGATATGGCCAATATCATATAGCTCCTTTTGATCTCCATCTTCGGGGCTCCATGATCATCATTGTCACCGGCATGACACCATGATCTCCATCATCGTGTCTTCTTGAAGTTGTCACGTCATCTATTACTTCTACTACTACAGCTAACGGTTAGCAATAAAGTAAAGTAATTACATGACATTTATGTTGACACGCAGGTCATAAATAAATTAAGACAACTCCTATGGCTCCTGCCAGTTGTCATATTCATCGACATGCAAGTCGTGATTCCTATTACAAGAACATGATCATCTCATCCATCACATATATCATTCATCACATCCTTTGGCCATATCACATCACATAGCATACCCTGCAAAAACAAGTTAGACGTCCTCTAATTGTTGTTTGCATGTTTTGCGTGGTTGCTATGGGTTTCTAGCAAGAACGTTTCTTACCTACGCAAAAACCACAACGTGATATGCCAATTGCTATTTACCCTTCATAAGGACCCTTTTCATCGAATCCGATCCGACTAAAGTGGGAGAGACAGACACCCGCTAGACACCTTATGCAACTAGTGCATGTCAGTCGGTGGAACCAGTCTCACGTAAGAGTACGTGTAAGGTCGGTCCGGGCCGCTTCATCCCACAATGCCGCCGAATCAAGATAAGACTAGTAACGGCAAGCATATTGAACAAAATCAACGCCCACAACTACTTTGTGTTCTACTCGTGCATAGAATCTATGCAATAGACCTAGCTCATGATGCCACTGTTGGGGAACATAGCAGAAATTCAAAATTTTCCTACGTGTCACCAAGATCTATCTATGGAGAAACCAGCAACGAGGGGAAGGAGAGTGCATCTACATACCCTTGTAGATCGCAAAGCGGAAGCGTTCAAGTGAACGGGGTTGATGGAGTCGTACTCGTCGTGATTCAAATCACCGATGATCCTAGTGCCGAACGGACGGCACCTCCGCGTTCAACACACGTACAGCTCGGTGACGTCTCCCACGCCTTGATCCAGCAAGGAGAGAGGGAGAGGTTGAGGAAGACTCCATCCAACAGCAGCACAATGGCGTGGTGGTGGTGGAGGAGCATGGCAATCTTGCAGGGCTTCGCCAAGCACCACAGAAGAGGAGGAAGAAGAGACGCAGGGCTGCACCAACGAGAGATCGAATCGCGTGTATTATGGGCAGCCCCTTAGGCCTCATATATATATAGGGGAAGGGGAGGGGCTGCGCCCCCTCTAGGGTTCCCACCCCTAGGGGGGACGGCAGCCCTAGATGGCCAAGGGGTGGCGGCCAAGAGGGGGGAGGAGAGGGAGGCGCACCAATATGGGCCCTAAGGCCCATATCCCCTTAGGGTTTGCCCCCTTTCCACCTCTTAGGTGCCATGGGCCCTTGTGGGAGGCGCACCAGCCCACTAAGGGGCTGGTCCGTCACCACTCTTAGCCCATGCAAGCCTCCGGGGTTGGTGGCCCCACTTGGTGGACCCCCGGGACCCTCCCGGTGGTCCCGGTACGTTACCGATAAACTCCGAAACTCTTCCGGTGACCAAAACAGGACTTCCCATATATAAATCTTTACCTCCGGACCATTCCGGAACTCCTCGTGATGTCCGGGATCTCATCCGGGACTCCGAACAACATTTGGTAACCACATACAAACTTCCTTTATAACCCTAGCGTCATCGAACCTTAAGTGTGTAGACCCTACGGGTTCGGGAGACATGCAGACATGACCGAGACGTTCTCCGGTCAATAACCAACAGCGGGATCTGGATACCCATGTTGGCTCCCACATGTTCCACGATGATCTCATCGGATGAACCACGATGTCAAGGACTTAATCAATCCCGTATGCAATTCCCTTTGTCTATCGATACGATACTTGCCCGAGATTCGATCGTCGGTATCCGATACCTTGTTCAATCTCGTTACTGGCAAGTCTCTTTACTCGTTCCGTAACACATCATCCCATGATCAACTCCTTGGTCACATTGCGCATATGATGATGTCCTACCGAGTGGGCCCAGAGATACCTCTCCGTCACACGGAGTGACAAATCCCAGTCTCGATTCGTGCCAACCCAACAGACACTTTCGGAGATACCTGTAATGCACCTTTATAGTCACCCATTTATGTTGTGACGTTTGGTACACCCAAAGCATTCCTACGGTATCCGGGAGTTGCACAATCTCATGGTCTAAGGAAATGATACTTGACATTGGAAAAGCTTTAGCATACGAACTACACGATCTTTGTGCTAGGCTTAGGATTGGGTCTTGTCCATCACATCATTCTCCTAATGATGTGATCCCGTTATCAACGACATCCAATGTCCATGGTCAGGAAACCGTAACCATCTATTAATCAACGAGCTAGTCAACTAGAGGCTTAATAGGGACATGGTGTTGTCTATGTATCTACACATGTATCTGAGTTTCCTATCAATACAATTATAGCATGGATAATAAACGATTATCATGAACAAGGAAATATAATAATAACTAATTTATTATTGCCTCTAGGGCATATTTCCAACAGTATAGAGCCAGGTATTGTTTCGTATGGCATTTCCTAGCCACTTGTCCTCCCAGAATCTAATTTCTGAGCCGTCCTTAATCGAGAAGGATCCATAGCGGAAGAAATATTTCTTCGTAGTCATTAGACCCGCCCAAAAGTGGGAATCTCCATGCTCCCAGTATACTTGGGATACTGCCATGGAACCCACATATTTCCTCCTTTGCAGGGTTTGCCATACACCATCTTGCGTCAATAATTTAAACAACCATTTGCCAAGGAGGGCCCTATTCTTAACCTCAACGTCATGAATGCCCAACCCATCTTGGTCTTTCGGATGGCAAATCACACTCCATTTAACCAGTCGATATTTCTTTCTCTCACTATCTCCTTGCCAAAAGAATCTTGATCGGAAGTAATCCAATCTATGTAAAACTCCTTTCGGTAACTGGAAGAAGGAAATCATATATAGTATCATATTACTTAGTACTGAATTTATGAGGACCAATCTTCCACCCAGAGACAACAGTTTACCTTTTCAGCTGGTAAGTCTTTTTTGCAGTCTCTCCTCGACGTGTTTCCATTCATCATTTGTGAGCCTCCGATAATGTATCAATATCTCCAAATATGTGATCGAAAAGTGGCCGAACCCACATCCGAATAGTTTAGCGTACAGCCAGGCCTCGTCTTGAGCCTCATAAAAGCAAAACAATTCACTTTTATGAAAATTGATCCTAAGACCTGAGGATTAGATTCCGCACTTTCTCGAGGTCATGATCCATGAAGAGAATCGTACATTGAAGTATACAGAGTCTGCCATCAACTAGATGATTTATTACCCATCAATTTGGCCACCAATCTTGGCACGCTCAATCATGACCACTAGCATATCCGCCACTATATTGAATAGCATGGGTGATAACGAGTCACCTTGTTGCAATCCCCTCTTCGTTTGGAAATAGTGTCCAACGTCATCATTGACCTTAATGGCAACACTACCACTAGAAACGAAGTTATGGATCATAGCGCGCCACTCTGTAGAAAATCCTTTCATTCTGAGAGTCTGTTGAAGAAAGGGTCACGTGACTTTGTCATAAGCCTTTTCAATGTCTATTTTGAGTACCACCCCATTCAACTTTTTTTTGTGTAATTCATGGACTGTTTCATGAAGGATAACAACTCCATCTAGTATGTCTCATGAATGACCGTTTTGACACTCATTGGCCTTTTCTATTCAATGCTGTCATAGACAGTTTGGATCTTCGGGAGGCTAGTATGTCGGGACGGCAGTTCACTTGGGCTAATAACCGACATGTGCCGACATACAAGAAACTTGATAGGGTACTCATGGATACCGAATGGGAACTAAAATTTCCTCTGGTAACCGTGTGAGCCCTAGAGAGTATTGAGGCTTTATCGAATCATGCACCCATCATTCTGGATTCTAATTCTACGAACCCAGCTACCCGACGCCCTTTCAAATTTGAATTGGGATGGATGCATAGGGATGGATTTGTAGACATGATCAAGAATATTTGGGAGAGGCCCGCTGTTGGTCGTACACATATTCAGAGATGGAACTTTAAAATAAGGGCCATGAGGCAACACCTATCTAGATGGGCAAAACATACCAACGGGATTTATAAAAAAGAAAAACAACGGCTCTCTACCATTATTGATGACATCGACAAAATTGCAGATATGCGCATCTTATCTCAACAAGAGATTGAATTAAAAAATCAATCTAATGAGAAGATTGCCCGTCTTCTGCGAGAAGAGAAGATCAAATACTACCAGAGATCCAAAGCCGATTTCATTTTGATGGGTGATAGTAATACTGAAGGAAATATGCCCTAGAGGCAATAATAAAGTTATTATTTATTTCCTTATTTCATGATAAATGTTTATTATTCATGCTAGAATTGTATTAACCGGAAACATAATACATGTGTGAATACATAGACAAACAGAGTGTCACTAGTATGCCTCTACTTGACTAGCTCGTTAATCAAAGATGGTTATGTTTCCTAACCATAGACAAAGAGTTGTTATTTGATTAACGGGATCACATCATTAGGAGAATGATGTGATTGACTTGACCCATTCCGTTAGCTTAGCACTCGATCGTTTAGTATGTTGCTATTGCTTTCTTCATGTCTTATACATGTTCCTATGACTATGAGATTATGCAACTCCCGTTTACCGGAGGAACACTTTGTGTGCTACCAAACGTCACAACGTAACTGGGTGATTATAAAGGAGCTCTACAGGTGTCTCCAAAAGTACATGTTGGGTTGGCGTATTTCGAGATTAAGATTTGTCACTCCAATTGTCGGAGAGGTATCTCTGGGCCCTCTCGGTAATGCACATCACATAAGCCTTGCAAGCATTGCAACTAATGAGTTAGTTGCGAGATGATGTATTACGGAATGAGTAAAGAGACTTGCCGGTAACGAGATTGAACTAGGTATTAAGATACCGACGATCAAATCTCGGGCAAGTAACATACCGATGACAAAGGGAACAACGTATGTTGTTATGCGGTCTGACCGATAAAGATCTTCGTAGAATATGTAGGAGCCAATATGGGCATCCAGGTCCCGCTATTGGTTATTGACCAGAGAGGTGTCTCGGTCATGTCTACATAGTTCTCGAACCCGTAGGGTCCGCACGCTTAACGTTCGTTGACGATATAGTACTATGTGAGTTATGTATGTTGGTGACCGAATGTTGTTCGGAGTCCGGGATGAGATCACGGACATGACGAGGAACTCCGGAATGGTCCGGAGATAAAGTTTGATATATGGGATAATAGTGTTTGTGAAGGAAATATGCCCTAGAGGCAATAATAAAGTTATTATTTATTTCCATATATCATGATAAATGTTTATTATTCATGCTAGAATTGTATTAACCGGAAACATAATACATGTGTGAATACATAGACAAACAGAGTGTCACTAGTATGCCTCTACTAGACTAGCTCGTTAATCAAAGATGGTTATGTTTCCTAACCATGAACAAAGAGTTGTTATTTGATTAACGAGGTCACATCATTAGTTAAATGATCTGATTGACATGACCCATTCCATTAGCTTAGCACCCGATCGTTTAGTATGTTGCTATTGCTTTCTTCATGACTTATACATGTTCCTATAACTATGAGATTATGCAACTCCCGTTTACCGGAGGAACACTTTGGGTACTACCAAACGTCACAACGTAACTGGGTGATTATAAAGGAGAACTACAGGTGTCTCCAATGGTAGATGTTGGGTTGGCGTATTTCGAGATTAGGGTTTGTCACTCCGATTGTCGGAGAGGTATCTCTGGGCCCTCTCGGTAATACACATCACATAAGCCTTGCAAGCATAATAACTAAGATGTTAGTTATGAGATGATGTATTACGGAACGAGTAAAGAGACTTGCCAGTAACGAGATTGAACTAGGTATTGGATACCGACGATCGAATCTCGGGCAAGTAACATACCGATGACAAAGGGAACAACGTATGTTATTATGCGGTCTGACCGATAAAGATCTTCGTAGAATATGTAGGAGCCAATATGGGCATCCAGGTCCCGCTATTGGTTATTGACCGGAGACGTGTCTCGGTCATGTCTACATTGTTCTCGAACCGTAGGGTCCGCACGCTTAACGTTACGATGACAGTTATTATGAGTTTATGCATTTTGATGTACCGAAGGTTGTTCGGAGTCCCGGATGTGATCACGGACATGACGAGGAGTCTCGAAATGGTCGAGACGTAAAGATTGATATATTGGAAGCCTATGTTTGGACATCGGAAGTGTTCCGGGTGAATTCGGGATTTTACCGGATTACCGGGAGGGTTACCGGAACCCCCCGGGAGCCAAATGGGCCAACATGGGCCTTAGTGGAAAGGTGAGAGGGCAGCCCACATAGGGCTGCGCCTCCCCCCCCTCTCCCTAGTCCTATTAGGACTAGGAGAGGGGCCGGCCACCTCTCTCTATCTCTCCTTTGAAGGATTCCTAGTTGGACTAGGATTGGAGGGGGGAGTCCTACTCCCGGTAGGAGTAGGACTCCTCCTGCGCCTCCCTCCTTTGGCCGGCCAGCCCCCTCCCTCCAACCTTTATATACGGGGGCAGGGGACACCCCAAGACACACAACTTGATCCTTGAGATCGTTCCTTAGCCGTGTGCGGTGCCCCCTGCCACCAAATTCCACCTCGATCGTACCGTTGTAGTGCTTAGGCGAAGCCCTGCGTCGGTAGTACATCAAGATCGTCATCACGCCGTCGTGCTGACGGAACTCTTCCTCGACGCTTTGCTGGATCGGAGCCCGAGGAACGTCATCGAGCTGAACGTGTGCTAAGTACTCGGAGGTGCCGGAGTAACGGTGCTTGGATCGGTCGGATCGGGAAGAAGACGTACGACTACTTCCTCTATGTTGTGTGATTGCTTCCGCAGTCGGTCTGCGTTGGTACGTAGACAACACTCTCCCCTCTCGTTGCTGTGCATCACCATGATCTTGCGTGTGCGTACGAAATTTTTTGAAATTACTGCGTTCCCCAACAGTTTGGTCATCGGAAGGGTTCCGGAAATCACCGGAAGGGGTTCCGGATGTTTCCCGAAATGTTTGGGTACGACAACACTTTATTTGGGCCAAAGGGGAAAGCCCACAAGGTTTTTGGAAAGCGCAAAAAGGAAGTTTTGCGGAGTCCAGGGGCCAGACGCCAGGGTCCCTGGCGTCTGGGTCGAGATGCCGGGAACCCTGGCGTCTGGCCTTGGAGTCCGAGAAGGACTCTTGCCTTTCGGGTGAAACCGACTTTGTGGAGGCTTTTACTCCAAGTTTTGACCCCAGGGCTCAACATATAAATAGAGGGGTAGGGCTAGCACCAAAGACACATCAAGAAACACCAAGCCGTGTGCCGGCAACCCCGTCCCCTCTAGTTTATCCTCCGTCATAGTTTTCGTAGTGCTTAGGCGAAGCCCTGCGGAGATTGTTCTTCACCAACACTGTCACCATGTCGTCGTGCTGCCGGAACTCATCTACTACTTCGCCCCTCTTGCTGGATCGAGAAGGCGAGGACGTCACCGAGCCGAACGTGTGCAGAACTCGGAGGTGCCGTGCTTTCGGTACTTGGATCGGTCGGACGTGAAGACGTACGACTACATCAACCGCGTTGATATAACGCTTCCGCGAACGGTCTACAAGGGTACGTAGATCACACTCTTCCCTCGTGGCTATGCATCACCATGATCTTGCGTGTGCGTAGGAAATTTTTGAAATTACTACGTTCCCCAACAGTGGCATATGAGCCTAGGTTTTATGTGTTGATGTTGTGCACGAGTAGAACACAAGTGAGTTGTGGGCGATGTAAGTCATACTGCTTACCAGCATGTCATACTTTGGTTCGGCGGTATTGTTGGATGAAGCGGCCCGGACCGACATTACGCGTACGCTTACGCGAGACTGGTTCTACCGACGTGCTTTGAACACAGGTGGCTGGCGGGTGTCAGTTTCTCCAACTTTAGTTAAACCAAGTGTAGCTACGCCCGGTCCTTGCGAAGGTTAAAACAGCACCAACTTGACAAACTATCGTTGTGGTTTTGATGCGTAGGTAAGATTGGTTCTTGCTAAGCCCGTAGCAGCCACGTAAAACTTGCAACAACAAAGTAGAGGACGTCTAACTTGTTTTTGCAGGGCATGTTGTGATGTGATATGGTCAAGACGTGATGAGATATAAGTTGTTGTATGCGATGACCATGTTTTGTTGAAGTTATTGGTAAACTGGCAAAATCCTTATGGTTGTCTCTTTATTGCATAAGATGCAAGTGCCCAATAATTGCTTTACTTTATCGCTATGCGATACCAATAGTTGCAAGAGCAATTGTTGGCGAGACGACCACATGACGACACATTGATATAGATCAAGATGATGGATATCATGGTGTCATGCCAGTGACGATAGAGATCATGACAGTACTTTGGAGATGGAAATCAAAGGTGCAAGATGATGATGGCCATATCATGTCACATATTATGATTGCATATGATGTTTATTTTTTTATACATCTTATTTTGCTTAGTTTGACGGTAGCATTTTAAGATGATCTCTCACTAATTATCAAGAAGTGTTCTCCCTGAGTATGCACCGTTGCGAAAGTTCTTCGTGCTGAGACACCACGTGATGATCGGGTGTGATAGGCTCTACGTTCAAATACAACGGGTGCAAAACAGTTGCACACGCGGAATACTCAGGTTATACTTGATGAGCCAAGCATATACAGATATGGCCTCGGAACACGGAGACCGAAAGGTCGAGCGTGAATCATATAGTAGATATGATCAACATAGTGATGTTCACCAATGAAACTACTCCATCTCACGTGATGATCGGACATGGTTTAGTTGATTTGGATCACGTGATCACTTAGAGGATTAGAGGGATATCTTTCTAAGTGGGAGTTCTTAAGTAATATGATTAATTGAACTTAAAATTATCATGAACTTGGTCCTGGTAGTATTTTGCAAATTATGTTGTAGATCAATAGCTCGCGTTGTTGCTTCCCTGTGTTTATTTTGATATGTTCCTAGAGAAAATTGTGTTGAAAAATGTTAGTAGCAATGATGCGGATTGGATCCGTGATCTGAGGTTTATCCTCATTGCTGCACAGAAGAATTATGTCCTTGATGCACCGCTAGGTGACAGACCTATTGCAGGAGCAGATGCAGGAGTTATGAACGTTTGGCTAGCTCAATATGATGACTACTTGATAGTTTAGTGCACCATGCTTAATGGCTTAGAATCGGGACTTCAAAGACGTTTTGAACGTCGTGGACCATATGAGATGTTCCAGGAGTTGAAGTTAATATTTCAAGCAAATACCCGAGTTGAGAGATATGAAGTCTCCAACAAGTTCTATAGCTAAAAGATGGAGGAGAATCGCTCAACTAGTGAGCATGTGCTCAGATTGTCTGGGTACTACAATCACTTGAATCAAGTGGGAGTTAATCTTCCAGGTAAAATAGTGATTGACAGAATTCTCTAGTCACCATCACCAAGTTAGTAGAACTTCGTGATGAACTATGATATGCAAGGGATAACGGAAATGATTCCCAAGCTCTTCGTAATGCTGAAATCGACAAAGGTAGAAATCAAGAAAAATATCAAGTGTTGATGGTTGACAAGACCACTAGTTTCAAGAAAAGGGAAAAGGGAAGAAAGGGAACTTCAAGAAGAACGGCAAGCGAGTTGCTGCTCAAGTGAAGAAGCCCAAGTCTGGACCTAAGCCTGAGACTAAGTGCTTCTACTGCAAAGGAACTGGTCACTGGAAGCGGAAACTACCCCAAGTATTTGGCGGATAAGAAGGATGGCAAAGTGAACAAAGGTATATTTGATATATAGATTATTGATGTGTATTTTACTAGTGTTCATAGCAACCCCTCAGTATTTGATACTGGTTCAGTTGCTAAGAGTAGTAACTCGAAACGGGAGTTGCAGAATGAACAGAAACTAGTTAAGGGTGAAGTGACGATGTGTGTTGGAAGTGGTTCCAAGATTGATATGATCATCATCGCACACTCCCTATACTTTCGGGATTAGTGTTGAACCTAAATAAGTGCTATTTGGTGTTTGCATTGAGCATGAATATGATTTGATCATGTTTATTGCAATACGGTTATTCATTTAAGTAAGAGAATAAATTGTTATTTTGTTTACATAAATAAAACCTTATATGGTTACACACCCAATGAAAATGGTTCGTTGGATCTCGATCGTAGTGACACACATATTCATAATATTGAAACCAAAAGATGCAAAGTTAATAATGATAGTGCAACTTATTTGTGGCACTCCCGTTTAGGTCATATTGGTGTAAAGCGCATGAAGAAACTCCATGCTAATGGGATTTTGGAATCACTTGATTATGAATCACTTGATGCTTGCGAACCATGCCTCATGGGCAAGATAACTAAGACTCCGTTCTCCGGAACAATGGAGCGAGCAACTGACTTATTGGAAATACATACTGATGTATGCGATCCGATGAGTGTTAAGGCTCGCGGCGGGTATCATTATTTTCGGACCTTCACAGATGATTTGAGCAGATATGGGTATATCTACTTGATGAAACACAAGTCTGAAACATTTGAAAAGTTCAAATAATTTTAGAGTGAAGTGGAGAATCATCGTAACAAAAATAAAAGTTTCTACGATATGATCGTAGAAGTAAAATATTTGAGTTACGAGTTTGGCCTTCAGTTAAAACAATGAGAAATAGTTTCACTACTCACGCCACCTGGAACACCACAGTGTAATGGTGTGTCCGAATGTCGTAATCGTACTTTACTTGATATGGTGCGATCTATGATGTCTCTTACAGATTTAGCACTATCGTTTTGGGGTTATGCATTAGAGACAGCTACATTCACGTTAAATAGGGCACCATATAAATCCGTTGAGACGACACCGTATGAACTATGGTTTGGCAAGAAACCTAAGTTGTCGTTTCTTAAAGTTTGAGGTTGCAATGCTTATGTGAAAAAGTTTCAACCTGATAAGCTCTAACCCAAATCGGGGAAGTGCGTCTTCATAGGATACCCAAAAGAAAATGTTGGGTACACCTTCTATCACAGATCTGAAGGCAAGTTATTCGTTGCTTTGAATGGATCCTTTCTGGAAAAGGAGTTTCTCTCGAAAGAAGTGAGTGGGAGGAAAGTAGAACTTGATGAGGTAACTGTACCTGCTCCCTTATTGGAAAGTAATTCATCACAGAAATTTGTTCCTGTGACTACTACATCGATTAGTGAGGAAGCTAATGATGATGATCATGTAACTTCAGATAAAGTTACTACCGAACCTCGTAGATAAACCAGAGTGAGATCCGCACCAGAGTGGTACGGTAATCCTGTTCTGGAGGTCATGTTACTTGACCATGACGAGCCTACGAACTATGAGGAAGCGATGATGAGCCCAGATTCCGCAAAATGGCTTGAGGCCATGAAATCTGAGATGAGATCCATGTATGACAAAAAAGTATGGACTTTGATTGAGTTGCCCAATGATCGGCGAGATATTGAGATTAAATGGATCTTCAAGAGGAGGACGGACGCTGATAGTAGTGTTACTATCTACAAAGCTAGAATTGTCGCAAAAAGGTTTTCGACAAGTTCAAGGTGTTGACTACGATGAGAGTTTCTCACTCGTATCTATGCTTAAGTCTGTCCGAATCATGTTAGCAATTGCCACATTTTATGAAATCTGGCAAATGGATAAACAAAACTGCATTCCTTAATGGATTTATTAAAGAAGAGTTGTATATGATGCAACCATAAGGTTTTGTCAATCCTAAAGGTACTAACAAAATATGCAAGCTCCAGCAATCCATCTATGGACTGGTGCAAGCATCTCGGAGTTGGAATATACGCTTTGATAAGTTGATCAAAGCATATAGTTTTATACAGACTTGCGGTGAAGCCTGTATTTACAAGAAAGTGAGTGGGAGCACTACAACATTTCTGATAAGTATATGTGAATGACATATTGTTGATCGGAGATAATGTAGAATTATTCTGCACAGCATAAAGGAATGTTTGAAAGGAGTTTTTCAAAGAAAGACCTCGATGAAGCTGCTTACATATTGAGCATCAAGATCTATAGAGATAGATCAAGACGCTTGATAAGTTTTTCAATGAGTACATACCTTGACAAGATTTTGAAGTAGTTCAAAATGGAACAGTCAAAGAAGGAGTTCTTGCCTGTGTTACAAGATGTGAAGTTGAGTAAGACTCAAAACCTGACCACGGCAGAAGATAGAGAGAGAATGAAATTCATTCCCTATGCCTCAGCCATAGGTTCTATAAAGTATGACATGTTGTGTACCAGACCTATTGTATACCCTGCCCTGAGTTTGGCAAGGGAGTACAATAGTGATCTAGGAGTAGATCACTGGACATTGGTCAAAATTATCCTTAGTGGAATAAGGATATGTTTCTCGATTATGGAGGTGACAAAAGGTTCGTCGTAAAGGATTACGTCGATGCAAGTTTTGACACTGATCCATATGACTCTAAGTCTCAATCTGGATACACATTGAAAGTGGGAGCAATTAGCTAGAGTAGCTCCATGCAAAGCATTGTTGACATAGAAATTTGCAAAATACATACGGATCTGAATGTGGCAGACCCGTTGACTAAACTTCTCTCACAAGCAAAACATGATCACACCTTAGTACTCTTTGGGTGTTAATCACATAGCGATGTGAACTAGATTATTGACTCTAGTAAACCCTTTGAGTGTTGGTCACATAACGATGTGAACTATGGGTGTTAATCACATGATGATGTGAACTATTGGTGTTAAATCACATGGCAATGTGAACTAGATTATTGACTCTAGTGCAAGTGGGAGACTGAAGGAAATATGCCCTAGAGGAAATAATAAAGTTATTATTTATTTCCTTATTTCATGATAAATGTTTATTATTCATGCTAGAATTGTATTAACCGGAAACATAATACATGTGTGAATACATAGACAAACAGAGTGTCACTAGTATGCCTCTACTTGACTAGCTCGTTAATCAAAGATGGTTATGTTTCTTAACCATAGACAAAGAGTTGTTATTTGATTAACAGGATCACATCATTAGGAGAATGATGTGATTGACTTGACCCATTCCGTTAGCTTAGCACTCGATCGTTTAGTATGTTGCTATTGCTTTCTTCATGACTTATACATGTTCCTATGACTATGAGATTATGCAACTCCCGTTTACCGGAGGAACACTTTGTGTGCTACCAAACGTCACAACGTAACTGGGTGATTATAAAGGAGCTCTACAGGTGTCTCCAAAGGTACATGTTGGGTTGGCGTATTTCGAGATTAGGATTTGTCACTCCAATTGTCGGAGAGGTATCTCTGGGCCCTCTCGGTAATGCACATCACATAAGCCTTGCAAGCATTGCAACTAATGAGTTAGTTGCGAGATGATGTATTACAGAACGAGTAAAGAGACTTGCCAGTAATGAGATTGAACTAGGTATTAAGATACCGACGATCGAATCTCGGGCAAGTAACATACCGATGACAAAGGGAACAACGTATGTTGTTATGCGGTCTGACCGATAAAGATCTTCGTAGAATATGTAGGAGCTAATATGGGCATCCAGGTCCCGCTATTGGTTATTGACCAGAGAGGTGTCTCGGTCATGTCTACATAGTTCTCGAACCCGTAGGGTCCGCACGCTTAACGTTCGTTGACGATATAGTACTATGTGAGTTATGTATGTTGGTGACCGAATGTTGTTCGGAGTCCGGGATGAGATCACGGACATGACGAAGAACTCCGGAATGGTCCGGAGATAAAGTTTGATATATGGGATAATAGTGTTTGGTCACCGGAAGGGTTCCGGAAATCACCGGAAGGGGTTCCGGATGTTTCCCGAAATGTTTGGGTACGAGAACACTTTATTTGGGCCAAAGGGGAAAGCCCACAAGGTTTTTGGAAAGCGCAAAAAGGAAGTTTTGCGGAGTCCAGGGGCCAGACGCCAGGGTCCCTGGCGTCTGGGTCCAGACGCCGGGAACCCTGGCATCTGGCCCTGGAGTCTGAGAAGGACTCTTGCCTTTCGGGTGAAACCGACTTTGTGGAGGCTTTTACTCCAAGTTTTGACCCCAGGGCTCAACATATAAATAGAGGGGTAGGGCTAGCACCAAAGACACATCAAGAAACACCAAGCCGTGTGTCGGCAACCCCGTCCCCTCTAGTTTATCCTCCGTCATAGTTTTCGTAGTGCTTAGGCGAAGCCCTGTGGAGATTGTTCTTCACCAACACCGTCACCACGCCGTCGTGCTGCCGGAACTCATCTACTACTTCGCCCCTCTTGCTGGATCGAGAAGGTGAGGACGTCACCGAGCCGAACGTGTGCAGAACTCGGAGGTGCCGTGCTTTCGGTACTTGGATCGGTCGGACGTGAAGACGTACGACTACATCAACCGCGTTGATATAACGCTTCTGCGAACGGTCTACAAGGGTACGTAGATCACACTCTTCCCTCGTTTCTATGCATCACCATGATCTTGTGTGTGTGTAGGAATTTTTTTTGAAATTACTACGTTCCCCAACAAATACAAGATACTTCCAATTGGTCGCTAATGGGCGGCATAGGAAGAAATGTATTTACAGTCTCCAACAAGATGAGGGGCGGATCGAAGGTCAAGAGGAGCTCAAAAAGTATGTCACCAAATACTACAAATCTCTGTTCGGAGTGCCTGGCTGAAGGGAATTTCACCCTCGACGAGACCCGAACAGATGACATTCCACAAGTCACGGCAGAAGAAAACGATATCCTGACGGCACCATTCTCGGAAGAGGAGGTGAAAGATGCGGTGTTCCAAATGGAACATAACAAAGCTCCAGGCCCAGATGGTTTCCCCGCAGAATTCTATCAGAATTTCTGGGACATCATCAAGGCTGACCTTATGGAGTTGTTCAATTGTCTTCATGCCGACCGACTTGAGCTATTTAGGCTTAATTTTGGCGAGAGTGTCTTGTTGCCAAAGATTAAGGAGGCTGAACGGATCCAGCAGTTCAGACACATATGCCTCCTTAATGTCAGCTTCAAGATTTTCACCAAAGTGGCTACGAATCGGCTTAACTCGGTACCTAACAATGTTGTCCGACCATCTCAAACGACTTTCATGCAAGGAAGGAATATACTTGATGGCGTAGTAATCCTACATGAGACCGTCCACGAGATGCATCGGAAAAACCTAAGTGGAGTAGTATTCAAAATTGACTTTGAAAAAGCCTATGACAAGGTCAAATGGTATTTTCTCCAACAGGCCCTAAGGATGAAAGGTTTCTCTGAAAAATGGTGCCAGTGGATCCAAAACTTTGTAACTGGAGGTAGTGTGGCCATCAAAGTCAATGATGATGTAGGTCATTACTTCCAGACAAAAAAGGACTACGACAGGGTGACCCCATGTCCCCAATGTTATTTAACATTGTGGCTGACATGTTGGCTATTCTGATTGAGCGCGCCAAGCAGGACGAGCAAATTGCTGGGGTAGTGCCACACCTTGTGGATGGTGGCCTCTCTATTCTGCAATATGCTGATGACACAATACTTTTTATGGAACATGACCTGGACAAGGCTCGAAACATGAAACTCCTGTTGGAAATATGCCCTAGAGGCAATAATAAAAGCATTATTATTATATTTCCTTGTTCATGATAATTGTCTTTATTCATGCTATAATTGTGTTATTCGGAAATCGTAATACATGTGTGAATAACAGACACCAACATGTCCCTAGTAAGCCTCTAGTTGACTAGCTCGTTGATTGACAAATAGTCATGGTTTCCTGACTATGGACATTGGATGTCATTGATAACGAGATCACATCATTAGGAGAATGATGTGATGGACAAGACCCAATCCTAAACATAGCATAAAGATCGTATAGTTCGTTTGCTAGAGTTTTTCCAATGTCAAGTATCTTTTCCTTAGACCATGAGATCGTGTAACTCCCGGATACCGTAGGAGTGCTTTGGGTATACCAAACGTCACAACGTAACTGGGTGACCATAAAGGTAGACTACAGGTATCTCCGAAAGTATCTGTTGGGTTGACACGGATCAAGACTGGGATTTGTCACTCCGTATGACGGAGAGGTATCACTGGGCCCACTCGGTAATGCATCATCATAATGAGCTCAAAGTGACCAAGTGTCTGGTCACGGGATCATGCATTACGGTATGAGTAAAGTGACTTGCCGATAACGAGATTGAACGAGGTATTGGGATACGGACGATCGAATCTCGGGCAAGTAACATACCGATTGACAAAGGGAATTGTATACAGGGTTGCTTGAATCCTCGACATCGTGGTTCATCCGATGAGATCATCATGGAGTATGTGGGAGCCAACATGGGTATCCAGATCCCGCTGTTGGTTATTGGCCGGAGAGTCGTCTCGGCCATGTCTACATGTCTCCCGAACCCGTAGGGTCTACACACTTAAGGTTCGGTAACGCTAGGGTTGTAGGGATATGTATATGCAGTAACCCGAATGTTGTTCGGAGTCCCGGATGAGATCCCGGACGTCACGAGGAGTTCCGGAATGGTCCGGAGGTAAAGAATTATCTATAGGAAGTGCTGTTTCGGCCATCGGGACAAGTTTCGGGGTCACCAGTATTGTACCGGGACCACCGGAAGGGTCCCGGGGGTCCACCGGGTGGGGACACCTGCCCCGGGGGGGCCACAAGGGCTGTAAGGGGTGCGCCTTGGCCTACATGGGCCAAGGGCACCAGCCCCAATAGGCCCATGCGCCTAGGGTTTCAAAGGGGAAGAGTCCCACAAGGGGAAGGCACCCCCTAGGTGCCTTGGGGGGAGGGAATCCTCCCTTGGCCGTCGCCCCCCTAGGAGATTGGATCTCCTAGGGCCGGCAACCCCCCTAGGCCCCCTATATATAGTGAGGGAAGGAGGGCCTCTTGAACAACGCTTTTGGTTGCCTCCTTCTCCCTCTCCAACACCTCCTCCTCCATAGTGCTTGGCGAAGCCCTGACGGAGTATTGCAGCTCCATCACCACCACGCCGTCGTGCTGCTGCTGGAGCCATCTTCCTCAACCTCTCCTTTCCCCTTGCTGGATCAAGAAGAAGGAGACGTTACGCTGACCGTACGTGTGTTGAACGCGGAGGTGCCGTCCGTTCGGCGCTAGGATCTCCGGTGATTTGGATCACGTCGTGTACAACTACCTCATCCCCGTTCTTTGAACGCTTCCGCTCGCGATCTAAAAAGGTATGTAGATGCATCCGATCACTTGTTGCTAGATGAACTCATAGATGGATCTTGGTGAAACCGTAGGAAATTTTTTGTTTTCTGCTACGTTCCCCAACAGTGGCATCATGAGCTAGGTCTATGCGTAGTTCTTCTTGCGCGAGTAGAACACAATTTGTTGTGGGCGTAGATGTTTTCAACTTTCTTGCCGCTACTAGTCTTATCTTGCTTCAACGGTATTGTGGGATGAAGCGGCTCGGACCAACCTTACACGTACGCTTACGTGAGACCAGTTCCACCGACTAACATGCACTAGTTGCATAAGGTGGCTAGCGGGTGACTGTCTCTCCTACTTTAGTTGGAGCGGATTCGATGAAAAGGGTCCTTATGAAGGGTAAATAGAAGTTGACAAATCACGTTGTGGCTTTCACGTAGGTACGAAAACGTTCTTGCTAGAACCCTATTTCAGCCACGTAAAACTTGCAACAACAATTAGAGGACGTCTAACTTGTTTTTGCAGCAAGTGCTTTGTGATATGATATGGCCAAAGTTGTGATGAATGATGAATGACATATATGTGATGTATGAGATGTTCATGCTATTGTAATAGGAATCACGACTTACATGTCGATGAGTATGACAACCGGTAGGAGCCATAGGAGTTGTCTTTATTTTTGTATGACCTACGTGTCATTAAGAAACGCCATGTAAATTACTTTACTTTATAGCTAAACGCGTTAGACATAGTAGTAGAAGTAATAGTTGGCGAGCAACTTCATGGAGACACGATGATGGAGATCATGATGGTGGAGATCATGGTGTTAAGCCGGTGACAAGATGATCATGGAGCCCCAAGATAGAGATCAAAGGAGCTATGTGATATTGGCCATATCATGTCACTATTATTATTTGATTGCATGTGATGTTTATCATGTTTAGCATCTTGTTTACTTAGAACGACGGTAGTAAATAAGATGATCCCTCATAATAATTTCAAGAAAGTGTTCCCCCTAACTGTGCACCGTTGCGACAGTTCGTTGTTTCGAAGCACCACGTGATGATCGGGTGTGATAGATTCTAACGTTCACATACAACGGGTGTAAGACAGATTTACACATGCAAACACTTAGGTTGACTTGACGAGCCTAGCATGTGTATAGACATGGCCTCGGAACACAGAAGACCGAAAGGTCGAGCATGAGTCGTATAGAAGATACGATCAACATCAAGATGTTCACCGACGTTGACTAGTCCGTCTCACGTGATGATCGGACACGGCCTAGTTGACTTGGATCATCTTATACTTAGATGACTAGAAGAGGGATGTCTATCTAAGTGGGAGTTCATTGAATAATTTGATTAGATGAACTTAATTATCATGAACTTAGTCTAAAATCTTTACAATATGTCTTGTAGATCAAATGGCCAACGTTGTCCTCAACTTCAACGTGTTCCTAGAGAAAACCAAGCTGAAAGCGATGGCAGCAACTATACGGACTGGGTCTGAAACCTGAGGATCATCCTCATAGCTTCCAAGAAAGATTATGTCCTACAAGCACCGCTAGGTGATCCACCCGTCCCACAGAACCAAGACGTTATGAACGCTTGGCAGACACGTGCTGATGACTACTCCCTCGTTCAGTGCGGCATGTTTTACAGCTTAGAGCCGGGGCTCCAAAAGCGTTTTGAGAGACATGGAGCATATGAGATGTTCGAAGAGCTGAAAATGTTTTTTCAAGCTCATGCCCGGATCGAGAGATATGAAGTCTCCGACAAATTCTTCAGCTGTAAGATGGAGGAAAATAGTTCTGTCAGTGAGCACATACTCACTATGTCTGGGTTACATAACCGCTTGACTTAGCTGGGAGTTAATCTCCCGGATGACGCGGTCATTGACAGAATCCTCCAGTCGCTTCCACCAAGCTACAAGAGCTTTGTGATGAACTTCAATATGCAGGGGATGGAAAAGACCATTCCTGAGGTATTTGCAATGCTGAAATCAGCAGAGGTAGAAGTCAAGAAGGGACATCAAGTATTGATGGTAAATAAAACCACTAAGTTCAAGAAGGGCAAGGGTAAAAATAACTTCAAGAAGGACGGCAAGGAAGTTGCCGCGCCTGGCAAGAAAGTTGCCGGGAAGAAGCCAAAGAATGGACCCAAGCCCAAGACTGAGTGCTTTTATTGCAAGGGAAGTGGTCACTGGAAGCGGAACTGCCCCAAATACTTAGCGGACAAGAAGGCCGGCAAAACGAAAGGTATATGTGATATACATGTAATTGATGTGTACCTTACCAGTACTCGTAGTAGCTCTTGGGTATTTGATACCGGTGCAGTTGCTCACATTTGTAACTCAAAGCAGGAGATGCGGAATAAGCGGAGACTGGCGAAGGACGAGGTGACGATGCGCGTCGGGAATGGTTCCAAGGTCGATGTGATCGCCATCGACACGCTGCCTCTACATTTACCTACGGGATTAGTTTTAAACCTCAATAATTGTTATTTAGTGCCAGCTTTGAGCATGAACATTGTATCAGGATCTCGTTTAATTCGAGATGGCTACTCATTTAAATCCGAGAATAATGGTTGTTCTATTTATATGAGAGATATGTTTTATGGTCATGCTCCTATGGTGAATGGTTTATTCTTAATGAATCTCGAGCGTAATACTACACATATTCATAGTGTGAGTACCAAAAGATGTAAGGTTGATAATGATAGTCCCACATACTTGTGGCACTGCCGCCTTGGTCACATAGGTGTCAAACGCATGAAGAAGCTCCATGCAGATGGACTTTTAGAGTCTCTTGATTACGAATCATTTGACACGTGCGAACCATGCCTCATGGGAAAAATGACCAAGACTCCGTTCTCAGGAACAATGGAACGAGCAACCAACTTATTGGAAATCATACATACTGATGTGTGCGGTCCAATGAGTGTTGAGGCTCGCGGTGGCTATCGTTATGTTCTCACCCTCACTGATGACTTGAGTAGATATGGGTATGTCTACTTAATGAAACACAAGTCTGAAACCTTTGAAAAGTTCAACGAATTTCAGAGTGAGGTTGAGAATCAACGTGACAGGAAAATCAAGTTTCTACGATCAGATCGTGGAGGAGAATACTTGAGTCACGAATTTGCCACACACTTAAGAAAATGTGGAATAGTTTCACAACTCACGCCGCCTAGAACACCATAGCGTAATGGTGTGTCCGAACGTCGTAATTGCACTCTATTGGATATGGTACGATCTATGATGTCTCTTACCGATTTACCGCTATCTTTTTGGGGCTATGCTTTAGAGACTGCCGCATTCACTTTAAATAGGGCTCCATCGAAATCCGTTGAGACGACACCGTTTGAATTATGGTTTGGGAAGAAACCTAAGTTGTCGTTTCTAAAAGTTTGGGGATGCGATGCTTATGTCAAGAAACTTCAACCTGAAAAGCTCGAACCCAAGTCGGAAAAATGCGTCTTCATAGGATACCCTAAAGAAACTGTTGGGTATAGCTTCTACCTCAGATCCGAAGGCAAGATCTTTGCTGCCAAGAATGGATCCTTTTTAGAGAAGGAGTTTCTCTCGAAAGAAGTAAGTGGGAGGAAAGTAGAACTTGATGAAGTATTACCTCTTGAACCGGAAAATGGCGCAACTCAAGAAAATGTTCCTGAGGTGCCTGCACCGACTAGAGAGGAAGTTATTGATGATGATCAAAATACTTCTGATCAAGCTCCTACTGAAATTCGAAGGTCCACAAGGACACGTTCCGCACCAGAGTGGTACGGCAACCCTGTCTTGGAAATCATGTTATTAGACAACGGTGAACCTTCGAACTATGAAGAAGCGATGGCGGGCCCGGATTCTAACAAATGGCTAGAAGCCATGAAATCCGAGATAGGATCCATGTATGAAAACGAAGTATGGACTTTAACTGACTTGCCCGTTGAACGGCGAGCCATAAAAAATAAATGGATCTTTTAGAAGAAGACAGACGTGGATGGTAATGTGACCATCTATAAAGCTCGGGTTGTCGCTAAGGGTTATCGACAAGTTCAAGGGGTTGACTACGATGAGACTTCCTCACCGGTAGCGAAGCTAAAGTCCGTCCGAATCATGTTAGCAATTGCCGCATTCTACGATTATGAGATATGGCAAATGGACATCAAAACGGCATTCCTTAATGGTTTCCTTAAGGAAGAATTGTATATGATGCAGCCGGAAGGTTTTGTCGATCCTAAGAATGCTGACAAGGTGTGCAAGCTCCAACGCTCGATTTATGGGCTGATGCAAGCATCTCGGAGTTGGAACATTCGCTTTGATGAGATGATCAAAGCGTTTGGGTTTACGCAGACTTATGGAGAAGCCTGTGTTTACAAGAAAGTGAGTGGGAGCTCTGTAGCATTTCTTATATTATATGTAGATGACATACTTTTGATGGGAAATGATATAGAACTCTTGGACAGCATCAAGGCCTACTTGAATAAGAGTTTTTCAATGAAGGACCTTGGAGAAGCTGCTTATATATTAGGCATCAAGATCTATAGAGATAGATCAAGACGCCTCATAGGTCTTTCACAAAGCACATACCTTGATAAGATATTGAAGAAGTTCAATATGGATCAATCTAAGAAGGGGTTCTTGCCTGTGTTACAAGGTATGAAATTGAGCTCAGCTCAATGTCCGACCACAGCAGAAGATATAGAAGAGATGAGTGTCATCCCCTATGCCTCAGCCATAGGTTCTATTATGTATGCCATGCTATGTACCAGACCTGATGTAAACCTTGCCGTAAGTTTGGTAGGAAGGTACCAAAGTAATCCCGGCAAGGAACACTGGACAGCGGTCAAGAATATCCTGAAGTACCTGAAAAGGACTAAGGGAATGTTTCTCGTTTATGGAGGTGACGAAGAGCTCGTCGTAAATGGTTACGTCGACGCTAGCTTCGACACAGATCTGGATGACTCTAAGTCACAGACCGGATACGTGTATATTTTGAATGGTGGGGCAGTAAGCTAGTGCAGTTGCAAGCAGAGCGTCATGGCGGGATCTACATGTGAAGCGGAGTACATGGCAGCCTCGGAGGCAGCACATGAAGCAATCTGGGTGAAGGAGTTCATCACCGACCTAGGAGTCATACCCAATGCGTCGGGGCCGATCAAGCTCTTCTGTGACAACACTGGAGCTATTGCACTGGCAAAGGAGCCCAGGTTTCACAAGAAGACAAGGCACATCAAGCGTCGCTTCAACTCCATTCGTGAAAATGTTCAAGATGGAGACATAGATATTTGTAAAGTACATACGGACCTAAATGTAGCAGATCCGTTGACTAAACCTCTCCCTAGGGCAAAACATGATCAACACCAGAATTCCATGGGTGTTCGATTCATCACAATGTAACTAGATTATTGACTCTAGTGCAAGTGGGAGACTGTTGGAAATATGCCCTAGAGGCAATAATAAAAGCATTATTATTATATTTCCTTGTTCATGATAATTTTCTTTATTCATGCTATAATTGTGTTATCCGGAAATCGTAATACATGTGTGAATAACAGACACCAACATGTCCCTAGTAAGCCTCTAGTTGACTAGCTCGTTGATCGACAGATAGTCATGGTTTCCTGACTATGGACATTGGATGTCATTGATAACGAGATCACATCATTAGGAGAATGATGTGATGGACAAGACCCAATCCTAAACATAGCATAAAGATCGTATAGTTCGTTTGCTAGAGTTTTTCCAATGTCAAGTATCTTTTCCTTAGACCATGAGATCGTGTAACTCCCGGATACCGTAGGAGTGCTTTGGGTATACCAAACGTCACAACGTAACTGGGTGACCATAAAGGTAGACTACGGGTATCTTCGAAAGTATCTGTTGGGTTGACACGGATCAAGACTGGGATTTGTCACTCCGTATGACGGAGAGGTATCACTTGGCCCACTCGGTAATGCATCATCATAATGAGCTCAAAGTGACCAAGTGTCTGGTCACGGGATCATGCATTACGGTACGAGTAAAGTGACTTGCCGGTAACGAGATTGAACGAGGTATTGGGATACCGACGATCGAATCTCGGGCAAGTAACATACCGATTGACAAAGGGAATTGTATACAGGGTTGCTTGAATCCTCGACATCGTGGTTCATCCGATGAGATCATCGTGGAGTATGTGGGAGCCAACATGGGTATCCAGATCCCGCTGTTGGTTATTGGCCGGAGAGTCGTCTCGGTCATGTCTACATGTCTCCCGAACCCGTAGGGTCTACACACTTAAGGTTCGGTAATGCTAGGGCTGTAGGGATATGTATATGCAGTAACCCGAATGTTGTTCGGAGTCCCGGATGAGATCCCGGACGTCACGAGGAGTTCCGGAATGGTCCGTAGGTAAAGAATTATCTATAGGAAGTGTTGTTTCGGCCATCGGGACAAGTTTTGGGGTCACCGGTATTGTACCGGGACCACCGGAAGGGTCCCGGGGGTCCACCGGGTGGGGCCACCTGCCCCGGGGGGGCACATGGGCTGTAAGGGGTGCGCCTTGGCCTACATGGGCCAAGGGCACCAGCCCCAATAGGCCCATGCGCCTAGGGTTTCAAAGGGGAAGAGTCCCACAAGGGGAAGGCACCCCCTAGGTGCCTTGGGGGGGAGGGAATCCTCCCTTGGCCGTCGCCCCCCTAGGAGATTGGATCTCCTAGGGCCGGCAACCCCCCTAGGCCCCCTATATATAGTGAGGGAAGGAGGGCCTCTTGAACAACGCTTTTGGTTGCCTCCTTCTCCCTCTCCAACACCTCCTCCTCCTCCATAGTGCTTGGCGAAGCCCTGACGGAGTATTGCAGCTCCATCACCACCACGCCGTCGTGCTACTGCTGGAGCCATCTTCCTCAACCTCTCCTTTCCCCTTGCTGGATCAAGAAGAAGGAGACGTTACGCTGACCGTACGAGTGTTGAACGCGGAGGTGCCGTCCGTTCGGCGCTAGGATCTCCGGTGATTTGGATCACGTCGTGTACGACTACCTCATCCCCGTTCTTTGAACGCTTCCGCTCGCGATCTACAAAGGTATGTAGATGCATCCGATCACTCGTTGCTAGATGAACTCATAGATGGATCTTGGTGAAACCGTAGGAAAATTTTTGTTTTCTGCTACGTTCCCCAACAACTGTTGTTGTCAGCGTTTGAGCAAATATCGGGTCTTAAAATTAACTTCCATAAAAGCGAAGTGTTCTGCTTTGGAGAAGTCGTGGAGGCAGCGGCCGATTACGCGGACCTATTTGGTTGCGCACTTGGCCAATTCCCGATCAAATATCTGGGAATACCTATTTATTATCGACGTCTCACCATTCCGGAGTGGAAGCATGTAGAGGAGCGGCTAGAGAAACGGTTGAGCAGTTGGAAAGGCAAGTTGCTCTCAGTTGGAGGACGACTGGTTTTGATAAACTCTGTCCTCACAAATATGGTTCTCTATATGCTTTCTTTCTTCCAACTCCCAAAAGGGGTCTTGCAAAGATTGGACTATTTTAGGTCTAGATTCTTGTGGCAAGGAGATGGTGAAAAGAAAAAATACCGGCTGACCAAATGGAGCGTGGTTTGTAGGCCCAAAGACCAAGGTGGCCTTGGAATTCATGACCTGCAGGTCAAGAATGAGGCCCTACTTAGTAAATGGTTGTTCAAACTTCTTACTGAGGATGGTGTTTGGCAAACCATGCTGCGCAACAAGTATCTAGGCCAAAAGGCGGTGTCTCGGGCATATTAGAAACCTGGTGACTCACACTTTTGGGCTGGCCTAATGGCGGCAAAGAAACAACTCTTTCGCTTTGGGTCTTTCACGATAAAGGACGGGTCAGAGATTCGTTTCTGGGAAGACATCTGGCTAGGCAATGCCAGTCTCCGAGAACAATATCCAGCCTTGTACAACATTGCTCGCGATAAGAACAATACTATTGCGCAGGTGCTCAGCTCATCCCTGCCGAATATTTCATTCAGGCGGGATTTGGTTGGTGCCCGACTTATGTCATGGCATAATCTCTTATCCCGTCTGGATCTGATTAACCTGACGCAAGGCCGTGATGTGTTTCGCTGGAACCTTACTACATCAGGGTCTTTCACGGTAGACTCTATGTATCGTGCGCTCATGCATTCTGAGGTACCGGAGAGCAATAACAAGAAAATCTGGAAGGCAAAGATTCCACTAAAAGTTAAAATATTCATGTGGTATCTTCGTAGAGGTGTTGTGCTAACCAAAGACAACCTTGCACGACGCAATTGGCCAGGAAGTAACAAGTGTTGTTTTTGTACTCTTGACGAGACAATCAAACACCTCTTTTTTCAATGCAAGTTTGCGCGTTCTACGTGGTCAGTCATCCAAATAGCGTCAAATTTGTATCCACCCACAAGTGTTGCCAATATTTTTGGTCATTGGTTGGATGGTATTTCAAATAGATTCAAAACGCTAATAAGGGTGGGAGCGTATGCCTTACTATGGTCGCTTTGGCTATGTAGAAACGATTTAGTTTTTAATGACAAAATTGCTTCTCCTCTGCAGGTTATTTTCCGTTGTACGCACTCGCTTCGTATGTGGTCTATGCTACAACGTGCGGAGTACCAACCGCTATTCAAGGCGGTGTGTACGTGATTGGAGCAGGTGGCTATGGAGGTTTTTACCCAACATGGGTGGCAGCATAATCTCCGGATCGGTCCACCAACCGTTTCGACATAGGCATAGTGTCGGTCTATAGGACTCTACTGTTGCCGAATTGTCGGATTTTTTTCTTGTCAGATTTTTTATGTTTGGCTGTGTGCACCCTAGTTATGCAGAGGCCGGGTGGTACTCTAAGTGCTTTGTATCACTTGATGCTACATTTTGAGATAATAAAAACACGCTTTATCGAAAAAAATGTGTCTGCCTTCCATAAAAGTTGTCCGTGAAGGCCGAATCACATGTTCAGCAACCGAATTTAGCCTAATAGTCGCAACCTTGGTGAATATTTTAAAACTAATATTAAGGAGGCAAATAGGTCGATCTGCTTCATGCAATATCCTCTTACGTGACAGGAAAGCCTTTCTAGCTGCAGCCTCGGTCACGGGAAACCACGACCACCTATGGGACCAAAGGTCCCTTGCTGATTCGGCGGGGGAAGAGCAGAGGAGCGTGGAGCAACACAGAAGAGATCGCACGGGCAGTTTTACTCAGGTTCGGGCCGCCGTGAGGCATAAAACCCCACTCCTGCTTTGGTGGATTGATGGTGGAAAAATGGTGGTGAGCGCAACACACTTGCCTGGCAGGGTGCCTTGGGGCGAAATGGCTAGGGGATGGGCGAGCTAATCAAGTGTCCAATGCTTTTTATGGTTGCCTTGGGCTTCCTTTTATAGATAAAGGGGTCACTATAGTGGAAAATCAGTCATTATGCACTGATTAGATAGCAAACAGTGCTATCATACCTAACTCTGTAGGCTGACAGAGCACATTAAATGCACCGCTCAATGTCACATCGTAGCTTGCCCGACAGGCCCTGCCAGGTTGTTTTGCCAACTTCGTGCCTGCTTGACATGTCGTAGGACGGGTGTCGCTTGGAGGCATTTTCTGTAGAAGGTGGCTGCCATGTGGTGAATAACATCCACTTAGTCACCTTGGAGCTTGACACCGCACTGATTGACAACTTGGGTCGTGGTGAGGTGGCGCGGTGGAGTGGTTCTGCCTTCGCAAGTCATGGCAGGCCTGCCGGGACGACCAAAGGCTTGCTTTCGGCGGAAACCCCGTCCTTTGCCAGGCTCGCCTGCCCGGCAAGGGAGGCTTTTCTCTTAGTAATATCTTGCTTCGCTCGCTAGTCTTGGTCTTCTTGATCTGCTTGTTGGTCCTTCGAAGAGCTGACTCCTTGTGCTCCAATCAGAGTATCTGACCTTGGTGTTGTAGTCTTGTTCTCGTGCCTGTGCACAGTCTGGGTAACAGACCCAGGGTTTGTTGCAATGACAGAGGCCCCCGAGCCTGTCCCGAACGCGCTGCCGGGCGTTGTCGGGGTATGCCCTAATAAGTGCACAGACAGGGGCGTGGAAGTGGCTGGCCCCTTGAGATCTTCTTTGCTTCTTCATTAATCTTGAGTCCGGGCCAGTTTCTGGTTTCCCTGCGCGTCATGTGCAATGTTATGGGAAAAACGCTGATCGTGGCCCGTGGATCGCCCATGCCCCACGATCACGGGGCGGAAACTGCCAACCCACTTTCTTCTTGCTTTATGCACATCCGCCACGTGTACTCCATGCATTGGATAGGGTAGGCGGTGGATGCAGAGAGCGCAGGGACGGGCGCCATGGTAGAAAACCAGGCGACGTTGGTTGGAGTAGAGGGTCGGCCCTGATTCACCAAGCAGGTGAAGGCGCAGGGAGGCCTTATTGGGGGAGCAGGGCGGCTGCTCCCTGAGTGAGAGGCCAGCCCCCTACCCTGTCCCTCTATAAAAGGGGGCAGGAGCGGTGCGTTTTGTTCACACACACTTCCTCCTTCCCCTTCTTCAAAATTCCTTTGCCCGCCATGGAGAGGGGTCGAGGACGTGATTGTACTCTTGTGGCGGCAACGAGAGCTTCTGCTCGACAGCGCATCCCTCCTCTGGATCACGCGATGGTGGAGTCTGCCGTGAGAGGAGCAGGGAGGGGGCGAGGTCGTGGTCGTTGTGGTGCCTGAGGAGGAGGGGGCGGGGAGGTGCTCCGGATGTGCCTCCGTCGGACGCTCCTCTCTTACTGGAGGGCCATGTTGGGGCCCAACCTCGGGAGTTCTTCATCAGGCTGTAAAAGCCTCTGCGCGGTCGCCTCCGTCTTCTTACTCCATTTGCGAGGGAGATGGAGCTCGAGCAGCCACGAGCGTTGAGGTTGCACATGAGGGGCTGCGGGAATGGCAACTTCCGGGTAGACATAGATTTCCCCGCCCCTCACATGATGTACTTTCACCGAGGCTGGAAAACCTTTGCTCGCGCTCATAGCTTGTCGGTAGGACACGTCCTCCATTTTAAGTTAATGGAGGACGATTTCCTATCCATCAATGTTTTTGGGAGCTCGGGTGTTCGCTTAGGGTGCCGCGCGGAGAGCTCGACTGACGACGAAAGCACCTCCTCGATCGATAGCGACGAGGAGGACAGTGACGGCGATGACGACGGCACGGACCCGGAGAGCGACGACTCCGACTCCGACTGACCGCGGGATGCACCATCTTCATCAGGCGGCGGCAGCACCATCTGCATCTACATCTCCTCTTCGGCAAGGTGATTTGCTGGGGAGTTGGGAGTAGAGGTGGAGATGGTGCCTCCGGCTCCTCCAGCAGCCTTCCAGCTGGACCCCGGCAGGCTTCCTCTTGGGCTGCTGCTCCGTTAGCCTTGTCGCGCCCTGCTGGCCCTGGTGGTGGTGGTTGATGGGTTGCCTCTGCCATGCTCTCCGTCGACACCTTCGCCGGTCCCCTCCCGCCCCTGCCGGGCTACCTCTCCTGGAGCCCGACAGGGTCAGGCTGGCTTCTGCTCAGGCACTCCCTTTGCCCTCTTCGCCTTCGACTGCTGTGCCTAGAAAGAGAGGGACAAGAAAGGGCATTACGGGGACTTATCATGCTGAATGCCTTGTAAAATGAGAGAAGGTTGCCTTCTGTCAAATTCGTAGAAGTTCAGGTACAGAATGTGGCTATACCCGGGCGAACAAAAAATTTGACAATTTAAGTTGAAATAATTCAAAATTCTGAAACTTTGTGTTATCAAACATGATCAAATGTTTAGGTTCCTGCAGTGCTTTAGGGAGATATATAAGCTATGCTTGGGATGAAACAACACGGAGCTGTCCAAATATTGCCCGGCCCGGCCTTCACCGAATTCTTTTGCTCTCCATGGTTCACCGCAAGCAGGTGTTTTGCAGCTTGGTGTGCTTTCGCCCGAGTATTAACCATCCTGGTCGTTTTTGTGCTGTGTTCAGAACACATATACATCGATGGTGATTTCAGAGCAGTTTAATAGGAGAAGCCACACCAACCAATACAAACAGAACTAGTAGCCCAAGATGAGGAGCTAGCTTCATATTGCTACATTTTATTTTGACAGTGGCGGCGCCTGAAGTTTTTGTGAAGTGTTGGACCGACAACTATCCTTGCTTCTCCACAGCTTTGCACTATCCTAAAATTGTGTGCAATCTGCTGCACAGCAAGCATACATTTTTGAAGGGGTGCTCTGCTCCCTGTAAGTTTTTCATCAGTTCTATATGACGATTGTTTTTTTTTTTGAAAAGGGGCGCTTTGTTAATACTTAAAAGATTTAAGCATTACACCCGGTCTCTGCATAATTAAAATGCACACAACTAAATAAGGTCCTCTCACACATAATGAAAAATAAAAAGAAGAAATACAAAGAAATATGTAGAGTCCGTATAACGTCTAAAGTGGAAGGGGACATCCTAAGATCATGCTGTAACCCATGTTGGGTAAAAGCAGTGGCGGAGCTACATTTGAAAACCTGGACGGGCCAAACTGAAGGGAACTCTAACTATTTTACTCTAATGGGCCATTTTGCTCACATATCCTACTGACTTTCCACTGAGTTGGGTGGGCCATAGCATAGTTTTGATTGGCCGTAGCTCTGCTAGTGGGTAAAAGTATCCCTCGTTGTAGCCTTCAATCGTGTACACACCTCCGTTAACAGGTCTCGATTCTTCACGCGTTATAGAGAGGACTATAGACGAAGAGTCCCGATGCATCTGTAGATAACCTGCCACAAAGAAGTACTTTATCGTTAAAAACATTATCATTTCTATATAGCCAAAGCGACCAAAATGGCAAGCGCTTCCACACCGAGAAGAGTTCCAAACCTGTGACCAATCCCATATAACCAGTTGCCAAATACATTAGCAACACTACAAGAAGGATACAAGCCAGAAGCTATTTGGATGACTGACCATATAGAATGAGCCAATTTGCATTAGAAAAATACAAATGTTTTATTGTCTCATTCTGGTGACGAAAGACACATTGTATACTTCCATGCCAATTCCTCTTAATAAGGTTATCTTTAGTAAGAATGACTCCGTGACGAAGATACCATGCAAATATTTTATTTTTAAGAGGTATCTTCATCTTCCAGATCTTCTTATTATTATCAACTGGTAGATCAAACTCGATTGACACTCTATGCATAGACTCCACTGAGAGTTGTCGATTCCCATGGACATTCCATCGGAATACATCAGACCCATGTAATAATTACACCGTGGACAACCGCTAGAGTAGGATGTTCCATGATTGTAGTCTGGGTCCAATTCAATCTTTTTTGAACGTCACATTTGGCGGAAATGATTCCATTACCGTGGCGATAGCATCACCCTTGTGGCGCACAATGTTGTATAGAGCCGGATATTGTTCCTGGAGTGTGGTATTTTCTAGCCACTTGTCCTCCTAGAATCTAATTTCCAAGCCGTCCTTAATTGAGAAGAATCCATAGCGGAAGAAATATTTTTTTGTAGCCATTAGACCCGCCCAAAAGTGGGAATCCCCAAGCTTCTAGTATATTTGGGATCCCGCCTTGGAACCCACCTATTTCCTCCTTAGTGGGGTTTGCCATAACCATCTTGCATCAGTAATTTGAACAACCATTTACCAAGGAGGGCCCTACTCTTAACCTCAAGGTCATGAATGCCCAACCTGCCTTAGTCTTTGGGACGGCAGACCACACTCCATTTAGTCAGTCGATATTTCTTTCTCTCGCTATCTCCATGCCAAAAGAATCTTGATCGGAAGTAATCCAATCTATGCAAAACTCCTTTCGGCAACTGGAAGAAGGAAATAATATATAATACCATATTACTTAGTATTGAATTTATGAGGACCAATCATCCGCAAGAGACAATTGTTACCTTTTCAACTACTAAGTCTTTTTTGCAGTCTCTCCTCGACGTGTTTCCATTCAACATTTGTGAGTCTCCGATAATGTATCGATATCCCCAAATATGTGAACGGAAACTGGCCCAACTTGCATCTGAATAGTTTAGCGTATAGGTGGGCCTCGTCTTGAGCCTCGTCAAAGCAAAAACAATTCACTTTTATGAAAATTGATCTTTAGACCCGAGAGTTGCTCGAATATTGATAAAATCAGTTTCGGATTTCTCGCTTTCTCGAGGTCATGATCCATGAAGAGAATTGTATCATCGGCATATTGAAGTATAGAGAGACCACCATCAACTAGAGGATTTATTACCCCATCAATTTGGCTATCAACCTTGGCACACTCAATCATGACCGCTAGCATATCTGCCACTATATTGAATAGCATGGGCGATGATGAGTCACCTTGTCGCAATCCCTTCTTCGTTTGAAATAGTGTCTAAAGTCATCATTGACCTTAATGGAACACTACCACCAGAAGCGAAGTTATGGATCATAGCACGCTCTCTCCAGAAAATCCTTTCATTCCAAGAGTCCATCGAAGAAAGGGCCACCTGACTTTGATATAAACTTTTTCAAAGTCTATTTTGAATACCATAGGTCGCTAAACAAAAGTAGGAGATTAGATTTGATGACGATTTATATATACCCAAGCCTCTATTCCAGGCAAGGTTTTTGCCCCAACATTCATCCACTTGGATGAAAGTGACCCATGGTGAATTTTGGGCTTGGCACATGGTATTATTTTGGTAAATGTTTGTGTACAAACGCTTTGTGGATTCGGTGTTTAGTTTCAAAATTTTTGAACTTGTGTGTTGAATTATTGGGTGCGGTTGGGTGCGGTTAGCGATTTTGCCGCTCTATGGTGAAAAACGGTACCGCTTCCATCACCTGATCTAGAGGGTTCTTGCGTTTTTTGATCAGTGCCGCTTTCATGTTTTGATCTAGAGTCTGCTTTTTGTTTCTGGTTTGCGCCGCTGTAGTCGTTTGATCTCGAAACCTCGCCACATACCACCATCGCTTACGTCCTGGGGGTTATAAATAGATCGTCCTTCTTCTCATATCATTGTGCTAGGTTTTCTTTGGGTTAGCATTTACTGTTTCTATGGTATATCCTTCTTCCTGTCGTAATGGACCGCGACGTCCTGCTCGGCCTCCTCCGTCGCGGGGAGCTCTGGTTGGACGGTGTGGTGGTTCGGGTTGTCTTGCTGCGTCGGTCGTTGTCTCGGCTCGGCCCGTATGTATGGAGCATGCTTCGTCCTCTGATGATCGGCCGTTGCCGCCACCGCGCCCTGGCTGTCGGCAACTCGTTGCTGCTGCTCCGGGCCTCCTAATCTCCCTTGACCTTCTTTGCGGTGCTGGCGGGCCTGGTGAGGATCAGCCACAGCTTTGGCTCCGACATCGCCCTGAGTCCGTCCAACCGGCCGTCCGTGGCTGACGGTGACTACATCGAAGATGTTGTCGATTGGCTACGGGCTGCGCGGAAACTAGGTGTCTCGGCAGCCGGCGCTTGTGTATCCCCTTGGCGGGGCCATGGTCTCCGCTCGAACGTAGTAGGACGCCCTATTCGGGGAGCATAGATCCTGCGGCAACAACCTCTACGACAACGACGACAGCATCACCACCGCCGGATAATGATCACTTGCCAGTGCGAGTGGTGTGACAGTGGCGAGGGCGGATGCTCCTGGTGCAGCAGATAGCAGGTTGCTCTGTGGCACCGTCAAGGAGTTAGGTTGCACCGTCGGGGCGGAGGGGAGGCGGTGCAACAGACAGTAGGATGGTCTCGAAGGCGGCCACACTGTGCAGGAGCGACTGGAGCCAGAGTGGTCCGTTGTTAGCCAGGATCGGCTGTTGCTGATGATGTTGCGAGCGTGTGGATGAGTACGTGGATCTCAACGTGAAACGTCCATCAGCAAGGCACGGCCTGGCGTTGCGCACTGCACTGCTATGTGATGCTGTTGAACATGAAGTGCACTCAAACCGCGATGCATGCCATCCGCGTGGTATCCCCTTGCATGGTCCGACGAGGTTTCACGTATGTCCAGGTTCGTGTGATCATCTTTCTTTCTCTCTCTCTCTCTCATATTTTTTGTGCAGCTCAAGCGAGGGAGATTTGCAAGTGGTCAAAATTCTGGTGCTATCATTGGTATGTAATAAGACAAGGTTTCTCCTGATCCTCTTTCTTCTTGATAATCCATACAGGGATTGCTTCTGTCGATTATTTTGAAGCCTTTTCTTGTAGACTAAAGGTTCAGAGATGGCCACTAACTGATTGGTGTTATTTAGCTTCAGGTTCATTTTTGTGCTCTTAAAGTATAGTATCCCTTCCATCATTGTTGCAAACATTTATTATCTGTCCTTGGTGCAGGAATTTGCAACCGTTAAACCCACGGTGGTTCCGGTGTGGGATATATTCTTCATGGTCCCGTGTCATTTGCTGCATCTGCTGTTAATTTGATGATATGGTTTTTGGGATGACCATGATTTACTTCCTTCTAATATTTGTTCTATGCAAGCATCAAGACTAAATAATATGGGTTACCCCCTTATCATATTTGTTGTATGTAGGCATCAATACTAGAGATATGGTTTTAACCCCTTCTCATATTTATTTTTTTGAACGATCGCTTCTCATATTTATTGTATGGATGCATCAAGCTATGATGAATTTGGATGACATACTATTAACTTACATAATAAGACCCTTACGGGGTGAAAAGCCGGAAGCAATTGCAAGGCATTAACAATCTGTTTTTCTTACTGAAGCTGAACAACTGCCCCATATACAAGCTCTATCATGTTAACTACTGATGTGAACTTCCTCAGCTATCATTCCATTACGAACACAAAACCAATGGGCTGTCAAACAAGGATGCCTTGAATTACCAAGGAATCAGAAATTTATCATGCAATATCAATATGTATTCTCTTTATGTACAATTAATGTACTGACTTTTTTCATTCAATAAAAATTTTCTTTATGAAAGATTGTAGCATTTGTACCAATATAATTTTTTTACATACACCATAATATAAAATTTGAAGTGAACACGTAAAAAGTGAATAAAACAATTAAATAATTGGTATGTGAAGTTTAATATTATTGTACATAGAATTTCTCACATAAAGTATCGAATAGGCGCGGCGTGCCACCGCACGGGCATGAAAATTCAACATGGCTCACTAGCAAGTAAGTACCCAACAGAATGAATTTGCAAGACAAACAATGATCTTGGCGATAATATGCAATGATTTCTCCGACGTGGCACTTCTTCGCATGTACCCCAACGTCCTCAGAGAGATGATCCCATCATTACATACAAAGGAGCTAAGACACCCGTTGGACAGGTAGAGGAATTTGCAAAAGCTCTTGACTACTTCATTACAAACTATCTTACAGGGAGCTACACTAGGATGATTTAACTCAATTAGGCCATCCGCAATCATTTACTTTTCATGCAGTTGCATCATTGTATATGGTATGTTCCGTAGAACGGTCTCTATAATGTGCCAATAAGTAGACCTTATTAGTAGCGTGTACACTTTCGTTCATCAGTATTTATCATACATGGCTGCAATAAATGTAATCATTTTCCATCTTTTAGAACTCTTTCTGGGTTTTAGTTATGCGATTCTGTCATTAAAAATATAACAATGGCCTTTATGATCCGTATAAGTATAATGCATCACCAGGTGCAGCGTGCCGCCGCGCAGGCTATGCTAGTATACGGTATCTTGTAGAGGCAGCACATATGGGACGAAATCACTATTCTGACCCTTTGAACGAACTTTGTCACAAAATAAACTCGATGTCAAAGTATTTCACGATCTGGCTCTTTTAGCAACGCCACAGCCCGCGGCGTTTCTGTCCAATATAGAAACGCCGAGGTAGCTAGCGTGTCTTACCAAAGAAAAAACGCCGAGGTAGCTAGCGTTGCGAATCAGGTAAGAAACGACGAAGGCGCTGGCGTTGCAGCCCATCATGGAAACGCCAACGACCATGACGTTGCTGCCCTCTTTAGTCGTAATTAATTAGCCTTATTAATTAGGTTGTTCATCCAGGTTCCACATGCACATGAAAAAGGGCAGCAACGCCATGGTTCTTTGGCGTTTCTATGATGGTCAGAAACGCCAGCGCCTTCGGCGTTTCTTACCTGATCCGCAACGCTAGCTATCTCGGCGTTTCTTTTTTGATCAGAAACGCTAGCTACCTCGGCGTTTTTATATTGGACAGAAATGCCACGGGCTGTGGCGTTGCTAAAAGAGTCAGATCGTGAAATACTTTGACGTCGAGTTCATTTTGTGACAAAGTTCGTTTAAAGGGTTAGAATAGTGATTTCGTCCGCGCATATGCACCGATGAAACAGTGCAAACGGATGAATGACGCAAACCTATGATGCACAGTCCAAGCATCGTGTGATGGTGACCTGGCGTACAACCGACGTCTGCTATTATGCTACTCTCAGCTCGTGGCTCATTTCTTCATAATAGAAATAATGAGTATGGACTGTTTGCAAATTATCTGAGCTTGGTTGAACAGTACAATAAAAAAACTCAAAAGAAAACCTGAATTCTTTTTGCAACAAACATTACGATTTTTTTTACATGCATGCAAAAATTTGTGATGAAATCACATTCCTGGAAGTGTGGACGAAATAAATAAAATTGACGCTAACAAAATGTTTTTTGGAACATCTTTTTGGTTTTTTTCCATACCTCCACGAATGTGATTCCATCACGGAAATTTACACGCACGTTAAACTTTTTTCAATGTTTGTTGCAATAAGAAGATGTTTTTTTTCAAAAATTTCCGATTTTAATGCTCACTCGAGCTCATTCGAGCGAGGCGAGAAGGGCACTTTGGGTCTTCGCTTTCATCCGTAGTACCTACCCGCTGCCGCTGTACCGCACACCTTGGAGTCATCCACCGGAATTTCAACGGACGGTCTGGCCGTCCAGGCGGTGTGGCGTTACGTGACGTTCGTCGGGTTTCTCTGAAGCCGCCCGCGTGTCGCCGAACGTTACACCGCGACAAGTAGTACACGCCACAGAAAAGGCAACAGCAAGCACGCGTCCCTGCGGGCTCTGTCTTTCCTTTTTTTTTTCCTTTTGGATTTTGGATGGACAAACCTACGGTCTCTGTTGAGCAGAGCAGCCACATGCGCACGGCAGTCCACACCGCACCGCACCGACAGAGACGGGAGGTCCGAGGGTAGTTGGGTTGGGTACCCGTCAATTCTCGCGCCCGGGAAGGGGGTTTAAGCTGGCAGTGCCGAACTTGGCCAAACAAAACGAGACACAGCACGCAGCAGCAGCAACCAGCAAGTCACACAGCAGAGAGTCGATAGGAGAGATGCTACCAGCACCAGCCAGCCAGGCGCTTCTGGAAGGAAGGAAGGAGCACCGGCAAGGGCTTCTCTGTCGAACCACCGAACCGAATCGCCCAACAAACCGGCTACTCATCGTCAAGCTCAAGTGTTCAACCACCCCACAAGCAAAGCAAAGCACAACTTTTAACCTCACGCACGACGCACGCCATCGCTACCGGGGCTTAACGAACCGAGATTGCGATGCCTGACCGGCACGCAACGCATCGTACTGCACGACATGGATGAAGATGAAGCCGGTGCCGAGTGACAAACGACTTGCTTTACGCCTGCTTTGCTTTGGCGGGAGGAGACAGCGGCTCCCCGCCAACCCGACGTCCCGATCACCACAGCTCCTCTTTCACACTCATTCACAACCTCGCAAAGCGAATTCAATCGAATCCCGGCAAAAAAACAAAGAATTTAATCGAATCGAATAAATCAAACATTACAACACGTATTTTATGTATGTATCGTGGTGTTGCGGTGGAATATTCTCCTCTGCCCTCCGGCAAACGACTACTGGCCGTTGGCGACGGCGCCAACCGGTCAGTCGAGGCGCATCATGTCGCGGTGGAAGGCGTCGACGCCGTCGGCGGCGACGCACTGGGTGATGAGGCGCGCGCCGGGCTTGTGCGCGGAGGGGCGCACCAGGATGCACGTCGCGATGTAGTCCAGGTTGGTGAGCGGCACCACGTGCACGGGGGCGCCCCACCCGTAGTCCACCTCCGCGAACCCCAGCCGCGACCAGTCCGACACCAGCAGCGTCCGGTAGTCCGACGTGATGCGGTACGGGTCGCCGTCGCCGCCCGCCTCGCCGCGGCTCCACCGCGCGAACTCGGACGGGAGCCGCTTCTTGCCCTCGCGGATCAGCCGGACCACCTCGTTCAGCGGCGCCTCCGACACGGCCTCCGCCGCCGCCGACACGCGCATGATGTAGTAGCAGTTGCCGTAGAACCCGTCCGGCAGCGCGCGGGGCCGGAGCGCCGGGCGCGCGTTCATGGCGAAGCAGACGTGCACCGGGGAGCCCCTCGCGAAGCCGGCGGCGCGGGTGCGGGCCTGCCACGCCTTGGCGATCAGCACCTCGAACGCGCTGCACCGGTGCCCCGTCTCCTCCAGGAACCGGGCCTTGAAGTGGTCGATGTAGTCCGTCGAGATGTCCATGGCCAGGTACTGCAGCCGGAGCTCCGTCGGCACCGGGAGCGGGCCCACGGGCGCGGCCGGCGGGCTCGGGATCGCCTCGCGGCCCCACGCCGGCGCCAGCGACGGCGCGGCCCGCCCGCGCGCGATCTCGCCCATCGCCGACATGAACTGCGCCGCGCCGGGGCCGTCCGCCACGGCGTGGCTGAACCGGAACCCGACCACGAAGCCGCCGCACGCGAACTGCGTGACCTGCATTGCGGAATGGGCCGAGCGATTACTAAGCGCCATTGCTACCCATGCCGTTGACTTGGTGGAAGAACCAAAGGTTCCAGAACGCACGCACGCCGGACGGACCCAAAAATGGGGATTTTTTCTGCAATCTTGCTGCTAAATTGTTACCTGGACTAGAAGGATTACGGAGTCCTCGGCGAGGGGGGCGGAGGCGGGGTAGGTGGGGTGCGGCAGCAGCTCGTCCTTGGGCACCATGAGCGGGTACTCGAGGTAGTCCACCTCCTCGAGGGTGCAGCTCGCGGTGGCCTCCACGAACCACACGCCCTCGCCGGTACAGTCCACGACCAGCTCGCCGCCGTCGGACAGCGCGAGCCGGCCGGCGATGGGGTAGTAGCTCACGAGCGCGGCGGCCAGGGCGCGCTCGATGGCCCTGACCGGGGACTCGGCGGCATCGTCGCCGGCGCGGCCCTTGAAGACGTGGAGGGACTCGATGAGCGCGCGCTGCGTGGGGTAGCGGTCGAGCCAGGAGAGCGGGAGCTCGCCGCCGGGCGTGGGCGCCGACGGGGCCACCACCCTCTGCGCCACCCGCGTCACCGTCGCGGTAGCGGCCGGGCCGGTGGTCCGCATGGTGGCTGTGGGGGTGGGGGTGGCCAGCCGGCGAGGCGGAGATCTGGGTTGTGGTGGTGGCGCACTCGCTGGCTGGCTCACCTGGGAAAGAGAGCTGCCACCGCTGTTGGTTTTTTATACAAGGAGTTATTGTATGTGTGTGCGCGCTACGACTAGTCGTTGTGCGTTGTTGGTGACTGGACATGATAAGGATCGCCTACCGCACGATCGGAGAGATGGAGGAATCAGATTTAGCCAATTTTCTGTCAGACAAATGATTTCATTGTAGAACTACGAATTGACATGAGAATATTGATTATATTAGGGCATGTACAATAGTGGCATATGGATACATATACCTCATGATAAAAAATAATTTGAAGCATGTGTATTGATTTCTCCTCAATCTATATGAGTACGGACGGATATTTTTTATAACATTATGTTTCGGTGAGCCTTTTGACAGTGTGATTTTGTGTTATCTATTAATTACTCTTTCTTTAAACAAATATAAGAGCATTTAGATCAATAAAACAGTGATCTATATGCTTTTATATTTCTTACCGTGGGAGTAACTCATTTATGTGGGTATTTTGTTGCGATGGTGGCGCACGTAGTATAGTACTCATTCATTTTGCTTTATATGTACTTCCTTCGTCTCATAATAGAAGAGTGTTTTTGACACTAATGTAATGTCAAAAATGCTCTTATATTATGAGACGGCGGAAATAGTTCATATTGGAATTTCTAAAAAGACTTGTATATAAAAACAAAAGGAGTATAATTGATAGAGTGTCAGGGCATTTCTAACATATCCCCATTCAGAGGAGTAAAAAACCGGTTTTACTCCTCTAACCGACACCTAGCTGATCCCCTAAAACAGTTAGTGGAGGAAAATTTATCCTCCACCGCCTATTCCGTCCCTAAATTTACTCAGCCGCTATTGCTCAGAGTAAAAGTGGAGCCTCTCTCTCGCCTCACCACCCGCCACTATCTCTTCGTCGGCACACCTCCAGGCGACCGCCCTTCGGCCTCGTCTCTACCTCTTGCCTACCTTGGCCCCCGATGCCAAGCCCGTTTGGCCCCCATTGCCGTCGGCGGAATCAAGGTGAAACTTCGTCGCCAGAGCCAATTCGCCGGATTGCTTCATATCTTCTTCGTTTTTCGTTGGCCGCCGCATATGACCTTGCTTTTGCACCACTGCAGGTCATTCCCACGTGTCGCCGCTTTGGTCTAAACAACGTTGGCCGGCCGGTGCACCACATCGCGCCGCAAGTATTCGACGGTTTGTCTAGTTGAGTTTTTTCGTACGTTTCTTTTTTAACCGAGGTGTTTGGATTGAACCGAGTCATTCGAATTGTAGATGAAGAGGTTGAGGGAGATAGTCTTTGAGGATTCGTCGTCATCCGAAGAGGAAGAAGAAGACGAAGACTTTGAAACCGTTTAGGCATGATTTTCAATGATGATGTTCGACGAATGGCATCAATCCACCATGGGCCACATTACTCAAAACAATTCCGCATCCATAAAGTAACAAAAATATTCATTTTGCCCAATGTCAAGAAGCTGCTAGGAAAGATGTGAAGAGAGCCTTCGGTGTGCGTTAGAAGTGCATTGCAATCGTTCGTGGCCCTACCGAGTATTGGAGCTCCAAGGTTCTATGACAGATGACTTGTTGCATCATATTGCATAGCATGATCATTGAAGACGAGAGAGATATGCCTGGGAACTTTCGGTACATCACCAACGGGCTCCGATTGAGCCAGAGTATGATATAAATAGGATCCTGGCATTCCATGAAGAGCATCGCAGGATCGAGAACTGACAAGTTCATGCTCGGCTCCAAGAAGATTTTATTCAGCATCATTGGCAACTTCATAGCGCTTCCTAGTTGTTCTTTCACATGTTATTTGCTACACATGGACCATCAGTGTGTTTAAATTTGAATAATTCGTTTTGTAAACTTTGAATTTGGTTTGTAAACTATATTCATGATTTGCTTGAACATTCATATTTATATTTAGTTTCTATATGTGTCCTAATATGTAGTTGGAATGTATACTGCAATTGCATAACGTTAGAAAAAGTAAAAATTTACTCCGTTATATATAGGGGATCGGCTAGGTCCTTTCAAATCTTAGTGGAGTAAAAATACTTCTTTAAGGGTTTACTCCGTCGGATCCTCCTTTATTTTTCAAGGATCGGTTAGAGTTGTCCTCACATGTTGATATTTATTTTTTCTAAGTGGCGAGAGGGTGCGCCAGATTGATGTGTTTTTACAGATAGATTGTTGCTAATTGACTTGAAAGAACGTTAACCCAGTCAAAATTGTGAAACAAATTCAAAATTGAACATCTCAGTTGAATGAGAGAGCTCCTTAAGAATAGTTGATCCGACCAAAATCATGAACCAATCTCAAAATTGATCACCTAAAACGAATGGGAAAGCTCCAAAATTAAGAGCATAGTAAATTTAAAAAATGAATGAGAGAGCTCATTTAGAAATTGTTGACTCTGTCAAAACCAAGGACCAAATTTAAAAATCTCTAAAATCAGGGAACATTGTGAATTAAAAAAAATTAAAGAATTAAATGAGAGAGCTCCTTGAATATTGAAATCTCAACCGAATAGGAGAGCTCTATAATTAGGGAGCATAGTAGCTTAAGTGGTGCTTGAGCGGACAACACGAACAATACTCAAACATGAGAGAAAATGAAAAACGCCAACCAATCAAACTCCTAAATCGTCCACATATGTCTGAGATGCCCCCAAACCTCAAACTCAACTCATGTGTGGAGAGAAAATGGGGTGTATGAATAGCTCGCCACGTTCAGCTCACTCCGATCACTTTCTCCTTTTCTTTTGCCTCTCTTTACCTTTTCTATTTTGATACCTATCAATCTTATGCATTTTTCTAGAAAATTAGAAAAATGAGGAGTGTTGTTGTATGTGCGGACACTTCACAGGCATGTTCACAGACCTATAATGGATCAAATTAGCCCTGTTCGATTGAAAATGCTCTTACATCCTCGAAATTGTAATAACTTAAAAGTTTAAGAATATATAGCATCTATGTATATTGCAGATCATGCATGCACTATAGTGCGTGATTGCATGGATTTTGAGCCTCCTGTATCTGCTTCCCGGTTGAAGCCTGGCTGGGCTGATACGATGCTTCGGCCATGTTATGCATTGTGTGTGTTAGCCCGTATCGTATCACTGAAGATTATTCTGCCTGTTGTTTCATCACCTACATCAATGGTTTTAGAGCGAGCAGATGGAAAGCACATGAGTTTGATTGTGTCCAAATATTGTTCAGCTTACTCCTTCAAATATGGCGACCTTACCACTCGATAGCACACTAAGAAGCATCACCCCTAAACAACATGATTTAAAGACAAGATAAGAAAAACACATTAATACCAACATGCACACCATTAACATTAGGGGTTGAAACCCCTAATCACGCGATACTAACATTAACATAATGGATGCTATTTTAAGATAGTAGGGGCAGGTGGTGTTCACTGATCAAAATATGAACAGTTTTCGGCAAACATAATACTTAGGCTACTATTGCTTGTTGGGGAACGTAGTAATTTCAACAGATTTGCTACGCACACGCAAGATCATGGTGATGCACAGCAACGAGGGGGAGAGTATGATCTACGTACCCTGGTAGATCGCAACGGAAGCGTTGACACAATATAGAGGAAGTAGTCGTACGTCTTCTTCCCGATCCGACCGATCCAAGCACCGTTACTCCGGCACCTCCGAGTTCTTAGCACACGTACAGCTCGATGACGATCCCCGGACTCCGATCCAGCAAAGTGTCGGGGAAGAGTTTCCTCAGCACGACGGCGTGGTGACGATCTTGATGTTCTACCGACGCAAGGCTTCGCCTAAGCACTGCAACGATATGACCGAGGTGGAATATGGTGGAGGGGGGCACCGCACACGGCTAAGGAACGATCACGAAGATCAACTTGTGTGTCTATGGGGTGCCCCCTGCCTCAGTATATAAAGGATGGAGGAGGAGGAGGCCGGCCAAGGCTATTGGTGCGGCCAGGATGGGAGTCCTACTAGGACTCCAAGTCCTAGTAGGAGTCCATCAAGAGGGGAGGAAGGGAGAAGGAAGTGGGGAAGTAGGAAAGGTGGCCGTCCCCCTTTTCCCTAGTCCAATTCGGACTAGAGGGGAGGGGGGGCGCAGCAGCCTTTTTCCTCTTCCCACTAAAGCCCATCAAGGCCCATTACTTCTCCCGTAACTACCCGGTACTCCGAAAAATACCCGAATCACTCGGAACCTTTCCGATGTCCGAATATAGTCGTCCAATATATCGATCTTTACGTCTCGACCATTTCGAGACTCCTCGTCATGTCCCCGATCTCATCCGGGACTCCTAACTCCTTCGGTACATCAAAACTCATAAACTCATAATATAACTGTCATCGAAACCTTAAGCGTGCGGACCCTACGGTTCGAGAACAATGTAGACATGACCGAGACACGTCTCCGTTCAATAACCAATAGCGGGACCTGGATGCCCATATTGGCTCCTACATATTCTACGAAGATCTTTATCGGTCAGACCGCATAACAACATACGTTGTTCCCTTTGTCATCGGTATGTTACTTGCCCGAGATTCGATCGTCGGTATCCAATACCTAGTTCAATCTCGTTACCGGCAAGTCTCTTTACTCGTTCCGTAATACAACATCCCGCAACTAACTCATTAGTTGCAATGCTTGCAAGGCTTTAAGTGATGTGCATTACCGAGAGGGCCCAGAGATACCTCTCCGACAATCGGAGTGACAAATCCTAATCTCGAAATACGCCAACCCAACATCTACCTTTGAAGACACCTGTAGTACTCTTTTATAATCACCCAGTTACGTTGTGACGTTTGGTAGTACCCAAAGTGTTCCTCCGGTAAACGGGAGCTGCATAATCTCATAGTCATAGGAACATGTATAAGTCATGAAGAAAGCAATAGCAACATACTAAACGATCGGGTGCTAAGCTAATGGAATGGGTCATGTCAATCAGATCATTCATCTAATGATGTGATCCCATTAATCAAATAACAACTCTTTGTCCATGGTTAGGAAACATAACCATCTTTGATTGACGAGCTAGTCAAGTAGAGGCATACTAGTGACACTCCGTTTGTCTATGTATTCACACATGTATTATGTTTCCGGTAAATACAATTCTAGCATGAATAATAAATATTTATCATGATATAAAGAAATAAATAATAACTTTATTATTGCCTCTAGGGCATATTTCCTTCAGTCTCCCACTTGCACTAGAGTCAATAATCTAGATCACATCACCATGTGATTAACATCGATAGTTCACATCATCATGTGATTAACACCCACAGTTCACATCGCCATGTGACCAATACCCAAAGGGTTTACTAGATTCAGTAATCTAGTTCACATCGCTATGTGATTAACACCCAAAGAGTACTAAGGTGTGATCATGTTTTGCTTGTGAGAGAATCTTAGTCAACGGATCTGCCACATTCAGATCCACATGTATTTTGCAAATTTCTATGTCAACAATGCTCTGCATCGAGCTACTCTAGCTAATTGCTCCCACTTTCAGTATGTATCTAGACTGAGACTTAGAGTCATCTAGATTAGTGTCAAAAATTGCATCGGCGTAACCCTTTACGACGAACCTTTTTATCACGTCCATAATCGAGAAACATATCCTTATTTCACTAAGGATAATTCTGACCGTTGTCCAGTGATCTACTCCTAGATCACTATTGTACTCCCTTGCCAAATCAGTGCAGGGTATACAATAGATCTGGTATACAACATGACATACTTTATAGAACCTATGGCCAAGGCATAGGGAATGACTTTCATTCTCTTTCTATCTTCTGCCGTGATCGGGCTTTGAGTCTTACTCAACTTCACACCTTATAATACAGGCAAGAACTCTTTCTTTGACTGCTCCATTTTGAACTACTTCAAAATCTTGTCAAGGTATGTACTCATTGAAAAAACTTATCAAGCGTCTTGATCTATCTCTATAGATCTTGAAGCTCAATATGTAAGCAGCTTCACCGAAGTCTTTCTTTGAAAAACTCCTTTCAAACACTCCTTTATGCTTTACAGAATAATTCTACATTATTTCCGATCAACAATATGTCATTCATATATACTTATCAGAAATGTTGTAGTGCTCCCACTCACTTTCTTGTAAATACAGGCTTCACCGCAAGTCTGTATAAAACTATATGCTTTGATCAACTCATCAAAGCGTATATTCCAACTCCGAGATGCTTGCACCAGTCCACAGATGGATCGCAGGAGCTTGCACATTTTGTTAGCACCTTTCGGATTGACAAAACCTTCTGTTGCATCATATACAACTCTTCTTTAATAAATCCATTAAGGAATGCAGTTTTGTTTATCCATTTGCCAGATTTCATAAAATGCGGCAATTACTAACATGATTCGGACAGACTCAAGCATAGATACGAGTGAGAAGCTCTCATCGTAGTCAACTCCTTGAACTTGTCGAAAACCTTTTGCGACAATTCTAGCTTTGTAGATAGTAACACTACTATCAGCGTCCGTCTTCCTCTTGAAGATCCATTTATTCTCAATTGCTTGCCGATCATCGGGCAAGTCAACCAAAGTCCAAACTTTGTTCTCATACATGGATCATATCTCAGATTTCATGGCCTCAAACCATTTCGCGGAATCTGGGCTCATCATCGCTTCCTCATAGTTCGTAGGTTCGTCATGGTCAAGTAACATGACCTCCAGAACAGGATTACCGTACCACTCTGGTGCGGATCTTACTCTGGTTTACCTACGAGATTCGGTAGTAACTTGATCTGAAGTTACATGATCATCATCATTAGCTTCCTCACTAATTGGTGTAGTAGTCACAAGAACAGATTTTTGTGATGAACTACTTTCCAATAAGGTAGAAGGTACAATTACCTTATCAAGTTTTCTACTTTCCTCCCACTTACTTCTTTCAAGAGAAACTCCTTCTCTAGAAAGGATCCATTATAAGCAACGAATGTCTTGCCTTAGGATCTGTGATAGAAGGTGTGCCCAACAGTCTCCTTTGGGTATCCTATGAAGACATATTTCTCCGATTTGGGTTTGAGCTTATCAGGATGAAAATTTTTCTCATAAGCATCGCAACCCCAAACTTCAAGAAACGACAACTTTGGTTTCTTGCCAAACCATAGTTCATAAGGCGTCGTCTCGACGGATATAGATGGTGCCCCTTTTTTAACGTGAATGCAGCTGTCTCTAATGCATGACCCCAAAAACGATAGTGGTAAATCGGTAAGAAACATCATAGATTGCACTATATCCAATAAAGTACGGTTATGACGTTCGGACACACCATTATGCTGTGGTGTTCCATGTGGCGTGAGTAGTGAAACTATTTCACATTGTTTTAACTGAAGACCAAACTCGTAACTCAAATACTCTTTTCCACGCTCAGATCGTAGAAACTTTATTTTCTTGTTACGATGATTTTCCACTTCACTCTGAAATTATATGAACTTTTCAAATGTATCAGACTTCTATTTAGTTAAGTAGATATACCCATATCTGCTCAAATCATCTGTGAAGGTCAGAAAATAATGATACCCGCTGCAAGCCTTAAATATTCATCGGACCACATACATAAGTATGTATGATTTCCAACAAATCTGTTGCTTGCTCCATTGTTCCGGAGAACGGCGTTTTAGTCGTCTTGCCCAAAAGGCATGGTTCGCAAGCATCAAGTGATTCATAATCAAGTGATTCCGAAAGCCCATCAGCATGGAGTTTCTTCATGCGCTTTATACCAATATGACCTAAACGGCAGTGCCACAAATAAGTTGCACTATCATTATTAACTTTGCATCTTTTGGTTTCAATATTATGTATATGTGTATCACTACGATCGAGATCCAACGAACTTGTTTCATTGGGTGTATGACCATCAAAGGTTTTATTCATGTAAACAGAACAACAATTATTCTCTGACTTTAATGAATAACCGTATTGCAATAAACATGATCAAATCATATTCATGCTCAACGCAAAAACCAAATAACACTTATTTAAGTTCAACACTAATCCCGAAAGTATAGGGGAGTGTGCGATGATGATCATATCAATCTTGGAACTACTTCCAACACACATCGTCACTTCACCCTTAACTAGTCTCTGTTTATTCTGCAACTCTTGTTTCGAGTTACTACTCTTAGCAACTGAACCAATATCAAATACTGAGGGGTTGCTATAAACACTAGTAAAGCACACATCAATAACATGTATATCAAATATACTTTTGTTCACTTTGACATCCTTCTTATCCGCCAAATACTTGGGGCAGTTCCGCTTCCAGTGACCAGTCCCTTTGAAGTAGAAGCACTTAGTCTCAGGCTTAGGACCAGACTTGGGCTTCTTCACTTGAGCAGAAACTTGCTTGCCATTCTTCTTGAAGTTCCCCTTCTTACCTTTTGCCCTTTTCTTCAAACTAGTGGTCTTGTCAACCATCAACACTTGATGTTTTTCTTGATTTCTACCTTCATCAATTTCAGCATCACGAAGAGCTTGGGAATCGTTTCCGTTATCCCTTGCATATCATAGTTCATCACGAAGTTCTACTAACTTGGTGATGGTGACTAGAGAATTCTGTCAATCACTATCTTATCTGGAAGATTAACTCCCACTTGATTCAAGCGATTGTAGTACCCAGACAATCTGAGCACATGCTCACTAGTTGAGCGATTCTCCTCCATCTTTTAGCTATAGAACTTGTTGGAGACTTCATATCTCTCAACTCGGGTATTTGCTTGAAATATTAACTTCAACTCCTGGAACATCTCATATGGTCCATGACGTTCAAAACGTCTTTGAAGTCCCGATTCTAAGCCATTAAGCATGGTGCACTAAACTATCAAGTAGTCATCATATTGAGCTAGCCAAACGTTCATAACGTCTGCATCTGCTCCTGCAATAGGTCTGTCACCTAGCGGTGCATCAAGGACATAATTTTCTGTGCAGTAATGAGGATAAACCTCAGATCACGAATCCAATCCGTATCATTGCTACTAACATCTTTCAACACAATTTTCTCTAGGAACATATCAAAATAAACATATGAAAGCAACAACGCGAGCTATTGATCTACAACATAATTTGCAAAATACTACCAGGACTAAGTTCATGATAAATTTAAGTTCAATTAATCATATTACTTAAGAACTCCCACTTAGATAGACATCCCTCTAATCCTCTAAGTGATCACGTGATCCAAATCAACTAAACCATAACCGATCATCACGTGAGATGGAGTAGTTTTCAATGGTGAACATCGTTATGTTGATCATATCTACTATATGATTCACGCTCAACCTTTCGGTCTCCGTGTTCCGAGGCCATATCTGTATATGCTAGGCTCGTCAAGTTTAACCTGAGTACTCTACGTGTGCAAAACTGGCTTGCACCCGTTGTAGATGGACGTAGAGCTTATCACACCCGATCATCACGTGGTGTCTGGGCACGACGAACTTTGGCAACGGTGCATACTCAGGGAGAACACTTCTTGATAATTTAGTGAGAGATCATCTTATAATGCTACCGTAAATCAAAGCAAGATAAGATGCATAAAAGGATAAACATCACATGCAATCAATATAAGTGATATGATATGGCCATCATCATCTTGTGCTTGTGATCTCCATCTCCGAAGCACCGTCATGATCACCATCGTCACCGGCGCGACACCTTGATCTCCATCGTAGCATCGTTGTCGTCTCGCCAATCTTATGCTTCCACGACTGTCACTACTGCTTAGTAATAAAGTAAAGCATTACATCGCGATTGCATTGCATACAATAAAGCGACAACCATATGAGTCCTGCCAGTTGCCGATAACTTGGTTACAAAACATGATCATCTCATACAATAAAATTTAGCATCATGCCTTGACCATATCACATCACAACATGCCCTGCAAAAACAAGTTAGACGCCCTCTACTTTGTTGTTGCAAGTTTTACGTGGCTGCTACGGGCTTAAGCAAGAACTCATCTCACCTACGCATCAAAACCACAACGATAGTTTGTCAAATAGACTCTGTTTTAACCTTCTCAAGGACCGGGCGTAGCCACACTTGGTTCAACTAAAGTTGGAGAGACAGTCGCCTGCAAGCCATCTATGTGCAAAGCACGTCGAGGGAACCGGTCTCGCGTAAGCGTACGCGTAATGTTGGTCCGGGTCGTCTCGTCCAACAATACCGCCGAACCAAAGTATGACATGCTGGTAGGCAGTATGACTTGTATCGCCCACAACTCACTTGTGTTCTACTCGTGCAAATAACATAAAACCATAAAACCTAGGCTCGGATGCCACTGTTGGGGAACGTAGTAATTTCAACAGATTTCCTATGCACACGCAAGATCATGGTGATGCACAGCAACGAGGGGGAGAGTATGATCTACGTACCCTGGTAGATCGCAACGGAAGCGTTGACACAACGTAGAGGAAGTAGTCGTACGTCTTCTTCCCGATCCGACCGATCCAAGCACCGTTACTCTGGCACCTCCGAGTTCTTAGCACACGTACAGCTCGATGACGATCCCCGAACTCCGATCCAGCAAAGTGTCGGGGAAGAGTTCCCTCAGCACGATGGCGTGGTGACGATCTTGATGTTCTACCGACGCAGGGCTTCGCCTAAGCACTGCAACGATATGACCGAGGTGGAATATGGTGGAGGGGGGCACCGCACACGGCTAAGGAACGATCACGAAGATCAACTTGTGTGTCTATGGGGTGCCCCCTGCCTCAGTATATAAAGGATGGAGGAGGAGGAGGCCGGCCAAGGCTATTGGTGCTGCCAGGATGGGAGTCCTACTAGGACTCCAAGTCCTAGTAGGAGTCCATCAAGAGGGGAGGAAGGGAGAAGGAAGTGGGGAAGTAGGAAAGGTGGCCGGCCCCCTTTTCCCTAGTCCAATTCGGACTAGAGGGGAGGGGGGGGGGCAGCAGCCTTTTTCCTCTTCCCACTAAAGCCCATCAAGGCCCATTACTTCTCCCGTAACTACCCGGTACTCCGAAAAATACCCGAATCACTCGGAACCTTTCCGATGTCCGAATATAGTCGTCTAATATATCGATCTTTACGTCTCGACCATTTCGAGACTCCTCGTCATGTCCCCGATCTCATCCGGGACTCCGAACTCCTTCGGTACATCAAAACTCATAAACTCATAATATAACTGTCATCGAAACCTTAAGCGTGCGGACCCTACGGTTCGAGAACAATGTAGACATGACCGAGACACGTCTCCGGTCAATAACCAATAGCGGGACCTGGATGCCCATATTGGCTCCTACATATTCTACGAAGATCTTTATCGGTCAGACCGCATAACAACATACGTTGTTCCCTTTGTCATCGGTATGTTACTTGCCCGAGATTCGATCGTCGGTATCCAATACCTAGTTCAATCTCATTACCGGCAAGTCTCTTTACTCGTTCCGTAATAGAACATCCCGCAACTAACTCATTAGTTGCAATGCTTGCAAGGCTTTAAGTGATGTGCATTACCAAGAGGGCCCAGAGATACCTCTCCGACAATCGGAGTGACAAATCCTAATCTCGAAATACGCCAACCCAACATCTACCTTTGGAGACACCTGTAGTACTCCTTTATAATCACCCATTTACGTTGTGACGTTTGGTAGTACCCAAAGTGTTCCTCCGGTAAACGGGAGTTGCATAATCTCATAGTCATAGGAACATGTATAAGTCATGAAGAAAGCAATAGCAACATACTAAACGATCGGGTGCTAAGCTAATGGAATGGGTCATGTCAATCAGATCATTCATCTAATGATGTGATCCCATTAATCAAATAACAACTCTTTGTCCATGGTTAGGAAACATAACCATCTTTGATTAACGAGCTAGTCAAGTAGAGGCATACTAGTGACACTCTGTTTGCCTATGTATTCACACATGTATTATGTTTCCGGTTAATACAATTCTAGCATGAATAATAAATATTTATCATGATATAAGGAAATAAATAATAACTTTATTATTGCCTCTAGGGCATATTTCCTTCATTGCTTAGTTGAGAAAGTTCTTGGAAGTATTCCACTTGGTCATGCCTAACACAACGGTACCGTTGACGGCGAAGTTGCCACATATTGAAGCCCAAAGTGTTGAGATTGAAGACGATGATGTCGCCGGCTTCCACCTCACCACATGGTCGCCAAACTCCAACACATGCACCCAAGTCTCACACCAGTGCCAAGCGACCACCATCATGGACCGGGGAAGGGGATGTGGAGCCAGGTCCACAGGGACTTCTGGAAATCCCTTGGGACAACAAGGAAGGCAGTGTCATCGTTGATCTACACATAGAACCGATGTGGCAATGATTATATGTGCTTGTGCCCCAACGTTGGTTAGCGTCCCCACTTGGGAAGAGGTAGCTCCATAGCCTACTTCCTCCCCGACACCCTGGGCTTCAGTGTCCACCGGTTGTGCGGGATGACGTCCTCAACGCCATGTGGTGAATGGCAACCCCTGCCTCCATGACATCCATCTTTTTATCACCTTGTTAGTAAGTAGGTATAGCTAAGCATCATAGTGCAAGCAAAATGGAGCAAATCTATAATTGTACATTGCTATGATGCTACGTTGAAGCGCATGAACAAAGCAACGCACAAGCACAATGAAGCTTACCTAACAATGCACATAAACTAAGCAGTAAATATTGTTTGATTAGTGCACAATCTAGCACTGCACACGTACAGGGAATCATATCTAGCTATGCATGTAAACTAAGCAGTAAATATTGTTTGATTAGTGCACAATCTAGCACTGCACATTGCTATGAATCAATGCACTGTCTAGCAATGCACATCAATTTGATTAGTGCACAATCTGGCAATGCACATTGTTATGATCCTAACGATGAACAATCTAGATATGCACATTGCTATTATCTTAGCAATGCACAATGAGTGCTAAAATCTAATCGAAGCAAATCATCTCATGCTATTATCAGTGCTAAAATACAATCTAATTGGTACACAATCTGCAAAATCGATCTAGTCCTATGACCCTAGCATTGTAATCTAATAAAATATGGGCAACCGAGTAGCAATGTTGAGTTCAATATACTTACATAATTCACCAATGATGGAGCTGTTCTCGACAGAGGTAGAGCAGATAGCACCAGAGCAAACCCCGACAGGAACGTCAAAATCTCCGCCCCTGCTGTGGCGGATGTCCCGGCAACCGCAGCTGATACGTCTCCAACGTATCTATAATTTTTGATTGTTCCATGCAATTATATTATCTGTTTTGGATGTTAATGGACTTCATTTTACAGTTTTATATTATGTTTGGGACTAACCTATTAACCGGAGGCCCAGCCCAAATTGCTGTTTTTTTGCCTATTTCAGTGTTTCGCAGAAAAGGAATATCAAACGGAGTCCAAATGGAATGAAACCTTTGGGAGCATGATTTTTGGAACAAACGTGATCCAGGGGACTTGGAGTGGACATCAAGAAACAATCAAGGAGGCCACGAGGCAGGGGCGCGCCTACCCCCTGGGAGCGCCCTCCCCCCTCGTGGGCCCCTCGTTACTCCACCGACCTACTTCTTCCTCCTATATATATTCATATACCCCGAAAACATCCAGGAGTACCACGAAACCCTATTTCCACCGCCGCAACCTTCTGTACCCAAGAGCCTTTTCCGGAGCTTCGCCGGAGGGGGCATTGATCACGGAGGGCCTCTACATCAACTCCATGGCCCCTCCGATGATGTGTGAGTAGTTTACCTCAGACCTTCGGGTCCATAGCTAGTAGCTAGATGGCTTCTTCTCTCTCTTTGGATCTCAATACAAAGTTCTCCTTGATTCTCTTGGAGATCTATTCGATGTAACTCTTTTTGTGGTGTGTTTGTCGAGATCCGATGAATTGTGGGTTTATGATCAAGATTATCTATGAACAATATTTGAATCTTCTCTGAATTCTTTTATGTATGATTGGTTTATCTTTGCAAGTCTCTTCGAATTATCAGTTTGGTTTGGCCTACTAGATTGATCTTTCTTGCAATGGGAGAAGTGCTTAGCTTTGGGTTCAATCTTGCGGTGCTCGATCCTAGTGACAGAAAGGGAAATGACACGTATTGTATTGTTGCCATCGAGGATAAAAAGATGGGGTTTATATCATATTTCATGAGTTTATCCCTCTACATCATGTCATCTTGCTTAAGGCGTTACTCTATTCTTATGAACTTAATACTCTAGATGCATGCTGGATAGCGGTCGATGTGTGGAGTAATAGTAGTAGATGCAGGCAGGAGTCGGCCTACTTGTCACGGACGTGATGCCTATATACATGATCATACCTAGATATTATCATAATTATTCGCTTTTCTATCAATTGCTCGACAGTAATTTGTTCACCCACCGTAATACTTATGCTATCCCGAGAGAAGCCACTAGTGAAACCTATGGCCCCCGGGTCTATTCTCCATCATACAAGTTTCCAATCTATTTTACTTTGCAATCTTTACTTCCAATCTATCATAAAAATACCAAAAATATTTATCTTATCATTATTATCTCTATCAGATCTCACTCTTGCAAGTGGCCGTGAAGGGATTGACAACCCCTTTATCGCGTTGGTTGCGAGGTTCTTATTTGTTTGTGTAGGTACGAGGTGACTCGCGCGTGGTCTCCTACTGGATTGATACCTTGGTTCTCAAAAACTGAGGGAAATACTTACACTGCTTTGCTGCATCACCCTTTCCTCTTCAAGGGAGAACTAACGCAGTGCTCAAGAGGTAGCAAGAAGGATTTCTGGCGCCGTTGCCGGGGAGATCTACGCCAAGTCAAGACATACCAAGTACCAATCACAACTCTTATCCTTCGCATTACATTATTTACCATTTGCCTCTCGTTTTCCTCTCCCCCACTTCACCCTTGCCGTTTTATTCGCCCTCCTTTCCTTTCGCCCTCTCTTTTCCGTTCGCCTTTTCTTCGCTTGTTTTCTTGTGTGTTGGATTGCTTGCTTATCACGATGGCTCAAGATAGTACTAAATTGTGTGACTTTGCCAATACCAACAATAATGATTTTAATAGCACTCCGATTGCTCCTCTTACCGATGCCGAATCTTGTGAAATTAATACTGCCTTGCTGAATCTTGTCATGAAAGATTTGTTTTCTGGCCTTCCTAGTGAAGATGCCGCTACCCATCTAAACAACTTTGTTTATTTGTGTGATATACAAAAGAAGAAAGATGTGGATAATGACATTGTTAAACTTAAGCTATTTTCGTTTTCTCTTAGGGTGTGTTTGACAACAAAGTATTGCATAAACTGTAGTATTGAATAACTGCAATATTTTTGTCTATAGGTCCTAGAAACCACAGTTTTGACATATCAAAGTATTTTTGTAGTATTGGGAATACTATGACAATGTTTGGCTGGTGCATGTTTAGGACGACGTAAATTAGCTAGCTAGCCATTTCATAGCAGTCGCAAGACATGCACGATCTTAGCTGACCAATGGTTGCAAATTCAATAGCCATGCATAAACAGACCTGACGGCAAGCTATGCATCAGCATCATGGCATGGAAGCGCATGGCGTTGCTCTGGCTACGCCATGGCTTGACCGATAGCTGCTAACGCGGCGCGCTGAGGCATGGGGCGACGTTGGGGAGCATCGCATGGAAAGCATGCAAGGCCAGTGTGGCTATGATCGCTCACAAGGGCCTGCGCAGGCTCAACCAGCAGTGTGTTCGGAGTTAGCGTTGTAGCCATCAGCGTGCACGACCATGGCATGAGAAATCTGGGCATGTGGTGTCCAGGGGGCCGACCTAATGCACATCACATATGAGGAGAAGAGAAGCGCAAGTGGGAGTAGGAAGGACACCATTTTTATTTCCATTGCCTTCTCTTGGCTTGTCCCATGGCCGATGATCTTCAGGCCGGCTGTTACGGCTTGGGAGCGAGGAAGGCGATAACGGACAGTCTTGTTTTCTTTGTGTGCTCTGTTTTAAAAAAAGAGGTCCAGGGTTTTTTTAATGCGAAGAAAATACCACGGTATAAATACTACAATTTTTTATGGTTGCCAAACAGTTCACGGTAAATTAAACCATGGTATTTTGAAAAACTGCATTATTGTCATAATACTTCGAAAAAACTGAGCTATCAAACGGGGCCTTAGAGATCGTGCTAAAGCTTGGTTTTCGTCTTTGCCTAAAAATAGTATTGGTTCATGGAACAAGTGCAAAGATGATTTTATCTCTAAGTATTTTCCTGCCGTTAAGATCATCTCTCTTAGAAATGATATTACGAATTTTAAGCAACTTGATCATGAACATGTTGCACAATCTTGGGAGAGGATGAAATTAATGATACGTAATTGCCCTACACATGGTTTGAATTTATGGATGATTATACAAAAAATTTATGCCGGATTGAATTTTGCTGCTAGAAATCTTTTAGATTCGGCCGTGGGAGGCACTTTTATGGAAATCACTTCAGTAGAAGCTACCAAACTCCTAGATAATATTATGGTTAATTATTATCGATGGCACACGGAAAGATCTACTAGTAAAAAGGTGCATGCAATTGAAGAGATTAATGTTTTGAGTGGAAAGATGGATGAACTTATGAAATTGTTTGCTAATAAGAGTGCCCCTACTGATCCTAATGATATGCCTTTGTCTACTTTGATTGAGAATAATAATGAATCTATGGATGTGAATTTTGTTGGTAGGAACAATTTTGGTAGCAATGCGTATAGAGGTAATTTTAATTCTAGGCCGTTTCCTAGTAATTCCTTTAATAATTATGGTAATTCCTACAACAATTCTTATGGAAATTATAAGAAGACGCCCTCTGATTTTGAATCCAATATTAAATAATTTATTAGTTCGCAAAAGAGTTTCAATGCTTTGATTGAAGAATTTTTTTTTAAGATTGATGAGTTGACTAGGAACGTGGATAGAATTTCTCTTGATGTTGACTCTTTGAAACTTAGATCTATTCCACCTAAGCATGATATCAATGAGTCTCTCAAAGCCATGAGAATTTCCATTGATGAGTGCAAAGAAAGAACCGCTAGGATGCGTGCTAAAAAAGATTGCTTTGTGGAAGCGTGTTCTTCTAGTTTTCATGATAATAAAGATGAAGATCTAAAAGTTATTGATGTGTCCCCTATTAAATCCCTGTTTTGCAATATGAATCTTGATAATGATGGGACTGAAGATGAGTCAACTTTAGTTAGAAGGCGTCCCAATGATTTGGAGTTTTTAGATCTTGATGCAAAAATTGATAAAAGTGGGATTGGAGAGGTCAAAACTTTAAATAGCAATGAACCCACTATCTTGGATTTCAAGGAATTTAATTATGATAATTGCTCTTTGATAGATTGTATTTCCTTGTTGCAATCCGTGCTAAATTATCCTCATGCTTATAGTCAAAATAAAGCTTTTACTAGACATATCGTTGATGCTTTGATGCAATCTTATGAAGAAAAACTTGAGTTGGAAGTTTTTACCCCTAGAAAACTTTATGATGAGTGGGAACCTACAATTAAAATAAAAATTAAAGATTATGAATGCTATGCTTTGTGTGATTTGGGTGCTAGTGTTTCCACGATCCCAAAAACTTTGTGTGATTTGCTAGGTTTCCGTGAATTTGATGATTGTTCTTTAAACTTGGACCTTGCGGATTCCACTATTAAGAAACCTATGGGAAAAATTAATGATGTTCTTATTGTTGCAACTAGGAATTATGTGCCCATAGATTTCATTGTTCTTGATATAGATTGCCATCCTTCATGTCCTATTATTCTTGGTAGACCTTTCCTTAGAACGATTGATGCAATTATTGATATGAAGGAAGGGAATGTTAGATTCTAATTTCCGTTAAGGAAAGGCATGGAACACTTCCCTGGAAAGAAAATTAAATTACCATATGAATCTATTATGAGAGCCACTTATGGATTGCCTATCAAGGATGGCAATACCTAGATCTATCCTTACTTTTATGCCTAGCTAGGGGCGTTAAACGATAGCGCTTGTTGGGAGGCAACCCTATTTTTTTTATTCCTTGATTTTAGTTCATGTTTAGTAATAAATAATTTATCTAGCCTCTGTTTTGGTTGTGTTTTTTGTGTTTAATTCGTGTTTGTGCCAAGTAGAACCGTTGGGAAGACTTGGGGAAAGTCTTTTTGATCTTGCTGTAAAAAACAGAAACTTTATCGCTCACGAGAATTGCTTCCATTTTTTATTGGAGAGTGCTATTTAGTTAATTCTTTTGCAGATGATTAATAGATAAATTACCATTTATTTTAGAATTTTTGGGGTTCGAGAAGTATTCGAAACCTACGGATTACTACAGTCTGTTCTGTTTTTGACAGATTCTGTTTTTCGTGTGTTGTTTGCTTATTTTGATGAATCTATGGCTAGTAATAGAGTTTATGAACCATAGAAAGGTTGGAATACAGTAGGTTTAACACCAATATAAATAAAGAATGAGTTCATTACAGTACCTCGAAGTGGTGTTTTGTTTTCTTTTACTAACGGAGCTCACGAAGATTTTCTTTTAAGTTTTGTGTTGTGAAGTTTTCAAGTTTTGGGTAAAGATTTGATGTATTATGGAACAAGGAGTGGCAAGAGCCTAAGCTTTGGGATGCCCAAGGCACCCCAAGGTAAAATCCAAGGACAACCAAAAGCCTAAGCTTGGGGATGCCCCGGAAGGCATCCCCTCTTTCGTCTTCGTTCATTGGTAACTTTACTTGGAGCTATATTTTTATTCGCCACATGATATGTGTTTTTCTTGGAGCGTCTTGTATGATTTGAGTCTTTGATTTTTAGTTTACCTCAATCATCCTTGCTGTACACACCTTTTGGGAGAGACACACATGAATTGGAATTTATTAGAATACTCTGTGTGCTTCACTTATATCTTTTGAGTTGGATAATTTTTGCTCTAGTGCTTCGCTTATATCTTTTAGAGCACGGTGGTGGTTCTATTTTATAGAAATAATTGATCTCTCATGCTTCACTTATATCATTTTTAGAGTCCTTTAGAACAGCATGGTAATTCACTTTGGTTATAATTTTAAATGCTAAGAGAAGTTGGATGCTTGATAGATGGTTTTGAGATATAAAGGTGGTAATATTAGAGGTGTGCTAGTTGAGTAATTGTGAAATTGATGAATACTTGTGTTGAAGTTGGAAAGTCCCATAGCATGCACGTATGGTAAACGTTATGTGACAAGTTTGAAGCATGGGGTGTTCTTTGATTGCTTTCCTCATGAGTGGCGGTCGGGGACGAGCGATGGTCTTTTCCTACCAATCTATCCCCCTAGGAGCATGCGCGTAGTGCTTGGTTTTTATGACTTGTAGATTTTTGCAGTAAGTATGTGAGTTCTTTATGACTAATGTTGATTCCATGGATTATACACACTCTCACCCTTCCATCATTGCTAGCCTCTTCGGTACCGTGCATTGCCCTTTCTTACCTTGAGAGTTGGTGCAAACTTCGCCGGTGCATCTAAACCCCGTGATATGATACACTCTATCACACATAAGCCTCCTTATATCTTCCTCAAAACAACCACCATACCTACCTATTATGACATTTCTATAGCCATTCCGAGATCTATTTCCATGCAACTTTCCACTGTTCCATTTATTATGACACGCATCATCATTGTCATATTGCTTTGCATGTTCATGTAGTTGACATTGTATTTGTGGCAAAGCCACCATTCATAATTTTTTCATACATGTCACTCTTGATTCATTGCATATCCCGGTACACCGCCAGAGGCATTCACATAGAGTCATATTTTGTTCTAAGTATCGAGTTGTAATTCTTGAGTTGTAAGAAAATAAAAGTGTGATGATCATCATTAGAGCATTGTCCCATGTGAGGAAAGGATGATGGAGACTATGATTCCCCCACAAGTCGGGATGAGACTCCGAACGAAAAAAAGAGGCCAAAATAAAAAAAGAAGAAAATGAGAGAAAAAGAGAGAAGGGACAATGTTACTATCCTTTTTCCACACTTGTGATTCAAAGTAGCACCATGATCTTCATGATAGAGAGTCTCTTATTTTGTCACTTTCATATACTAGTGGGAATTTTTCATTATAGAACTTGGCTTGTATATTCCAACGATGGGCTTCCTCAAATGCCCTAGGTCTTCGTGAGCAAGCGAGTTGGATGCACACCCACTTAGATTATTTTGTTGAGCTTTCATACACTTATAGCTCTAGTGCATCCCTTGCATGGCAATCCCTACTCCTTGCATTGACATCAATCGGTGGGCATCTCCATAGCCCATTGATTAGCCGCGTCAATGTGAGACTTTCTCCCTTTTTGTCTTCTCACACAACCTCAATCATCATATTCTATTCCACCCATAGTGCTATGTCCATGGCCCGCGCTCATATATTGTGTAAAAGTTGAAAGAGTTTGAAAAGGCTAAGTATGAAACAATTGCTTGGCTTGTCATCGGGGTTGTGCATGATGAGAGCATTTTGTGTGACGAAAATGAAGCATGGCCAAACTATATGACTTTGTAAGGATAATTTTTCTTTGGCTATGGTATTTTGATAAGACATAATTGCTGGATTAGCATACTTGGAGCATTACTATTTTTATGTCAACAATAAACTTTTATCTTGAATCTTTCGGATCTGAACATTCATGCTACAATAAAGAAAAATACATTGAAGAATATTCTAGAAAGAATTGCACATCAAATTTTTTGTTTTTATCATTTACCTACTTGAGCACGAGAAGGAATTAAGCTTGGGGATGCTTGATACGTCTCCAACGTATCTATAATTTTTGATTGTTCCATGCTATTATATTATCTGTTTTGGATGTTAATGGGCTTTATTTTACACTTCTATATTATTTTTGGGACTAACCTATTAACCGGAGGCCCAACCCAAATTGCTATTTTTTTGCCTATTTCAGTGTTTCACAGAAAAGGAATATCAAATGGAGTCCAAACAGAATGAAACCTTCGGGAGCGTGATTTTTGGAACAGACGTGATCCAGGGGACTTGGAGTGGACGTCAAGAAACAATCAAGGAGGCCACGAGGCAGGGGGCGCGCCCTCCACCCTCATGGGCCCCTCGTTGCTCCATGACCTACTTCTTCCTCCTATATGTATTCATATACCCCGAAAACATCCACGAGCACCACGAAACCCTATTTCCACCGCTGCAACCTTCTGTACCCAAGAGATCCCATCTTGGGGCCTTTTCCCGAGCTCCGCCGGAGGGGGCATTGATCACAGAGGGCCTCTACATCAACTCCATGGCCCCTCCGATGATGTGTGAGTAGTTTACCTGAGACCTTCGGGTCCATAGCTAGTAGCTAGATGGCTTCTTCTCTCTCTTTGGATCTCAATACAAAGTTCTCCTCGATTCTCTTGGAGATCTATTCGATGTAACTCTTTTTGCGGTGTGTTTATCGAGATCCGATGAATTGTGGGTTTATGATCAAGATTATCTATGAACAATATTTGAATCTTCTCTGAATTCTTTTATGTATGATTGGTTTATCTTTGCAAGTCTCTTTGAAATATTAGTTTGGTTTGGTCTACTAGATTGATCTTTCTTGCAATGGGAGAAGTGCTTAGCTTTGGGTTCAATATTGCGGTGCTCGATCCCAGTGACAAAAAGGGAAACGACACGTATTGTATTGTTTACATCGAGGATAAAAAGATGGGGTTTATATCATATTGCATGAGTTTATCCCTCTACATCATGTCATCTTGCTTAAGGCGTTACTCTGTTCTTATGAACTTAATACTCTAGATGCATGCTGGATAGCGGTCGATGTGTGGAGTAATAGTAGTAGATGCAGGCAGGAGTCGGTCTACTTGTCACGGACGTGATGCCTATATACATGATCATACCTAGATATTCTCATAATTATTCGATTTTCTATCAATTGCTCGACATTAGTTTGTTCACCCACCGTAATACTTATGCTATCTTGAGAGAAGCCACTAGTGAAACCTATGGCCCCCGGGTCTATTCTCCATCATACAAGTTTCCAATCTATTTTATTTTGCAATCTTTACTTTCAATCTATATCATAAAAATACCAAAACTATTTATCTTATTATTATTATCTCTATCAGATATCACTCTTGCAAGTGGCCGTGAAGGGATTGACAACCTCTTTATCGCGTTGGTTGCGAGCTTCTTATTTGTTTCTGTAGGTACGAGGTGACTCGCGTGTGGTCTCCTACTGGATTGATACCTTGGTTCTCAAAAACTGGGGGAAATACTTACGCTGCTTTGCTGCATCACCCTTTCCTCTTCAAGGGAAAACCAACGCAGTGCTCCAGAGGTAGCAGCAGCCGATGTCCCTAATGTTGCATAGCCGAAATACCGACTGCCATGGTTGAGGAAACGACGGTTGATAGGTGATGACCCACAAGTATAGGGGATCTATCGTAGTCCTTTCGATAAGTAAGAGTGTCGAACTCAATGAGGAGCAGAAGGAAATGATAAGCGGATTCCAGCAAGGTATTCTCTGCAAGTACTGAAATAAGTGGTAACATATAGTTTTGTGATAGGATAATTTGTAATGAGCAACAAGTAACAAAAGTAAGTAAAGTGCAGCAAGGTGGCCCAATCCTTTTTGTAGCAAAGGACAAGCCTGGAAAAACTCTTATATAGAGAAAAGCACTCCCGAGGACACATGGGAATATCGTCAAGCTAGTTTTCATCACGTTCATATGATTCGCGTTCGGTACTTTGATAATTTGGTATGTGGGTGGACCGGTGCTTGGCTACTGTCCTTACTTGGACAAGCATCCCACTTATGATTAACCTCTATTGCAAGCATCCGCAAGTACAACAAAAGTATTAAGGTAAACCTAACCATAGCATGAAACATATGGATCCAAATTAGCCCCTTACGAAGCAACACATAAACTAGGGTTTAAGCTTCTGTCACTCTAGCAACCCATCATATACTTATTACTTCCCAATGCCTTCCTCTAGGCCCAAATAATGGTGAAGTGTCATGTAGTCGACGTTCACATAACACCACTAGAGGAGAGACATCATACATCTCATCAAAATATTGAACGAATACCAAATTCACATGACTACTAATAGCAAGACTTCTCCCATGTCCTCAGGAACAAACGTAACTACTCACAAAGCATAATCATGTTCATAATCAGAGGGGAATTAATATGCATATAGGATCTGAACATATGATCTTCCACCAAATAAACCAACTAGCATCAACTACAAGGAGTAATTAAAACTACTAGCAACCTACTAGTACCAATCCCGGACTTGGAGACACGAATTGGATACAAGAGATGAAGTAGGGTTTTGAGAGGAGATGGTGCTGGTGAAGATGTTGATGGAGATTGCCCTCTCCTAATGAGAGGAGCGTTGGTGATGACGATGGCGATGATTTCCCCCTCCCGGAGGGAAGTTTCCCCGGCAGAACAGCTTTGCCGGAGCCTTAGATTGGATCCGCCAAGGTTCCGCCTCGTGGCGGCGGAGTTTCGTCCGAGGAGATGGCTTATGATTTTTCCTCATCGAAAGACTCCATATAGCAGAAGATGGCCATCGGAGGGCCACCAGGGGGCCCTGATACGTCTCCAAAGTATCTATAATTTTTGATTGCTCCATGCTATATTATCTACTATTTTGGACTATATTGGGCTTTATTTTCCACTTTTATATTATTTTTGGGACTAACCTATCAACCGGAGGCCCAACCTAGAATTGCTGTTTTTTGCCTATTTCAGTGTTTCGGATAAACGGAATATCAAACGGAGTCCAAACGGAATAAAATCTTCGGGAACGTGATTTTCTCACCGAACGTGATCCAGGAGACTTGGACCCTGCTCCAAGGAACAAAAGAGGCGGTCATGAGGGTGGGGGCACCCTCCCCTAGGGCGCGCCCCCTGCCTCGTGGGCCGCTCGTTGCTCCTCCGGCGTACTTCTTCCTCCTATATATACCCACGTACCCCCAAACTATTAGAAAAGGAGCCAAAAACATAATTCCACCGCCGCAACTTTCTCTATCCATGAGATCCCATCTTGGGGCCTATTCCGGAGCTCCACCGGAAGAGGGCCGTCATCACGGAGGGCTTCTACATCATCATAGCCTCTCCGATGAAGTGTGAGTAGTTTACCTCAGACCTTTAGGTCCATAGTTAGTAGCTAGATGGCTTCTTCTCTCTCTTTGAGTCTCACTACAAAGTTCTCCCCCTCTCTTGTGGAGATCTATTCGATGTAATCTTCTTCTTTTTGTGGTGTGTTTGTTGAGATCGATGAATTGTGGGTTTATGATCAAGTCTATCTATGAATAATATTTGAATCTTCTCTGAATTCTTTTATGTATGATTGGTTATCTTTGCAAGTCTCTTCGAATTATCCGTTTGGTTTGGCCAACTAGATTGGTAGTTCTTGCCATGGGAGAAGTGCTTAGCTTTGGGTTCGATCTTGCGGTGTCCTTACCCAGTGACAGAAGGGGCAGCAAGGCACGTATTGTATCGTTGCCACCGAGGATAACAAGATGGGGTTTATTTCATATTGCATGAATTTATCTCTCTACATCATGTCATCTTGCTTAAGGCGTTACTCTGTTTTTAACTTAATACTCTAGATGCATGCTGGATAGCGGTCGATGAGTGGAGTAATAGTAGTAGATGCAGAATCGTTTCGATCTACTTGTCATGGACGTGACGCCTATATGCATGATCATGCCTAGATATTCTCATAACTATGCTCAATTCTATCAATTGCTCAACAGTAATTTGTTCACCCACCATATATCCAGCAGCGCCACGCCAGAGTGACTTCCGAAGCGCTACGGACGGGACGAAATCCGGCAGCCAATTGCTGGCTCTGAATAACCAGCCCAACAAGAAGCTAAATTCTTCCATAACATAACATAACGGGGCGGGGTTGCGCGCGAGCCGAGTGACGTAGGTGCACAAGAGTACTTCGCGCCACAACCATTTCTTTTTTATGGGTATGTTCTTGAGAGAAGCCACTAGTGAAACCTATGGCCCCCGGGTCTATTCTCATCATATCAATCTCCATTACTTTAATCTTGCTTTGCTTTTTTACTTTGCCTTTACTTTTTACTTTGCATCTTTATACCAAAAATACCAAAAATATTATATCTATCAGATCTCACTCTCGTAAGTAACCGTGAAGGGCTTGACAACCCCTAATCGCGCTGGTTGCGAGTAGCTATCACTTTGTGCAGGTACGAGGGACTTGAGCGTGGGCTCCTACTGGATTGATACCTTGGTTCTCAAAAACTGAGGGAAATACCTACGCTACTCTGCTGCATCATCCCTTCCTCTTCGGGGAAAACCAACGCAAGCTCAAGACGTAGCAAGAAGGATTTCTGGCGCCATTGCCGGGGAGTCTACGCAAAAAGTCAACATACCAAGTACCCATCACAATCCCTATCTCTCGCATTACATTATTTGCCATTTGCCTCTCGTTTTCCTCTCCCCCAATTCACCCTTGCCATTTTATTCGCCCTCTCTCCCTATCCTCCCTCTCTATTTGCCTCTTTTGCCCGTTCGCTCTTGTTTGCTTGCCGTCATGACTAGTCTCATATCTTCTCTGTTGTCTCCTGAGAGTGAAGTTCTAAATTTTGAACAAAGGGAGGGAGAAAATCTAAAAGATGCTTGGTACAGAATTTGCAATGCTCAAAATAGATCTACCAGGAAGCAATCTACCTTAGTTCTTCTCTGCAATTTTTATGTAGGTGTTAATCCTTGGTATAGATATATCCTCGATACCCTTACCAGAGGGAATTTCTTGGGTAGCCATACTTTTGATTCTTATAATGCTATGCTAAATTTATTTGGCTCACCACCTCTTTTGGTTAATGGAACCACGTTAACTTTGGAGCATGTTATGCAAAGACTTGAAATTATCGAAAATAAAGTTGCTACTGTTGAATCAATTGAAAATCTAGATAAAAAGATCCACAGTCAAATTACTCAATATGGATCTAAGGTAGGAATGACTTTGAAAAATATTAAGGAAAAAGAACCCATAATTAATGAGAGAATGAACTTAGATTCTACGAGAATTGATAAACTTTAGGGTATCATTACAAATTTGGGAACCGCTTTTTCTTCCATTAAGAATACTCCAAGTCCTCCTACTAAAATTGCCAAGCTTATGTATGTTCCTAAAAATAAGGGTGAATCATCTAGTAAGGAAACTGCGGATCTTAAAAATCTATAAGTGTTCATCCCGATCCTTTTGCTATCATTAAGGAACCATTTATTACAAATGAATTTTTCGATCTTGTGCCTAAAATTTTGATAATTAATAAAAAGAAAGAAATTCCTAAAGATGGTAGATGCCTAATTGAAGAATTGCCTACCAAAGATGGCAATACCTAGATCTACCCTCGCTTTTATGCCTAGCTAGGGGCGTTAAACGATAGCGCTTGTTGGGAGGCAACCCAATTTTGTTTTATTCCTTGCCTTTTGCTCCTGTTAAGTAATAAATAAATTATTTAGCCTCTGTTTTGGTTGTGTATTTTTGTTTAATTAGTGTTTGTGCCAAGTAGAACCGTTGGGAAGACTTGGGGAAAGTCTTGTTGAACTTGCTGTAAAAAACAGAAACTTTAGCACTCACGAGAACTGCTGTAATTTTTATTTGAAGAGTGATATTTAGTTAATTCTTTTTGAATATGATTAATAGATAAATTCCTCACGTCCAGAAATTTATTTTAGAATTTTTGGGGTTCCAGATCTTGCGCTAGCTACAGATTACTACAGACTGTTCTGTTTTTGACAGATTCTGTTTTTCATGTGTTGTTTGCTTATTTTGTTGAATCTATGGCTAGTAAAATAGTTTATAATCCATAGAGAAGTTGTAATACAGTAGGTTTAACACCAATGTAAATAAATAATGAATTCATTACATTACCTTGAAGTGGTCTTTTGTTTTCTTTCGCTAACGGAGCTCACGAGTTTTCTATTGAGTTTTGTGTTGTGAAGTTTTCAAGTTTTGGGTGAATCCTTTTGATGGATCATGGAACAAGGAGTGGCAAGAGTCTAATATTGGATACGCCCATGGCACCCCCAAGATAATCCAAGGACACCAAGAAGTCAAAGCTTGGGGATGCCCCAGAAGGCATCCCCTCTTTCGTCCACTTCCATCGGTAATTTACTTGGAGCTATATTTTTATTCACCAACATGATATGTGTTTTGCTTGGAGCGTCTTGTATTATTTGTGTCTTTGTGTCTTAGTATGCCACAATCATCCTTGCTGTACACACCTTTTGAGAGATCCATACATGAATTAAAATTTGATAGAATACTCTATGTGCTTCACTTATATCTTTTGAGCTAAGTGGTTTTGCTTTCTGTGCTTCACTTATATCTTTTGAGCATTATAATTTTGCTCTATGTGCTTCACTTAGATCTTTTAGAGCACGGTGGTGGATTCGTTTTGATAAACTATTGATCTCTCATGCTTCACTTAAATTATTTTGAGAGTCTCTTAATATCATGGTAATTTGCTTAATAATAATATGCTTGGTATTCAAGATTTGTGAAACTTTCTTTTGAGTGTGTTGAATACTAAGAAAAGATTGAAGCATGATAATTGTTTTGAGATATGCATGTGATAATTATTACAGAATATTCACCTCCATATCTCAAAACAATTATCATGCTTCAATCTTTTCTTAGTATTCAACACACTCAAAAGAAAGTTTCACAAATCTTGAATACGAAGCATATTATTATTAAGCAAATTACCATGCTATTAAGAGACTCTCAAAATAATTTTAGTGAAGCATGAGAGATCAATGCTACATTCAAGAGAATATCCTAGCTCATTATTTCGAATAGCCAAATCATCATTAAGTTCAGAAATTCTATCAACTAAAACATTGGTAGGAACCTTTCTTCTAAGATTTTCATTGAAAGCAACATAATCTAGAGATTGAAAACGCATTATTTCTTCTTGATCAAAGAGGATAGCCTCTATGGGAGGACGGCAAGCGTCCACCCTATAATGCGCAAAGATTTCTTTGGATTCTCTTATTATGAATCTAAACTCATGAGCCAAAAAGATAGTAGCGGCACGCTTAACAGAAGAATGCTCAATATTAGAAAATTCCAGAAAAATCCTTTGTATGGAAGGATGCATGTGCATGAATTGTCTTTCAAGTTCAACTACAAGCATGGCAATAGCGTCCGCAAGGCTACTAGTTCTGTGAAGGATAGAACTACCCATAGAAGGTAAAGCACTGGCACAAGTAAAGAAATCTTGAATAAATCCTTTTCCAATAATATTACCACTACCAACATGGAATTTTTTTGTATGAAAGATGGTAGGTTCTTTAGCAGGAGCATCAGAATTTTCCATGATATTGTTATCGCTCATATTGGCGGTAACTTCCCCAGTTTCAGACATAACGACAAGCAAGCAAACTAGCACACGTGCAAACAAAAAGCAAACAGGCAAAAAGAGGCAAATAGAGAGGGAGGATAGAGAGAGAGGGCGAATAAAACGGCAAGGGCGAATTGGGGGGGGGGAGAGGAAAACGAGAGGCAAATGGCAAATAATGTAATGCGAGAGATAGGGATTGTGATGGGTACTTGGTATGTTGACTTTTTGCGTAGACTCCCCGGCAACGGCGTCATAAATCCTTCTTGCTACGTCTTGAGCTTGCGTTGGTTTTCCCCGAAGAGGAAGGGATGATGCAGCAGAGTAGCGTAGGTATTTCCCTCAGTTTTTGAGAACCAAGGTATCAATCCAGTAGGAGCCCATGCTCAAGTCCCTCGTACCTGCACAAAGCGATAGCTACTCGCAACCAACGTGATTAGGGGTTGTCAAGCCCTTCATAGTCACTTACGAGAGTGAGATCTGATAGATATAATATTTTTGGTATTTTTGGTACAAAGATGCAAAGTTAAAAAGTAAAGGCAAAGTAAAAAAGCAAAACAAGATTAAAGTAATGGAGATTGATATGATGAGAATAGACCCGGTGCCATAGGTTTCACTAGTGGCTTCTCTCAAGAGCATAAGTATTCTACGGTGGGTGAACAAATTACTGTTGAGAAATTGACAGAATTGAGCATAGTTATGAGAATATCTAGGCATGATCATGTATATAGGCATCACCTCCGTGACAAGTAGATCGAAACGATTCTGCATCTACTACTATTACTCCACTCATCGACCGCTATCCAGCATGCATCTAGAGTATTAAGTTAAAAACAGAGTAACACCTTAAGCAAGATGACATGATGTAGAGAGATAAATTCATGCAATATGAAATAAACCCCATCTTGTTATCCTCGATGGCAACGATACAATACGTGCCTTGCTGCCCCTTCTGTCACTGGGTAAGGACACCGCAAGATCGAACCCAAAGCTAAGCACTTCTCCCATGGCAAGAACTACCAATCTAGTTGGCCAAACCAAACGAATAATTCGAAGAGACTTGCAAAGATAACCAATCATACATAAAAAAAATTCAGAGAAGATTCAAATATTATTCATAGATAGACTTGATCATAAACCCACAATTCATCGATCTCAACAAACACACCGCAAAAAGAAGATTACATCGAATAGATCTCCACAAGAGAGGGGGAGAACTTTGTATTGAGATTCAAAGAGAGAGAAGAAGCCATCTAGCTACTAACTATGGACCCGAAGGTCTGAGTTAAACTACTCACACTTCATCGGAGAGGCTATGATGATGTAGAAGCCCTCCGTGATGACGGCCCTCTTCCGGCAGAGCTCCGGAACATGCCCCAAGATGGGATCTCGTGGATACAGAAAGTTGCGGCGGTGGAATTAGGTTTTTGGCTCCTCCCTGATCGTTTGGGGGTACGTTTGTATATATAGGAGGAGGAATTACGCCGGAGGAGCAACAAGGGGCCCACGAGGTAGGGGGCGCGCCCTAGGGGGGGCGCCCCCACCCTCGTGACCGCCTCTTTTGTTCCTTGGAGCAGGGTCCAAGTCTCCTGGATCACGTTCGGTGAGAAAATCACGTTCCCGAAGATTTTATTCCGTTTGGACTCCGTTTGATATTCCTTTGATCCGAAACACTGAAATAGGTAAAAAAATAGCAATTCTGGGCTGGCCCTCCAGTTAATAGGTTAGTCCCAAAAATAATATAAAAGTGGAAAATAAAGCCCAATATAGTCCAAAACAGTAGATAATATAGCATGGAGCAATCAAAAATTATAGATACGTTGGAGACGTATCAGTGAACTTCTTGCGCTCAGTATTTTTTATATATTCTGAAAACGTCTTCCATGAAGTTTCAGGGCTTTTAGAGCTGTGCAGAATAGGTCTCTAATATTTACTCCTTTTCTAGCCCAGAATCCCAGCTGCCGGCATTCTCCCTCTTTATGTAAAAATCTTGTAAAATAAGAGAGAATAGGCATAAGTATTGTGACATGATGTGTAATAACAGCCCATAATGCAAAAAATATCAATATAAAAGCATGATGCAAAATGGACGTATCAACTCCCCCAAGCTTAGACTTCGCTTGTCCTCAAGCGAAAGCCGAAATCGAAAAATATGTCCACATGTTTGGAGATAGAGGTGTCGATAAAAGTAAAATACGGACATGAGGGCATCATGATCATTCTTAGAACAACAACTTACATAATTCTTGTCATATGATTTCTTATGCTAGAGTAATAATTCAATCACAATTTCAAGTATGAATCGTAAACTTCATTGAAAACTAACAAACTATAATCTTAGTCATTGGAGCAATTGCAATTTATCTTAACATAGGAAAGAGTCAATATATAAGAGCTTTTTAGCAAGTCCACATACTCAACTATCATATAGTCTTTCACAATTGCTGACACTCACGCAATACTTATGGGTATGGAGTTTTAATCGGACACAGAGAAAGATAGTGGCTTATAGTTTTGCCTCCCAACGTTTTACCTCAAGGGTAATGTCAACAATAATAGTTCATGAAAACTCACATCCAATTAGCCATATATACCAGGATCTTTCCAACATACTGTGCTTGCCAAAGGATAAAATGTAAAAAGGAACGGTGAAGATCACCATGACTCTTATGCAAGGTAGGAGATAAAAGTAAAAGATAGGCCCTTCGCGGAGGGAAGCAGAGGTTGTCATGCGCTTTTAGGGTTGGATGCACAAAATCTTAATGCGAAAGAATGTCACTTTATGTTGCCACTTGTGATATTGACCTTTATTATGCAGTCTGTCGCTTCTATTTCTTCCATATCACACGATCATATAAAGTTTATTTTCTCCCACACTAATAAGTCATACATATTTAGAGAGCAATTTTTATTGCTTGCACCGATGACAACTTACTTGGAGGATCTTAATCAATCCATAGGTTGGTATGGTGGACTCTCATGGCAAAATTGGTTTAAGGGTATTTGGAAGCACAAGTAGTATCTCTACTTGGTGCGATGAATTTGGCTAGCATGAGGGGGAAATGCAAGCTCAACCATGTTGGATGATCCATGACAATATAATTTATCTCAGATGTAAGAAAACATAACCTATTATGTTGTCTTCCTTGTCCAACGTTAACTCTTTAGCATGTCATATTTTAATGAGTGCTCACAATCATAAAATATGTCCAAGATATTATATTTATATGTGAAGACCTCTCTTTCTTTATTACTTCCTATTAATTGCAACGATGACCAAAACTATGTTTGTCAACTCTCAACAACTTTTATTCATCATACTTTTTCTATGTGAGCTCATTACTCTCCATAAGATCCATATGATCTCTTTGTTTCCTTTTTTATTTATTTCTCTTTTCTTTTAGTCACTTAGAATCATGGCAAAATAATCAAGCCCTTGACTCAACACTAATCTTTATTATATATAGCTCATGGACTCGATTACATAGAGGGACCATAAAGCAAAACTCAAAACTAGATCATGCCATAAACTTTATTCTACTAGATCAAGATATTACCAAAATGATCGAACTAAGAAAAACGGTAAAGATAAAAGTGATGGTGATACGATACCGGGGCACTCCCCAAGCTTGGCAGTTGCCAAGGGGAGTGCCCATACCCATGTGATTATGTCTCTCTTTTCGGGGATGGTGATGTGATATTCTTGGCGATGATGCCCCTCAGGATACGATTCTCCTCCTCGAGCTTATTGACTTGCTACTTGAGGTCCATTATTTCCTTTAGGAGTTTTCCTGTAACAGCCAAAGCTCCCTGCACCCAAGGGTGCTGCATAGCCGCGGGAGAACCAGTGACACTCTTTTTCATATTCTCATAAGAAAGAAATCTAACATTGGAAGGGATGACCGAGTTTGGAATAGCCGAGCTCTGTAGTTCTCCCATTGTGAATCCAGCTCGGAAGCAGGAAGTGACTTCTTGATCCTCTTCCATGGCATCTATCCTCTTCAAATCAGCCTCCATCTCTTCCTCCATTTCTGGCCCGAAGAGGTCAACATTGTTGTTTGTCATTGATCTCGGTGCCGGATGAGACACCCGGCTCTCCCCGACTGACTCTTGCGAAGACATCTTGCTCTAATCTACAGCAGTAACAGCTCGAAACACAAACAGAGGATAATTGCGTGATACGGGAGTCAAAACCCCCGGGAGATTATATAATGAATTTTTACCGACCAAAATACGTGTCCTGTAAGAAAACGGAGTCCGGAAAGCGCACAAGGTGCCCACGGGGTAGGGGGCGCGCCCAGGAGGGTAGTGCGCGCCCTCCACCCTCATGGAGCCCTTGTGTCCTTCCCGGACTACTTCTTATTTTCTATTTTTCTAAATATTCCAAAACAGAGAAATATTGCCTTAAAAATTGTTTTGGAGTCGGTTTACTTACCGTACCACATACCTATTCCTTTTCGGAGTCTGAAACATTCCGGAAAGTGTCCCTTATGTATTCCTCCGGGGTTACGGTTTCAATAACAATGGTTTCAACATTTATGGGGTTACCTGAGATATAATGTTTGATTCTTTAACCGTTCACCACCTTCAGATTTGTGCCTTCGAAATTGTTGTTTTTTATGGCACTGGAACGATAGACCTCCTCGATAACGTAAGGACCTTCCCATTTAGAGAGAAGTTTTCCTGCAAAAAATCTTAAACGAGAGTTGTATAGCAATACATAATCACCTACATTAAACTCACGCTTTTGTATCCTTTTATCATGCCATCTTTTAAATTTTTCTTTAAACAACTTGGCATTTTCATAGGCTTGGGTTCTCCATTCATCGAGTGAGCTAATATCAAATAACCTCTTCTCACCGGCAAGTTTAAAATCATAATTGAGCTCTTTAATAGCCCAATATGCCTTGTGTTCTAGTTCGAGAGGTAAGTGACATGCTTTTCCATAAACCATTTTATACAGAGACATACCCATAGGATTTTTATATGCAGTTCTCTAGGCCCATAATGCATCATCAAGTTTCTTGGACCAATTCTTTCTAGACCTTTGACAGTCTTTTGCAAAATTAATTTGAGCTCTCTATTACTCAATTCTACTTGACCACTAGTGTAGCGACCAGACCTCAAACAGTCTGATCTCTGTGCTCAGGTGTCATCCCTGGATCAGTAATGCTGACACCACACAGTACTCGGAGGATTTATAACAGAGTAGCAATCACACACGTATTACATCGAGTGTCTCAATAGAGAACTTATTACAATAAATATGGCTTAAGGCCATCTAATAATGATAACAGCGGAAGGCTTGGAAGATAAGTGAGTCCATCAACTCCAACGACATCACTGAGTATAGAACCACGACCTAAAAACTCCTTAATCGTCGTCTGAAAAGTCTGCAACATTAACGTTGCAGCCCGAAACGGGTCAGCACATGGAATATGCTGGCAAAGTAACACATAGAGAGTAATGGAATGAAACAGCTATACTATATGCATATTTGGCTGGTGGAAAGCTCTATGGTTACAATTTTGCGTAAAGCCAATTTTTCCCTACTACAAAGGAATAAAATTTATTTAACTATCATGGTAGTTGTTAAACATTGAGAATGGTTGACAGCATCCTCAATCCCATTTAAACATCATAATTATCAAAACCCAACAAAATTAATTTAGAGTAACATGTTGAGATTCACATGATAATCCAAGTACTAGATACTCAAGAATGTCCATAACCGGGGACACAGCTAACCATGATTAGTTTAATACACTCTGTAGAGGTTTGCGCACTTTTCGCCACAAGACTCGATCGCCTCCGTTTGGTTTCTCGCACTACATGGTGTTTGAGAAAACGGATGACCGAGACATAGTCTTTCAGAAGCGCTAGCACCTTACGATCGGGTAGACTGTACCACCTACATCCCTACATCTGCTAGTCTACCACTGTAAGAGTTCGCACGACTTAATCAACTATGCTAGAGCCCATAATAGCTTGTGGCTGCACACGGAAGTTTCTAGTATGAAAAATCTCATGATCCCTTTGAGCCTGGGTGGCGGTCCAAAAGAAAACAGGCACTCCTGGAATACCCAGGTACCTCAATCCACCCAGATGTGTGTTTAAGTTGTCACCTTAGATAAACCATTAATTAACAAACTCACATCTGTCATGGATATCACTCACCCAATCCACGTCTACTAGCATAGCATGGCATAATAGGCAAACGTAGAAGTAACTCCCAAGGATTTGATAATATAACAGGTGATAGGTACTACCTCATCTACTTCCCAACCCACAATTTAATTAGATCCTAATCATGCAATGTTTGAGGGTTTGATCTAATGCAATAAAACTGGGTAGTAGAAAAGGTATGATCAAAGTGTTACTTGCCTTGTGGATGATCTGCGAAACCTAGCGATTCGAAGTAACAAGTGGCGCACTTCGAGTACTCTATCGCAAACAAACAAGCACAAAATAAGTACTCATCTAATGCACAGGTAAAACTCGAATAAGAGATCTAACCAGAAGGTTCAACTTAAGAAATCCGGTTTGCAAAAAGAATCAAATCAAACGAAGCAACGAAAGTCAAACGGCAAAAGAAACAGACTTCATTTACTAATCTGGATCTAGGGAAATTTTTACAATGGCAAAAACTGGTTTAAGTTGGTTAAACGGATAGAGGGTTTCGAGACGAAACTCGAGGCGCTTGAATCGCCTGATTCCGATAAACGAGCGAAAAGTTATACTAAAACAAAAATCGGATCAGGAATCGCGATCAGAAAAATCGCGGATTTAATCCGAGAAAAAGAAAAACGACGAACGTTCGCTAGAACGAACGAACGGAGGAACGCTCGCTAATTAAATAAATCAGAAAACCGATCTATTTAAAAAAACCGAAACTAAAAAAACCGACAAAAAACTGATGGAAAAACCGAACGGTTTTCCGAAAAAAACGGCGGCACGGATTTCGAGGCGACCTCGGGCGGCGGGTCGGCGAGGCGGCGGCGCGGCGGCTCCGGCGACGGCAGGCGGCGGCGGGGTCGGGCGCTAGGGTTTCGGGGGCGCGGACGGGCTGGCTTCGGCTGGGCTCCCCCCGGCTTATAAAGCCTACGCGGGCCGGAGTCCCGGTCGGACACGGCCCGTAGGTCGGTGCAATTTTTTTTAAATAATTACGAGCGGAAGAAAAAAAGAAATACTAAACGGACTCCAAAAATCCTGAAATAAATTTTCCCGGGCTTCTAAAATCAAGCCGCACAAGGTGAACATTTATTTGGGGCCTATATGCAATTTTGAAAAAAGCACATTTTTCCTAAATTCAAATAAAATAACGAAAAACTCCGAAACAAATACTTATTTGATTTATTATTAAATCCTCAATATTTCTTTATTTTGGGAAAGTCATTTTATTCCCTCTCTCATATTTTTGTAATAGAAATAATTGATGATAAAATAGTAAAAATCAAATGATCCTATTCTCAAAATTTGAGAAAACTCAAATATGAAAATAACGAATTCCCCAACTCTCTCCGTGGGTCCTTGAGTTGTGTAGAAATTTCTAGGATCAAACCAAATGCAAAATAAAATATGATATGCATTGATGATCTAATGTATAACATTCCAAATTGAAAATTTGGGATGTTACAAACCTACCCCCCTTAAGATGAATCTCGCTCTTGAGATTCGGGTTGGCTAGAAAATAGGTGAGGATGGTCCTTGAGCAAACCTTCCTCTCGCTCCCAGGTGGCTTCGTCCTCCGTGTGGTGGCTCCACTGAACTTTGCAAAACTTGATAACCTTGCTGCGAGTGACTCGACTGGCATACTCTAGAATCTTAATTGGTTTCTCCTCATAGGTCAAATCGTTATCTAGCTGAATTGTTTCCAATGGCACTGTATCCCTCAACGGTATGTTAGCCATCTTCGCGTGGCACTTCTTCAACTGAAAAACGTGGAACACATCATGAACTCCTGACAATCCTTCGGGCAATTTCAACTTGTAGGCCACTTCTCCCATACGTTCCAATACTCGGTATGGTCCTACAAATCGTGGTGCTAACTTTCCTTTAACCCCAAAACGCTTTGTTCCCCGAAGTGGGGATACTCGAAGATAAGCTCTATCTCCAACTTCCTAAACTGTCTCCTTGCGTTTAGAATCTGCATAACTCTTCTGTCTGGACTGGGCTATCTTGAGTCTTTCGTGAATCAATTTCACATTCTGTTCAGACTCTAATCAAATCAGGCCCAAACAACTGGCGGTCTCCAACTTCGTCCCGCGACAACGGTGTTCTGCACCTCCTTCCGTACAAAGCTTCGAAAGGGGCCATCTTTAAACTGGTTTGGTAACTGTTGTTGTAAGAAAACTCTGCATATGGAAAATTGTCGTCCCAACTAGATCCATAATCTAGAGCACAAGCTCTCAGCATGTCCTCCAAAATCTGATTGACTCTCTCGGTCTGTCCATCTGTCTATGGATGAAAAGCTGTACTGAAGTCTAGCCTAGTACCCAAAGTTTCATGCAACTGCTTCCAGAACTTTGAGGTAAACTGGGTTCCTCTATCCGATACGATACTCCTCGGAACTCCATGCAAACATACGATCCTGTTCATGTATATCTTTGGCAACTTAGCACTGGTGTAAGTGGTCTTTACCAGGATGAAATGAGCTACTTTCGTCAACCGATCAACTACAACCCAAATCGAGTCATAGCCTGAGCGTGTTCTGGGCAATCCTGTAATAAAATCCATGCCTAGCTTATCCCACTTCCATTCGGGTATCGGCAATGGTTGTAGCAATCCTGCTGGCTTCTGATGCTCTGCCTTTACTCTCTGACACACATCACAAACTACTACATACTCCGCAATATCTTTTAAATCCAAATACATCTTGGTATTTCCTGGGTGAATCGAATATGGTGAATCGTGTGCCTCTTGCAGAATCAACTTCCTGATCTCCGGGTCATTGAGCACATAAACACGATCTTCAAACCATAGGGTGTCGTGCTCATCCTCACGAAATCTTTTAGCCTTTCCTTGCTTATTTTCTCCTTTATAGAGGCAATCTCCTTGTCAGTCTTCTGAGCTTCTCTGATTCTATCCATCAAAGTTGACTGAATCTCCAATACTGCTACATAGCCTCTCGGAACTATTTCCAAACATAGTTCACGAAGATTTTCTGCTAACTCCCTTGGTATTTCTCCCGTCATTAATGTATTGACATGGCTCTTACGGCTTAATGCGTCAGCTACTACATTAGCCTTTCCGGGATGGTAATGCAATCTCATATCATAATCCTTGATGAGTTCCAACCATCTCCTTTGTCTAAGGTTTAACTCCTTCTGTGTGAAAATGTATTTCAAACTCTTATGATCCGTGTACACCTCATAATGGTTTCCAATGAGGAAATGTCTCCATGTTTTCAATGCATGCACTATGGCTGCTAATTCCAAATCATGCGTAGCATAAGTCAACTCATGAGGTTTCAGTTGTCTTGAGGCATATGAAACAACTCTCCCTTCCTGCATAAGCACTGCTCCAAGTCCTCGACGTGAAGCGTCGCAATACACCTCATAATCCTTGGTCTGGTCTGGCAAAATCAATACTGGTGAGGTAACCAAACGTTTCTTCAACTCCTGAAAACTAGCCTCACATTCCTCCGTCCATATGAACTTAGTATCCTTCTTCAACAACTCCGTCATAGGCTTCGCAATCTTTGAGAAATTCTCAATAAATCTTCGGTAGTATCCTGCGAGTCCAAGAAACCTCCGTATCTCTCCAACCGTGGTTGGTGCTTCCCACTTGGTCACGGTATCAACTTTAGTGGGATCAACTGCTACTCCTTCTCCGAATATAATGTGTCCGAGGAATCCTACTTCCTTCAACCAAAACTCACATTTGCTGAACTTGGCATACAACTGATGTTCTCTAAGCTTCTCAAGTACCAATCGCAAATGTTCCTTATGCTCCTCTTCATTCTTCGAGTAAACCAGGATATCATCAATGAATACCACAACGAACTTATCCAAGAACTACATAAACACTTTGTTCATCATGTTCATAAAATAGGCAGGTGCGCTAGTCAGACCAAATGACATAACGGTATACTCGTACAGCCCATACCTGGTGGTAAAAGCTGTCTTAGGAATATCCTGTTCTCGAATCTTCAACTGGTGGTATCCTGATCGCAGATCGATCTTGGAAAATACCTTAGCTCCTTGCAATCGATCAAATAGATCATTGTTCATTGTAGTGGGTACTTGTTCTTGATCGTTACTTCATTCAATCCTCGATAATCAACAACCATCCTTAACGATCCATCCTTCTTCTCCACTAGATGTACTGGCGATCCCCAAGGCGAAGAACTTGGGCGAATATATCCCTTATCCAGTAACTCCTTAATCTGCTTCTTAATTTCCACCAAATCCTTTGCAGGCATCCTATATGGTCTCTTTGATATTGGCCCTGTGCCTGGCAATAACTCAATCAAAAACTCAATATCTCTATCTGGTGGCATGCCTGGCAACTCTTCTGGAAATACTTCAGGGAAATCCCTTACCACTGGTACTTCCTCCTGCACAACTCCTGTTAAACAATTTACTTGAGTCCTCTTTGGCACATGTCGGGATACATACTTGATCCTTCCCCCTTCTGGGGTGGTAAGCAAAATTGACTTACTAGCACATTCAATATTCCCTTCATACTTTGATAGCCAATCCATGCCTAATATCAGATCCAATCCGTGGGATTCCAATACTATTAGGTCCGAGGGAAAAAACATAGTTACCAATCCTTAATGGTAACCGATCACACCATCGACTAGCCATATATTCTGCTCCAGGCGAGGTTTCTAACATGGGTGACCTAAGGGCTTGGGTTGACAGGTTATACTTATCCACAAATCCCCTTGAGATGTATGTATGTGATGCACCAGTATCAAAAAGAACAAGTGCAGTAAATGACTTAACCAAAAACTTACCTATTACTGCATCAGGTTGAGCTTCAACCTCCTCCACACTAATGTAGTTCACCTGTCCCCTGTTGGAAGGGTTCAGCTTCTTCCCAGAGCTTCCATTGCTATTTCCATTCTGTAATTCAGCACATTCATTGGCATAATGTTCGGTCTTCGAACACTTAAAACAAGTGACTTGGCTCAGGTCTTTCTTGGTTGGGGTTGATGGGTTGCTGTGATTCTGGCCGTTGCTTCCTCCATTTCCATTACCATTCTTGGTGCCATTGTGATTGTGCGAGCTACCTCCTCCATGGGTATGCTGAAAATGTCCTCCCGATCTAGGGGTAAAACGTGGCTTCTGTTGAGCTCCTGAATTGTATTTTCCTTGTCCATACTTCCTCTTGCGGTTCTCAATTTGCTGCTGCTTGCCTTCAATCATAAGAGCACGGTCTACCAACTCCTGGTAGTTGTTGAAGGTTGCTACCATGAATTGCATGCTCAACTCATCATTCAGTCCTTCCAGAAACTTCTCCTGTTTAGCTGCATCCGCAGCAACGTCATCTGGGCATAATGTGCTAACTTACTAAAGTCCTCCACATATTGGTCAACTGTCCGTCCTCCTTGGTGCAAGTTGCGAAACTCACGCTTCTTCATGGCCATAGCTCCTACTGAAACATGGGCAGTACGAAAGGCCTGCTGAAACTGATCCCATGTGACAGTGTCGACAGGGAAAGTGGCTGTGAAATTCTCCCACCATGATGCTGCGGGTCCTTCAAGCTGATGCGCGGCAAACTTCACCTTCTCCGCATCTGTGCATCCTACTGTGGTCAACTCTCTAGCTGTCTTGTGGAGCCAATCATCTGCTACTATCGGCTCGATGCTACTGGAAAACACCAGCGGATTCAGCCTAAGAAAACGGGCTAAGTGATCAACAGGTGGTGGCGGTGGGTTGTTGTTGTTGTTCCCCTGATTCTGATTCTGGACTAGCAACTGCATCAATGTGTTCTGCTGCTGGATCAACTGGGTGAGCTCCGGTGGAAAAGTAAATCCGGGGTCACGTCTCGGAGGCATCTGAGGGTTTTAGAAAAGATGAGATGTAAGAGTAGAGGGGGTCTAAAGAGAAAACACTACCCATATGCACATGAGGAAAAAGCAAACAATTCACTTCATTCAATCAAACAAGGGCATACAATCGATCTAACTATCGCAAAGTGTTCGGACTACTATATTTACATGGTGGACTACTACTACTGATGAGGTGGTCTACTAAGAATATTCTTCGGTTGCAGACTCCATGATATCTGCTCCGGCTTCATCAACATAGTCATCATCGCTATCATCTAGATCCGAGTCGGTGTCGTCGATGATGATGTAGTCTTCCGAACGAATCTCCTTGGGTTCTTCGTCTTCATCTACTGGTGTAGGGCCTCCCATAAATATCCTGATCTTCTTGATCAGATCGTCATTCTTCTCCACCAATACTTCAATTTCTTCTTCATAATCTTCACGTGTAGCCTTGAGTTCTTCCTCCAGTTCCTTGATTCTTGCCTTAGCCTTCTTCAGATCTATCATGTCGGCGCACATCTGGTTCTCCTGTCATCGAATGTGCTGGTTTAATTCCTGGATAAAAGCTGCAATGGATCTATCCTTTCTGGTGCTAATCATCTCCCAGTGTTCATCTCGGCGCCCACAAATCTGGTAGATAGTATCCTTGAGATCATTGTGGTAGACTTCTCCAATGCGTCCCATGGCGATGTGAGCTGCCATGCTCTTTCCTAGACTCCAAGTTGGTGCATCAAAAGAAAACTCTATCGGCTCAGTGAATGGCATGAACGTCCTTCCTGGAACTTGAACTTGAATCATCCAGCCGCTCTTCTTCAGGTAAAGTGGCGTTGTAGGTTCCGATGAAGCTTGGTACTCCTATGCTCAGGTATCTAGTGACTTCCTTCAAGTGACGTCCAAAGGGTGTATCGTCATCCGGTTGCGTGAACTTGTTCCTTGCATTCGCCATCCTAAAGAGTAGAAAAGATGAGAGGTCAGAAGAGAAGAGAGTGAATAGTGATTTAGGTCTTTAGCTTAGTGGTCGTGTCCTACAGTCAGCATGTGCTCTGATACCATCTCTGTAGCGACCAGACCTCAAACAGTCTGATCTCTGTGCTCAGGTGTCATCCCTGGATCAGTAATGCTGACAACACATAGTACTCGGAGGATTTATAACAGAGTAGCAATCACACACGTATTACATCAAGTGTCTCAATAGAGAACTTATTACAATAAATATGGCTTAAGACCATCTAATAACAATAACAGCGGAAGGTTTGGAACATAAGTGTGTCCATCAACTCCAACGGCATCACTGAGTATAGAACCACGACCTAAAAACTCCTTAGTCGTCGTCTGAAAAGTCTGCAACATTAACGTTGCAGCCCGAAACGGGTCAGCACATGGAATATGCTGGCAAAGTAACACATAGAGAGTAATGGAATGAAACAGCTATACTATATGCATATTTGGCTAGTGGAAAGCTCTATGGTTACAATTTTGCGTAAAGCCAATTTTTCCCTACTACAAAGTAATAAAATTTATTTAACTATCATGGTAGTTGTTAAACATTGAGAACGGTTGACAGCATCCTCAATCCCATTTAAACATCATAATTATCAAAACCCAACAAAATTAATTTAGAGTAACATGTTGAGATTCACATGATAATCCAGGTACTAGATACTCAAGAATGTCCATAACCGAGGACACGGCTAACCATGATTAGTTTAATACACTCTGCGGAGGTTTGCGCACTTTTCCCCATAAGACTCAATCGCCTCCGTTTGGTTTCTCGCACTACATGGTGTTTGAGAAGACGGATGACCGAGACATAGTCTTTCAAAAGCGCTAGCACCTTACGATCGGGTAGACCGTACCACCTACATCCCTACATCTGCTAGTCTACCACTGTAAGAGTTCGCACGACTTAATCAACTATGCTAGAGCCCATAATAGCTTGTGGCTGCATACGGAAGTTTCTAGTATGAAAAATCTCATGATCCCTTTGAGCCTGGGTGGCGGTCCAAAAGAAAACAGGCACTCCTGGAATACCCAGGTACCTCAATCCACCCAGATGTGGGTTTAAGTTGCCACCTTAGATAAACCATTAATTAACAAACTCACATATGTCATGGATATCACTCACCCAATCCACGTCTACTAGCATAGCATGGCATAATAGGCAAACGTAGAAGTAACTCCCAAGGGTTTGATAATATAACAGGTGATAGGTACTACCTCATCTACTTCCCATCCCACAATTTAATTAGATCCTAATCATGCAATGTTTGAGGGTTTGATCTAATGCAATAAAACTGGGTAGTAGAAAAGGTATGATCAAAGTGTTACTTGCCTTGCTGATGATCCGCGAAACCTAGCGATTCGAAGTAACAAGCGGCGCACTCCGGGTACTCTATCGCAAACAAACAAGCACACAATAAGTACTCATCTAATGCATAGGTAAAACTCGAATAAGAGATCTAACCAGAAGGTTCAACTTAAGAACTCCGGTTTGCAAAAAGAATCAAATCAAACGAATCAACGAAAGTTAAACGGCAAAAGAAACATGCTTCGTTTACTAATCTGGATCTAGGACAATTTTTACAGTGGCAAAAACTCGTTTAAGTTGGTTAAACGGATATAGGGTTTCGAGACAAAACTCCACGCACTTGAATCGCCTGATTCCGATAAACGAGCGAAAAGTTATACTAAAACGAAAATCGGATCAGGAATTGCGATCAGAAGAATCGCGGATTTAATTCGAGAAAAAGAAAAACGACGAACGTTCGCTAGAACGAACGAACGGACGAACGCTCCCTAATTAACTAAATCGGAAAAACCGATCTATTTAAAAAAACCGAAACTAAAAAGCCGACGAAAAACCGACGGAAAAACCGAACGGTTTTTGAAAAAAAGGCTGCACGGATTTCGAGGCGACCTCGGGCGGCGGGTCGGTGAGGCGGCGGTGCGGCAACAGCGGTGTGCGGCGGCGGGGTCGGCGGCGGTGGTGTCGGGCGCTAGGGTTTCGGGGGCGCGGGCAGGCTGGCTTCGGCTGGGCTCCCCCCCGGCTTATAAAGCCTACGCGGGCCGGAGTCCTGGTCGGACACGGCCCGTAGGTGAGTGCGATTTTTTTAAAATAATTACGCGCGGAAGAATAAAAATAAAAAGAAATACTAAACGGACTCCAAAAATCCCGAAATAAATTTTCCCGGGCTTCTAAAGTCAAGCCGCACAAGGTGAACATTTATTTGGGGTCTAAATGCAATTTTAAAAAATGCACATTTTTCCTAAATTCAAATAAAATAACGAAAAACTCCGAAACAAAAACTTATTTGATTTTATTATTAAATCCTCAATATTTCTTTATTTTGGGAAAGTCATTTTATTCCCTCTCTCATATTTTTGTAATAGAAATAATTGATGATAAAATAATAAAAATCAAATGATCCTATTCTCAAAATTTGAGAAAACTCAAATATGAAAATAACGAATTTCCCAACTCTCTCCGTGGGTCCTTGAGTTGCGTAGAAATTTGTAGGATCAAACCAAATGCAAAATAAAATATGATATGCATTGATGATCTAATGTATAACATTCCAAATTGAAAATTTGGGATGTTACAACTAGACTGGGGTTGATAAGGGGATGCAATTCTATGATTAACATCATACTTAGCAAGCATTTTACGGAAAGCACCATGAATAAAATGTGAACCACCATCAGTCATTAAATATCTAGGGACTCCAAATCTTGGAAAAATACCTTTTTAAGCATTTTAATAGAAGTGTTATGATCAGCACTACTAGTTGGAATAGCTTCTACCCACTTAGTAACGTAATCAACAGCAATTAAAATATGTATATATCCATTAGAGGCAGGAAAAGGTACCATACAGTCAAAGCTCCAAATATCAAATGGTTCAATAACGAGTTAATAGTTCATAGGCATTTCTTGACGTCTACTAATATTACCAATTCTTTGACATTCATCACAAGATAAGACAAACTTACAGGCATCCTTGAAGAGAGTAGGCCAATAAACCAGATTGCAATACCTTATGTGCAGTTCTATCTCCAGCATGGTGTCCTCCATAAGCTTCGGAGTGACACTTGCGTAGGATCTGTTACTGTTCATGCTCATGTACACAATGTCTAATAACACCATCTACTCCTTCTTTATAAAGATGTGGGTCATCCCAAAAGTAATGCCTCAAATCATAGAAGAACTTTTTCTTTTGCTGGTATGTGAAACTAGGTGGTATGAATTTGGCAACAATGTAATTAGCATAATCAGCATACCATGAAGCAGTATGAGAAGCATTTATGACATTTAATTGCTCATCAGGAAAGCTATCATCAATAGGTAGTGGGTCATCAAGCACATTTTCTAACCTAGATAAGTTGTCTGCAACGGGGTTCTCAGCTCCCTTTCTATCAACAATATGTAAGTCAAATTCTTGTAGCAAGAGAACCCATATAATAGTCTAGGTTTATCATCTTTCTTTTCCATAAGATATTTAATAGCAGCGTGATTAGTGTGAATAGTTACTTTAGAATCAACAATATAAGGTCTAAACTTATCACAAGCAAATACAACTGCTAAGAATTCTTTTTCAGTAGTAGCATAATTTCTTTGAGCATTGTCTAGGGTTTTACTAGAATATTGAATAACGTTTAATTTGTTATCAACTCTTTGACCTAGAACAGCACCTACATCATAATCACTAGCATCACACATAATTTCAAAGGGTAAATTCCAATCAGGTGGCTGAACAATAGGTGCAGAGATCAATGCTTTCTTAAGTATTTCAAATGCTTCTACATAATCATCATCAAAGATAAATGGTATATATTTTTGTAATAAATTAGTCAGAGGCCGAGATATTTTTGAGAAGTCCTTAATGAACCTCTGTGACGCCCCCGATTTGACCGTACACTAATCATACACGCAAACGTGTACGATCAAGATCAGGGACTCACGGGAAGATATCACAACACAACTCTACAAATAAAATAAGTCATACAAGCATCATATTACAAGCCATGGGCCTCGATGGCTCGAATACAAGAGCTCGATCATAGACGAGTCAGCGGAAGCAACAATATCTGAGTACAGACATAAGTTAAACAAGTCTGCCTTAAGAAGGCTAGCACAAACTGGGATACAGATCGAAAGAGGCGTAGGCCTCCTGCCTGGGATCCTCCTAAACTACTCCTGGTCGTCGTCAGCGGGCAGCACGTAGTAGTAGGCACCTCCGGTGTAGTAGGAGTCGTCGTCGACGGTGGCGTCTGGATCCTGGGCTCCAACATCTGGTTGCGACAACCAGATAGAAGGGGTAGGGGGAAAAGAGGGAGAAAGCAACCGTGAGTACTCATCCAAAGTACTCGCAAGCAAGGAGCTATACTACATATGTATGCATTGGTATCAACTGGGATAAGGCTATTATAAGTGGACTGAACTGCAGAAGCCGGAATAAGAGGGGGATAGCTAGTCCTTTCGAAGACTACGCTTCTGGCAGCCTCCGTCTTGCAACATGTAGAAGAGAGTAGACTGAAGTCCTCCAAGTAGCATCGTATAGCATAATCCTAACCGATGATCCTCCCCTCGTCGCCCTATGAGAGAGCGACCACCGGTTGTATCTGGCACTTGGAAGGGTGTGTTTTATTAAGTATCCGGTTCTAGTTGTCATAAGGTCAAGGTACAACTCCGGGTCGTCCTTTTACCGAGGGACACGGCTATTCGAATAGATAAACTTCCCTGCAGGGGTGCACCACATACCCCAACACGCTCGATCCCATTTGGCCGGACACACTTTCCTGGGTCATGCCCGGCCTCAGAAGATCAACACGTCGCAGCCCTACCTAGGCACAACAGAGAGGTCAGCACGCCGGTCTAAATCCTATGGCGCAGGGGTCTGGGCCCATCGCCCTTTGCACACCTGCACGTTGCGTACGCGGCCGGAAGCAGACCTAGCCTAGTGGCTTTCCAGTCCAATCCGGCGCGCGCCACTCAGTCGCTGACGTCACGAAGGCTTCGGCTGATACCACGACGCCGGGATACCCATAACTGCTCCCACGTAGATGGTTAGTGCGTATAGACCAAATGGCCAGACTCAGATCAAATACCCAGATCTCGTTAAGCGTGTTAAGTATCCGCGAACACCGACCAGGGCCAGGCCCACCTCTCTCCTAGGTGGTCGGAACCTGCCCTGTCGCTTCGCCTCAAAGATCCACTCGCGGGTGCTCCTACGAGTCTACCCGTCTTTAGTCACCACATGTATCATGTATAAAGTATATAGTATATACCCGTGATCACCTCCCGAGTGATCACGGCCCCATAGTATAGCATGGCAGACGGACAAGAATGTAGGGCCACTGATGATAAACTAGCATCCTATACTAAGCATTAGGTTTGCAGGTAAAGGTATCAACAGTAGTAGCAAGGACAGGCTATGCATCAGTATAGGATTAACGAGAAGCAGTAACATGCTACACTACTCTAATGCAAGCAGTATAGAGAAGAGTAGGCGATATCTGGTGATCAAAGGGGGGGCTTGCCTGGTTGCTCTGGCAAGAGAGAGGGGTCGTCAACTCCGTAGTCGTACTGGGAAGCAGCGGCGTCGGTCTCGGAGTCTATCGAGAGAAGAGGGGGGAGAAACAATAAATATTTAAGCAAGCATATGCATGGTGATGCATGACATGACAAGTAACGGCGTTAGAGGTGCCCTAACGCGGTAGTAGGTGATACCGGTGAAGGGGGATAACATCCGGGAAAGTATCCCCGGTGTTTCGCGTTTTCGGGCAGAGGAGCCGGAGGGGAAAGTTGCGTGTTTGCTATGCTAGGGATGCGTGACGGACGAACGGGCTGCGTATCCGGGTTCATCTCGTCGTTCTGAGCAACTTTCATGTACAAAGTTTTTCGATCCGAGCTACGGTTTATTTTCTATTAATTTTAAAAGATTTAAATCATTTTTAGAATTAACAGATTTAATTTAGTTAGAAAAGGCAATTATGACATCAGCATGATGTCAGGGTGATGTCAGCAGTCAGCTAGTCAGTTGACCTAGTCAAACTGACGCATGGGTCCCACTGCCATACTCTGTTAGTTAACTTAACAGTAGTTAATTAGTTTTAATAGTTAGTTAACAGAATTAATTAAGTTAACTAATTAAGTTAATTAATTATTTATTTTATTTATTTAATGTTAATCTTTAATCATTTTTAGTTAGTTTTTTTTTAATTTAAACGTTCTGGGCCATGGGCCCCACATGTCATTGGCCATTGGGCCAAAATGGGTTCGGGCGCAACCCGAACTGGCGCAGCGGGCGCCCGGTCTCGGGCGTCGCCCGAGCGAGGCGAGGCCAGTGGCAAACGCCGGCGAGGAGCGCGGCGGCCGGAGCGGGTGAGGCTGGGCTACGGCGAGCGGCTACAACGGGTGAGGCATGGCGGATGGCCGCGGGGAAGTGGCCGGGCGGAGCCGCAGCGAGGCGGCAGAGAGCAGCGGCGGTGCGGGTGGAGCGACGCGACGCGTGCGGTGAACGGAGGTGGGGCTCAGCCGCGACCGGCGAGCAGGGAAGACGGGGCGGGGCTCGCGCGGGCGGGCAGTGGTAGGAGCGGGGCAAGGCAGGGCTTGGTCAACGCGGGGCACGCCGGCCGAACGCAGCACGGGCGAGGCGAGCGCCGGCGAGAGGGGACGGGGAGGAGGACCGGTGTCCTCACCGAGGGAGCGTAGGGCACGGGGCAGCGGTGGTTGGGGAGGGCGACGGCGACGACGTGCGTGGCGGAGACGAGGTGCCGGCCGGTGAGGAGGCGCGGGCTCCGGGCGCGGCGGGGTCCGTTGACGACGTCGGGAGAGGACGGCGAGGCGACGGCAGAGACGGGGCGCAGGGACGAGGCGGCGGGTTTGGACGCGCCGGGGTCGGGGGGTTCCGGGCGGCGGCGGCGGCGAGCCCCCGATCCCGATCTGGATCGGGGAAGGAGGCTGAGGGGGAACCGGGGGGGGGGAGTGCGGGGGCGAGTGGGGGCATGGGGAATCGGGGGGGCCTAGGGTTTGCCCTATAGGCCAGAGGGAGGGGCCGGCTGGGCCAAGTGGGTCGGCCAGCTGGGCCGTCTGGCCCAGTTGGGGGGGGGGGCTTGCTCCTTTTTTTTGTCTCTTTTTTTTATTATTTCATTATTTTTATTTTTTGTTTTATCTTAGTTACACATTATTTTAGTTAAAATAAAATACAAAACTAGTTTCTAAATTAGTATAAGTAAATATACCCCCGCCACAAAAAGTTTGGTACTCAAATAGTTTAGTTTGATATTTTAGAAATTATAAAAGCCTTTTATATAATCGCTTAAGCCACTGTTTTAATCATTTTTGAGCACTTAAACACTTTATAAGAAAATGGTTTCTTCACCATAATTACTTATGAATTATCCTGCAATCACCGAACATTTTAGTTTTAATTTTTGAAAACTGTTATTATTCACCAAACTTTGAATTTGAATCTTGGACCGGTTTTTGACCTAACGATAGATTAGCAACAGTAACCAAGGTGACGTGGCATGATTAGCGTGGGATTACTGTAGCACGTTTATCCAGGCGTCACAATTCTCCTCCACTACAAGAAATCTCGTCCCGAGATTTTAGGAGGTAGAAGGAAACAGTGCGGGGTATTCATCACGCAGGCGATCCTCGCGTTCCCAGGTGGCTTCGTCTTCAGAGTGATTCGACCACAGGACCTTGAGGAACTTGATCGCCTTCTGGCGTGTGCGGCGTTCAGCTTGGTCGAGAATGCGGACCGGATGCTCTTTATAGGAGAGGTCCTGTTGCAATTCTAGCACTTCATGATCCACAGCTCGGATTGGGTCCTTGAAGCAACGGCGGAGTTGTGACACATGGAACACATCGTGAACCTGAGAAAGGTTAGGCGGAAGCTCCAATTGATATGCCACTTTTCCACGCCTCTCGAGGATAGTGAAAGGACCAATATAGCGGGGAGCTAGCTTGCCCTTGATCCCGAAGCGGTGTGCACCCTTCATTGGTGTAACTCGAAGATAAGCCTTTTCGCCAGGTTGATAGATCATGTCTTGGTGATGACGGTCATACTGACTTTTCTGACGTGACTGAGCAGTCTTGAGATTCTCGCGAATAATGCGAACTTGTTCTTCAGCCTGTTGGATAATATCCGGACCAAAGAGTGGACGTTCCCCAGTTTCTGACCAGTTCAGAGGGGTTCGGCACTTTCGTCCATATAACACTTCGAAGGGGGACATCTTCAGACTAGCTTGATAGCTATTATTATAAGAGAACTCGGCATATGGAAGAGATTCCTCCCATTTCTTGCCGAATGAGATTACACAAGCTCGAAGCATGTCTTCGAGAACTTGGTTGACACGTTCAACCTGTCCTTGCGACTGAGGATGAAACGCAGTACTGAACGACAGATGAGTTCCCATAGCTTCTTGGAAACTCGCCCAAAACCTTGAAGTGAATAAGCTGCCACGGTCTGAACTGATAACCAGTGGGATACCGTGGAGTGAAACAATTCTGGCCATGTAGAGAGTAGCAAGCTGACTAGCAGTGATTGTCTCTTTGACCGCCAGAAAATGGGCAACTTTGGAAAGCCGGTCAATGACGACAAGAATAGCATCATTACCTTTCTGAGATTTGGGAAATCCAGTGACGAAGTCCATTTCAACATGGTCCCATTTCCATTCAGGAATAGAGATAGGTTGCAGAGTTCCAGCAGGCCTTTGATGCTCTGCTTTGATTCGGCGACAAACGTCACACTCAGCAACATAACGAGCAATGTCCTGCTTCATATTAGACCACCAGAATCTTTGACGAATATCCTGGTACATCTTGGTACTACCAGGATGGATGGACAGAGGCGTATCATGGGCTTCTTGCATAACCCCTTTAGTTTTATCCAGGTTTTTCCTCGAACAAGGTACCACTAGGCGGCCTTTGAAATACAAGGCGCCATCGTTAGCAACAGTGAAGAATGAGGGCTTTCCTTTTTTGAGGTCGCGCTTAATCTTGAGGACTTCATCGTCACACTTCTGTATCCATTTGATGGTGTCCACAAGATCTGGTTTCGCAACCAGGGTATTGAGAGAACCCTTGGAAACAACATGGAGGTTCTGTTTGGGGAAACCTTCGGGAGGGGGAGCGAGTGATCCCGGAGGAACAATATGGAGGTTCAGCCTTCTAAATTCTTCAACAAGCGATGGGTGAACTTTGTGAACCTGGAGGTGGTTACAGTAATACTTGCGGCTCAAGGCATCAGCCATTACATTAGCCTTGCCGGGGGTATAGGATATACCCACGTCAAAGTCTGCAACAGTCTCCATCCATCTTTGCTGACGTAGGTTCAAATCTGGCTGAGTAAACAGATACTTCAGACTTTGATGGTCGGTGAAGATCTCGCAACGATTACCGAGAAGGTAATGTCGCCACTGCTTCAGTGCATGAATGACAGCAGCAAGCTCGAGGTCGTGAACTGGGTAGTTTTCTTCATGAGGGCGCAGTTGACGAGAGGCATAAGCAATCACTCTGCGCTCTTGCATTAGGACACAGCCTAATCCTTGACGGGAAGCGTCGCAGTAAATGACGAAGTCCTTCTTAGTATCAGGTGGAGCAAGTACGGGGGCAGAAGTCAACTTGTCTTTGAGCGCCTGGAATCCATCCTGACACTTGTCTGTCCAGTCAAACTTGACACCCTTATGTAACAGATTAGTCAGAGGCCTGGCAATCTTGGAGAAGTTCTCGACGAATCGACGGCAATAGCTGGCGAGACCGAGAAAACTTCGGACTTGCTTGACGTTCTTCGGGGGAGTCCAATCGAGAATAGCCTGAACTCGTTCAGGGTTGACGGCAATACCATCCTTGGAGATGACATGCCCAAGATAGGTTACTTCGGGGAGCCAGAATTCACACTTGGAATACTTAGCATACAGTTGATGCTCTCGAAGTTTTTCCAGCACAAGACGAAGATGTTCAGCATGCTCCTCCTTGTTCTTGGAAAATACAAGGATATCGTCCAAATAAACCACGACGAACTTGTCGAGGTAATCCATGAATATATAATTCATCAGACGAGAGAAGGTGGCGGGAGCATTCGTCAAGCCGAATGACATGACGGTGTACTCGTATGATCCATACCGAGTAACGAAGGCGGTTTTTGGAATGTCCTCTTCACGAACACGGATCTGGTGGTAACCCAACCTCAAGTCGAGTTTGGAGAACACTGATGAACCAGCCAGTTGATCATAAAGATCATTGATCCGAGGAAGAGGGTATTTATTCTGAATGGTAGCTTGGTTTATAGGACGGTAGTCTTGGACTAATCGGTTTGTCCCATCCTTCTTCTTAACAAAGAGAGAAGGTGCTCCCCAAGGAGAGCAACTTGGACGAATGAAACCTTTGACAAGAGATTTGTCGATTTCCTCCTTAAGCTCAATGAGTTCATGCGGCGGCATCTTGTAGGGTCGTTTAGCTATAGGGGTAGTGCCGGGTTTCAAGTCGATGATGAATTCGACAGCTCTAGCAGGAGGAATCCCTGGAAGTTCTTCTGGGAAGACATCTTGGAATTCACGAACGACGGGAATGTTTTCAATGCCCTCGAGTGGTGCAGTGTTCAACGCATTCAAGGCATAAAGTCGTGCCTCGGCGTTCTGAACTAGATGAGCTTGGTAAGCTATTATTTCGTCAGAAGGGTGTAGCAGATGGACGACCTTAGTGGCGCAAACTATAGAAGCAGTATGCGCTTTCAACCAATCCATTCCCAGAATGAGGTCTATGTTAGACGACTTCAAGATAATGGGAGAGGCATAGAATTCCAGCCCTTCGATTTCCACGGGGACATCGATGCCAACCAATGAGGTTTGACATTGTCCCACGGCGGTTTTTACCAATACCGAAGTGTTCATCTCCTCACATTTAATGTCATGCTTGTATGCAAAATCTTCTGACATGAATGAATGCGATGCTCCTGAATCGAATAAAACAGATGCAGGTACTGAGTTTACGAGGAGTGTACCCATCACGGTAGCAGGCTGGTCTTGGGCTTCGTTCAGATCAACATGGTTGGCATGAACGCGACCATAAGACTTGGCATTGTTGTTGCGGGGCTGGTTGTTTCCACGGCCAGTTGCTGGAAGGGCCAGTTGATTCTGTTTCTGGTTGCATTCCCTAGCACGGTGCCCTGGTTGTCCACACCTGAAGCACAAACCATTCTCGGGAGTAGGAACAGGAGCTTGGGGTGGTGGAGCTGGAAGCCTTGGCTGCCTAGTTGGAGCAGTAGGCAGACGAGGTGCAGCATAGGACTGCCTTGGGGCAGGTGCATTCGGCTGGTACATGCTGTTGGGAATCCATATCTTGCGCTTCTGCGAGGACGGGCCCGAAGATGAGCCCGTGTCACGGCTGCGCCTGTGAGAGCTCTGGTATTCCTGCAGACCAGTTTCGACATTGATGGCTTTGTTCACCAGAGTGGCGAAATCAACAAAGTCATGCACTAGAAGTGCGAGCTTGATGTCAGCTTGAAGGCCATCCCGGAACTTCTCCTGTCTGCGTGCATCAGTTGCAATGTCCTCTTCAGCGTAGCGGGACAAGTCCAGAAACTCCCGCTGATAAGCTTCCACCGTTTTGTTGCCTTGGGTGAGGTTGTGGAACTCACGCTTCTTCCGGTCCATGACTCCCTGAGGAATGAAGCGAGCACGGAAGGCAGCTTGGAAGTCTGGCCAGGTGATGATTGTCCCAGCTGGCAGGGTACGCCTGTGGCTGTCCCACCATTGAGCTGCGGGTCCTTTCAGGAAGAATGAAGCAAAGGTGACATAGCTGGCAGGGGCTACATCAGCAGACTCCATCTCATAGGTGATGTCACGGAGCCAGTCATCAGCATCCAGAGGCTGAGTTGAGCTGCGGTACACAGTCGGGTTCAGGCGCATGAAATCCTGCAGCGTCACTTGGGTTGGCTGCTGGTTCATATTGGGGCGAGGGAACTGAGCCATAATATTCTCCATGAACTGACGATTCAGCTCAAACTGTTGCATCATCCCAGCCATGTACTCAGGCGGTGGTGGGGGGTTGCCACCACGACCACGACCACCTGGTCTAACCATCCTGCTAATATTTAACAGGGGTAGTTCAGCATTTAGCAATTTTGCAAAGACAAGAATCATTCATGAAGAAACATGCACAATGAAAGCAGCCCGATAGATACTACATAGTAGTCGGCATATCTTACAAAAGAGACCATGCATAGAGTTCGTTACACAGAGTTCGGTACAAAGTCTAAGACATCATAAGCGGCACACAGGCTCGCGACGAATGCATCTAACACTAACAAGCAAGTCTACATCAGTCCCACGCGGTACTGTGGAGGTAGTTGTAGCCTGAAAGCTGGTAGTGTGGCAGCGGGTACACCACGTTGGCAACCTGGGGTCCGCGGGGGCTCTGGTGCTGAACCCGACGCTCAGGTGGCAGAAGAGGGCCAAGTGCGGGAGAGTAACCTCCCACCTCTGGCCAACCGACACCCTGAGGCATCACGGTCCTGGCGGGGTAGATAGCAGAACGCGGCAGCTCCCCAGATCCAACAAAGGGGTGTAACATCGTCAAAGCACGGTAGAGGTGCTGACGAGTGGTGTACAACTCGTGGCGAAGAGCTCGGTTAGCTCGATCCAGACCATCAGCATGCAGAACAAAGTTCTGATGGTGGAAGGGTTCGCGGGTGACAGAGGAGTAGGCAGCAGTGTAGTAGCCCTCCGCACCAATATCAGATGCGATAGCAATGTGCCTGAAGGGGGAGGTGTCCAACTCCCGGTACTCCCTACGAAGGCGTGTCAGAGCAGCATAGGCAGCATCGTGAACTGCCATATCGATGGTCACCCCAACACCATAAGCGGTGTGCAGCACAGTAATGGAGTCATACTCCCGGGAGTAGAGGTGGACGGTGGCACGGTACTGCTCCTGGTTAAAGTCCTGGTACTCCTCGGTGACGGTGTACTCGGGGTGCCAGCGATAACCCAGATAGGTCATCATCTCAGCTAGCACGGCAGGTGATCCCGAGGCACCAATGGCCGTCGTGTGGCGCACGACCTGCCTCGTGGGTTCCATCTGAAAACAAAGATGCTTCAAAGGAGTCAATTGCCAGCGTGGAAATTGTTCAAAATTCTATACTAAGGATTAACTATGGCTTTATCCAACTTTGGGGTGAATGTCGTAACGGAATCCTAGTGGCAGAGTTAATAAATTTGTTTAACCCGAGTAGCAGAGAGTTAAGAGTCCCAGAGTAAGGATCGAGGAGTAAAAGATCCTAATACCACCCAGATGGCGACGTGGGCCCGTAAGCCGCACAGCCATGTTAGTAAAAGTTTTTGTAATGTCTAGACTCGACTTCGGCCAAGGCGTGTGGAAGGGGGATTCCTACAGGCAGTCGGCTCTGATACCAACTTGTGACGCCCCCGATTTGACCGTACACTAATCATACACGCAAACGTGTACGATCAAGATCAGGGACTCACGGGAAGATATCACAACACAACTCTACAAATAAAATAAGTCATACAAGCATCATATTACAAGCCATGGGCCTCGAAGGCTCGAATACAAGAGCTCGATCATAGACGAGTCAGCGGAAGCAACAATATCTGAGTACAGACATAAGTTAAACAAGTCTGCCTTAAGAAGGCTAGCACAAACTGGGATACAGATCGAAAGAGGCGTAGGCCTCCTGCCTGGGATCCTCCTAAACTACTCCTGGTCGTCGTCAGCGGGCAGCACGTAGTAGTAGGCACCTCCGGTGTAGTAGGAGTCGTCATCGACGGTGGCGTCTGGATCCTGGGCTCCAACATCTGGTTGCGACAACCAGGTAGAAGGGGTAGGGGGAAAAGAGGGAGAAAGCAACCGTGATTACTCATCCAAAGTACTCGCAAGCAAGGAGCTACACTACATATGTATGCATTGGTATCAACTGGGATAAGGCTATTATAAGTGGACTGAACTGCAGAAGCCGGAATAAGAGGGGGATAGCTAGTCCTTTCGAAGACTACGCTTCTGGCAGCCTCCGTCTTGCAACATGTAGAAGAGAGTAGACTGAAGTCCTCCAAGTAGCATCGTATAGCATAATCCTAACCGATGATCCTCCCCTCGTCGCCCTGTGAGAGAGCGACCACCGGTTGTATCTGGCACTTGGAAGGGTGTGTTTTATTAAGTATCCGGTTCTAGTTGTCATAAGGTCAAGGTACAACTCCGGGTCGTCCTTTTACCGAGGGACACGGCTATTCGAATAGATAAACTTCCCTGCAGGGGTGCACCACATACCCCAACACGCTCGATCCCATTTGGCCGGACACACTTTCCTGGGTCATGCCCGGCCTCAGAAGATCAACACGTCGCAGCCCTACCTAGGCACAACAGAGAGGTCAGCACGCCGGTCTAAATCCTATGGCGCAGGGGTCTGGGCCCATCGCCCTTTGCACACCTGCACATTGCGTACGCGGCCGGAAGCAGACCTAGCCTAGTGGCTTTCCAGTCCAATCCGGCGCGCGCCACTCAGTCGCTGACGTCACGAAGGCTTCGGCTGATACCACGACGCCGGGATACCCATAACTGCTCCCACGTAGATGGTTAGTGCGTATAGACCAAATGGCCAGACTCAGATCAAATACCCAGATCTCGTTAAGCGTGTTAAGTATCCGCGAACACCGACCAGGGCCAGGCCCACCTCTCTCCTAGGTGGTCGGAACCTGCCCTGTCGCTTCGCCTCAAAGATCCACTCGCGGGTGCTCCTACGAGTCTACCCGTCTTTAGTCACCACATGTATCATGTATAAAGTATATCGTATATACCCGTGATCACCTCCCGAGTGATCACGGCCCCATAGTATAGCATGGCAGACGGACAAGAATGTAGGGCCACTGATGATAAACTAGCATCCTATACTAAGCATTAGGTTTGCAGGTAAAGGTATCAACAGTAGTAGCAAGGACAGGCTATGCATCAGTATAGGATTAACGAGAAGCAGTAACATGCTACACTACTCTAATGCAAGCAGTATAGAGAAGAGTAGGCGATATCTGGTGATCAAAGGGGGGGCTTGCCTGGTTGCTCTGGCAAGAGAGAGGGGTCGTCAACTCCGTAGTCGTACTGGGAAGCAGCGGCGTCGGTCTCGGAGTCTATCGAGAGAAGAGGGGGGAGAAAAAATAAATATTTAAGCAAGCATATGCATGGTGATGCATGACATGACAAGTAACGGCGTTAGAGGTGCCCTAACGCGGTAGTAGGTGATACCGGTGAAGGGGGATAACATCCGGGAAAGTATCCCCGGTGTTTCGTGTTTTCGGGCAGAGGAGCCGGAGGGGAAAGTTGCGTGTTTGCTATGCTAGGGATGCGTGACGGACGAACGGGCTGCGTATCCGGGTTCGTCTCGTCGTTCTGAGCAACTTTCATGTACAAAGTTTTTCGATCCGAGCTACGGTTTATTTTCTATTAATTTTAAAAGATTTAAATCATTTTTAGAATTAACAGATTTAATTTAGTTAGAAAAGGCAATTATGACATCAGCATGATGTCAGGGTGATGTCAGCAGTCAGCTAGTCAGTTGACCTAGTCAAACTGACGCATGGGTCCCACTGCCATTCTCTGTTAGTTAACTTAACAGTAGTTAATTAGTTTTAATAGTTAGTCAACAGAATTAATTAAGTTAACTAATTAAGTTAATTAATTATTTATTTTATTTATTTAATGTTAATCTTTAATCATTTTTAGTTAGTTTTTTTTTAATTTAAACGTTCTGGGCCATGGGCCCCACATGTCATTGGCCATTGGGCCAAAATGGGTTCGGGCGCAACCCAAACTGGCGCAGCGGGCGCCCGGTCTCGGGCGTCGCCCGAGCGAGGCGAGGCCAGTGGCAAACGCCGGCGAGGAGCGCGGCGGCCGGAGCGGGTGAGGCTGGGCTACGGCGAGCGGCTGCAACGGGTGAGGCATGGCGGATGGCCGCGGGGAAGTGGCCGGGCGGAGCCGCAGCGAGGCGGCAGAGAGCAGCGGCGGTGCGGGTGGAGCGACGCGACGCGTGCGGTGAACGGAGGTGGGGCTCAGCCGCGACCGGCGAGCAGGGAAGACGGGGCGGGGCTCGCGCGGGCGGGCAGTGGTAGGAGCAGGGCAAGGCAGGGCTTGGTCAACGCGGGGCACGCCGGCCGAACGCAGCACGGGCGAGGCGAGCGCCGGCGAGAGGGGACGGGGAGGAGGACCGGTGTCCTCACCGAGGGAGCGTAGGGCACGGGGCAGCGGTGGTTGGGGAGGGCGACGGCGACGACGTGCGTGGCGGAGACGAGGTGCCGGCCGGTGAGGAGGCGCGGGCTCCGGGCGCGGCGGGGTCCGTTGACGACGTCGGGAGAGGACGGCGAGGCGACGGCAGAGACGGGGCGCAGGGACGAGGCGGCGGGTTTGGACGCGCCGGGGTCGGGGGGTTCCGGGCGGCGGCGGCGGCGAGCCCCCGATCCCGATCTGGATCGGGGAAGGAGGCTGAGGGGGAACCGGGGGGGGGGAGTGCGGGGGCGAGTGGGGGCATGGGGAATCGGGGGGGCCTAGGGTTTGCCCTATAGGCCAGAGGGAGGGGCCGGCTGGGCCAAGTGGGTCGGCCAGCTGGGCCGTCTGGCCCAGTTGGGGGGGGGGGCTTGCTCCTTTTTTTTGTCTCTTTTTTTTATTATTTCATTATTTTTATTTTTTGTTTTATCTTAGTTACACATTATTTTAGTTAAAATAAAATACAAAACTAGTTTCTAAATTAGTATAAGTAAATATACCCCCGCCACAAAAAGTTTGGTACTCAAATAGTTTAGTTTGATATTTTAGAAATTATAAAAGCCTTTTATATAATCGCTTAAGCCACTGTTTTAATCATTTTTGAGCACTTAAACACTTTATAAGAAAATGGTTTCTTCACCATAATTACTTATGAATTATCCTGCAATCACCGAACATTTTAGTTTTAATTTTTGAAAACTGTTATTATTCACCAAACTTTGAATTTGAATCTTGGACCGGTTTTTGACCTAACGATAGATTAGCAACAGTAACCAAGGTGACGTGGCATGATTAGCGTGGGATTACTGTAGCACGTTTATCCAGGCGTCACAATTCTCCTCCACTACAAGAAATCTCGTCCCGAGATTTTAGGAGGTAGAAGGAAACAGTGCGGGGTATTCATCACGCAGGCGATCCTCGCGTTCCCAGGTGGCTTCGTCTTCAGAGTGATTCGACCACAGGACCTTGAGGAACTTGATCGCCTTCTGGCGTGTGCGGCGTTCAGCTTGGTCGAGAATGCGGACCGGATGCTCTTTATAGGAGAGGTCCTGTTGCAATTCTAGCACTTCATGATCCACAGCTCGGATTGGGTCCTTGAAGCAACGGCGGAGTTGTGACACATGGAACACATCGTGAACCTGAGAAAGGTTAGGCGGAAGCTCCAATTGATATGCCACTTTTCCACGCCTCTCGAGGATAGTGAAAGGACCAATATAGCGGGGAGCTAGCTTGCCCTTGATCCCGAAGCGGTGTGCACCCTTCATTGGTGTAACTCGAAGATAAGCCTTTTCGCCAGGTTGATAGATCATGTCTTGGTGATGACGGTCATACTGACTTTTCTGACGTGACTGAGCAGTCTTGAGATTCTCGCGAATAATGCGAACTTGTTCTTCAGCCTGTTGGATAATATCCGGACCAAAGAGTGGACGTTCCCCAGTTTCTGACCAGTTCAGAGGGGTTCGGCACTTTCGTCCATATAACACTTCGAAGGGGGACATCTTCAGACTAGCTTGATAGCTATTATTATAAGAGAACTCGGCATATGGAAGAGATTCCTCCCATTTCTTGCCGAATGAGATTACACAAGCTCGAAGCATGTCTTCGAGAACTTGGTTGACACGTTCAACCTGTCCTTGCGACTGAGGATGAAACGCAGTACTGAACGACAGATGAGTTCCCATAGCTTCTTGGAAACTCGCCCAAAACCTTGAAGTGAATAAGCTGCCACGGTCTGAACTGATAACCAGTGGGATACCGTGGAGTGAAACAATTCTGGCCATGTAGAGAGTAGCAAGCTGACTAGCAGTGATTGTCTCTTTGACCGCCAGAAAATGGGCAACTTTGGAAAGCCGGTCAATGACGACAAGAATAGCATCATTACCTTTCTGAGATTTGGGAAATCCAGTGACGAAGTCCATTTCAACATGGTCCCATTTCCATTCAGGAATAGAGATAGGTTGCAGAGTTCCAGCAGGCCTTTGATGCTCTGCTTTGATTCGGCGACAAACGTCACACTCAGCAACATAACGAGCAATGTCCTGCTTCATATTAGACCACCAGAATCTTTGACGAATATCCTGGTACATCTTGGTACTACCAGGATGGATGGACAGAGGCGTATCATGGGCTTCTTGCATAACCCCTTTAGTTTTATCCAGGTTTTTCCTCGAACAAGGTACCACTAGGCGGCCTTTGAAATACAAGGCGCCATCGTTAGCAACAGTGAAGAATGAGGGCTTTCCTTTTTTGAGGTCGCGCTTAATCTTGAGGACTTCATCGTCACACTTCTGTATCCATTTGATGGTGTCCACAAGATCTGGTTTCGCAACCAGGGTATTGAGAGAACCCTTGGAAACAACATGGAGGTTCTGTTTGGGGAAACCTTCGGGAGGGGGAGCGAGTGATCCCGGAGGAACAATATGGAGGTTCAGCCTTCTAAATTCTTCAACAAGCGATGGGTGAACTTTGTGAACCTGGAGGTGGTTACAGTAATACTTGCGGCTCAAGGCATCAGCCATTACATTAGCCTTGCCGGGGGTATAGGATATACCCACGTCAAAGTCTGCAACAGTCTCCATCCATCTTTGCTGACGTAGGTTCAAATCTGGCTGAGTAAACAGATACTTCAGACTTTGATGGTCGGTGAAGATCTCGCAACGATTACCGAGAAGGTAATGTCGCCACTGCTTCAGTGCATGAATGACAGCAGCAAGCTCGAGGTCGTGAACTGGGTAGTTTTCTTCATGAGGGCGCAGTTGACGAGAGGCATAAGCAATCACTCTGCGCTCTTGCATTAGGACACAGCCTAATCCTTGACGGGAAGCGTCGCAGTAAATGACGAAGTCCTTCTTAGTATCAGGTGGAGCAAGTACGGGGGCAGAAGTCAACTTGTCTTTGAGCGCCTGGAATCCATCCTGACACTTGTCTGTCCAGTCAAACTTGACACCCTTATGTAACAGATTAGTCAGAGGCCTGGCAATCTTGGAGAAGTTCTCGACGAATCGACGGCAATAGCTGGCGAGACCGAGAAAACTTCGGACTTGCTTGACGTTCTTCGGGGGAGTCCAATCGAGAATAGCCTGAACTCGTTCAGGGTTGACGGCAATACCATCCTTGGAGATGACATGCCCAAGATAGGTTACTTCGGGGAGCCAGAATTCACACTTGGAATACTTAGCATACAGTTGATGCTCTCGAAGTTTTTCCAGCACAAGACGAAGATGTTCAGCATGCTCCTCCTTGTTCTTGGAAAATACAAGGATATCGTCCAAATAAACCACGACGAACTTGTCGAGGTAATCCATGAATATATAATTCATCAGACGAGAGAAGGTGGCGGGAGCATTCGTCAAGCCGAATGACATGACGGTGTACTCGTATGATCCATACCGAGTAACGAAGGCGGTTTTTGGAATGTCCTCTTCACGAACACGGATCTGGTGGTAACCCAACCTCAAGTCGAGTTTGGAGAACACTGATGAACCAGCCAGTTGATCATAAAGATCATTGATCCGAGGAAGAGGGTATTTATTCTGAATGGTAGCTTGGTTTATAGGACGGTAGTCTTGGACTAATCGGTTTGTCCCATCCTTCTTCTTAACAAAGAGAGAAGGTGCTCCCCAAGGAGAGCAACTTGGACGAATGAAACCTTTGACAAGAGATTTGTCGATTTCCTCCTTAAGCTCAATGAGTTCATGCGGCGGCATCTTGTAGGGTCGTTTAGCTATAGGGGTAGTGCCGGGTTTCAAGTCGATGATGAATTCGACAGCTCTAGCAGGAGGAATCCCTGGAAGTTCTTCTGGGAAGACATCTTGGAATTCACGAACGACGGGAATGTTTTCAATGCCCTCGAGTGGTGCAGTGTTCAACGCATTCAAGGCATAAAGTCGTGCCTCGGCGTTCTGAACTAGATGAGCTTGGTAAGCTATTATTTCGTCAGAAGGGTGTAGCAGATGGACGACCTTAGTGGCGCAAACTATAGAAGCAGTATGCGCTTTCAACCAATCCATTCCCAGAATGAGGTCTATGTTAGACGACTTCAAGATAATGGGAGAGGCATAGAATTCCAGCCCTTCGATTTCCACGGGGACATCGATGCCAACCAATGAGGTTTGACATTGTCCCACGGCGGTTTTTACCAATACCGAAGTGTTCATCTCCTCACATTTAATGTCATGCTTGTATGCAAAATCTTCTGACATGAATGAATGCGATGCTCCTGAATCGAATAAAACAGATGCAGGTACTGAGTTTACGAGGAGTGTACCCATCACGGTAGCAGGCTGGTCTTGGGCTTCGTTCAGATCAACATGGTTGGCATGAACGCGACCATAAGACTTGGCATTGTTGTTGCGGGGCTGGTTGTTTCCACGGCCAGTTGCTGGAAGGGCCAGTTGATTCTGTTTCTGGTTGCATTCCCTAGCACGGTGCCCTGGTTGTCCACACCTGAAGCACAAACCATTCTCGGGAGTAGGAACAGGAGCTTGGGGTGGTGGAGCTGGAAGCCTTGGCTGCCTAGTTGGAGCAGTAGGCAGACGAGGTGCAGCATAGGACTGCCTTGGGGCAGGTGCATTCGGCTGGTACATGCTGTTGGGAATCCATATCTTGCGCTTCTGCGAGGACGGGCCCGAAGATGAGCCCGTGTCACGGCTGCGCCTGTGAGAGCTCTGGTATTCCTGCAGACCAGTTTCGACATTGATGGCTTTGTTCACCAGAGTGGCGAAATCAACAAAGTCATGCACTAGAAGTGCGAGCTTGATGTCAGCTTGAAGGCCATCCCGGAACTTCTCCTGTCTGCGTGCATCAGTTGCAATGTCCTCTTCAGCGTAGCGGGACAAGTCCAAAAACTCCCGCTGATAAGCTTCCACCGTTTTGTTGCCTTGGGTGAGGTTGTGGAACTCACGCTTCTTCCGGTCCATGACTCCCTGAGGAATGAAGCGAGCACGGAAGGCAGCTTGGAAGTCTGGCCAGGTGATGATTGTCCCAGCTGGCAGGGTACGCCTGTGGCTGTCCCACCATTGAGCTGCGGGTCCTTTCAGGAAGAATGAAGCAAAGGTGACATAGCTGGCAGGGGCTACATCAGCAGACTCCATCTCATAGGTGATGTCACGGAGCCAGTCATCAGCATCCAGAGGCTGAGTTGAGCTGCGGTACACAGTCGGGTTCAGGCGCATGAAATCCTGCAGCGTCACTTGGGTTGGCTGCTGGTTCATATTGGGGCGAGGGAACTGAGCCATAATATTCTCCATGAACTGACGATTCAGCTCAAACTGTTGCATCATCCCAGCCATGTACTCAGGCGGTGGTGGGGGGTTGCCACCACGACCACGACCACCTGGTCTAACCATCCTGCTAATATTTAACAGGGGTAGTTCAGCATTTAGCAATTTTGCAAAGACAAGAATCATTCATGAAGAAACATGCACAATGAAAGCAGCCCGATAGATACTACATAGTAGTCGGCATATCTTACAAAAGAGACCATGCATAGAGTTCGTTACACAGAGTTCGGTACAAAGTCTAAGACATCATAAGCGGCACACAGGCTCGCGACGAATGCATCTAACACTAACAAGCAAGTCTACATCAGTCCCACGCGGTACTGTGGAGGTAGTTGTAGCCTGAAAGCTGGTAGTGTGGCAGCGGGTACACCACGTTGGCAACCTGGGGTCCGCGGGGGCTCTGGTGCTGAACCCGACGCTCAGGTGGCAGAAGAGGGCCAAGTGCGGGAGAGTAACCTCCCACCTCTGGCCAACCGACACCCTGAGGCATCACGGTCCTGGCGGGGTAGATAGCAGAACGCGGCAGCTCCCCAGATCCAACAAAGGGGTGTAACATCGTCAAAGCACGGTAGAGGTGCTGACGAGTGGTGTACAACTCGTGGCGAAGAGCTCGGTTAGCTCGATCCAGACCATCAGCATGCAGAACAAAGTTCTGATGGTGGAAGGGTTCGCGGGTGACAGAGGAGTAGGCAGCAGTGTAGTAGCCCTCCGCACCAATATCAGATGCGATAGCAATGTGCCTGAAGGGGGAGGTGTCCAACTCCCGGTACTCCCTACGAAGGCGTGTCAGAGCAGCATAGGCAACATCGTGAACTGCCATATCGATGGTCACCCCAACACCATAAGCGGTGTGCAGCACAGTAATGGAGTCATACTCCCGGGAGTAGAGGTGGACGGTGGCACGGTACTGCTCCTGGTTAAAGTCCTGGTACTCCTCGGTGACGGTGTACTCGGGGTGCCAGCGATAACCCAGATAGGTCATCATCTCAGCTAGCACGGCAGGTGATCCCGAGGCACCAATGGCCGTCGTGTGGCGCACGACCTGCCTCGTGGGTTCCATCTGAAAACAAAGATGCTTCAAAGGAGTCAATTGCCAGCGTGGAAATTGTTCAAAATTCTATACTAAGGATTAACTATGGCTTTATCCAACTTTGGGGTGAATGTCGTAACGGAATCCTAGTGGCAGAGTTAATAAATTTGTTTAACCCGAGTAGCAGAGAGTTAAGAGTCCCAGAGTAAGGATCGAGGAGTAAAAGATCCTAATACCACCCAGATGGCGACGTGGGCCCGTAAGCCGCACAGCCATGTTAGTAAAAGTTTTTGTAATGTCTAGACTCGACTTCGGCCAAGGCGTGTGGAAGGGGGATTCCTACAGGCAGTCGGCTCTGATACCAACTTGTGACGCCCCCGATTTGACCGTACACTAATCATACACGCAAACGTGTACGATCAAGATCAGGGACTCACGGGAAGATATCACAACACAACTCTACAAATAAAATAAGTCATACAAGCATCATATTACAAGCCATGGGCCTCGAAGGCTCGAATACAAGAGCTCGATCATAGACGAGTCAGCGGAAGCAACAATATCTGAGTACAGACATAAGTTAAACAAGTCTGCCTTAAGAAGGCTAGCACAAACTGGGATACAGATCGAAAGAGGCGTAGGCCTCCTGCCTGGGATCCTCCTAAACTACTCCTGGTCGTCGTCAGCGGGCAGCACGTAGTAGTAGGCACCTCCGGTGTAGTAGGAGTCGTCATCGACGGTGGCGTCTGGATCCTGGGCTCCAACATCTGGTTGCGACAACCAGGTAGAAGGGGTAGGGGGAAAAGAGGGAGAAAGCAACCGTGATTACTCATCCAAAGTACTCGCAAGCAAGGAGCTACACTACATATGTATGCATTGGTATCAACTGGGATAAGGCTATTATAAGTGGACTGAACTGCAGAAGCCGGAATAAGAGGGGGATAGCTAGTCCTTTCGAAGACTACGCTTCTGGCAACCTCCGTCTTGCAACATGTAGAAGAGAGTAGACTGAAGTCCTCCAAGTAGCATCGTATAGCATAATCCTAACCGATGATCCTCCCCTCGTCGCCCTGTGAGAGAGCGACCACCGGTTGTATCTGGCACTTGGAAGGGTGTGTTTTATTAAGTATCCGGTTCTAGTTGTCATAAGGTCAAGGTACAACTCCGGGTCGTCCTTTTACCGAGGGACACGGCTATTCGAATAGATAAACTTCCCTGCAGGGGTGCACCACATACCCCAACACGCTCGATCCCATTTGGCCGGACACACTTTCCTGGGTCATGCCCGGCCTCAGAAGATCAACACGTCGCAGCCCTACCTAGGCACAACAGAGAGGTCAGCACGCCGGTCTAAATCCTATGGCGCAGGGGTCTGGGCCCATCGCCCTTTGCACACCTGCACATTGCGTACGCGGCCGGAAGCAGACCTAGCCTAGTGGCTTTCCAGTCCAATCCGGCGCGCGCCACTCAGTCGCTGACGTCACGAAGGCTTCGGCTGATACCACGACGCCGGGATACCCATAACTGCTCCCACGTAGATGGTTAGTGCGTATAGACCAAATGGCCAGACTCAGATCAAATACCCAGATCTCGTTAAGCGTGTTAAGTATCCGCGAACACCGACCAGGGCCAGGCCCACCTCTCTCCTAGGTGGTCGGAACCTGCCCTGTCGCTTCGCCTCAAAGATCCACTCGCGGGTGCTCCTACGAGTCTACCCGTCTTTAGTCACCACATGTATCATGTATAAAGTATATCGTATATACCCGTGATCACCTCCCGAGTGATCACGGCCCCATAGTATAGCATGGCAGACGGACAAGAATGTAGGGCCACTGATGATAAACTAGCATCCTATACTAAGCATTAGGTTTGCAGGTAAAGGTATCAACAGTAGTAGCAAGGACAGGCTATGCATCAGTATAGGATTAACGAGAAGCAGTAACATGCTACACTACTCTAATGCAAGCAGTATAGAGAAGAGTAGGCGATATCTGGTGATCAAAGGGGGGGCTTGCCTGGTTGCTCTGGCAAGAGAGAGGGGTCGTCAACTCCGTAGTCGTACTGGGAAGCAGCGGCGTCGATCTCGGAGTCTATCGAGAGAAGAGGGGGGAGAAAAAATAAATATTTAAGCAAGCATATGCATGGTGATGCATGACATGACAAGTAACGGCGTTAGAGGTGCCCTAACGCGGTAGTAGGTGATACCGGTGAAGGGGGATAACATCCGGGAAAGTATCCCCGGTGTTTCGCGTTTTCGGGCAGAGGAGCCGGAGGGGAAAGTTGCGTGTTTGCTATGCTAGGGATGCGTGACGGACGAACGGGCTGCGTATCCGGGTTCGTCTCGTCGTTCTGAGCAACTTTCATGTACAAAGTTTTTCGATCCGAGCTACGGTTTATTTTCTATTAATTTTAAAAGATTTAAATCATTTTTAGAATTAACAGATTTAATTTAGTTAGAAAAGGCAATTATGACATCAGCATGATGTCAGGGTGATGTCAGCAGTCAGCTAGTCAGTTGACCTAGTCAAACTGACGCATGGGTCCCACTGCCATTCTCTGTTAGTTAACTTAACAGTAGTTAATTAGTTTTAATAGTTAGTCAACAGAATTAATTAAGTTAACTAATTAAGTTAATTAATTATTTATTTTATTTATTTAATGTTAATCTTTAATCATTTTTAGTTAGTTTTTTTTAATTTAAACGTTCTGGGCCATGGGCCCCACATGTCATTGGCCATTGGGCCAAAATGGGTTCGGGCGCAACCCAAACTGGCGCAGCGGGCGCCCGGTCTCGGGCGTCGCCCGAGCGAGGCGAGGCCAGTGGCAAACGCCGGCGAGGAGCGCGGCGGCCGGAGCGGGTGAGGCTGGGCTACGGCGAGCGGCTGCAACGGGTGAGGCATGGCGGATGGCCGCGGGGAAGTGGCCGGGCGGAGCCGCAGCGAGGCGGCAGAGAGCAGCGGCGGTGCGGGTGGAGCGACGCGACGCGTGCGGTGAACGGAGGTGGGGCTCAGCCGCGACCGGCGAGCAGGGAAGACGGGGCGGGGCTCGCGCGGGCGGGCAGTGGTAGGAGCGGGGCAAGGCAGGGCTTGGTCAACGCGGGGCACGCCGGCCGAACGCAGCACGGGCGAGGCGAGCGCCGGCGAGAGGGGACGGGGAGGAGGACCGGTGTCCTCACCGAGGGAGCGTAGGGCACGGGGCAGCGGTGGTTGGGGAGGGCGACGGCGACGACGTGCGTGGCGGAGACGAGGTGCCGGCCGGTGAGGAGGCGCGGGCTCCGGGCGCGGCGGGGTCCGTTGACGACGTCGGGAGAGGACGGCGAGGCGACGGCAGAGACGGGGCGCAGGGACGAGGCGGCGGGTTTGGACGCGCCGGGGTCGGGGGGTTCCGGGCGGCGGCGGCGGCGAGCCCCCGATCCCGATCTGGATCGGGGAAGGAGGCTGAGGGGGAACCGGGGGGGGGGGGAGTGCGGGGGCGAGTGGGGGCATGGGGAATCGGGGGGGCCTAGGGTTTGCCCTATAGGCCAGAGGGAGGGGCCGGCTGGGCCAAGTGGGTCGGCCAGCTGGGCCGTCTGGCCCAGTTGGGGGGGGGCTTGCTCCTTTTTTTGTCTCTTTTTTTTATTATTTCATTATTTTTATTTTTTGTTTTATCTTAGTTACACATTATTTTAGTTAAAATAAAATACAAAACTAGTTTCTAAATTAGTATAAGTAAATATACCCCCGCCACAAAAAGTTTGGTACTCAAATAGTTTAGTTTGATATTTTAGAAATTATAAAAGCCTTTTATATAATCGCTTAAGCCACTGTTTTAATCATTTTTGAGCACTTAAACACTTTATAAGAAAATGGTTTCTTCACCATAATTACTTATGAATTATCCTGCAATCACCGAACATTTTAGTTTTAATTTTTGAAAACTGTTATTATTCACCAAACTTTGAATTTGAATCTTGGACCGGTTTTTGACCTAACGATAGATTAGCAACAGTAACCAAGGTGACGTGGCATGATTAGCGTGGGATTACTGTAGCACGTTTATCCAGGCGTCACAATTCTCCTCCACTACAAGAAATCTCGTCCCGAGATTTTAGGAGGTAGAAGGAAACAGTGCGGGGTATTCATCACGCAGGCGATCCTCGCGTTCCCAGGTGGCTTCGTCTTCAGAGTGATTCGACCACAGGACCTTGAGGAACTTGATCGCCTTCTGGCGTGTGCGGCGTTCAGCTTGGTCGAGAATGCGGACCGGATGCTCTTTATAGGAGAGGTCCTGTTGCAATTCTAGCACTTCATGATCCACAGCTCGGATTGGGTCCTTGAAGCAACGGCGGAGTTGTGACACATGGAACACATCGTGAACCTGAGAAAGGTTAGGCGGAAGCTCCAATTGATATGCCACTTTTCCACGCCTCTCGAGGATAGTGAAAGGACCAATATAGCGGGGAGCTAGCTTGCCCTTGATCCCGAAGCGGTGTGCACCCTTCATTGGTGTAACTCGAAGATAAGCCTTTTCGCCAGGTTGATAGATCATGTCTTGGTGATGACGGTCATACTGACTTTTCTGACGTGACTGAGCAGTCTTGAGATTCTCGCGAATAATGCGAACTTGTTCTTCAGCCTGTTGGATAATATCCGGACCAAAGAGTGGACGTTCCCCAGTTTCTGACCAGTTCAGAGGGGTTCGGCACTTTCGTCCATATAACACTTCGAAGGGGGACATCTTCAGACTAGCTTGATAGCTATTATTATAAGAGAACTCGGCATATGGAAGAGATTCCTCCCATTTCTTGCCGAATGAGATTACACAAGCTCGAAGCATGTCTTCGAGAACTTGGTTGACACGTTCAACCTGTCCTTGCGACTGAGGATGAAACGCAGTACTGAACGACAGATGAGTTCCCATAGCTTCTTGGAAACTCGCCCAAAACCTTGAAGTGAATAAGCTGCCACGGTCTGAACTGATAACCAGTGGGATACCGTGGAGTGAAACAATTCTGGCCATGTAGAGAGTAGCAAGCTGACTAGCAGTGATTGTCTCTTTGACCGCCAGAAAATGGGCAACTTTGGAAAGCCGGTCAATGACGACAAGAATAGCATCATTACCTTTCTGAGATTTGGGAAATCCAGTGACGAAGTCCATTTCAACATGGTCCCATTTCCATTCAGGAATAGAGATAGGTTGCAGAGTTCCAGCAGGCCTTTGATGCTCTGCTTTGATTCGGCGACAAACGTCACACTCAGCAACATAACGAGCAATGTCCTGCTTCATATTAGACCACCAGAATCTTTGACGAATATCCTGGTACATCTTGGTACTACCAGGATGGATGGACAGAGGCGTATCATGGGCTTCTTGCATAACCCCTTTAGTTTTATCCAGGTTTTTCCTCGAACAAGGTACCACTAGGCGGCCTTTGAAATACAAGGCGCCATCGTTAGCAACAGTGAAGAATGAGGGCTTTCCTTTTTTGAGGTCGCGCTTAATCTTGAGGACTTCATCGTCACACTTCTGTATCCATTTGATGGTGTCCACAAGATCTGGTTTCGCAACCAGGGTATTGAGAGAACCCTTGGAAACAACATGGAGGTTCTGTTTGGGGAAACCTTCGGGAGGGGGAGCGAGTGATCCCGGAGGAACAATATGGAGGTTCAGCCTTCTAAATTCTTCAACAAGCGATGGGTGAACTTTGTGAACCTGGAGGTGGTTACAGTAATACTTGCGGCTCAAGGCATCAGCCATTACATTAGCCTTGCCGGGGGTATAGGATATACCCACGTCAAAGTCTGCAACAGTCTCCATCCATCTTTGCTGACGTAGGTTCAAATCTGGCTGAGTAAACAGATACTTCAGACTTTGATGGTCGGTGAAGATCTCGCAACGATTACCGAGAAGGTAATGTCGCCACTGCTTTAGTGCATGAATGACAGCAGCAAGCTCGAGGTCGTGAACTGGGTAGTTTTCTTCATGAGGGCGCAGTTGACGAGAGGCATAAGCAATCACTCTGCGCTCTTGCATTAGGACACAGCCTAATCCTTGACGGGAAGCGTCGCAGTAAATGACGAAGTCCTTCTTAGTATCAGGTGGAGCAAGTACGGGGGCAGAAGTCAACTTGTCTTTGAGCGCCTGGAATCCATCCTGACACTTGTCTGTCCAGTCAAACTTGACACCCTTATGTAACAGATTAGTCAGAGGCCTGGCAATCTTGGAGAAGTTCTCGACGAATCGACGGCAATAGCTGGCGAGACCGAGAAAACTTCGGACTTGCTTGACGTTCTTCGGGGGAGTCCAATCGAGAATAGCCTGAACTCGTTCAGGGTTGACGGCAATACCATCCTTGGAGATGACATGCCCAAGATAGGTTACTTCGGGGAGCCAGAATTCACACTTGGAATACTTAGCATACAGTTGATGCTCTCGAAGTTTTTCCAGCACAAGACGAAGATGTTCAGCATGCTCCTCCTTGTTCTTGGAAAATACAAGGATATCGTCCAAATAAACCACGACGAACTTGTCGAGGTAATCCATGAATATATAATTCATCAGACGAGAGAAGGTGGCGGGAGCATTCGTCAAGCCGAATGACATGACGGTGTACTCGTATGATCCATACCGAGTAACGAAGGCGGTTTTTGGAATGTCCTCTTCACGAACACGGATCTGGTGGTAACCCAACCTCAAGTCGAGTTTGGAGAACACTGATGAACCAGCCAGTTGATCATAAAGATCATTGATCCGAGGAAGAGGGTATTTATTCTGAATGGTAGCTTGGTTTATAGGACGGTAGTCTTGGACTAATCGGTTTGTCCCATCCTTCTTCTTAACAAAGAGAGAAGGTGCTCCCCAAGGAGAGCAACTTGGACGAATGAAACCTTTGACAAGAGATTTGTCGATTTCCTCCTTAAGCTCAATGAGTTCATGCGGCGGCATCTTGTAGGGTCGTTTAGCTATAGGGGTAGTGCCGGGTTTCAAGTCGATGATGAATTCGACAGCTCTAGCAGGAGGAATCCCTGGAAGTTCTTCTGGGAAGACATCTTGGAATTCACGAACGACGGGAATGTTTTCAATGCCCTCGAGTGGTGCAGTGTTCAACGCATTCAAGGCATAAAGTCGTGCCTCGGCGTTCTGAACTAGATGAGCTTGGTAAGCTATTATTTCGTCAGAAGGGTGTAGCAGATGGACGACCTTAGTGGCGCAAACTATAGAAGCAGTATGCGCTTTCAACCAATCCATTCCCAGAATGAGGTCTATGTTAGACGACTTCAAGATAATGGGAGAGGCATAGAATTCCAGCCCTTCGATTTCCACGGGGACATCGATGCCAACCAATGAGGTTTGACATTGTCCCACGGCGGTTTTTACCAATACCGAAGTGTTCATCTCCTCACATTTAATGTCATGCTTGTATGCAAAATCTTCTGACATGAATGAATGCGATGCTCCTGAATCGAATAAAACAGATGCAGGTACTGAGTTTACGAGGAGTGTACCCATCACGGTAGCAGGCTGGTCTTGGGCTTCGTTCAGATCAACATGGTTGGCATGAACGCGACCATAAGACTTGGCATTGTTGTTGCGGGGCTGGTTGTTTCCACGGCCAGTTGCTGGAAGGGCCAGTTGATTCTGTTTCTGGTTGCATTCCCTAGCACGGTGCCCTGGTTGTCCACACCTGAAGCACAAACCATTCTCGGGAGTAGGAACAGGAGCTTGGGGTGGTGGAGCTGGAAGCCTTGGCTGCCTAGTTGGAGCAGTAGGCAGACGAGGTGCAGCATAGGACTGCCTTGGGGCAGGTGCATTCGGCTGGTAGATGCTGTTGGGAATCCATATCTTGCGCTTCTGCGAGGACGGGCCCGAAGATGAGCCCGTGTCACGGCTGCGCCTGTGAGAGCTCTGGTATTCCTGCAGACCAGTTTCGACATTGATGGCTTTGTTCACCAGAGTGGCGAAATCAACAAAGTCATGCACTAGAAGTGCGAGCTTGATGTCAGCTTGAAGGCCATCCCGGAACTTCTCCTGTCTGCGTGCATCAGTTGCAATGTCCTCTTCAGCGTAGCGGGACAAGTCCAGAAACTCCCGCTGATAAGCTTCCACCGTTTTGTTGCCTTGGGTGAGGTTGTGGAACTCACGCTTCTTCCGGTCCATGACTCCCTGAGGAATGAAGCGAGCACGGAAGGCAGCTTGGAAGTCTGGCCAGGTGATGATTGTCCCAGCTGGCAGGGTACGCCTGTGGCTGTCCCACCATTGAGCTGCGGGTCCTTTCAGGAAGAATGAAGCAAAGGTGACATAGCTGGCAGGGGCTACATCAGCAGACTCCATCTCATAGGTGATGTCACGGAGCCAGTCATCAGCATCCAGAGGCTGAGTTGAGCTGCGGTACACAGTCGGGTTCAGGCGCATGAAATCCTGCAGCGTCACTTGGGTTGGCTGCTGGTTCATATTGGGGCGAGGGAACTGAGCCATAATATTCTCCATGAACTGACGATTCAGCTCAAACTGTTGCATCATCCCAGCCATGTACTCAGGCGGTGGTGGGGGGTTGCCACCACGACCACGACCACCTGGTCTAACCATCCTGCTAATATTTAACAGGGGTAGTTCAGCATTTAGCAATTTTGCAAAGACAAGAATCATTCATGAAGAAACATGCACAATGAAAGCAGCCCGATAGATACTACATAGTAGTCGGCATATCTTACAAAAGAGACCATGCATAGAGTTCGTTACACAGAGTTCGGTACAAAGTCTAAGACATCATAAGCGGCACACAGGCTCGCGACGAATGCATCTAACACTAACAAGCAAGTCTACATCAGTCCCACGCGGTACTGTGGAGGTAGTTGTAGCCTGAAAGCTGGTAGTGTGGCAGCGGGTACACCACGTTGGCAACCTGGGGTCCGCGGGGGCTCTGGTGCTGAACCCGACGCTCAGGTGGCAGAAGAGGGCCAAGTGCGGGAGAGTAACCTCCCACCTCTGGCCAACCGACACCCTGAGGCATCACGGTCCTGGCGGGGTAGATAGCAGAACGCGGCAGCTCCCCAGATCCAACAAAGGGGTGTAACATCGTCAAAGCACGGTAGAGGTGCTGACGAGTGGTGTACAACTCGTGGCGAAGAGCTCGGTTAGCTCGATCCAGACCATCAGCATGCAGAACAAAGTTCTGATGGTGGAAGGGTTCGCGGGTGACAGAGGAGTAGGCAGCAGTGTAGTAGCCCTCCGCACCAATATCAGATGCGATAGCAATGTGCCTGAAGGGGGAGGTGTCCAACTCCCGGTACTCCCTACGAAGGCGTGTCAGAGCAGCATAGGCAGCATCGTGAACTGCCATATCGATGGTCACCCCAACACCATAAGCGGTGTGCAGCACAGTAATGGAGTCATACTCCCGGGAGTAGAGGTGGACGGTGGCACGGTACTGCTCCTGGTTAAAGTCCTGGTACTCCTCGGTGACGGTGTACTCGGGGTGCCAGCGATAACCCAGATAGGTCATCATCTCAGCTAGCACGGCAGGTGATCCCGAGGCACCAATGGCCGTCGTGTGGCGCACGACCTGCCTCGTGGGTTCCATCTGAAAACAAAGATGCTTCAAAGGAGTCAATTGCCAGCGTGGAAATTGTTCAAAATTCTATACTAAGGATTAACTATGGCTTTATCCAACTTTGGGGTGAATGTCGTAACGGAATCCTAGTGGCAGAGTTAATAAATTTGTTTAACCCGAGTAGCAGAGAGTTAAGAGTCCCAGAGTAAGGATCGAGGAGTAAAAGATCCTAATACCACCCAGATGGCGACGTGGGCCCGTAAGCCGCACAGCCATGTTAGTAAAAGTTTTTGTAATGTCTAGACTCGACTTCGGCCAAGGCGTGTGGAAGGGGGATTCCTACAGGCAGTCGGCTCTGATACCAACTTGTGACGCCCCCGATTTGACCGTACACTAATCATACACGCAAACGTGTACGATCAAGATCAGGGACTCACGGGAAGATATCACAACACAACTCTACAAATAAAATAAGTCATACAAGCATCATATTACAAGCCATGGGCCTCGAAGGCTCGAATACAAGAGCTCGATCATAGACGAGTCAGCGGAAGCAACAATATCTGAGTACAGACATAAGTTAAACAAGTCTGCCTTAAGAAGGCTAGCACAAACTGGGATACAGATCGAAAGAGGCGTAGGCCTCCTGCCTGGGATCCTCCTAAACTACTCCTGGTCGTCGTCAGCGGGCAGCACGTAGTAGTAGGCACCTCCGGTGTAGTAGGAGTCGTCATCGACGGTGGCGTCTGGATCCTGGGCTCCAACATCTGGTTGCGACAACCAGGTAGAAGGGGTAGGGGGAAAAGAGGGAGAAAGCAACCGTGATTACTCATCCAAAGTACTCGCAAGCAAGGAGCTACACTACATATGTATGCATTGGTATCAACTGGGATAAGGCTATTATAAGTGGACTGAACTGCAGAAGCCGGAATAAGAGGGGGATAGCTAGTCCTTTCGAAGACTACGCTTCTGGCAGCCTCCGTCTTGCAACATGTAGAAGAGAGTAGACTGAAGTCCTCCAAGTAGCATCGTATAGCATAATCCTAACCGATGATCCTCCCCTCGTCGCCCTGTGAGAGAGCGACCACCGGTTGTATCTGGCACTTGGAAGGGTGTGTTTTATTAAGTATCCGGTTCTAGTTGTCATAAGGTCAAGGTACAACTCCGGGTCGTCCTTTTACCGAGGGACACGGCTATTCGAATAGATAAACTTCCCTGCAGGGGTGCACCACATACCCCAACACGCTCGATCCCATTTGGCCGGACACACTTTCCTGGGTCATGCCCGGCCTCAGAAGATCAACACGTCGCAGCCCTACCTAGGCACAACAGAGAGGTCAGCACGCCGGTCTAAATCCTATGGCGCAGGGGTCTGGGCCCATCGCCCTTTGCACACCTGCACATTGCGTACGCGGCCGGAAGCAGACCTAGCCTAGTGGCTTTCTAGTCCAATCCGGCGCGCGCCACTCAGTCGCTGACGTCACGAAGGCTTCGGCTGATACCACGACGCCGGGATACCCATAACTGCTCCCACGTAGATGGTTAGTGCGTATAGACCAAATGGCCAGACTCAGATCAAATACCCAGATCTCGTTAAGCGTGTTAAGTATCCGCGAACACCGACCAGGGCCAGGCCCACCTCTCTCCTAGGTGGTCGGAACCTGCCCTGTCGCTTCGCCTCAAAGATCCACTCGCGGGTGCTCCTACGAGTCTACCCGTCTTTAGTCACCACATGTATCATGTATAAAGTATATCGTATATACCCGTGATCACCTCCCGAGTGATCACGGCCCCATAGTATAGCATGGCAGACGGACAAGAATGTAGGGCCACTGATGATAAACTAGCATCCTATACTAAGCATTAGGTTTGCAGGTAAAGGTATCAACAGTAGTAGCAAGGACAGGCTATGCATCAGTATAGGATTAACGAGAAGCAGTAACATGCTACACTACTCTAATGCAAGCAGTATAGAGAAGAGTAGGCGATATCTGGTGATCAAAGGGGGGGCTTGCCTGGTTGCTCTGGCAAGAGAGAGGGGTCGTCAACTCCGTAGTCGTACTGGGAAGCAGCGGCGTCGGTCTCGGAGTCTATCGAGAGAAGAGGGGGGAGAAAAAATAAATATTTAAGCAAGCATATGCATGGTGATGCATGACATGACAAGTAACGGCGTTAGAGGTGCCCTAACGCGGTAGTAGGTGATACCGGTGAAGGGGGATAACATCCGGGAAAGTATCCCCGGTGTTTCGCGTTTTCGGGCAGAGGAGCCGGAGGGGAAAGTTGCGTGTTTGCTATGCTAGGGATGCGTGACGGACGAACGGGCTGCGTATCCGGGTTCGTCTCGTCGTTCTGAGCAACTTTCATGTACAAAGTTTTTCGATCCGAGCTACGGTTTATTTTCTATTAATTTTAAAAGATTTAAATCATTTTTAGAATTAACAGATTTAATTTAGTTAGAAAAGGCAATTATGACATCAGCATGATGTCAGGGTGATGTCAGCAGTCAGCTAGTCAGTTGACCTAGTCAAACTGACGCATGGGTCCCACTGCCATTCTCTGTTAGTTAACTTAACAGTAGTTAATTAGTTTTAATAGTTAGTCAACAGAATTAATTAAGTTAACTAATTAAGTTAATTAATTATTTATTTTATTTATTTAATGTTAATCTTTAATCATTTTTAGTTAGTTTTTTTTTAATTTAAACGTTCTGGGCCATGGGCCCCACATGTCATTGGCCATTGGGCCAAAATGGGTTCGGGCGCAACCCAAACTGGCGCAGCGGGCGCCCGGTCTCGGGCGTCGCCCGAGCGAGGCGAGGCCAGTGGCAAACGCCGGCGAGGAGCGCGGCGGCCGGAGCGGGTGAGGCTGGGCTACGGCGAGCGGCTGCAACGGGTGAGGCATGGCGGATGGCCGCGGGGAAGTGGCCGGGCGGAGCCGCAGCGAGGCGGCAGAGAGCAGCGGCGGTGCGGGTGGAGCGACGCGACGCGTGCGGTGAACGGAGGTGGGGCTCAGCCGCGACCGGCGAGCAGGGAAGACGGGGCGGGGCTCGCGCGGGCGGGCAGTGGTAGGAGCGGGGCAAGGCAGGGCTTGGTCAACGCGGGGCACGCCGGCCGAACGCAGCACGGGCGAGGCGAGCGCCGGCGAGAGGGGACGGGGAGGAGGACCGGTGTCCTCACCGAGGGAGCGTAGGGCACGGGGCAGCGGTGGTTGGGGAGGGCGACGGCGACGACGTGCGTGGCGGAGACGAGGTGCCGGCCGGTGAGGAGGCGCGGGCTCCGGGCGCGGTGGGGTCCGTTGACGACGTCGGGAGAGGACGGCGAGGCGACGGCAGAGACGGGGCGCAGGGACGAGGCGGCGGGTTTGGACGCGCCGGGGTCGGGGGGTTCCGGGCGGCGGCGGCGGCGAGCCCCCGATCCCGATCTGGATCGGGGAAGGAGGCTGAGGGGGGACCGGGGGGGAGTGCGGGGGCGAGTGGGGGCATGGGGAATCGGGGGGGCCTAGGGTTTGCCCTATAGGCCAGAGGGAGGGGCCGGCTGGGCCAAGTGGGTCGGCCAGCTGGGCCGTCTGGCCCAGTTGGGGGGGGGCTTGCTCCTTTTTTTTGTCTCTTTTTTTTATTATTTCATTATTTTTCTTTTTTGTTTTATCTTAGTTACACATTATTTTAGTTAAAATAAAATACAAAACTAGTTTCTAAATTAGTATAAGTAAATATACCCCCGCCACAAAAAGTTTGGTACTCAAATAGTTTAGTTTGATATTTTAGAAATTATAAAAGCCTTTTATATAATCGCTTAAGCCACTGTTTTAATCATTTTTGAGCACTTAAACACTTTATAAGAAAATGGTTTCTTCACCATAATTACTTATGAATTATCCTGCAATCACCGAACATTTTAGTTTTAATTTTTGAAAACTGTTATTATTCACCAAACTTTGAATTTGAATCTTGGACCGGTTTTTGACCTAACGATAGATTAGCAACAGTAACCAAGGTGACGTGGCATGATTAGCGTGGGATTACTGTAGCACGTTTATCCAGGCGTCACACTATAAAATCCGGCGTGACCAAGGAAACTTCTTGTACCTTTGATGTCCTTGGGGCATGGCATCTTTTCAATAGCATCAACCTTGGCTTTATCAACTTCAATACCTCTTTCAGAAACTTTATGCCCCAAGACAATACCTTCATTAACCATAAAGTGGCACTTTTCCCAATTCAAGACAAGATTAGTTTCTTCACATCTTTGCAAAACTCGATTAAGGTTGCTCAAGCAATCATCAAAAAAATATCCATAGGCGGAGAAATCGTCCATGAAAACCTCACAAATATTTTCAAAAAAGTCAGAGAATATAGCCATCATGAATCTTTAAAAGGTAGCAGGTGCATTACATAAACCAAAAGGCATACGTCTATAAGCAAAAGTACCAAAAGGGCAAGTAAAAGTAGTCTTTGATTGATCCTTGGCTGACACAGGTATTTGAGAGAAACCAGAATAACCATCTAGAAAGCAAAAATGTGTATGTTTGGATAATCTTTCTAGCATTTGATCGATAAAAGGTAAGGGGTAATGATCCTTTTTAGTGGCCTTATTTAATTTGTGGAAATCAATTACCATCCTATAACCTGTAATAATTCTTTGAGGAATCAATTCATCTTTATCATTAGGAACGACAGTAATACCTCCCTTCTTAGGGACACAATGCATAGGACTTACCCACTGACTATCAGCAACGGGATAGATTATACCTACCTCAAGGAGCTTTAGTATTTCCTTTCTTACCACTTCTTTCATTTTAGGATTCAGCCGTCGTTGATGATCACGAACTGGTTTAGCTTCTTCTTCCAAATTTATTTTATCTTGACATAGAGTGGGACTAATGCCCTTAAGATCATCAAGAGTATACCCAATAGCAGCACGGTGCTTCTTCAGAGTTTTCAATAATCTCTCTTCCTCATGCTCTGAAAGGTTAGCACTAATAATAACAGGATATATCTTTTTATCATCAAGATAAGCATATTTAAGAGTATTAGGCAACGATTTAAGCTCAAACATGGGATCACCCTTGGGTGGAGGAGGATCCCCTAGGATTTCAATAGGCAAATTGTGTTTCAGAATAGGTTTCTGTTTAAAGAATACTTCATCTATTTCCCTTCTTTCATTCATAAACATATCATTTTCATGGTCTAGCAAATATTGTTCTAAAGGATCACTAGGAGGTACGGCAATAGAAGCAAGACCAATAATTTCATCCTTACTAGGTAATTCTTCTTCACGGTGTTGTCTACTAAATTTAGAGAAATTAAATTCATGAGACATATCATCTAAACCGATAGTAACAACAACCTTTTTGCAGTCTATCTTAGCATTAACAGTGTTTAAGAAGGGTCTACCAAATATAATGGGACAAAAGCTATCTTGTGGGGAACCAAGAACAAGAAAATCAGCAGGATATTTAGTTTTCCCACACAAGACTTCAACATCTCTAACAATTCCCATTGGTGAAATAGTATCTCTACTGGCAAGTTTAATTGTGACATCAATATCTTCTAACTCAACAGGTGCAATATCATGCATAATTTCTCTATTTAGGTCAACAGGTATTGCACTAGCACTGGCACCCATATCACATAAGCCATGATAACAATGATCTCCTATTTTAACAGAAATAACAGGCATGCCTACCATAGGTCTAGGTTTATCTTTAGCACAAGGTTTAGCAATTCTAGCAGTTTGATCACAGAAATAAATAACACGCCCATCAATATTATCAGCCAAAAGATCTTTAAAAATAGCAATATTAGATTCAACTTTTACTTGCTCAGGAGGTGTATATGTTCTAATATTGCTTTTACGAACCACAGTTGAAGCTCTATCTCGATCCTTTGTCCTAACAGGGAAATGTGGTTTCTCAACATAAGAAGTAGGAACAATAGGATCATTATAAGTGATATTCTTTTCTTCAACTTTAATAGGTGCAACTACTTTTACTTCTATGGGAGGATGATATTTAAACCACTTCTGCTTGGGGAGATCAACATAAGTAGCAAAAGATTCACAGAAAGAAGCTACTATCTCAGAGTCAAGTCCATATTTAGTGCTAAATTTACGGAAAACATCGGTATCCATAAAAGATTTAACACAATCAAACTTAGGTGTCATACCTGACTCCTTACCTTCGTCGAGGTCCCAATCTTCAGAGTTGAGTTTAATTATTTCCAATAAATCCCATTTGAATTCAATAGTCTTCGTCATAAAAGAGCCAGCACATGAAGTATCGAGCATGGTGCGATTGTTATCAGAAAGCCGAGCATATAAATTTTGAATAATCATCTCTCTTGAGAGCTCATGATTGGGGCATGAATATAACATTGATTTAAGTCTCCCCCAAGCTTGAGCGATGCTTTCTCCTTCGCGGGGCCAAAAATTATATATATAATTGCGATCACGATGAACAAGATGCATAGGATAAAACTTCTGATGAAATTCCAATTTCAGTCGTTTGTAGTTCCATGACCCCGTATCATCACATAGCCTATACCATGTCAATGCATCTCCCTTCAAAGATAAACGGAAGACCTTCTTCTTAACAACATCTCCGGGTACACCTGCAAGCTTAAATAATCCACAAACTTCATCCACATATATTAGATGCTCATCAGGATGTGTTGTTCCGTCTCCTGCAAAAGGATTAGCTAGCAGTTTTTCTATCATACCCGAAGGAATTTCAAAGCAGACATTTTCATTTTCAGTAGGTTTAGTAGGTTGAGGAGCAACTCTTTGCTCTACTGGTCGGGGTGAAGATACCCCGAACAAGCCCCTCGGAGGATTACTTTCCATAGTAACAAGCGACAGTAAATTTAAGCACACTATATAAATTTTCCTTACCAAATTCCACCTACCAAAGGCGCTTCACTCCCCGGCAACGGTGCCAAAAAAGAGTCTTGATGACCCACAAGTATAGGGGATCTATCGTAGTCCTTTCTATAAGTAAGAGTGTCGAACCCAACGAGGAGCAGAAGGAAATGATAAGCGGTTTCCAGCAAGGTATTCTCTGCAAGTATTGAAATAAGTGGTAACAGATAGTTTTGTGATTGTATAATTTGTCATGAGCAACAAGTAACAAAAGTAAATAAAGTGCAGCAAGGTGGCCCAATCCTTTTTGTAGCAAAGGACAAGCCTGGACAAACTCTTATATAGAAAAAAGCGCTCCTGAGGACACATGGGAATATCGTCAAGCTAGTTTTCATCACGTTCATATGATTCGCGTTCGGTACTTTGATAATTTGGTATGTGGGTGGACCGGTGCTTGGGTACTGTCCTTACTTGGACAAGCATCCCACTTATGATTAACCGCTATTGCGAGCATCCGCAACTACAACAAAAGTATTAAGGTAAACCTAACCATAGCATGAAACATATGGATCCAAATCAGCCCCTTACGAAGCAACGCATAAACTAGGGTTTAAGCTTCTCTCACTCTAGAAACCCATCATCTACTTATTACTTCCCAATGCCTTCCTCTAGGCCCAAATAATGGTGAAGTGTCATGTAGTCGACGTTCACATAACACCACTAGAGGAGAGACAACTTACATCTCATCAAAATATCGAACGAATACCAAATTCACATGACTACTAATAGCAAGACTTCTCCCATGTCCTTAGGAACAAACATAACTACTCACAAAGCATAATCATGTTCATAATCAGAGGGGTACTAATATGCATATAGGATCTGAACATATGATCTTCCACCAAATAAACCAACTAGCATCAACTACAAGGAGTAATTAACACTACTAGCAACCTACTAGTACCAATCCCAGACTTGGAGACAAGAATTGGATACATGAGATGAACTAGGGTTTTGAGAGGAGATGGTGCTGGTGAAGATGTTGATGGAGATTGCCCTCTCCCGATGAGAGGAGCGTTGGTGATGACGATGGCGATGATTTCCCCCTCCCGGAGGGAAGCTTCCCCGGCAGAACAGCTCTGTCGGAGCCCTAGATTGGATCCGCCAAGGTTCCGCCTCGTGGCGGCGGAGTTTCGTTCGAGGAGATGGCTTATGATTTTTTCCTCATCGAAAGACTCCATATAGCAGAAGATGTCTATCGGAGGGCCACCAGGGGGCCCACGAGGTAGGGGGCGCGCCCAGGGGGGTAGGGCGCGCCCCCACCCTCGTGGGCAGGGTGTGGCCCCCCTGGAGAACTTCTTACACTCAGTATTTTTTATATATTCTGAAAACGTCTTCCGTGAATTTCAGGACTTTTGGAGCTGTGCAGAATAGGTCTCTAATATTTGGTCCTTTTCCAGCCCAGAATCCCAGCTGCCGGCATTCTCCCTCTTTATGTAAGCCTTGTAAAATAAGAGAGAATATGCATAAGTATTGTGACATAATGTGTAATAACAGCCCATAATGCAATAAATATCGATATAAAAGCATGATGCAAAATGGACGTATCAATAGGCGGTCTATACGCGCAGAGCATGACCTCGTGTAGACTAGGGAAGGGGACCTCAGCATCTTCTCAAACTAATCAGGATGAGGATCCAATGTGTCAAGGACATGGCCCAGTGGTTGTGGTTGCTATCGCCGGTGGGGCAAGGAGTCGAGTGACGTGGTGGTGGAGCGTCGACGACCGTCGGTGGGAACGAAGGGGTGGTGACAGAGGGGTATGAGTGGGGGTTGGGGTTGTGAAGGGAGAGGGCCAGGCAATAATGGACGATACATCCCATATCCCGTGCTTCCCGTGCAAGAAAGTGGCACGCATGGCTCGCTGGAGCCTGCATCTAGGAAAATGGTCTATTTGGCCATTCATCCTCAACCGCTGCTTTGAGGTTTTTGTGGAACACAAATTTGATGTAACTTAGACTACTAAATTTGCATCCCCAAGGCATGGCTGTTGCATGCAACCCACCAATCACGTGCTATGTGTCGCGGTGGTGGTAGGAGAACACTAATATGCACATAAATGAAATATGTGTTCATTTTTTTATTCAAGTGACCAAACTTGCAAATCAGTCCTTTTGAAGCATAATCCATTTTGATATGTTTTACTACGAAGGTCTATTGTTCGAATCTATATTGCCCTAATATGCATTTTTTAGATTTTTAGGATCTCTATCCTATGTTTTTTTAGTTTAGAATAATTTTCATTTTCTCCTTAGTGTTCCTGGATGGGTGTCGCTACATAGAATAGAGATGAAAACATTACCAAAGGCTCGTCCATTGAAAATCAAAATCGTATAGACAGGAAAAGAAAAATGAATTTGAAGGAAATATTCCCTAGAGGCAATAATAAAGTTGTTATTTATATTTCCTTATATCATGATAAATGTTTATTATTCATCCTAGAATCGTATTAAACGGAAACTTAGTACATGTGTGAATACATAGACAAACAGAGTGTCCCTGGTATGCCTCTACTTGACTAGCTCGTTAATCAAAGATGGTTAAGTTTCCTAATCATAGACATGTATTGTCATTTGATGAACGGGATCACATCATTAGAGAATGATGTGATGGACAAGAACCATCCATTAGCTTAGCATAATGATCATTTAGTTTTATTGCTATTGCTTTCATCATGACTTATACATGTTCCTCTGACTATGAGATTATGTAACTCCCGAATACCGGAGGAACACCTTGTGTCCTATCAAATGTCATAACTTAACTAGGTAATTATAAAGATGCTCTACAGGTGTCTCCGATGGTGTTTGTTGAGTTGGCATAGATCGAGATTAGGATTTGTCACTTCGTGTATCGGAGAGGTATCTCTGGGCCCTCTCGGTAATGCACATCACTATGAGCCTTGCAAGCAATGTGACTAATGAGTTAGTTACGGGATGATGCATTACGGAATGAGTAAAGAGACTTGCCGGTAACGAGATTGAACTAGGTATGAAGATACCGATGATTGAATCTCGGGCTAGTAACATGCTGACGACAAAGGGAATGACGTATGTTGTTATGCGGTTTGACTGATAAAGATCTTCGTAGAATATGAAGGAGCCAATATGAGCATCCAGGTTCCGCTATTGGTTATTGACCGGAGATGTGTCTCGGTCATGCCTACATAGTTCTCAAACCCGTAGGGTCCGCACGCTTAACGTTCGATGACGATTTGTATTATGACTTGTGTGAATTGATGACCGAAGTTTGTTCGGAGTCCCGGATGAGATCACGGACATGATGAGGAGTCTCGAAATGGCTGAGAGGTAAAGATTCATATATTGGAAGGTTACATTCGGACACTGGAATGGTTTCAGGAAGTTTCAGATAAGTTTCAAAGTACCGGGGGTTACCGGACCCCTCCCCCGGGAAGTTAATGGGCCAACATGGGCCTTAGTGGAGAAGAGAGAGGACCGGCCAGGATGTGGCGCGTGCCCCCTTGCCAATCCGAATTGGACAAGGGGTGGGGGGCGCCCCCCTTTCCCTCTCCTACTCCTCTCTTTCCCCCTTGTTGCTACTCCGGGAAAGGAAAAAAGGAGAAGGGGAATCCTACTAGTTCTAGGGAGTCCTAGTAGGACTCCCCACACTTCGCGTGCCCCTAGGGGGGCGGCCTCCTCCTTCCCCCTTTATATACGGAGGCGGGGGCACCCCAAAGGTACAATAGACATCTCTTAGCCGTGTGTGGTGTCCCCCTCCAGAGTTTACCACCTCGGTCATATCATCGTAGTGTTTAGGCGAAGCCCTGCGCTGATAGCTTCATCATCACCGTCGCCACACCATCGTGTTGACGGAACTCTCCCTCGTCCTCAACTAGATCAAGAGCTCGAGGGATGTCATCGTGCTGAACGTGTGCTGAACATGGAGGTGTCGTACGTTCGGTGCTAGGATCGGTTGGATCGTGAAGACGTTCGACTACATCAACCGCGTTACTAAATGCTTCTACTTTCGGTCTACGAGGATATGTAGGCACACTCTCCCCTCTCATTGCTATGCATCTCCTAGTTAGATCTTGCGTGATCGTAGGAATTTTTTTGAATTACTACATTCCCCAACGGTGGTATCAGAGCCAGGTTTATGCGTAGATGTTATATGCACGAGTAGAACACAAAGAGTTGTGGGCGATAATAGTCATGCTGCTTACCACCAACATCTTACTTTGATTCAGTGGTATTGTTGGATGAAGCGTCCCGGACCGACATTACATGACCACGTTCATGAGACTGGTTCTATCGACATGCTTCGCACACAGGTGGCTGGCAGGTGGCTGTTTCTCCAACTTTAGTTGAATCGAGTTTGACTATGGTCGGTCCTTGTTGAAGGTTAAAACAGCACACTTGACGAAAAATCATTGTGGTTTTGATGCGTAGGTAAGAACGGTGCTAGAAGCCCGTAGCAGCCACGTAAAATTTGCAACAACAAAGTAGAGGACGTCTAACTTGTTTTTGCAGGGCATGTTGTGTTGTGATATGGTCAAGATGTGATGAGATATAAATTGTTGTATGAGATGATCATGTTTTGTAAAAGTTATTGGCAACTGGCAGGAGCCTTATAGTTGTCGCTTTATTGTATGAAATGCAATCGCCATGTAATTGCTTTACTTTATCACTAAGCGGTAGCGATAGTTGTGGAAGCAATAGTTGGTGAGATGACAACGATGCTACGATGGAGATCAACAGGCCCGTATTTGGGCAGGTGCATCCGGAGCAATGGCACAGGGTCCCAAAAAATTAGGGGCCCCAAAATTTCTCTAAGTACTAGTATTTCCATAATTACCAAGGGGTTAACTGATTCTAAAAAATGGTTAATTGAAGTCTAATGAGCCATTAATCAGTATGGTTGAAAGATGTAAGATTGCTACTAATAAAAAAAATACTAAGATTGCATATTAATATGGAAAGATAGTACTACTTTTCTATTTGGCAAATGGTAATTCTTGGAACACGTATGCAAAAAAACATTTTTAGACTTTTCTACCCATGGGACCTAATTTTAAGTTTGCACAGGGCCCCATGTTTTGTAGGTACGGCCCTGGAGATCAAGGTGTCAAGACGGTGACGATGGAGATCATAACGCTACTTTGGAGATGGAGATCAAAGGCACAAGATGATGATGACCATATCATGTCACATATTTTGATTGAATCTGATGTTTATCCTTTATGCATCTTATTTTGCTTAGTACGGCGGTAGCATTATAAGATGATCCCTCACTAAATTTCAAGGTACAAGTGTTCTCCCTGAGTATGCACCGTTGCTACAATTCGTCGTGCCGAGACACCATGTGATGATTGGGTGTGATAAGCTCTACGTTCACATACAACGGGCGCAAGCCAGTTTTACACGTGCAGAATACTCGGGTTAAACTTGACGAGCCTAGCATATGCAGATATGGCCTCGGAACACTGAGACCAAAAGGTCAAACGTGAATCATATGGTAGATATGATCAACATAGTAATGTTCACCATTGAAAACTACTCCATCTCACGTGATGATTGGACATCGTTTAGTTGATATGGATCACATGATCATTTAGATGACTAGAGGGATGTCTATCTAAGTGGGAGTTCTTAAGCAATATGATTAACTGAACTTTAATTTATCATGAACTTAGTACTTGATAGTAGATGAATGGCCTGTGCTACCATTCCCTTGAATTTTAATGCGTTCCTAGAGAAAGCTAAGTTGAAGGATGATGGTAGAAACTACACGGACTAGGTCCATAACTTGAGGATTATCCTCATTACCGCACAGAAGAATTACATCCTGGAAGCACCAGTAGGTGCAAGACCCGCTGCAGGAGCAACTCCAGACATTGTGAACGTCTAGTAGAGCAAAGCTGATGACTACTCGATAGTTCAGTGTGCCATGCTTTACGGCTTAGAATCGGGACTTCAAATATGTTTTGAACGTCATGGAGCATATGAGATGTTCTAGGAATTGAAGTTAATATGAAGTCTCCAATAAGTTCTATAGCTGTAAGATGGAGGAGAATAGTTCTGTCAGTGAACATATACTCAGAATGTCTGGGTACCACAACCACTTGACTCAACCGGGAGTTAATCTTCCTAATGATAGTGTCATTGACAGATTTTTCAATCACTGCCACCAAGCTACAAAAGCTTTGTGATGAACTATAATATGCAAGGGATGGATAAGACAATTCCCGAGCTCTTCGCGATGCTAAAGGTTGCGGAGGTAGAAATCAAGAAGGAGCATCAAGTGTTGATGGTTAATAAGACCACTAGTTCAAAGAAAAAGGGAAAGGCGAAGAAGGGGAACTTCAAGAAGAACGGCAAGAAAGTTGCTGCTCAAGTGAAGAAGCCCAAGTCTGGACCTAAGCCTGAGACTGAGTGCTTCTACTGCAAAGGGACTGGTCACTGGAAGCGGAACTGCCCCAAGTATTTGGCGGATAAGAAGGATGGCAAAGTGAAAGGTATATTTGATATACATGTTATTGATGTGTACCTTACTAATGCTCGTAATAGTGCATGGGTATTTGATACTAGTTCTGTTGCTCATATTTGCTACTCGAAACAGGTGACGATGCGCATGGGAAATGGTTCCAAAGTCGATGTGGTCGCCGTCGGCACACTATCTCTACATCTACCATCGGGATTAGTTTTAGACCTAAATAATTGTCATTTAGTGCCAGCGTTGAGCATGAACATTATATCTAGATCTTGTTTGATGCGAGACGGTTATTCATTTAAATCAGAGAATAATGGTTATTCTATTTGTATGAGTAATATCTTTTATGGTCATGCACCCTTGATGAGTGGTCTATTTTTGTTGAATCTTGATACGTCTCCAACGTATCTATAATTTTTTATTGTTCCATTCTATTATATCATCTGTTTTTGATGTTTATGGGCTTTATTATACAACTTTATATTATTTTTGGGACTAACCTATTAACCCAGAGCCCAGTGCCAATTTCTGTTTTTTTCCTTGTTTTAGAGTATCGCAGAAAAGGAAAATCAAACGGATTCCAATTGACCTGAAACTTCACGGAACTTATTTTTGGACCAGAAGAAGCCCACGGAGTATCGGAGATGGACCAGGAGAGTCCTGGGCTGCCCACGAGGGTGGGGGCGCCCCCACCCCCTGGGCGTGCCCCCTGCCTCGTGGACAGCCCGGAGATCCACCGACATACTTCTTCCTCCTATATATACCCATATACCCTAAAAACTTCGAGGAGCACAATAGATCGGGAGTTCCGCCGCCAAAAGCCTCCATAGCCACCGAAAACCAATCTAGACCCGTTCCGACACCATGCCGGAGGGGGAAATCCCTCTCCGGTGGCCATCTTCATCATCCCGGTGCTCTCCATGACAAGGATGGAGTAGTTCTCCCTCGGGGCTGAGGGTATGTACCAGTAGCTATGTGTTTGATCTCTCTCTCTCTCTCGTGTTCTTGAGGTGATACGATCTTGATGTATCGCGAGCTTTGCTATTATAGTTGGATCTTATGATGTTTCTCCCCCTCTACTCTCTTGTAATGGATTGAGTTTTCCCTTTGAAGATATCTTATCGGATTGAGTCTTTAAGGATTTGAGAACACTTGATGTATGTCTTGCGTGGGATACCCGTGGTGACAATGGGGTATTCTATTGATCCACTTGATGTATGTTTTGGTGATCAACTTGCGGGTTCTGCCCATGAACCTATGCATATGGGTTGGCACACGTTTTCATCTTGACTCTCCGGTAGAATCTTTGGGGCACTCTTTGAGGTTCTTTGTGTTGGTTTGAATAGATGAATCTGAGATTGTGTGATGCATATCGTATAATCATACCCACGGATACTTGAGGTGACATTGGAGTATCTAGGTGACATTAGGGTTTTGGTTGATTTGTGTCTTAAGGTGTTATTCTAGTACGAACTCTATGACAGATCGAACGGAAAGAATAGCTTCATGTTATTTTACTATGGACTCTTGAATAGATCGATCAGAAAGGATAACTTTGAGGTGGTTTCGTACCATACCATAATATCTTCGTTTGTTCTCCGCTATTAGTGACTTTGGAGTGACTCTTTGTTGCATGTTGAGGGATAGTTATATGATCCAATCATGTTATTATTGTTGAGAGAACTTGCACTAGTGAAGTATGAACCCTAGGCCTTGTTTCAACGCATTGAAATACTGTTTACGCTCACTTTTATCATTAGTTACCTTGCTGTTTTTATATTTTCGGATTACAAAAACCATTATCTACCATCCATATTGCACTTGTATCACCATCTCTTTACCGAACTAGTGCACCTATACAATTTACCATTGTATTGGGTGTGTTGGGGACACAAGAGACTCTTTGTTATTTGGTTGCAGGGTTGTTTGAGAGAGACCATATTCATCCTACGCCTCCCACGGATTGATAAACCTTAGGTCATCCACTTGAGGGAAATTTGCTACTATCCTACACACCTCTGCACTTGGAGGCCCAACAACGTCTACAAGAAGAAGGTTGTGTAGTAGACATCAAGCTCTTTTCTGGCGCCATTGCCGGAGAGCTTAGCGCTTGAAGGTATATCTTTAGATCTTGCAATCGAATCTTTTAGTTTCTTGTTTTATCACTAGTTTAGTCTATAAAAGAAAACTATAAAAAAATGGAAGTAAGGATGCCTCATATGCTTCATCTTTTTATTGTATTTCGTGAAAATAAGGATTCCGATAATTGTGTCAAAGTGTTAGAAGAATAATGCATTAGAATGTTTGGCACTAAATCCTTGTATGATGAGCATGATTGCAATGTTGTTAGTATGAATTCCTTGAATATCTATGATAATGATATGCAAAGCCACAAGCTTGGGGAAGTTATGTTTGATGTAGATGATATTTTTTGTCCCCCAAGCTTTGATGAGCAAATTTATTATGATGAAAGAATGCCTCCTATTTATGATGATTATATTAATGAAAGTGGATTTTGAGAGGTCATGACTTTATTTTGTGACGAATCCACTATTTCGGAAGAGGTTCCAATTGATTATGAGAACAAAGTTGCTATCTATGATGATTATTGTGATGACTTGTATGCTATAAAGAATAATGATATCCATGAAACTTGTCATCATGATTTTAGTTTTCAATTGGATTATGCCTCACATGATAATTATTTTGTTGAGTTTGCTCCCACTATTATTCATGAGAAGAATTTTACTTGTGTGGAGAGTAATGAAATTTCTATGCTTGTAGATCATGAAAAGAATGCTTTAGGTGCTGGTTATATTGTTGAATTCATTCATGATGCTACTGGAAATTATTATGAGGAAGGAACATATGCTTGTAGGAATTGCAATAATATCGAGTTTCCTCTCTATGTGTTGAAAATCTTGAAGCTATGCTTGTTTTACCTTCCTATGCAAGTTGATTCTTGTTCCCATAAGTTGTTTTCTCACAAAATCCCTATGCGTAGGAAGTGGGTTAGACTTAAATGTGCTAGTAATATTCTTCATGATTCTCTCTTTATGTTTCAATTCTAATCCTTTATGTGAGCATCATTGAAATCATCATGCCTAGCTAGGGGCGTTAAACGATAGCGCTTGTTGGGAGGCAACCCAACTTTATTTTTATTCCTTACTTTTTGCTCCTGTTTAGTAATAAATAATTTATCTAGCCTCTGTTTTGGTTATGTTTTTGTGTTGAGTTAGTGTTTGTGCCAAGTAGAACCGTTGGGAAGACTTGGGGAAAGTCTTTTTAATCTTGCTGTAAAAACAGAAACTTTAGCGCTCACGAGAATTGCTGCCATTTTTATTTGGAAAGTGCTATTTAGTTAATTCTTTTTGAAGATGATTAATAGATAAATTCCTCACGTCCAGAAATTTATTTTAGAATTTTGGGGGTTCCATAACTTGCGTTAGCTACAGATTATTACAGACTGTTCTGTTTTTGACAGATTCTGTTTTTCGTGTGTTGTTTGCTTATTTCGATGAATCTATGGCTAGTAAAATAGTTTATAAACCATAGAGGAGTTGGAATACAGTAGGTTTAACACCAATATAAATAAAGAATGAGTTCATTACAGTACCTTGAAGTGGTGTTTTGTTTTCTTTCGCTAACGGAGCTTACGAGTTTTCTGTTAAGTTTTGTGTTGTGAAGTTTTCAAGTTTTGGGTAAAGATTCGATGGACTATGGAATAAGGAGTGGCAAGAGCCTAAGCTTGGGGATTCCCAAGGCACCCCAAGGTAATATTCAAGGACAACCAAGAGCCTAAGCTTGGGGATGCCCCAGAAGGTATCCCCTCTTTCGTCTTCGTTCATCGGTAACTTTACTTGGAGCTATATTTTTATTTACCACATGATATGTGGTTTGCTTGGAGCGTCACTTCATTTTATTTTGTTTTACTTGCTGTTTGAATAAAATACCAAGATCTGAAATTCTTAAATGTTAGAGAGTCTTCACATAGTTTCATAATTATTCGACTACTCATTGATCTTCACTTATATCTTTTGGAGTAGTTTGTCATTTGCTCTAGTGCTTCACTTATATCTTTTTAGAGCACGGTGGTGGTTTTATTTTATAGAAATAATTGATATCTAATGCTTCACTTATATTATTTTGAGATTCTTTTAGAACAGCATGACAATGTGCTTTGGTTATGAATTTAGTCCTAATATGATGGGCATCCAAGAGGGATATAATAAAAACTATCATATAAAGTGCATTGAATACTATGAGAAGTTTGATACTTGATAATTGTTTTGAGATATGGAGATGGTGATATTAGAGTCATGCTAGTTGAGTAGTTGTGAATTTGAGAGATAATTGTGTTGAAGTTTGTGATTCCTGTAGCATGCACGTATGGTGAACCGTTATGTGATGAAGTCGGAGCATGATTTATTTATTGATTGCCTTCCTTATGAGTGGCGGTCGGGGACGAGCGATGGTCTTTTCCTACCAATCTATCCCCCTAGGAGCATGCGCGTAGTACTTTGTTTCGATAACTAATAGATTTTTGCAATAAGTATGTGAGTTCTTTATGACTAATGTTGAGTCCATGGATTATACGCACTCTCACCCTTCCATCATTGCTAGCCTCTCTAGTACCGCGCAACTTTCGCCGGTACCATAAACCAACCATATACCTTCCTCAAAACAGCCACCATACCTACCTATTATGGCATTTTCATAGCCATTCCGAGATATATTGCCATGCAACTTTCCACCGTTCTGTTTATTATGACACGCTCCACCATTGTCATACTGCTTTGCATGATCATGTAGTTGACATCGTATTTGTGGCAAAGCCACCATTCATAGTTCTTTCATACATGTCACTCATGAGTCATTGCACATCCCGGTACACCGCCGGAGGCATTCATATAGAGTCATATCTTGTTCTAAGTATTGACTTGTAATTCTTGAGTTGTAAGTAAATAAAAGTGTGATGATCATCATTATTAGAGCATTGTCCCAGTGCGGAAAGAATGATGGAGACTATGATTCCCCCACAAGTTGGGATGAGACTCTGGACTAAAAAAAGAGGCCATAAAAAGAGAGAGAGAAAAGGCCCAAATAAAAAATAAAAAAATAAAAAAATGAGAGAAAAAGAGAGAAGGGGCAATGCTACTATCCTTTTTTCCACACTTGTGCTTCAAAGTGGCACCATGATCTTCATGATAGAGAGTCTCTTGTTTTTTCACTTTCATATACTAGTGGGAAATTTTCATTATAGAACTTGGCTTGTATATTCCAACAATGGGCCTCCTCAAGTGCCCTAGGTCTCCGTGAGCAAGCGAGTTAGATGCACACCCACTTAGTTCCTTTTGTTGAGCTTTCATATACTTATAGCTCTAGTGCATCCGTTGCATGGCAATCCCTACTCACTCACATTGATATCTATTGATGGGCATCTCCATAGCCCATTGATACGCCTAGTTGGTGTGAGACTATCTTCTGATTTTTGTCTTCTCCACAACCACCATTCTATTCCACCTATAGTGCTATGTCCATGGCTCACGCTGATGTATTGCGTGAAGATTGAAAAAGTTTGAGAACATCAAAAGTATAAAACAATTGCTTGGCTTGTCATCGGGGTTGTGCATGATTTAAATACTTTGTGTGGTGAAGATAGAGCATAGCCAGACTATATGATTTTGTAGGGATAGCTTTCTTTGGCCATGTTATTTTGAGAAGACATGATTGCTTAGTTAGTATGCTTGAATTATTATTGTTTTTATGTCGATATTAAACTTTTGTCTTGAATCTCATGGATCTGAATATTCTTGCCACAATAAAGAGAATTACATGGATAAATATGTTAGGTAGCATTCCACATCAAAAATTCTATTTTTATCATTTACCTACTCGAGGACGAGCATGAATTAAGCTTGGGGATGCTGATACGTCTCCAACGTATCTATAATTTTTGATTGTTCCATGCTATTATATTCTCTGTTTTGGATGTTTATGGGCTTTATTATACACTTTTATATTATTTTTGGGACTAACCTATTAACCCAGAGCCCAGTGCCAGTTTCTGTTTTTTCCTTGTTTTAGAGTATGACAGAAAAGGAAAATCAAACAGAGCCCAATTGACCTGAAACTTCACGGAACTTATTTTTGGACCAGAAGAAGCCCACGGAGTATCGGAGATGGACGAGGAGAGTCTCGGGCTGCCCACGAGGGTGGGGGGCGCGCCCTCCCCCCTGGGCGCGCCCCCTGCCTCGTGGACAGCCCGGAGATCCACTGACGTACTTCTTCCTCCTATATATACCCATATACCCTAAAAACTTCGAGGAGCACAATAGATCGGGAGTTCCGCTGCCAGAAGCCTCCGTAGCCACCGAAAACCAATCTAGACCCATCCCGGCACCATGCCGGAGGGGGAAATCCCTCTCCGATGGCCATCTTCATCATCCCGGTGCTCTCCATGATGAGGATGGAGTAGTTCACCCTCGGGGCTAAGGGTATGTACCAGTAGCTATGTGTTTGATCTCTCTCTCTCTCTCTCTCTCTCTCTCTCTCTCTCTCGTGTTCTTGAGGTGATATGATCTTGATGTATCGCGAGATTTGATATTATAGTTGGATCTTATGATGTTTCTCCCCCTCTACTCTCTTGTAATGGATTGAGTTTTCCCTTTGAAGATATCTTATCGGATTGAGTCTTTAAGGATTTGAGAACACTTGATGTATGTCTTGCGTGGGATACCCGTGGTGACAATGGGGTATTCTATTGATCCACTTAATGTATGTTTTGGTGATCAACTTGCGGGTCTCTCCCATGAACCTATCCATATGGGTTGGCACACGTTTTCGTCTTGACTCTCCGGTAGAATCTTTGGGGCACTCTTTGAGGTTCTTTGTGTTGGTTTGAATAGATGAATCTGAGATTGTGTGATGCATATCGTATAATCATACCCACGGATACTTGAGGTGACATTGGAGTATCTAGGTAACATTAGGGTTTTGGTTGATTTGTGTCTAATGGTGTTATTCTAGTACGAACTCTATGATAGATCGAATGGAAAGAATGGCTTCATGTTATTTTACTACGGACTCTTGAATAGATCGATCAGAAAGGATAACTTTGAGGTGGTTTCGAACCCTACCATAATCTCTTCGTTTGTTCTCCGCTATAAGTGACTTTGGAGTGACTCTTTGTTGCATGTTGAGGGATAGTTATATGATCCAATTATGTTATTATTGTTGATAGAATTTGCACTAGTGAAAGTATGAATCCTAGGCCTTGTTTCAACGCATTGCAATACCATTTACGCTCACTTTTATCATTAGTTACCTTGCTGTTTTTATATTTTCAGATTACAAAAACCATTATCTACCATCCATATTGCACTTGTATCACCATCTCTTCGCCAAACTAGTGCACCTATACAATTTACCATTGTATTGGGTGTGTTGGGGACACAAGAGACTCTTTGTTATTTGGTTGTAGGGTTGTTTGAGAGAGACCATCTTCATCCTACGCCTCCCACGGATTGATAAACCTTAGGTCATCCACTTGAGGGAAATTTGCTACTGTCCTACAAACCTCTGCACTTGGAGGCCCAACAACGTCTACAAGAAGAAGGTTGTGTAGTAGACATCAAATCTCGATGGTAGTGACACACATATTCGTAATATTGAAGCCAAAAGATGCAAGGTTAATAATGATAGTGCAACTTATTTGTGGCATTGTCGTTTATGTCATATTGGTGTAAAGCAAATGAAGAAACTCCATGTTGGTGGGCTTTTGGAATCACTTGATGCTTGTGAACCATGCCTCATGGGCAAGATGACTAAGACTCCGTTCTCCGGAACAATGAAGCGAGCAACTAACTTGTTGGAAATAATACATACTGATGTATGCGGTTCGATGAGTGTTGAGGCTCGTGGCGGGTATCGTTATTTTCTGACCTTCATAGATGATTTGAGCAGATATTGGTATGTCTACTTGATGAAACATAAGTCTGAAACATTTGAAAATTTCAAAGAATTTCAGTGTGAAGTGGAAAATTATCATAATAAGAAAATAAAGTTTCTATGATCTGATCGTGGAGGTAAATATTTGAGTTATGAGTTTGGTCTTCATTTGAAACAATATGGAATAGTTTCGCAACTCACGCCACCTGGAACACCACAATGTAATGGTATGTCCGAACGTCGTAACCGTACTTTATTAGATATGGTGCGATCTATGATGTCTCTTACTGATTTATAGCTATCGTTTTGGGGTTATGCTTTAGAGATGGTTGCATTCATGTTAAATAGGGCACCATCTAAATCTGTTGAGATGACACCATATGAACTGTGGTTTGGCAAGAAACCTAAGTTGTCATTTCTTAAAGTTTGGGGCTGCGATGCTTATGTGAAAAAGCTTCAATCTAATAAGCTCGAATCCAAATCGGAGAAATGTGTCTTCATAGGATACCCAAAGGAGACTGTTGGGTACACCTTCTATCACATATCTGAAGGCAAGATATTCGTTGCTAAAAATGGATCCTTTCTAGATAAGGAGTTTCTCTCGAAAGAAGTGAGTGGGAGCAAAGTAGAACTTGATGAGGTAATTGTACCTTCTCCCTTATTGGAAATTAGTTCATCACAGAAATCAGTTCCAGTGATTCCTACACCAATCAGTGAGGAAGCTAATGATGATGATCATGAAACTTCTGATCAAGTTACTGCCGAACCTCGTAGGTTAACCAGAGTACGATCCGCACCAGAGTGGTACGGTAATCCTCTTCTGGAGGTCATGTTACTTGACCATGACGAACCTACGAACTATGAGGAAGTGATGATGATCCCAGATTCCGCGAAATGGCTCGAGGCCATGAAACCTGAGATGGGATCATGTATGAGAATAAAGTACGGACTTTGGTTGACTTTTCCGATGATCGGCAAGCCATAGAGAATAAATAGATCTTCAAGAAGAAGATTGACGCTGACGGTAATGTTACTATCTACAAAGCTCGACTTTTTGCGAAAGGTTTTCGACAAGCTCAAGGAGTTGACTACGATGAGGCCTTCTCACCCGTAGCGATGCTTAAGTCTGTCCGAATCATGTTAGCAATTGCCGCATTTTATGATTATGAAATTTGGCAAATGGATGTCAAAAATGCATTCCTTAATGGATATCTTAAAGAAGAGTTGTATATGATGCAACTAGAAGGTTTTGTCGATCCAAAAGGTGCTAACAAAGTGTGTAAGCTCCAGCGATCAATTTATAGACTGGTGCAAGCCTCTCGGAGTTGGAATATACGATTAGATAGTGTGATCAAAGCATATGGTTTTATACAGACTTTTGGAGAAGCATGTATTTACAAGAAAGTGAGTGGGAGCTCTGTAGCATTTCTAATATTATATGTGGATGACATATTGTTGATTGGAAATAATACAGAATTTCTGGATAGCATAAATGGATACTTGAATAAGAATTTTTCAATGAAAGACCTCGGTGAAGCTGCTTATATATTGGCCATCAAGATCTATAGAGATAGATCAAGAGGCTTAATTGGACTTTCACAAAGCACATACCTTCATAAAGTTTTGAAGAAGTTCAAAATGGATCAGTCAAAGGAAGGGTTCTTGTCTGTGTTATAAGGTGTGAAGTTGAGTCAGACTCAATGCCCGACTACTGCAGAAGACAGAGAGAAAATAAAAGTCATTCCCTATGCCTCAGCCATAGGTTCTATCATGTATGCAATGCTGTGTACCAGACCTGATGTGTGTCTTGCTATAAGTTTAGCAGGGAGGTACCAAAGTAATCCAGGAGTGGATCACTGGACAATGGTCAAGAAATACCTGAAAAGGACTAAGGATATGTTTCTCGTTTATGGAGGTGATAAAGAGCTCGTCATAAATGGTTACGTTGATGCAAGCTTTGACACTGATCCGGATGACTCTAAGTCACAAACCGGATACATATTTATATTGAATGGTCGAGCTGTCAGTTGGTGCAGTTCCAAGCAGAGCGGCGTGGCGGGATCTACGTGTGAAGCGGAGTACATAGCTGCTTTGGAAGCAACAAATGAAGGAGTCTGGATGAAGGAGTTCATATCCGATCTAGGTATAATACCTAGTGCATCTGGTCCAATGAAAATCTTTTCTGACAATACTGGAGCAATTGCCTTGGCGAAGGAATCCAGATTTCACAAAAGAACCAAACACATAAAGAGACGCTTCAATTCCATTCGCGATCAAGTCAAGGAGGGAGACATAGAAATTTGCAAGATACATACGGATCTGAATGTTGCAGACCCGTTGACTAAGCCTCTCTCACGAGGAAAACATAATCAGCACCAAGACTCCATGGGTGTTAGAATCATTACTATGTAATCTAAATTATTGACTCTAGTGCAAATGGGAGACTGAAGAAAATATGCCCTAAAGGCAATAATAAAGTTGTTATTTATATTTCCTTATATCATGATAAATTTTTATTATTCATGCCAGAATTGTATTAACCGGAAACTTAGTACATGTGTGAATACATAGACAAACAGAGTGTCCCTAGTATGCCTCTACTTGATTAGCTTGTTAATCAAAGATGGTTAAGTTTCCTAACAATATACATGTGTTGTCATTTGATGAACGGGGGCACATCATTAGAGAATGATGTGGTGGACAAGAACCATCTGTTAGCTTAGCATAATGATCATTTAGTTTTATTGCTATTGCTTTCATCATGACTTATACATGTTCCTCTGACTATGAGATTATGCAACTCCCGAATGCCGGAGGAACACCTTGTGTGCTATCAAACGTCACAACGTAACCGGGTGATTATAAAGATTCTCTACAAGTGTCTCCGATGGTGTTTGTTGAGTTGGCAAAGATCGATATTAGGATTTGTCACTCCGTGTATCGGAGAGGTATCTCTGGGCCCTCACGGTAATGCACATCACTATGAGCCTTGCAAGCCATATGACTAATGAGTTGGTTACGGGATGATGCATTATAGAACGAGTAAAGAGACTTGCCGGTAACGATATTGAACTAGGTATGAAGATACCGACGATCAAATCTCGAGCAAGTAACATACCGATGACAAAGGGAATGACGTATGTTGTTATGCGGTTTGAATGATAAAGATCTTCGTAGAATATGTAGGAGCCAATATGAGCATCCAGGTTCCGCTATTGGTTACTGACCGGTGATGTATCTCGGTCATGTCTACATAGTTCTCGAACCCGTAGGGTCCGCACGCTTAACGTTCGCTGGCAATTTGTATTATAAGTTTTGTGATTTGATTACCGAAGTTTGTTTGGAGTCCCGGATGAGATCACGGACATGACGAGGAGTCTCAAAATGGTCGAGAAGTAAAGATTCATATATTGAAAGGTTACATTCGGACACCGGAATGGTTTCAGGAAGTTTCGGATAAGTTTCGGAGTACCGGGGGCTACCGGATCCCCCCCCCCCCCCCCTCCCCGGGAAGTTAATGGGCCAACATGGGCCTTAGTGGAGAAGAGAGAGGGCCGGCCAGGAGGTGGCGCCCCCCCCCCTTGCCAATCCGAATTGGACAAGGGGTGAGGGCGGCGCCCCCCTTTCCCTTTCCTACTCCTTCTCTCTTTCCCCCTTTTTGCTCCTCCGAAAAAGGAAAAAAGGAGAAGGGGAATCCTATTAGGAGTAGGGAGTCCTAGTAGGACTCCCCACACTTGGCGCGCCCCTAGGGGGCCAGCCTCCTCCTTCCCCCCTTTATATACGGAAGCGGGGGCACCCCAAAGGTACATCAGACATCTCTTAGCCGTGTGCGGTGCCTCCCTCCATAATTTACCACCTCGGTCATATCGTCGTAGTTCTTGGGCAAAGCCCTGCGCCGGTAGCTTCATCATCACCGTCGCCACGCCGTCGTGCTGACGGAACTCTCCCTTGTCATCAACTGGATCAAGAGCTTGAGGGACGTCATCATGTTGAACGTGTGCTGAACACGGAGGTGCCGTACGTTCGGTGCTAGGATCGGTTGGATCGTGAAGACGTTCGACTACATCAACCGCGTTACTAAACGCTTCCGCTTTCGGTCTACGAGGGTATGTAGACACATTCTTCCCTCTCGTTGCTATGCATCTCCTAGTTAGATCTTGCGTGATCGTAGGAATTTTTTTGAATTACTACGTTCCCCAACAGAATTTCCACCATCAATAGAAGAAATGATCCTACATCCATTTTAAAGTAGGGCTATTCATGAGTGGGGATTTTTTAAGACCGAGCTCCATGGAGGTCTTAATTTTAAAAAAAAAAAATTTAAAATTTTCAGCTTCAAAAAATTCTAAAAAATACATGTGTATACAAAGATATAATGTGTAGATGTGTAAAATTTCAAGATGAAATACCTTGAATTGCAAGCTGCATAAAAGAAAAATCATGAACTTTGAGAATGAGCAATACATATGCTAAAAAGCCACTTTTTTTGTAGCTCTCATTTTAAGTATGTTGACCTAAAAATTGACACGCATGTACATTATGTCTCTAGGTATATGTGTCTTTTCTTTAGATTTTTTGCTATTGAAAAGTTTGAATTTTGAAGCTTTCAAATTAAGGTCTCCATGGAGCTTGGCATACATTTGGCATTTCGGGCTATTCACACCAAAACAATGCTAATAAAGTTGACATTTTAGGAGGAAGCTAAGATAGACACTTCATTGAGAAAAAAAGACATAGAATTGACACTTTACTCGATACGGATGCGTCCACCGTTTGAACGAGTATAACCGCGTGCCATCTTTTCCGCGTAGTTAAGGATGTCTCTACGTGTACGTAGCACTTGTCAATGCTGCCGTGTACGTATTCTGGAAGGCGGCAAAGCTGGCGTTAGGCGTTAGGCGGCCAAACAGATTCATCTTCTTCCCACGGCTCACCGTTTCCTACTGCGAAATGGACTGCTTCAGAGATCGCGCAGGCGCACCACACGAACGCACGGCTCCTTTTTCCTTTTTTCGTTTTCTCTGCGTTTTGATAAATAAAGGTTGCGTCGTGCACGAGTTGTTGGAGGAAAGGAGCTCCTGACCTTACCAGGTCGTGACAGGAAGGTACTCTACTCACCATGAAAGATTGACGAGCTTTGAGTTGGATTAGGAAAAGATTGGCAGAGAGAGATGGATGAGCTAATGCAACTATGCAAAGCGAAGAAGATTGGCCACATTCAGTCACGCGCCTCTTTTGTCAGCGCCAACTTTTTTCCCGAGGAATCTTCTATTCATCATGACAATACAAAGAACATAGAAATAACAAAAAAATATCCTGTAGAGTATCTAGTGATGACCACAAACACTGAAGCGGGTCAAAGGCGTGCCGCTGTCATCACCTTTCCTCACCGGAGTCGGGCCAAACTTATTATAATAGACAATTAGAAAGTGGTCGTGCTAAGCTCTCATAGGACCAATGTACCAAAACGGTAACCGTCGCCGATGAAGAGAAGTATAGATCGAAACAATCAAATCTGTGGACACACAAACGAAGATTGGATCCAAGCAGATCTACCGAAGACCAGCGCTGATCAAATCTCACGAGATTTGTCGGTGACACGCCTCCACATGCTCTCCCACGACGCTAGACGCATCACTAGAACGGGGGTTAGGCAAGAAGAATCTTATTCTATCTTCAGGAAACCGCCACCGATCCATCTCCTGAGCTGGACACAAATTCTAAAGAAAAAAAAGTTCATTTTACTACCCCGAACAAAGTCCATGGTTCACATAACCCCCTGGTGTTTTTTCCGGTTCCCTTACCCCCCCCCCCCCCCCCTCCCCCCCTAAACAATCCCAAACCGGTCAAAAAACATCCCTGGCTGGTTTGGCCAGACCGGATGCTGATGTGGACACGGTCAAAGGTGGTATTTGACCTGCGGTGAGTCCCTCTCTCCTACCCACTCTCACTGACTGCTGGGCCCGGTCACCATTGTGCCGGTCAAATATGACACATGGGGCCCACATCTCGGTTGCACATAGACTAACAGGCATTTATTTAGCCCTAAATTCATCATTAACAAAGGGGGACCCACATGTCACTGTCTCGGACTAACCTTAATCAACCTAAACTAATGACGCCACATTGGCACAGTCGGGGTTAACCGCCGGCAACCTCAAATCACAGCGGCGTTCCGCCGGAGGCCACAACAATGGCGTTAGAGGCTACCAGGGTGCTGCCCTCGCTTGCGCGCATCCATGGCTGGTCACGGGAGGCCGTGGGATGGTCGGAAGCAAGCTAGCGGCAGAGCTGAGCGGTGGCAGAGCCACGGCTCCGACGACGTTGGCGTTACGGCATGAATCAAAGCAACCTAGGAAGCTGGGTGGAATCTTCAGACCTATGGGGGCTAGCCAGGTAACATCATGACGCAAGGGGAGCTTCGCAATGAGGAGCACGTCGGCCATGGAGGATGGCGGCGCTAAGCTCATGTGGACGACAGTTACAATGCGAGTGTGAGCTCTAGAGGAGAGAGAGGAAACTGTGAGAAGCTAACCGCGAGCCTAACAGATGCGAAGGCTAGGCCGGGGCTCGTCTATGTGCGGCAAATCGTTCGTCGGCGTCTAGCGGCCGCAGTTGGAAAAGAGAGCTTGATTGGGTCAGCTCCGAGCTTCTGGGCTCGAATCCTTCGGTGCACAGGATTGGCATGAGATTTTGGAGGCTTTGGACACGCTGGTGTTGCGAGGGTGGCCCGTGGCTACGTCGATGGCGTGCGGCGCTCTGCGATGTTCGAATCCGATAGAGGGAGGAAAAGAATTAGTCGATGTGCTCCTTTTTCAGCCCTAGCCTGATGTACAGGTCGTCGTCGGCGACCCCCGGCTCCCCGCACATGTCGCCGCTGGTGGCTAGGCCACGTGCGTCGCCGGTCGGAGAGGCCCGAGGCTGCAGAGGGAAGGAGGAGGAGACCCCACGGTTAACAAAACAACCTTGACCGAGTCAACTCAGCAAAACCACCTGACCAAATCCATTTTGGGTGACTATTGACCGGGATTGGTTTTATTAAGGGGTTAAGTGAACCATTTTGGACTTCGGGGTGTTATGTGAACCATGGACTTTGTTCAGGGTAGTAAAATAGTTTTTTTTTCAATTCTAAACGAACTCACAAAAAACACCTAAAATGGAGCAAGATCCCTCCCACTGACAAGGTCCAGAGTCCACCTGAAGGAAATATGTCCTAGAGGCAATAATTAAGTTGTTATTTATATTTACTTATATCATGATAAATGTTTATCATTCATGCTAGAATTGTATTAACCGGAAACTTAGTACATGTGTGAATACATAGACAAACAGAGTGTCCCTACTATGCCTCTACTTGACTAGCTCGTTAATCAAAGATGATTAAGTTTCCTAGCCATAGACATGTGTTGTCATTTGATGAACGAGATCACATCATTAGAAAATGATGTGATGGGCAAGACCCATCCGTTAGTTTAGCACTTTCATCGTTTAGTTTATTGCTATTGCTTTCTTCATGAGTTATACATGTTCATATAACTACGAGATTATGCAACTTCCGTGTGACGCCCGGATAATCATGCTACAGTAATCTCACGCTAATCATGCCACGTCACCTCAGTTACTGTTGCTAATCTATCGTTAGGTCAAAACTGGTCCAAAATTCAAATTCAAAGTTTGGTAAATAATAACAGTTTTCAAAAATTAAGACAAAAATGTTCGGTGGTTGCCGAATAATGCATAGGTAATTATGGTGGAGAAACCACACTTTTATAAAATGTTTAAATAATCTAAAATGAATTAAACAGTAACAAAACCAATTACTTAAAAGCTTCTAAAATATTAAACACTTACAAATTATTTTATTTTAGGCCATAATTTAATTGTGGTGGTGGCATATTGTTAATACTAATTTAGGTACAACTAATGTATTTTATAAAACTAAGCTATTTGAATTATAAACTTAAAATAGAAAAGAAAAGAAAATAAGGAAAAGGGAAAGACTAGAACAAGAAAAAAATAAAAGGAACCCCCCCTCATCTGGGCCTCGGCCCAGCATGCCGATGGGTCGCCAGGCCGGCCCACCCCAGTCCACCTTATCCCCACACCCCCACCCCCCCCCCCCCCCGCAACCCTAATCCCCACTGTCCCCCACTCACTCTCCCCCTCCTCCCCGATCCAGATCGGATCGAGGGGGGAACGAACCACCCCGCCTCCCTGACGATCGCGCCACCCCTCGCCGTTGGACGCCGCCGCCCGGAGCCCGCGCCACCTCGCCGGCCTCCTCCTCCTCCCCACGCCGGACCTCCCCGCCCTCTTCTCCAGCCATGCTCGGTGCCCGACGCCGCACTTCACCTGGCCCCGCCGCCGTCGCACCTCGCCGGGACGACGTCGTCCTCTCCATCGTCGCCTCGTTCCCGTCTTCCTCCTCATCGGCTCCAACGAGCCTCGCCGCCCCAGATCCCCTGCAACGGGGGTGAGCAACGACCCCCCTCTTCTTTCCCCTCTCGTCCGGTCGCCACGTCCTCGCCGCGCCTCTCTGTCGTCCGCGCATTCGCGCAGCCCTGCCTGCTGCTGTTGCCGCCGGCAGGTCGCCCACGGCTGTCCCACTCCGCCCATGCCCGAGCACTGCCTAGCTGCACCTCGCCACTGTCGTTGCCGAGCGCGGCCGCCGTTGCCTCGAGCACCTGCCCGCCGTGTCCGGCCTCCCTCCTCGGCATCCACAGCGCCGCTCCGGCGTCGACCTCGTGCTTGCCGCGGCCTCCTCCCCCCCCCCCACATGCAGGCGACGCCCCACGCCCATGGCCCCACTCCGGCGCCGCCCTGCTGCTCTCCTGCCGGCGCCCCCCTCCGGTTGCCGCCCGCGCATCACCGCGGCCTCGCCCCGCTGCCTCGCGGGCGGGCTCGACCCCGTACGGGTTGCGCCCGCTGCCCGCCTGCCCGTCGCCCGCTATTGGCCCCTGTGCCTATGGCGAACGGGGCCCACCCTGAGAACAAAAAAAAAAGAGAAAAGGAAAAGGAATTAAAAATAAATAATAAATAAAATTATTAAGTTAATTAATTAATTAAAGGATTAATTAACTTAATTAATCTTGCTTAATTAACCTAATTAATTAACTAAACTAGTCAAACCTGTTTAGTTAGCCTGAGTCTATGACAGGTGGGTCCCACTGGACCCACAGACCAGTTTGACTTTGGTCAGCTGGGTTTGACCTGCTGACGTCATGGTGATGTCATGCTGACATCACCTTTCACTGTTCTGGATAATGTTCAATTTAAATAATTTAAATAAATCCTAAAAATGATTTAAATCTTTTAAAATTAATATAAAATAAACCGTAGCTCGGATGAAAAAACTTTATACATGAAAGTTGCTCAGAACGACGAGACGAACCCGGATACGCAGCCCGTTCGTCCGTCACGCATCCCTAGCATAGCAAACTCGCAACTTTCCCCCTCCGGCTCCTCTGCTCGAAAACGCAAAACACCGGGGATACTTTCCCGGATATCATCCCCCTTCACCGGTATCACCTACTACCGCGTTAGGGCACCTCTTACGCCGTTACTTGTCATGTCATGCATCACTATGCATATGCTTGCTTAAATATTTATTGTTTCTCCCCCCTCTTCTCTCGATAGACACTGAGACCGACGCCGCTGCTACCCAGTGCGACTACGGAGTTGACGACCCCTCTCTCTTGCCAGAGCAACCAGGCAAGCCCCCCCTTTGATCACCAGATATCGCCTACTCTTCTCTATACTGCTTGCATTAGAGTAGTGTAGCATGTTACTGCTTCCCGTTAATCCTATACTGATGCATAGCCTGTCCTTGCTACTACTGTTGTTACCTTTACCTGCAATCCTAATGTTTAGTATAGGATGCTAGTTTATCATCAGTAGCCCTACATTCTTGTCCGTCTACCATGCTGTACTATCGGGCCGTGATCACTCGGGAGGTGATCACGGGTATATACTATATACTTTATATATGATACATGTGGTGACTAAAGACGGGTAGGCTCGTAGGAGCACCCACGAGTGGATCTTTGAGGCGGAGCGATGGGGCAGGTTCCGACCACCTAGGAGAGAGGTGGGCCTGGCCCTGTTCGGCGTTCGCGGACACTTAACACGCTTAACGAGATCTGGGTATTTGATCTGAGTCTGGCCATTTGGTCTATACGCACTAACCATCTACGTGGGAGCAGTTATGGGTATCCCGGCGTCGTGGTATCAGCCGAAGCCTTCGTGACGTCAGCGACTGAGTGGCGCGCGCCGGATTGGACTGGAAAGCCACTAGGCTAGGTCTGCTTCCGGCCGCGTACGCAACGTGCAGGTGTGCAAAGGGCGATGGGCCCAGACCCCTGCGCCATAGGATTTAGACCGGCGTGCTGACCTCTCTGTTGTGCCTAGGTAGGGCTGCGACGTGTTGATCTTCCGATGCCGGGCATGACCCAGAAAAGTGTGTCCGGCCAAATAGGATCGAGCGTGTTGGGGTATGTGGTGCACCCCTGCAGGGAAGTTTATCTATTCGAATAGCCGTGTCCCTCGGTAAAAGGACGACCCGGAGTTGTACCTTGACCTTATGACAACTAGAACCGGATACTTAATAAAACACACCCTTCCAAGTGCCAGATACAACCGGTGATCGCTCTCTCACAGGGCGACGAGGAGAGGATCATCGGTTAGGATTATGCTATATGATGCTACTTGGAGGACTTCAGTCTACTCTCTTCTACATGCTGCAAGACGGAGGCTGTCAGAAGCGTAGTCTTCGAAAGGACTAGCTATCCCCCTCTTATTCCGGCTTTCTGCAGTTCAGTCCACTTATAATAGCCTTATCCCAGTTGATACCAATGCATACATATGTAGTGTAGCTCCTTGCTTGCGAGTACTTTGGATGAGTACTCACGGTTGCTTTCTCCTTCTTTTCCCTCTATCCCTTCTATCTGGTTGTCGCAACCAGATGTTGGAGCCCAGGAGCTAGACGCCACCGTCGACAACGACTCCTACTACACCGGAGGTGCCTACTACTACGTGCTGCCAGCTGACGACGATCAGGAGTAGTTAGGAGGATCCCAGGCAGGAGACCTGCGCCTCTTTCGATCTGTATCCCAGTTTGTGCTAGCCTTCTTAAGGCAGACTTGTTTAACTTATGTCTGTACTCAGATATTGTTGCTTCCGCTGACTCGTCTATGATCGAGCTCTTGTATTCGAGCCTTTGAGGCCCCTGGCTTGTAATATGATGCTTGTATGACTTATTTTATTTGTAGAGTTGTGTTGTGATATCCACCCGTGAGTCCCTGATCTTGATCGTACACGTTTGCGTGTATGATTAGTGTACGATTAAATCGGGGGCCTCACAAGTTGGTATCAGAGCCGACTGCCTGTAGGAATCCTCATCCACACTCCTTGGTCGAAGTTGAGTCTAGTCGATGGAAATTGTTTTACTAACTTGGCTGTGCGGCCCTTGGGCCCACGTCGCCATCGGGTGGTAATTAGGATCTTTTTCTCCTCGATCCTTACTCTGGGACTCTGATCTCTCTTCTATTCGGGTTAAATGATTTTGCTAACTCTAACTCTAGGTTCTCGTAAATACTTTCTCCCGGAGAGCCCCTTCATTCCAGATGATGGCCTGCGTCACCAGAAGATTCTGAAGATACTCTTTGCTATTCCCCTCGAGACTTTGTGCCCATCACTTTTGCTATTCCCGACCACCGATAAATCCTTATGGATAGCTACTTACACTTGCCATTCATACGGTCATCCCCCATTGATCTTGTTATTACAAGATACCCCGAAGTCTTCTCTATTGTTCCGAGAATACTTTGTGCCTACTGCCTAGCAGTTCCTTGCCACATGAATACCCCTACAGTTAAATCCTCGCACTTGTCGAGTATCCACTCATTCCCAGTTGTTCATGTGTTTCACAATGGTCTTCGAAATACTATTCGATCCTCCAAAAATCCTTAGTAGCTTATTGCTCTGCAATACTTGCCTGCTTGCATTATGGATGCTTTCCATATGTCTGGCGATATTCGTTAGTATCCTTAGGCATCGTCTTTTGATCCTATTGATTCAAGATGAGTGTGAATGCACGCAATCATCAGTTGATCCTTTTAAATTATCTTTCCGGCTCAGACGTTATTTTAAAACATGAGCTGGATCTCAACCAATCAAATTGCTGTCGATTGTACCCTTAAGGCTATTCAACTTATCCATCCCTGATCAGAGCATTGCTTCTGATCCCTTGTCTTGGAATTGATAATTCCTTTGCATTTGAGCCTTGAATTAGTCAGTTGTTTCTAAAGTCTGATCTCCTTGCATTGTTTCTCCCTCTGGTTGAGTACCGATGCTCGCACCAGATCCCTTGAGAACCACCAGATCATTTGCGGGATTTTATCCGACAACGTCCTTCATATTCAATAAGTCTGTGAGCCTTTCCTCGGATACATAATACCTTTGGTAAATTGTATCCTCTGCTTTCTCAAACATGCTCTACTATCGAGCTGGTGTTATTTATTCTTGAAATTTGTGGTATATACTCCTAAGATGCCCTGATGGGTTGAACATATGCCTTCTCTAAACTGTGTGAACTCGAAAGTTTTCACGAGTCATACTCTTCTGGTATTTTGCTAGATAAAATTTCTATACTACAGCTTCATCAAAAGCGAGAAGTAAAATGAAAGGTTATGCATGGAAGAATTGGGAGTCGACCTTGAGCCTTTGCGTTCATGCCCATGGACCCGATGTGAAACTTATCATCGAAGCTTCTTGTAAATGATATTAGTTCCCTTGGTATAAGTTCATCTTATATCTGGGATCCGGCCTTTTACAATCGTGGTTCCGACCATGTTCTCTTTTAAATACCATTTTCGATGCAAGTGTAAGCACTTGTCTCATGTGGATCAATACCTCGGTCCAACCTCTACTTTGATCCGTCTTCGAGTATTACCCCCCTGGTATCTCGAGATTATCTTGAAACTGCATAACTTCTTATGAGTTCTTCATCAAGTACTACATTCTCACTGATTACAGTTTTCATGGGCTCTGAGTTATTAAACACTCAAAGACATCGATAACTGAACCGAGTCTGCCCTACGGTTCAGCAACTCTTGATAATCTTCTTTAAGTCCGAGTTTGTACTCGATCATGTCATTCCTAGCCTGATCGGCTATATCATTATCGGGCTAAATTTTAACTGTGCTACCTGGTCCCTAATCCCGGAGCACAACTTTCGATGATGAGCTAAGCTTACGTCGATCTTCCTCGTCATATCAATTCACCTTGAACAACAAGCTTGATTTCAAGTTTGTGCCCTACCCATGGTTCCAATAACCTTCCGCTTCATCATTCCTTTGATTTGATGTTGTCACTGATTGATTACATCTTGAAATCTCTCGACCAATGTGCCGTGAAGATCATCAACCTTATGAGGTCTTCCTGGATATCAATTGAATTCATGATGATAAATACCATGCTTGCCCCCGATGAATTGTATTATCATCGGCCACTTTATTGCCTTCCCTCCAACACAAACTTATTCGTGTTTTGAGTTATACCTTGAGGTCCTTGCTATACAGCATTTGTTCTTCTTTACCTTGGAATGTTACCACCTTTTATGTCAAGAATGTCGTGGTAATTTTACCACCTCTTAAGAATTCTTGATATAGTAATATCTCTTGCCTTTTGCGTTCATCTCTTGGTCTCCGTATTGTTTCTAACCGGAATACCGACTAATGGTCTGTGTTGTGCAAATTCTAAACTTCTAGCAACCCTATTGCTTGAAGTTATTGGTCTACAGTTTCATTCTAAGTCTATTGATTATTGAATCATCATTCAAACATTGATCGTGCTACCTAGTCCAGATTCCTGGTTGCACCCTTCTATCATTGTTCAGTTGTGTATGTTTCCCTCGAGCATACATCATTATGACATTTGATCCGACAAATGATATTTCCTTGTTCACATAATTGTGGAAATCAATCCTTTGGAAATCGCGATGAATTGTTGCTGAGCCTATCAGCCACCTCCTCATCCTCTCCTTGGTTTACTGATGAACTCTTGTTTCGGAACTCGCTTCCATAGTTCATTTTCCGAGAATCTTACAATGTCATCTCGTCAAATTGTGTTGCACCTTTTCTTCTCAGGCATCCCGAGTCTGAGGTATCCTGACACCAATCAAATCTGAATCTCGGTCAGATATGATGGTTGAAACATATTTCCAAGAGTTATAACGTTGGTCTTTATATGACCCGGTAAGGTGGTATCATACCTATCCTACCTGGCCGGACGCCCTATTGTTATAGTTCACTTTTAGCAATGTTATCCACTCTTCCATGAGGAAACTGTAAGACTTATTCTACAAGTTATTCCTAATGGATCCTTTTTGTTTCCAAATTCTGATTTTCACCTGTTGACCATGTCAGCGCTATCTCGAAGCATGTCCATGGTACTCCGATTTTCAATAAGAGCATTGAAAGCGCAGTGCTAAGTTTTCTTTAACCATTATCCAAACACCGCTGTATGGGTACAGTCATGAAATTTCTCTCCCCTTACTTAAAGGGTTTTCTACATGATATCCTGCCACGGATATCATGCTCTGTTTGTCCTTGGGAAGGATATACCCCTGAAATATGTGTTTAAACACATTTTCCTTTCCATTCTTCTGTTAAATCTGATAATCATATTTTCCTTTCCATTGTTCTGTTTAACCTTCTTGAGGTTTATATGATCTAAGCAGTAATACATCACTGCTTTTATAAGCACCTCAGCGTACGACTCTGTCAGTAAGACCCTATTGCTTTTGTTGATAGCATTCCGGTAACCACCGATGGACGAGAACTTTGCCTATTGGTCCGCCTCGTTCAACGAGCAGGAAAATGGTTCTCTTCGTCCCTCGCCCTTGGTACCGATGTTGTTGCCGACGTAACTGATAGGCTGATCCTCTGACATGCCTTGCTATCATGACCATGCAAGATGTCAACGCCCATCCCTATTTTAACCCACCTGGTGGGCCCATAACCCACAGTTCCACATGATCGAAACATGACTCTCCTGTACACCCTGTTGCCAAAGTTAATCCTCGTGCGTGGCCTCATATGTAATTCACGAGCCACCTTCCGATGAGATCGTCAATACTGGTATTAGACACAACACTTATTTCCATTACTCTGAACCCCTTCACGCCCTGTTTCAGGCATCGAACGATTGCCTGCCCGATCGAAACTTCTCATGGTACCTTCTTACTTTACTCTCGATAATTTCTTAAGTATCTATTCGAGAGTTACTTTCCACCACATTCCCTGAGTTATCTCCCAGATAGTTGACCTTTAAGGTCCGTTCTTCAGAAGTTACCCCTTACCTATTCGTAAGTACGATGGAGATCCCGAAGAAAGGATGACAAATTGATCATGGTGACTTAAAGCAGTGAAATGAAGACATCAATGTAATGGATCGACCTCTTCGAGAAGAGCAACCAAGACCGAAAAGATTCGCTAGATTCATTATCAAACTTTTCCCCCTTACTCACCTGTTAAATCTCGGGACGAGATTTCTTGTAGTGGAGGAGAATTGTGACGCCCGGATAATCATGCTACAGTAATCTCACGCTAATCATGCCACGTCACCTCAGTTACTGTTGCTAATCTATCGTTAGGTCAAAACCGGTCCAAAATTCAAATTCAAAGTTTGGTAAATAATAACAGTTTTCAAAAATTAAGACAAAAATGTTCGGTGGTTGCCGAATAATGCATAGGTAATTATGGTGGAGAAACCACACTTTTATAAAATGTTTAAATAATCTAAAATGAATTAAACAGTAACAAAACCAATTACTTAAAAGCTTTTAAAATATTAAACACTTACAAATTATTTTATTTTAGGCCCTAGTTTAATTGTGGTGGTGGCATATTGTTAATACTAATTTAGGTACAACTAATGTATTTTATAAAACTAAGCTATTTGAATTATAAACTTAAAATAGAAAAGAAAAGAAAATAAGGAAAAGGGAAAGACTAGAACAAGAAAAAAATAAAAGGAACCCCCCCTCATCTGGGCCTCGGCCCAGCATGCCGATGGGTCGCCAGGCCGGCCCACCCCAGTCCACCTTATCCCCACACCCCCACCCCCCCCACCCCCCCGCAACCCTAATCCCCACTGTCCCCCACTCGCTCTCCCCCTCCTCCCCGATCCAGATCGGATCGAGGGGGGGAACGAACCACCCCGCCTCCCTGACGACCGCGCCACCCCTCGCCGTTGGACGCCGCCGCCCGAAGCCCGCGCCACCTCGCCGGCCTCCTCCTCCTCCCCACGCCGGACCTCCCCGCCCTCTTCTCCAGCCATGCTCGGTGCCCGACGCCGCACTTCGCCTGGCCCCGCCGCCGTCGCACCTCGCCGGGACGACGTCGTCCTCTCCGTCGTCGCCTCGTTCCCGTCTTACTCCTCCTCGGCTCCAACGAGCCTCGCCGCCCCAGATCCCCTGCAACGGGGGTGAGCAACGATGTGACGCCCGGATAATCAAGCTACAGTAAACCCCTGCTAGTGTTGCCACGTCACCACGATTACTGTTGAAAATCTCGCGATGATTCAAAACTCGTTCAAATTCAAATTTTAAATAAAGTCAAACTAGAAAAAAAATTCAAACGTCAAAACTAAAATGTTCAGAGTGAGCCAAATAATGCCAGGGTAATTATAATGAAGCAAAAACATTTTTATAAAATGCCTAATTACTCTTGAATGAATTTAAACAGAAAAGAAATAATAAAAGAAAATACAAAAGGATAAACAAAACAGAAAAACTAAAACCTAAAACTATCAAAAAAAAGGAGAAACCCCCCTGGGCCAAATGGCCCAACTAGGCCATCAGGCTAGCCCACCCGCGCCGACCCCCCCCCCCCCCCCGGGGCTACTAACGCCCCACGACCGAACCCTAAACTCCCCCCCCCCACTCTACTCCACGCACTCCCTCCCCCACTCGCTCTCCACCCCCACTCCCCCGATCCAGATCGGATCGGGGCGACCATGCCCCCGCCCCCGTTGACTCCTCGCCCCTCCCCTCCCTCGCGCGACGCCCGCCGGAATCCGCGGCCGCGCCTCGCGCCGACCGCTCCGCCGACTGGATCGATCCCGCCGCCGCCGCCTGGGACCACGTCGCCGGAGCCGCGTCGCCGCCCTCGCCCTCGCCGGACCTGCCGCCTCATCCTCGCCCTCCCCGAACCTCCCCGCGCCCACTACCCAGACCCCACGACCCGTGGTGAGGCCCTCCCCCTTCTCCTCTGCCTCCGCTCGACGCCGCGCGCCCTGCTGCCTTGGCCCGCTCCTCCCGCTTTGGCCGTGCCTCGCGCGTGGACGCTCCCCTGCTACCCTTGCCGTCGCCGCATCGGCCATGGCCTCGTCCGTCGCTCGTGCATGCACGCGCCCGCGCGCGCCTGCTCCGCCCACGCACGCTGCTCGGGGCCGCGCCCCGCGCCCGCCCCTATCCCTGCATCGCCGCACGCGCCCGCGCTTCGGCCACGGCCGCGCTCACCGAGGTCATGCCGCGCCAACCAACCTCCCCGCCGTTGCAGCTGCTTCTGCTGCCGCCCCAACCTCGTCCCGACCACCGAGGCCCACTGCCCGCCGTTGCTCCGGCCACCGCTGCCCTTACGCCCGCTCGCCGCCGGTCGGTTTTGCCCGCCCCTGGGCGTGCGCCCGTTCGGGCTATGCCCGCAACCAGCGCCCAAAACCGCTAGGCCATGGCCCTATGACAGTGGGCCCCATGCCCCTGGAACGTTAAAAAAAAGAGAAAAGAATTTTTTTTAAAATAATAATAATAAATAAAAGTAATAAAAAGAATAAAAAATAATTAATTCATTAATTAATAATTTAATTAATTAATTAATTAAGTTAATTAATCATGTTTAATTAATCTAATTAACTAGTTAGTTTAATTAAATAGTCATTAGTTTAACTAAGACCTAATTAACCTAAACAGTGTATGACAGGTGGGTCCCACTGGACCCACATGTCAGTTTGACTCAGTCAACTCTGTTGACTGCTGACGTCAGCATGACATCATGCTGATGTCATTAATTTATTTTCGAATTAATTTAAATAATTAATTAAATTCCAGAAATTAATAAAATCTTTAGAAAATCATATCTTTTAATCCGTAACTCGGATTAAAATAATTTCAACATGAAAGTTGCTCAGAACGACGAGACGATTCCGGATACGCAACCCGTTCGTCCGCCACACCTCCCTAACCTATCGAACTCGCAAATTTCCCCCTCCGGTCCTCTGCCCGAAACGCAAAACACCAGGGATACTTTCCGGATGTCATCCCCCTTCACCGGTATCACCTACTACCGCGTTAGGGCACCTCTAACGCCGTTACTTGTCATGTCATGCATCACTATGCATATGCTTGCTTAAATATTTACTGTTTCTCCCCCCTCTTCTCTCGATAGACACCGAGACCGACGCCGCTGCTACCCAGTACGACTACGGAGTTGACGAGCCCTCTCTCTTGCCAGAGCAACCAGGCAAGCCCCCCCTTTGATCACCAGATGCCGCCTACTCTTCTCTATACTGCTTGCATTAGAGTAGTGTAGCATGTTACTGCTTCCCGTTAATCCTATACTGATGCATAGCCTGTCCTTGCTACTACTGTTGTTACCTTTACCTGCAAACCTAATGCTTAGTATAGGATGCTAGCTTATCATCAGTGGCCCTACACTCTTGTCCGTCTGCCATGCTATACTATCGGGCCGTGATCACTCGGGAGGTGATCACGGGTATATACTATATACTTTATACATGATACATGTGGTGACTAAAGACGGGTAGGCTCGTAGGAGCACCCGCGAGTGGATCTTTGAGGCGGAGCGACAGGGCAGGTTCCGACCACCTAGGAGAGAGGTGGGCCTGGCCCTGGTCGGTGGTCGCGGATACTTAACACGCTTAACGAGATCTGGGTATTTGATCTGAGTCTGGCCATTTGGTCTATACGCACTAACCATCTATGTGGGAGCAGTTATGGGTATCCCGGCGCCGTGGTATCAGCCGAATCCTTCGTGACGTCAGCGACTGAGTGGCGCGCGCCGGATTGGACTGGAAAGCCACTAGGCTAGGTCTGCTTCCGGCCGCGTACGCAACATGCGGGTGTGCAAAGGGCGATGGGCCCAGACCCCTGCGCCATAGGATTTAGACCGGCGTGCTGACCTCTCTGTTGTGCCTAGGTAGGGCTGCGACGTGTTGATCTTTCGAGGCCCCTGGCTTGATCTTCCGAGGCCGGGCATTACCCAGAAAAGTGTGTCCGGCCAAATGGGATCGAGCGTGTTGGGGTATGTGGTGCACCCCTGCAGGGAAGTTTATCTATTCGAATAGCCGTGTCCCTCGGTAAAAGGACGACCCGGAGTTGTACTTTGACCTTATGACAACTAGAACCGGATACTTAATAAAACACACCCTCCCAAGTGCCAGATACAACCGGTGATCGCTCTCTCACAGGGCGACGAGGAGAGGATCATCGGTTAGGATTATGCTATGCGATGCTACTTGGAGGACTTCAGTCTACTCTCTTCTACATGCTGCAAGACGGAGGCTGCCAGAAGCGTAGTCTTCGAAAGGACTAGCTATCCCCCTCTTATTCCGGCTTTCTGCAGTTCAGTCCACTTATAATAGCCTTATTCCAGTTGATACCAATGCATACATATGTAGTGTAGCTCCTTGCTTGCGAGTACTTTGGATGAGTACTCACGGTTGCTTTCTCCTTCTTTTCCCTCTATCCCTTCTACCTGGTTGTCGCAACCAGATGTTGGAGCCCAGGAGCCAGACGCCACCGTCGATGACGACTCCTACTACACTGGAGGTGCCTACTACTACGTGCTGCCCGCTGACGACGACCAGGAGTAGTTTAGGAGGATCCCAGGCAGGAGGCCTGCGCCTCTTTCGATCTGTATCCCAGTTTGTGCTAGCTATCTTATGGCATCTTGTTTAACTTATGTCTGTACTCAGATATTGTTGCTTCCGCTGACTCGTCTATGATCGAGCTCTTGTATTCGAGCCCTCGAGGCCCCTGGCTTGTAATATGATGCTTGTATGACTTATTTTATTTGTAGAGTTGTGTTGTGATATCTTCCCGTGAGTCCCTGATCTTGATCGTACACGTATGCGTGTATGATTAGTGTACGATTAAATCGGGGGCGTCACAAGTTGGTATCAGAGCCGACTGCCTGTAGGAATCCCCCTTCCACACTCCTTGGCCGAAGTCGAGTCTAGACATTACAAAACTTTTACTAACATGGTTGTGTGGCTTACGGGCCCACGTCGCCATTTGGGTGGTATTAGGATCTTTTACTTCTCGATCATTACTCTGGGGCTCTGATCTTTCTTCTATTCGGGTTAAAATGAATTTACTAACTCCGACTCTAGGATCTCGTAACTACTTTCTCCTGGAGAGCCCCTTCATTCCAGATGATGGCCTGCTTCACCAGAAGATTCCGAAGATACTCTTTGCTATTCCTCTCGAGACTTTGTGCCCATCACTTTTGCTATTCCCAACCACCGATAAATCCTTATGGATAACTACTTACACTTGCCATTCATACGATCATCCCCCATTGATCTTGTTATTACAAGATACCCCGGAGTCTTCTCTATTGTTCCGAGAATACTTTGTGCCTACTGCCTAGCAGTTCCTTGCCACATGAATACCCCTTCAATTAGATCCTCGCACTTGACGAGTATCCACTCATCCCCAATTGTTCATGTGTTTCACAATGGTCTTCGAAATACTATTCGATCCTCCAAAAATCCTTAGTAGCTTATTGCTCTGCAATACTTGCCTGCTTGCATTATGGATGCTTTCCATATGTCTAGCGATATTCGTTAGTATCCTTAGGCATCGTCTTTTGATCCTATTGATTCAACTTGAGTGCGAATGCACGCAATTATCAGTTGATCCTTTTAGATTATCTTTCTGGCTCAGACGTTATTTTAAAACATGAGCTGGATCTCGACCAATCAAATTGCTGTCGATTGTAACCTTAAGGCTATTCAACTTATCCATCCCTGATCAGAGCATTGCTTCTGATCCCTTGTCTTGGAATTGATAATTCTTTGCATTTGAGCCTTGAATTAGTCAGTTGTTTCTAAAGTCTGATCTCCTTGCATTGTTTCTGCCTCTGGTTGAGTACCGATGCTCGCACCAGATCCCTTGAGAACCACCAGATCATTTGCGGGATTTTATCCGACAACGTCCTTCATATTCAATAAGTCTGTGAGCCTTTCCTCGGATACATAATACCTTTGGTAAATTGTATCCTCTGCTTTCTCAAACATGCTCTACTATCGAGCTGGTGTTATTTATTCTTGAAATTTGTGGTATATACTCCTAAGATGCCCTGATGGGTTGAACATATGCCTTCTCTAAACTGTGTGAACTCGAAAGTTTTCACGAGTCATACTCTTCTGGTATTTTGCTAGATAAAATTTCTATACTATAGCTTCATCAAAAGCGAGAAGTAAAATGAAAGGTTATGCATGGAAGAATTGGGAGTCGACCTTGAGCCCTTGCGTTCATGCCCATGGACCCGATGTGAAACTTATCATCGAAGCTTCTTGTAAATGATATTAGTTCCCTTGGTATAAGTTCATCTTATATCTGGGATCCGGCCTTTTACAATCGTGGTTCCGACCATGTTCTCTTTTAAATACCATTTTTCGATGCAAGTGTAAGCACTTGTCTCATGTGGATCAATACCTCGGTCCAACCTCTACTTTGATCCGTCTTCGAGTATTACCCCCTGGTATCTCGAGATTATCTTGAAACTGCATAACTTCTTAAGAGTTCTTCATCAAGCACTACATTCTCACTGATTACAGTTTTCATGGGCTTTGAGTTATTAAACACTCAAAGACACCAATAACTGAACCGAGTCTGCCCTACGGTTCAGCAACTCTTGATAATCTTCTTTAAGTCCGAGTTTGTACTCGATCATGTCATTCCTAGCCTGATCGGCTATATCATTATCGTGCTAAATTTTAACTGTGCTACCTGGTCCTTAACCCCGGAGCACAACTTTCGATGATGAGCTAAGCTTACGTCGATCTTCCTCGTCATATCAATTCACCTTGAACAACAAGCTTGATTTCAAGTTTGTGCCCTACCCATGGTTCCAATAACCTTCCGCTTCATCATTCCTTTGGTTTGATGTTGTCACTGATTGATTACATCTTGAAATCTCTCGACCAATGTGCCGTGAAGATCATCAACCTTATGAGGTCTTCCTGGATATCAGTTGAATTCATGATGAGAAATACCATCCTTGCCCCCGATGAATTGTATTATCATCGGCCACTTTATTGCCTTCCCTCCAACACAAACTTATTCGTGTTTTGAGTTATACCTTGAGATCCTTGCTATACAGCATTTGTTCTTCTTTACCTTGGAATGTTACCACCTTTTATGTCAAGAATGTCGTGGTAATTTTACCACCTCTTGAGAATCCTTGATATAGTAATATCTCTCACCTTTTGCGTTCATTCTTGGTCTCCGTGTTGTTTCTAACCGGGATACCATAAATGGACTATGATGTGTAAATTCTAAACTTCTAGCAACCCTATTGCTTGAAGTTATTGGCCTACAGTTTCATTCTAAGTCTATTGATTATTGAATCATCATTCAAACATTGATCGTGCTACCTAGTCCAGATTCCTGGTTGCACCCTTCTATCATTGTTCAGTTGTGTATGTTTCCCTCGAGCATACATCATTATGACATTTGATCCGACAAATGATATTTCCTTGTTCACATAATTGTGGAAATCAATCCTTTGGAAATCGCGATGAATTGTTGCTGAGCCTATCAGCCACCTCCTCATCCTCTCCTTGGTTTACTGATGAACTCTTGTTTCGGAACTCGCTTCCATAGTTCATTTCCCGAGAATCTTACAATGTCATCTCGTCAAATTGTGCCGCACCTTTTCTTCTCAGGCATCCTAAGTCTGAGGTATCATGACACCAATCAGATCTGAATCTCGGTCAGATATGATGGTTGGAACATATTTCCAAGAGTTATAACACTGGTCTTTTATGACCCGGTAAGGTGGTGGCATGTCCAGCACACCTGGCCGGATGACCTATTGTTATAGTTTCCTTTTAGCAAAGTTATCCATTTTTTATGAGAAAATTGTAAGACTTATTCAACAAGTTGTTCCTGACGGATCCTTTGTGTATCCATAGCCTGATCTTTACCTGATGACCATGTCAAGGCTATCTCGAAGCATGTCTGTGGTACTCCGATTTTCAATAAGAGCATTGAAAGCGCAATGCTAAGTTTTCTTTAACCATTACCCAAACACCGTTGTATGGGTACTGTCATGAAATTTCTCTCCCCTTACTTAAAGGGTTTTCTACATGATATCCTGCCACGGATATCATGCTCTGTTTGTCCTTGGGAAGGATATACCCCTGAAATATGTGTTTAATCACATTTTCCTTTCCATTCTTCTGTTTAATCTAAGAATCACATTTTCCTTTCCATTGTTCTGTTTAACCTTTTTGAGGTTTATATGATCTAAGCAGAAATATTCTCCTGCTTATGTAAACACCTCGGTGTACATTTCTGTCAGTAAGACCCTGTTACTATTGTTATTGACATTCCGGTAACCACCGATGAACGAGAACTTTGCCTATTGGTCCGCCTCGTTTCAACGAGCAGGAAAATGGTTCTCTTCGTCCCTCGCCCTTGGTACCGACATTGTTGCCAACATAAATGATAGGCTACCCTCTGTCATGTCTTGCTATCACGACCGAGCAAGATATCAACGCTTTACCTACTTTTAACCACATGGTGGGCCCATAACCCACAGTTACACAGGATCGAAACCTGACCCTCCTATACACCCCCGGTTTCCAAATTTAATTCCTCGCACTTGGCCTCGTTTGTGATTCACGAGCCACCTTCCGAGGAATCATCGATTCTGGTATTAAACACAATACCTATACCGTTGCCTTGTTTCAGGCAACGAAGATTGTCTATCCGTTTCAAACTTCTTATGGTACCTTCTTACTTTGCTCTCGATGTGTTTTAATTGTTCAACTCGAGAGATACTCTTATGATCATTCTTGGGATACCCCCCTAAATGAATTTCCCTTATAACATTCAATTGTTGTAAAGCTGCCCCTTACCTATTCGTAAGTACGATGGAGTTCCCGAAGAAAGGACGACAACTTCATCATGATGACCTGAAGCAGAGAAATGAAGACATCAATGTAATGGATCGACCTCTTCGAGAAGAGCAACTATGACCAAGAAGAATCGTTAGAATTATGTAACCAGATCCCCCACCCCCTTACTCCCGCTCCTAAATCGCGGGACGAGATTTCTTGTAGTGGAGGAGAATTGTGACGCCCGGATAATCAAGCTACAGTAAACCCCTGCTAGTGTTGCCACGTCACCACGATTACTGTTGAAAATCTCGCGATGATTCAAAACTCGTTCAAATTCAAATTTTAAATAAAGTCAAACTAGAAAAAAAATCAAACGTCAAAACTAAAATGTTCAGAGTGAGCCAAATAATGCCAGGGTAATTATAATGAAGCAAAAACATTTTTATAAAATGCCTAATTACTCTTGAATGAATTTAAACAGAAAAGAAATAATAAAAGAAAATACAAAAGGATAAACAAAACAGAAAAACTAAAACCTAAAACTATCAAAAAAAGGAGAAACCCCCCTGGGCCAAATGGCCCAACTAGGCCATCAGGCTAGCCCACCCGCGCCGACCCCCCCCCCCCCGGGGCTACTAACGCCCCACGACCGAACCCTAAACTCCCCCCCCCACTCCACTCCACGCACTCCCTCCCCCACTCGCTCTCCGCCCCCACTCCCCCGATCCAGATCGGATCGGGGCGACCATGCCCCCGCCCCCGTTGACTCCTCGCCCCTCCCCTCCCTCGCGCGACGCCCGCCGGAATCCGCGGCCGCGCCTCGCGCCGACCGCTCCGCCGACTGGATCGATCCCACCGCCGCCGCCTGGGACCACGTCGCCGCCCTCGCCCTCGCCGGACCTGCCGCCTCATCCTCGCCCTCCCCGAACCTCCCCGCGCCCACTACCCAGACCCCACGACCCGTGGTGAGGCCCTCCCCTTTCTCCTCTGCCTCCGCTCGACGTCGCGCGCCCTGCTGCCTTGCCCCGCTCCTCCCGCTTTGGTCGTGCCTCGCGCGTGGACGCCCCCCCTGCTACCCTTGCCGTCGCCGCATCGGCCATGGCCTCGTCCGTCGCTCGTGCATGCACGCGCCCGCGCGCGCCTGCTCCGCCCACGCACGCTGCTCGGGGCCGCGCCCCGCGCCCGCCCCTATCCCTGCATCGCCGCACGCGCCCGCGCTTCGGCCACGGCCGCGCTCACCGAGGTCCTGCCGCGCCCGCCAACCTCCCCGCCGTTGCAGCTGCTTCTGCTGCCGCCCCAACCTCGTCCCGACCACCGAGGCCCACTGCCCGCCGTTGCTCCGGCCACCGCTGCCCTTGCGCCCGCTCGCCGCCGGTCGATTTTGCCCGCCCCTGGGCGTGCGCCCGTTCGGGCTATGCCCGCAACCAGCGCCCAAAACCGCTAGGCCATGGCCCTATGACAGTGGGCCCCATGCCCCTGGAACGTTAAAAAAAAGAAAAAGAATTTTTTTAAAAAAAATAATAATAAATAAAAGTAATAAAAAGAATAAAAAATAATTAATTCATTAATTAATAATTAAACTAATTAATTAATTATTTAAGTTAATTAATCATGTTTAATTAATCTAATTAACTAGTTAGTTTAATTAAATAGTCATTAGTTTAACTAAGACCTAATTAACCTAAACAGTGTATGACAGGTGGGTCCCACTGGACCCACATGTCAGTTTGACTCAGTCAACTCTGTTGACTGCTGACGTCAGCATGACATCATGCTGATGTCATTAATTTATTTTCGAATTAATTTAAATAATTAATTAAATTCCAGAAATTAATAAAATCTTTAGAAAATCATATCTTTTAATCCGTAACTCGGATTAAAATAATTTCAACATGAAAGTTGCTCAGAACGACGAGACGATTCCGGATACGCAACCCGTTCGTCCGCCACACCTCCCTAACCTATCGAACTCGCAACTTTCCCCCTCCGGTCCTTTGCCCGAAAACGCAAAACACCGGGGATACTTTCCGGATGTCATCCCCCTTCACCGGTATCACCTACTACCGCGTTAGGGCACCTCTAACGCCGTTACTTGTCATGTCATGCATCACTATGCATATGCTTGCTTAAATATTTACTGTTTCTCCCCCCTCTTCTCTCGATAGACACCGAGACCGACGCCGCTGCTACCCAGTACGACTACGGAGTTGACGACCCCTCTCTCTTGCCAGAGCAACCAGGCAAGCCCCCCCTTTGATCACCAGATGCCGCCTACTCTTCTCTATACTGCTTGCATTAGAGTAGTGTAGCATGTTACTGCTTCCCGTTAATCCTATACTGATGCATAGCCTGTCCTTGCTACTACTATTGTTACCTTTACCTGCAAACCTAATGCTTAGTATAGGATGCTAGCTTATCATCAGTGGCCCTACACTCTTGTCCGTCTGCCATGCTATACTATCGGGCCATGATCACTCGGGAGGTGATCACGGGTATATACTATATACTTTATACATGATACATGTGGTGACTAAAGACGGGTAGGCTCGTAGGAGCACCCGCGAGTGGATCTTTGAGGCGGAGCGACAGGGCAGGTTCCGACCACCTAGGAGAGAGGTGGGCCTGGCCCTGGTCGGTGTTCGCGGATACTTAACACGCTTAACGAGATCTGGGTATTTGATCTGAGTCTGGCCATTTGGTCTATACGCACTAACCATCTACGTGGGAGCAGTTATGGGTATCCCGGCGTCGTGGTATCAGCCGAAGCCTTCGTGACGTCAGCGACTGAGTGGCGCGCGCCAGATTGGACTGGAAAGCCACTAGGCTAGGTCTGCTTCCGGCCGCGTACGCAACATGCAGGTGTGCAAAGGGCGATGGGCCCAGACCCCTGCGCCATAGGATTTAGACCGGCGTGCTGACCTCTCTATTGTGCCTAGGTAGGGCTGCGACGTGTTGATCTTTCGAGGCCCCTGGCTTGATCTTCCGAGGCCGGGCATGACCCAGAAAAGTGTGTCCGGCCAAATGGGATCGAGCGTGTTGGGGTATGTGGTGCACCCCTGCAGGAAAGTTTATCTATTCGAATAGCCGTGTCCCTCGGTAAAAGGATGACTCGGAGTTGTACTTTGACCTTATGACAACTAGAACCGGATACTTAATAAAACACACCCTCCCAAGTGCCAGATACAACCGGTGATCGCTCTCTCACAGGGCGACGAGGAGAGGATCATCGGTTAGGATTATGCTATGCGATGCTACTTGGAGGACTTCAGTCTACTCTCTTCTACATGCTGCAAGACGGAGGCTGCCAGAAGCGTAGTCTTCGAAAGGACTAGCTATCCCCCTCTTATTCCGGCTTTCTGCAGTTCAGTCCACTTATAATAGCCTTATTCCAGTTGATACCAATGCATACATATGTAGTGTAGCTCCTTGCTTGCGAGTACTTTGGATGAGTACTCACGGTTGCTTTCTCCTTCTTTTCCCTCTATCCCTTCTACCTGGTTGTCGCAACCAGATGTTGGAGCCCAGGAGCCAGACGCCAACGTCGATGACGACTCCTACTACACCGGAGGTGCCTACTACTACGTGCCGCCCGCTGACGACGACCAGGAGTAGTTTAGGAGGATCCCAGGCAGGAGGCCTGCGCCTCTTTCGATCTGTATCCCAGTTTGTGCTAGCTATCTTATGGCATCTTGTTTAACTTATGTCTGTACTCAGATATTGTTGCTTCCGCTGACTCGTCTATGATCGAGCTCTTGTATTCGAGCCCTCGAGGCCCCTGGCTTGTAATATGATGCTTGTATTACTTATTTTATTTGTAGAGTTGTGTTGTGATATCTTCCCGTGAGTCCCTGATCTTGATCGTACACGTTTGCGTGTATGATTAGTGTACGATTAAATCGGGGGCGTCACAAACGACCCCCCCCCCCTCTTCTTTCCCCTCTCGTCCGGTCGCCACGTCCTCGCCGCGCCTCTCTGTCGTCCGTGCATTCGCGCAGCCCTGCCTGCTGCTGTTGCCGCCGGCAGGTCGCCCACGGCTGTCCCACTCCGCACATGCCCGAGCACTGCCTAGCTGCACCTCGCCACTGTCGTTGCCGAGCGCGGCCGCCGTTGCCTCGAGCCCCTGCCCGCCGTGTCCGGCCTCCCTCCTCGGCGTCCACAGCGCCGCTCCGGTGTCGACCTCGTGCTTGCCGCGGCTTCCTCCCCCCCCCCCACATGCAGGCGACGCCCCACGCCCACGGCCCCACTCCGGCGCCGCCCTGCTGCTCTCCTGCCGGCGCCCCCCCTCCGGTTGTCGCCCGCGCATCACCGCGGCCTCGCCCCGCTGCCTCGCGGGCGGGCTCGACCCCGTACGGGTTGCGCCCGCTACCCGCCTGCCCGTCGCCCGCTATTGGCCCCTGTGCCTATGGCGAACGGGGCCACCCTGAGAACAAAAAAAAAGAGAAAAGGAAAAGGAATTAAAAATAAATAATAATTAAAATTATTAAGTTAATTAATTAATTAAAGGATTAATTAACTTAAATAATCTTGCTTAATTAACCTAATTAATTAACTAAACTAGTCAAACCTGTTTAGTTAGCCTGAGTCTATGACAGGTGGGTCCCACTGGACCCACAGACCAGTTTGACTTTGGTCAGCTGGGTTTGACCTGCTGACGTCATGGTGATGTCATGCTGACTTCACCTTTCACTGTTCTGGATAATGTTCAATTTAAATAATTTAAATAAATCCTAAAAATGATTTAAATATTTTAAAATTAATATAAAATAAACCGTAGCTCGGATGGAAAAACTTTATACATGAAAGTTGCTCAGAACGACGAGACGAACCCGGATACGCAGCCCGTTCGTCCGTCACGATCCCTAGCATAGCAAACTCGCAACTTTCCCCCTCCGGCTCCTCTGCTCGAAAACGCAAAACACCGGGGATACTTTCCCGGATATCATCCCCCTTCACCGGTATCACCTACTACCGCGTTAGGGCACCTCTAACGTCGTTACTTGTCATGTCATGCATCACTATGCATATGCTTGCTTAAATATTTATTCTTTCTCCCCCCTCTTCTCTCGATAGACACCGAGACCGACGCCGCTGCTACCCAGTACGACTACGGAGTTGACGACCCCTCTCTCTTGCCAGAGCAACCAGGCAAGCCCCCCCTTTGATCACCAGATATCGCCTACTCTTCTCTATACTGCTTGCATTAGAGTAGTGTAGCATGTTACTGCTTCCCGTTAATCCTATACTGATGCATAGCCTATCCTTGCTACTACTGTTGTTACCTTTACCTGCAATCCTAATGTTTAGTATAGGATGCTAGTTTATCATCAGTAGCCCTACATTCTTGTCCGTCTGCCATGCTGTACTATCGGGTCGTGATCACTCGGGAGGTGATCACGGGTATATACTATATACTTTATACATGATACATGTGGTGACTAAAGACGGGTAGGCTCGTAGGAGCACCCGCGAGTGGATCTTTGAGGCGGAGCGACGGGGCAGGTTCCGACCACCTAGGAGAGAGGTGGGCCTGGCCCTGTTCGGCGTTCGCGGACACTTAACACGCTTAACGAGATCTGGGTATTTGATCTGAGTCTGGCCATTTGGTCTATACGCACTAACCATCTATGTGGGAGCAGTTATGGGTATCCCGGCGTCGTGGTATCAGCCGAAGCCTTCGTGACGTCAGCGACTGAGTGGCGCGCGCCGGATTGGACTGGAAAGCCACTAGGCTAGGTCTGCTTCCGGCCGCGTACGCAACATGCAGGTGTGCAAAGGGCGATGGGCCCAGACCCCTGCGCCATAGGATTTAGACCGGCGTGCTGACCTCTTTGTTTTGCCTAGGTAGGGCTGCGACGTGTTGATCTTCCGAGGCCAGGCATGACCCAGAAAAGTGTGTCCGGCCAAATGGGATCGAGCGTGTTGGGGTATGTGGTGCACCCCTGCAGGGAAGTTTATCTATTCGAATAGCCGTGTCCCTCGGTAAAAGGACGACCCGGAGTTGTACCTTGACCTTATGACAACTAGAACCGGATACTTAATAAAACACACCCTTCCAAGTGCCAGATACAACCGGTGATCGCTCTCTCACAGGGCGACGAGGAGAGGATCATCGGTTAGGATTATGCTATATGATGCTACTTGGAGGACTTCAGTCTACTCTCTTCTACATGCTGCAAGACGGAGGCTGTCAGAAGCGTAGTCTTCGAAAGGACTAGCTATCCCCCTCTTATTCCGGCTTTCTGCAGTTCAGTCCACTTATAATAGCCTTATCCCAGTTGATACCAATGCATACATATGTAGTGTAGCTCCTTGCTTGCGAGTACTTTGGATGAGTACTCACGGTTGCTTTCTCCTTCTTTTCCCTCTATCCCTTCTATCTGGTTGTCGCAACCAGATGTTGGAGCCCAGGAGCTAGACGCCACCGTCGACAACGACTCCTACTACACCGGAGGTGCCTACTACTACGTGCTGCCCGCTGACGACGATCAGGAGTAGTTAGGAGGATCCCAGGCAGGAGGCCTGCGCCTCTTTTGATCTGTATCCCAGTTTGTGCTAGCCTTCTTAAGGCAGACTTGTTTAACTTATGTCTGTACTCAGATATTGTTGCTTCCGCTGACTCGTCTATGATCGAGCTCTTTTATTCGAGCCTTCGAGGCCCCTGGCTTGTAATATGATGCTTGTATGACTTATTTTATTTGTAGAGTTGTGTTGTGATATCCACCCGTGAGTCCCTGATCTTGATCGTACACGTTTGCGTGTATGATTAGTGTACGATTAAATCGGGGGCGTCACATTCCGAATACCGGAGGAACACTTAGTGTGCTATCAATCGTGACAACGTAACTGGGTGATTATAAAGATGCTCTACAGGTGTCTCCGATGGTGTTTGTTGAGTTGGCATAGATCGAGATTAGGATTTGTCACTTCGTGTTTCGGAGAGGTATCTCTGGGCCGTCTCGGTAATGCTCATCACTATAAGCCTTGCAAGCAAAGTGACTAATGAGTTAGTTGAGGGATGATGCATTATGGAACGAGTAAAGAGACTTGCCGGTAACGAGATTGAACTAGGTATGATGATACTGACGATCGAATCTCGGGCAAGTAACAGACCGATGACAAAGGGAACAACGTATGTTGTTATGCGGTTTGACCGATAAAGATCTTCGTAGAATATGTAGGAACCAATATGAGTATCCAGGTTCCGCTATTGGTTATTGACTGGAGATGTGTCTCGGTCATGTCTAGATAGTTCTCGAACCCGTAGGGTCCGCACGCTTAACGTTCGATGACGATTTGTATTATGAGTTATGTGCTTTGATGTACCGAAGATTGTTCAGAGTTTTGGATGAGATCACGGACATGACAAGGAGTCCCAAAATGGCTGAGACATAAAGAATGATATATTGGACCATGTTATTAGGACACTGGAAGTGTTTCGGATAGTTTTGGATAAAACCGGAGTGTCAGAAGGGTTACCGAAACCTCCCGGAAAAGTAATGGGCCTTAGGGGGCCTTAGAGGAGAGAGAGGGCAGCATCCAGGAGGTGGCACCCCTCAATAGGACTAGGAGAGGGGGCGCGGCCCCTCTTTCCCTCTCCCTCTCCTTCCTTCTTCTCCTACTTGGACTAGGAAAGGGGGGAGCCGATTCCTACTTGGAGTAGGACTCCCCCCCTTGGGCGCGGCCCCTAGGGCCGGCCGGCCTCCTCCTCCCCTCCTTTATATACGGGGGAGGGGGCACCCTATAGACACACAAGTTGATCTTTAGCCGCGTGCGGTGCCCCCTCCACAATTTTACACCTCGGTCATATTATCGTAGTGCTTAGGCGAAGCCCTGCGTCGGTAACTTCATCATCACCGTAACCATGCCGTCATGCTGACGGAACTCTCCCTCGGTCTCAACTGGATCAAGAATTCGAGGGACGTCACCGAGGTAAACGTGTGCAGATCGCGAAGGTGCCGTACGTTCGGTACTTGAATCGGTTGGATCGCGAAGACGTTCGACTACATCAACCGCGTTACTAAACGCTTCCGCTTTCGGTCTACGAGGGTACGTAGACATACTCTCCCCTTTTGTTGCTATGCATCTCCTCGATAGATCTTGCGTGATCGTAGGTAAAATTTTTGAAATACTGCGTTCCCCAACACCACCGTGCCTCCAAGGCCCTAGGGCCACAAGAGACAAGGCCGACTGACGACATCACCAATAGAAGGCAGAGGAACCCTGAGTTTTTTTTTCTTGAAAAGGAGGCAACGACTATGTTACATGCGTGTGCAGCAACCACGTGCAGCAATTTCGTAGGAACCTCACTGGAATTTTCAAGTCAACCGTTCCACCAGACAACAAGTTAGAAAACACTCAATTTTTTTATGTAAGAGACACATTTTGATTGCCTCATGTTTTGACAACAATCAAAGGCATCTCCAATGTTGTTCCCAAAATCAGACTTACTCTCGATGCATTCGCAAACACAGATACAGGAGTCATTCATCCAATGCAGTGCCCTAAACACCAGTCTATTTTTTTTTATGTTCGAAGCTACCTCGGTCTTTATTTTTTTATGTTCAAAGCGCTCAAAATAATATAGCAATAGCACAAATTTCAAAACTCACGCAAGTAGAGAACAAGCGAAAGGGACGGAGTGAGCGAAAAGGGCTCCGGGACGGGAGTTTGAGTGGATTGGGTGGTCTGAATCTTACGTGGCGGAAGTCCGAACTCACACAAACCTCTCACAGATTGTGGCCGGTTTGCGGCAATTCAAACGCGCGGACCTGTCCGTGAACATTTGCAACACCTTGTTGACGTGTCAGTCCTGATATTTACGGGCGTTTTGGGGACGGTGTTTGAAGATGCTCTAATCCGACATACATGCTTTGTGTTTACAGAACTGAACACATAATCCATTTTGATAACGGGTATGCTATTTCTCACTCGACTGTAGCTCAGTCGATGCTGATTATGCATGGAGTTCGTGCAGTTTCTTTATATCTTTGGCTTTCGATTGTTGTCGTTTTCTCAATCGATTGAGCTAGATGCTCCTTTTTGAAAAACATTTTTTGTGAATGATTTTGTCGGTGATCACAAATATTTACATCAAAACTACCACTCCATTCAATCCATATTAATTGATGCTTGAAAAGAGGAGGGGTATCAAAATTCAAATTTCAACAGATAATCAGCCATTCCAAACAAATAGGGAGTCTGCGTCAAGAGAAGCCAGCGCAAACGCTGCTGATTGTACCAACAAGTTGTACTTGCATACCATTGTGCCAAAAATAATGCAGGCTTTCTTTGTCAAATACTGTATTCCAGGGCATCTTCAACGGCAATTCGTAAATTTTCTTATGCATCCGTTTGTGGATAGAACAAATGCATGGACATGGATGCGGGAGGCTGTCCTTTAACCGTATCAGCATGCATTTCAAACACCTTTTCAACAAAACTGGAAGAAATTCATGCAAACATGGCCGGATTTCATACAAACATGAAGAATTTCATACAAACACGGTGGATTTTTCATCAGATTTCGAACATTTAGAACGAAAAAAACCCGACCCAACCCTAAACATATCCTACGGGGGCGGCGGCCGGCATCCAAGCCCCTCTCGTCCTCCATCTGTCGTCTTCATGACCACCGGCGATAAGACCGATGAAGTGAAGGTTTGGTCTCCGATGAGGAAGAGTAGAACACGGGAGACGGACTGACCCACATGGGACACAACGTCCTGCCGCCTCCCGTACCCTACTCATCCTCGGAGGAGTCCGTGCCTTGTCCGTCGTCGGTGGACGTGAGGTCCATGGTGGAAGTGGTGGCGCCCACACTGTCGTCCCCCCATCGGGCCGCTGGATGGTTGGTCCGCGGCGCCTAGGAGTCACAGCTGGCGTTGTTATCATCTGCGATCACCTAGAGTTGCGCCTCCGTGGCGGCCGCTTCCTGACAAGCGGCAGCTTGCGCGCGAAGGACATTGTAGATGGCACGCTGCTCCGCAACGAAGTTGGGGTTCGTCGCAACCATGGCCACCACAGCCTCCTTGCTCGCGTGCTCGCCGTAGATCTGTCTCTCCACCAGCCGGTGCTGCTCCAGAAGGAACAGGTTGTACCGATGTTCCCCTTGGGCCCACTGGAACGCCGACAAAGGCGTCGGCGCAGGCTGCACCTCCGCCACGGTGGCGTCGTAGTGCGCCTGCGCTTGCTCCATGGTGAAGCCAGCGTGCGCAGGAGGTGCGGGAGCCGGGGTGGTGTCGTCATAGCTCGTCTCCACCGTGGTGTTGTCCCCGTCGTCGGAGACCTCGGACGAGTTGGCCGACAAGTAGGCCTCGATCCTCCTGGCACAACGGCTCTACCAGGCGGCGGTAAGGGTGGCCACCATGTGCTTCATCTCAGTGGAAAGGCTCTCCCACAGAGTTTCGCCGCCTGGGTAGATGCAGTGAGGGAGAAGGATGGGGGCGGCATGTGGAGTGGAGAGCCGGGTGTGGCCGCTTTTAAATAATAGATTTCGGTGAGGCCAGGCATCCGGGTGCGTCAATGCGCGGCGCCGGAGTGGGTTTCTCGCACGGCGAGCCTGCTTAACGGCAGCATACAGACGAATGGGGCATTCAACGGACGTGGTAGATATTTGTCCCGTCCCATCCAGTTACGCATCTCCAACATTGAACAAGCGCGGACACCGGAGACGCGTCGCGGGCGTCGTCCTTGGCCGGTGCGGCGCTTCAATGGCGAAGGCGGTGAAAGGTCGCGTCCGCCCTGAGTCATCTTCAATGTGGAGTGGTGCGCTCTACAGCAGCATGAATGCGGGCAACTAGCATCGAGCGGGAACGCACACAAACGAGGAAGGAGAGGGTTTGGATGGGTCAGGGCGGTCAGAAGTGGGCGTAACATTGGTCCAGACTTCAGCAAAGACCCCCACGTTTGTCTTCGATTTGCGGGGGAAAGTACATTCGGATTGCGCTGCGGACTGATAAAGAACCGTATTGAATGTCTTCCGCAGTCTAGATAACGTGGTTCAAACAGATACACGAGGTTTGAAGGTAAGTGTTGGAGATTCCCTTATTCTGATTAGTAGGGTCCATTAGCTTGAGCAGTTATCAGGTATCATCTGTTTGTCGTTTCTTTGATAACTATAATATTTTGAACCTGTGCTTGGTTATAAGCAACTACAAACCATTGGATAAAGGACATAAATATTATTTTTCGTTCCAAGTCTGGTTATCATCGGCACATAGCCGGTACACCAATTATTCTGAAAATGAGTATAAAAGAGAAAAAAATGCTTCGCGGGATGCGCTCACTGCACGACACATGGTAGCGTCTAGGCGCATGAGAGGTGCCCTTCCAGCCCACCAAAAGTGTCCATTGGGTTTCCCTTGAAAGGGTGCCCCTAATTAGTAGCTGCCGAGTTTTCTCTCTTTTAGTCAACTGCTAAAGAGTTTGTTGTAGGCTTAGCTGACAAGCAAAGGCGAACTGCAATCACCCGCGAAAGGCATTGCTGGAGTTGAAATTTATTCCCTACATCTTTGAAAGGGTGTACTTCCAAATTTATTAGAGAGTCAAACTATCTCAAAGTTGACCGAGTTTGTGCAAAAATATATTAATGCTTGTGAAACCAAATAGGTATATGACGAAAATATATTTTATCATGAATCTAATGCTACTAATTTGGTGGCATAAATGTTGATCTATTATTATATAAATACGGTCAAATATTTTTTTTGACTTTCCAACAAAATTGAAAGTACGTTTTTTTAAGGACGGAGGGAGTATGGTAGGAGCTCCTATTTGCCGCTTGCTCGGCAAATAGTTGAGCATTCACACAGGGGAGCCCGGGCGCACCGACCCATGTAGTACGCGTGTTTCTTGGATTATTCATGAATGTATTTCCTTGTATTTTTCACATTTTATTAGTTTTCAGTTCATTTCTATTTTGAATTCAAAAAATATGAAAAATATTATGTTTTGAAAATGGAATATTTCCTAAATATTGAGAACATTCTTTAAAAATGTGATTATTTTTGAGAAAAAAAGTGAACAAAATCTAAAAACTTGATTCTTTAAAACAAATAACGAAGATTTTTCTAAAAATTCTGAATAATATTTGAAAAATCATTTTAGAAACATATAATGTGAATATTTGAAAACATTGTGAATAATTCTTACAATATTAACATTTTCCTTTTTTTGAGAACATTTCTGAAAATTGCGACCATTTTTTGAATTGAATGAACACTTTAAAACAGGTTTTAAAAAAACAGAACCTTTTTCTAAACATTTTTACCAAAGAAACATTTTTTACAAATAAATGACTAAATAAACCTTGAAAGGAAAAATAAAATATATATAAAAAACGGGACTTTCTAGAATTTTCCTAAACCGAAACCACCTGGAGAATATGGTAGTTACCACACTAGGCTGCTAAATGGGCCGGCCCAAATAGCGGCCTCAGCAGTACCTTCTCTGCAGCTTGGCCACAATTTTATCACAGAATGCGTAAAAAAAAATATCACCCCCAACTTTATTAAAGCTCAATAGTAGTGTTTACATATTCTGGCGGATCTACAAGCCAGGCATAACATCTTGGCACTAAAGCGAGAGAATTTTTAGCAGCGCTATAAGCATCAAAATTAACCTCTCTTCGCTCATGGCAGAAAGTAGTATTCCTAGTCTCATTCCGGATAGCCCTTATCTACCTCGTGAGCAATGCATTTTCTCCCGCCCTTCCATCTTCTAAACCTTGAACAAATCTTGCACAATCCGATGCAATAAGCACCTCGCCCAGCTGGAGATCTCGTCGCAAGCTTAACACTTCTTCAGGCCATGCCTCCACACAAGACAGCGTGAACGTCCCCTTGATGACCAACAAAGACGCACCCAAGGAGCTCTCGTATTCTAATAAAAAAAATTGTCCTAGCTACACTTTATGTTACCTGACTTGGATAGAGCACCATCAACATTTCCTTTTGCTACTCCTTGTGGCAGAAAAATCGCAAAAGCATTTATGAGGGACCTCATGTTGCCATGCATAGGGCGGAGCAAGGGATCCCCTATTTGTCGCATTTTGCAACAAATAGTCTGCCACTCGCCCACACCGAGCCGGCCCATTTATAGTTTCAATTTGAGCTGTGACCCCCCCCCCCCCCCCCCCCCCCACACACACACACACAAAAAGTGTATGCGCGAAGGAGGATCGAACATGGGACCTCTTGCAGAGAGCGTGCGTGTAGCCAATAGAGCAGACGATGTTTGCCAACCAATGCGCAACGCGCGACTATAAGAACTATAAGCAAACGACAGATTTGAGTCATTTTTGGGAATCTCAAAAATGCATTTTTTGGAAGAAAAAAAGTGAATTGCTTTTGAAATGCAAACTTTTTTCAAACAACAAATAACTTTTAGAAAACGATGAACATTTTATTTTGAAAAATGTCAGATATTGTTGGAAAACACAACATAATTACTCCCTCCGTTCTGAATTACTTGTCGCAGGTATGGATGTATCTAGATTTATTTTAGTTCTAGATACATCCATTTCGCGACGAGTAATTTGGAACGGAGGGAGTAGAAGCTTTGAAAAGCTAGAATATTTTTGAGATGTTAAATACTTTGAAAACAATTTTTTTGAAACTCTTGATTTTTTTGAAAATGTGAGCATTTCAAAAGAGAACCATTTTTCAAAATTCCCCAAAACAAAAAAAATTCAAAAACACGAAAAAAATTGGAAACAAAAACATTTCTTGAATATGTGAATAGTTTTTGAAAACAGGAAAATTTTAAAACTCCTGAAAAAACATTGAAAAAATAGAAATTTTGAAAAAACAAACATTTTTTGATTTTGTGAGCATTTCTTATTGAAAAAGCAAGCATTTTTTTCAAAACACAGATTTTATTTTTCAAATTTATGAGCATTTTTTAAAAATATAAATAAACTTCAACACAAAAGAAAAAAATATAAAAAATGTGAAAAGGGACAGACAAAGAGAAATAAAATGGGCCCGCACTGTCTGAAGCGCCCTTGTGCGAAATCCCGAATATTTGCTACCAGGGCTATATGTCGTCTGTATTCTATCTATATCTATCTCTACTTTAATAATAATAAAGGGGTTATTGCTTCTGTTCATACGTCATGAAATTGCCCCCAAACTTGCCAAAACTTATCCGCTATGCCACCTGTAAGTGAGAAAAAACAATCGTAGTGGCAGCATCCGCCTTGGCTTTGGTTCATATAAGGCGACACCCTCATTATCCCAAGAATACTTGCATACCTGGCTGGCTGGAGCCTATGTCTTCTGCCTGGGAGACGTAGGTTTGATCCTTGCTCCCTACTTTTTTCTTTCTTTTCTTTTGGCTACACCACCTCATCTTTGGTTAATAAGAAGCAATCCCCTCAATTAAAACAATCATACCTATATGCATGACTGGCTGGAGCCTAACTCTTTCAACCGGGAGACCGAAGCTTGATTCCTCCTCAACTCGCTTTCTCTTTCTATTTAACTTTTTTCATATTCAAATATTTTTAGAATATTCATATCTTCCAAATCTAACATGTCATGTATGAAAAATTCTCAAAAAGATGTGTAGATTTCAAATATGCTATTATCTTGCATGATAATTATTTCTAAAATTATGTTTAGGATGCATCATAGTTTGATACTCTCACAAAAGCGAGTATTATTTACTACCAGCTGCCATATTCTAAAGATAACAACAGATACATAAATTATCCTCTCTAATTTCATACAGCGCACAATAACCAACCCCTATATGAAGATGTACAATAAACAACTGATACGAGCTTTATGTGAACCAGTGGCATAACGTTGATTACCATATTGTTTGAAATTGTGTTCATATTTAAAAAAAAAATCAATGTCGATATGCAACCTTGAACATTTGGTATGCATGTCCTAACCTTATATACTGCGCTCTGCGTGCTGGAAGAAGACACAGCACGTCTGTTTGAACCGGCCCATGTTCAGGTGGCCTGATTTTTAAATTTCCTTTTCCTCTTCCATCTTCATTTTTTCTACTTCAATTAATTCCGGACTTCAAAAATGTTCCCAAAACTAAATAAACTATGAATATTGAAATAAAATGTTTAATAATTCATTAATATTTGGGGTTTCAGAAAATGTTCGTGATTTTAAAAAAATATTCGCATATCAAAAACTGTTTGCAATTTTGAATACAAATGTTTAGGAAATAAAAAAAGTTCATTATTTAAAAAAACTTCATGTATTGTAATCCTTTAATGAAATTGAACAAAATTTCAGCAATAAATAAAACTTCATGAAATAAAAAATATTATAAAAAATTCAAAAACTATTTGTGACCTATAAAATAGTTTATTATTGATAAAATGTTGGCATATTCAAAAAAATTCACTAAATAAAAAAAAATGTTTGTGAATTTCAAAGTTTGTTTCACCATTTTCCTAAAAAGTGTTCGTCGATTGTAGAAACGTTCGCCTATTCAAGATTTTCTTTTTAGAAAAAAAACTCACAATATTAAAACAAATGTTTGCAAATAGGTTAAAATGTTCATGAATTCAAGTTTTTTCATGATTGTACAAAATGTTCGAAAATCTGTAAAAAATATTCACGGTCTTTGATATTTTCATGAGTTTAGAAAATGTTCATGATTTTCAAAAATTGTTCAAAATTTCATGAAAATGAGAGTGATCGTGTATCTTGGTGATGCAGCAAATTCTGGTCATTGAAGATTATGAATTTATTTTGCCATTGCAATGCACGGGGCATTTTGCTAATAATTTTCTAATATCAGAATCGCTAACGGGCGATAGTAACAGATGGCCGGCCCACTTTCTTGCGCGCCTAGGTTTGCTATGTTCTGGCACGATCGCAGTAGAGTTTGCTCACTCCATTTCTTTTCTCCTTTTTAGTTCATCTTTTTTCTATACAGATTGCATATTTTTTCATATTGCTTTCAAACTTATAACTGTTTAACAGTTTTCTAATACGTATTAAATTATTATTTTACAAAACATTTTTTCAATTTACATTTTTCACATACGTGGAAAATATCTATTAAAATAGATGTTGAATTTTTTGTTATAATTTTCTTGCGTTTTGTTAACATTTTTTAGTATATTGTATAAATATTTTTAAGTGACACAATTTTTTTGAAACTTATGAATATTTTTTAAATGTGATGTCCATTTTTTGAATGTAGGAAGCATTTTTATTGAATTACACATTTGTATACACATGTTTTTAGTATATTGTATAAATAGATTTTCAATTCTTAGTATATTGTATAAATAGATTTTAGTATATTGTATAAATAGATTTTCAATTTTTTATTTGTATACACATATTTTTAAATGTCATGTACATTTGTGTTGAAATGTGCGACATTATATATTTTCCCAACTTTTGGTAAATATGACAAACATTTTTCTTACATATGTGTGAAATTTTTTGTTCATATGATTAAAATTTCTGTTATATATTTTTTCCTTTTTACATTCACATTTATATGTTATTTGTATATGACCGAGACATTTTTCAATACATGTTTAACATTTTTTAAATGCAAGATTAACATTGAACAAACCTTTTTCAGAGAAATGTCTCAAACATGTTTTTGAAACTCGTGATTATTTTATGAAATGTGATGTACATTTTTTGAATTACAAAAATATTTTGTCAGAACATTTTGATATACATGATTAACACTTTCTAGTTTTTGATTCACAATGTACATTTTTCTTATACATCAATTTTTTTTCGAGCGGCACATAGCCGTGTCCCCTATTTGCTGCATTGTGCCACAACTAAAGTTTTCCGCGGTGCGGAACAAACAAACATGGAACTTGCTGTGCGTGACCTACTTTTTACTACCTTTTTTATTTTATTTTTTAGTTATGTTTATTTTTATTTGGAAATAAAATTGAAAACAAATTGACAAATTTAAAAAAATCGCATTTTTTAGAAAAATCACGATTTTGTAGAAAAAGTTCAATAAATTATAATTTATCTGGGAATTTAATAAAACAGTCCACGAATCCAAAAAATGTTCACACATTTAAAATATAACCATGAGTTTGAAAAATGCTAAATTAGATGGAAAATGTTCTTGCAATTTAAAATATTTTAAATTCAACAAATGTTCAGGAATTAAGATAAATTTCAAAAATTAAAAAATGTTCCAATTTCAAGGAAATGTTCACGAACTGAAAAACTGTTTTTAATTTGAGAAAAATGACATCGAATCTGAGAAATTTTACATATTCAAACAATGGTTGTGAATTTGAAAATAAAATAAAAATGAAAATATGTTAGTTAAATTGGAAAAAATTTGTGAATTCAAAAATTGTTCTTGATTTTGAAAATGTTCAAAACTTTAAGAAATGTTCATGAATTTTGAAAATTGTCCATTAATTCAAAATATGTTCTTTAATTTGAAAAATATCTGCAAATTTTAAAATAGTAAATCGAAAAATTTATTCTATCATCTTGAGTTTTGAAAGTTAAGTCGCAATTAACGCAACCGGCGGATAAAGAAAACACAAAGAGAAAAACAAGATCAAATAAAAAGCAAAGTGTTGGAACAAGCCAACACGAGTGTTTGAAGCTCTCGCCAAGTTAAAGTAGAACCTTATTACAACTTATTCAAATAAATACCGCCACATCTTGATGTAGACGTGGAAGTAACTTCACAAAGCTTAAGCTTTTGCAACACCAAACGGACAAGATCATTGTGATGGCTGGGAGTTCGGAGCCTGTCCTTGACTCCACTCGAAGAAGTTGTTCCCCATGTACCGAAAGTGTCTCAAAGAGAATTGACGAGGTTGCTCGTGTTGTTGATGGAGGCTTCGAGGTTGTAGATGTAGGGAACATCCTTTGGTACATCATATTGGTCTCCTCCTACTCTTAGTCAGTAGCAAGTTTGTCTTTGCTCGCCTCGTCTGGTTCGAGCCTCTTACCGCATCTTCTTCCTATGGCACCTAATGCAATTTTCCCCCTCTATCGAGAAACGATTAGCCATGGGAGTAGGAAACAAGTGTCCCACTCTAGTAATTCAAATGAAGTCTCAAAAGAACATGAGTATTGATAAAGGTGTTACCTACGAGCTAGCATAGGTTGGTGAATTTCAAGCCAAGAGAGTTGGCTAACATGGTGAACACTTCGCCCCAAGCGATATATCCTTGTGCATAGTTTACTTGGTATGCAAGGTGAAGCAAAAGTATCATGCCCAAGTTGGGTGAGTAGCTGATGCCAGGGTTCACGACCTTCCCAAGAATCTAGATGTTTTCTTCATTAACCTTTGAAACTTCTCCTCGTACCTGCAATGAGTTAGTGATAACATATAGCAGGATTCTCAATGCAACTTGGCCTATTTCTATAGCTTTGGCAAATAATTTGACTGAATAATGAAAGTGGGTGAGGTTCGAGCCTATCATAGGTGTAGAGGTAGTGTTCATCATTGTTGGGGAAGCCAAGTGGTTTCACCACTCCATGAGAGAGATGTCGAAATTTTGGTACATGAGATGGAAAGTGACCGCTCCTCTTCTTCTCCGGGGTTCAACCCAACGTTGTGCAAAAGAGTGCTAAGAAACACAAGCATGAATCAACAATACATCACAAAGTTCTGAAAAACAAAATGCTGGAAACCAACATTAGTGCATAATAAATTGAAATCATTACCAATGCCAAGCATGGCTATCGTGGACGGACACTCCCACTTGGTTGTTTCCATCTTCCTCTCGTGAAGCACTGGTATCTCCTCTTCGCCTCGCGACCGACAAAATTGATCCCTTAAAAATAAACAAGTTGCCTACCTGCAACTTCATCAGGTGCATTGACGGCTTCACCACAAGCGATGCAAGCGGAGCTTCTCATAAACATCTAAACAAAATATGTTTTTAGTACAATAAAATGATTCACAAGTGGACCTATGTAAACTACAAGATCAAAATCTTCTAAAAACATCAACAAATTTGTGCTCATCTGAAAAATTGCATCAAAAGTACGTATAACCTGAGCATAGCAATGCTAGTCACACAGAGACGGATTCGTGGAAAATAAATTGGGGATCGAAGGAAAAGCAAAGTGTAGATCGTTCACACGGAAAGATTCGAACTACAAACGAGTAGGGAAGGAGATCCGATGATGGTTTCATAGGGCCTGGAGAGGTTTGGGAGGAAGACGAAAGTGTTATAAGAGCGATGGGCAAGATTTACCTCCTTCTTGGGCGATATTGGCTTTCACAGCATGTGATACAACCGACGGTACAAGCGCTTGCGATCTTATCAGACGCCGTTGATGACCCACAAGTATAGGGGATCTATCGTAGTCCTTTCGATAAGTAAGAGTGCCAAACCCAACGAGGAGCAGAAGTAAATGACAAGCGGTTTTCAGCAAAGTATTCTCTGCAAGCACTGAAATTATCGGTATCAGATAGTTATGTGATAAGGTAATTCGTAACAGGTAAAAAGTAACAAAAGTAACTAAGGTGCAGTAAGGTGGCCCAATCCTTTTTGTAGCAAAGGACAAGCCTGGACGAACTCTTATATAAAGCAAAGCGCTCCCGAGGACACATGGGAATTACTGTCAAGCTAGTTTTCATCATGCTCATATGATTTGCGTTCGTTACTTTGATAATTTGATACGTGGGTGGACCGGTGCTTGGGTGTTGTCCTTCCTTGGAAAAGCCTCCCACTTATGATTAACCCCTCTCGCAAGCATCCTCAACTACAAAAGAAGAATTAAGATAAATCTAACCATAGCATGAAACATATGGATCCAAATCAGCCCCTTACGAAGCAACGCATAAAATAGGGTTTAAGCTTCTGTCACTCTAGCAACCCATCATCTACTTATTACTTCCCAATGCCTTCCCCCAGGCCCAAGTCATGGTGAAGTGTCATGTAGTCAACGTTCACACAACACCACTTTGGAGAGACAATATACATCTCATCAAAATATCGAACGAATACCAAATTCACATGATTACTTATAACAAGACTTCTCCCATGTCCTCGGGAACAAACGTAACTACTCACAAAGCATATTCATGTTCATAATCAGAGGAGTATTAATTATCATTAAGGATATGAACATATGATCTTCCACTGAACAAACCAACTAGCATCAACTACAAGGAGTAATCAACACTTCTAGCAACCCACAGGTACCAATCTGAAATTTTGAGACAAAGATCGGATACAAGATATGAACTAGGGTTTGAGAGGAGATGGTGCTTGTGAAGATGTTGATGGAGATTGACCCCCTCTCGATGAGAGGATCGTTGGTGATGACGATAGCTTCGATTTCCCCCTTTGGGAGGGAAGTTTCCCCGGCAGAACAGCTCAGCCGGAGCCATATATTGGTTCTTCCCAAGTTTCGCCTCGAGACAACGGCGCTTCATCCCGAAAGCTCCCTCTTGATTTTTTCCAGGTAAAAACCCTTCATATAGCAAAAGATGGGCACCGGGGGCCTGCCAGGTAGGCGGTAAGGCAGAGGGGCACGCCCAGGGGTAGGGCGCCCACCCTTGTGGTTGGCTGGTGGGTCCCCTCAGGTGCTTTCTTCACCCAATATTTTTTATATATTCCTAAATAATTCTCCGTGAAGTTTCATGACTTTTGGAGCTGTGCGGAATAGGTCTCTCAGATTTGCTCCTTTTCTAGTCTAGAATTCCAGCTGTCGGCATTCTCCCTCTTCATGTAAACCTTGTGAAATAATAGAGAAGGCATAAGTATTGTGCTATAATGTGTAATAACAGCCCATAATGCAATAAATATCAATATAAAAGCATGATGCAAAATGGACGTATCAGCCGTCAAACGTCCTAGGCAATTGATCATCTCTATGCATACCTGGTACGAGCATTAGTGTGAGAAAATGCGCTCGTAAACACAGTCTAAAAAATGAGACCTTTTGTTGCTTCTGCCTGTGCACCTTGTACGACCAACACTACGAGAAACCGCGCTTGTACCTGACACCATCTTGGAAAATCGACCTATCTGTTTGGTTGGTCCTGGCGAGGTACGACCAGTGGTATGAGCAACTCTGCTTTTACTAAACACCATCGGTTGTGCTAGACTCTGTGGGCTTTCCTCTTCTCATGCGGTATGACTACCGGTACATCTAGGTCATACCATGTGCCGTCTAAACCTCTAAATTGCCTAAAAAGTTACTTTTATTTGGGCTTTTCTTCTAACAGCTGAGAGGTTAGTTTCAACATATGTAATAGGAAAAATATCCAGACTTTCAATGTAAGCACAAAACATAGCAACTTTTTACTATGAACAACGTTAGTAGCGACTCTTTTTCTCTTCTTTTTGTCTCAAACAAAAACTTCAACACTCTATTGAAACAACAAAACAAACTTACTTTTACATCTCCCTTATTCACATGGGTTGCCCCCATGTAGCGCTTTGTTTTCAGTCGGTAAGCTTGACCATAGTGATGATTCATTACTGCAGATTGGGCCTAAGACAACACATCTATCACACACCATTTGACCAAACTGTGTACGATGCAACATCCAAAGAAATCATGGTGTGATGTCAGAATATTAAAGTTCATGGTACATCAAGATCGTGTCCTATCAAGATCACGAGAGAGAGAGAGAGAGAGAGAGAGAGAGAGATCAAACACATATGTATTGGTACATACCCTTAGCCCCGGGGGTGAACTACTCCCTCCTCGTCATGGAGGCAGTGGGGATGATGAAGATGGCCTTCGATGATGGCTTCCCCCCTCTGGCAGGGTGCCAGAACAGGGCTCTAGATGAGATCGCATTGGAACAGAGGCTTGCGGTGGCGGAAAAACTCATCAAGGATAACTTTCGGGGGTCTCTGGATTTATAAGAATTGTCAGCGTTGAAATCACGCCAAAAGGAGTTACGAGGGCCCACAAGCTCATGTGCCAGCCCTGCCCCTTGGGGCGCATGTGAGCTTGTGGCGTCCTCGTGGGTCTTTGGTCCCCGAAGCTTCAAGGGTCTCTTATGTTCCAAAAAAATCACCGTAAATTTTTATCGCATTTGAACTTTGTTTGGTATGGTTTTTCTGCGAAACAAAGAAATAGGCAAAAAAAATGGAACTGGCACTTGGCACTAAGTTAATAGGTTACTCCATAAAAATCGTATAAAAGTGCACCAAAACCATGTAGAATTCATGTAAATATAGCATAAACACTTCATAAATTATAGATACGTTGGAGACGTATCAACATCCCCAAACTTAATTCCTACTCGTCCTCAAGTAGGTAAATGATAAAAGAAATAATTTAGAAAGTGTGAATGCTAGAATAGTGCATAAGTTTGATCAATGGTAATTGTAATCACTTTTTCTAGCATCAATATATCATAAAAACAACTAATTTCTCATAAAACTTATAATGATCAAGTAGCAAGCTATTCACATGTTAAAGTATATATCACAAACTCTCTTGAACCTTAACAAACAATGTTTTCAGTCATCAAACAATTATGATTCACCTTATTTTCAGGAAGGGTCTATGTAAGAGCTTTGATTTAGCAAATTCCACATACTCAACTATCATATAGTCTTCCATGATTGCTAACACTCAAAGCATAATTTCAGAACAAACTATTTCCATGTTGGGAAACGTAGTAGAAAACAAAAAAAAGTCCGCACCTAGAATCACCCAAGATCAATATGAAGATGCATAACAGGTTGGGATCACGATCATAACCATCACCGAGTTGCCGCGAAAGAAGAATATGTTGGTGTAGATCATACTTGGAGTCCCTCGAATCGTTGATGAACGACCCCTCGTACCACCCATGAACAGTCCCTCGAACTGAAGACCGAAAGCCCAACCTCTCTACTTGGTTGCAAGCATGCATCCTTCATGATCCGACAGCGCTTCGCCGTCCAGAGCTAATCATCACCGGAGAATTAGAGGGAGGAGATTAGAATCACACTGGGCTTCTAATTACGAGGACAAGATGATTAGCCTAGCTCTAATTAGTCAACTAGGACCAACTAGAACTAGAAGAACTAGAGGAGACTCCAAAACTTGTATGTTCAAAAGAGCAAAATCCTCATGTACATATAGGTTGAAGGGGAAGGAGAAGGCAGCCACCAAGTGGGAAAGTTTCCCCTTGGGGTGCTGGCCTAGGAGGGTGAGGAGGATTCCTCCCCCCTTTTCAATTCAAGGAAGGAGGCACTTTCCCACTTGGGACTTCTTGGCCCAAGTTGCCTTCCACCTCATGGCCTTTTTAGGCCCGTTGATATTTAAATGAAATATAAAATGTTCTAAATACTTCTAAACCACTATATATATTAACATATCTGGAAACATTTTCGACCTATATATGATTTATTAGTAATACACGGTATTACCGATACTCACCGAAACCCTTCCGGTGACCCCGAAACGCTTCTGGATCCTCTCGGAACTATTCCGAATATTCATGAAATAATTCCACAAATATATTCTCATGACTCCCATCCTACTAACACCCATCAGATCATGATTTCATTAAGCTTATGACCCTGTAGGTTCGGTAACTCACAGACATGGATGAAACCATTCGTTCAATGACCGACAACGGGACCGTAGACATCCATATTGGTCCATGTGAGTACACGAATGATATTCGAGTGAACCTTTGATTATCACGTGTTGGTTCCTTTGCTTTCCGATACTTCACAATATCCGGGATGCATCGGTATCCTCCTGAGTCATCAAGATGCTCACTATATCGAAATCCTCATTAGCGGTTTTGTTCTTCTTTCTCATTATTGTGTTCCGACATCCCCATGACGAATTCACTTGTGTACGATCAGATGGTGAGTGATGCCGTCACACCGAGAGGGCCCTGAGAATATCTCCCCATTGTCGGAGGAGCAAATCCCACTCTCGAGCTATCTAGTCCCTTGTCAAACTTTTCGATGAACTGTATAGAGAGATATTCTTATGGGCCCTCCCAGTGTGACGACATTCATCATCGTCTGGCCAGACACAAGTGATTGTGTCATGGGGATGCCAGAAAATGTCAATGAGAAAGAAGAACAAAATCGATAACAAAGAGATCACTATAGTGAGCATGTGTGTGACTCAAGAGGATACCGATACATCTCACCTCAAATTTTGTAAAGTCTCGCTAAGCAAAGGGAATAGCACATGATAACTGATACGTGTCCAACGTATGTATAATTTTTGATTGTTCCATGCTATTATATTATCAATCTTGTATGCTTTATACACTATTTTATATCATTTTTGGGGACTAACCTATTAACTCAGTCCCCAGTGCCAGTTGCTATTTTCTGCTTGTTTCAGGTTTTACTGAAAATCCATACCAAACGGATTCCAAACACGACAAAACTTTTTGACGATTTTTTCTAGACCAAAAGAGACCCTAGAAGCTTGGGGGGAAGTCCAAATGACAAACGATAAGACGGCAAGGAAGTGGGGCTGCTCCCTTGTGGCTCTGATTACCCTTATTCCTGCCTTATAAATTCCCAAATATTCAAAAAAACCGAAGAGAGGTCTCGAAACAATTCTTCCACCTCTGCAAGCCTCTCTTCTTCTGCGATCCCATCCGGAGGCCTCTCCCAGTACTCCGACGAAGGGGGAATCCACAATGGAGGGCTTCTACATCAACCTTGCCACCTATCCAATGATGTGTGAGTAGTTCCCACAGGACCTAATAACAATAGCTAGATGGCTCTCGCTCTCTTTTTGATCATCATATAATGTTCTCTTCAGAGATCGATTCGATGCAATCCTTTCACGTGTGTTTGCTGGGATCCAATGAATTGTGGGTTTATGATCATATTATTCATTGTAAGTAACTGAGTCTTTTCTGAACTTTATTATGTGGGATTTTATAGCCTTGTATTTGTCTCTGATATATCTGTCTAGTTTCACCAATTAGATTGATTTATATTTAGTGAGACAAGTGCTTGGTAGTAGGTTCAATCTTGCGGTGTCCTCACTCTATGACAGCAGGAGTAGCGAGGCACGTATTTTTATTGTTGCTACTAAGGGTAAAACGATAGGCTCGTAGATGTTATGTGGTCTTGCTTTGTCTAGATTATGTCATCATGCTCCAAGCATTACTTTGTTTGTTATGAACTTAATACCTTAAGATGCATGATGGATAGCATTCGAGGGGTGGAGTCATAGTAGTAGATGGAGATGGATGTCGGTCTACTTGTCTCAGATGTAATGCCTATTTATTGATCATGCCATGAATAACATCATAACTATGCACTTTTCTATCAATTGCCCAACAATAATTTGTCTACCCATTGTGCTATGCTTATGAGAGAGATGCCTCTAGTGAACGATATGGCCCCCGGGTCCATTCTCTTTATATTTACTAAAACCCTAAAAAAATACTTGCTGTAATTTATTATCTTTTATTTTACTTGGCAATTTATCTATCCATCACTACCAGAATTAATCCTTGCAATTAACGAGTACAAGGGGATTGACTGAAGGAAATATGACCTAGAGGCAATAATAAAGTTGTTATTTTATATTTATTTATTCATGATAAAGTTTTATTATTCATGCTAGAATTGTATTGATCGGAAACCTAAATACATGTGTGAATACATAAACAAACAACGTGTCCCTAGTGAGCCTCTACTTGACTAGCTCGTTGATCAAAGATGGTTAAGGTTTCCTAACCATGGTCATGAGTTATCATTTGATAACGGGATCACATTATTAGGAGAATGATGTGATGGACATGACCCATCCGTTAGCTTAGCATATTGACCGTTCAGTTTTATTGCTATTGCTTTCTTCATGTCAAATACATATTCCTTCGACTATGAGATTATGCAACTCCCGGATACCAGAGGAATACCTTGTGTGCTATCAAACATCACAACGTAAATGGGAGATTATAAAGATGCTCTACAGGTATCTCCAAAGGTGTTTGTTGAGTTGGCATAGATCGAGATTAGGATTTGTCACTCCGAGTATCGGAGAGGTATCTCTGGGCCCTCTCTGTAATACACATCATAAGCTTGCAAGCAAACGACTAAGGAGTTAGTCATGAGGTGATGTATTACAGAACGAGTAAAGAGACTTGTCGGTAACGAGATTGAACTAGGTATAAAGATACCGACGATCGAATCTCGGGCAAGTAACATACCGATGAACAAAGGGAATTACGTATGTTGTCATAACAGTACGACCGATAAAGATCTTCGTAGAATATGTAGGAGCCAATATGGGCATCCAGGTTCCGCTATTGGTTATTGACCGGAGAGGTGTCTTGGTCATGTCTATATAGTTCTCGAACCCGTAGGGTCCGCACGCTTAACGTTCGATGATGGTATAGTATGATATGAGTAATGTGATTTGGTGACCGAATGTTGTTCAGAGTCCCAAATGAGATCACAGACATAACGAGGAGTCTCGAAATGGTTGAGAGGTAAAGATTGATATATTGGACGATGGTATTCAGACACCAGAAGTGTTTCGGAGGGTACCGGGAACATATCGGGTCACCGGAAGGGGTTCCGGGCACCGCCGACCAAAGATATGGGCCTTATGGGACAAGAGGGGAAACGCACCAGCCACAAGGGGCTGGTGCTCCCCCCATATGGGCCGAACCAGGAGGAGAAGGAAAGAGGGGAAGGGAAATAAAAGGGGGGATTCGGCCTCCCCCTTCCTTCCCTCCTCCCTCCTCTTTCCTTCCCCCTCCAGCAAATATGGCAAGGGGGGGCGTAGCCAAGGGGAGACCCCAAGTAGGATTCAACCTACTTGGGCGCCTCCTGACACCCTCCCCTCTCCCTTCGGGCGCCTCGTGCTGGCGGAACTCATCTACCACCTCGACGTCTTGTTGGATCAAGAAGGCGAGGGATGTCACCGAGCTGACCATGTGCAGAACACGCAGGTGTCGTGCGTTCGGTACTTGATCGGTTGAAGCGCGAAGAAGTTCGACTACATCAACCGCGTTAAGAAACGCTTCCGCTTACGGTCTATGAGGGTACGTAGACACACTCTCCCCCTCGTTGCTATGCATCTCCATGGATAGATCATTGCGTGTGCATAGATATTTTTTGTTTTCCATGCAACGATTCCCAACGCACACACCACGTAAAACTTGCAACAACAATGTAGAGGATGCCTAACTTGTTTTTGCAGGGCATGTTGTGATGTGATAGGGTCAAGACATGATGTGATAAACGTTATTGTATGAGATGATCATGTTTTGTAAGATATATGGCAATCGACAGGAGCCTTATGGTTGTCTCTTTATTGTATAGAATGCAAATGCCATGTAATTTCTTTACTTTATCACTATGTGTTAGTGATAGTTGTAGAAGCAATAGTTGGCAAGACGACCACGACACTATGATGGAGATCAAGGTGTCGAGCCGGTGACGATGGAGATCATGACGATGATTTGGAGATGGAGAACAAAAGCACAAGATGATGATGGCCATATCATGTCACATATTTTGATTGCATGTGATGTTTATCCTTAATGCATCTTATTTTGCGTAGAACAGCGGTAGCATTATAAGATGATCCCTTCACTAAATTTCAAGGTAAAAGTGTTCTCCCCGAGTATGCACCGTTGCTACAGTTCATCATGTTGAGACACCATGTGATGATCAGGTGTGATAGACTCTACGTTCACATACAACGGGTGCAAGACAGTTTTACACATGCAAAATGCTTAGGTTAAACTTGACGAGCCTAGCATGTACAGACATGGCCTCGGAACACTAGAGACCTAAAGGTCGAACGTGAATCATATAGTAGATCTGATCAACATAGAGATGTTCACCATTGATGACTACCCCACCTCACGTGATGATCGGACATGGGTTAGTTGATTTGGATCACGTATCACTTAGATGACTTGAGGGATGTCTATTTCAGTGGGAGTTCTTTAGTAATATGAATAATTGAACTTAATTTATCATGAACTTAGTCTTATAGTTTTACATATCTATGTTGTAGATCAATGGCCCGAGCTATCGTTCCCCTGAATTTTAATGCGTTCCTAGAGAAAGCTAAGTTGAAATATGATGGTAGCAACTACACGGACTGGGTCCATAACTTGAGGATTATCCTCATTGCCGCACAGAAGAATTATGTCCTTGATGCACCGCTAGGTGAAAGGCCTACTGCAGGAGCAGATGCTGATGTTTTGAACATCTGGCAACCTCGATCTGATGACTACTCGATAGTTCAGTGTGCCATGCTTTACGGCTTAGAACCGGGACTTCAAAGACGTTTTGAAAGTCATGGAGCATATGAGATGTTCCAAGAGTTGAAGTTAATATTTCAAGCAAATGCACGGGTTGAGAGATATGAAGTCTCCAACAAGTTCTATAGCTGCAAGATGGAGGAGAACAGTTCTGTCAGTAAACACATACTCAAAATGTCTGGGTATTATAATCACTTGACTCAGCTAGGAGGTGATCTTCTAGTTGATTGTGTCATTGACAGAGTTCTTCAATCACTGCCACTAAGCTACAAAAGCTTCGTGATGAACTATAATATGCAAGGGATGAACAAGACAATTCCCGACCTCTTCGCAATGCTTAAGGCCACGGAGGTAGAAATCAAGAAGGAGCATCAAGTGTTGATGGTTAACAAGACCACTAGTTTCAAGAAAAAGGGCAAGGGAAAGAAGGGTAACTCCAAGAAGAATGGCAAGCAAGCTGCCACTCCCGGGAAGAAGCCCAAAGCTGGACCCAAGCCTAAAACTGAGTGCTTCTACTGCAAAGGGACTGGTCACTGGAAGCAGAACTGCCCCAAGTATTTGGCGGGTTAGAAGGATGGCAAAGTGAACAAAGGTATATTTCATATACATGTTATTGATGTGTACCTTACTAAGGCTCGTAGTAGCGCCTGTGTATTTGATACTGGTTCGGTTGCTCATATTTTTAACTCAAAACAGGAGCTACGGAGATTGGCTAAGGACGAGGTGACGATGCGCGTCGGGAATGGTTCCAAGGTCGATGTGATCGCCGTCGGCACGCTACCTTTACATCTACCTTCGGGATTAGTTTTAGACCTGAATAATTGTTATTTGGTGCCAGCGTTGAGCATGAACATTATATTTGGATCTTGTTTAGTGCAAGACAGTTATTCATTTAAATCAGAGAATAATGGTTGTTCTATTTATATGAGTAATATCTTTTATGGTCATGCACCCTTGAAGAGTGGTCTATTCTTATTGAATCTCGATAGTAATGATACACATATTCATAATATTGATGCCAAAAGATGCAAAGTTGATAATGATAGTGCAAAATATTTGTGGCACTGCCGTTTAGGTCATATTTGTGTAAAGTGCATGAAGAAACTATATACAAATGGACTTTTGGAATCACTTGATTATAATCATTTGATACTTGCGAACCATGCCTCATGGGCAAGATGAATAAAACTCTGTTCTCCGGAACAATGGAGCGAGCCAAAGACTTATTGAAAATAATACATACCGTTGTATGTGAAGGAAATATGCCCTAGAGGCAATAATAAAGTTATTATTTATTTCCTTATATCATGATAAATGTTTATTATTCACGCTAGAATTGTATTAACCGGAAACATAATACATGTGTGAATACATAGACAAACTTAGTGTCACTAGTATGCCTCTACTTGACTAGCTCGTTAATCAAAGATGGTTATGTTTCCTAACCATGAACAAGGTGTTGTTATTTGATTAATGAGGTCATATCATTAGTTAAATGATCTGATTGACATGACCCATTTCATTAGCTTAGCACCCGATCGTTTAGTATGTTGCTATTGCTTTCTTCATGACTTATACATGTTCCTATGACTATGAGATTATGCAACTCCCGTTTCCCGGAGGAACACTTTGTGTGCTACCAAACGTCACAACATAACTGGGTGATTATAAAGGAGCTCTACAGGTGTCTCCAAAGGTAGATGTTAGGTTGGCATATTTCGAGATTAGGATTTGTCACTCCGATTGTCAGAGAGGTATCTCTGGGCCCTCTCGGTAATGCACATCACATAAGCCTTGCAAGCATTGTAGCCAATGAGTTAGTTGCGAGATGATGTATTACGGAACGAGTAAAGAGACTTGCCAGTAACGAGATTGAACTAGGTATTGGATACCGATGATCGAATCTCGGGCAAGTAACATACCGATGACAAAGGGAACAACGTATGTTGTTATGCGGTCTGAACAATAAAGATCTTCGTAGAATATGTAGGAGCCAATATGGGCATCCAGGTCCCGCTATTGGTTATTGACCGGAGATGTGTCTCAGTCATGTCTGCATTATTCTCGAACCGTAGGGTCCGCACGCTTAACGTTACGATGACAGTTATTATGAGTTTATGCATTTTGATGTACCAAAGTTAGTTCGGAGTCCCGGATGTGATCACAGACATGACGAGGAGTCTCGAAATGGTCGAGACATAAAGATTGATATATTGGAAGCCTATATTTGGACATCGGAAGTGTTCCGGGTGAAATCGGGATTTTACCGGAGTACCGGGAGGTTACCGGAACCCCCCGCCGCCCCCGGGAACCATATGGGCCTTAGTGGGCTTTAGTGGAAAGGAGAAAGGGGCAGCCCAAGGTGGGCCGCGCGCCTCCCCCTTCCCCTAGTCCTATTAGGACTAGGAGAGGTGGCCAGCCCCCCTCTCTCTTTCCCCCTCGGGGAATCCTATTCCAACTAGGATTGGGGGGGGGGGAGTCCTACTCCCGGTAGGAGTAGGACTCCTCCTGCGCCCTCCTCCTGGCCGGCCGCCCCTCCCCCTTGGCTCCTTTATATACGGAGGCATGGGGGCACCCTAGACACACAAGTTGATCATTGAGATCGTTCCTTAGCCGTGTGCGGTGCCCCCTGCCACCATATTCCACCTCGATTATATTGTAGCAGTGCTTAGGCGAAGCCCTGCGACGGTAGTACATCAAGATCGTCACCACGCCGTCGTGCTGACGGAACTCCTTCCCGACGCTTTGCTGGATCGGAGCCCGGGGATCGTCATCGAGCTGTACGTGTGCTAAGAACTCGGAGGTGCCGGAGTAACGGTGCTTGGATCGGTCGGATCGGGAAGACGTACGACTACTTCCTCTACGTTGTGTCAACGCTTCCGCAGTCGGTCTGCGTGGGTACATAGACAACACTCTCCCCTCTCGTTGTTGTGCATCACCATGATCTTGCGTGTGCGTAGGAATTTTTTTGAAATTACTACGTTCCCCAACAGTATGCGGTCCAATGAGTGTTGAGGCACACGACGGCTATCATTATTTTCTGACCTTCATAGACGATTTGAGCAGATATGGGTATATCTATTTAATGAAACACAAGTCTGAAACATTTGAAAAGTTCAAAGAATTTCAAAGTGAAGTGGAGAATCATCGTAATAAGAAAATAAAGTTTCTGCGATATGATCATGGAGGTGAATATTTGAGTTACGAGTTTGGCCTTCATTTAAAACAATATGGAATAGTTTCACAACTCACGCCACCTAGAACACCCACTACTAGGAAAAGGGCTATAGATGGAAATGACACTAATGGCGCACCAGACATGTGGTGCGCTATTAGTATATACTAATGGCGCACCATGTGGGGATGCGCCATTAGTGTGGAAGACACTAATGGCGCACCAGGCACACGGTGCGCCACTAGTAACAAAATGTTTTTTTTCATTTTTTCAAACATACTAATGGCGCATCCGGGCAGAGTGCGCCATTAGTAGTTAGAACTACTAATGGCGCACCATCCATAGAGTGCGCCACTACTATATTTTTTTACTTTTTTGCAAAACTACTAATGGTGCACCGTTGCATAGTGCGCCATTACTAGTTTAAACTAGTAATGGCGCACTGTGCCATGGTGCGCCATTAGTATAAAAATAATAAAAACATTCTAATAAAAAAATAATAAAAAAAAATTCTAATGGCGCACCGCTCGGGGTGCGCCATTAGTAATCTTCCCCCTAGCTCCAACTCGCCCGACCCCTTCGTCCTTCCCTCTCGCCAGATCCAGTCCCCCCCCCCCCCCCCCCGCGCGCTGCCCCGACCCACGACGCCGCCGCCCCTACATGCACCGCCGCCCCCGCACCCCCACCACTGCAGCTCCGCCATTGCCGACGCCTCCGTGACCTTGCCATCGCCGACAGCCTCCCCGCGTCGGCCCCTCGTCGTCTTCCTCTTCGACTATGAGGACCCAGACGAGCTTGGACACCCTCGAGCCATCCCTTCGACGCCACCGCCGCTGCCGACCCCGACCCCAACCTCGACCCCGACCCCTCCGGCGATCGGCCGCGCCCGCCCAGGTACCTCTCCTCCTTCCTCCTTCCTCCCTCTCCACCCTTCCTCCCCATTCCATCCCTCCCTCCCCTCGACCGTGTCTTGTGTCTCAACACTTCAGGTTTGTGCACTAGGTTTAGACAGACAGTAATGCCTAGGTTCAATTAGGTTTGTGCACTAGGTTTAGACAGACAGTAATGCCTAGGTTCAATTAGGTTTAGATAGACAGACAGTAATGACTGTGTTCCTAGGTTTAGACAGACAATGTCTTTCATGCCATTTGTTCAACATTAGACAGCATTTGTCATTTGCCACATGTTCAGTTTAGTAGAGATGCAATGCCAGTAATTCATTCCTTTTCTTCTAAAATTGACATATGGAAGTAATTTGTTAATCTGAATTTTGTTACTGATGATGACATGCGATTTGTGCACTGTAGTTTGTTAATCTGGACAACTCAGTAGCTAATGCATTCAGTTAACCAAAGTTTAGTTCTTGTGTATTGTAATTTGTTAATCTGTTACTCCATTTGTTACTGAATTTTTCTCTTGGGGTTTAGTAGTGAGATAGAACATGCATGGTCCATCATTCAGTTGGAGTATTGCCTAGGTTCAATTAGGTTCAGTAGTGCTACTAGGTTTAATATCGTTGCTCCTGTGCTATACTTTGACAGCCTGGAGTGCATTAGGGAGTAGTAGCCAATTAGGTCCAGCAGTTAATTGATGGTTTGATACATGATACATTTCATGCACAAGGTGCTAGAGCTGCACTTAACTTGCTAAAATCATCCCCTTGTTCTTACTGGTTATAGAAATTCATTGCTTGTCCTATGTTTTCTGTTAGGGTATTGTTCAGGAAGCTTGCTTGAGTTTGTGTCCTTTAATTTGTAAATCTGCAGTTCTAGCCACATTTAGGATAAGTTGTTGTATATACTGTCATAAAGTTCAGCAATAACAGGGCATCAACAGTGCTACTCTAGTATCTAGTTGGGGAGGGACAAATGGAAAGGGAATTACTTGTGATGCCTCTGAATTACTTGTGATCACACTGAGAAAGACTTGTAAAGATGATGATCATATTTTACAGAAAACAATTTCTGTAAACACGTCAGTAACTTTGCTAGTTTGCTGGGTTTTGTCTCCGACCATCGTGTCGTGATGAATTTGCAGGTACCCCGAGAGGCCCTTGAGTTTGCTGGAATGTCGATTAACTTCTGTTCCGACAAATTCGGGTACTCCATATGTCCTATTTTCAGCAAAGGTCATGCTGAAATTTTCCGTGAATTTTAGCATGACTTTGCTAAAAATAGGACATATGGGGTACTTGTGACTAATGCATGGGTCGGGGTATCTTAGTACTTAATTAAGTAGGATCAACTGCCCCTTTATTCTTGCTGCATTAAACCATAGGTTTTAGGGTGCCTCGGTGTCGATAAGAACCTAAATGATGAAAGCTTAGGCTTTTAGGGTGCCTCGGCATCGACAAACCCTAAATGATAAAACCTTGGCTTTTAGGGTGCCTCGGTGTCGATAAGAACCTAAATGATGAAAGCTTAGGATTTTAGGGTGCCTCGGCGTCGACAAACCCTAAATGATAAAAGCTTAGCTTTTAGGATGCCTTGGTGTCGACAAACCCTAAATGATGTACTTTTGAATTATGAACATAGGATATGTCGTCATCAGACGACGAAAGTCTCCCGGGGGAGTGCGACTGGTGCCACGACGATCGAGGTCTGTGCAACATGCCTCACCTGGACGATAATCGATGCTTCAGCATTAAGCTCGAGGAGACCTTCGAAGTTGAAATGGTACACAACAACGACAAGTGTTATTTTCATAATTAAGCATACTTCAACTATTTCAACGTGTAATTTTCATCTTTTACAATTCGAGTATAGCTTATCCCATGCCATGCAAGACGCTATGTCTTGGAGAGGATGGATTTTGAAGACCATGAAATTTCTGAAACAAAGAAAATTCACCTAAGGACTCATCACGATGTGGACTTTGAAGTAAATCTATATAATTCTGAGAGCGTAACCCATTTTGGTTGCAAAAATTGGGAAGCATTTTGCAAGATGTATGGTTTTGATGAGGGTATGCTTATCACCATGGATCTTGGTAATCCTGACATCAACCAAGACAATATGGACATTTGGGTCCTTGTTGATACGCCTCCAGTTCTACCGCTATGTGAGTTTCTCAAACATAGTTATTAGCTAATTTATATTGTTTATTTCAAAATAGTTGACAGCTTATTTCCATTGACAGCTTATTTTTATTGTTCAAAGAATGTGCGGGAGATGGTAGACAAAACCCACTACACCGATGGCTCCGAATTAACAACTTACAAGGACAAAAATCATCTGGTCGGATTTTGTACTGACATTGAGAATTACAATATCCACAACCAAACTCCTCAACATTATGGTAAATACGTGCCACTAGTGCATGTGTTCAACTACGGCAACTACCATGGAGATACCCTGGTAAGATTTTTTACTATTACTGTTGGGGAACGTAGTAAGTTCAAAATTTTCCTACGCACATGCAAGATCAAGGTGATGCATAGCAACGAGAGGGGAGAGTGTGATCTACGTACCTTGTAGACCGACAGCGGAAGTGCTAGCACAACGCGGTTGATGTAGTCGTACGTCTTCACGGCCCGACCGGTCAAGCACTGAAACTACGGCACCTCCGAATTTTAGCACACGTTCAGCTCGATGACGATCCCCAGACTCCGATCCAGCAAAGTGTCGGTGAAGAGTTCCGTCAACACGACGGCGTGGTGACGATCTTGATGTTCTACCATCGCAGGGCTTCGCCTAAGCACCGCTACAATATTATCGAGGATTATGGTGGAAGGGGGCACCGCACACGGCTAAGAAAATGATCACGTGGATCAACTTGTGTGTCTAGGGGTGCCCCCTGCCCCCGTATATAAAGGAGCAAGGGGAGGAGGCCGGCCGGCCCTATGGCGCGCCAAGGAGGAGTCTTCATCCTAGTAGGAGTAGGACTCCTACTAGGAGGGGGAAGGAAGTGGGGAGGGAGAAGGAAAGGGGGGCGCCGCCCCCCCTCTCCTAGTCCAATTCGGACCAGGGGGAGGAGGCGCGCGGCCCACCCTGGCCGCCCCTCTCTCTCTCCACTAAGGCCCATATGGCCCATTACTTCTCCAGGGGGGGGGGGTTCCGGTAACCCTCCGGCTCTCCGGTTTTCTCCGAAATCACCCGGAACACTTCCGGTGTCCGAATATAGCCGTCCAATATATCAATCTTTATGTCTCTACCATTTCGAGACTCCTCGTCATGTCCGTGATCACATCCGGGACTCCGAACTAACTTCGGTACATCAAAAACGCATAAAATCATATAACTGTCATCGAAACCTTAAGCATGCGGACTCTACGGGTTCGAGAACAATGTAGACATGACCGAGACATGTCTCCGGTCAATAACCAATAGCGGAACCTGGATGTTCATATTGGCTCCCACATATTCTACGAAGATCTTGATCGGCCAGACCGCATAACAACATACGTTGTTCCCTTTGTCATCGGTATGTTACTTGCCCGAGATTCGATCGTCGGTATCTCAATACCTAGTTCAATCTCGTTACCGGCAAGTCTCTTTACTCGTTATGTAATACATCATCTCGCAACTAACTCATTAGTTGCAATGCTTGCAAGGCTTTATGTGATGTGCATTACCAAGAGGGCCCAGAGATACCTCTCCGACCATCGGAGTGACAAATCCTAATCTCAAAATACGCCAACCCAACATTTACCTTTAGAGACACCTGTAGAGCTCCTTTATAATCACCCAGATACGTTGTGACGTTTGGTAGCACACAAAGTGTTCCTCCGGCAAACGGGAGTTGCATAATCTCATAGTCATAGGAACATGTATAAGTCATGAAGAAAGCAATAGCAACATACTAAACGATCGGGTGCTAAGCTAATGGAATGGGTCATGTCAATCACATCATTCTCCTAATAATGTGATCCCGTTAATCAAATGACAACACATGTCTATGGTTAGGAAATATAACCATCTTTGATTAACGAGCAAGTCAAGTAGAGGCATACTAGTGACGTTTAGTTTGTCTATGTATTCACACAAGTATTATGTTTCCGGATAATACAATTCTAGCATGAATAATAAACATTTATCATGATATAAGGAAATAAAATAATAACATTATTATTGCCTCTAGGGCATATTTCCTTCAGTCTCCCACTTGCACTAGAGTCAATAATCTAGATTACACAGTAATGATTCTAACACCCATGGAGCTTTGGTGCTGATCATGTTTTGCTCGTGGAAGAGGCTTAGTCAATGGGTCTGCAACATCAGATCCGTATGTATCTTGCAAATATCTATGTCTCCCACATGGACTAGATCCCAGATGGAATTGAAGCGTCTCTTGATGTTCTTGGTTCTCTTGTGAAATCTGGATTCCTTTGCCAAGGCAATTGCACCAGTATTGTCACAAAAGATTTTCATTGGACCCGATGCACTAGGTATGACACCTAGATCAGATATGAACTCCTTCATCCAGACTCCTTTGTTTGCTCCTGCGAAGCAGCTATGTACTCTGCTTCACATGTAGATCCTGCCACAACGCTTTGTTTAGAACTGCACCAACTGACAGCTCCACCGTTTAATGTAAACACGTATCTGGTTTGCGATTTAGAATCGTTCGGATCAGTGTCAAAGCTTGCATCAACGTAACCATTTACGATGAGCTCTTTGTCACATCCATATATGAGAAACATATCCTTAGTCCTTTTCGGGTATTTCAGGATGTTCTTGACCGCTGTCCAGTGATCCACTCCTGGATTACTTTGGTACCTCCCTGCTAGACTTATAGCAAGACACACATCAGGTCTTGTACATAGCGTTGCATACATGATAGAGCCTATGGCTGAAGCATAGGGAACATCTTTCATTTTCTCTCTATCTTCTGCATTGGTTGGGCATTGAGTCTTACTCAATTTCACACCTTGTAACACAGGCAAGAATCCTTTCTTTGCTTGATCCATTTTGAACTTTTTCAAAACTTTGTCAATGTATGTGCTTTGTGAAAGTCCAATTAAGCGTCTTGATCTGTCTCTATAGATCTTAATGCCCAATATGTAAGCAGCTTCACCGAGGTCTTTCATTGAAAAACTCTTATTCAAGTATCCCTTTATGCTATCCAGAAATTCTATATCATTTCCGATTAGTAATATGTCATCTACATATAATATCAGAAATGGTACAGAGCTCCCACTCACTTTCTTGTAAATACAAGCTTCTCCAAAAGTCTGTACAAAACCAAATGCTTTGATCACACTATCAAAGCGTTTATTCCAACTCTGAGAGGCTTGCACCAGTCCATAAATGGATCGCTGGAGCTTGCACACTTTGTTAGCTCCCTTTGGATCGACAAAACCTTCCGGCTGCATCATATACAACTCTTCTTCCAGAAATCCATTCAGGAATGCAGTTTTGACATCCATATGCCAAATTTCATAATAATAAAATGTGGCAATTGCTAACATGATTCGGACAGACTTAAGCATCGCTACGGGTGAGAAGGTCTCATCGTAGTCAATCCCTTAAACTTGTCGAAAACCTTTTGCGACAAGTCGAGCTTTGTAGACAGTAACATTACCGTCAGCGTCAGTCTTCTTCTTGAAAATCCATTTATTCTCAATTGCTTGCCAATCATTGGGCAAGTCAACCAAAGTCCATACTTTGTTCTCATACATGGATCCCATCTCAGATTTCATGGCTTCAAGCCATTTTGCGGAATCTAGGCTCACCATCGCTTCTCCATAGTTCGTAGGTTCATCATGATCTAGTAGCATGACTTCCAGAATAGGATTACCGTACCACTCTGGTGTGGATCTTACTCTGGTTGATCTACGAGGTTCAGTAGTATCTTGTTTTGAAGTTTCATGATCATCATCATTAGCTTCCTCACTAATTGGTGTAGGTGTCACACAAATTGGTTTCTATGATGTACTACTTTCCAATAAGGGAGCAGGTACAGTTACCTCATCAAGTTCTACTTTCCCCCCACTCACTTCTTTCGAGAGAAACTCCTTCTCTAGAAAGTTTCCGAATTTAGCAACAAAAGTCTTGCCTTCGGATCTGTGATAGAAGGTGTATCCAATAGTTTCCTTTGGATATCCTATGAAGACACATTTCTCCGATTTGGGTTTGAGCTTATCAGGTTGAAGCTTTTTCACATAAGCATCGCAACCCCAAACTTTCAGAAACGACAACTTTGGTTTCTTGCCAAACCACAGTTCATAAGGCGTCGTCTCAACGGATTTTGATGGTGCCCTATTTAACGTGAATGCGGACGTCTCTAGAACATAACCCCAAAACGATAGCGGTAAATCAGTAAGAGACATCATAGATCGCACCATATCAAGTAAAGTACGATTACGATGTTCTGACACACCATTACGCTGTGGTGTTCCGGGTGGCGTGAGTTGCGAAACTATTCCGCATTATTTCAAATGTACACCAAACTCGTAACTCCAATATTCTCCTCCATGATCAGATCGTAGGAATTTTATTTTCTTGTTACGATGATTTTCCACTTTACTCTGAAATTCTTTGAACTTTTCAAACATTTCAGACTTATGTTTCATTAAGTAGATATACCCATATCTGCTTAAGTCATCTGTGAAGGTGAGAAAATAACGATATCCGCCACGAGCCTCAACATTCATTGGACCACATACATCTGTATGTATGATTTCCAACAAATCTGTTGCTCTCTCCATAGTACCGGAGAATGGTGTTTTTGTCATCTTACCCATAAGGCACGGTTCGCAAGTACCAAGCGATTCATAATCAAGTGGTTCCAAAAGTCCATCAGTATGGAGTTTCTTCATGCGCTTTACACCGATATGACCCAAACGGCAGTGCCACAAATAAGTTGCACTACCATTATCAACTCTGCATCTTTTGGCTTCAACATTATGAATATGTGTATCACTACTATCGAGATTTAATAAGAATAGACCACTCTTTAAGGGTGCATGACCATAAAAGATATTACTCATATAAATAGAACAACCATTATTTGCTGATTTAAATGAATAACCGTCTCGCATCAAACAAGATCCAGATATAATGTTCATGCTTAACGCTGGCACCAAATAACAATTATTTAGGTCTAATACTAATCCCGAAGGTAGATGTAGAGGTAGCGTGCCGACCGCGATCACATCGACTTTGGGACCATTTCCCACGCGCATCGTCACCTCGTCCTTAGCCAATCTTCGCTTAATCCGTAGTCCCTGTTTCGAGTTGCAAATGTTAGCAACAGAACCAGTATCAAATACCCTGGTTCTACTGCGAGTATTAGTAAGGTACACATCAATGACATGTATATCACATATACCTTTGTTCACCTTGCCATCCTTCTTATTCGCCAAATACTTGGGGCAGTTCCGCTTCCAGTGACCAGTCTGCTTGCAGTAGAAGCACTCAGTTTCAGGCTTAGGTCCAGGTTTGGGTTTCTTCTCTTGAGTAGCAACTTGCTTGCTGTTCTTTTTGAAGTTCCCCTTCTTTTTCCCTTTGCCCTTTTTCTTGAAACTAGTGGTCTTATTGACCATCAACACTTGATGCTCCTTCTTGATTTCTACCTCCGCAGCTTTCAGCATTGCGACGAGCTCGGGAATAGTCTTATTCATCCCTTGCATATTATAGTTCATCACGAAGCTCTTGTAGCTAGGTGGCAGTGATTGGAGAATTCTGTCAATGACGCAATCATCTGGAAGATTAACTCCCAATTGAATCAAGTGATTATTATACCCAGACATTTTGAGTATATGCTCACTGACAGAACTGTTCTCCTCCATCTTGCAGCTATAGAACTTATTGGAGACTTCATATCTCTCAATCCGGGCATTTGCTTGAAATATTAACTTCAACTCCTGGAACATCTCATATGCTCCATGACGTTCAAAACGTCGTTGAAGTCCCGATTCTAAGCCGTAAAGCATGGCAACTATCGAGTAGTCATCAGCTTTGCTCTGCCAGACGTTCATAACATCTGGTGTTGCTCCAGTAGCAGGCCTGGCACCCAGCGGTGCTTCCAGGACGTAATTCTTCTGTGCAGCAATGAGGATAATCCTCAAGTTACGGACCCAGTCCGTGTAATTGCTACCATCATCTTTCAACTTTGCTTTCTCAAGGAACACATTAAAATTCAACGGAACAACAGCACGGGCCATCTATCTACAATCAAACATAAACAAGCAAGATACTATCAGGTACTAAGTTCATGATAAATTTAGGCTCAATTAATCATATTACTAAAGAACTCCCACTTAGATAGACATCCCTCTAATCCTCTAAGTAATTACGTGATCCAAATCAACTAAACCATGTTCGATCATCACGTGAGATGGAGTAGTTTCATTGGTGAACATCACTATGTTGATCATATCTACTATATGATTCACGCTCGACCTTTCGGTCTCCGTGTTCCGAGGCCATATCTGTATATGCTTGGCTCGTCAAGTATAACCTGAGTATTCCGCGTGTGCAACTGTTTTGCACCCGTTGTATTTGAACGTAGAGCCTATCACACCCGATCATCACGTGGTGTCTCAGCACGAAGAACTTTCACAACGGTGCATACTCAGGGAGAACGCTTCTTGATAATTAGTGAGAGATCATCTTAAAATGCTACCGTCAAACAAAGCAAGATAAGATGCATAAAAGATAAACATCACATGCAATCAATATAAGTGATATGATATGGCCATCATCATCTTGTGCTTGTGATCTCCATCTTCGAAGCACCGTCATGATCACCATCGTCACCGGTGCGACACCTTGATCATCATCGTAGCATCGTTGTCGTCTCGCCAATCTTATGCTTCCACGACTATCGCTACCGTTTAGTGATAAAGTAAAGCATTACAGCGCAATTGCATTTCATACAATAAAGCGACAATCATATGGCTCCTGCCAGTTGCCGATAACTTGGTTACAAAACATGATCATCTCATACAATAAAATTTAGCATCATGTATTGACCATATCACATCACAACATGCCCTGCAAAAACAAGTTAGACGCCCTCTACTTTGTTGTTGCAAGTTTTACGTGGCTGTTACGGGCTTAAGTAAGAACCAATCTTACCTACGCATCAAAACCACAACGATAGTTTGTCAAGTTGGTGCTGTTTTAACCTTCGCAAGGACCGGGCGTAGCCACACTCGGTTCAACTAAAGTTGGAGAAACTGACACCCGCTAGCCACCTTTGTGCAAAGCACGTCGGGAGAACCAGTCTCGCATAAGCATACGCGTAATGTCGGTCCGGGCCGCTTCGTCCAACAATACCGCCGAACCAAAGAATGGCATGCTGGTAAGCAGTATGACTTATATCGCCCACAACTCACTTGTGTTCTACTCGTGCATATAACATCAACACATAAAACATAGGCTCGGATGCCACTGTTGGGGAACGTAGTAATTTCAAAATTTTCCTACGCACACGCAAGATCATGGTGATACATAGCAACGAGAGGGGAGAGTGTGATCTACGTACCCTTGTACACCGACAGCGGAAGCGGTCGTACGTCTTCACGGCCCGACCGATCAAGCACCGAAATTACGACACCTCCGAGTTTTAGCACACGTTCAGCTCGATGACGATCCCCGGACTCCGATCTAGCAAAGTGTCGGGGAAGAGTTCCGTTAGCACGACGGCGTGGTGACGATCTTGATGTTCTACCGTCGCAGGGCTTCGCCTAAGCACCGCTACAATATTATCGAGGATTATGGTGGAAGGGGGCACCGCACACGGCTAAGAAAACGATCACGTGGATCAACTTGTGTGTCTAGGGGTGCCCCCTGCCCCCGTATATAAAGGAGCAAGGGGAGGAGGCCGGCTGGCCCTATGGCGCGCCAAGGAGGAGTCCTCCTCCTAGTAGGAGTAGGACTCCTACTAGGAGGGGGAAGGAAGTGGGGAGGGAGAAGGAAAGGGGGGCGCCGCCCCCCCTCTCCTAGTCCAATTCGGACCAGGGGGAGGAGGCGCGTGTCCCACCCTGGCTGCCCCTCTCTCTCTCCACTAAGGCCCATATGGCCCATTACTTCTCCGGGGGGGGGGGGGGGGCGGGGGGTTCCGGTAACCCTTCGGCTCTCCGGTTTTCTCCGAAATCACCCGGAACACTTCCGGTGTCCGAATATAGCCGTCCAATATATCAATCTTTATGTCTCTACCATTTCGAGACTCCTCGTCATGTCCGTGATCACATCCGGGACTCCGAACTAACTTCGGTACATCAAGAACTCATAAACTCATATAACTGTCATCGAAACCTTATGCGTGCGGACCCTACGGGTTCAAGAACAATGTAGACATGACCGAGACATGTCTCCGGTCAATAACCAATAGCGGAACCTAGATGTTCATATTGGCTCCCACATATTCTACGAAGATCTTTATCGGTCAGACCGCATAACAACATACGTTGTTCCCTTTGTCATCGGTATGTTACTTGCCCGAGATTCGATCGTCGGTATCTCAATACCTAGTTCAATCTCGTTACCGGCAAGTCTCTTTCCTCGTTATGTAATACATCATCTTGCAACTAACTCATTAGTTGCAATGCTTGCAAGGCTTTATGTGATGTGCATTACTGAGAGGGCCCAGAGATACCTCTCCGACAATCGGAGTGACAAATCCTAATCTCGAAATACGCCAACCCAACATTTACCTTTGGAGACACCTGTAGAGCTCCTTTATAATCACCCAGTTACGTTGTGATGTTTGGTAGCACACAAAGTGTTCCTCCGGCAAACGGGAGTTGCATAATCTCATAGTCATAGGAACATGTATAAGTCATGAAGAAAGCAATAGCAACATACTAAACGATCGGGTGCTAAGCTAATGGAATGGGTCATGTCAATCTCATAATTCACCTAATAATGTGATCCCATTAATCAAATGACAACACATGTCTATGGTTAGGAAACATAACCATCTTTGATTAACGAGCTAGTCAAGTAGAGGCATACTAGTGACGTTTAGTTTGTCTATGTATTCACACAAGTATTATGTTTCCGGATAATACAATTCTAGCATGAATAATAAACATTTATTATGATATAAGGAAATAAAATAATAACATTATTATTGCCTCTAGGGCATATTTCCTTCAATTACGACATCCGTGCATCTTTTGCATACTTCTAAAACTAGTACATCATTGCTAACTATGAAGTTATTACTATGTTTTTCAACAGATAATCCCAGAGAATTGTGTGCCTCATTTGATGTATCAGAAAGGTAGTCTTAATGTTTTGAACATATAGCCAGGTCATCCTACGAACCTCAAATGTCCATACGAGATTTCTAAAAGAAGTGGAGACATGAAAATCAAAGGATGGAAAAAATGTATGGATAGTCGTAAGGAGCTTCTTGGAAGCAAAAGGAAGAGAAGCGCAAGAATTGGAGACAGGATGTTCTCCATTCTCCATAATGGAGAGTCAGGGTCTATATTGTTTTATGCTATTTTAGCTTAAATAGGGTATTTAGGTCCTGCCTAATACTGATGATCATGTGCTAAGAACAATTAAGTAGGGTTGGTTCGATGACTATCAAGATGATGATCATATGACTTGTTATTAATAACGAGTAGAAGTTGTAAGATGATGATTAGTAGGACTTGTTAGGATTAGTATTACTTCCGACAAACTCGATACTCGCGGTCTCGAGACTTGTAATGTTTTATCTTTGTTCAGTCTTTTGAATTCGGAGACTAATATGATGAATTGTATTCGGAGACTAATCTTCTGTTGTATTCGATGAATCTGCTGTTGCTGTGTGCTACTGTCTATATTCTGTCAATAATATATTTTGTAACCTGTGCAAAAATCAGAAAAGTAAAAAAACCTAATATTCATACTAATGGCGCATCACTACAGAGTGCGCCATTAGTATGCCAAAGTATACTAATGGCGCATCACCAAACAGTGCACCATTAGTATGCCAAGTATACTAATGGCGCATCCATCCGCAGTGCGCCATTAGTGTGCCAAAGCACATGGTTAAATATGGCCCCTGGGAGGCATACTAATGGCACATGGTGTTATATACTAATGGCGCACTGGGTGGTGCGCCATTAGTAATAAATACTAGTGGCGTGATACTAATGGCGCACCAGAGATGCGCCATTAGTAGGCAAAACTAGTGCACCATTAGTAGGCATTTTGCTAGTAGTGACCACAGCGTAATGGTGTGTCCGAACATCGTAAATGTACTTTATTAGATATGGTGCGATCTATGATGTCTCTTACCGATTTACCACTATCGTTTTGGGGTTATGCATTAGAGACAGCTGCATTCACATTAAATAGGGCACCGTCTAAGTCCGTCGAGACAACACCGTATGAACTGTGGTTTGGCAAGAAACCTAAGTTGTCGTTTCTTAAAGTTTGGGGTTGCGACACTTATGTCAAAAGGCTTCAGCCTGATAAGCTCGAACCCAAATTGGAGAAGTGCGTCTTCATAGGATACCCTAAGGAAACAATTGGGTAGACCTTCTACCACAGATCCGAAGGCAAGATCTTTGTTGCCAAGAATGGAACATTTCTAGAGAAGGAGGTTCTCTCGAAATAAGTGAGTGGGAGAAAAGTAGAACTTGATGAGGTAATTGTACCTTCTCTCAATTTGGAAAGTAGCACATCAGAGAAATCCATTCCCGTGATGCCTACACCAACTAGAGAGGAAGCTAATGATGATGATTATGAAACTTCAGATCAAGTTACTACTGGACCTCGTAGGTCAAACAGAGCACATTCCGCACCAGAGTGGTACGGTAATCCTGTCCTGGAAGTCATGTTACTATACAATGATGAACCTACAAACTATGAAGAAGCAATGATGAGCCCAGATTTCGACATATGGCTTGAGGCCATGAAATCTGAGATAGGATCCATCTATGAGAACAAAGTATGGACTTTGGTGGACTTGCCCGATGATCGGCAAGCCATAGAGAATAAATGGATCTTCAAGAAGAAGACTGATGCTGATGGTAATGTTACTATCTACAAAGCTCGACTTGTCGCAAAAGGTTTTCGACAAGTTCAAGGGGCCGGTGCGCTGCTTAAGTCCGTAGGGATGCTTAAGTCCGTCTAAATCATGTTAGCAATTGTCGCATTTTATGATTATGAAATCTGGCAAATGGACGTCAAAACTGCATTCCTTACTGGATTTCTTAAAGAAGAGTTGTATATGATGCAACCAGAAGGTTTTGTCAATCCTAAAGGCGCTAACAAAGTGTGCAAACTCCAGCGTGTTGGGGAATGTAGTAATTTCAAAAAAATTCCTACGCACACGCAAGATCACGGTGATGATAGCAACGAGAGGGGAGAGTGTTGTCTACATACCCTTGTAGACCATAAGTGGAAACGTTATGACAACGCGGTTGATGTAGTTGTACGTCTTCACGATCGACTACTACCTCTTGAGCACTGCGTTGGTTTTCCCTTGAAGAGGAAAGGGTGATGCAACAAAGTAGCGTAAGTATTTCCCTCAGTTTTCTAAAACCAAGGTATCAATCCAGTAGGAGGCCACATGCAAGTCCCTCGTACCTACACAAACAAATAATAACCTTGCAACCAACATGATAAAGGGGTTGTCAATCCCTTCACGGTCACTTACGAGAGTGAGATCTGATAGAGATAATAATGATAAGATAAATATTTTTGGTATTTTTATGATATAGATTGAAAGTAAAGATTGCAAAGTAAAACAGATTGGAAACTTATATGATGGAGAACAGACCCGGGAGCCATAGGTTTCACTAGTGGCTTCTCTCAAGATAGCAAAGTATTACGGTGGGTGAACAAATTACTGTTGAGCAATTGATAGAAAAGCGAATAATTATGAGAATATCTAGGCATGATCATGTATATAGGCATCACGTCCGTGACAAGTAGACCGACTCCTGCCTGCATCTACTACTATTACTCCACACATCGACCGCTATCCAACATGCATCTAGAGTATTAAGTTCATAAGAACAGAGTAACGCATTAGGTAAGATGCCATGATGTAGAGAGATAAACTCGAGCAATATGATATAAACCCCATCTTTTTATCCTTGATGGCAACAATACAATACGTGTCGTTTCCCTTTCTGTCACTGGGATCAAGCAACATAAGATTGAACCCAAAGCTAAGCACTTCTCCCATTGCAAGAAATATCAATCTAGTAGGCCAAACCAAACTGATAATTCAAAGAGACTTGCAAAGATAACCAATCATGCATAAAAGATTTCAGAGAAGAATAAAATATTGTACATAGATAGACTTAATCATAAACCCACAATTCATTGGATCTCGACAAACACACCGCAAAAAAGATTTACATCAAATAGATCTCCAAGAAGATCGAGGAGAACTTTGTATTGAGATCCAAAGAGAGAGGAGAAGTCATCTAGCTAATAACTATGGACCCGAAGGTCTGAAGTAAACTACTCACAAATCATCGGAGGGGCCATGGAGTTGATGGAGAGGCCCTCCGTGATCAATGCCCCCTCCGGCGGAGCTCCGAAAAAGGCCCCAAGATGGGATCTCTTGGGTACAAAAGGTTGCAACGGTGGAAATAGGGTTTCGTGGTGCTCCTGGATGTTTTCGGGGTATGTGAACATATATAGGAGGAAGAAGCAGGTCGGTTGAGCCACGACCGGGGGGGGGCAGGGGGGTAGGCGCCCCCTGCCTGGTGGACACCTCGTTCGTTTCTTGATGCCCACTCCAAGTCCTCTGGATCACGTTTGTTCCAAAAATCACGCTCCCGAAGGTTTCATTCCTTTTGGACCCCGTTTGATATTCCTTTTCTACGAAACACTGAAATAGGCAAAAAAACAGCAATTTGCACTGGGCCTTGGGTTAATAGGTTAGTCCCAAAAATAATATAAAAGTGTAAAATAAAGCTCATTAACATCCAAAACAGATAATATAATAGCATGGAACAATCAAAAATTATAGATACGTTGGAGACGTATCAAGCATCCCCAAGCTTAATTCCTGCTCGTCCTCGAGTAGGTAAATGATAAAAACAAAATTTTTGATGTGGATGCTTTCTAGCATGTTCTTCAATATATTTTTCTCTATTGTGTCATGAATGTTCAGATCCGAAAGATTCAAGATAAAAAGTTTATTGTTGACATAAAAATAGTAATACTCCAAGTATGCTAATCAAGCAATTATATCTTATCAAAATAACATGGCCAAAGAAAACTTATCCCTACAAAGTCATATAGTTTGGCCATGCTTCATTTTCGTCACACAAAATTCTCCCATCATGCACAACCCCGATGACAAGCCAAGCAATTGTTTCATACTTAGCCTTTTCAAACTCTTTCAACTTTTACACAATATATGAGCGCGAGCCATGGACATAGCACTACGGGTGGAATAGAATATGATGATTGAGGTTGTGTGAGAAGAAAAAAAGGGAGAAAGTATCACATTGACGCGACTAATCAATGGGCTATGGAGATGCCCACCGATTGATGTCAATGCAAGGAGTAGGGATTGCCATGCAATGGATGCACTAGAGCTATAAATATATGAAAGCTCATCAAAGAAACTAAGTGGGTGTGCATCCAACTTGCTTTCTCACGAATACCTAGGGCATTTGAGGAAGCCCAACATTGGAATATACAAGCCAAGTTCTATAATGAAAAATTCCCACTAGTATATGAAAGTGACAAAATAAGAGACTCTCTATCATGAAGATCATGGTGCTACTTTGAAGCACAAGTGTGGAAAAAGGATAGTAACATTGTCCCTTCTCTCTTTTTCTCTTTTTTTTATTTCGGCCTTTTTTATGGCCTCTTTTTTTCGTCCAGAGTCTCATCCCGACTTGTAGGGGAATCATAGTCTCCATCATCCTTTCCTCACATGGGACAATGCTCTAATGATGATCATCACACTTTTATTTACTTACAACTCAAGAATTACAACTCGATACTTAGAACAAAATATGACTCTATGTGAATGCCTGCGACGGTGTACCGGGATTGCGATGAATCAAGAGTGACATGTATGAAAAATTGAGCATGGTGGGTTTGCCACAAATACGATGTCAACTACATGATAATGCAAAGCAATATGACAATGATGATGCATGTCATAATAAATGGAACGGTAGAAAGTTGCATGGCAATATATCTCGGAATGGCTATGGAAATGCCATAATAGGTAGGTATGGTGGCTGTTTTGAGGAAGATATAAGGAGGCTTATGTGTGATAGAGCGTATCATATCACGGGGTTTGGATGCACTGACAAAGTTTGCACCAACTCTCAAGGTGAGAAAGGGCAATGCACGGTACCAAAGAGGCTAGCAATGATGGAAGGGTGAGAGTGTTGGGGAACGTAGTAATTTCAAAAAAATTCCTACGCACACGCAAGATCATGGTGATGCATAGCAACGAGGGGGAGAGTCTGATATACGTACCCTTGTAGATCGCAACGGAAGCGTTGACACAACGTAGAGGAAGTAGTCGTGCGTCTTCTTCCCGATCCGACCGATCCAAGCACCGTTACTCCGGCACCTCCGAGTTCTTAGCACACGTTCAGCTCGATGACAATCCCCGGGCTCCGATCCAGCAAAGCTTCGGGGAGAAGTTCCGTCAGCACGACGGCGTGGTGACGATCTTGATGTTCTACCGACGTAGGGCTTCGCCTAAGCACTACAACGATATGATCGAGGTGGAATTTGGTGGCAGGGGGCACCGCACGCGGCTAAGGAACGATCTCAATGATCAACTTGTGTGTCTATGGGGTGCCCCCTGCCCCCGTATATAAAGGAGCAAGGGAGGAGGGGCAGCCGGCCTAGGAGTTGGCGCGCCAAGGGGAGTCCTACTCCCACCGGGAGTAGGACTCCTTCTTTCCTAGTCCAACTAGGAGAAGGGGGGAAAGGAGGGAAGTGGAGAAGGAAGGGAGAGGTGGGCTGCGCCCCAAATCCCTTGTCCAATTCGGACTGGACTTGGGAGGGCGCGCGCCACCTCCTGGCTCCTTCCCACTAAAGCCCATTAAGGCCCAATACTCTTCCCCGTATTCCCGTAACTCCCCGGTACCTCCGAAAATACCCGAATCACTCGGAACCTTTCCGATGTCCGAATATAGTCGTCCAATATATCGATCTTTACATCTCGACCATTTCGAGACTCCTCGTCATGTCCCCGATCTCATCCGGGACTCTGAACTCCTTCGGTATATAAAAACTCATAAACTCATAATATAACTATCATCGAAACCTTAAGCGTGCGGACCCTACGGTTCGAGAACAATGTAGACATGACCGAGACACGTCTCTGGTCAATAACCAATAGCGGGACCTGGATGCCCATATTGGCTCCTACATATTCTACGAAGATCCTTATCGGTCAGACCGCATAATAACATACGTTGTTCCCTTTGTCATCGGTATGTTACTTGCCCGAGATTCGATTATCGGTATCCAATACCTAGTTCAATCTCGTTACTGGCAAGTCTCTTTACTCGTTCCGTAATACATCATCTCGCAACTAACTCATTAGTTGTAATGCTTGCAAGGCTTAAGTGATGTGCATTACCGAGAGGGCCCAGAGATACCTCTCCGACAATCGGAGTGACAAATCCTAATCTCGAAATACGTCAACCCAACATCTACCTTTGGAGACACCTGTAATGCTCCTTTATAATCACCCAGTTACGTTGTGACGTTTGGTAGCACCCAAAGTGTTCCTCCGGCAAACGGGAGTTGCATAATCTCATAGTCATAGGAACATGTATAAGCCATGAAGAAAGCAATAGCAACATACTAAACGATCGGGTGCTAAGCTAATGGAATGGGTCATGTCAATCAGATCATTCAACTAATGATGTGATCCCGTTAATCAAATAACAACTCTTTGTTCATGGTTAGGAAACATAACCATCTTTGATTAACGAGCTAGTCAAGTAGAGGCATACTAGTGACACTCTGTTTGTCTATGTATTCACACATGTATTATGTTTCCGGTTAATACAATTCTAGCATGAATAATAAACATTTATCATGATATAAGGAAATAAATAATAACTTTATTATTGCCTTTAGGGCATATTTCCTTCAGTCTCCCACTTGCACTAGAGTCAATAATCTAGTTCACATCGCCATGTGATTTAACAGCAATAGTTTACATCACCATGTGATTAACACCCATAGTTCACATCGTCATGTGACCAACTGTAACGCCCCGAGACCGATGCTCGAGAAGACTTCCTTATGTTCCGGGTTTCTCTGTGTGTTTTCATTTGTGCCTTCTCTTTTATTTATTTATTTTGCATTGCATCATGTTATCATATCATCATGTCATAGTCTTTTGCATCTCAACTAAATAATTTGTGTGGGTCTTCGATCCATTTAAATCGAGGGAAGGATGACTTCTCTTTATAATATATCCTCCCAATATTAGGGAGCTATAATAAATATTCCATTCTTTGGAATCACCATAACACACTTGCAAAAATCCCAATGCCTTTTATTATTTCTTCTCTTGGCCTCTAACTTTGTCACATGTCCTTTCATCATTTTCTGGAGCTCCACCTAATTTCTCAACATTTTTGGACATTTCTTTAACCAAGCCCTAGTTCAAACCCATTTGAATTTAAATCAAATGAGTTTGAATTTAAATCTTTCTATCATGACCTTTTCTATTTTCTCGGAATGAGCATATTTTTGCCAGTCCGGAAAAATATTCCCCGTGCCCAAATTCCATCCATACCCTCTCTTTCTATTTTTTTCCCTTCTATCTATTTTCTATTTTTTTTTTGTTTTTGGTTAAGAGAGAATTAGAGAAAGAGGGAAAGAGAGTCCAGCCCACCTGGGCCTCTCCATCCCCGCCGGCCACCTGGGCCTCTCCCTTCCTCACGCGCCGGCCCACCAAGGCCTCCCACGCCCGGCCGACCTTCCCCGCAGCCAGTGGCCCAAGGCCCAGCCGCACCCCTGTAACCCTAGGCCGCGATCCCGATCCCTCACGAATCCCTCTCCCCTGGCTCGACCGACCTCTCCCCTCACTCCCTCATTCCTCCCTGCGCCGCCAGGAGAAAACGCGCCCTCTTCCCGATCCCATCTCCCTCTCCTCGATCTCCCTCTCGATTCCCAGGACCGGGCCATCCTCCACTCCCTCGATCCCCTCCTGCTTCGCCTCGCCAATCCCTCGCGCCCCAAGCTCCGCGCGTCGCCTCGCTACGCAGGAGCTCTGCCGGAGCTCGTCGCATCCCCGCGCCCTGCTCCTTCATTCCCGAGCCTCCCCTTGAGCTCCTCTACCTCTGCGCCGCAAGTCCCCGCCGTTCCCCGCCGCCTCGCCAAGTCCATGGAGTCGCCACCCCGTGCTCCTTCACCTGCAACTCGTCGTTCGAGGACCGGCGCCACCAACCGCGACCTCGAGGCAGGAGACCGCCATGTTTGGCCGCTCAGGTCCCATGGCGTCTGCTCCTGTTTCGAGCAGGGGAACAAGGAGGACGAAGCCCGGCTCCGCTGCTGCTGTACCTCGTCGCGTCTCTGTTGCATCCTCGCGTGACGATCGGAACAGCACCAAGTCGTGGCCTCTTTGCACTTATGATGTTTTGCGTGGACGCGTTCGAAACTGGATTTGGAACCTCAAGCGCCAAGTACCGTGAGCCCGAAGATTTGGGATGCACCAAGCCCCTCGACGCCAAGTTCCCCTCCGAACGTGAACGACTACACTCGGTGATGGGACGAGTACCCCGACAACGTGTACCACTATGCCCAAGTTCCATTACCGAAGGCCGCGAGTACAACTACGTCCACAACGCGCCGTGTACGACTACAACGTGAACAAGTACCATGACGACCTCCGAAAAACTCGGTTTCACCAAGTCCGACTACCGCCGCCGAGATCGCGAGAACCTCTACCGTCGACCCTAGAGCGTGCGAGAACGACTACTTCGACTACCGTCACGTGAACCACTACTTCCCTCGACGCACGAGAACGCCTACTTCCACTACTTCCTCTACCCCGCTTGACCCGAAGCGCTCCGATAACGCACGCTTCGAAGGTATAACCCCGAGACGACCGCCGTGAACGAATGCATGTGTGATGTATGAGATGCTCGTGCTTGCACCGTGCTCGATTTGTCGGTGCACGTTGCCCTCTTTTACCTTGTCACCGTCATGTGGGAACCCGGTAACCGGGAGCACCCCACCTTCTATCGCTTGTCACGCTCCCGTCACACTTTCTTTGCACCGGGATCTCAATCGAGTTACCGGAACCGGAACGTTGCCGTGGCACCGTTTTCGTTATCGTCGCCGTGGCATCCTTTCTTTCCGCCACGATGACATATGCTCCATATTATGCTCTTGTCAACATTTTTCTATAAATTGCATAAACTTGGTCATGTCATCCGCATCATGTTAACAACATTAAGATGGTTTAAATTGTTGTTTGCATTAATTTACTAATGCATATGGGGATTTGCCGGATTTGTTGTTTGCTATATCCGGCCCCATTTAAATTGTTTAGATAGATAATCCCTCTATGTTTCATCTCTTGCCATGCTTAACAACATTTAATATTGTTGGGTACATAAACGAGATCGAACTAAATAACTTGTTGTGGTGTTTTGTCAATATGCATCCCAATGCATATTGAGCTCCATTTAACTTGTAGTGTTGTTTGTGCACCTTGCCATGCCATGCATATCTAAACCGGACATGCATCATAATTGTTTGTGCATCATGCCATGTCTATGTCGTGGTTGTTTACTATGTTGTTTGCTCCTTTCCGGTGTTGCTTCTTCGGGTTGGTTCCGATTATGTCGAGTTTGTGAGGATCCGTTCGACTACGCCCGTTTGTCTTCTTCATGGACTCGTTCTTCTTCCTTGCGGGATTTCAGGCAAGATGATCATACCCTCGAAATCACTACTATCTTTGCTATGCTAGTTTACTCGCTCTTTTGCTATGCCATTGCTACGATGCCTACCACTTGCTTGTCAGCCTCCCAAATTGCCATGTTCAGCCCCTAACCCACCATTGTCCTAGCAAACCGTTGATTGGCTATGTTACCGCTTTGCTCAGCCCCTCTTATAGCGTTATTAGTTGCAGGTGAAGATTGAAGTTTGTTCCTTGTTGGAACATGGAGATGTTGTTCCTTGTTGGGCCATGTTTACTTGTTGGGATATCACTATATATCTTATTTAATTAATGCATCTATATACTTGGTAAAGGGTGGAAGGCTCGGCCTTATGCCTGGTGTTTTGTTCCACTCTTACCGCCGTAGTTTCCGTTATATCGGTGTTATGTTCCCGGATTTTGCGTCCCTTACGCGGTTGGGTATATGGGAACCCCTTGACAGTTCGCTTTGAATAAAACTCCTCCAGCAAGGCCCAACCTTGGTTTTACCATTTGCCACCTAGCCTCTTTTTCCCTTGGGTTAGGCCAGCCCAAGGGTCATCTTATTTTAACCCCCCCGGGCCAGTGCTTGTCTAAGTGTTGGTCCAACCCAGAGCACCGTGCAGGGCCATCCCTTGGCAACTTGGGTTACGTCGGCTCCTGTACGCTTAGCTTATCCGGTGTGCCATGAGAACGAGATATGTGCAGCTCCTATCAGGATGTCGGCGCATCGGGTGGTCTTGCTGGACTTGTTTTACCATTGTCGAGGATGTCTTGGAGTACCGGGATACCGAGTCTGATCGGAATGTCTCGAGAGGAGGTCTATTCCTTCGTTGACCGTGAGAGCTTGTGATGGGCTAAGTTGGGACACCCCTGCAGGGATTTGAACTTTCGAAAGCCGTGCCCGCGGTTATGGGCAGATGGGAATTTGTTAACGTCCGGTTGTAGAAAACCTGAAGTTAACCTTAATTAAAAATGAATCAACCGCGTGTGTAACCGTGATGGTCTCTTTCCGGCGGAGTCCGGGAAGTGAACACAGTTGTTGGAGATATGCTTGACGTAGGTAGTCTAGGATCACTTCTTGATCATACTGTTATCGACCGTGCTTTGCCTTCTCTTCTCGCTCTCATTTGCGTATGTTAGCCACCATATATGCTAGTCGCTTGCTGCAGCTCCACCTCATACCTTTACCTTACCCATAAGCTTAAATAGTCTTGATCGCGAGGGTGCGAGATTGCTGAGTCCCTGTGGCTCACAGATACTTCCAAAACCAGTTTGCAGGTGCCGATGAGTCCGTGCAGATGACGCAACCCAGCTCAGGAGGAGCTCGTTGAAGACCTTGTTTATTTGTGTTGTTTCGTTCTAGTTGTTCAGTAGTGGAGCCCAGTTGGGGTCGATCGGGGACCTTTGTCGCATTTGGGGTTCTTCTTTTATTTTGGTTCCGTAGTCGGACCATGAGTGTATTTGGTTGATGTAATGCTTTATTCATGTAATTGTGTGAAGTGGCGATTGTAAGCCAACTATGTATCCTTCTCCCTTATTATATTACGTGGGTTGTGTGAAGATTACCTCACTTGCGACATATGCCTTCAATGCGATTATGCCTCTAAGTCGTGCCTCGACACGTGGGAGATATAGTCGCATCGAGGGTGTTACAAGTTGGTAATCTGAGCCTTCCCCGACCTTAGGAGCCCCCACTGATTGATCGTTTTTAGCGGCCGAGTTGTGTCTAGAAAAATGTTTTGAGTCATTAGGAATTATATATCGGAGAGTTTAGGAATTCTTTTTACTCCCCAGTCCCTTCGTCGCTCTGGTGAGGCATCCTGACGTAGAGTTTTGACTCTTCTCTTCCCAAATTTCACTAAATTTTTTTTAGGATCACGCGAGTATCTTGGATTTGGTCCGATGGCTTATGATGGGAATACTGTCTTGGTGCCTCCTGTCAGGGGTTTAGTGGAAGTGTCCCGGGGAGTTGAGCTCTGAGGTGTTGTCATCATAATCTTATCGTTGCAATTCTGGTATACTTGAGATATGTTCGCGACATCGAAAATCTCTTTTATGCAGTTCGTTGGTGAGATAACCTCGACGCCACCCAGTACTGGGGCGGGAGTTCGGGAGTATCGCCATAACTTGTATAACGGATGCTTTTAGAAGGTTGAGGTAGATGATTTCTGGAGGCTTCTTGGTTATGTGTTGAAGGATGGATACAGCTGGATGTAGGATTTGCTAGTTTGGGTGAGATATTATGCTTCCCCTGTATCCCCAACACCTGATTGCATAACCGGAAAATTTCGGGAGTTTCATAGGTGGGAAGTCAAGTAGCTCTTAGGATATCTTTCCAACAGATGTATGATATGAAATTGGGGTTCGATGTCTAGTGGTTCGCCTATTCACGGTCGATTTTACAGTGGTCTCGTTGTGTCTTAAAGAGTCCTTAGCTATGCTGACTCAGGGACGCTTCGTATGTCATGTGCACTGCCTTGTACATGATGGTGCTGTACGATCGAGCCCGTGTAGGTCCCACCATGAAAACTTCGGACGAAATCTCTATCATATGTTTGTTCCGGCTTATTCTGCAAGCCAATCCTTTGTTTTGTTTTGAGTTGTGGTATTCGAGTTGCTTCGAAGTCAAATGTTGATTCCATACCTTCCCCAAATGGTGTTCTCATATTCCTTTGTGATTACTAATCCTTCTTGATCATCAAGATTGTTTTGTCAATCCTTTTTAATCGGTGTGCTTCTCTTCAAGTGGATCTGATCATTTCAACTTCCGCAAGATCAATTATCACTTCTTCTCAACGGTGTTTGTTTCATCCATCTCCAAGTTGCCTTTGTTTTTCCCGCCCACCCAACCCTTTTTCTCCAAGGACTCGAATTCCTGAATCAAGTATCCTTTTATTCTTGTGAAGTCTCTCCATTCTTTTCTATCAATATTCTTACCCAGTGGTTTCCATGAAGATGTTCTACTAGTTCGTCACTCTTCACTCGTTTTCTTCTCCGGTGGATTTAATTCAAGCTTTGGTATTGAGCATACTCCTTTTCATTTTTCCCAATGCTTTTCTTATGCCGGTGCACCTCTTAATCATCCATCTCTCGCCATTCAATTGTTCCGGAGTGCTCAAGATATCTCGAAGATTCGGGTTTTTCCACTCTTAATCCGTTCAAGCTATTTCGAGGTTCTTATCTCATTCAAGCCTTTTTTAATTCAACCGGTGCAATCTCTCCTTCTAATCATTCTACGGTGTTTCTCTTGAGTGGGCCCTAACCCACAGGTCTTTTCCCAGGATCTTACCTGACTCTTCTTATTTTTTCCAGAGTTATAATCAAATTCTTTTCGAAGTTTGACGTAAGAATGATTTATCATCAGTCAAATGTCTTTCTCCAAGATCGGTTAAATTCTTTTCATCGTTGGCTCAACCTCTTCGTTTTGATTCTTCTGGAGTGTCTAAATAAGTCTTGATGGTATTTCTCATCGTCATTCTCAGTTTGGAAGACCGAAGACGATTCTTCTTTCAACCTTGCTCCATTCTCTTCAAGTTTCGTCATTCGAGATTGTTGCAATCCTCTCATAATTGTTTTGATCGTGAGAATTCTTTTCACCCAGCCGGAGCAATTCAGGAGTCTTTTCAGTTTGTTTCTCCGGAGCCCATCATCTCAGAATTTATCCATTCTCAGCTTTCAGCTCTCGTTCTCCAAATTTTTACCGGTGCATCGTTCAAGTGATCTCTAATCAGTTCGTGAGCCCTTTGTTCTCATGTATCTAGATTGTCTCAAGTATGTTCGTTAATTTGCTAATTCTTACCCGGTGATTAATCCCTTTACTTCATTCATTTTCCATTTCTTACGGTGGTTCGTTCAAGATTTTTCTCTTCCTTCGTTATCATATCAATTTATTCGTTGTTTCAACCCTACCGGTGGTTCATCGAAGATTTTCTCAAGTTCGCGCTATATCTATCTTAATCTTTTATATGAGAATAAGTAGTATGCCAAATCCATGGTTTGTCATCAATTTAATTGATGAAGGACGAGCATAATGTAATTCTTATTCGTGTTTCATCCAAGTGATTAATTCCTTATTCCGGAGGTTCGTCAAAATTCTTGGTTCCAATTGTTCATCTTATCTTTTCCGGAGTTCCAAGTTTCCACTCTATCTCGTCGGAAAGCTTCATCTAATCATTGCAAGGATTCCCCTTGTGGTTTCAATTTCTCTGTCTTTTTATTCTTTTGTTACCGGAGTTTTTCATAGATGTTCTATATGGTGGTTCATCAAGGATTTATATTCCTTCTCGAAGTGTTCATCGAGATTCTTTTCTAAGAAATTCAAGCTTTCTTCATATTGTAATCCGGAGTGCATTTCTGTCTATCGTATCATTGGAGGTGATATTATGTCATTCTTGATAATTGAGTTCATGTTCCATGATTCACATGTTGTTAAGATTGAGATACTTTAAATCCATCAATCTTGTCATTGGAGTTATCTTGGGTTATATTTCACCTAAAGCCTTCCCTAAGGATTGTTGCTACTTATGGTGCTCATATATGATCCAAGTTCTTCATCTACCCTCCCGGTGAAATAAACTTCTCGTCTCCTTGTTCATATCAATCCAATTCTTCTTCCCGTGAGTGGCAGGTGGTCACCTCATAATGTTTGAGTTGTATTCCATAAGACCATATCAAGATTACTCTTTTCGTTGTGGGTTTTCCAACAACTCCGTTCAACCCTTCTCCTAAAGAATGCCTTCTCAAGCTCTTTTTGTGGCAGAAGTTGGCATTTTCTTCTCCATTCCCCTATCTCAATAATTTATCTTCTATTCTTTTCTTCCGGAGGCATTGTGATGGTGCTCTATTCCACCCTTCTTCTTGTGCTTGTCAGAACCTTGTTTTTTCCATGATTATCCATTTAACCAGAGTGTTGTGCCTTTTGCTCAAGTACCTTCTCTTCTTATCAAGTCCTTATTCAATTCTTTTCTTTCCAACCGGAGTGCTGCCGAATTTGTTCTTCTTTGTTCCTCCTTTCTATCGGTGTGTTTTCAACTTTGTTCATCTACGTTGTTTTCTTCTTTTCAATTTGTTCAACCTCTCAAGGTTCTGTGGTTTCACTCGTTTGTCAAAGGAGCAACTTTGTTTTACCTTTTCTCTTTCTCCTCCGTTTTTTCCCCGGTGCCATTCTAGATCTCGGGACGAGATCCTCTCATAGTGGTGGAGTGTTGTAACGCCCCGAGATCGATGCTCGAGAAGACTTCCTTATGTTCCGGGTTTCTCCGTGTGTTTTCATTTGTGCCTTCTCTTTTATTTATTTATTTTGCATTGCATCATGTTATCATATCATCATGTCATAGTCTTTTGCATCTCAACTAAATAATTTGTGTGGGTCTTTGATCCATTTAAATCGAGGGAAGGATGACTTCTCTTTATAATATATCCTCCCAATATTAGGGAGCTATAATAAATATTCCATTCTTTGGAATCACCATAACACACTTGCAAAAATCCCAATGCCTTTTATTATTTCTTCTCTTGGCCTCTAACTTTGTCACATGTCCTTTCATCATTTTCCGGAGCTCCACCTAATTTCTCAACATTTTTGGACACTTCTTTAACCAAGCCCTAGTTCAAACCCATTTGAATTTAAATCAAATGAGTTTGAATTTAAATCTTTCTATCATGGCCTTTTCTATTTTCTCGGAACGAGCATATTTTTGCGAGTCCGGAAAAATATTCCCCGTGCCCAAATTCCATCCATACCCTCTCTTTCTATTTTTTCCCTTCTATCTATTTTCTATTTTTTCTCTTTTTGGTTAAGAGAGAATTAGAGAAAGAGGGAAAGAGAGTCCAGCCCACCTGGGCCTCTCCATCCCCGCCGGCCACCTGGGCCTCTCCCTTCCTCACGCGTCGGCCCACAAAGGCCTCCCACGCCCGGCCGACCTTCCCCGCAGCCAGTGGCCCAAGGCCCAGCCGCACCCCTGTAACCCTAGGCCGCGATCCCGATCCCTCATGAATCCCTCTCCCCTGGCTCGACCGACCTCTCCCCTCACTCCCTCGTTCCTCCCTGCGCCGCCAGGAGAAAACGCGCCCTCTTCCCGATCCCATCTCCCTCTCCTCGATCTCCCTCTCGATTCCCAGGACCGGGCCATCCTCCACTCCCTCGATCCCCTCCTGCTTCGCCTCGCCAATCCCTCGCGCCCCAAGCTCCGCGCGTCGCCTCGCTGCGCAGGAGCTCTGCCGGAGCTCGTCGCATCCCCGCGCCCTGCTCCTTCATTCCCGAGCCTCCCCTTGAGCTCCTCTACCTCTGCGCCGCAAGTCCCCGCCGTTCCCCGCCGCCTCGCCAAGTCCATGGAGTCACCACCCCGTGCTCCTTCACCTGCAACTCGTCGTTCGAGGACCAGCGCCACCAACCGCGACCTCGAGGCAGGAGACCGCCATGTTTGGCCGCTCAGGTCCCATGGCGCCTGCTCCTGTTTCGAGCAGGGGAACAAGGAGGACGAAGCCCGGCTCTGCTGCCGCTGTACCTCGTCGCGTCTCTGTTGCATCCTCGCGTGACGATCCGAACAGCACCAAGTCGTGGCCTCTTTGCACTTATGATGTTTTGCGTGGACGCGTTCGAAACTGGATTTGGAACCTCAAGCGCCAAGTACCGTGAGCCCGAAGATCTGGGATGCACCAAGCCCCTCGACGCCAAGTTCCCCTCCGAACGTGAACGACTACACCCGGTGATGGGACGAGTACCCCGACAACGTGTACCACTATGCCCAAGTTCCATTACCGAAGGCCGCGAGTACAACTACGTCCACAACGCGCCGTGTACGACTACAACGTGAACAAGTACCATGACGACCTCCGAAGAACTCGGTTTCACCAAGTCTGACTACCGCCGCCGAGATCGCGAGAACCTCTACCGTCGACCCTAGAGCGTGCGAGAATGACTACTTCGACTACCGTCGCGTGAACCACTACTTCCCTCGACGCCCGAGAACGTCTACTTCCACTACTTCCTCTACCCCGCTTGACCCGAAGCGCTCCGATAACGCACGCTTCAAAGGTATAACCCCGAGACGACCGCCGTGAACGAATGCATGTGTGATGTATGAGATGCTCATGCTTGCACCGTGCTCGATTTGTCGGTGCACGTTGCCCTCTTTTACCTTGTCACCGTCATGTGGGCACCCGGTAACCGGGAGCACCCCACCTTCTATCGCTTGTCACGCTCCCGTCGCACTTTCTTTGCACCGGGATCTCAATCGAGTTACCGGAACCGGAATGTTGCCATGGCACTGTTTTCGTTATCGTCGCCGTGGCATCCTTTCTTTCCGCCACGATGACATATGCTCCATATTATGCTCTTGTCAACATTTTTCTATAAATTGCATAAACTTGGTCATGTCATCCGCATCATGTTAACAACATTAAGATGGTTTAAATTGTTGTTTGCATTAATTTACTAATGCATATGGGGATTTGCCGGATTTGTTGTTTGCTATATCCGACCCCATTTAAATTGTTTAGATAGATAATCCCTCTATGTTTCATCTCTTGCCATGCTTAACAACATTTAATATTGTTGGGTACATAAACGAGATCGAACTAAATAACTTGTTGTGGTGTTTTGTCAATGTGCATCCCGATGCATATTGAGCTCCATTTAACTTGTAGTGTTGTTTGTGCACCTTGCCATGCCATGCATATTTAAACCGGACATGCATCATAATTGTTTGTGCATCATGCCATGTCTATGTCGTGGTTGTTTACTATGTTGTTTGCTCCTTTCCGGTGTTGCTTCTTCGGGTTGGTTCCGATTACGTCGAGTTTGTGAGGATCCGTTCGACTACGCCCGTTTGTCTTCTTCATGGACTCGTTCTTCTTCCTTGCGGGATTTCAGGCAAGATGATCATACCCTCGAAATCACTACTATCTTTGCTATGCTAGTTTGCTCGCTCTTTTGCTATGCCATTGCTACGATGCCTACCACTTGCTTGTCAGCCTCCCAAATTGCCATGTTCAGCCCCTAACCCACCATTGTCCTAGCAAACCGTTGATTGGCTATGTTACCGCTTTGCTCAGCCCCTCTTATAGCGTTGTTAGTTGCAGGTGAAGATTGAAGTTTGTTCCTTGTTGGAACATGGAGATGTTGTTCCTTGTTGGGCCATGTTTACTTGTTGGGATATCACTATATATCTTATTTAATTAATGCATCTATATACTTGGTAAAGGGTGGAAGGCTCGGCCTTATGCCTGGTGTTTTGTTCCACTCTTGCCGCCCTAGTTTCCGTTATATCGGTGTTATGTTCCCGGATTTTGCGTCCCTTACGCGGTTGGTTATATGGGAACCCCTTGACAGTTCGCTTTGAATAAAACTCCTCCAGCAAGGCCCAACCTTGGTTTTACCATTTGCCACCTAGCCTCTTTTTCCCTTGGGTTAGGCCAGCCCAAGGGTCATCTTATTTTAACCCCCCCGGGCCAGTGCTTGTCTAAGTGTTGGTCCAACCCAGAGCACCGTGCAGGGCCATCCCTTGGCAACTTGGGTTACGTTGGCTCCTGTACGCTTAGCTTATCCGGTGTGCCCTGAGAACGAGATATGTGCAGCTCCTATCGGGATGTCGGCGCATCGGGTGGTCTTGCTGAACTTGTTTTACCATTGTCGAGGATGTCTTGGAGTACCGGGATACCGAGTCTGATCGGAATGTCTCGGGAGGAGGTCTATTCCTTTGTTGACCGTGAGAGCTTGTGATGGGCTAAGTTGGGACACCCCTGCAGGGATTTGAACTTTCGAAAGCCGTGCCCGCGGTTATGGGCAGATGGGAATTTGTTAACGTCCGGTTGTAGAAAACCTGAAGTTAACCTTAATTAAAAATGAATCAACCGCATGTGTAACCGTGATGGTCTCTTTCCGGCGGAGTCCGGGAAGTGAACACGGTTGTTGGAGATATGCTTGACGTAGGTAGTCCAGGATCACTTCTTGATCATACTGTTATCGACCGTGCTTTGCCTTCTCTTCTCGCTCTCATTTGCGTATGTTAGCCACCATATATGCTAGTCGCTTGCTGCAGCTCCACCTCATACCTTTACCTTACCCATAAGCTTAAATAGTCTTGATCGCGAGGGTGCGAGATTGCTGAGTCCCTGTGGCTCACAGATACTTCCAAAACCAGTTTGCAGGTGCCGATGAGTCCGTGCAGATGACGCAACCCAGCTCAGGAGGAGCTCGTTGAAGACCTTGTTTATTTGTGTTGTTTCGTTCTAGTTGTTCAGTAGTGGAGCCCAGTTGGGGTCGATCGGGGACCTTTGTCGCATTTGGGGTTCTTCTTTTATTTTGGTTCCGTAGTCGGACCATGAGTGTATTTGGTTGATGTAATGCTTTATTCATGTAATTGTGTGAAGTGGCGATTGTAAGCCAACTATGTATCATTCTCCCTTATTATATTACGTGGGTTGTGTGAAGATTACCTCACTTGCGACATATGCCTTCAATGCGATTATGCCTCTAAGTCGTGCCTCGACACGTGGGAGATATAGTCGCATCGAGGGTGTTACAAGTTGGTAATCTGAGCCTTCCCTGACCTTAGGAGCCCCCACTGATTGATCGTTTTTAGCGGCCGAGTTGTGTCTAGAAAAATGTTTTGAGTCATTAGGAATTATATATCGGAGAGTTTAGGAATTCTTTTTACTCCCCAGTCCCTTTGTAGATAGTAACACTACTATCAGCGTCCGTCTTCCTCTTGAAGATCCATTTATTCTCAATTGCTTGCCGATCATCGGGCAAGTCAACCAAAGTCCAAACTTTGTTCTCATACATGGATCATATCTCAGATTTCATGGCCTCAAACCATTTCGCGGAATCCGGGCTCATCATCGCTTCCTCATAGTTCGTAGGTTCGTCATGGTCAAGTAACATGACCTCCAGAACAGGATTACCGTACCACTCTGGTGCGGATCTCACTCTGGTTTACCTACGAGATTCGGTAGTAACTTGATCTGAAGTTACATGATCATCATCATTAGCTTCCTCACTAATTGGTGTAGTAGTCACAAGAACAGATTTTTGTGATGAACTACTTTCCAATAAGGTAGAAGGTACAATTACCTTATCAAGTTTTCTACTTTCCTCCCACTCACTTCTTTCAAGAGAAACTCCTTCTCTATAAAGGATCCATTATAAGCAACAAATGTCTTGCCTTAGGATCTGTGATAGAAGGTGTACCCAACAGTCTCCTTTGGGTATCCTATGAAGACATATTTCTCCGATTTGGGTTTGAGCTTATCAGGATGAAACTTTTTCTCATAAGCATCGCAACCCCAAACTTCAAGAAACGACAACTTTGGTTTCTTGCCAAACCATAGTTCATAAGGCGTCGTCTCGACGGATATAGATGGTGCCCCTTTTTAACGTGAATGCAGCTATCTCTAATGCATGACCCCAAAAACGATAGTGGTAAATCGGTAAGAAACATCATAGATTGCACTATATCCAATAAAGTACGGTTATGACGTTCGGACACACCATTATGATGTGGTGTTCCAGGTGGCGTGAGTAGTGAAACTATTTCACATTGTTTTAACTGAAGACCAAACTCGTAACTCAAATACTCTTTTCCACGATCAGATCATAGAAACTTTATTTTCTTGTTATGATGATTTTCCACTTCACTCTGAAATTATATGAACTTTTCAAATGTATCAGACTTCTATTTCATTAAGTAGATATACCCATATCTGCTCAAATCATCTGTGAAGGTCAGAAAATAATGATACCCACTGCAAGCCTTAAATATTCATCGGACCACATACATCAGTATGTATGATTTCCAACAAATCTGTTGCTTGCTCCATTGTTCCGGAGAACGGCGTTTTAGTCATCTTGCCCAAAAGGCATGGTTCGCAAGCATCAAGTGATTCATAATCAAGTGATTCCGAAAGCCCATTAGCATGGAGTTTCTTCATGCGCTTTATACCAATATGACCTAAACGGCAGTGCCACAAATAAGTTGCACTATCATTATTAACTTTGCATCTTTTGGTTTCAATATTATGAATATGTGTATCACTACGATCGAGATCCAACGAACTTGTTTCATTGGGTGTATGACCATCGAAGGTTTCATTCATGTAAACAGAACAACAATTATTCTCTGACTTTAATGAATAACCATAATGCAATAAACATGATCAAATCATATTCATGCTCAACGCAAAAACCAAATAACACTTATTTAAGTTCAACACTAATCCCGAAAGTATAGGGGAGTGTGCGATGATGATCATATCAATCTTGGAACTACTTCCAACACACATCGTCACTTCACCCTTAACTAGTCTCTGTTTATTCTGCAACTCCTGTTTCGAGTTGCTACTCTTAGCAACTGAACCAATATCAAATACTGAGGGGTTGCTATAAACACTAGTAAAGTACACATCAATAACATGTATATCAAATATACTTATGTTCACTTTGCCATCCTTCTTATCCGCCAAATACTTGGGGCAGTTCTGCTCCCAGTGACCAGTCCCTTTGCAGTAGAAGCACTTAGTCTCAGGCTTAGGACCAGACTTGGGCTTCTTCACTTGAGCAGCAACTTGCTTGCCGTTCTTCTTGAAGTTCCCCTTCTTCCCATTTGCCCTTTTCTTCAAACTAGTGGTCTTGTCAACCATCAACACTTGATGTTTTTCTTGATTTCTACCTTCGTCGATTTCAGCATCACGAAGAGCTTGGGAATCGTTTCCGTTATCCCTTGCATATCATAGTTCGTCACGAAGTTCTACTAACTTGGTGATGGTGACTAGAGAATTCTGTCAATCACTATCTTATCTGGAAGATTAACTCCCACTTGATTCAAGCGATTGTAGTACCCAGACAATCTGAGCACATGCTCACTAGTTGAGCGATTCTCCTCCATCTTTTAGCTATAGAACTTGTTGGAGACTTCATATCTCTCAACTCGGGTATTTGCTTGAAATATTAACTTCAACTCCTGGAACATCTCATATGGTCCATGACGTTCAAAACGTCTTTGAAGTCCCGATTCTAAGCCATTAAGCATGGTGCACTAAACTATCAAGTAGTCATCATATTGAGCTAGCCAAACGTTCATAACGTCTGCATCTGCTCCTGCAATAGGTCTGTCACCTAGCGGTGCATCAAGGACATAATTTTTCTATGCAGCAATGAGGATAAACCTAAGATCACGGATCCAATCCGTATCATTGCTACTAACATCTTTCAACTCAATTTTCTCTAGGAACATATCAAAATAAAACACAGGGAAGCAACAACGCGAGCTATTGATCTACAACATAATCTGCAAAATACTACCAGGACTAAGTTCATGATAAATTTAAGTTCAATTTAATCATATTACTTAAGAACTCCCACTTAGATAGACATCCCTCTAATCCTCTAAGTGATCACGTGATCCAAATCAACTAAACCATAACCGATCATCACGTGAGATGGAGTAGTTTTCAATGGTGAACATCGTTATGTTGATCATATCTACTATATGATTCACGCTCGACCTTTCGGTCTCCGTGTTCCGAGGCCATATCTGCATATGCTAGGCTCGTCAAGTTTAACCTGAGTATTCTGCGTGTGCAAAACTGGCTTGCACCCGTTGTAGATGGACGTAGAGCTTATCACACCCGATCATCACGTGGTGTTTGGGCACGACGAACTTTGGCAACGGTGCATACTCAGGGAGAACACTTCTTGATAATTTAGTGAGAGATCATCTTATAATGCTACCATCAATCAAAGCAAGATAAGATGCATAAAAGGATAAACATCACATGCAATCAATATAAGTGATATGATATGGCCATCATCATCTTGTGCTTGTGATCTCCATCTCTGAAGCACCGTCATGATCACCATTGTCACCGGCACGACACCTTGATCTCCATCGTAGCATTGTTGTCGTCTCGCCAATCTTATGCTTCCATGACTATCACTACCGCTTAGTAATAAAGTAAAGCATTACATCACGATTGCATTGCATACAATAAAGCGACAACCATATGGCTCCTGCCAGTTGCCGATAACTTGGTTACAAAACATGATCATCTCATACAATAAAATTTAGCATCATGCCTTGACCATATCACATCACATCATGCCCTGCAAAAACAAGTTAGACGTCCTCTACTTTGTTGTTGCAAGTTTTACGTGGCTGCTACGGGCTTAAGCAAGAACTCATCTCACCTACGCATCAAAACCACAACGATAGTTTGTCAAATAGACTCCGTTTTAACCTTCTCAAGGACCGGCCGTAGCCACACTCGGTTCAACTAAAGTTGGAGAAACAGTCACCCGCAAGTCACCTATGTGCAAAGCACGTCGGGGAAACCGGTCTCACGTAAGCGTACGCGTAATGTTGGTCCGGGCCGCTTCATCCAACAATACCGCCGAACCAAAGTATGACATGCTGGTAGGCAGTATGACTTATATCGCCCACAACTCACTTGTGTTCTACTCGTGCATATAACATCAAACCATAAAACCTAGGCTCTGATACCACTGTTGGGGAACGTAGTAATTTCAAAAAAATTCCTACGCACACGCAAGAGCATGGTGATGCATAGCAACGAGGGGGAGAGTCTGATCTACATACCCTTGTAGATCGCAACGGAAGCGTTGACACAACATAGAGGAAGTAGTCGTACATCTTCTTCCCGATCCGACCGATCCAAGCACCGTTACTCTGGCACCTCCGAGTTCTTAGCACATGTTTAGCTCGATGACGATCCCCGGGCTCCGATCCAGCAAAGCTTCGGGAAGGAGTTCCGTCAGCACGACGGTGTGGTGACGATCTTGATGTTCTACCGACGTAGGGCTTCGCCTAAGCACTACAACGATATGATCGAGGTGGAATTTGGTGGCAGGGGGCACCGCACACGGCTAAGGAACGATCTCAATGATCAACTTGTGTGTCTATGGGGTGCCCCCTGCCCCCGTATATAAAGGAGCAAGGGAGGAGGGGCGGCCGGCCTAGGAGTTGGCGCGCCAAGGGGAGTCCTACTCCCACCGGGAGTAGGACTCCTTCTTTCCTAGTCCAACTAGGCGAAGGGGGGAAAGGAGGGAAGTGGAGAAGGAAGGGAGAGGTCGGCTGCGCCCCAAATCCCTTGTCCAATTCGGACTGGACTTGGGAGGGGCGCGCGCCACCTCCTGGCTCCTTCTCACTAAAGCCCATTAAGGCCCAATACTCTTCCTCGTATTCCCGTAACTCCCCGGTACCTCCGAAAATACCCGAATCACTCGGAACCTTTCCGATGTCCGAATATAGTCGTCCAATATATCGATCTTTACATCTCGACCATTTCGAGACTCCTCGTCATGTCCCCGATCTCATCCGGGACTCCGAACTCCTTCGGTACATCAAAACTCATAAACTCATAATATAACTGTCATCGAAACCTTAAGCGTGCGGACCCTACGATTCAAGAACAATGTAGACATGACCGAGACACGTCTCTGGTCAATAACCAATAGCGGGACCTGGATGCCCATATTGGCTCCTACATATTCTACGAAGATCTTTATCGGTCAGACCGCATAACAACATACGTTGTTCCCTTTGTCATCGGTATGTTACTTGCCCGAGATTCGATCGTCGGTATCCAATACCTAGTTCAATCTCGCTGCTGGCAAGTCTCTTTACTCGTTCCATAATACATCATCTCGCAACTAACTCATTAGTTGTAATGCTTGCAAGGCTTAAGTGATGTGCATTACCGAGAGGGCCCAGAGATACCTCTCCGACAATCGGAGTGACAAATCCTAATCTCGAAATACGTCAACCCAACATCTACCTTTGGAGACACCTGTAATGCTCCTTTATAATCACCCAGTTACGTTGTGACGTTTGGTAGCACCCAAAGTGTTCCTCCGACAAACGGGAGTTGCATAATCTCATAGTCATAGGAACATGTATAAGTCATGAAGAAAGCAATAGCAACATACTAAACGATCGGGTGCTAAGCTAATGGAATGGGTCATGTCAATCAGATCATTCAACTAATGATGTGATCCCGTTAATCAAATAACAACTCTTTGTTCATGGTTAGGAAACATAACCATCTTTGATTAACGAGCTAGTCAAGTAGAGGCATACTAGTGACACTCTGTTTGTCTATGTATTCACACATGTATTATGTTTCCGGTTAATACAATTCTAGCATGAATAATAAACATTTATCATGATATAAGGAAATAAATAATAACTTTATTATTGCCTCTAGGGCATATTTCCTTCAGAGAGTGCGTATAATCCATGGACTAAACATTAGTCATAAAGAACTCACATAGTTATTGCAAAAATCTACAAGTCAGCAAAACCAAGCACTACGCGCATGCTCCTAGGGGGATAGATTGGTAGGAAAAGACCATCGCTCGTCCCCGACCGCCACTCATAAGGAAAGCAATCAAAGAACACCCCATGCTTCAAAATTTTCACACAACGTTTACCATACGCGCATGCTACGGGACTTGCCAACTTCAACACAAGTATTCATCAATTTCACAATTACTCAACTAGCACGCCTCTAATATTACCACCTTTATATCTCAAAACAACTATGAAGCATCCAACTTCTCTTAGCATTTAAAATTTATAACCAAAGTGAATTACCATGCTGTTCTAAAGGAGTCTCAAAATGATATTAGTGAAGCATGAGAGATCAATTATTTCTATAAAATAGAACCACCGCCGTGCTCTAAAAGATATAAGTGAAGCACATAGAGTATTCTAATAAATTCCAACTCATGTGTGTCTCTCCCAAAATATGTGTACAACAAGGATGATTGTGGTAAAGCAAAGACTCAAATCATACAAGACGCTCCAAGCAAAACACATATCATGTGGCGAATAAAAATATAGCTCCAAGTAAAGTTACCGATGGACGAAGATGAAAGAGGGGATGCCTTCCGGGGCATCCCCAAGCTTAGGCTTTTGGTTGTCCTTGGATTTTACCTTGGGGTGCCTTGGGAATCTCCAAGCTTAGGCTCTTGCCACTCCTTGTTCCATAATCCATGAAATCTTTACCCAAAACTTGAAAACTTCACAACACAAAACTTAAAAGAAAATCTCGTGAGCTCCATTAGTAAAAGAAAAAAAAACCACCACTTCAAGGTACTGTAATGAACTCGTTCTTTATTTATATTTGTGTTAAACCTACTGTATTCCAACTTTTATATGGTTCATAAAATCTATTACTAGCCATAGATTCATCAAAATAAGCAAACAACACACGAAAAACAGAATCTGTCAAAAACAGAACAGTATGTAGTAATCTGTAGGTTTCGAATACTTATGGAACCCCCAAAATTCTGAAATAAATTTCTGGACGTGAGGAATTTATCTATTAATCATCTTCAAAAATAATTAACTAAATAGCACTCTCCAATAAAAATGGCAGCAATTCTCGTGAGCGCTAAAGTTTATGTTTTTTACAGTAAGATCGCAAAGACTTTCCCCAAGTCTTCGCAAAGGTTCTACTTGGCACAAACATTAATTAAAAGCATAAAACCACATCTAAACAGAGTCTAGATGAATTATTTATTACTAAACAAAATGAAAATGCAAGAAACAAAAATAAAATTGGGTTGCCTCCCAACAAGCGCTATCGTTTAATGCCCCTAGCTAGGCATAAAAGCAAGGATAGATCTAGGTACTATCATCTTTGGTATGCAATCCATAAGTGGCTCTCATAATAGATTCATAAGGTAATTTAATTTTTTTTCTATGAAAGTGTTCCTTGCCCTTCCTTAACGGAAATTGGAATCTAATATTCCCTTCCTTAATATCAATAATTGCACCAATCGTTCTAAGGAAAGGTCTTCCAAGAATAATAGGACATGTAGGATTTCAATCTGGACAATGAAATCTACGGGAACATAATTCGTATTTGCAACAATAAGAACATCATCAATTATTCCCATAGGTTTCTTAATGGTGGAATCCGCAAGATGCAAGTTTAAAGAACAATCATCAAATTCATGGAAACCGAGCTAATCACACAAAGTTTTAGGAATCGTGGAAACACTAGCACCCAAATCACATAAAGCAAAGCATTCATGATCTTTAATATTAATTTTAATAGTAGGTTCCCACTCATCATGAAGTTTTCTAGGGATAGAAACTTCCAATTCAAGCTTTTCTTCATAAGATTGCATTAAAGCATCAACGATATGTTTAGTAAAAGCTTTATTTTGACTATAAGCACGCGGAGAATTTAGCATGGATTGCAACAAGGAAATACAATCTATTAAAGAACAATTATCATGATTAAATTCCTTGAAATCGAAGATAGTGGGTTCATTGCTATTTAAAGTTTTGACCTCTTCCATCCCACTTTTATCAATTTTTGCATCAAGATCTAAAAACTCTGAATTATTGGGACGCCTTCTAACTAAAGTTGACTCATCTCCAGTCCCATCATTATCAAGATTCATATTGCAAAACAAATACTTAATAGGGGACACATCAATAACTTTTAGATCTTCATCTTTATTATCATGGAAACTAGAAGAACACGCTTTCACAAAGCAATCTTTTTTAGCACGCATCCTAGCGGTTCTTTCTTTGCACTCATCAATGGAAATTCTCATAGCTTTGAGAGACTCATTGATATCATGCTTAGGTGGAATAGATCTAAGTTTCAAACAATCAACATCAAGAGAAATTATGTCCACGTTCCTAGCCAACTCGTCAATCTAGACAATTTTTCTTCAATCAAAGCATTGAAACTCTTTTGCGGACTAATAAATTCTTTAATATTAGATTCAAAATCAGAGGGCATATTATTAAAATTTCCATAAGAATTGTTGTAGGAATTACCATAATTATTAGAGGAATTACTAGGAAACGGCCTAGGATTAAAATTGCCTCTATACGCATTATTACCAAAATTGTTCCTACCAACAAAATTCACATCCATAGATTCATTATTATTCTAAATCAAAGTAGACAAAGGCATATCTGTAGGATCAGAAGAAACACTTTTATTAGCAAACAATTTCATAAGTTCATCCATCTTTCCACTCAAAACATTGATTTCTTCTATAGCATGCACCTTTTTATTAGTAGATCTTTCAGTATGCCATTGAGAATAATTAACCATAATATTATCTAGGAGTTTAGTAGCTTCTCCTAAAGTGATTTCCATAAAAGTGCCTCCGCAGCCGAATCTAAAAGATTTCTAGAAGCAAAGTTCAATCCGGCATAAATTTTTTGTATAATCATCCAAACATTCAAACCATGTGTAGGACAATTACGTATCATTAATTTCATTCTCTCCCAAGCTTGTGCAACATGTTCATGATCAAGTTGCTTAAAATTCATAATATCATTTCTAAGAGTGATGATCTTAGCGGGAGGAAAATACTTAGAGATAAAAGCATCTTTGCACTTATTCCATGAATCAATACTATTTTTAGGCAAAGACGAAAACCAAGTTTTAGCACGATCTCTAAGGGAAAATGGGAATAGCTTCAGTTTAACAATATCATTACCCACATCTTTCTTCTTTTGCATATCACACAAATCAACAAAGTTGTTTAGATGGGTAGCGGCATCTTCACTAGGAAGGCCGGAAAACGGATCTTTCATGACAAGATTCAGCAAGGCAACATTAATTTCACAAGATTCAACATCGGTAAGAGGAGTAACCGGAGTGCTAATAAAATCATTATTGTTGGTATTGGAAAAGTCACGCAATTTAGTATTATCTTGAGCCATCGTGACGAGCAAGCAATCCAACACACAAGCAAATAAGAAACAAGCAAAAAGAGATGAACTAGAAAAGAGAAGAGGAACGGAAAAAGAGGGCGAATAAAACGGCAAGGGTGGAGTGGGGGAGAGGAAAATGAGAGGCAAATGGCAAATAATGTAATGCGAGGGATAAGAGTTTGTGATGGTACTTGGTATGTCTTGACTTGTGCGTAGACTCCCCGAAAACGGCGCCAGAAATCCTTCTTGCTACCTCTTGAGCACTGCGTTGGTTTTCCCTTGAAGATGGCCAGGGGCGTAGCTTTCAATCTGCTCCAGATGGCCAAGCGAATTAGCCTGCAGTGCAAAGCCGCCAAATACGAAGATCTGTCCGGGGAGAAAAGTCTCACCCTGGACCGCATCGCTACCGATGATAGTAGGAGCCATCAAGCCTAACAGCGACGACACAGAGGAACTCTCAATGAAAGCACCAATGTCGGTGTCAAAACCGGCGGATCTCGGGTAGGGGGTCCCAAACTGTGCGTCTACGCCAGATGGTAATAGGAGGCAAGGGACACGAAATTTTACCCAGGTTCAGGCCCTCTTGATGGAGGTAAAACCCTACGTCCTGCTTGATTGATATTGATGATATGGGTGTTACAAGAGTAGATCTACCACGAGATCAGAGAGGCTAAACCCTAGAAGGTAGCCTATGGTATGATTGTATGTTGTGATTGTTGTCCTACGGACTAAAACCCTCCGGTTTATATAGACACCGGAGAGGGTTAGGGTTACACAAGGTCGGTTACAAAGGAGGAGATATCCATATACGTATTGCCTAGCTTGCCTTCCATGCCAAGTAGAGTCCCATCCGAACACGAGACGAAGTCTTCAATCTTGTATCTTCATAGTCTAACAGTCCGGCAATTGGAGATAGTCCGGCTATCCGGAGACCCCCTAATCCAGGACTCCCTCAGTAGCCCCTGAACCAGGCTTCAATGACGATGAGTCTGGCACGCAGTTTTCTTCGGCATTGCAAGGCGGGTTCCTTCTCCGAATACATCACAGAAGAATTTGAATACGAGGATAGTGTCCGACCCTGCAAAATAAGTTCCACACTTCACCGTAGAGAATAATGCTTTCACAGATCTAATCCGCTAGCTTGCTTTGGCAACATGACGTTACATCATGGCCCGGTGATTATTCGAACCGTTTCTTTTAACCAGCCCCGCACATAACGCGAGGCAATTTTTCGACACGTCTTGTCAAAGCAGAGATCGTGTCCCCCTATTACGGGATTCTCATCAATACGGGCGTGGGTAACCCAACCGCGCCATCAATTGCGGCGCTTGGGGGATAAGCGAGTTTTACTAGGCAAGTGGGGACGTTTAATTTTGTCCGCCCATATAAAGGGATAAGGATTCACCTTTCTATCCACGCCTTCTTCCTCCTCTGCTCATCCGCTCCCGCACACTCGAGCTCTAGCGCCCAAGCTCTCACTTCCACCTAAAACTTCTCCAACCATGTCCGGAGTGGGAGGCAAGTGGATGGTCTCCTCCGTCACGGAGGGAGACGTCAAGAAACTGAGGAGAGCCGGATACCTGCACGACGACATCACGCACCGGCTCCCAGATGAGGGACAGCTCATCCCCACCCCCGAGCCCCATGAGAGGGTGGTATTCCTCACCCATTTCCTCCGTGGACTGGGATTTCCTCTCCATCCCTTCGTTCGGGGGCTCATGTTTTATTATGGCCTGGATTTCCACGATCTGGCCCCGAACTTCATCCTCAACATCTCGGCGTTTATCGTCGTGTGCGAGGCCTTCCTCCGCATCAAGCCCCACTTCGGCTTATGGCTGAAGACCTTCAATGTCAAGCCGAAGGTAGTGAGCGGCCGCCAGGCGGAGTGCAGAGGCGCCATGGTGGGCAAGATGCCCAACATCACATGGCTCGAGGGCACCTTCGTGGACACCATAAAGGGGTGGCAATCGGGGTGGTTCTATATCACCGAGCCGCGCAACCCCAAATGGGTAGCGGCCCCCGAGTTCCGATCTGGCATCCCCATGCGGCTCACCTCCTGGAAAGAGAAGGGCCTGTCCTGGGGTAATTCAAAAGAGCTAACCAGACTCTAGTCATGTATTCAGAACATGGTGGATAAGAAGCTCAAGCTTGTCAACATAGTCCAGGTTATGCTCGTTCGCTGGATACTCCCGTGCCAACAACGGGAGTTTACCTCGTGGGAGTTCAATCCGGCGCAGCACCGAACTCTGAACAGGCTCTTTGACACGACTCATGAAGATGCCTGGAGGGTGCTGTTCAAGGGCGCCGCGGTCCCTCCCCCCCATTACTGAGGATCGCGGATTCAGCGCGAAGCGCCACGCCAGTGCGGTAAGTTGTTTTAACTCTTACATGATATTTGTTATATATATATATATATATATATATATATATATATATAGATTGGCTCTATGCGGGATCTAAACTCCCGTAATTTTGACAGGACTGGCATAAGATGGCCGGACAGATCGACTGTTCGACTCCCTTGCCCGAAGGCCCCGCAGATGCTCTTCTGACGAAGATGCTGACTCCGGCCCCTTATAAGGTGTCGGAGAAGACCAAGAAGGCCAAGGGAGCTCGAAAGAGTTCCCGATGCCAGGCGTCGTCGGACTCACCGTTCGATGACTTTGTGGTGCACTCTTCCCCCGAAGATGAGGAAGAGGAAGAGGAGGCTCCCCCACCGACTGGGGGAGACAAGAAAAGGAAGGCCACCCCAACTGGGGAGGCCGAAGGGTCCAAGAAGGGAAGGACGCTCCTTCCGGACAGCTCCACCGCCGCCGACGAAAGTGAAGACGAGTGGTTGCCCAGGGGCAAGCCCCAGGGGAGATCGTAAGTATTCGGATACCAAAGTAACCCATAGGATTCCTTTGTCACATTACTTTCCCTAACGCCGAACTCAATTGTGCAGGCCGCCCCGAGCCAATATCGAGGTATCCTCGGACGGCTCCCTGGGCGCGTCGGACATGGATAGCGATCCAGTCCCGACGGCCACCTCCCCTCATCTGGTCGACAACACCGAGGTGCTGTCTCAAGAGGCACCAGATCGGGGGGGGCAGTCCCGAAGGCGCCTCAAGGCGACCTTCCGGACTCTGGGAGCCGAGGGGACGGGGTCCCCAGAAGCTCCGAGTTCGGCCCTTAGCCGAACACCGCGCCGGACCCTCCAACGGATCCGAGCTCGGGCAGGCGGTCCCTTTCTAAGGAGGATGAGACGCCAGTGGCGGTGACCTCTGTCCACCCAGAGGCACCGGACACTATGTTGGAAGCACTTCGCAGTGCTTCCATCGAGGAGGAGCACCGCACTATCATGAGTGTGGTGATCCAGAAGGTTCAGTCCGCCAAGAGCGGATTGACTGAAGCCTGTACTAGCCTTCTAACAGGCTTCAAGGTAGGTATTTTAAAATGTAGTAGAAGTGTTACCGCATAAACAGTAGCCCCTGATGCTTTGTTCGGTGTTCACAAAGAAAAGCCGAACAGAGGATCAAATAATATCGCAGGAGTCTAATATAAGTATGTCAATATGCATGTGCAGGCTTCGCTGCTGGCGTCTGCCGCACTAACTGCGGAGGTCGCCGTACTGAAGGAGGCCCTCGAGGGGTCCCAGAAGGAGCTCGGCCTTGCTAAGAGGCAGCTCGAGGAGAACAAGGGTAAGTGATACCCCGTCCGTAGATGAGAAAAAGGACGCGATTGCTAAATGACAGGATCATTGTATGTTTGCCAGGGGCCACGACCGAGGTGGCGACCCTGAAGCAAGCGCTGTCCCAGGCCGAAGAAAAGGTGGCCCAGGAGCGCACCGAGCGAGAGAGGCACGAGGCTCGGGTGGGCGAGGTGCAGCAAGAGCTCCAAGCTCTCGTGACGAAGAACGAGGCGTTGGAGCTTGACTTGAAGACGATAGAGTCTGAGCTTGCCGCGGCCCGTGAGAGCGTGGAGAGTGCCAAGGCCGAGGCCCAGAAGGCCCTTCAGGAGATCGACGCGATGAAGAAGATAGCGGTGGGTAAGGCTTTCTATATGCAAAGCAAGCATGCGACGGTGAACTACCGATTACTTACCTGAATCCGGAGCTCTTCAGGAGCATTCGCAGATTTGCCCCGCAGTGTGTCCGATGCCGCACTATTCTACCAGGCTGAGGACAGAAGCTCGACGGAGAAGCTGTTCTAGTCTCAGTATGCTGAGGCCGAACATCCGGTGCCAATGAGCGACCAGCTGAAGCAGATGGCCGAGCTACATAAGGCGGCCGATCAGGCCATGAAGGGCTTCATAGTCCGATTGTGGCCTGGCGACGCCCTTCCGAACAGCTTCTTCGGCCTGGTGAGGCGGCTTGTGGATGCCTGCCCATGGCTAGAGGTCATCAAGCGATCCGTCTACATTGAAGGTGCACGCTGGGCCTTCGCCTGTGTGAAAACGCAGTGGGTCAAGCTAGACGCCGTGAAGCTTATCAAGGAGGGGCCGCCAGAGGGCAAGGAGCACCGCCACCCCGAGATGTACTACGAGGGTGTTCTGCCGGGCGCCCGTCTTATCGCGGATGAGTGTTCACAAAACGTAATATTTGAATGAGACTTGCTCGTTTTTTATCCTCTGTAATGAAAACTTGTTTCATATGCGCTATGCAACGCTTGTGTGAATTTAAAATATTACCTTCTGTTTGGCTGTTTATCCAATCTGAGAGATGGCTAGTCCTCGGCTTCTTCCCCCATGCCACGAGTGCCGGGGTGTTCGGGATAAACCTGAGCACTCTTGTTCCCATGTTTGGGTCCTTCGAGGGAGGTGCTCAGCACAACGAACAAGGCAACCGGACTAATAATGCTTTATCACTCTCACTTAGCCAGAGAATTCTATAATTTTAAATTTCGGTGAAGCCCCTGGTATTCGGAAGGCCGAATTCGGGGCGCGATACACGCCTGTAAGCCGGACGGAGCCGGCCCCTCGCCCTAAGCGGCATAAGTCTTTAGGGACTCGGAAAACCTCGCCGAACAGCGACCAGTCTCTCGCCTTATCATGACAGTCAGTTTTAGCTGTTTCTACTAAGGTGCTCAGCCCGGCAGAACCGGGGCACAATCGCAGTAGTTCTCTTAGCGCTACCTTAGCCGATAGAGCGGAACGTAAGGTACCAAAACATAGGAGCCAGGCAAACCCAACATTTTACCAAAGACATGATTCGAAGCTGATGCGTATAATGCTATAAGTTCGGGGTGCCGCACTTGTGAAAGTGTTCAGACTTTTCACACCATATTGTGGGTACGTAAGCCCCTGGTGCATTGGCCGTACCAGAGTGTACGGTTGCTAGGCGTCATTAATGAACACATAGATATGTATACATATAACAAAAATGCGATAATATTCATAATGGCATGCATTGTATATTAAAAAATTGCATTAAAGCAGAGTGATATAGATAGTGTAATGAGCAAAAGAGTAGGACTATGTCCCTTCCAAGGGCGAGCTGAGGAATTATGTGAAATCTGTAATCCACCTTGGAATTCCGTAGTCGTCGGCCTCCTTGGTTGCTGTATCATGTGTTCGGAAATAGAGCTGCCGGACAGAGTTTCCAGAGATTGAAGTCCTGAAATAAAAAGAAAAATAACCAAACGGGAAGCCCTTGGTGCGGTTTAGGCCGCGTTTTGGGACGTGCCGTAGTTGTGCCTCCCCCTCCCCATCTGTGCCCATGATATTTTTAATGCGTAGTGATGTACGCGTGGCATGAACAACGTCGTTGGGCTAGGATTGGGGTGGCCGTCGTATTGTTACGCGAGCTCAGATCGCGCCAGGCGGTCTATTTGCCGATTGCCCCAAGCGCGCTTGAAGGTGTCCGGGCTTTGGAACGCCGAACTGGTAGATTGCCTTGAGAGGCTGCTTTGCGCTTCTATTGCGAGGGCCGCGGTGTGATCCTCTGTTCGGAGAGAGCGCTCTGTGTTTCCATTGACTGTAATGACTCCGTGAGGTCCTGGCATCTTGAGTTTGAGGTATGCATAATGTGGTACCACATTGAATCTAGCGAATGCGGTTCATCCGAGCAGTGCGTGATAACCACTGCGGAACGGGACTATATCAAAGATTAACTCTTCGCTTCGGAAGTTATCCGGGGATCCGAAGACCACTTCCAGTGTAATTGAGCCTGTGCAGTGGGCCTCTATGCCTGGAATGACGCCTTTAAAGGTCGTCTTTGTGGGTTTGATCCTTGAGGGGTCTATACCAATTTGCGCATTGTGTCCTGATAAAGCAGGTTCAGGCTGCTGCCGCCATCCATGAGGACTCGAGTGAGGTGAAATCCGTCGATGATTGGGTCTAGGACCAGTGCGGCGAATCCGCCGTGACGGATACTAGTGGGGTGATCCCTGCGATCAAAGGTGATCGGACAGGAGGACCAAGGGTTGAACTTCGGGGCGACTGGCTCCAGCGCATATACGTCCCTGAGCACACGCTTCCGCTCCCTCTTGGGGATGTGGGTTGCGTATATCATGTACACCGTCCGCACTTGCGGCGGAAACCTCTTCTGTCCTCCGGTGTGCGGCTGCCGGGGTTCTTCCTCATCATCGCTATGCAGCCCCTTGTCCTTGTTTTCGGCGATTAACTTGCCGGCCTGCTTGAGCACCCAACAATCCATGTTGGTGTGATTGGCTGGCTTGTCTGGGGTGCCGTGTATTTGACACGAGCGATCGAGTATACGGTCCAAGCTGGATGGACCCGATGTACTTTGTTTGAATGGCTTTTTCCGCTGACCGGGTTTAGATCCTTTGAATCCGGCATTGACTGTCGTATCCTCAGCACTTTCGCCGTTAATGCAGCGCTTATGCTTGTTGCGACGTGACCTGTTGTTGCCGTTCTTGGTATCTGAGGTACCATGGTTCTTTGATATGTTGTTACTGCGAGCCAACCAGCTGTCTTCTCCCGCACAAAAGCGGGTCATGAGCGTCGTGAGGGCTGCCATAGATTTCGGCTTTTCCTGACCAAGGTGCCGGGCTAGCCACTCGTCTCGGATGTTGTGCTTGAAAGCCGCTAAGGCCTCCTTATCCGGACAGTCGACGATTTGGTTTTTCTTTGTAAGGAACCGAGTCCAGAATTGCCTGGCCGACTCTTCTGGGTGCTGAATTATGTGGCTCAAGTCATCGACGTCTGGTGGTCGCACATAAGTGCCCTGAAAGTTGTCGAGGAATGCGGCTTCCAGATCTTCCCAACAACTAAAGGAGTCCGCTGGCAAGCTATTAAGCCAATGCCGTGCTGGTCCTTTGAGTTTTAGTGGGGGGTACTTGATGGCATGTAAGTCATCACCACAGGCCATGTGGATGTGGAGGAGGAAGTCCTCAATCCATACCGCGGGATCTGTTGTGCCGTCGTATGATTCAATGTTTACAGGTTTGAAACCTTCTGGGAATTGATGTTCCATTACTTCGTCTGTGAAGCATAAGGGGTGTGCGGCGCCTCTGTATTGGGCTATATCGCGACGCAGCTCGTATGGGTCCTGCCCGCTGTGTTCGGCCCGGCCGGATTTGCTTTTATTGTATCCGGCGTGACGTTTACTGTCTCGTAGAGTGGTGTGCCCTCATGATCCGTAGATCGATCTTGAGTGCTTTGCTTTGTCCTCCAATATGTCTCGTAGTCTGGCGTATCTCCCCATGCCTTTTTATTTGGATGGCGTTGGGGTGGAGGCTGAGCTTTCGGTAGGAATGCCTCTCTATCACGGCCACGAGGTGGCCGGTCAGCCGTATCATACGCTTCTTCCTCCAGTCGGGGTAGTAACCTACGCCTTGGGTAACTCTTGGAGGGATGCTCGAGTTTATATTCCTCGGCTGCGAGGACTTCAGTCCATTTGTCAGCTAGCAGATCTTGATCAGCTTGAAGCTGCCACTGCTGCTTTTTCTTTAGGCTATTTGCCGTGGCCATAAGCCTGCGCTTGAAGCGCTCTTGTTCGACGGGATCCTCTGGTACGGCAAATTCATCGTCGCCGAGGCTTGCCTCATCTTCGGAGGGGGGCATGTAATTGTCATCCTCCTCCTCTCCGCCAGCCGCTCTCTCAGGAGAGCTGGCACCTTCATCCTCCTGATCTAACTCTTGCTGGAGGGAGTTTTCATTGTCTTCGGTGCTATCCGGAGTGTTATTATCTCCTGCGCCGGTATCACCACTTTTGCTTTGGCGAGACTTAGAGCGGCGCCGGTGACGTCGGCACTTGGGTTGCTTCTTGGAGGGCTCATCCTCCGCTATCTCGTCGTCGTTGCCTTCATTGGGTGTATCCACCATGTATATGTCATACGACGAGGTGGCTTTCCAGTGCCCTATAGGTGCTGGTTCATGTTCGTCTCCTACATCGTCGTCCATACCGTCGATGTCTTCAGAGTCGAAGTCGAGCATGTCGATTAAATCATCAACAGTGGCTACAAAGTGGGTGGTGGGTGGGCGTCGAATTTCTTCGTCGTCTGCATCCCAGTCCTGTTGGCCATAATCCGACCAGGGCTCTCCTGACAAAGAAAGAGACCTTAGTGAATTCAGAATGTCGCCGAAGGGCGAGTGCTGAAAGATATCCGTGGCAATGAATTCCATGATAGGCGCCCACTCGGATTTGATTGGCAGGGGCGCGGATGGTTCGGGGTCCGGAAGAGAGTCCGGCACCTTGGAGTCACGGGTTGTGCAGAGGATTATGCTGGTGTTTGGCTCGATCTCCGTTGAGACTGCAACCCCTGAGGCGGTGTCTAGCCACCCGTCCTCGATTGGCGCAGTTGGCTCCGAGCTAAGGGTCGGAGCTGGTGTGGGCGCGGCCTCTGGAGTACCATCCGGTGGCAGAGCTAGGTCATGCCCATCGAGACAGCGCGGCGCGCCCGGCTATGGCTCGAATCCGTCGAAGATCAAGTCTCCGCGGATGTCGGTCGTGCAGTTCAAACTTCCAAATCTGACCTGATGGCCAGGGGCGTAGCTTTCAATCTGCTCCAGATGGCCAAGCGAATTAGCCCGCAGTGCAAAGCCGCCGAATACGAAGATCTGCCCGGGGAGAAAAGTCTCACCCTGGACTGCATCGCTACCTATGATAGTAGGAGCCATCAAGCCTAATGGTGACGACACAGAGGAACTCTCAATGAAAGCACCAATGTCGGTGTCAAAACCGGTGGATCTTGGGTAGGGGGTCCCGAACTGTGCGTCTAGGCCGGATGGTAACAGGAGGCAAGGGACACGAAGTTTTACCCAGATTCGGGCCCTCTTGATGGAGGTAAAACCCTATGTCCTGCTTGATTGATATTGATGATATGGGTGTTACAAGAGTAGTTCTACCACGAGATCAGAGAGGCTAAACCCTAGAAGCTAGCCTATGGTATGATTGTATGTTGTGATTGTTGTCCTACGGACTAAAACCTTCCGGTGTATATAGACATCGGAGAGGGTTAGGGTTACACAAGGTCGGTTACAAAGGAGGAGATATCCATATACATATTGCCTAGCTTGCCTTCCACGCCAAGTAGAGTCCCATCCGGACACGAGACGGAGTATTCAATCTTGTATCTTCATAGTCTAACAGTCCGGCCAATGGAGATAGTCCGGCTATCCGGAGACCCCCTAATCTAGGACTCCCTCAGCCGTGGTCGGGTTTTGAGTCTTTACTCAACTTCACACCTTGCAACATAGGCAAGAATTCCTTCTTTGACTGTTCCATTTTGAACTACTTCAAAATCTTGTTAAGGTATGTACTCATTGAAAATATATCAAGCATCTTGATCTATCTCTGTAGATCTTGATGCTCAATATGTACGTAGCTTCACCGAGGTGTTTCTTTGAAAAACTCCTTTCAAACATTCCTTTATCCTTTCCATAAAATTCTACATTATTTCTGATCAACAATATGTCATTCACATATACATATCAGAAATGTTGTAGTGCTCCCACTCACTTTCTTGTAAATACAGGCTTCACCGCAAGTCTGTATAAAACCATATGCTTTGATCACTTTATCAAAGTATATATTCCAACTCCGAGATGCTTGCACCAGTCCATAGATGGATCGTTGGAGCTTGCTCACTTTGTTAGCACCTTTAGGATCGACAAAACCTTCTGGTTGCATCATATACAACTCTTCTTTAAGAAATCCATTAAGGAACCATTTGCCAGATTTCATAAAATGCGGCAACTGCTAACATGATTAGGACAGACTTTTAAGCATCGATACGAGTGAGAAAATCTCATCGTAGTCAACAACTTGAACTTGTCGAAAACATTTTTGCGACAATTCGAGCTTTATAGATAGTAACACTACTATCAGTGTCCGTCTTCCTCTTGAAGATCCATTTATTCTCAATGACTCACTGATCATTGTGCAAGTCAATCAAAGTCCATACTTTGTCCTCATACATGGATCCCATCTCAGATTTCATGGCCTCAAGCCATTTTGCAGAATCTGGGCTCATCATCGCTTCCTCATAGTTCGTAGGTTCATCATGGTCAAGTAACATGACTTCCAGAATAGGATTACCGTACCACTCTAGTGCGGATCTTACTCTGGTTGACCTACGAGGTTCGATAGTAACCTGATTAGAAGTTTCATGATCATCATCATTAGCTTCCTCACTTACTAGTGTAGGAATCACTTGAACTGTTTTCAGTGATGAACTACTTTCCAATAAGGGAGAAGGTACAATTACCTCATTGCTACCTCTTGAGCACTACGTTGGTTTTCCCTTGAATAGGAAAGGGTGATGCAGTAAAGCAGCGTTAGTATTTCCCTCAGTTTTTTAGAACCAAGGTATCAATCCAGTAAGAGACCACGCGCGAGTCACCTCGTACCTACACACACAAATAAGAACCTCGCAACCAACGCGATAAAGGGGTTGTCAATCCCTTCACGGCCACTTGCAAAAGTTAGATCAGATAGATATAATAATAATAAGATAAATATTTTTGGTATTTTTATGATATAGATTGAAAGTAAAGATTACAAAATAAAGTAGATGGGAAACTTATATGATGGAGAATAGACCCGGGGTCTCCTACTGGATCGACCGCTATCCAGCATGCATCTAGAGTATTACTCGTGGCCTCCTCGATTGTTTCTTGACGCCCACTCCAAGTCTCCTGGATCACATTTGTTCCAAAAATAACGCCCCCAAAGGTTTCATTCTGTTTGGACTCCGTTTGATAATCCTTTTTGGCGAAACACTAAAATAGGCAAAAAAACCAGCAATTTGGGCTGGGCCTCCGGTTAATAGGTTAGTCCCAAAAATATAATAAAGTGTAAAAATAAGCCCATCAACATCCGAAATAGATAAAATAATAGCATGGAGCAATCAAAAATTATAGATACGTTGGAGACGTATCAGTCGTCAAGTTCTACTTTCCTCCCACTCACTTCTTTCGAGAGAAACTCCTTCTCTAGGAAGGATCCATTCTTAGCAACAAAATATCTTGCCTTCGGATCTGTGATAGAAGGTGTACCCAACAGTTTCTTTTGGGTATCCTATGAAGACGCACTACTCCTATTTGGGTTCGAGCTTATCAGTTTGAGCCTTTTTCACATAAGCATCGCAACCCCAAACTTTAAGAAATGACAACTTTGGTGTCTTGCCAAACCATAGTTCATACGGTGTCATCTCAACGGATTTAGATGGTGCCTTATTTAATGTGAATGCAGCTGTCTCTAATGCATAACCCCAAAACGATAGTGGTAAATCGGTAAGAGACATCATAGATCGCACCATATCCAATAAAGTACGATTACAATGTTCGGACACACCATTATGCTGTGGAGTTCCAGGTGGCTTGAGTTGCGAAACTATTCCACATTGTTTCAAATGAAGACCAAACTCGTAAATCAAATATCCGCCTCCACGATCAGATCGTAGATACTTTATTTTCTTGTTACGATGAATTTCCACTTCACTCTGAAATTCTTCGAACTTTTCAAATGTTTCAGACTTATGTTTCATTAAGTAGATATACCCATATCTTCTCAAATCATCTGTGAAGGTCAGAAAATAACGATACCCACCACGAGTCTCAACACTTAACGGATCGCATACATTAGTATATATTATTTCTAATAAGTTAGTTGATCGCTCCATTGTTTCGGAGAGCGAAGTCTTAGTCATCTTGCCCATGAGGCATGGTTCGCAAGCATCAAGTGATTCATAATCAAGTGATTCCAAAAGTCCATCAGCATGGAGTTTCTTCATGCGCTTTACACCAATATGACCTAAACGACGGTGCCACATAGAAGTTGCACTATCATTATTAACTTTGCATCTTTTGGCTTCAATATTATGAATATGTGTATTACGATGATCGATATTCAATAAACCATTTATATTGAGTGTATGACCATAGAAGGTTTTATTAATGTAAATAGAACAACAATTATTCTTTGACTTAAATGAATAACCGTATTGCAATAAACATGATCCAATCATAATTATGCTCAACGCAAACACCAAATAACATTTATTTTAGGTTCAACACTAATCCCGAAGGTAAAGGGAGTGTGTGGTGGTGATCTTATCAACCTTGGAATCACTTCCAACTCTCATCATCACCTCGCCCTTAACTAGTCTCTGTTTATTTTGCAACTCCCATTTCGAGTTACTACTCTTAGCAACTGAACCAGTATAAAACACTGATGGGTTTCTATAAACACTAGTAAAGTACACATAAATAACATGTATATCAAATATACCTTTGTTCACTTTGCCATCTTTCTTATCCGCCAAGTATCTAAGGCGGTTCCACTTCCAGTGACCATTTCTTTTGCAGTAGAAGCACTCAGTTTCAGGCTTGGGTCTATCTTTGGGCTTCTTCATGGGAGTGGCAACTTGCTTGCCATTCTTCTTGAAGTTCCCTTTCTTTCCCTTGCCCTTTTACATGAAACTAGTGGTTTTTTCAACCATCAATATTTGATGCTTTTCTTGATTTCTACCTTCATCGATGTCAGCATCACGAAGAGCTCGAGAATCGTTTTCGTCATCCCTTGCATATTATAGTTCATCACTAAGTTCTAGTAACTTGGTGATAGTGACTAGAGAACTTTATCAATTACTATCTTATCTGGAAGATTAACTCCCACTTGATTCAAGCAATTGTAGTACCCAGACAATCTGAGCACATACTCACTAGTTGAGCTATTCTCCTCCATCTTGTAGGCAATGTACTGTCAGAGGTCTCATACCTCTTGACACGGGCATGAGTATGAAATACTAATTTCAACTCTTAGAACATCTTATATGTTCCGTGGCATTCAAAAAGTTTTGAAGTCCCGGTTCTAAGCCGTAAAGCATGGTGCACTAAACTATTAAGTAGTCATCATACCGAGCTTTGTCAAATGTTCATAACGTGTGCATCTGCTCATGCAATAGGTCTGTCACCTAGCGGTGCATCAAGGACATAATTCTTTTGTGCATCAATGAGGATAATCCTCACATCACGGACCAAGTCCGCATCATTTCTACTATCATCTTTCAACTTCTTTTTCTCTAGGAACATATCAAAATTAAACGGGAAGCTACATCACAAGCTATTGATCTACAACATAGATATGCAATTACTATCAAGACTAAGTTCATAATAAATTAAAGTTCAATTAATCATATTACTTAAGAACTCCCACTTAGATAGACATCCCTCTAATCATCTAAGTGATCACGTGATCCATATCAACTAAACCATGTCCGATCATCACGTGAGATGGAGTAGTTTTCAATGGTGAACATCTCTATGTTGATCATATCTTCTATATGATCCACGCTCGACCTTTCGGTCTGCAGTGTTCCAAGGCCATATCTGCATATGCTAGGCTCATCAAGTTTAACCCGAGTATTCTGCGTGTGCAAAACTGGCTTGCACCCGTTGTATGTGAACGTAGAGCTTATCACACCCGATTGTCACGTGGTGTCTCGGCACGACAAATTGTAGCAACGGTGCATAATCAGGGAGAGCACTTATACCTTGAAATTTAGTGAGAGATCATCTTATAATGCTACCGTCAAACTAAGCAAAATAAGATGCATAAAGGATAAACATCACATGCAATCAATATAAGTGATATGATATGGCCATCATCATCTTGTGCCTTTGATCTCCATCTCCAAAGCACCGTCATGATCACCATCGTCACCGTCTTGACACCTTGATCTCCATCGAAGCATCGTTGTCATCATGCCAACTATTGCTTCCACGACTATCGCTACTGCTTAGTGATAAAGTAAAGCAATTACATGGCGATTGCATTTCATACAATTAAGCGACAACCATATGGCTCCTTCCAGTTGCCGATAACTATGTTACAAAACATGTTCATCTCATACAATAAAATTTAGCATCATGTCTTGACCATATCACGTCACAACATGCCCTGCAAAAACAAGTTAGACGTACTCTACTTTGTTGTTGCAAGTTTTACGTGGCTGCTATGGGCTGAGCAAGAACCGTTCTTACCTATGCATAAAAAACCACAACGCGGTATAGTGATTGCTTTTTGATCTTCAGAAAGAACCCTGTTCATTGAATCCGATTCAACTAAAGCTGGAGAAACAGACACCCACTAGCCACCTGTGTGCGAAGCACGTCGGTAGAACCAGTCTCGCATAAGCGTACGCGTAATGTCGGTCTGGGCCGCTTCATCCAACAATGCCGCTGAATCAAGAATTAACTAGTGAGGGCAAGCAATATGTATATACCCACACCCACAACTCCTTTGTGTTCTACTCGTGCATATAACATCTACGCATAGACCTGGCTCGGATGCAACTGTTGGGGAATGTAGTAATTTCAAAAAAATCCTACGCACACGCAAGATCATGGTGATGCATAGCAACGAGAGGGGAGAGTGTTGTCTATGTACCCTTGTAGACCGTAAGCGGAAGCATTATGACAACGCGGTTGATGTAGTCGTACGTCTTCACGATCGACCAATCCTAGTACCGAAAGTACGGCACCTCTGCGATCTGCACACGTTCGGCTCGATGACGTCCCACGAACTCACGATCCAGCAGAGTGTCGAGGGAGAGCTTCATCAGCACGACGGCGTGATGACGGTGATGATGATGCTATCGGAACAGGGCTTCGCCTAAGCACCGCTACGATATGACGGATGTGGATTATGGTGGAGGGGGACACCGCACACGGCTAAGAGATCAATGATCAACTTGTGTGTATATGGGGTGCCCCCTGGCCACATATATAAAGGATGGAGGGAGGAGGCTAGCCCTCATAGGGCGCACCCAAAGTGTGGAGTCCTACTAGGACTCCCTAGTCCTAGTAGGATTCCACCTCCCACATGGAATAGGAAAAAGGGAAGGGAGAAGTAGAAGGAAGGAAGGGGGCACCCCTTTAACCTAGTACAATTCGGACCAATCCATAGGGAAGGGGCGCGGCCACTCTTGAGGCCTTTCTCTCCTTTCCCGTATGGCCCATTAAGGCCCAATACGAATTCCCGTAACTTTCCGGTACTCCGAAAAATACCGGAATCACTCGGAACCTTTCCGATGTCCGAATATAGCCTTCCAATATATCGATCTTTACGTCACGACCATTTTGAGACTCCTCGTCATGTCCCTGATCTCATTCGGGACTCCAAACAAACTTCGGTCATCAAATCACATAACTCATAATACATATCGTCACAGAACGTTAAGCGTGCGGACCCTACGAGTTCAAGAACTATGTAGATATGACCGAGACTCATCTCTGGTCAATAATCAATAGCGGAACCTGACTGCTCATATTGGCTCCTACATATTCTACGAATATATTTATCGGTCAAACCGCATAACAACATACATTGTTCCCTTTGTCATCGGTATGTTACTTGCCCAAGATTCGATCATCGGTATCTCAATACCTAGTTCAATCTCATTACCGGAAAGTCTCTTTACTCGTTCCATAATGCATCATCCCTCAACTAACTCATTAGTCACATTGCTTGCAAGGCTTATAGTGATGTGCATTACCGAGAGGTCCTAGAGATACCTCTCCGATAGACGGAGTGACAAATCCTAATCTCGATCTATGCCAACTCAACAAACACCATTGGAGACACCTGTAGAGCGTCTTTATAATCACCCATTTATGTTGTGACGTTTGATAGCGCACAAGGTGTTCCTCCGGTATTCGGGAGTTGCATAATCTCATAGTCAGAGGAACATGTATAAGTCATGAAGAAAGCAGTAGCAATAAAACTGAACGATCATTATGCTAAGCTAAATGATGGGTCTTGTCCATCACATCATTCTATAATGATGTGATCCCGTTCATCAAATGACAACACATGTCCATGGCTAGGAAACTTAACCATCTTTGATTAATGAGCTAGTCAAGTAGAGGCATACTAGGGACACTCTGTTTGTCTATGTATTCACACATGTACTAAGTTTCCGGTTAATACAATTCTAGCATGAATAATAAACATTTATCATGATATAAGGAAATATAAATAACAACTTTATTATTGCCTCTAGGGCATATTTCCTTCACAGCGATCCATCTATGGACTGGTGCAAGCATCTCGGAGTTGGAATATACACTTTGATGAGGTGATCAAAGCATATGGTTTTATACAGACTTTCAGTGAAGCCTGTATTTACAAGAAAGTGAGTGGGAGCTCTATAGCATTTCTAATATTATATGTAGATGACACATTGTTGATTGGAAATGATGTAGAATTTCTGGATAGCATAAAAGGATACTTGAATAAGAGTTTTTCAATGGAAGACCTCGGTGAAGCTGCTTATATATTGGGCATCAAGATCTATAGAGATAGATCAAGACACTTAATAGGACTTTCACAAAGCACATACCTTGACAAAGTTTTGAAGAAGTTCAAAATGGATCCGTCAAAGAAAGGGTTCTTGCCTGTGTTGCAAGGTGTGAAGTTGAGTCAGACTCAAAGCCCAACCACAACAGAAGATAGATAGAGAGAGAGAGAGAGAGAGAGAGAGAGAGAGAGAAAGTCATTCCCTATGCCTCAGCGATAGGTTCTATCATGTATGCTATGATGTGTGCCTTGCCATAAGTCTGGCAGGGAGGTACCAAAGTAATCCAGGAGTGGATCACTGGACAGCGGTCAAGAACATCCTGAAGTACCTGAAAAGGACCAAGGATATGTTTCTCGTTTATGGAGGTGACTGTCGGTGTCAAAACCGGTGGATCTTGGGTAGGGGGTCCCGAACTGTGCGTCTAAGGTCGATGGTAACAGGAGACAGGGGACACAATGTTTACCAAGGTTTAGGCCCTCTCTATGGAGGTAGTACCCTACTTCCTGCTTGATTGATATTGATGAATATGATTGTTACAAGAGTTGATCTACCACGAGATCGTAATGGCTAAGTCGTTATGATTATGAGGATGTGTCTACGGACCTAGCCCTCCGGTTTATATAGACACAGGAGGGATCTAGGGTTACATAAAGTTGGTTACAGATAAAGGAATCTTCATATTTGATCGCCAAGCTTGCCTTCCACGCTAAGGAGAGTCCCATCTGGACAAGGGCAGAGTCTTCGGTCTTTGTATTTTCACGGCGCATCAGTCCAGCCCTTATCCAATAGGTCGGACATCCGAGGACCCGTTAGTCCAGGACTCTGGTACGTGTCAATTTGCCAGGGGCTTCATAGCACCCCACAACACGGCAACAAAAGTCCGAACACTTCTACAGTATAGTTCGGCACCCCGAATTTAGCACTATATGCATTGGCTCCGAATCATGTCTTTGGTCAATAGTTGGGTTGCCCGGCTCCTATGCTTACTACCTTACATTCCGATGTGTCGGCTAGGGTAGTAAAGGGAGAACTACTGCGATTGTGCCTTGGTTTACCCGGATGAGCACCTCAGTAAGCCGAAAACTAACTGTCATGATGCAGTGAGAGCCGGTCAGCTCTTCGGAGGTCTCAAATCCTTAGAGATTTTTTCCGCATTATGCAAGGGATTGGTACTTACCGGATCAAGTGTTTACAGCATCCTAGTTCGGATACTAGGGGTTGCGCCTATATTTCTATTTGTCAAACTCCTATGGCTAAGTGAGGGTGCTAAAGCCACATAGTCCGATTGCCTGGTTCATCGCGCTAAACACCTCCTTCAAGGACCAAACAATTGGATCAAGAGTGTTTAGATTACACCCCGAACACCCATGTATTTCCTACGTGGGGGCAGAAGCCGACGACTGGCCAACTCTCAGATTTCACATAACATGACCGCACAGGAGGAGAAATTCTTTAAATAGCAAAACATTATATAACTATTTTGTTTCATAATACCAGGCAAAGACAACATGAAGGTATTCATTTGAAAATAATGTCTTGCGCACATTGCGTTGCTACAATGCGAGACCCCTCCAGGACATCTACAACATACCGCTCGGGCGTACGGTGCTCCTTGCCCTCTAGCGGCCCCTCGGTCGTCAGCTTCACGATGTCCATCTTCGCCCACCACACCTTGACAAGGGCGAAGGCCATGCGCGCACCTTCAATGCAGGCCGGTCGCTTGACGACGTCTAGCCGAGGACAGGCGTCACCAGCCGCTTCACGAGCCCGTAGTAACTACCGGGCATAGCTTCGGCATGCCACAACCTTATTATCAAATCCTTCATGGCCAGTTCGGCCACCCTATGCAGCTCGACTAGTTTTTTTAGCTGATCGGTGAAGGGCATTGGATGCTTTGGCACAAGGTATTGCGACCAGAACAGTTTCTTCGTTGAGCTCCCTTCTTCGGCTCGGAAGAACTCCGCAGCGTCGGACACACTGCACAGCAGGTCTGCAAACGCCCCTGGAGAACTCTGAATCCGGGTTAGTAAGAAATACTTCTTCTTCACATACTTGCTTTGCATACTAAACGCCTTACCCGCCGCGATCTTCTTGGCCTCCTGGGTCTCCTGGAGGGCACCCTGGGCTTCAACCCGGGCCGCTATCGCGCTTTGACGAGCCTTTGTGAGTTCGGCCTCTCGAGCCCAAACATCGCCCTCCAAGGTCTCATACTTCTTCACAGCGTCCTGGAGCTCTTGCTGGACCTCGTTCAGCCGGGCCTTAAGCTTCTTACGAGCGGCCTACTCCTTGACAACTCTCCCCTCGGCTTTGGCCAGGGCCTTTTTAAGGGCCTCGACCTCGGTCGTCGCTCCTACACATATCATGACACTACGGTCAATATACGTCATTTCTTCTTTCCGAATATATAGCAAGTCATTCCATACCTTGCTGGTCTTCCAGCTGCTTCCTCGCTTAGCCGAGCTCCTCCTCGGCCCGCTCCAGTCTCTGCTTCAGTCCGAAGAGTTTGGCAGTATGTGAGGTTGCGGCCAGCAACGACGCCTGATTATTCACATCAGACACATTTTTAGTTAGTTTCCTGTGAAATTTAATTGATCCTATGTTCGGTTTTTCTTTCCGAACACTGGACAGTGTCTCAGGGGCTACTGTTTATATTGGGATTTTCCATGTTACGCCGCTTACCTCAAAACCTGTCAGCAGGCTGCTGCAGGCTTCGGTCAGTCCGCTCTTGATGGACTGAACCTTCTCAATCACCATACCCATAAGGATACGGTGTTCTTTCACAATGGAAGCCCCCCGTAGCGCTTCCAACAGATTATCCGGCGCCTTTGGTTGGACAGAGGTCACTGGCGGGACGGGCACACCTCCTTCTCTTGAAGGAGGCTGCTTGTCAGACTCTGGGGCCGTATGGGTCTCCGGATCCGTGCTCGGATGGGGGCCGAACTGAGCATGGCCCCCATCGTCAGTCTCCATGGGGGTCTGTTCCCCCATGTGTCCGACGGCCGAGGTTTCTCCCTCCGGCGCCACCATGACGGCCTCCCGAACCTCTCCCTAGCCTGGGAAGGTCCTTTGGGACAGTACCTCGTTGTCTCCCTTGGCCTTGGGAGAGTAAGTGGTCGGCGGTGTCTCGCTGGCCATTGCCTTTGAATCCAACAAGCCTCTTGATGAGGATCGCTGGGAGCTATCATGGGCCGGACTGCAATGACATGATTAACCATATTAATACCATAAAGTGGAGAGGCCGGATAAATAGACAAGTGCGGGTTCTTAGTACTCATGATGCGCTAGGGGCTTGGTCCGGGGGCTCCATTCCGGGTTGCTATCGACGTCGTATGCGGAGTTATCCACAAGGGGGCCTTTCCCCCTCTTGGACGCCTCCACCTCCAGATTTGTGGAGGCCGCCCTCTTCTTCCTCCCCCCATCAGGGGGGAGTCGCTCTCCTCCTCCTCCTCCTCCTCCTTGTCGTCGTCTTTGGCGGCGGAGGAATGGGTCTTGTCTTTGGAAATCACGTCTGAAGCACCCTTGTGGCGGGGGCCACTCCGGACCCCCTTGGCCTTCTTCTCCGGCGACGTATAGGGCGCCGGTACCAGCATCTTCGCCAGGCGCGGGATGACTGGTTCCTCGGGTAGCGGAGCCGGACACCAAATCCGATTCGCCCTCTCCGTCCATTTCTGAAGCAGCAATGATAATAAAAGTTCAGATATCCTCCTTGAAACAAGCAAGTAGAGGATGTTTTAAAGGCTTACCTCGTTGGCGGGGTGGGTAATGTCATGCCTGCGGTCCGAATCTATGGCTAGCGGCGTCTCGTTTCCCCTGAAGAGCAACTTCCAGGCGTCTTCGTGGGTGGTTCCGAAGAGCCTTTCCAGAGTTTGGTGCTTGTTCGGATTGAATTCCCATAAAGGGCGACTTCGGCTTTGGCACGGCAGGATTCGACGAACTAGCATCACTTGGATTACGTCGACGAGCATAATGTTTTTATCCATCATGCTTTGAATGCGCGTTTGCAGCACTATCAGCTCATCTGACAAAGACCAATTCAGGCTCTTCTTGATCCAGGAGGTGAGCCGCATTGGAGCTCCAGAGTTGAATTCGGCAGTCGCGGCCCAGGTGGCACCGCGGGGTTCTCTGATGTAGAACCACAGTTTCTGCCACTCCTTGACAGTCTCCACGAAAGTACCTTTTGGCCAGGAGACATTGGTCAGCTTGCTTACCATGGCACCTCCGAACTCCGCGTGCTGGCCATCCACCACCTTCAGCTTCACGTTGAAGACCTTGAGCCATAGCCCGAAGTGGGGATGGATGCGGAGGAAGGCCTCGCACATGACAACGAACGCGAGATGTTGAGGAAGGAGTTCGGGGCTAGATCATGGAAGTCTAGCCCATAATAGAACATCAACCTATGGACAAAAGGGTGGAGTGGAAACCCTAGCCCGCGGATGACATGAGGGATGAATACAACCCTCTCGTTGGGCTTCGGTGTAGCGACGACTTGCCCCTTCGCTGGAAGACGGTGGGCGATTTCCTTCGCCAGATACCCGGCCACTCGAAGCTCAGTAATATCCTTCTCCTTGACGGAGGAGACCATCCACTTGCCTTGACCTCCGTATCCGAACATGGTTGAGAGCTTGCTCGAGTGGGGGAAGATGAGAACTTGGGCGCTGGAGCTCATGAATGGAAGGGCAGAGGAAGAGAGAAGGCATGCCATGAATAAAGGGAGTCCTTATCTCCTTATAAAGGCAGTGAATATCGAACGCCTCCCCACTCGCCCTAAAACTCGCCTATTCCCAAGGGTTGTGCAAACAACATGGTTGGATTACCACGCCCGTATTGATGAGAATCCCGTGATAAGGGGACACGATCTCTGCTTTTGACAAGACATGCCAATGGAAACCGCATCTCAGAACGCGGAATGGCAGACAAAAACGGTTTGATATAATGATCGGGCAGGCGTGATGTCATCTTGCAAAAAATTGTCAGCAGATGGGACTCGTGAAATATTATATTCTCTATGACTGTGTGTGTGTCGGCGTTCTGGGAACGGGGGTCCCCAGACTTGCCTGCCCGCGGCCTGAGGCGTGGCTCAAGTGGGGGCCCAGCGCGGCCCATCTTCATCAGCTCAAGCTCAAGAACCTCGCGAGGGGCCAAGCCTCGCAGGGCGGATGACAGAAAGCTTCCTCAGAGGCAGCCTCATCAGGCAGGCTCGTGAGGAGGCAGAGAGATCAAGGCAGGGGTACCTCGCGAGGAACCCGTGATGCAAGCCATGACGATCGAGACCAAGCGGGCGCCAGGCGGGCGCCGACCTGCGCAGTGTCCTTGTTTCCCCTTTGGTGCAAAGGGGGCAAGCACAGGCCGAGGCACCGGGCAAAGGTTGCCATTTCGGTGCAACAAGACCAAGACCAGCAGAGCGGTAGGACGGAGGTCACCGTGGAGCCTAAGACGGCGTGATCACCAGTACTTTTGGCAACCGAAGACCACCTTTGGTCAGGATAACTTGTACTATATGTTCCCCTTCAAAATGGCCAATTGTTGGCGCCCTTCCCGCTCATTATTTGGGGAGAGGCCTAGGGCCTCTATAAATAGAGCTAGCCACCGCTGAGTAGAGACATCTAGAAAACATCCAGATATCTGGTAGAACCCTAGCAGAGAGAGAGAGAGAGAGGCGACTGAACTCACCCTACCAGTTCATCGCACCAGCTCAAGAACACCTCTCGCGAGACTGTTCTTCCCTTGTACTATTCATCATCAGCCCCTGAGGCAATCCACCACACCACACACTAGAGTAGGGTATTACACCATAATGGTGGCCTAAACTAGTATAAACCTTGTGTCCCTTGTGTTGTTCGTTGTTTCCAGCTTAGATCACGCGAGGAGATTGGACGTAGATCGGTAGGGGAGAGATCTCCGCGCGCACCCCAGTGTTCGAACCTCAAGGGTCTGCCGGAACCCGAAATCCGACATTTGGCGTGCCAGGTAGGGGTGCGCCGGAATCCTTCTTCCTCCACATCACGTTTCGTCGCCTCGCCGTTCAGATGTCAGGCGACCCGACTGCCAACGCCGACCGCTGGGCAGCGTGGCCCGCCCACGCCGTGGCACCAGCCAGGGCGACCTCAACCTTGCGGCTCAGGCAGCCCGCGCTCCGCAGGGCGCTGCGGGGCGCGGGCGACGCAGCCAGATGCCGCCTGCCCTCACACCCCGGCAGGTGCGGGCCGCAGCAAGGGCCTCAGACCATGCCGCGGTCACAGCGCCATACAGCCGACGGGAGCAAGCAAACTCCAGGTCCTCGCTCACGGTGGCCCGAGAGCTGCTACGGTGCCGACTGCTGGAGGGCGGCCGCGACGTGTTGTTGGAATGAGTAGCCGAGCTCCTGGACGCCGCCGCCTCAGGAACACCTCCTTTCTGCGTCCAGCTGCCACCCCAGACCCAAGGCGGGCCACATGGTGGCATCGTGCGCACGCGCACAACTTCCAGTGGACTCCAGGGCCCGTCTAGCGCCAACACCTCCGCCGGCACCGGGCGACAAGTCACGCCGGCCCCCTCTCAGGCCAGCGAAGGGGTGCACGCCGCGGCCTTCGGCCTCGGCGGACCGCCGCGCCATCACCCCAAGACGACGCTCCAAGCCAGACTGCGTGGCGTACGGGATGCTACAGCGAGGCACACGGGGCGGGGACCTCGGAAGTTTATGTGCCCTGCATGGTGAATCAGGGGCGCGCACTGGAAGAAGATCATGGGTCATTCCTCGGGCTAGGCTGGGGCGAGGAGATGCCAGGCGCTGAGCTCTTTCAGGAACCACAAGAGAACCTCGACGACCGCACCGTCAGCGGCAACTATCGGGTACCACTCATCCCTTAGAAGCAAGCTTATGCTAACCATGGGCCATAGGAGATACAGGTCTCCGCAGCGGGTGGCTGCCCCAATCCTGCAGCCTCATACCTCTCAGGAGGAGGGCGCGGGGGGCTGCAGGAGAGGGGCCGAGATTCAGATTCATCACCGCGGCGGTCGGAGCAAGGCGTTCTCAGGAGGTAGGCCCCCTGTCAGGGAGGTGCCCCAAGGCCTGCCCCCGGCAGGGGACTCGTGGTCGTCGGGGGAACCGCTGGCGACCGCTCTGCCTCATTGGCGTCGTCTTGGTTTCCGGTCACCGTCGATGGCGGCAGAGTGTGGTGCAAGGCGGGGCCCTCATCTGGCGATATGAAGCAAGGCCAGTACCTGTCAAGAAGGCCCGGTGCCTGTGAAGCTCGCCTCCCCGTGACACTCTCACGTAATAATGAGTGGGGTTGTACACACCCCGGAGTCTCCGGAGAGCCGCCCTCGGGCCTCGGGGGCTCCCGCCCACGCCCAGTGGCAGCACTTAGCTCCGCGCTGGTGGGAAGACGTCGAAGACTAGACTAGGTGCCGGACGCGGCCTTTTGCTTTTGCCTTTCCTTGTTGACAAGTTCATCGATTTGGATTTAAGTTGGATTTGAGCTCGATGCTTGCGTGTGTTTGGGGGAATGGGTGTTTAGTCTTGTTCGAGCAATCTCTCGCGTTCTGGTTTTGGCTTTGCGTCCAAGGTTAACATCGGCTGCCCCCCCCCCTCGCGAGCCCCTCGCGAGCCGGGCCGGGCAAGGCACGTTCACAACCAGGACCGCAGTTACCGCACCCTTTCCGGAGGTTTTCATCACGGGATCCACAAGTTAATCAGAAGACACCGAGGAGCAGCGGCCCCCGCAGACCCGCTCGGGACTCGTCGGGTTCGGAAGGTACACAAGTCAGCTAACCCATCACCGGGCCGACGACTACGTTCACACACAACATCATGCTTACCAGAATACTAATTGCAAACCTTTACATGAGGGGCTTCCCCTCCCAAAATGCTCTTACATCCTTCAGGGCCAAGCTCGAACTTTCTTCGTGTAGGTTAAACGGTAGTAATGCGCGGTCAGTCGGACATATCACTCACCGCGTCTTGGGCGTCCTCGGAGGCATCACTCGCGTCATCGGCATTCCCGCCGCCGCCGCCAGCACCTCCATCAGCGCCAGGCTCGTCCACAACATCGCCTTCATTGGCGCCCACAACCACGCCGTCGTCATTGGACGCAAAGGCCCTGACGAGGGCGTCCACGTTGTCCTCCACCCACCGCGTCAGGTCGCCCCAGACGACAATGGGCATGGGTGCGATGGCAGCGTCGAAGTCGAAGTGGGGGTCCCTGTCCTGCAGATGGCTGAAGACGCGGGAGAAGGCACGCCCGAGCAAGGCTTGGCTCCTCTCTCCGACAAGCCAACGGGACCTCTCGGACCGGTTCTCCAGAAGCGTCACCACATCAGTGAAAAGTTGGAGGTTGCCGGCGTAGTTGACCTTGTGCGGCTCCCTAGTGGCAGCCTCGCAGATGTAGCCCAAAGCTGTGTTGGCCCTCTCTCGGAGCGTTTGAAGCATGGGGGCATGCACAAGCTCCAGAACCCATCGCCGACGGAGCTCGTCCTCACTCTGCTGCGCGACGGCCTCGGGGTCATCAACCCTCTATTGAAGAAGAAGCTGCTCGGCCCCGGAAGAGGACAGCTCCGCCTGCGCCGCGCTAAGGGCGGTTGTAGAGGAGTCCGCACGCCGCGTCGCTTCGGTCAGTTTGGCCCTGAGGGCTGTGGTCCTGCCCTCGGCCTCAACCTTGGTCAGCCCCAACCTCATCTCGTATTCGCGCTCGAAGGCTGAGCGAGCTTCCGCCACGCGGCGATCAACTTCTTCCTGGGCCCCGGCTTCGCGCGCGGCAACGTCATCCTCCGCCCGGGCCACCAGGCGCTCCCTCGTCTCCAACCGCTCAAGGTCAAGGTTGAGCTCGGCGGCCTCCAGCGTTAGCGCCTCCTCGCACTTCAGAAGCTCCGCCCGGTCAACAGAGGCCACCCCCATCGACTCAAGGGCCGCCTGGCGCAATTCCACTTGCTGCTCCAGGGAGTTGCTCCAGGCTTGGAGCTCCCATGCATGCTCCTCCGCATCCTTGCATTGTCGATCTGCCTCCCGAGCCTCCTCAACGGCCAGGGAGCAGGCCTCCCGCGAAGCTGCCAGCGACGCTTCAGCCTTCACGTTGTCAAGATCACGTTGATGACGCGCGAGGGCGACGGCTACCTTTAGTTTGCGCCTCTCCTCGGCAAGGCGCAAACCTTCGGCCTCGAGGCGCGCATCCTCATCAGCAAGCTCTGCCTTGATCAGACTCACCGCATCCGCCGCCCTCTGGAGGAACTCTTCGCGAAGGACGCGTTGCTCCTGAGCACGCCTGAGCACGTCTTATGCATCACCCTCTTCCACCGAAGCATGCAGGGGGGCCCGGGGCGGCTGGCCCCCTCCTGGCACGGTGCTGGGGGCTGGCGCCCTAGTCATCGCCAGATGGACCTCTCTGGCAATCCAGCCTGGCGTTGGTCCACCCACGAAAGAAGAGCCAAAGACAGACTTCAGTCATTCCCCATCTATGATCAGAGGGGGAACACGGGGCAGGCCGAATGTGCCCCAGGAGGACTCATGAAGAAAGGACAGCGGGCGCGCCGGCTCGAGGTGCCCCGCGGAGTGGACCACTCCCTCAACTGGTCCGGCAGCAGGGGTGCCGCTCGAGCTTGGCGAGCCCAGAGCCAGCGGAGAAGGCGAAGCTTGGGGGATGGCTCCCGGGCTGGCTCGGCAGGTTTCGCAGGGCAAGGCCTGAAAGGGGCGCAATCAGTCGCAGGGATAGCAAAACGAACAGGCAAGGAAAGAAGAAGACTTACTCATCCATGGCAAGGTACTTCCTGTGCTTCAACAAGCGGCAAGGGCGGTCGTTGTCACCCAAGGCCTCCTTCCTCTTGCGGAGGGCCTCGAAGTCTACGCGGAACCGACCCAAGCGCCCGGCGCAGGGGTCGGCCCTTGGTGCGAAAGAAGCGTCAAGATAATCAGCGCTGGAGGAGTCAGCCTGGGGGCGCCGTCAGGCGCCGCCTCGCGAGGAACGACTGGGGGCTCGGGAGCCCCGGCCTCGGGAACCATAGGCCGCGACTCCACACCTGCCGCCGCTCCAGGGCGGGCCTCGAGAGATGCCGCCTTCAAGACTTCTTGCGGCGTCGGCACCTCGACATCGGTCGCCTCAACTCCCGCCGGTTCTTGTCTCCCCGCCTTGTCGCCTAAGGAAGGATTGATGTGGGCGGCAGGGGAAGCAACCACGGCGGATGGGTTCTCGCGGGGCCCCATGAAGCCAGCTGGGCGCAGTCCCCACTCGTCGAAACTGGGCATCTGCCTCACAAAATCGGCCCTGCCAGAGCAAAGATACAAGGGGACACCGTTACTCCGAAGCCTGTCTGGGGAAGGATCGCCAGTCAAGACCCTGAGCACCGTCTGCAGCACTTCAGGCGCCAAGTGAAGGAAATATGCCCTAGAGGCAATAATAATGTTATTATTTTATTTCCTTATATCATGATAAATGTTTATTATTCATGCTAGAATTGTATTATCTGGAAACATAATACTTGTGTGAATACATAGACAAACCAAACGTCACTAGTATGCCTCTACTTGACTAGCTCATTAATCAAAGATGGTTATGTTTCCTAACCATAGACATGTGTTGTCATTTGATTAAAGGGATCACATTATTAGGATAATGATGTGATTGACATGACCCATTCCATTAGCTTAGCACCCGATCGTTTAGTATGTTGCTATTGCTTTCTTCATGACTTATACATGTTCCTATGACTATGAGATTATGCAACTCCCGTTTGCCGGAGGAACACTTTGTGTGCTACCAAACGTCACAACGTAACTGGGTGATTATAAAGGAGCTCTAGAGGTGTCTCCAAAGGTAAATGTTGGGTTGGCGTATTTCGATATTGGGATTTGTCACTTCGATTGTCGGAGAGGTATCTCTGGGCCCACTCGGTAATGCACATCACATAAGCCTTGCAAGCATTGCAACTAATGAGTTAGTTGCGAGATGATGTATTACGAAACGAGTAAAGAGACTTGCCGGTAACGAGATTGAACTAGGTATTAAGATACCGACGATCGAATCTCGGGCGAGTAACATACCGATGACAAAGGGAACAACGTATGTTGTTATGCGGTCTGACCGATAAAGATCTTCGTAGAATATGTAGGAGCCAATATGAGCATCTAGGTTCCGCTATTGGTTATTGACCGGAGACGTGTCTCGGTCATGTCTACATTGTTCTCGAACTCGTAGGGTCCGCACGCTTAAGGTTTCGATGATAGTTATATTATGAGTTTATGAGTTTTGATGTACCAAAGTTAGTTTGGAGTCCCAGGTGTGATCACGGATATAACGAGGAGTCTCGAAATGGTCGAGACATCAAGATTGATATATTGGACGGCTATATTCGGACACCGGAAGTGTTCCGGGTGATTTCGGAGAAAACCGGAGAGCCGGAGGGTTACCGGAACCCTACCGGGAGAAGTAATGGACCATATGGGCCTTAGTGGAGAGAGAGAAGGGCAGCCAGGGTGGGCCGCGCGCCTCCTCCCCCCTGGTCTGAATTGGACTAGGAGAGGGGGGCGGCGCCCCCCTTTCCTTCTCCCTCCCCACTTCCTTCCCCCTCCTAGTAGGAGTCCTACTCCTACTAGGAGGACTCCTACTTGGCGCGCCTATAGGGCCGGCCAGCCTCCTCCCCTTGATCCTTTATATACGGGGGGAAGGGGGCACCCCTAGACACACAAGTTGATCCACGTGATCATATTCTTTGCCGTGTGCGGTGCCCCTTCCACCATAATCCTATATTGTAGTGGTGCTTAGGCGAAGCCCTGCGACGGTAGTACATCAAGATCGTTACCACGCCGTCATGCTGACGGAACTCTTCCCCGACACTTTGCTGGATCAGAGTCCGGGGATCATCATCGAGCTGAACGTGTGCTAAAACTCGGAGGTGCCGTAGTTTTGGTGCTTGATCGGTCGGGCCATGAAGACGTACGACTACATCAATCGCGTTGTGCTAACGCTTCCGCTGTCGGTCTACAAGGGTACGTAGATCGCACTCTCCCCTCTCGTTGCTATGCATCACCATGATCTTGCGTGTGCGTAGGAATTTTTTTGAAATTACTATGTTCCCCAACACCAAGTCCTCCTCCTGAAGCCGCATGCGGTCTCTATGCCCCTTAAAGTCCCACATCCGGTGAGAGTGACGCTGAAGAGGAGGAATGCGACATTGGACGAACTCCTTCACCACCTTGGGCGCTGTCACGTTGAGCGCCCTCAAACTCTGGAAGCGGCGCCAGACGAAGGCGAGCCGGGGGCTCGCGAGTACCTCATGGTCCCAACCCGCGTGAGGAACGGCAGGCGAGGTCGGGTGCGAGAGTAGAGGATTGGGCACTCCAGCATCCACGTACAGCCACTGCTCTCTGAACCTGCCCTCAAGAGGAGGAAGGACGAAGTCGATCCCTGAAGCGGCCGTCTCTGGCGCGGCAAAGAAGCTCACGCACCCTGAGCACTGAGTGGGATCGCTTAGGCGCAAGGAAAAGAAGTGGCGCAGCAGGGCCACGGAAGGAGGTATGCCTATCATCGCCTCGCAAACAAAAGCAAAGACAGCCAAAAGGGTAATGGACTCTCTCCCGAGGTGCATCATACGGATCTGATAATGGGAGAGCACCGCATTGAAGAAGGCGGAAAAGGGGGGAACCAAACCCGCCCATAGGGCATCGGCGAAGAATCAGACCTCTGTGATGATCCTATCAAGGGAGGCACGGGACGCAGGCCAGGCCGTGGTCCTGCCGCACTCATTGAAGATAGTTGCAAGGGCAGAGCGGACCTTGTCCAAAGCTTCTAGATTGAGTATGATCGACCGGGCGACGGCGGGGGTCGCCGCTGGAGGTGTGCGGGGCAAAGGCGCAGGCTTCTTTCCCCTTCCCTTCTTCGTCGGCACCATGGCGGTGAGAAGGAGGAAGAACTCAAGCCGGATTGGCGGCAGAGGCTGGAGCTCAAGGAAGAAGGGAAGGTAGGAGGCAGGCGAGTAGCAGAAAGGAGGAACAACTGTGTGCAACTATGGGTCCGCTTAGCCAAGCGCGTAACAAGGCGTCGTGGGGAAGCGCAGTCGCCCACGTCCAATCAATCGCCACGCGGCGCCCAAGGCTGCAGGCTGTTAGGGCCCATGGCGCTTCGTGCTTGCCCCTTTGCTTTCCTGCTAGGCCAGGCCCGGGCGCGCCTTGGGCCCGGGGGCTACTGCCGGTGTTCTGGGAACGGGGGTCCCCAGACTTGCCTGCATGTGGCCTGCGGCGTGGCTCAAGTGGGGGCCCAGTGCGGGCCATCTTCATCAGCTCAAGCCTCGCGGGGTGGACGATAGAAAGCTTCCTCCGAGGCAGGCTCGCGAGGAGGCGGGGAGATCAAGGCAGGGGTACCTCGCGAGGAACCCATGACGCAAGCCATGATGATCGAGACCAGGCGGGCGCCAGGCGGGCGCCGACCTGCGCAGTGTCCTTGTTTCCCCTTTGGTGCAAAGGGGGCAATCACAGGCCGAGGCACCGGGCAAAGGTTGCCATTCTGGTGCAACAAGACCAAGACCAGCAGAGCGGCAGGGCGGAGGTCACCGTGGAGCCCAAGACGGCGTCATCACCAGTACTTTTGGCAGCCGAAGACCACCTTTGGTCGGGATAACTTGTACTATATGTTCCCCTTAAAAATGGCCAATTGTTGGCGCCCTTCCCGCTCATTATTTGGGGAGAGGCCCAGGGCCTCTATAAATAGAGCTAGCCACCGCAGAGTAGAGACATCTAGAAAACATCCAGATATCTAGTAGAACCCTAGCAGAGAGAGAGAGAGGGGGGGGCGACTGAACTCACCCTAGCAGTTCATCGCACCAGCTCAAGAACAACTCTGGCGAGGCTGTTCTTCCCTTGTACTATTCATCATTAGCCCCTGAGGCAATCCACCACACCACACACTGGAGTAGGGTATTACACCACAACGGTGGCCCGAACCAGTATAAACCTTGTGTCCCTTGTGTTGTTCGTTGTTTCCAGCTTAGATCACGCGAGGAGATTGGACGTAGATCGGTAGGGGAGAGATCTCCGCGCGCACCCCAGTGTTCGAACCTCAAGGGTCTGCCGGAACCCGAAATCCGATAGTGTGGTACTTGTGTTGCAGACCCGGACACGTTCGTTTCATCCGAAGACTATCTTGGAGTATTCGGAAAGGGGAACCCAGCTTGCAATGCCGAAGACAATCTGCACGCCGGACACCTCGTCATTGAAGCCTGGTTCAGGGGCTTCTGAGGGAGTCCTGGACTAAGGGGTCCTCGGACGTCCGACCTATTGGATAAGGGCCGGACTGATGGGCCGTGAAGATACAAAGACTGGAGACTCTGCCCGTGTCCGGATGGGACTCTCCTTAGCATGGAAGGCAAGCTTGGCGATCAAATATGAAGATTCCTTTATCTGTAACCGACTTTATGTAACCCTAGAGCCCTCCTGTGTCTATATAAACCGGAGGGCTAGGTCCGTAGACACATCCTCATAATCATAGCAAGGCTAGACTTTTAGGGTTTAGCCATTACGATCTCGTGGTAGATCAACTCTTGTAACACTCATATTCATCAAGATCAATCATGCAGGAAGTAGGGTATTACCTCCATAGAGAGGGCCCAAACCTGGGTAAACATTGTGTCCCCTGTCTCCTGTTACCATCGACCTTAGACGCACAATTCGGGACCCCCTACCCGAGATCTGCCGGTTTTGACACCGACAGTGACAAAGAGCTCGTCGTAAATGGTTACATTGATGCTAGCTTTGACACTGATCCAGATGACTCTGAGTCACAAACCGGATACGTATTTATATTGAATGGTGGAGCTGCCAGTTGGTGCAGTTCCAAGCAGAGCGTCGTGGCGGGATCTACGTGTGAAGCGGAGTACATAGCTTGTTCGAAAGCAGCAAATGAAGGAGTCCGGATGAAGGAGTTCATATCTGATCTAGTTGTAATACCTAGTGCATCGGGTCCAATGAAAAACTTCTGTGACAAGATTGCCTTGGCAAAGGAATCCAGATTTCACAAGAGAACCAAACACATCAAGAGATGCTTCAACTCCATCCGTGAACAAGTCAAGGAGGGAGACATAGAGATTTGCAAAATACATACGGATCTGAATGTAGCAGACCCGTTGACTAAGCCTATTCCATGAGCAAAACATGATCAACACGAAAACTCCATGGGTGTTAGATTTACTGCAATGTAATCTAGATTATTGACTCTAGTGCAAGTGGGATACTAAAGGAAATATGCCCTAGAGGCAATAATAAAGTTGTTTTTTTATATTTCCTTATTCATGATAAAGGCTTATTATTCATGCTACAATTGTATTGATCGAAAACCTAAATACATAAACAAACACCTTGTCCCTAGTGAGCCTCTACTTGACTAGCTTGTTGATCAAATATGGTTAAGGTTTCCTAACCATGGACATGATTTGTCATTTGATAATGGGATCACATCATTAGGAGAATGATGTGATGGACAAGACCCATCCATTAGCTTAGCATTATGATCATTCAGTTTTATTGCTATTGCTTTCTTCATGTCAAATACATATTCCTTCGACTATGAAATTATGCAACTCCCAAATACCAGAGGAATACCTTGTGTGCTATCAAACATCACAACGTAACTGGGTGATTATAAAGATGCTCTACAGGTATCTCCGAAGGTGTTTGTTGAGTTGGCACATATCGAGATTGGGATTTGTCACTCCGAGTATCGGAGAGGTATCTCTGGGCCCTCTCGGTAATACACATCATAAGTTTGCAAGCAAACGACTAAGGAGTTAGTCACGAGGTGATGTATTACGGAACTAGTAAAGAGACTTGCAAGTAACGAGGTTGAACTAGGTATAAATATACCGACGATCGAATCTCAGACAAGTAACATACCGATGGACAAAGGGAATTACGTATGTTGACATAACTGTTCGACCGATAAATATCTGCGTAGAGTATGTAGGAGCCAATATGGGCATCCAGGTTCCTCTATTGGTTATTGACCGGAGAGGTGTCTCAGTCATGTCTACATAGTTCTCAAACCCGTAGGGTCCGCACGCTTAATGTTCGATGATGATATAGTATTATATGAGTTATGTGATTTGGTGACCGAATGTTGTTTGGAGTCCTGGATGAGATCACGGACATGAGGAGTAGTCTCAGAATGGCCGAGAGGTAAATATGTATATATAGGACGATGGTATTCGGACACCGGAAATGTTCTGGAGGGTACCGGGTACATATCGGGTCACCGGAACGGGTTCCGGGCACCCCCGGCAAAAGATATGGGCCTTATGGGCCAAGAGGGGAAACACACCAGCCACAAGGGGCTGGTACGCCCCCATATGGGCCGAACCAGGAGGAGAAGGAATGAGGGGAAGGGAAAGGGAAGGGGGATTCGGCCTCCCCTTCCTTCCCTCCTCCCTCCTCTTTCCTTCCCCCCGGCAAATATGACAAGGGGGGCGCAGTCAAATGAGAGACCCCAAGTAAGATTCGGCCTACTTGGGGCCTCCTAGCAGCCTTATATATATATATATATATATATATATATATATATATATATATATATATATATATATATATATATATATATATATATATATATATAGGACAGAGCTATTTTGTTACTAGTAACAGAATAATATTCTGTTACTCCCCGGCCCTATATAGGATGCGATGCGTTTTTCCAAATGTCCCGAGCCTCCCTCCCAGCATGCCGGCCGCCTCCCTCCACGCCGCGCCGGCCGCCTCCCCGCCACGCCGGTCGCCTTCCTCCACGCCGCCTCTCTCCACCCCAGCGCCGCCTTCCTCCCTCCACCCCAGCGCCGCCGTCCGTCCTCCCTCCACCCCAGCGCTGGCCGCCTCCCTCCACCCCAGCGCCGCCGTCCTACCTCCACCCCAGCGCCGCCCGCCTCCCTTTACCGGCCACCCCGCCTCCCTCCACTGCCCAGTGGCCAACGGAGGTGCGGACTCTGCCTCGACCACCTACTCCCACCCCACGCCAACACACCACACCGTTGGATCCCGTCCGTCGAGCGCCGAATCTCGCCGGCCCTGGAGCCGCGATCCGTCGGACCACCGCAGCTCCCTTCTTGTCCCTGGTCGCCATCCACCGCCCCCGAGCTCCACTCTGGGATCCCGCCGTTTACCCATCAAGCTCCACCGCAGGTATCCCACCGTTGATAAGCTCCATGTTCAACTCCTGTGTTCGATGGTACGTGCATTGCTTGATGTGGAAATCGTGCCTTCCGTGGTGTTGTTAAGTTAACTGAACTAAAGGATCTTCAATATATGAACCAAAAGAGAGGTGCATCCTGTACATCCGCTCACGACCATTCATGTTAATTATCCTTCAGTAAAAATATATGAACCATAAAGGGAGTTCCTATTTCTTTTTGCTGATGCTCATGCAAATCTCATGCTACTTATGTGCTAAATTTGATGCTCTATAGTTTCTAGTCGAAATGCCTACGGGAACCAAACTATTTTGATAAAATTTGATGTTGTTGTTCCTATATTCTAGATGAATTTTGACCATACAAATTTGCTACAGCGGGCATGTACTTGCTCTTTTTGACAAATGCTTCTCTTGCAATTTTCCTGTGTGCTGTAATTTTCCTCTGTCAATCCAAAAAAACTAGCAGTTCTCTTCTCAGCACACAACACAAATTGGTGTCAGGTCAGCGAAAAAATATATTTGCATCAGTTCAGACTTGAGAGGGTGTAAGTGTAGAAGAAAAATTGGCAGCAGTAAAAGATTCACGATTGAAAAAGTTGTAAGTTCAACACGACGTCCTAGATAAGTTCGTGAAAAAGATCAAACAAAAAGAAACCCCAATAGGAATTCGAATGATAGAAGTTCCAAGTCACAAATCCTACTTGGCCTGGATAGCTCATATACACTTCAATCTTGTAATTTAGAAGTAAAAGTCACAAGTTCGGAGAAGATTTTTTCCAAATAGTTTACTTTGGTGATTCTGTAATTGCATCAGGCCATTACAAAAAATGGCTCTGGCAGTTCAATATTTATTTCAATTCATGAAAATTATTACAGTGCACCGCCCCGCCCCCAACGTCGCTGCTGCTTGCTAGCTGCCGGTGGTGCGTGCGCGCTGGTCGTTGCTGCTGTTTGTTGCTGCTTTAGGGTAAGGTGAGTGACAAAAAGATTACTGAGAGGGATTTGCTGCTGCTGTTGTTCCTTGTATTGATAGAGGATTGTCGAGTCTAAAGCCAGCTGCACCTTCACATCCTATGCACTGTCGGATATGAGCTCGTGCTCCTGTAGTGTTCTAATTAGCAAAAGAACAATGAGAAGGGAAAGAACAATGGTGGTTAAATATTAAATAAATCGGTGTGTGGCTGCAAGAATTTACATATTTTGGTGCAAAAAGTTTGTTGCTTTTCTCTAGTACTTTAGTTCAATTTACTACAACCGTTCTGCTTGTAATGCCATCTCCTGCAGGAAGTTCCACATGGGGGACACTCGTTTCAAATGCTCATCTCCCATACGCGATGCCGCCACCAAGGAAAACCGCTGGGAAACTCTGTTGGTAATGTCATCTCCTATCCATCGCCAGCTCCAACTTACTGCAACCTTGTTTGAATTAAAAATATTGATCAGTACAAATAAAAAACAATGATGAGTTTGTAGTGCTCTCTCCTGCCTATTTTGGTTGATGTCCATGAATGGAGAAAAAATTGTATGGGAATGTTTAATTATTACTAGCATATAAGTTCAAAAAATAAAAAGCAGTCGGTTCGTCTATGAAATTTGAGAAAGTTCATCTATTGATCCAAGGAATATATGCTCAAAGAAAAGAACACAACACATTTATTCGGGTAAAAGTTTATTTTAGTTCAGCTACACAAACCATGTAGGTTCGATGATGATGATACCATAAGTTCGGACAAGAAAACAAATATGAATTGAAACCAAAAACGTTCACTCCTATAAGTTCAAGTGCTTATCCATACACGGTAATTCAAGATGCTTAACGTTCAAGTCGCAAAACAAGAGAAGTCCAGAACGTCGTGGAACTCCTCTCCTTCTCACCTGAAACATTTTGTGCTCTAGCTCTCTCCACCCCCTGTCAAGCTTCCCGAGCTTGTTTCAAAAACACACTGTATTACTGTACCTAGTGCTCTCTCCACTCTCCTGCAGCTAATGCTATCTCCAGTCTACTGTATGTTTTGCTTGATGAACAAGTATGGACAAAAAATATGTTGAATAGGGAGAGTTCATGTATTACTGCCATGTAAGTTCAAAAAATAACTTGTAGCAAGTACAGAAATTAAAGGTGGGCAAAACAAAAAGCGAGCTTGGAAGTAGGAAGTTTGATGCATCTGCTACTGCTCCTTTTGTGCTTCTGGTTTACTCCAAACAATTTATTTTTTTGCATTAGATGCTAGACAAAATGAGAAGTTTTTAATTCCACAAGTATGGACTTTGTGAATGTCCACTTCTTAAAACAGAAGTGTACATGCTAGTTCGATTTGTGTGCAGCAAAGAAAGAAAATGGTTTGATTTAAAAACATTGATCAGTAGAGAGTAAAAACAATGATCAGTTCTAAATAAAAGAAACGATCCATTTGTGGAGTTATAATAAAATAAATTATATGTGCACTCTATGTCTTTTTCTTATGTTTCCAAGAATTTAGCACTCATACTGTTATGCATAAGTTCAGGTCGCTTGTGGAGTTTCAGATATATGCAATTGAATTAGAGCACCATGGTCTCACCGAAAAGTTTGAAAAACCATTACTTTCAGTTCTGGTAACATATATTTTTGTTTCAGTTTTGCTAAATTCTTTCTCCAATGGCCTTTATATATTATCTTTCATATGCCGTACTATATGAAAAAATGTGGCCTTCAGCAAGCCTTTATTGCATCCATCATCACTGATCTCGAGGAGGAGATTCATTTGTGCATTTCTATATTCGTTGTGTAAATCTGTTGATTTTTAATGTTTTAGGGATTTCGGGAGAGTGGAGACCTGGAAGAGCACTTTCAGACGTTATTGGCCATGACAATAAATGACCAAGAAGAGCACTTTCAATAGTCAAGGAAGACAACAATACAACAACAACAACAACAACAACAACAACAACAACAACAACAACAACAACAACAGTAACAAAAAAATGCAAACGATGCATCATGCTGACATTGATGAAAAGCTATGATTTTGTGCTCCTGTTTGTTATTATGTCAATGAGAAACCAATACTTCTTTTCTTTAGGTTTTGTGTTTTAATTGGTGAGGGATAAACAAATTTTCCTATTCAAGTGGAAGCTCCCAATATATGATGGATGTGGGAGTTATTTTTACATTCACTGTTCGATGCTTCTTTTTATGTAATGTTTTATGTTTTCAAGTGCTCGATGAAAATTTATGTTCCTAGTAGTTCATGTAGTATTGCCTGAGGAGTTCATATGTTACTGGCCAGTAAGTAAACCTATTAATCACTCTCTCAAGTGTGATGAAAAAATGGGCAGTAAATTGATGAAAAAATATCATCGAGTTCAAAACACGCGACTCGCGACAGCCACCCTAGTTCGGGCGTAGTAAGTACCTCAGTACGAGTTAAAAATGGTGGTCCGTTCGGAATAAAAGAAATGGCAGAAATTCAAATTGTAAAGTTCAAGCAAAAAAAGAAACCCCATGAAAATCCTGCTTAGTAAGTACCTTAGTACAAGTCGTAAAATGAGAGAAGTTCAGAACAACGTTGTCAAAAAAATGTTGAGTTAAAAAAGGAAACAAAACAAACACATTTTTTTTGAATAAAATATCATTCAGTTCGATGATACAAACCATACAAGTACAGGGCGCGACGATACAGTAAACCGTTGAAAACTTACGAGAAAAATATTACCAAAAAAACAGAGCAAAGTCTAATTAGTGAAAACACGCTTAGTACAAACCCATGCAAGCATCAGTACAAGTGCCCTTTTTTGGAACCATTCAAAATTACTCTACAAAAAATAGCTCAGTACAAACATACATATATATCAGTACGACTACTCTGTTTTTCACATGAAAAAACAGCAGGATCCATCATGCTGTATTCAAAATTACTCTTAAACGGTTGTGAAGTAGAGAAAACGTTCAACATGACTAAGTTTCGCATTTTCGATAGCTATCCAACGGTATATTATTTGCCGTATTTCGGCAAACTTTTTAAAAAAACGCGTTCAAAATCAAATTTGACCGTATTCGAATTCGTTTTTAAACTGTAAGGAATTAGAAAAACATTTCTATACGAAAAAGTTGCGCATTTTACATAGCTTTCCAATGCCGTATCATTTGCGTCAATTCGAAAAACCGTTTGCAAAAAATCACGAAAATACGTTTCGCCCAGAATTTCACCATTTTTCAAATTACTTTTAAATCATATAGAATTAGAAAAAACAATACATATATGGAAGATGCGGATTTTCACCAGCTTTCCAACGCCATCTTATTTGCTCAATTACGACAAACCGTTTGAAAATTGAGTCCAAAATACGATTCACGTTTTCGGTTTTGAAAAAAATGGTTTTTTCAAAACTGCTCTTAAACCATAATGATTTTGCAAAAACGTTTAATATACTTGAAATATGGTTGTCAAGAGCTTTCCAACGATATATTACACGCCATGTTCCGACAAAAAAATTACAAAAAAGTTTTTGAACTAAAGAAGACGATGTGTTAAACACAACTGAAAGCATCAGTTCAACCGCTTTGAAAACATCAGTACAACCATCTGAAACCGTCAGTTCAAAAAGGGTAACAGAATAATATTCTGTTACTAGTAACAGAATAGCCCAGATGTGTGTATATATATATATATATATATATATATATATATATATATATATATATATATATATATATGTAGGGAAAAGCAAACATATGAAACTACGCGAGGGCAGATGCAATCACGAGCGCTCGTTGCTGTTGGGATCTGGTCCCTCCTCTTACCTCATTTGTGTTTTCCTGATTTTTCTCATTTGTTGATATTTTCCTCTTATAGCTGAAGGTGGACCAGCAAGCAGGACCGTGCGGGCACTAGGTTGTCGCTGCTCCGGTCCAGCAGACAGGACCACCCGCGGCGTGACAGACCTCGGCCCGCGAGAGAAAGTTCCGAGCCCACGAAAGGTTCCCACACGCGGGCGGTACACAACAGATGAAGGTTCTTTTTTCACCTTGTTTTTTTCTGTTGGTTTGCGTACAACCCCTACCTGCGCTACCCTTTTTCATTGTTGTCTTCCCATATTCTCTCTCTCTGACTCTCTCCATCTCCTGTTCAGATCCACATCTTGACCACACCTTCTGATCCAGCCATGGCCTCCCCATGCCTCTCCTCTCCATCACTCACTACCACCGCCATAACATGGAGTTCAGCCGTCCACCGTCTCTTCCTCCATCATTCGTGCTACGCCGGTCTCTACCATCGCCTTCTCTAAGTTCACCTTTGGCTCCCGATGTCGCTGTGTCTCTCCGTCAATGGAGCTGCGTTGCTTCCCTCTCCAACATACCAACAGGCCACCTTCCCCTCATATCAGATCCCTCCGTTCGTGGTCATGGATGATGTGCAGGCCGCCCGTGCTGCTCTGGAGCTGCCCTTCTCGAGCTCGGTGTCGCCGCGCTTCCCAACCCCCTCCGCCAGCGTCAGATCCGGCAAGGCGGCCGAAGAGCACCAGCGTCACGCCCTCCCCACCATGGTATGCCCAGCTTCTCCTCACGCTGGCCTCCTCCATCAAGGTCATCGAGCTCCCTCTCCTCTGCAGCGGCCTCGAGGTCGACACTACCATAGTTTTGCAAGAGACGGTGGATGCGATTTCTGTGATGAACTGAAGAATATTTTGTGTGTAGTTGAATTACTTCTAGACTTGCTGCTCCTACAGCGCCTCGCTTCAAATTCCCCACATCGTCCTGGTCCGGTTCAGGTATATACTATGGCTTCTTCTTGGAAGATTGGGAGTAGGGTATTTCCAGTGGTCCGTTGCCCAGGTTTGCTTCTTCAAGCTGCGCGTGTGTGAGGGAGTTAGAAATTGGTACCTTTTTTGTCAAAACTGATTTGGTCTATGGCTTCAGTGGAATGTACCAGACTGCTTGGTTCTTGAAAGGGCTTCCCGTGGATGTTTCAGTAGCTTACCATGTAGTCCAGGGTTTGGCTTGTGGTGGTTTGATGTTACGCGGATGACAATCTTTGAGCTAGGGTTGCTTCTTTGTTTATCTTTGACGGATTGAGCTTTAGATGTATGCATTCTTTTGTATTAGTCTGTTCATATATGAGGTAGCAGGTACACTGGATGTATGTATGCAATACACTGGATTTCTTGTTAATCTTTAATGCACTGCGGCAGCAGTACTTTTCTTTATCGTGCTCTCTTTTTTGGCAGATTTAGACAGGATTATTCATAATTTTGTGATTGTTTAATTCTTCAGGAACATGTGTGTATGACTGTTCAAAAACAACTAGATTGAACAGGTTGTGTTAGTGCACTTATATGAGGTCAACTGAATGAGCCTAATAAAATTAGGTTGTGCATTATATACTCTCTTCATGCAATCCTCTTGCAGATTTGGTGTCCGTATTTGTTTTGTTTTGTTTTATTCTGTAGACAAGCACTCGTGATCCATTTATTCGACATAAAATCGAATATAAATGCACAGTTTGTGTTAGTCCTACTTATATTAACTCAACTGTGCAAGCCTAACAAAATTAGGCCGTGCATTATTCCTCCTTGATGTATCCTGCTTTGTTGAGTTATTATATTGTATGATTATACTGACCATATTGAGGAAATCCTCTTCAAAAATGTTTTTAGCTTGCACTGATGCCATTGGTTTCTTTTAACCATTTCCCTTTTTGATACCATGGGGTGAAGAGGATTGCTTTGGTCATTCCAGAATACACCAAGGACACGAGGAGTATTTGCTGGACTGTTGGTGTTTGCTGGAGCTACACTTTGTACACAACAGCGTTCTGCTGCTTCTGCAGCTACCAGGTCTCTAAAATGGCACTTTCAGCTCCAAACTTGACCCAAGCCACACATGGGTCTCTCGTCTCTCTCCAGTGATCAAGGTGAATGCTATTTTAGAGCAACTCCAACACAGTGACCCAAATCGTACGCCTGCGTCCATTTGCGTCTGCTCGGACAAAAGACAATGCCCAATGCACGGATCCTTTCCTATTTCTTGTCTGTTTTGTATCAGCTCGGACCCATTTCCATCTTAAATTTGGGATCGATTTGGGTTGGAGGCGGACACAAACCGGACGTTTTATGCGTCCTCTTTGTCCGCCTGTGTCCACTGCCTGTCCCGCTTGGTCCACCTGCCATTCACTCACTCGTTTTTTCTGTCACGGCGCATGTGCATTGGGCGTTCTCTCCTGAGCACGCTCGCTCTGCCGCGCCACCGCAGGGCGCCGCCACGCTCGCCCTGCCGCGCTAGCCCCGTCGATATTCTTTTTTTTTCTTGCTGCCCAAAGTCATGCACACAACGCCACAATTGGACAAAAGGGTCTCCGGCAGTCTGAGCTACAGTAGCCCATGAGATGCATATCATCGTACAGATGAAGAAAGTCAAACCAAATATGCTCATCTGACATGCAACAGGTTATGGACTAAAACGGAAATCTGGGGTTGGTCTTTACTAACATAGGTTTGTACCCGCTTTTGCATTGATTTGAATGACACTCTGAGCGCTGGTAATTCTGAAAGAAAAACTGCATAATACTGTACCAAGTTTGTAACTTGTAGAGTATGGCAAAAAATAATTATTTTACATGAATAATTTTTCATACTACATCTGAAGCTCAATATCTCTCAAAGATGAACAAAGAAGCAGCCCCACCTCAAAGATGACCCAAATTATCACACAACAGTCAGTGGAAAGTAATCCTTGCCGGAAAAGACATCTTCATTTGACTTAGGAATATACAAACCTCCTTGCAACAGGTCGAAGGAACAAGGTTCAACCAGCCTTGGATTCATAAAAGATGACCAAGGTGCTTGTGTTTATCTGAACAAGATGGCTGAGGAAAGCTCTTTGTCCGCACCACCACCGAAAAGAAGGGTAGCCCCTGGCAAGCCGGACGGTCACCATTTGTGATGTAGTACATGCTATCAGATAGGGCATCTGCCAATCCAATACATTTGTATATAATGTTTTCCCCAAATGTCTGGTTATGTGCTAAGCAAGTAAGTGACATTATAGCGCTGAGAGCGGCAAGCAAACCCACAAACTTTCATTGCATCGATACACGGATCCTGTCACATAGATCCACCAAAAGCTCACGCATGTACTCGACTTGGATCAAGCCAGTACGCGCACGGCGGCAAATCTACATCCATTACAAAGCATGGCTTTTCACGCGAGTCGTCGCCCATTAACCGAGACCTGCGTTAAAAAAAAGATGGACGGTGGCTTACCATCGCCCGTGAGAAAGACAAATATCTCCGGCCAGGATTGACATCTGTCCAAGATGTTTTGGGTGGCGTTTTGTGATGCCTAGTTGATTCGGTTTTCTTTGACCGGTCAGTGACATCCGGATTATTGAGACCGTTTAGAGGCATGTTTTTTTTGTGCACGAGAACTTTCTCTATAAGTTGGTCGTATTGCATAAGAACCTCTGTTTTACATTGTTGGAACCATGCATACCCATTCGAGGGCACCTTTTTGTGTGTGCACGAGAGTCTTCTCTATAAGTTGGTCGTTGCACAAGAACCTCCATTTTACATTGTTGGAACCGTGCATATCCATCCGAGGGCGCCTTTTTTGCGTGCACAAGAGCCTTCTCTATAAGTTGGTCATTGCACAAGAACCTTTGTTGGACATTGTCGAAACCGTGCATATCCATCTGAGGGTACCCTTTTTGTGTGCATGAGAGCCTTCTCTATAAGTTGGTTGTCGCACAAGAACCTCCGTTTTACATTGTCGGAACCGTGCATATCCATCTAAGGGCACCTTTTTGTGTGCGTGCGAGTCTTCTCTATAAGTTGGTCGTTGCACAAGAACCTCTGTTTTACATGGTCAGCACCGTGCATATCCACCCGAAGGCACCCTTTTTGTGCATGAGAACATTCTCTATGAGGTGGCCATTGCACCCACCAACACCATTCACACCCTGTGTAAGTTTTTTTGAGACGCATGTGTTGTGCGTGTGAGTGTGTGTCTTGGTCTAGAGATAGACAGATTAAGATATAATCTAGGGCGGTTATGCTCACTCGAAATATAGGTTTATAGTTGGCATAAGAAGAAAGGACAATTATGAACGAGCAATTGCTATTTAAACATGCAAGTTATACCCCTCATGATGGTGTAGTACGTTGCATTGTTATGAAGGCACGAGAACATTTATTTGCCATTTTCCAAACCTTGCACAACTATATACATGGACCCTTTTTGTTGAAGCCGGTACCTTTCATAACATGAACGTTATACCCCTCAGGGTACCACCCTGGTCAAGCCACTCCCTATAACGGCCCACTGCCGCTACTGACAAGCCATATAACACTTACCTTTTTATCACGCTACATCAATATGACATCCATGTCTCTTCCCGTGTGTGTGGGCGTGTGAAGGTGTGTCTTCGGCGGATTTGTCTTTGGTAGGTTTTTTCAGATCTAGTTGTCGTTCGGGTATGTCCCTGTGTCTTCAGGTTGGATCCTTCCGATCCATCCTACTCTTTGTGCACTGGTCTTATGGGGCATTAGCAAGATGATTCCCTGGCTGTCTACTACAACAAGTATTGCCATGCTCCGGCGAGGAAGGGGCGATGTCGGTAGCACGCCTTCGGCTTGCTTCAGTGCTTATAATCCTCGATAGGTGCTTTACAGATCCTAATATACTCCCTCCTTCCATATATATATATAGGGCCTAATCATTTTTCGAGGCTAACTTTAACCAAGTGTTATGCAAGTTACACAAAGTATATCGTCAAATTCGTACGTGAAAGGAGCTTCCAATGATATAATTTTCACATTATACATCTCATGTATTATTAGTCTTATCAATAATTAAATATGGTCTCAAAAAACATATTAGGCCCTATATAGATGAAAGGAGGGAATAACTTTTATTATTTTGGTGTACGTTGTACTGCCATGCCCGAAGATGAATTGATGGTAAGTTCTTGTTCAGAAAAAATTGATGGTATGTTTTCTCGTAAAATAAAAATCCATGGCAAAAGGAACAAAACCAAAATGCTATATCTTATCCCATTCTCTGTATCTGCACTTTTTAATAGAAAATATATGGTACAGCCGTAAAAAAGAAATGATAATATGTGGTAGTAGTGCCTAGTTTTGGCAGCCAGGAAAAACCGATTAGAACACGCATGCACGCACATCAACAGACGTACACAGCAGCGCACACGCAACACAACACACAGTAGCAGTCACGCACACGCGCACACAAAACGCCGATCCTGGGGCAGCTCGGAAGCGCGTGCACCCAGCAACATGTACACATGACGGTGCTCTCTGTTGTCTTATCCCCCCTGCACCCACTGTTGCAGCCATGTCGCCTGCATCCGGTCATCGAGGACTGAGCGGCCCCCAAGGCCCAATCCGCAGGCGTTTCGACGCGGTGCTCGCCCTGCGGCTGCTCTTCCTCGCCGCCGCCCTGATCGTAACGCCGTCCACATCTCTGCCCTGCCCCGTGCAACCACCGTCGAGGATTGCTCGTACCCGGCCGGGTACCTGTCGCGAATCTCCTAATGGCCCAGGCTTTTGGCAAAAACTTGGAAAAGGTAAGAATCAGCTCGTACAACTTGCTCAAATACTCAATGCGTCTGCTCAAACTAGACACACGTTGGTGTGTCCATTTAGCAAATTGGATAATTGCATATTTGTACGGAGTGCAAGTGACGCTGCCATCATGCAATCAACCTCTAGCTCTATCTCCAAAAGTTGACTGGGGCATACCCGTTGCCCGTGAAGTCAGATACCTCTGGCCAGGTTGGAAGTCGGTCCACGAGGTCAGACGTGCTGCCTTTGCACCACAGATGCTAAAAACGGCAGGCTGTAATCTGTAGTGTTCAGGCGGTAGGCAAAGGCGAGTTTCCTCTGCTTTTGAAATGGCCGCATTCTGGTGATTGATGCATTCGTAAACTCTGAAAAACATTTGTTGCCTTGTTGGCACAGCTTTTCTGTCTGCAGAAATGAGTTCATTAAGACACAGGTAATTAATTGAAATGGTGCATAACCGTCTTGATTCAACTAGTCGAGAATGGCAAGTTTTAATTCCAGGGCGCAGTTCATTTTGCTAGGCGAAAACGGTGCCGAACCGTGTCCAGCTAGCTAGGCAAAAACGACAGTTTTTACATGCCCAGACCAACACGCCTCACCTTAGAACTTTTGGAAAATAACCAGAATTAGGCAAGTCAATAGCTGACCCAAAGTAGGTCCTACCGACCCCCTGCTTGTTTAAAAAGGTGTGGCATCTGTTTGCTCTAAATACGCGTGCAAAGTCAGAGGCTAGGTTGCCTTTCCTGGATTCTGCCCCCATAAAGTTTCAGCTTAGCTTTCCTCTTTCGTCATGGCGAAATTCAATAAATGGTAAAATCGAAACCTTATCCACTTAAAGGTGCGGATCCCAAAGCGAACGAACGGTTCTGATAACAACCATCCGAGCTAGTGTGGATAGCAAATCCATCCTCTATATATGTGTGTGTGTGTGTGTGTCTATATATATATATATATATATATATATATATATATATATATATATATATATATATATATATATATATATATATATATATATATATATATATATATATATATATATATATATATATATATATATATATAGGGATTGACTATTCGTCACCCTGGGTGAGGAATAGTTATTCTTCACCCCCTCTATTTTACCATCAATGCACCGTAATTTTACATTCCGTAAGTTTTTGTCTTATTTTCGACATAAAAAGAGACTGTAAGAAAATATATAATCGCCGTAAAAAATATTTTATATTATGTAAAATTATAAACGTAAAAACATAGTCTAAAATACACATAAACTGCAAATTTTCTTGTCTTATGACCTATATTTTTAATTTCTTATGTCAAATTTTACGTAGTGAATCAATAGAAATGTAACTATTTGAATTTCAAACGTAATTTAATTATGAAATGATCGTAAGATTACATCGGGTGAAGAATAACTTATTCTGCACCCTGGATGATGAATAGTAACAATATATATATATATATATATATATATATATGTATATATATGTATGTATATATATATATATATATAGCCGGTCTATTCTTATAACATTATGAGAATAATATTCTCATAACACTTTCAAACTGCATTGTAATACTGCATTGGAAAGCTATGCGCACTGTACCACAGAGACCAGCGAACTTCATGTTTGAAAAAACTGTACGTGTGGTTTTTTCGGTACTTTTTTGCTCTAGTTTTTTAACCGTTTATCGGAATTATGCGTGTAATATACCGTTGAAAACTATGGAGTAGACGCAATTTCGCCATGTTGAACACTTTTCAAAATTCATCATAGTTTAAGAGCAGTTTCGAAAATCGTGCGGCTCACAACGAATGGTAGCGAGCGTTTTTTTGCTTTTCTTTTAAACCGCTCGTCGGAATGAAACATATGATACACCGTTGGAAAGATATCGTCGGCGCGCATCTTTTTCATATCTATTTTTTTTCTAATTCGCTACGGTTTAAGAGCAGTTTTGAATTTACTAAATCGCGGAATTGTGTTTTTCGAATTTTTTTAATTTTTCGGTACTGTTTTCACTCCTGTTTTCTAACCGTTTGTCGAAACAAGGCGTGTAATATACCGTTGGAAAGCTACGAATGAGGCGCAACTTTCATATGTTGAAATGTTTTTGAGATTCCTTACGGTTTTTAGTTAAATTTGAAAATCGTGCGTCTGACTACGAAGGGCAGCGGCCGTTTTTTCGTAAAATTTTTACAAAACGTTGGTCGAAATGATCCAACTGATATACCGTTGGAAAGATATCGTCGAGACGCTACTTTTTCATATAGAACACTCTCTCTAATTCATTACGGTTTAAGAGCAGTTTTGAAATTACAAAAACGCGGAAACTCTGTTTTTCGCGACAACAAAATCGACATGGGTACTTCATCCGATTGAAAACCGCACTGCATCGGACGAAAAATCGCACTGCATCAAACGGGTAAGAGAACTGCATGTTTTTCTTTTATTCAAACGTAATTTTTTTCTAGGACGAGAAAGTAGAGTGCACTTCACATCTGGTGTAAATAAACCACAACACTATCAAGAAGTGAACCGCATTACTTTTTTTGTTTCCTTAACAATTTTTTTGCACTTAGGGGATGAACAACATCACACGGTCAACCGCACTGCTTCAGAATGAAAACCGCGCCGCATCAGACGGGCAAGCGAACTTCATTGTTTTTTTTGTTATACGTACATTTTCTCAAGCGAGGAAATGGAGTGTGCTTCACATCGGGCATAAGTGAACCACAACACTATCGAGAGCTGAGCCGCATGAGATTACAAAGTGAGCTTCATATTGGATATCGCAACACTACCGAGAGGTGCGCTGCATGGGATTACAAAGTGAGCTTCGCCTCGGGCGTAAGTGGACTGCAAAACTATCGAGAGGTGAGCCACATGACATTACAAAGTGAGCTTCAAAAATTTACATACCAGACACTTTTTTGTTTACCAAGTGAACCATATAGGATTTTACTCTAAAACGCATCTAAGCATCATTTTTTACAACAAATTTGGCCTTGCAATTCTGTTACACATGCTGTACATACAATTCACATAAAAAATTAAGTGAGGATAGCACCACGAGGCCTTCGACGAGACTCTGAAACCAAAAATGCACTGCATTGCACTGCGGTACTGCACCGAACACACAAACTCTAAACTTGTTGGGTTGGATGGATGTGCTGCTGCAAAAATAATCAAAAACTGCACTCAAACTACATTATGTGGTGCGGACGTGATGTAGACTCGCCAGAGAGAGTTTGCTCGGCGGAGGTGAGCTGCACGGGGGCGGCAAGCGAGCTACACGAGGAGAGGCAACTGAGCTGCACAGAGGCTGGCGATGCGGTGAGTGGTCACTGCCTCCTTCTCCAGCACACCGCCCACTCCCACCCAGCTCCTCCTGGATCCAGGTGAGGGTGCCACCACCACCCTCCTACAGCCTGCATCGATGGTGCACCACCGGACTACACTACAAACGGCTCGCCAGCAAACTGCACTGCAAGTGCGCCTACCGTAGGGGCACCACCAGGGGGTGCGTTGACCAGCGCCTCCTCAATCTACTGGCAGAGGGAGAAGGAGCTCGCTGGCGAGGGAGAAGAAGCTCGGCCCGCAGCTATTGATGCACTCGATTCCAGTATGGATCGAGATAGGAGCGGTCGGCGAGGCTCCAGGGCGGCGCGGCCGTGGCACGAGAGCCATAGGAGGAGGGGAGGTAGGCCAGGAGAAGTTACTGGCGGCGGCAGCTCGATCTAGGAGCCATGGATCTAGTGTGTGGGAAGGAGGGATTTGCCTGGGGGTGGCTAGATCCGCTGCACGGTCGACCGGATCGGTTCCCTGGGCGTGGCGGCATGGACGCCCATAGTGGTAGCCGAACTGCATTGGGACAGGACCGAGCTTCACTGGACGACGCCCATGTTGGAAATATGCCCTAGAGGCAATAATAAAAGCATTATTATTATATTTCCTTGTTCATGGTAATTGTCTTTATTCATGCTATAATTGTGTTATCCGGAAATCGTAATACATGTGTGAATAACAGACACCAACATGTCCCTAGTAAGCCTCTAGTTGACTAGCTCGTTGATCAACAGATAGTCATGGTTTCCTGGCTATGGACATAAGATGTCATTGATAACGAGATCACATCATTAGGAGAATGATGTGATGGACAAGACCCAATCCTAAACATAGCATAAAGATCGTGTAGTTCGTTTTGCTAGAGTTTTGCAATGTCAAGTATCTTTTCCTTAGACCATGAGATCGTGCAACTCCCGGATACCGTAGGAGTGCTTTGGGTATACCAAACGTCACAACGTAACTGGGTGACTATAAAGGTAGACTACGGGTATCTCCGAAAGTATCTGTTGGGTTGGCACGGATCAAGACTGGGATTTGTCACTTCGTATGACGGAGAGATATCACTGGGCCCACTCGGTAATGCATCATCATAATGAGCTCAAAGTGACCAAGTGTCTGGTCACGGGATCATGCATTACGGTACGAGTAAAGTGACTTGCCGGTAACGAGATTGAACGAGGTATTGGGATACCGACGATCGAATCTCGGGCAAGTAATATATCGATTGACAAAGGGAATTGCATACGGGGTTGATTGAATCCTCGACATCGTGGTTCATCCGATGAGAACATCGTGGAGCATGTGGGAGCCAACATGGGTATCCAGATCCCGCTGTTGGTTATTGATCGGAGAGTCGTCTCGGTCATGTCTGCTTGTCTCCCGAACCCGTAGGGTCTACACACTTAAGGTTCGGTGACGCTAGGGTTGTGAAGATATGTATATGCAGTAACCCGAATGTTGTTCGGGGTCCCGGATGAGATCCCGGACGTCACGAGGAGTTCCGGAATGGTCCGGAGGTAAAGAATTATATATAGGATGTGCAGTTTCGGCCATCGGGACAAGTTTCGGGGTACCCGGTATTGTACCGGGACCACCGGAAGGGTCCCGGGGGTCCACCGGGTGGGGCCACCTATCCCGGAGGGCTCCTTGGGCTGAAATAGGAGGGAACCCAGCCCATAATGGGCTGGGGCGCCAGCCCCCCCAAGGCCCATGCGCCTAGGGTTGGGGGGGAACCCTAAAGGGGGGCGCCCCCTTGCTTGGGGGGCAAGCCCCCCACCCCTTGGCCGCCGCCCCCCCTGGTAGATCCCATCTACCAGGGCCGGCGCCCCCCCTGGCACCCCTATATATAGTGGGGGGAGGAGGAACTTGCAGCCCACGCTTTTGGTGCTTCCTCTCTCCCCGTTACTTCTTCCTTTCTCGTAGTACACGGCGAAGCCCTGCTGTCGTGACGCCCTGCATCCACCACCACGCCGTCGTGCTGCTGGATCTTCATCAACCTCTCCTTCCCCCTTGCTGGATCAAGAAGGAGGAGACGTCTCCCGTCCCGTACGTGTGTTGAACGCGGAGGTGCCGTCCGTTCGGCACTGGTCATCGGTGATTTGGATCACGTCGTGTACGACTACTTCAACCTCGTTCTAACGAACGCTTCCGCTCGCGATCTACAAAGGTATGTAGATGCATCTCGTGACTCGTTGCTAGATGAACTCCTAGATGATCTTGGTGAAACGAGTAGGAAAATTTTTGTTTTCTGCAACGTTCCCCAACAGTGGCATCATGAGCTAGGTCTATGCGTAGTTCTTCTTGCGCGAGTAGAACACAATTTGTTGTGGGCGTGGATTTGTCAACTTTCTTGCCGCTACTAGTCTTTTCTTGCTTCAGCGGTATTGTGGGATGAAGCGGCCCGGACCAACCTTACACGTACGCTTACGTGAGACCGGTTCCACCGACTAACATGCACTAGTTGCATAAGGTGGCTGGCGGGTGTCTGTCTCTCCCACTTTAGCTGGAGCGGATTCGATGAACAGGGTCCTTATGAAGGGTAAATAGAAGTTGACAAATCACGTTGTGGCTTTAACGTAGGTAAGAAAACGTTCTTGCTAGAACCCTAATTCAGCCACGTAAAACTTGCAACAACAATTAGAGGACGTCTAACTTGTTTTTGCAGCAAGTGGTTTGTGATATGATATGGCCAAAGTTGTGATGAATGATGAATGATCTATATGTGATGTATGAGATGTTCATGCTATTGTAATAGGAATCACGACTTGCATGTCGATGAGTATGACAACCGGCAGGAGCCATAGGAGTTGTCTTTATTCTTTTATATGACCTGCGTGTCATTGAGAAACGTCATGTAAATTACTTTACTTTATTGCTAAACGCGTTAGCCATAGTAGTAGAAGTAATAATTGGCGAGCAACTTCATGGAGACACGATGATGGAGATCATGATGATGGAGATCATGGTGTCAAGCCGGTGACAAGATGATCATGGAGCCCCAAGATGGAGATCAAAGGAGCTATGTGATAATGGCCATATCATGTCACGTTTATTATTTGATTGCATGTGATGTTTATCATGTTTTGCATCTTGTTTACTTAGAACGGCGGTAGTAAATAAGATGATCCCTCATAACAATTTCAAGAAGTGTTCTCCCCTAACTGTGCACCGTTGCTAAAGTTCGTCGTTTCGAAGCACCACGTGATGATCGGGTGTGATAGATTCTTACGTTCACATACAACGGGTGTAAGACAGTTTTACACATGCAAAACACTTAGGGTTAACTTGACGAGCCTAGCATGTGCATAGACATGGCCTCAGAACACAGAAGACCGAAAGGTCGAGCATGAGTCGTATAGAAGATGCGATCAACATGAAGATGTTCACCGACGTTGACTAGTCCGTCTCACGTGATGATCGGACACGGCCTAGTTAACTCGGATCATGTAATACTTAGATGACTAGAGGGATGTCTAATCTAAGTGGGAGTTCATTATATAATTTGATTAGATGAACTTTATTATCATGAACATTAGTCTAAAATATTTACAATATGTCTTGTAGATCAAATGGCCAACGTAGTCCTCAACTTCAACGCGTTCCTAGAGAAAACTAAGCTGAAAGACGATGGCAGCAACTACACGGACTGGGTCCGGAACCTGAGGATCATCCTCATAGCTGCCAAGAAAGATTATGTCCTACAAGCACCGCTGGGTGACGCACCTGTCCTCCCTGCTGAACAAGACGTTATGAACGCTTGGCAGGCACGTACCGATGACTACTCCCTCATTCAGTGCGGCATGCTTTACAGTTTAGAACCGGGGCTCCAAAAGTGTTTTGAGAGGCATGGAGCATATGAGATGTTCGAAGAGCTGAGAATGGTTTTCCAAGCTCATGCCCGGGTCGAGAGATATGAGGTCTCCGACAAGTTCTTCAGCTGTAAGATGGAGGAAAATAGTTCTGTCAGTGAGCACATACTCACAATGTCTGGATTACATAACCGCTTGACTCAGCTGGGAGTTAATCTCCCGGATGATGCGGTCATTGACAGAATCCTCCAGTCGCTTCCACCAAGCTACAAGAGCTTTGTGATGAACTTCAATATGCAGGGGATGGAAAAGACCATTCCTGAAGTATTTGCTATGCTGAAATCAGCAGAGGTAGAAGTCAAGAAGGAACATCAGGTATTGATGGTCAATAAAACCACTAAGTTCAAGAAGGGCAAGGGTAAGAAAGCCTTCAAGAAGGACGGCAAGGAAGTTGCCGCGCCCGGCAAGCAAGCTGCCGGGAAGAAGCCAAAGAATGGACCCAAGCCCGAGACTGAGTGCTTTTATTGCAAGGGGAGCGGACACTGGAAGCGGAATTGCCCCAAGTACTTAGCAGACAAGAAGGCCGGCAAAACAAAAGGTATATGTGATATACATGTAATTGATGTGTACCTTACCAGTAATCGTAGTAGCTCTTGGGTATTTGATACCGGTGCAGTTGCTCACATTTGTAACTCACAGCAGGAACTACGGAATAGGCGGAGACTGGCGAAGGACGAGGTGACGATGCGCGTCGGGAATGGTTCCAAAGTCGATGTGATCGCCGTCGGCACGCTACCTCTTCATTTACCTACGGGATTAGTTTTAAACCTCAATAATTGTTATTTAGTACCAGCTTTGAGCATGAACATTGTATCGGGATCTCGTTTAATTCGAGATGGCTACTCATTTAAATCCGAGAATAATGGTTGTTCTATTTATATGAGAGAAATGTTTTATGGTCATGCTCCTATGGTGAATGGTTTATTCTTTATGAATCTCGAACGAAATGATACACATGTTCATAGTGTGAGTACCAAAAGATGTAAGGTTAATAACGATAGTCCCACATACTTGTGGCACTGCCGCCTTGGTCACATAGGTGTCAAACGCATGAAGAAGCTCCATGCAGATGGACTTTTAGAGTCTCTTGATTATGAATCATTTGACACGTGCGAACCATGCCTCATGGGTAAAATGACCAAGACTCCGTTCTCAGGAACAATGGAGCGAGCAACCAACTTATTGGAAATCATACATACTGATGTGTGCGGTCCAATGAGTGTTGAGGCTCGCGGTGGCTATCGTTATGTTCTCACTCTCACTGATGACTTGAGTAGATATGGGTATATCTACTTAATGAAACACAAGTCTGAAACCTTTGAAAAGTTTAAGGAGTTTCAGAGTGAGGTCGAGAATCAACGTGACAGGAAGATCAAGTTTCTACGATCAGATCGTGGAGGAGAATACTTGAGTCATGAATTTGGCACACACTTAAGAAAATGTGGAATAGTTTCACAACTCACGCCGCCTGGAACACCTCAGCGTAACGGTGTATCCGAACGTCGTAATCGCACTCTGTTAGATATGGTGCGGTCTATGATGTCTCTTGCCGATCTACCGCTATCTTTTTGGGGCTATGCTTTAGAGACTGCTGCATTCACTTTAAATAGGGCTCCGTCAAAATCCGTTGAGACGACACCGTTTGAATTATGGTTTGGAAAGAAACCTAAGTTGTCGTTTCTAAAAGTTTGGGGATGCGATGCTTATGTCAAGAAACTTCAACCTGAAAAGCTCGAACCCAAGTCGGAAAAATGCGTCTTCATAGGATACCCTAAAGAAACTATTGGGTATAACTTCTACCTCAGATCCGAAGGCAAGGTCTTTGTTGCCAAGAATGGATCCTTTCTAGAGAAGGAGTTTCTCTCGAAAGAAGTAAGTGGGAGGAAAGTAGAACTAGATGAAGTATTGCCTCTTGAACCGGAAAATGGCGCAACTCAAGAAAATGTTCCTGAGGTGCCAGCACCGACTAGAGAGGATGTTAATGATAATGATCAAGATACTTCTGATCTAGCTTCTACTGAAATTCGAAGGTCCACAAGGACACGTTCCGCACCAGAGTGGTACGGCAACCCTGTCTTGGAAATCATGTTGTTAGACAACGGTGAACCTTCGAACTATGAAGAAGCGATGGCGGGCCCGGATTCCGACAAATGGCTAGAAGCCATGAAATCCGAGATAGGATCCATGTATGAAAACGAAGTATGGACTTTGACTGACTTGCCCGTTGAACGGCAAGCCATAGAAAATAAATGGATCTTTAAGAAGAAGACAGACGCAGATGGTAATGTGACCATCTATAAAGCTCGGCTTGTCGCTAAGGGTTATCGACAAGTTCAAGGGGTTGACTACGATGAGACTTTCTCACCGGTAGCAAAGCTGAAGTCCGTCCGAATCATGTTAGCAATTGCCGCATTCTACGATTATGAAATATGGCAAATGGACGTCAAAACGGCATTCCTTAATGGTTTCCTTAAGGAAGAATTGTATATGATGCAGCCAGAGGGTTTTGTCGATCCTAAGAATGCTGACAAGGTGTGCAAGCTCCAACGCTCGATATATGGGCTGGTGCAAGCATCTCGGAGTTGGAACATTCGCTTTGATGAGATGATCAAAGCGTTTGGGTTTACACAGACTTATGGAGAAGCCTGTGTTTACAAGAAAGTGAGTGGGAGCTCTGTAGCATTTCTCATATTATATGTAGATGACATACTTTTGATGGGAAATGATACAGAACTCTTGGACAGCATCAAGGCCTACTTGAATAAGAGTTTTTCAATGAAGGACCTTGGAGAAGCTGCTTATATATTAGGCATCAAGATCTATAGAGATAGATCAAGACGCCTCATAGGTCTTTCACAAAGCACATACCTTGATAAGATATTGAAGAAGTTCAATATGGATCAGTCTAAGAAGGGATTCTTGCCTGTACTGCAAGGTATGAAATTGAGCTCGGCTCAAAGTCCGACCACGGCAGAAGAAATAGAAGAGATGAGTGTCATCCCCTATGCCTCAGCCATAGGTTCTATTATGTATGCCATGCTGTGTACCAGACCCGATGTAAATCTTGCCGTAAGTTTGGTAGGAAGGTACCAAAGTAATCCCGGCAAGGAACACTGGACAGCGGTCAAGAATATCCTAAAGTACCTGAAAAGGACTAAGGAGATGTTTCTCGTTTATGGAGGTGACGAAGAGCTCGACGTAAAGGGTTACGTCGACGCTAGCTTCGACACAGATCTGGATGACTCAAAGTCACAAACCGGATACGTGTATATTTTGAATGGTGGGGCAGTAAGCTGGTGCAGTTGCAAGCAGAGCGTCGTGGCGGGATCTACATGTGAAGCGGAGTACATGGCAGCCTCGGAGGCAGCACATGAAGCAATCTGGGTGAAGGAGTTCATCACCGACCTCGGAGTCATACCCAATGCGTCGGGGCCGATCAAGCTCTTCTGTGACAACACTGGAGCTATTGCACTTGCCAAGGAGCCCAGGTTTCACAAGAAGACAAGGCACATCAAGCGTTGCTTCAACTCCATTCGTGAAAATGTTCAAGATGGAGACATAGAAATTTGTAAAGTACATACGGACCTGAATGTAGCAGATCCGTTGACTAAACCTCTCCCTAGGGCAAAACATGATCAACACCAGAATTCCATGGGTGTTCGATTCATCACAATGTAACTAGATTATTGACTCTAGTGCAAGTGGGAGACTGTTGGAAATATGCCCTAGAGGCAATAATAAAAGCATTATTATTATATTTCCTTGTTCATGGTAATTGTCTTTATTCATGCTATAATTGTGTTATCCGGAAATCGTAATACATGTGTGAATAACAGACACCAACATGTCCCTAGTAAGCCTCTAGTTGACTAGCTCGTTGATCAACAGATAGTCATGGTTTCCTGGCTATGGACATAAGATGTCATTGATAACGAGATCACATCATTAGGAGAATGATGTGATGGACAAGACCCAATCCTAAACATAGCATAAAGATCGTGTAGTTCGTTTTGCTAGAGTTTTGCAATGTCAAGTATCTTTTCCTTAGACCATGAGATCGTGCAACTCCCGGATACCGTAGGAGTGCTTTGGGTATACCAAACGTCACAACGTAACTGGGTGACTATAAAGGTAGACTACGGGTATCTCCGAAAGTATCTGTTGGGTTGGCACGGATCAAGACTGGGATTTGTCACTTCGTATGACGGAGAGATATCACTGGGCCCACTCGGTAATGCATCATCATAATGAGCTCAAAGTGACCAAGTGTCTGGTCACGGGATCATGCATTACGGTACGAGTAAAGTGACTTGCCGGTAACGAGATTGAACGAGGTATTGGGATACCGACGATCGAATCTCGGGCAAGTAATATATCGATTGACAAAGGGAATTGCATACGGGGTTGATTGAATCCTCGACATCGTGGTTCATCCGATGAGAACATCGTGGAGCATGTGGGAGCCAACATGGGTATCCAGATCCCGCTGTTGGTTATTGATCGGAGAGTCGTCTCGGTCATGTCTGCTTGTCTCCCGAACCCGTAGGGTCTACACACTTAAGGTTCGGTGACGCTAGGGTTGTGAAGATATGTATATGCAGTAACCCGAATGTTGTTCGGGGTCCCGGATGAGATCCCGGACGTCACGAGGAGTTCCGGAATGGTCCGGAGGTAAAGAATTATATATAGGATGTGCAGTTTCGGCCATCGGGACAAGTTTCGGGGTACCCGGTATTGTACCGGGACCACCGGAAGGGTCCCGGGGGTCCACCGGGTGGGGCCACCTATCCCGGAGGGCTCCTTGGGCTGAAATAGGAGGGAACCCAGCCCATAATGGGCTGGGGCGCCAGCCCCCCCAAGGCCCATGCGCCTAGGGTTGGGGGGGAACCCTAAAGGGGGGCGCCCCCTTGCTTGGGGGGCAAGCCCCCCACCCCTTGGCCGCCGCCCCCCCTGGTAGATCCCATCTACCAGGGCCGGCGCCCCCCCTGGCACCCCTATATATAGTGGGGGGGAGGAGGAACTTGCAGCCCACGCTTTTGGTGCTTCCTCTCTCCCCGTTACTTCTTCCTTTCTCGTAGTACACGGCGAAGCCCTGCTGTCGTGACGCCCTGCATCCACCACCACGCCGTCGTGCTGCTGGATCTTCATCAACCTCTCCTTCCCCCTTGCTGGATCAAGAAGGAGGAGACGTCTCCCGTCCCGTACGTGTGTTGAACGCGGAGGTGCCGTCCGTTCGGCACTGGTCATCGGTGATTTGGATCACGTCGTGTACGACTACTTCAACCTCGTTCTAACGAACGCTTCCGCTCGCGATCTACAAAGGTATGTAGATGCATCTCGTGACTCGTTGCTAGATGAACTCCTAGATGATCTTGGTGAAACGAGTAGGAAATTTTTTTGTTTTCTGCAACGTTCCCCAACAGCCCATGGACCACTGCCACGCGCTCAAGCAAGTTCGGGGTTGCTGCCGGCGGTGGCTAGGGGAAGAATCTCAAAGGGAGTTGGGGCGATACGCAGCTGTATGGGAGGGAGGAGGTGGAGGAACGAGGAGGGGTTCTCGCTGGCGACCCTCGAGCTCACCGGCCCCTCCATGGACGCCCCTGACGCGCCCCCATGACGGCTACAAGTGGATCTAGCGTCGGGCAGCCGCGGGAGGACGATGACAGGGCAGATCCGGCAGCTGGCCGACGCAGGGGTAGGTGGGCCGAGGAGGGAGAGGTGGTTGGAGAGGGTGCGTCGGCGTGGGGAGGGAGCGGGTGCCGCGACGCCGGGAGGGGAGTGGTGTCGCGGCGTGGTGGGTGAGGTGGTGCAGTGGCACCGGGGAGGAGTTGGTGCAGCGCCGGGATGGTTGGGGTAGGGGGTGGCGGGGGTGGGAGGAAGGAGGTGCGGGGAAGGTGGTGCTCGGGGTTGGGAGCGCCGGCGGGGCATGGCGCCTCGATGGAAGAAGGTGGAAGGGTGATCGGGGGTGTGACGCAGGGAAGAAGGTGGAGGGGGATCGGGGGAGTGACGCAAGGAAGGTGGACAGGGATTTGGGTGTGGTGAGGTGGGTTGAGGGACGAGGGATCGCTAGTGTTAGCAGAATAAGGTTTTTGTTATGAGAATAAGATCTTAAGGGGTGTTATGAGAATAGACCCACTATATATATATATATATATATATATATATATATATATATATATATATATATATATATATATATATATATATATAGAGAGAGAGAGAGGACGCCCATATGGGACATCTAGGTGCCTGGCTACCTTGCCTAAAAACCGTTGGATCACACTAAGATGTGTACATGTGTAATTAGTATTAGCACTAATTCATAAATGCATTAGATTTTTATTAGGAAAGAATTATTGCTAATTATTACTTAATATGGACACTTAATAACCACCCAAATTAAGCCCATGCATGTCTCACACATCACGTAGCTGGGTATTTTTTTTGTATAATGGATGTCGTATTTTTTTATGTGCGCTCCTTTATTTTTCACCGAGTATCTAATAACTTGAATAAATTACTAGGTATATACATACATAACCCAAAATATTTTAGCTATGTTTTTGTACTCGAAATATGTTGGGTATATATTAAATATCCATACGTTACGTAGTCAGGCATATACATAGCCATATTTTACTTTAGGTACACACGTCGACTAGTTATGTACAATATTTTCCAAAAAAAATTCGCGCATCCAGGTATACAAGTGTGCAGACACCTTGGGTATTTTCACTTGAAGTATATTATTTGATATATAATATTTTCCTACATTTTTTCACATAACCGGGCATATACATCGACGGGGTATGTACAATATTTTCATACCCCTTTTCATATAGCCTTATATACGTCGACCATGTGTTACAATATTTTCGTCAGTAGGTATTATATAACCGTATTAGATAGTTAGGAAACAAAAATATAATATAGTTAGTCAAGAAATAAATTATTGTGTATATACATACCCACGTACGTACAACCTTTCGTTAGTAAGTATGATACCCATTTTAGATAATTAGGAAACAAAAAATATAATAATTCAAAAAATAAATTACTGAATATATACATACATGCATATGTATATAATTTCGTTGATAGGTATTAGATACCCGTACTAAATAGTTAGAAAACAAAAATACATGTATTATATACCTGCTGCAGTTCAAACAAAATCAACATTAATAGATTTTATTGTATGGCAAGTGTTGCATGCCTAATAATTAGACCCAAAAATAAAACTTAAGCATGGAAAGTCTTGCATGAAGAATAATTAGAAAAAAATTAAATATATCACAATTTCCAAAACTAACAAGGTGCCCAGGTACCTAGGTGCCCCATCTATTTTACCTATATATATATATATATATATATATATATATATATATATATATATAGTGTTACTATTCATCATCCAGGGTGCAGAATAAGTTATTCTTCACCCGAGGTAATATTACGATTATTTCATAATTAAATTACATTTGGAATTCAAATAGTTATATTCCTATCGATTCACGACGTAAAATTTGACATAAGAAAATAAAAATATAGATCATAAAACAAGAAAAATTACAGTTTATGTGTATTTTACACTATGTTTTTACATTTGTAATTTTACATAACATAAAATATTTTTTTCGATGATTATATATTTTCTTACGGTCTCTTTTTACTTCAGAAATAAAGCAAAATTTACATAACGTAAAATTATGGTCCATTGATGGTAAAATTTGTCATCAAGGCACCGTATTTTTACGTTTCGTAAAATTTGTCTTATTTCGTACATAAAAAGAGAATGTAAGAAAATATGTACTCGCCGTAAAAAATATTTTATGTTATGTAAAATTATGAATGTAAAAATATAGTGTAAAACATACATAAAATATGATTTTTCTGATCTTATAACCTATATTTTTGTTTTTTATACCAAATGTTACATATTGAATCAATATGCATGTAACTATTTATATTCTAAACGTAATTTATTTAGGAAGCGATTGTAAGATTACCTCGGGTGAAAAATAACTTATGCACACATCAGACAATTGTTTAGCCGTGTGCGGCGCCTCCCTCCACCGTTTACTCCCACGGTCATATTTTCGTAGTGCTTAGGCGAAGCCCTGCGAGGATCACTTCGCCATCACTGTCATCACGCCATCGTGCTGACGGAACTTATCTACCACCTCGACGTCATGCTAGATGGAGAAGGCGAGGGACATCACTGAGCTGAACGTGTGCATAACACGAAGGTGCCGTGCGTTTGGTACTTGATCGGTTGAAGCGCGAAAAAGTTCGACTACATCAACCGCGTTAAGAAACGCTTCCGCTTACGGTCTACAAGGGTACGTAGACACACTCGCCCCCTCGTTGCTATGCATCTCTATGGATAGATCATTGCGTGTGCGTAGAATTTTTTTTATTTTCCATGCAACGATTCCCGACAGTGACAACCCTCTCACCCGTGTTGGGTGCAAGTATTTGTTGTGCGCGCGTGCAGGCACTGTTGACATTTCTTGCGCGAGTCTCCTGTTGGTTCGTAACTACATTGCAAGTTAGCAACTCCAAGATTTAGTACAATGCTAAATTCAGTTAACTACTTTGCAAGATAGTAACTACAAGATTCAGTACAATACTAAATTCAGTTAACTACTTTGCAAGTCAGCAACTACAAGATTCAATACAATACTAAATTCAGTCAACAGTACAAAGATCAATAAACACTGATATTAAACTAATTCAGTTGCACACCAATGTGCTTAAACAGGACGGCAATGACAAATTAGCTGCTTACCACAACCATAAAATCTCCTCCCAGTGTCTATGCCATCAAGTGCAACATATTTTTTTTTGGCTCTAAACTGATGGTGAAGCTTGCATTTGATGGCCGGCTCAGCTGGCAAGTCACACAAGGAAGCATCAATGGTGGTCTCTAAGTTTTCTGCTTTGACAAGAAGCATCAACGTAGCTTAAATCATATATGAAATGGGAAATCCCCAAATCCAAACCCAAACCCAAACAATAACCCTAACATAAACCCAAACCAGTGGGGAATCTTACCCACAGATCCATGCCCATGCCGGCATAGCTCAATTCCTCCTCGCTGCTCTCCTCCTTGTCTTTCCAAGAAGACATTGCGAGCCAGCGGTGAGGTTGACCGGTGCCGGCGCAAAGGCGAGAGAGGTGGAGAGGTGCGTGAGCTTGAGTGAGGGAGCGAGTTGGGAGAGGGAGTGAGCTAAATGACTTCGTGTCGCCAGCTGTTTCCGTATAGGGAAACACATCCCGACCGCGCCAGTTGAGCTAAATGACTTCGTGTCACCGGCTGTTTCCGTGTAGGGAAACGCATCTCGACCGCGCCAGTCGGGCTGCCATTAACGGCCGTTAGGCATCACGTCGTCCACATGCGTGCTTTTCCACATCAAATTCTGTTCAAAAACGGTTCAATGTATTTTGCCACTAGCACTTTTTCAATGTGGTGGAAAGTGCAATATTTTGTAAAGTGATGGTTTTTGGCTAATCACATCACTATTATATATGGTGATTCTGTGCATTTTACTCCGACGCTCCCGTCTATCTTTCCCTGTACCACAATGGTAGGGAACGAAATAAAATCACTTGCTGTGTACAAGGGTCAGAAAATCACATCTCAATCACCTCTCATGGAAAACATTTATATATTTTCATGAAAAAACATTTATTTACACTTTACTGCGCATGTACACAGCCCCAATATTTATCCCAAGTTGTCACTCTCCATTTTGTTGGTCCACAAGCAATTCTGCATGCATTCAAGATAAAAAAGGTCAAACGAGCAAACGTCTTAGTACATTGTGTGGGGAATCTCTAACGCGGACCCTCAAACCACATGCAACCGTTCGGATCGTGCGATCTGAACATGTTTTGTCATTCAACACGGGGTTGTATCGGTCCGCCGACCGGTCCAGACGTGATTTTTCCCGCAAACGAAAACAAACCGAGGGACCTTGTGCGCGTTAAGACCACTGTAACACCCGCATTTGACAACCGTGTCCCACCAAAACCCCTCTAACGCGCCCGCGCTCTTTCCCTCCTAAAGTTAGCCGCCCGCATTCATGTCGGCCAAGAGTGGGCGCGACCGCTCACTGGAGCCGACATTGAAGTGGCTCGCCGACCGAGAGCACTGTCCAGAGTGCACGCCTTCTCTCCACATTGAAACGACATCCGTCTGCCCGCCTACCTCCATTAAATCGGTGCGTGTGTAGAGGAACCTACTCCGGTGCCCCGAGCGCAACACGTCCATTTTTGTGACGATCGGCATTAAACATCTCTTCGGCTGGCTCCTCGCACCAGCCATTATATAAACGTGGACAGACGTCGGGCAAGAACCACACCTCACCTCTGCTTACCATCTCCTCCTTGTACAACATCCACCACGGCCTCTGGCATTGCAGCGGACTAGGTTGCCCAACAAGCCAACCCGATACAGGTAGGCTTGTCGACAAAGATTCTGGATCTAGCGCCACCGTCATCGCCAGCCCCTCCTTGCACGTCCAGGCTGATCAACACCGTCTCCCGGCAAATCCTCCACGAGCAATGGCGGCAACACATCAGGTAGGTCAGGAAAGAAAGGATGTCCATGGAGTCTGACACGTCCGGCGGCCATCGAGAATAGCAGGGAAAACTAGACCATGGTAGGCCGCCGCTTCTTTGGTGCCATGAAGGCCAGCGCCACCGCGTCGCCGGGTGACACAGCCGGTGACTTGCTCGGTGAGTGGGGGCGTAGACCACAGTGACCGTCTTCGCCCGCCCAAAAACCTACCCTGATCCGTGTTTCGGGGAGGCGGAGGCTAGTCTTCCCCTCCGAGTGAAGCATATCCCTCTTGGGCACCCGGTAGTGCCGACGAGGGGCTGCCGGACATTGGAAAGACATGTCGCGAGAATGAAGATCCGCCGCGGCCGGCTATAGACTAGTTTTACCGTAGTCCGGTATAGTTTAGTTAAAATATGTCAAAATGCATGTTCGGTTTATATGAAAATCATCTGGTTTGCATGTAATTCATTCGGTTAGTTGAAATCCGGCTTGAAATATATGCGGCTAACTTTTGATGATCGGCTCTCGTATCTGTGCCTGTGGACTGTTCCCCCTTATCCACGGATGGATACGGTGTCTGATTTGCACGCCAGTGTTGGAGATCCCCTCAGAGCCGTTACATTAGGTTGGCCTAGCGTACAAGTCCAGCATACTTGCTTGCATTCTCGTTTTGCGTCAGCCGATAATAACTCTTGGCTCGGATGCCGGTGAAAACTATCATCGGCGAGGTTGTCCAGACCATATGTCGCCGTGCTCAGGACGTCGACACTGGAAGCACGTGCTCTCTACTCGCGCATCCGTTAGTCAACCACCCTTCCTTTTTCGTTCTTGGAATCGCAATACCTGCTCCAAACCCTAAACAGAAAAGTGCTACGTACTACTCACTCTCGTCCAAAAACGACAAGCACGACAAAGGTCCACAAAACAGATCACATGCATGCCCGATCAGCACGTACGTACCAGTAACCACGTAACCGTACGTTGTGCGCTCAGGTTAGGTTGGCGCGTATCTGTGATGTGTCCCCGTCAAGATGATTAGTAAATACTCCCTCCGTTCCGAATTACTTGTCGTAAGTATGGATATATCTAGATGTATTTTAGTTTTAGATACATCCATTTCTGCGACAAGTAATTTAGAACGGAGGAAGTACCAGCAGATCAACTTGATTCGTTTCGCCAAAGCTGCTCGATTTCCGCTGACCACTGATCAATTGGAGTATATAATTGTGTCTTAGGTTCGTACAGTTTCTGTACTGACGGAGTACTAGCTAGTAGTAGTTGCCGGACCACGAGAGCTTATCAGTTGCTGGTGACTGACGACTGACCCTTCACCAGCTAGCTTGGACCACGAGGGCTTATCAGTTGCTGGAGTACTAATTTAACCCTAGCGCTAGCGCTGATAGTTAAACCGCCGACAAATTGTGCGTACTCTGCGGCAACCACGACTGCATGTGCCGCATCAACTGGCTACTGGCCAGGTTTCGTGCCTTGGTTCCGGCAGGCTATGTGCATGGACGATAACTACTACTAGCAGCGTTGACATTGCTGAGATAGCTGATGTGATGAGTGTAGTTAACCCTAAGTACTGATTAAGAATTTTAATATGCCTGCTAGCTGTTGCTAGAGTGGACGTCTTCACCAAATCCTTATTAGTAGTAGCATGAAATATTGCAACGCACTCTTTTGCGTGGTCCAAAAGTTTAGATACAGGTGGTCCGTTCGGCGATTTTCCGTGGCGTCAGCCGTGCCTGGTTTTGTTCTTCTGAGTTCTCCGTCAGAGTTGGAGCTGCGTTGTCTGGCTGTAGGTCGACATGTCGTCGAATAAGATGGATTTTGCCCTGTGTGTTTCAGTCTTTGGGTGTGGGCTTGGCCCTTGTTGTTCCGATTTTTGCCCGGTTTTCCGTAATTAACTGAGCAATTCTTTTCTGCTTAATTAATAGATGAGGCAATCTTTGCCTCCGTTAAAAAAAAGTTTAGATACTGATTCTCAGAAAAGAAAGTTTAGATACTAAAGCTTCCGGCCGGTGGATTATTCATGCAGACCGGCATAGATCCCTCAACAGCGCAAGTTAGTTGCAGGGACCTATGCTGGCAGTTAGCACCTCTGACAGTACGTAGGCAACTGTGAGTCAATTCTTAAAACCACCCCAATACGGACATCATTAGCAAAAAAACATGACAATATGTTTGGACGACACTTTGCACCGAACACAGCATGTCACAGTGGCAAAAAAAAACTAACATTATTTTGAACCAAGATTTAACGTGACAAGAGCATATGTATTTCTCTCACAAACCTTGTGTATTGGACAGGGAAAGATTCCTCAAATTATACCTATAAAGCTTACACAAATCTCAATGTAGGCAACGAAAGGCATATGCTTCACCACTAGGGCATGTTAATACTATAACCGGTTGTGTGTCGTTGTCATGTCATCTATCGTCAACCTTATAGCCATCATGTATAATAGTTACTGTAAATAGATACCATTTTATTAATGTTTGGTCCACCTCCTCTCTAACGAAGTTTTTGGAGCCCAGGGTGAAGCTGGTTGTTAATCTACGACCCGCTTCTTTTCTCTCTCTTCTTCTCACTCCCCCAACTTAGCATATATACACTATTTAAATCCTTATAGCATGCTTACATCACCTTATTTTATTATTTACCTGGGTTGTACGTATGGGTGGATCTAGGGTGGTTCCATGGGTGCGGGAAAATATCTAGTGCACTGATGCTTGTGGTGCTCCCAGTGCACCGAACCTCCATAGTACATTTTAGAATGTTCCAAAAATGTGAAAGAAATTGAGCTCATTCACACAACATCAATGTTTGTTGTCGCAAACATTGCTCGAGATACCAAAATGTTTTGAACTTTGATTTGAAATTTTGCAACAACAAACACTGATGTTGTGCGAATTTGCTCAATTTTTTCCACATTTTTGGGAACATTTTAAAATGTGCTAGGAGGTTCGGTGCATGGGTAGCAGCACAAGCACCGGTGCACCGAATATGTTCCTCCATGGGTGCCATACCGGCACCTCGCCAAATATGAAAAAAAAAATCTACGAAATAGCTCTAGACAAGATAACTAACTACTTGAGGCATCTTCTGAATGCTATTGGGAGCATATTAAATTATTTATGCAGTATTTTTGAAAACAAAATCAGGTTTTGTGTTGAGTTTGCAGTGTTTATAGTGGCAACTAAATTGTGTGCGCGAAATATGGCACCCCAACGATAAAAATCCTAGACTCGTCACTGGCAGCATTGTAGGGTACACCCGGCTAGGACTCAAAACGCCTCCCACATTTTGTACTCCTCAGTCCTGAATTAGTTGTCATAGATTTGTCTAAATATGAATGTATCTACACATTTTAGTGTTAGGTATATTCGCATGTAGACAAATCTAAAACAACTATTTGAAACGGAGGTAATAGAATTTACGGTCCAAAGCAAAAATATCTAACTCGGATATCTGGCATTCATTTTGACACCGAAAACTAGCTTTTCACCACTCTGTTCAGTGATATGAAACTTACACGTCGACGTTCACCCACCTATATATTCCACGGGTACGTGCATAGCTGATTAGCTGGTGATCGGCAAGAGTTGTTTGCACCCGACGATGATCGATGTACCACGAGAAAAAGGAGAGCGCAAAAAGGGCAAGTACGTACTTGCGATGAATTGGATAGACCAACAAATATCTTCACAAATTATGTCACTAAAGGACGCCAACTTTATACCAACCACCCTATATATTTCAACCGCGAGTCGGTAGCCCTGTTCGCTGTTGCCGCTTCGCTAGTCTCATAGCTAGTACTACTACATACGGAGTAGTATATTGCACCTATCGGTTAGTTCGCTGAGGCATATATAGGAGCTAATTTGACGATTATATCAAAGAATGGTGGGTATCATCTGCTTGCTAATTTGGAGGTTGGCATCATTTGTTTGTGACTTGCGACTTGCACAGCAACTAGCCAACTTGCTATATATGTAAAAAAAAATGCTGCAGTAGAATGTATCTACGAGTCGGCAAGGAATCGCTACCAGCAAGGTTATATTTATGTGTAACTATTTATGTATGTATGTGCCTCCCAAAAAATGCTATCCCCCTGTTAGGGTTTATAAGTGTGAATTGTTTAGACATGAGTCTAGTCGCACCGAATTTGGCAAAAAATATTATATTAATATTTTAAAATATTTTTGAAACTTAATTGTAGCAAACTTGGTCTAGCATTATAATTGTGTGTAATGTTTTGAGACAAAATGCATTACGTGGAAAATCTTGGCAAAAAAATACAAAATTGCAGGTACGGAAAATGCGAATAGTAACTTTTATATTGTATTGTTTTTGTTTTAATTCGCCCAGAATATGACGTGACACATTTTGTCTCACAACTGTACACACATGCATAACGCTAGACCATGTTTGTTCCAAAACAAAGTTTCAGAAACATTTGACTTTTTTCTAAAAAAAATCAGATTGGATCCATCCATGATAACAATTGTATTTCCGCTAATATATATTTCAAGATTCACTTCCACCATTAATTAGATCAATAATATATGGCATTTATCAACCAAAAAAAAGATATATGTCATCGCAATTATACTCACTTTTGCTAGACATGATTAATTTCTATGCATGTACTTCTAAAGTTGACATGTGTCCTACAATAATTCTATCTCTACCTCCCTAGCTGACATGTGCTCAATCTCTTTTAAAAAGTACTCTACTGATCGACTCGAGTTGGTTGGATTTGGTAAGCTTGATCAAAATGTGACTGTTTGGTGTGCCCTCAGTAGGTTGAACCTGCTTTCCACTAGATCACAATTTTTATGAATAGAACATAGGACCGCTCAAGGACTAGTTTTGAATAGATCTGGTGGTGTTCATCGTCAACTCGACGTTCTCCCTTCACCCATCGTGCCTCCACCATCTAAAAACAGATTCAATAGGATTAGTTCTGACCACCACGGCACCACACACAGTCGTTCGTCGATCACCGAACCGGCACCTCCCCAACCTTCATGTAGATGCAATGGTGACGCAGGGAACTCGTTGATAGTAGAGAGGCAACATAGATGAGAGGTTGAAATCGAGAGCACATAAACACGGTCACGACCCACAAAACAAGTTTTGATTGATGCCATCCTTATTTGAACAACTTGTCTATCTGTTGTTGTAGATCAAATCCATAAAATTATCGTAAATTGGTACTCACTCTCCACAAAAGCGAGGTTATTTCTGATTAAAACTACTTTAACTACCAATATGAATGGAATGGATTGTTGGTTACAACCATAAAACAGTAAAATTATGTTTATGAGCCAGGTATAATTCATTCGAGCTCACTTATGTATGTACAACACATATGAGGTCAAATTCTCTTTCATCGATGTGTGGCCTCTTTGATTCAAATGAATTTCGGAGGATTCTAATCCTTAGGATTTTCCCCAACATTGATTATTTGATTTATAGGATTACAACTCATAAGATTTGTCCTTCTATGCGATTAGTTTGGAGCAGTTTTCGTAGGAATTTTTTCATTCACTTCAACCTCTTGTATAGAATTGTATGTTGTTCCTGCGTGCAATCAACCGTTCATACTAATCATAATAATCCTGTAGGAATGAAAATGGCATGCCGCTCTATTTTTTTCATTCCAGCGATCAAAGAGGCTGTCTCGAAGTATGAGTGAATTAATATAAGGGTTGTCTACCAAGAAGTTCTTTGTATGTCATTAGTGTGAATCACATTTCAAATCTTTAAATCAACATCCAACCGTACACATCTCCAGCTCCAGGTCACTCCATACATAACCTACAAGGTAAAAATTGCGGTTTTCCAAACATTTTTTGTGAATGCACTAAAGTTTGGTTGATGCAGAGGTAGGAGGTTACCCTCTTCTTGAAAAAAGAAACGGCATGTCATTAATGTCATTGAGCATAGATTTAAGTATATCATATTTTAGGACGTTCTTAGGATATTTCTAAATTTTCAAGTAACAAAGAATTATAAAAAAATATAATTTGGAATGAATGCCGAAACAATCTTCCCGCTACCATGCCAAAAATAGCAATAATTATATACTCCCTTCAAACACAAATACAAAACAATCTACATACAGATTGAAATGGGTGACCAAACACACTAAAATGTATCTATATACATCCAATTCAAAAAAAAGTTACTCCCTCCATTCCCTTATACTCCCTCTGTTTCTTTTTATTTTGCATATAAGATTTGGTCAAAGTCAAACTTTGTAAAGTTTGACTAGCTTTGTAAAAATATATATCAACATTCACACTATGAAATCAATATTATTAGATGCATGATGAAATTAATTTTCATAACAACTTTTGTATTGTAGATGTTGATATTTCTTCTATAAAGTTAGTCAAACTTTATAAAATTTGACTTGACCAAATCTTATATGCAGACTAAAAAGAAACAGAGGAAGTATAAGGTCACTTCGTTTTTCGTGTCAAACTTTGAGTTATAATTTTGGTGAACAAAGTATGGATTATATGTCATATAAAATATATCATCGGAAAGTTATTTGAAATGTGCATCTAATGCCATACTTTTTTTGGCATATAACTCACCTTTTTGTTATTGAAATTAATGGTCAAAGTTAGATATAAAAATTGAATGGAGGGTGTAGACCATTTTATATTTGTGAACAGAGGGACTAGTACCTATGGATTGTTTTCTTACGTACTAAGGACATATATAATGATACTATCTCACAAGTGTCACGTAGGATAAATGTTGAAGTTAAGGAGAGATAAACTATAATAAAATGTTTGTCTTCTTTTAGTTAAGAGGTGGTCTCTTATCAAAATAATCATCACCACAAATTTAGGGATATTTAGTTACCAGAGATAAACTAAAAAATAATTCGTTGTACATTTTTTTATTGTCTTCTCTATATTACACCCATGGAGTACATGGCAGGCTTAGGATGAGACCACTCTACATGCCCAGATGCCCTAATCTGAAGACTTGTCATCTTCCCCATTAATTTCTACCTTTGAATTTCCCCACTCCACCTAATCTCGTAAGCCCATTCCTTAAGAAATCGTCCGTAGCATTTCACTCAAAATAATGAGACACGAACCATCTAACCCAACTAATCGCCACTTGAATTACCGTTGTGCATTCGCATTCGTGGGAGAATAAAACGTAAATTAGTCATCAACCGGAACATGCAACTTCCAACCTTTTCTTGAAAAAAAGGTTGTGGAGATCGACCGCCCGATCGAGGTGGCAAAACAGGGTCGTTGGCAGTTCCCTGTTCCTATAAATGCCCTTGGCGCCGCGCGGTGTCACTCCACGCAACCTTAGCCGCTGACGACGAGTTAGGTAACCACTTAACTGGCACAACACAAACTCCATGGGTGTCTTCGCCGTGACCAAGGTGTCCGAGGGCCCCGTCCGGCCATCCGCCGCGACGCCGTCGGAGACGCTGCCACTCGCGTGGGTTGACCGGTATCCGACCCACCGCGGCCTCGTCGAGTCCGTGCACGTGTACCGCGACGCCGTGCCCGAGACGGTGGACGCCGGCGCGGAAGGGAAGAAGAGGAAGCCCCCGGCGGCCGTCGTGCGCGGCGCGCTCGCGGACGCGCTGGTGCACTATTACCCTTTCGCGGGTCGGATCGTGGAAGGCGAGGACATGCGCCGCCCCGCCGTGCTGTGCTCCGCCGAGGGCGTCTACTTCGTCGAGGCCACCGCGAACTGCACGCTCGCCGACGTCAACTTCCTGGAGCGGCCGCTGCTGCTCGGCAAGGACCAGCTCGTGCCGTACCCGACGCCGGAGCTCTGGGCCGTCGAGCCACAAAACAGCCTTGCCATGATACAGGTTCTTATTTTGTTTTTCGTGCATTGCTTCAGCTTTGTCTTCACGTTCTCGGAGGAAGCGGTTGGTCCCGACTAAGTAAATTTACTACGCCAACTCTCTTCTGTTTTAGCAAAACCAAACTCGTGCTCATTTTTAATGTTGTAAACTTGTGATGAGTAGTTGCACACTTGCATTTATCATACTGTATGTTGCGTGTGTACACATGACGAACTCGTGCACATCTTTAATGTTGTCAACTTGTGATCTCTCAGGTCACGACGTTTACCTGCGGCGGCTTCGTGATCGGCCTGCGCACCAACCACGCGGTGGCCGACGGCACGGGCGCAGCCCAGTTCCTGAACGCCGTCGGCGACCTTGCCCGCGGCCTCCCCGAGCCCCGCGTTAAGCCTGTCTGGGGGCGTGACCGCTTCCCCGACCCGGACATCAAGCCCGGCCCGCTCCCGGAGCTGCCCGTGCTGGCCCTCGAGTACATCGCGTTTGACTTCCCGGTAGCCTACATCGACAAGATCAAGTCGCAGTACTCCGAGTTCACCGGCGGCAAGCACTGCTCCGGCTTCGACATCGTCATCTCCAAGCTCTGGCAGTGCCGGACGCGGGCCATCGGCCCGGTCGTCGCCGCCGGCGCGGACGTCAAGCTCTGCTTCTTCGCCAGCGCCCGCCATGTGCTAAAGCTAGAGCCGGGATACTGGGGCAACGCCATCTTCCCGGTGAAGGTGTCGGCGCCGGCGGAGAAGATCGCCGGCTCGTCGGTGGTCGAGATTGTCGGGGTGGTCCGCGAAGCGAAGCGACGCATGGCGGAGGAGTGTCTGAGCTGGGCCGAGTGCCGCACCGGCGGCCGCGACCCGTTCCAGATGACGTTCGACTACGAGTCGGTGTACGTGTCGGACTGGAGTAAGCTGGGGTTCTCGGACGTGGACTACGGGTACGGCACGCCCATGACGGCCGGCCCGCTGGTGAACTGCGACCTCATCGCGTCGGTCATCGTCATGAAGGCGCCGGCGCCGCTCGCCGGCACGCGGCTGCTCGCGAGCTGCGTCACCAATGAACACGCCGACGACTTCGCTGGTCTGATGAGGGAGGACCTCGCATGAACGTACGTACGTACGTACGTGCAGCCATGCAAGCGTGCGAAATAAACTGAAGGAAATCGAGGGCACTTAATTATTATATGTTCCAGAGATGTGAGCGCTACTCTGTTTGAATGGAGCTGCCAAATGATCTGAAGGCGTCGGTCACTGCTCCACATAGTTTGCCGAATGTTTTGTTTGTACACTTATAGTCCTTTGGGGCCGTTATTGTATGTGCAAACAGTGTTACATCGCAGTATCTCTCCTGTGTAACAATGTTGACATGAATAAAAGGGCGAGTTTGCTATTCTTTATGTGCATGGAAAAACTTCAGGTCTCCGTCGAATATGTGGAGCCTCCTCATCGTCCCCGGTGGAAGAGAGTCGACGGTTAACGGGTGCAGGTGGGGTGGGGTATCGACAGAAGCTGGCATGGTTTAGAGAGACCGGCAGCAATTTAGTTTTGAGGCGCCGAAGCGCACACATAGCGCCCCGGCGGTGGGTAGCGCCGTAGCGGGGGCCCGTGGTTCGGTCGGTGTCGGAGGGCAGGTCAACGGGCAGGGGTTGGCGAAGGAAGACCAAGACCCCACAAAATCCGTTGGAGGTAAATCAGACGGTGAACAGCACAATAAGTTCTAAGTTTTAATCTTTGAAACTTACAATTTTGTATCTGAAACTTACGATTTTCTTGGTCGATCGTATCAAATTTCAGAACTGAAACTTTTATCAAAATTTTTGGGGTCGTAGGTACTAAGTTGTGTTTTTTTGGGTCACTCGTACTAAGTTTCAAAAGTTAAGACTTAACGGAATTTTTAAAAACTTGTCAAAACATATTCAAAATTGATCTTATTTGAAAAGCCCTCGTCGTAAGAAATACGAACATGAAAGCAGAACCTAATTTGAACTTTTCATTCAAAGATATGAAAGGTCGAAAATCAGAAGGCAAAAGAAAGGTGCGCGCGAGCGGCTCGGTGCTGCATTTCGTCTCCTCTTTATCCAAGAGACAACCACTTTATGCATAAGGGCATCTTTAAAATGGACCCTCAAACCTCCTGTAAGCGTCCAGAGTATGTTGTCCGGACGCAGTTTGTCATCCAACGCAGTCCTGCATGGATCCGCTGATGCTACCGAACGTCCGTTTTCCCATAAACTGGAGACAAACAAAATTGGTCTTTACAGAAGTTCAAACATCTGTATGCCCAAACAAAAGCCATCACACATTGTCTCTATTCTGCGTCCACTCATGATGACTAGCGTTTAGCGGAATGCATTGCGCTAATTGTAGAGGATAGCTAGCATTTTTGCGAAAGGTAGTACTTCCTAGTATATCTGCATTTGACGAAAGATGCTAATTAATATATTTTTATTATGTAAATTAGGTAGTCATTTGGCGGAAGGTGCTTTTTTATGCACTAGTTGGAACACCTTCATTCGGCTGAGGCCAAATATTTAGCACCTTCGTTTGGCGGAGGCCAAAATAATAGCTTATGCTTGGTGCTTAGTCATGACTTTTTTTTCGAAACGGAAGTAAAGATTGTCTCATCTATTAATTAAGTAGAAGAGAATTGCTCAGTTAATTACGGAAAACCGGATAAAAACTGAAACAACAAGGGCCAAACCCACTCCCATAGACTGAAATACACAGAGCAAAGCCCATCCTAATCGATGACAAGTCGACCTGCGGTCAGACAACGCAGCTCCGACTCTGACGGAGAACTTAGAAGAACAAAACCAGATACAATTGGCGCCACGAAAGCACTATAATTAGATAGACCGGCAGCAATTTAGTTTTGAGGCGCCGAAGCGCACACATAGCGCCCCGGCGGTGGGTAGCGCCATAGCGGGAGCCGGTGGTTCGGTCGGTGTCGGAGGGCAGGTCAACGGGCAGGGGTTGGCGAAGGAAGACCAAGACCCTACAAAATCCGTTGGAGGTAAATAGACGGTGAACAGCACAATAAGTTCTAAGTTTTAATCTTTCGAACTTACAAATTTTGCATCTGAAACTTACTTTTCTTGGTCGATCGTATCAATTTTCAGAGCTAAAACTTTTATCTTTTTTTTGGCAGTCGCAGGTACTAAGTTGTGTTTTTGTCGGTCACTTGTACTAAGTTTTAAAAGTTGAGACTTCACGGAATTTTTATAAACTTGTCAAAACATATTCAAAATTGATCTTATTTGAAAGCCCTTGTCGTAAGAAATACGAACATGAAAGCAGAACGTAATTTGAACTTTTCATTCAAAGATATGAAAGGTTGAAAATCAAAAGGCCAAAGAAAGGTGCGCGCGAGCGGCTCTGTGCCGCATTTCGTCTCCTCTTTATCCAAGAGACAACCACTTTATGCATAAGGGCATCTTCAAAATGGACTCTCAAACCTTCTGTAAGCGTCCGGAGTCCGGGCGCAGTTTGCCATCCAACGCAGTTCCGCATTGATCCGCTGACGCAACCGGACGTCCATTTTCCCGTAAACTGGAGACAAATAAAGTTGGGCTTTGCGAGAGTTCGAACATCTGTCTGCCCAAACAAAAGCCATCGTGCATTGTCTCTATTCTGCGTCCACTCATGATGGCTAGCGTTTAGCGGAATGCATTGCGCTAATTGTAGTGGATAGCTAGCATTTTTGCGGAAGGTAATACTTCCTAGTATATCTGCATTTGACAAAAGATGCTAATTAATATATTTTTATTATGCAAAATAGGTAGTCATTTGGCGGAAGGTGCTTTTTTATGCACTAGTTGGAACACCTTCATTCGGCTAAGGCCAAATATTTAGCACCTTCGTTTGGCAGAAGCCAAAATAATAGCTTATGCTTGGTGCTTAGCCATGACTTAGGCGGACTAGATTTGACCGGAAGCACTATAATTAGTAGCCTTCTGTCAAACTAAAAGTTAATAATTTTTTTAAAGTTAACAGAGTCAGATATTTAGAATGTAGGGTTGGATAACGGGCTTGTATCAATGTCCGGACACCGATGTGGATCGGCCTGCGGACAAATACGAAGTCCGTTTTAAGGTCAGTGTGGGAGATGGCCTGAGGTTGGACCTTCCTTCTCAAAGTGAGAAGTAAAAAAGATCAAATGGAGCCAACCACTCCGCTTCTTCCACTTTTATCTAGAAATAGCTAAGGTAGTCCTTCTGTAGAACCTCTAGAAAAATTCAAAAAGTTGCAAGCATGGCGCCAACAACAGCAGTCATAATGACTAACAAGAGGCAAGATATACACACAAGTATCTCACAAATCACATTTTTTTAAAGGAAGAATTCATCTGGCTCCTGCATGAAGCGATGCGCACAACCCTTTCTTTTAAACGAATAGAGTATCATGGTACAAAAATCATCTCAGGTACATATACAGAATGAAAGAAGTAAACAAATGGCCACAACCGACAAACATATACACAATGCCTAAACACCTCTTCTATTGTTGGATCGCCATCCAAATCGATTTGTAGGTAGCTCGAGCTACTGTCTTCCATCAGTTGCACCCAAAGATCATATGCTCCCTGACTTTCGCACGATGTAGTAAAGACCACGAATGGATATTTCTCCACCTAGATTTGGCTTTTCCCTACCCACACATTATTTCTTCTACCTTAATTAATAGTAGAAAGCATGCTTCGTTCGTCAAAAAAAGATCGCATGTCCTAACAAAAAGAAAATCAGCTCTATCGGACATCACTTCGGTACCCAAATTATGTGCACATATCTTCCCTATTTTGTTCGTACACATACCTTCCCTTTTTGGGACATTACAACTACCGCAAAGCGTGAAATGCTACCTCAGCAAGCAGGAATTCACAGGGGCACGAAGGTGCGGGGGCATAGAGGTGTCAAGCCCTCCCAAGTCACCTGAATGTCTCGCGAGTCCTCAAAGTAGTTGGATCCTGCACGAGGGAACAATAAGTTTTAAGTTTCTAGTTCCGAAACTTATGATTTTGCATCTCAAACTAGCGATTTTCTGGATCACTTGTATCAAGCTGCAGAGTTTAAACTTTAAGTGAATTTTTTTTGTACAAAAGTTATGATTTTATCAGTCATGCGTGCTAAGTTTCAAAGGTTGAATCTTATCAGATTTTTTTCAAAACTAATAAAAATGTATTTAAAATGAGTCTTATTTGAAAGCCCTCGTCACGAGAAACACAAATATGAAAACATCACTTAGTTTAGAATTTTTCTTCAAAAGATATAAAAGTTTCAAAATCGGAAGCCAAAAGAAAAAAGCACGCACGAGGGACTTGGTGCCCCTGCACCTGCTCGAGCTCGTGCTACAAATCCTCTCCCCTCTGCAAGCTATGTCTACCGTGGCATACCAATTACGTGATAAAATGCATGGTTGTGTGTTTGTCTTGTGTGTACCAATATTTTCAGTGTATAACAAGTTAGTGCAGCTTTGCTATTCCTCAGTCGTGTGTGAATACTAGTTTTTTCTTTTCTAAATCCACTGAATGCATACATAATCAAGCCTAAAGTTGCACCAAAGAGCTTTTGTTTAGAGAGACGAAGGCATTATGCCTAACTTATAAATAAACCCAACACCCTTTGAATAAGAATTTCGTGAAAGAACAACTTTGAATAAGGACTACCAAACATCGTTAAAAGTCTACAATTTTGGTGCAAAGTAGTACTCACCACTCAGGCAGGAGTTCATTTTTTGGTAAAGCAAATAAATGTGATGTGATGTTTGTACGTATATGATACGACTTCAGTTCCACAGTGTACAGTAGTACAAGCACTATTCTAGGTTAATGGAGATAGGGATTCACGTTGAATGCTGCACTCTGAAATTTTCATGCATACACCCTTCGCTCATAAATAACAGGCCATGACAACTCCTTGAACAGGGCGTAATGGTACGTATAATCGTAGATTTAAAAGAATAAAGACCAGTTACTAGAATCAGAAACCCTGGCTGCTCCCGTCAAAAATAAAAAAATTAAACCCTGGCTGCTTGCTTTCTTCCGAGAGACGCAAGGAGTACAGTGGTGCTCTGCACGTGTCAGGTAAAGAGGGAACCATCCCCGTTGGTCACCTGCATGTGATGCCAACCGGCATTCATTGCGAAAGATTTTCTTTTCAGCTTTTAATCAAACTTTGTTTGTCGTTGACGCTTAATTTGTGTGGCTAACAAAGAGTCGTAAATGGCTGATAGAACGTCACGTCAAACCGTCCACGAATAACGAGATAATTTGTTACCCGAAAATCATGTTTATATACAAGACTTTTACAAAAACTATACGTACTACTCACTTTGTCTAATAATATGAGATATTATGACAACAATGTATAGTTCTCTCGCCTTTCCAGATTATTGGGCTCATCTCATTTTCTTAGTTTTACCATATTATAAGTCTTATTTTCACTTTTTTTACTACATGTTCATATTACCTAAAAAGGGTTTTTCCCGCTTTGTATTCCAAAGCACCAGCACCGATAACAGAGCAAACGCTGGGGCGAGCAGCACAACAAGCCAAAGAAAAAGAAGAAGAAACAATGCCAACACCGGCAGCTCGACAAAGCGCGAATACCCACTACCGTTGTGCCCTCCGAAATCTACCCACCACGATCCTAGGCACCGATCCACCGCGTACCAAGTAGCACCTCCAGGAAGGAATGCGACGCCGGCGACGTTGCTGCCCGGACGTGTCCTAGGGTTTCCCCCGGCATGCGGAGGGTAGAGGGGAATGAAGACCACCGACACCCTCCAGGGAGGAATGATGGCACCCGCAGGCGTCACCGCATCGGAGTCGGAAGACCCGGCAAGGATTTCTCCCAACTCCAAACCCCACAGCCCAACCGGATCGGAGCCAACCAGCCAGCTCGCCGCCCACCAGCATGCGCCACCGCGGTCGCAACACCACCCACACCGTCTCACTGAGATCACCACCACGAGGCCAAGAGAACGAGGAGAGGAGGCGTACGTCGACGGGAGCAGCAGCGCCGTTGCCGCGCGGGAGGGAACCACCTCCTCCGCAGTCGTGCAGGAGGCTCGTGCCTCCGGCTCCGTCACGGTCGCCGTCCGGACGCAGCAGCAGGGAATACCAGGCCACCCCTGGCCCGACCAGGCCCGAATCGGGCCCGCTAAGCCCCGCCGACCATGCTACAGCAGGGCGGCGCCAGCACCGCCAGCCCCCAACGCCCATCGTTGCTCCCCCGCCTCCTGGAAGCCACGCCGTCGACCCGCCCCGCCGTCGGCCCGCCCGGACCCAGATGGGCCCAAAGGGCCCAGATCTGGGCCGAGCGGGCGCCTCCTGGCCACGCCGCCGTGCCATCCCGTCGCCAACGGCGCCGCCGCCGTCCAGCTGATCTCCCGCGCCGCGCCAGGAAGCCCCGCCGCCACGCCGGACCGCCGCCTAGGGAGCACCTCCCGGCGCCCTCCGCCCGCGCCGGAGAGCAACCGAGAGGGGAATGGCCGGGGGCTGCTGCCACCAGTGTCGCCCGGGCCAGGCCCGGCGGCGAGGAGGGGGAGTGAGGAAGAGCTGGCGGAGGAGGAACCAGGGCGCGGTCGGTCGCCCGCGGGGGCGACGCGGTCGCGAGAGCCCGTGTTACAGTCATCTATCCAACTTGCCTTCTCGACTCCATGTTCATATTCCAAGATGCATTAAATTGATGCAAGGATTAAAATAAACCAACTAATGCATGTAACCATTTCTACACATTTAGTGGTCATTCATGCATATATTGTAATTAATGCAGATTAAAGTTTGACTAATTTTGTAAACTACAAGATACATTTCTCCACTCATCATCTGCCTTGATTGATGAGACTTCAAATTTAAACCCTTAAACCGGAAAGGAGGGAGTATTGGACTAAGGGATACCTGGGTAAAGCTACACCTACATAGTTATTTTTATGTATATTATGGGTGTGTTGTGGAAAGACTTGATTGGAGAAGAATTAGGCAGGGCCCCACCACCAGTTAAAATCAAGGGCCAGATTATGTGAGAATTTATAGTGGTGGAGTTAGGGTTGGAAGGTCTCCGAGGGGCCCACAAGCCTAGGGGCATGCCCCTAGGGCTTGTGGCCTCCTCCCAAAGCTTCCTAGGTTTCTTCTGGTGCAAGAAAAATCATCATAAAGTTTTATTCTGTTTGGACTATGTTTGATATTGATTTTCTGAAAAAGCCAAAAACAAAGAAAAAAATAGAAACTCGCACTGGGCACTAGGTTAATATGTTAGTTCCAAAAATAATATAAAATAGCATATTAATGCATATAAAACATTCAAAACAGATAATAAAATAGCATGGAATGATAAAAAAATTATAGATACGTTGGAGACGTATCAACCATCCCCAAGCTTAATTCCTGCTTGTCCTCGAGTAGGTAAATGATAAAAATAGATTTTTTTTGATGTGGACTCCTACCTAACATATTTATCAATGTAATTCTTCTTATTGTGGCATGAATGTTTAGATCCATAAGATTCAAAACAAACGTTTATTATTGACATAAAAACAATAATACTTCAAGCATACTAATAAAGAAATCATGTCTTCTCAAAATATCATGGCTAAAGAAAGTTATCCCTACAAAATCGCAAGGTCTTGTCATGTTCTATCTTCATCACATAAAGTATTTATCATGCACAACCCTGATGACAAGTCAAGCAATTGTTTCATACTTTTAGCGTTCTCAAGCTTTTTCAACTTTTACGCAATACATGAATGTGAGCCATGGATAGCACTATAGGTGGAATAGAGTATGGTGGAGGTTGTGAGGAGAAGACAAAAAAGGAGAAAGTCTCACATCAACTAGGAAAATTAATGGGCTATGGAGATGCCCATCAATTGATATTGATGCGAGTGAGTAGGGATTGACATGCAACGAATGCACTAAAGCTATAAGTGTATGAAAGCTCAAAAAGAAAACTAAGTGAGTGCACATTCAACTTGCTTGCTCATGAAGACCTAGAGCAATTTGAGGAAGCTCATCATTGAAATATACAAACCAAGTTCTATAATGAAAAATTCCCTCTAGTATATGAAAGTGATAAAATAGGTGACTCTCTATCATGAAGAACATGGTGCTATTTTGAAGCACAAGTGTGGAAAAGGATAGTAACATTGTCACTTCCCTCTTTTTCTCTCATTATTTTAACATTTTCTCTTTTTTTCATCTGGGCTCTTTCGCCTCTTTTTTTATTTTATTTTATTTAGGCTCTTTGGCCTCTTTTTATTTATTTAAGTACAGAGTCTCATCTTGACTTATGGGAGAATCATAGCCTCCGTCATCATTTCCTCGCGTGGGACGATGCTCTAATTATGATGATCATCGTAATTTTATTTATTTAAAACTCATGAATTACAACTCGATACTAGAATAAAGATATGACTCTAGATGAATGCCTCCGGCGGTGTACCGGGATGTGCAATGATCTAGCATGACATGTATAAAAAATATGAATGGTGGCCTGATACGTCCATTTTCCATCATGCTTTTATATTGATATTTATTGCATTATGGGTTGTTATTACATATTATGGTACAATACTTATGCCTTTTCTCTCTTATTTTACAAGGTTTTCATGAAGAGGGAGAATGCCGACAGCTTGAATTCTGGACTGGAAAAAGGATCAAATCTGAGAGACTTATTCCGCACAACTCTAAAAGTCCTGAAAATTTATGGAGAATTATTTTGGAGTATATAAAAAATATTGGGCGAAAAAAGCACCTGAGGGGACCCACCAGACAGCCATAAGGGTGGGGGGCACGCCCCTGCCTTGTGGGCCACCTGGCAGGCCCCCGATGCCCATCTTTTGCTATATGAAGGGTTTTTACCTGGAAAAAATCAGGAGGAAGCTTTCGGGATGAAGCTCCACCATCTCGAGGTAGAACTTGGGCAAAGCCAATCTAGGGCTCCGGTGGAGCTGTTCTGCCGGGGAAACTTCCCTCCCGGAGGGGGAAATCATCGTCATCGTCATCACCAACGATGCTCTCATCGAGAGGGGTCAATCTCCATCAAGATCTTCACCAGCACCATCTCCTCTCAAACCCTAGTTCATCTCTTGTATCCGATCTTTGTCTCAAAACATCAGATTGGTACCTGTAGGTTGCTAGTAGTGTTGATTACTGATACGTCTCCAACGTATCTATAATTTTTGATTGCTCCATGCTATATTATCTACTGTTCTGGATGTTTATGGGCTTTATTATACACTTTTATATCATTTTTGGGACTAACCTATTAACCCAGAGCCCTGTGCCAGTTTCTGTTTTTACCCTGTTTTAGGGTTTCAAAGAAAAGGAAAATCAAACGGAGTCCAATTGACCTGAAACTTCACAGAACTCATTTTTGGAAGGACAGAATCCCAGAAGACTTGGAGTGCACGTCGGGGGATCTGCAAGGAGGTCACGAGGCAGGGGGGCGCGCCCTCCACCCTCGTGGCCCCCTGGCGTACTTCTTCCGCCTATATATCTCCATATAGCCTAAAAACATCTGTGGGCACAATAGATCGGGAGTTCCACCGCCAGAAGCCTCCGTAGCCACCGAAAGCCAATCTAGACCCGTTCCAGCACCCTGCCGGAGGGGGCAATCTCTCTCCGCTGTCCATCTTCATCATCCCGGTGCTCTCCATGACGAGGAGGGAGTAGTTCTCCCTCGGGATTGAGGGTATGTACCAGTAGCTATGTGTTTGATCTCTTTCTCTCTCATGTTCTTGAGGTGATACGATCTTGATGTATCGCGAGCTTTGCTATTATAGTTGGATCCTATGATGTTTCTTCCCCCCTCTACTCTCTTGTAATGGATTGAGTTTCCCCTTTGAAGTTATCTTATCGGATTGAGTCTTTAAAGATTTGAGAACACTTGATGTATGTCTTGCCGTGGATATCTGTGGTGACAATGGGATATCACGTGATTCACTTGATGTATGTTTTGGTGATCAACTTGCGGGTTCCGCCCATGAACCTATGCATAGGGGTTGGCACACGTTTCCGTCGTGATTCTCCAGTAGAAACTTTGGGGCACTCTTTGAGGTTCTATGTGTTGGTTGAATAGATGAATCCGAGATTGTGTGACGCATATCGTATAATCATACCCACGGATACTTGAGGTGACATTGGAGTATCTAGGTGAAATTAGGGTTTTGGTTGATGTGTGTCTTAAGATGTTATTCTAGTACAAACTCTAGGGCTGTTTGTGACACTTATAGGAATAGCCCAATGGATTGATTGGAAAGAATAACTTTGAGGTGGTTTCGTACCCTACCATAATCTCTTCGTTTGTTCTCCGCTATTAGTGACTTTGGAGTGACTCTTTGTTGCATGTTGAGGGATAGTTATGTGATCCAATTATGTTATTATTGTTGAGGGAACTTGCACTAGCGAAAGTATGAACCCTAGGCCTTGTTTCAACGCATTGCAATACCGTTTACGCTCACTTTTATCATTCGTTACCTTGCTGTTTTTATAATTTCAGATTACAAAAACCTTTATCTACTATCCATATACCACTTGTATCACCATCTCTTTGCCGAACTAGTGCACCTATACAATTTACCATTGTATTGGATGTGTTGGGGACACAAGAGACTCTTTGTTATTTGGTTGCAGGGTTGCTTGAGAGAGACCATCTTCATCCTATGCCTCCTACGGATTGATAAACCTTAGGTCACCCACTTGAGGGAAATTTGCGACTGTCCTACAAACCTCTGCACTTGGAGGCCCAACAACATCTACAAGAAGAAGGTTGTGTAGTAGACATCAAGCTCTTTTCTGGCGCCGTTGCCGGGGAGGTGAGTGCTTGAAGGTACATATTTAGATCTTGCAATCGAGTCTTTTAGTTTCTTGTTTTATCACTAGTTTAGTTTATAAAATAAAATTACAAAAAATGGAATTAAGGTTACCTCATATGCTTCATATTTTTAATGTCTTTTGTGAGAATAAGGATTCTGATAATTATGCTCAAGTGCTAGAAGAAGAATGCATTAGAATGTTTGGAACTAAATATTTAAATGATGGGCATGATTGCAATGTTGTTAGTACGAATTCCTTGAATATCCATGATGCTAATGATATGCAAAGCCACAAGCTTGGGGAAGCTATGTTTGATGAAGATGATATTTTTTGTCCCCCAAGTTTTGATGAGCAAATTTATTATGATGAAAGCATGCCTCATATCTATGAGGATTATTGTGATGACACGTATGCTTTAAAGAATAATGATAACCATGAAACTTGTCATCTTTATCTTAATTTTCAATCACATGATAGCTATTTTGTTGAGTTAGCTCCCACTATTATTCATGAGAAGAATTTTGCTTATGTGGAGAGTAGTAAATTTTCTATGCTTGTAGATCATGAAAAGAATGCTTTAGGTGCTGGTTATATTGTTGAATTCATTCATGATGCTACTGAAAATTATTATGAGGGAGGAATATATGCTTGTAGGAATTGCAATAATATCAAGTTTCCTCCCTATGTGCTTAAAGTTTTGAGGTTATGCTTGTTTTACCCTCCTATGCTAGTTGATTATTGTTCCCACAAGTTGTTTTCTCACAAAATACCTATGCATAGGAAGTGGATTAGACTTAAATGTGTTAGTCATATTCTTCATGATGCTCTCTTTATGTTTCAATTCTTTTCTTTTATGTGAGCATCATTGAAATCATCATGCCTAGCTAGGGGTGTTAAACGATAGCGCTTGTTGGGAGGCAACCCAACTCTATTTTTGTTCCTTGCTTTTTGTTCCTGTTTAGTAATAAATAATTCATCTAGACTCTGTTTAGATGTGGTTTTATGCTTTTAATTAGTGTTTGTGCCAAGTAGAACCTTTGGGAAGACTTTGGGAAAGTCTTGTTGATCATGCTGTAAAAAACAGAAACTTTAGCGCTCACGAGAATTGCTGCCATTTTTATTTGGAGAGTGATATTTAGTTAATTCTTTTTGAAGATGATTAATATATAAATTAGTCAGGTCCAGAAATTTATTTGAGAATTTTATGAGTTCCAGAAGTATACGTTTGATTCAGATTACTACAGACAGTTCTGTTTTTGACAGATTCTGTTTTTCATGTGTTGTTTACTTATTTTGATGAATCTATGGCTAGTAAAAGAGTTTATAAACCATAGAGAAGTTGGAATAAAGTAGGTTTAACACCAAAATAAATAAAGAATGAGTTCATTACAGTACCTTGAAGTGGTGATTTATTTTCTTATACTAACGGAGCTTACGAGTTTTCTTTTAAGTTTTGTGTTGTGAAGTTTTCAAGTTTTGGGTAAGGATTCGATGGACTATGGAATAAGGAGTGGCAAGAGACTAAGCTTGGGGATGCCCAAGGCACCCCAAGGTAATATTCAAGGACAACCAAAAGCCTAAGCTTGGGGATGCCCCGGAAGGCATCCCCTCTTTCGTCTTCGTTCATCGATAACTTTACTTGGAGCTATATTTTTATTCACCACATGATATGTGTTTTTCTTGGAGCATCAATTTAATATTTTAGTATTTGCTTGATGTTATTTAGAACAATGTTTTGCATATTTTATTTCAATAAAAGTGGCATTGATAGCCTTTACTATGCCTATTTTAGAAGTCCACATGTTGCTGTTTGAAAACAGAAAGTTTACCGATGTTGCAATAATTCCCTAGAAAAGTCAGAATGTGATAAAATGTTGAAACCTTTTGCATATTAAGCTCTGATAAATTTACAACAGTGGGAATTTTCTTTCATAATTTTTGGAGCTAGGGAAGTATGGATGTTGCTGCATTCTTTACAGAATGTCCTGTTTAGGCAGATTGCTGTTATGTTTGCATTGTTTGCATATGTTTGCTTCTTTAATGATTCTATTTGATGATAGGACTATTAAATATGCAGAGGCATTTAGTATGAAATGTTGAATAATAATTTTAGTGATTTGCTACAGTAGAGTATGATAAGGTTTTTGCAATGGTTTATACAAACTTATCTCACGAGCCCTTGTTGAGTTTTGTGTGGATGAAGCTTTTGAGATTTAGGGAGACCGTGATATGAGAGGAATTAAGGAGACACAAAAGCTCAAGCTTGGGGATGCCCGGTTGGCACCCCACCTTTATTCTTCAACAACTATCGGTTAGTTTCGGTTGATCCTAAGTCTTTGCTTCTTCACATGATGTTTGCTATTCTTAGATATCATTTTATTTTGTTTTGTTTGCTGTTTGAATAAAATACCAAAGACCTGAAATTATTAAATGTTAGAGAGTCTTCACATAGTTGCATAATTATTCGACTACTCATTGATCTTCACTTATATCTTTTGGAGTAGTTTGTCATTTGCTCTAGTGCTTCACTTATATCTTTTTAGAGCACGGCGGTGGTTTTATTTTGAAGAAATAGATGAACTCTCATGCTTCACTTAGATTATTTTGAGAATCTTAAATAGCATGGTAATTTGCTTAAAATCCTAATATGGTTGGTATGCAATATTAATAATAAAATTCTCTTATGAGTGTGTTGAATACTATGAGAAGTTTGATACTTGATAATTATTTTGAGATATGGAGATGGTGATATTAGAGTCATGCTAGTTGAGTGGTTATAAATTTGAGAAATACTTGTGTTGAAGTTTGTGATTCCCGTAGCATGCACGTTGTGACGCCCCAAGACCGGAGCTTCAGATGCCTTCCAGGGTTTCCGGGTTTTGTCGTGTGATTTGTTTGGTTCTTTGCGTCATGTGCATTGCATCATGTCATCATGCCATCATGTCATTTCTTTTTCTTAACTCTCAACTAAATAAATTGCATGGATCTTCGGTCCATTTAAACCGAGGGAATTCACGTGATGATTCTCTTTATAACATATCCTCCTGATATTTTGGAGCTATATTAAATATTCCATTTTCGGAATCACCCATAAACACACGTGCAAAATAATTCCCATGTCTATTCCTCTTCGAGCTTGACCTCTAACCTTGCCATTTATTATTTCATCATTTTACGGAGCTCCACCTAAATTCTCAACATTTTTGGGCACTTTGATAAACCTGTCCCAGTTCAAACCTTTTGAATTAAATCCAAAGGAATTTGAATTTAATCTTTCAAACTTGACCTTTTCTATTTCCCCCAACCGTGCACATTTTTCCGAGTCCATAAAAATTACTCCCGTGCCCAAATTCTTCCTCTAACCTTCTCTTCTCTCTTTACCCTTCTTTTATTTCTTTGTTTTTTTGTAAAGAGAAGGAGATGGGAGAGAGAAGTGCCCGGTTGGGCCTCCCAGCCCAGCTGCAACCTGCCAAGGAGGTGCCATCCCCGCGGCCCACCTAGGCCTAGCGGCCTCTAAGGCCCAGCAGCGCCCCGCTACATTCCCTAACCCTAGGCCCAGCATCTCCCCTCGCTACCCTCTCCCTCGAACTCCTTCCCTCGTTCCCTCACCGCCGCCAGAGCCATCTCCTCGATCCCCCTCGCTCTCTCCTCTCACCTTCTCTCTCGCACTCACAGAGAGCAGCCCGATCCCCATCGCCATCAGCTCGAGCCTCCTTCCTCCTCGATCCGGCCCGCCGCCGGCGCCCTGCAGTCGTCGCCGTCTTGCCGCTATGCTGCACCCCACCTCCATGGCCGCCGCGCCCCGCCTCGACACCCGGATGCCACTTTGCCCCGCCGCCCGACCCTGCTGGTTGAGCTCGTCGACTCGCGGCCGAGTCCTCCTCCTGTGCCGCACCTGTAGTCAGAAAAGGGAGGGAGAGCTCCACGCTCCGTTCACTTCTCTCCCTCGACGCCCATCTCTCCCTCTCGACCATGGCATCACCACCCTCGAACCGTCCCCTTCGGCCTCGACTCCGGCGAGCGCCGCGCCCTGCCAACTCTTCTCCGCAAGAAGCCTCCCCTCTGCTTCCTCGTTCCTTTGCCTGCGCACCGTGCATTTTTGGTTCAGCCATGATGGCCGGCTCTGCCAAGTTCCCCGCTGCTACATCGTGGCCTTGCCCTCCTCCCGTGCTCGACGCGGCGGACACACACGAGGGCGCCTCCTCCCGCCTGCGCCTCTCTCTCCAGCATGGCCGCCCTAGGCTCCTCAGGAAGCCGCGCCACCCGCCTTTGGCCATGGCTCCGGCGAGAACCGGGCAGCCCCACACCAGAGCTGTCGTTCCTGCTGCTGCCGTGTTTTCCCGTGACAAACGAAACGGGAACGCCACCTCCCCGCCATGGTGACGCGCCCCTGTTCATCGTCGTGGTCATCGTGACCCCTTTGTTGGCCACCAAGACCGCCATGGTGCTGCCTTGTTTTGGTTCGCTAAGGTCCACACCGAAACATCGTCACGGTCGACTATGTTTTGCTGTCCCGACCGGAACCATCAAGTACTCGAGACACAATGGCGCCAAGTATCAATACGAACATGAACGACTACCATCGAAGTGTATGATTATGCGACGCCCGCCAAGTTCGATGACGCTGGCCGCCCGAATGACTACCGCCAACGCGTACCTCTCCGTTGCCGTGGGTTTCGTCAAGTTCAACGGTGAACTGCGAAGTCATCGCATCCGTCAAGTCCAACAATGACTATGTACAACTATCGGCGACCACGAACGTCTACGAAACATGTACCACAACCATCGTGGAAGACCCCGTGGACATCAAGTTCCGTGTCGTGACCCCGAACATCTACGAAGCGAGAACGACTACTTCCACTACCGCCTTCGCGAAAACGCCTACTTCCCTCTACGAACTTGATCCATCCCGATTGCACGCTTCGAAGGTATAACCTCAAGACAACGTCTGTGAATGAATGCTTGCGATGTATGAGTTGCACCCTATGTTTGCATCGTGTCCGAGTTGTCACTTGCTCAGTCCTCCTCGTTGCCATGCCGTCCATCCGTGGGACACCCGTTATCCGGGAGCACCCCACCATCTTTTGCACGCATCCGCATACTTCTCCTTTTTATCGGTATCTCAATCGAGTTACCGGAACCGGAACGCTGCCGTGGCACCGTTTTTTATCGTTGTCGTGGCACCCCTTTCCTTTCCACCACGGTGACAAATGCTTCTTAATGCTCTTGTCAACTTTTAATAAAAATCGCATAAACTTGTTCATGTCATCCGCATCATGACAACAACAATTAAAATGTTTAAATTGTTGTCGCAATATATTACTAATGCATATGGGGATTTACCGGATTCGTTATTTGTTATACCCGACCCCATTTAAATTGTTTAGATGGTGTAGTTTTGTTATGCCTCACCTCTTGCCATGTTAACCAACATTTAATATTGTTGAGTACCTAACTGAGAGAGAACTAAATAATTGATGTGGTGTTCCGTCAATATGAAACTCGTTGCATATTGAGCTCCACTTAATTTGTAGTTTTGGTTGTTGCACTTTGCCATGTCATGCATATTTAAACCAGACATGCATCATACTTGGTTGTGCATCATGCCATGCTTATGTGTTGGTTGTTTACCATGTTGTTTGCTTCTTTCCGGTGTTGCTTCTTCGGGTTAGTTCCGTTAACATCGCGTTTGTGAGGATCCGTTCGACTATGTTCGTTTGTCTTCTTCATGGACTTGTTCTTCTTCCTTGCGGATCTCAGGCAAGATGACCATACCCTCGAAATCACTTCTATCTTTGCTTGCTAGTTGCTTGCTCTTTTGATATGCCTATGCTGCGACACCTACCACTTGCTTATCATGCCTCCCATATTGTTGAGCCAAGCCTCTAACCCACCTTGACCTAGCAAACCGTTGTTTGGCTATGTTACCGCTTTGCTCAGCCCCTCTTATAGCGTTGTTAGTTGCAGGTGAAGATTGGAGCTTGTTCCATGTTTGGAACATGGATATTTGTTGGGATATCACAATATCTCTTATTTAATTAATGCATCTATATACTTGGTAAAGGGTGGAAGGCTCGGCCTTATGCCTGGTGTTTTGTTCCACTCTTGTCGCCCTAGTTTCCGTCATATCGGTGTTATGTTCCCGGATTTTGCGTTCCTTACGCGGTTGGGTTATAATGGGAACCCCTTGACAGTTCGCCTTGAATAAAACTCCTCCAGCAAGGCCCAACATTGGTTTTACCATTTGCCACCTAGCCTTTTCTTTCTGTTGGGTCGGGCGGCTCAAGGGTCATCTTTATTTTAACCCCCCCGGGCCAGTGCTTCTCTAAGTGTTGGTCCAACTAAGCGATGTCCGAGGCTACCAGGGGCAACTCTGGGCTGGCTTACCCGACGTATGGTTCATCTGGTGTGCCCTGAGAACGAGATATGTGCAGCTCCTATCGGGATTTGTCGACACATCTGGGTGGCTTTGCTGGTCTTGTTTTTTCCATTGTCGAAATGTCTTGTAACTGGGATTCCGAGTCTGATCGGGTCTTCCCGCTAGAAGGAATATCCTTCGTTGACCATGAGAGCTTGTGATGGGCTAAGTTGGGACACCCCTGCAGGGTTATGGACTTTCGAAAGCCGTGCCCGCGGTTATGGGAAGATGGGAATTTGTTAATGTCCGGTTGTAAAAAACCTGAAGTTGACCTTAATTAAAATACATCAACCGCGTGTGTTATCGTGATGGTCTCTTCTCGGCGGAGTCCGGGAAGTGAACACGGTGTTGGAGTAATGCTTGACGTAGGTTGTTCTAGGATCACTTCTTGATCATAGTTGTTCGACCGTGCTTTGCCTTCTCTTCTCACTCTCTTTTGCGTATGTTAGCCACCATATATGCTAGTCGCTTGCTGCAGCTCCACCTCATACCTTTTACCTTACATATAAGCTTAAATAGTCTTGATCGCGAGGGTGCGAGATTGCTGAGTCCCCGTGGCTCACAGATACTTCCAAAACCAGCTTGCAGGTGCCGACGAACCCATGCAGGTGACGCAACCAAGCTCAAGGAGGAGCTCGATGAAGATCTTGGCCGTTGTGTCATTTTGTTCTAGTTGATCAGTAGTGGAGCCTAGTTGGGGTCGATCGGGGATCTGTGTAGCATTTGGGGTAGTCTTATTTTATTTTGGTTCCGTAGTCGGACCTTGATTGTATTTGGATGATGTAATGCTTTATTCATGTAATTGTGTGAAGTGGCGATTGTAAGCCAACTATGTACCTCTTTCCCTTATGTATTACATGGGTTGTGTGAAGATTACCTCACTTGCGACATTGCTTTCAATGCGGTTATGCCTCTAAGTCGTGCTTCGACACGTGGGAGATATAGCCGCATCGAGGGCGTTACAAGTTGGTAATCAGAGCCTTCCCCAACCTTAGGAGCCCCCCTGCTTGATCGAATTAGCTGACGAGTTGAGTCTAGAAAAATGTTTTGAGTCATTTAGGAATTATATATCGGAGAGTTTAGGAATTCTTTTTACTCCCCAGTCCCTTCATCGCTCTGGTAAGGCATCCTGACGTAGAGTTTTGTCTCTTCTCTTCTCAAACTTCACTAAATTTTTTTTAGGATCACGCGTGTATCTTGGAATTGTTCTGATCGATTTGTGACGAGAACATTGTTCTTGGTGCCTCCTGACATTTAGGGGTTGTGGCAGTGTCCCGGGGAGTTGAGCTCCGAGGTGTTGTCGTCACAATTTTATCGTTGCAGTTCTGGAATACCTGAGTTTAGTTTCGCCGACATCGAAAATCTCTTTTATGCAGTTGTTGGTGAGATAACCTCGACGCCACCCAGTACTGGGGCGAGAGTTCGGGAGTATTACCATAACTCGTATAACGGATGCTTTTCGAAGGTTGAGGTAGATGATTTCCGAAGTTTTCTTGGTTATGTGTTGAAGGATGGATACAGCTGGATGTAGGATTTGCTAGTTTTTGGGTGAGATATTATGCTTCCCCTGTATCCCCAACACCTCATTGCATAACCGGAAAATTTCAGGAGTTTATAAGTGGGAATTCAAGTAGCTTTAGGATATCTTTTCCGATAGATGTATGATATGAAATTGGGGTTCGACGTCTAGTGGTCCCCCTATTCACGGTTGGTTTTACAGTGGTCTTGTTGTGTCTTAAAGAGTCCTTGGCTATGCCGACTCGGGGACGCTTCGTATGTCATGTGCACTGCCTTGTACATGATGGTGCTGTACGATCGAGCCCGTGTAGGCCCCACCACAAAAACTTCGGACGAAATCTCTATCATATGTTTGTTCCGGCTTATTCTGCAAGCCAATCCCTTGTTTTTGTTTTGAGTTGTGGTATTCGAGTTGCTTTGAAGTCAAATGTTGATTCCATACCCTTTCTAAGAGGTGTTCTCATATTTCTTTGAGAATACAAATCCTTCTCGTTTATTGAGATTGTCGTGTCAATCCTTTTTCACCGGTGTGTTTCTCTTCAAGTGGATCCGATCATTTCAACAACCGCAAGATCAAGTATCAGTTCTTCTCAATGGTGTTTGTTTCATTCGTCTCCAAGTTGCCTTTGTTTTCCCGCCCACCCTCCCTTTTTCTTCGAGGACTCAGATTTCTTATTCAAGTATCCTTTTATTGATGAGAAGTCTCTCCATTCTTTTCTGTCAATGTTCTTATCCGTTGATTCTCAGGAAGATGCTAACGAAGCTTCAAGTTCATCTCTCGTCACTCATTTTCTTCTCCGGTGGATTCAATTCAAGCTTTCGATGTAATCATATTATTTTCTGTATTTCTAATGCTTTTCTTATGCTGGTGCACCTCATAATAATTCATTTCTCGCCATTCAATTGTTCCGGAGTGCTGAAGATATCTCGGATGATTCATTTCCATTCTCAATCCGTTCAAGATATTTCGAGGATGTTATCTCATTCAAGCCTTTTAATTCAACCACCGCAATCTATCTTTTAAATCATTCAACGGTGCTTCTTTTGAGTGGGCCTTAACCCACAGGTCTTTTCCCAGGATCTTACCTAACTCTTCTTATTTTCCCGGAGGTATTCTCAAATTCTTTTCGAAGTTTGACGTAAGAATGATTTACCATCAGTCAAATGTCTTTCTCCAAGATCCTTCAAAATTCTTTTCATCGTTGGCTCAATCTCTTCGCTTTTGATTCTTCCGGAGTGCCTCTACAATTATTGGTGGTGTTTCTCATCGTAATTCTCAGATTTTGAAGACCAAAGAAGATTTTTTCTCTCAATCTTGCTCCATTCCCTTCAAGATTCATGATTCTAGCTTGTTGTCATCCCCTCATAATTGTTTTGATTATGAGAATTCTTTTCACCCATCCGGAGTAATTCAGGAGTCTTTTTAGTTTGTTTATCCGAAGCCCATCATTTCAGAAGACTTATTCATTCTCAGCCTTCAGCTATCATTCTCCAAATCTTACCAGTGCATCATTCAATATTCTCTAATCAGTTCGTGATCCCTTCGTTCACTTGTATCTCAAGTCTCTCAAGTATCCTCATTCATTTCATAATTCTTCCCGGTGTTCCTTTATCTTTCCTTCAGTCATTTTAATTCTTACGGTGGTTCGTGCAAGATTCCTCTTCTTTTGTTATCATATCAATTCATTCGTTGTTTCGATTCCACCGGTGTTTCGTTGAAGGCATTCTCTAGTTGGCGCGATATCTATCTTAATCCTTTCTTTGAGAATAAGTAGTATGCCAAATCCGTTGCTTGTCATCAATCTAAATTGGTGAAGGATAAGCATAATGTAATTCTTATTCTTCTTTCATCCAAGTGATTAAGTCCTTATTCCGGAGGTTCACCAAATTCTCGGTTTCTGTTGTTTCATCTTTTCTTTTTCGGAGTTCCAAGCTCTCTCAAATATATCGTCGCGAAGGTCCATCTAATCATTGCAAGGTTTCACCTTGTGTTTTCATCTTCTCTTTCTTTTTCGTTATCCTTTTGTTACCGGAGTTCTTCATGAAGGTTCTACATGTTGGTTGATCAAGGATTTAATTCCTTCTCGAAGAGTTCATAAAGATTCTTTTCAAAGGAGCTCAAGTATTCTTCTTCGTGCAATCCGGAGTGCAATTCTTTCTACCTTATCTTTTCAGGTGGTATTATGTCATTCTTGATAATTTGAGTTCATGTTTCATGATTCACATGTTGTTAAGAATGAGATATTTTAAATCCATCAATCTCGTCATTTGAGTTATCTTGGGTTATATTTCACCTAAAGCTTTCCCTAAGGATTTTGCTATTAATGGTGATAATATATGATCCAAGTTCTTCATCGATCCTCCCAGTGAAATAATTTTCTCGCCTCCTTGGTCATTCCAATGCAATTCTTTTCCCGTGAGTGGCAGTTTGTCACCTCATAATTTGACATGTATTCCATAAGACCATATCAAGCTTATTCTTTTCGTTGTTGGTTTTCCAACAACTCCATTCGACCCTTCTCCTAAGGATGCCTTCTCAAGCTCTTTTTGGCAGTAGTTGGCATTTTCTCCTCATTTCTCCTATTTCAATTATCTATATTCTATTCTTTCGTGCCGGAGGCATTGTGATGTTGATCTTCTCAACCCATCACCTCGTTTGTCAAAGGTCATGTTCTTTTCATGATTGTCCATTTAACCGGAGTGTCGTGCCCTCTTTTCAAGTTCTATCACCTTATCAAGTTCTTATTCAATTCCTTTCTTTTCAAACGGAGTGCTTTCAACTTTGTTCATCTCCGTTGTATTCTTTCTTTCAATGTGTTCAACCTCTCAAGATTCTTTGGTTTCACTAGTTTGTCAAAGGAGCAACTTAGTTTTACCTCTTCTCTTTCTCTTCCGTTGTCCCTCCGGTGCCATTCTAGATCTCGGGACGAGATCCTCTCGTAGTGGTGGAGTGTTGTGACGCCCCAAGACCGGAGCTTCAGATGCCTTCCAGGGTTTCCGGGTTTCGTCGTGTGATTTGTTTGGTTCTTTGCGTCATGTGCATTGCATCATGTCATCATGCCATCATGTCATTTCTTTTTCTTAACTCTCAACTAAATAAATTGCATGGATCTTCGGTCCATTTAAACCGAGGGAATTCACGTGGTGATTCTCTTTATAACATATCCTCCCGATATTTTGGAGCTATATTAAATATTCCATTTTCGGAATCACCCATAAACACACGTGCAAAATAATTCCCATGTCTATTCCTCTTCGAGCTTGACCTCTAACCTTGCCAGTTATTCTTTCATCATTTTCCGGAGCTCCACCTAAATTCTCAACATTTTTGGGCACTTTCATAAACCTGTCCCAGTTCAAACCTTTTGAATTAAATTCAAAGGAATTTGAATTTAATCTTTCAAACTTGACCTTTTCTATTTTCCCCGACCGTGCACATTTTTCTGAGTCCATAAAAATTACCCCCGTGCCCAAATTCTTCCTCTAACCTTCTCTTCTCTCTTTTCCCTTCTTTTATTTCTTTGTTTTTTTGTAAAGAGAAGGAGATGGGAGAGAGAAGTGCCCGGCTGGGCCTCCCAGCCCAGCTGCAACCTGCCAAGCAGGCGCCATCCCCGCGGCCCACCTAGGCCTAGCGGCCTCTAAGGCCCAACAGCGCCCCGCTATAGTCCCTAACCCTAGGCCCAACATCTCCCCTCGCTACCCTCTCCCTCGAACTCATTCCCTCGTCCCCTCACCGCCGCCAGAGCCATCTCCTCGACCCCCTCGCTCTCTCCTCTCACCTTCTCTCTCGCACTCATAGAGAGCAGCCCAATCCCCATCGCCATCAGCTCGAGCCTCCTTCCTCCTCGATCCGGCCCGCCGCCGGCGCCCTGCAGTCGTCGCCGTCTTGCCGCTATGCTGCACCCCACCTCCATGGCCGCCGCGCCCCGCCTCGACGCCCGGATGCCACTTCGCCCCGCCGCCCGACCCTGCTGGTCGAGCTCGTCGACTCACGGCCGAGTCCTCCTCCTGCACCGCACCTGTAGTAACAAAAGGGAGGGAGAGCTCCATGCGCCATTCACTTCTCTCCCTCAACACCCATCTCTCCCTCTCGGCCATGGCATCACCACCCTCGAACCGTCCCCTTCGGCCTCGACTCCGGCGAGCGCCGCGCCCTGCCAACTCTTCTCCGCACGAAGCCTCCCCTCTGCTTCCTCGTTCCTTTGCCTGCGCACCATGCATTTTTGGTTCAGCCATGGATGGACGGCTCTGCCAAGTTCCCCACTGCCACATCGTGGCCTTGCCCTCCTCCCGTGCTCGACGCCGCGGCCACACACGAGGGCGCCTCCTCCCGCCTGCGCCTCTCTCTCCAACATGGCCGCCCTAGGCTCCTCAGGAAGCCGCGCCGCCCGCCTTTGGCCATGGCTCCGGCAAGAACCGGGCAGCCCCACACCAGAGCTGTCGTTCCTGCTGTTGCCGTGTTTTCCCGTGACAAACGAAACGGGCACGCCGCCTCCCCACCATGGTGACGCGCCCCTGTTCATCGTCGTGGTCACCGTGACCCCTTTGTTGGCCGCCAAGACCGCCATGGTGCTGCCTTGTTTTGGTTCGCTAAGGTCCGCACCGAAACATCGTCACGGTCGACTATGTTTTGCTGTCCCGACCGGAATCATCAAGTACTTGAGACACAATGGCGCCAAGTACCAATACGAACATGAACGACTACCATCGAAGTGTACGACTACGCGACGCCCGCCAAGTTTGACGACGCTGGCCGCCGGAACGACTACCGCCTACGCGTACCTCTCTGTTGCTGTGGGTTTCGTCAAGTCCAATGGTGAACCCCAAAGTCATCGGATCCGTCAAGTCCAACAACGACTATGTACAACTATCGGCGACCATGAACGTCTACGAAACATGTACCACGACCATCGCGGAAGACCCCGTGGACATCAAGTTCCGTGTCGTGACCCCGAACATCTACGAAGCGAGAACGACTACTTCCACTACCGCCGTCGCGAGAACGCGTACTTCCCTATACGAACTTGATCCATCCTGATTGCACGCTTCGAAGGTATAACCTCAAGACAACGTCCGTGAATGAATGCTTGCGATGTATGAGTTGCACCCTATGTTTGCACCGTGTCCGAGTTGTCACTTGCTCAGTCCTCCTTGTTGCCATGCCGTCCATCCGTGGGACACCCGGTATCCGGGAGCACCCCACCATCTTTTGCACGCATTCAGATACTTCTCCTTTGTATCGGTATCTCACTCGAGTTACCGGAACCGGAACGCTGCCGTGGCACCTTTTTTTATCGTTGCCGTGGCACCCCTTTCCTTTCCACCACGGTGACAAATGCTTCTTAATGCTCTTGTCAACTTTTAATAAAAATTGCTTAAACTTGTTCATGTCACCCGCATCATGACAACAACAATTAAAATGTTTAAATTGTTGTTGCAATATATTACTAATGCATATGGGGATTTACCGGATTCGTTATTTGTTATACCCGGCCCCATTTAAATTGTTTAGATGGTGTAGTTTTGTTATGCCTCACCTCTTGCCATGTTAACCAACATTTAATATTGTTGAGTACCTAACCGAGAGAGAACTAAATAATTGATGTGGTGTTCCGTCAATATGCAACTCGTTGCATATTGAGCTCCACTTAATTTGTAGTTTTGGTTGTTGCACTTTGCCATGTCATGCATATTTAAACCAGACATGCATCATACTTGGTTGTGCATCATGCCATGCTTATGTGTTGGTTGTTTACCATGTTGTTTGCTTCTTTCTGGTGTTGCTTCTTCGGGTTAGTTCCGTTAACGTCGCGTTTTTGAGGATCCGTTTGACTACGTTTGTTTGTCTTCTTCATGGACTCGTTCTTCTTCCTTGCGGGATCTCAGGCAAGATGACCATAGCCTCGAAATCACTTCTATCTTTGCTTGCTAGTTGCTCGCTCTTTTGATATGCCTATGCTGCGATACCTACCACTTGCTTATCATGCATCCCATATTGTTGAGCCAAGCCTCTAACCCACCTTGACCTAGCAAACCGTTGTTTGGCTATGTTACCGCTTTGCTCAGCCCCTCTTATAGCGTTGTTAGTTGCAGGTGAAGATTGGAGCTTGTTCCATGTTTGGAACATGGATATTTGTTGGGATATCACAATATCTCTTATTTAATTAATGCATCTATATACTTGGTAAAAGGTGGAAGGCTCGGCCTTATGCCTGGTGTTTTGTTCCACTCTTGTCGCCCTAGTTTCCGTCATATCGGTGTTATGTTCCCGGATTTTGCGTTCCTTACGCGGTTGGGTTATAATGGGAACCCCTTGACAGTTCGCCTTGAATAAAACTCCTCCAGCAAGGCCCAACATTGGTTTTACCATTTGCCACCTAGCCTTTTCTTTCTGTTGGGTCGGGCGGCTCAAGGGTCATCTTTATTTTAACCCCCCCGGGCCAGTGCTTCTCTAAGTGTTGGTCCAACTGAGCGATGTCCGAGGCTACCAGGGGCAACTCTGGGCTGGCTTACCCAACATCTGGCTCATCCGGTGTGCCCTGAGAACGAGATATGTGCAGCTCCTATCGAGATTTGTCGGCACATCTGGGTGGCTTTGCTGGTCTTGTTTTACCATTGTCGAAATGTCTTGTAACCGGGATTCCGAGTCTGCCATTGTTGAAATGTCTTGTAACCGGGATTCCAAGTCTGATCGGGTCTTCCCGCTAGAAGGAATATCCTTCGTTGACTGTGAGAGCTTGTGATGGGCTAAGTTGGGACACCCCTGCAGGGTTATGAACTTTCAAAAGCCGTGTCCTCGGTTATGGGCAGATGGGAATTTGTTAATGTTTGGTTGTAGAAAACCTGAAGTTGACCTTAATTAAAATACATCAACCGCGTGTGTTACCGTGATGGTCTCTTCTCGGCGGAGTCCGGGAAGTGAAGACGGTGTTGGAGTAATGCTTGACGTAGGTTGTTCTAGGATCACTTCTTGATCATAGTTGTTCGACCGTGCTTTGCCTTCTCTTCTCGCTCTCTTTTGCGTATGTTAGCCACCATATATGCTAGTCGCTTGCTGCAGCTCCACCTCATACCTTTTACCTTACCTATAAACTTAAATAGTCTTGATCGCGAGGGTGCGAGATTGCTGAGTCCCCGTGGCTCATAGGTACTTCCAAAACCAGCTTGCAGGTGCCGATGAACCCATGCAGGTGACACAACCAAGCTCAAGGAGGAGCTCGATGAAGATCTTGGCCATTGTGTCGTTTCGTTCTAGTTGATCAGTAGTGGAGCCCAGTTGGGGTCGATCGGGGATCTGCGTAGCATTTGGGGTAGTCTTCTTTTATTTTGGTTCCGTAGTCGGACCTTGATTGTATTTGGATGATGTAATGCTTTATTCATGTAATTGTGTGAAGTGGCGATTGTAAGCCAACTATGTACCTCTTTCCCTTATGTATTACATGGGTTGTGTGAAGATTACCTCACTTGCGACATTGCTTTCAATGCGGTTATGCCTCTAAGTCGTGCTTCGACACGTGGGAGATATAGCCGCATCGAGGGCGTTACACACGTATGGTGAACCGTTATGTGATGAAGTCGAAGCATGATTTATTTATTGATTGTCTTCCTTATGAGTGGCGGTCGGGGACGAGCGATGGTCTTTTCCTACCAATCTATCCCCCTAGGAGCATGCGCGTAATACTTTGCTTTGATAACGTGTATATTTTTGCAATAAGTATATGAGTTCTTTATGACTAATGTTGATTCCATGTATTATACACACTCTCATCCTTCCACCGTTGCTATTCTCTCTAATACCGCGCACCTTTTCGCTGGTATCATACACCAACCATATACCTTCCTCAAAACAGCCACCATACCACCTATTATGGCATTTCCATAGCCATTCCGAGATATATTGCCATGCAACTTTCCACCGTTCCGTTCATGACACACTCCATCATTGTCATATTGCTTAGCATGATCATGTAGTTGACATAGTATTTGTGGCAAAGCCACCATTCATAATTCTTCCATACTTGTAACTCATGCATCATTGCATATCCCGGTACACCGCCGGTGGCATTCATATAGAGTCATATTTTGTTCTAAGTATCGAGTTGTAATTGTTGAGTTGTAAAAAAAATAAAAGTGTGATGATCATCATTATTAGAGCATTGTCCCAGTGAGGAAAGGATGATGGAGACTATGATTCCCCACAAGTCGGGATGAGACTCCAGAAAAAAATAAAAGAGGCCACAGAAGCCCAAATAAAAAAAAGAGAAAGAAAAGAGGCCATAAAAAAAGAGAAAAGGCCCAAATAAAAAAATAAAAAATAAAAAAATGAGAGAAAAAGAGAGAAGGGACAATGTTACAATCCTTTTACCACACTTGTGCTTCAAAGTATCACCATCATCTTCATAGTAGAGAGTCTCTCATGTTGTCACTTTCATATACTAGTGGGAACCTTTCATTATAGAACTTGGCTTGTATATTCCAATGATGGGCTTCCTCAAAATGCCCTAGGTCTTCGTGAGCAAGCGAGTTGGATGCACACCCACTAGTTTATTTTGTTGAGCTTTCATACATTTGTACCTCTAGTGCATCCGTTGCATGGCAATCCCTACTCACTCACATTGATATCTATTGATGGGCATCTCCATAGCCCGTTGATACGCCTAGTTGGTGTGAGACTATCTTCTCCTTTTTTTCTTCTCCACAACCACCATTATATTCCACCTATAGTGCTATGTCCATGGCTCATGCTCATGTATTGCATGAAGATTGAAAAAGTTTGAGAACATCAAAAGTATGAAACAATTGCTTGGCTTGTCATCGGGGTTGTGCATGATTTAAATATTTTGTGTGGTGAAGATGGAGCATAGCCAGACTATATGATTTTGTAGGGATAGCTTTCTTTGGCCATGTTATTTTGAGAAGACATGATTACTTGGTTAGTATGCTTGAAGTATTATTATTTTTATGTCAATATTAAACTTTTGTCTTGAATCTTATGGATCTGAACATTCATGCCACAATTAAAAAGAATTACATTGAAATTATGCCAAGTAGCACTCCGCATCAAAAATTCTGTTTTATCATTTACCTACTCGAGGACGAGCAGGAATTAAGCTTGGGGATGCTGATACGTCTCCAACGTATCTATAATTTTTGATTTCTCCATGCTATATTATCTACTGTTTTGGATGTTTATGGGCTTTATTATACACTTTTATATCATTTTTGGGACTAACCTATTAACCCAGAGCCCAGTGCCAGTTTCTATTTTACCCTGTTTTAGGGTTTCGAAGAAAAGGAAAATCAAACGGAGTCCAATTGACCTGAAACTTCACGAAACTCATTTTTGGAAGGAAAGAAGCCCAGAAGACTTGGAGTGCACATCGGGGGATCTGCGAGGAGGTCACGAGGCAGGGGGCGCGCCCACTCCCCCTGGGCGCGCCCTCCACCCTCGTGAGCCCCTCGTGGCCCCCCTGACGTACTTCTTCCGCCTATATATCTCCATATACCCTAAAAACATCCGTGGGCATAATAGATCGGGAGTTCCGCCGCCAGAAGCCTCCGTAGCCACCGAAAGCCAATCTAGACTCGTTCCGGCACCCTGCTGGAGGGGGCAATCTCTCTCCGATGTCCATCTTCATCATCCTGGTGCTCTCCATGATGAGGAGGTAGTAGTTCTCCCTCGGGGTTGAGGGTATGTACCAGTAGCTATGTGTTTGATCTCTCTCTCTCTCTCATGTTCTTGAAGTGATACGATCTTGATGTATCGCGAGCTTTCCTATTATAGTTGGATCCTATGATGTTTCTTCCCCCCTCTACTCTCTTGTAATGGATTGAGTTTCTCCTTTGAAGTTATCTTAACGGATTGAGTCTTTAATGATTTGAGAACACTTGATGTATGTCTTGCCGTGGATATCTGTGGTGACAATGGGATATCACGTGATTCACTTGATGTATGTTTTGGTGATCAACTTGCGGGTTCCGCCCATGAACCCATGCATAGGGGTTGGCACACGTTTTCGTCGTGATTCTCCGGTAGAAACTTTGGGGCACTCTTTTAGGTTCTATGTGTTGGTTGAATAGATGAATCTGATATTGTGTGACGCACATCGTATAATCATACCCACGGATACTTGAGGTGACATTGCAGTATCTAGGTGACATTAGGGTTATGGTTGATGTGTGTCTTAAGGTGTTATTCTAGTACGAACTCTAGGGCTGTTTGTGAGACTTATAGGAATAGCCCAACGGATTGATTGGAAAGAATAACTTTGAGGTGGTTTCGTACCCTACCATAATCTCTTCGTTTGTTCTCTGCTATTAGTGACTTTGGAGTGACTCTTTGTTGCATGTTGAGGGATAGTTATGTGATCCAATTATGTTATTATTGTTGAGGGAACTTGCACTAGCGAAAGTATGAACCCTAGGCCTTGTTTCAACGCATTGCAATACCGTTTACGCTCACTTTTATCATTCGTTACCTTGCTGTTTTTATAATTTCAGATTACAAAAACCTTTATCTACTATCCATATACCACTTGTATCACCATCTCTTCACCGAACTAGTGCACCTATACAATTTACCATTGTATTGGGTGTGTTGGGGACACAAGAGACTCTTTGTTATTTGGTTGCAGGGTTGCTTGAGAGAGACCATCTTCATCCTACGCCTCCTACGGATTGATAAACCTTAGGTCACCCACTTGAGGGAAATTTGCTACTGTCCTACAAACCTCTGCACTTGGAGGCCCAACAACGTCTACAAGAAGAAGGTTGTGTAGTAGACATCAATTACTCCTTGTAGTTGATGCTAGTTGGTTTATTTGGTGAAAGATCATATGTTCATATTCTTAATGATAATTAATACTCCTCTGATTATGAACATGAATATGCATTGTGAGTAGTTATGTTTGTTCCCGAGGACATGGGAGAAGCCTTGCTATAAGTAATCATGTGAATTTCATTATAGAACTTGGCTTGTATATTCCAACGATGGGCTTCCTCAAATTTTCTTAGGCCTTCATGAGCAAGCAAGTTGGATGCACACCCACATAGTTTCTTTTTGAGCTTTCATACACTTATAGCTCTAGTGCATCCGTTGCATGGCAATCCCTACTCACTCACATTGATATCTATTGATGGGCATCTCCATAGCCCGTTGATACACCTAGTTGATGTGAGACTATCTCCTTTTTTGTCTTCTCCACAACCACCATATTCTATTCCACTAATAGTGCTACGTCCATTGCTCACGCTCATGTATTGCGTGAAAGTTGAAAAGGTTTGAGAACATCAAAAGTATGAAACAATTACTTGGCTTGTCATTGGGGTTGTGCATGATTTGAGTATTTTGTGTTATGAAGATGGAGCATAGCCAGACTATATGATTTTGTAGGGATAGCTTTCTTTGGCCATGTTATTTTGAGAAGACATAATTGCCTTGTTAGTATGCTTGAAGTATTATTGTTTTTATGTCAATATTAAACTTTTGTTTTGAATCTTATGGATCTGAACATTCATGCCAATAAAGAAAATTACATGGATAAATATGTTATGTAGCATTCCACATAAAAATTCTGTTTTTATCATTTACCTACTCGAGGACGAGCAGGAATTAAGCTTGGGGATGCTTGATACATCTCCAGCGTATCTATAATTTTTGATTGTTCCATGCTATTATATTATCTATTTTGGATGTTTTATATGCATTAATATGCTATTTTATATTATTTTTGGGACTAACCTATTGAACTTGAGCCCAGTGCCACTTTTTATTTTCTTTCCATGTTTTTGAGCTTCGCAGAAAAGGAGTACCAAATGGAGTCCAATTGGAATAAAACTTCCGCGATGATTTTTCTTGGACCAGAAGACACCCAGGGGACTTGGAGTCCAAGTCAGAAGAGCTGCGAGGCGGTGGCAAGGGTGAGGGCACCCCCTAGGGAGGGCGCCCCTGCCTTGCCACCTCCTCGGGACTCCTCTGACCTAGCCCTTGGCCCTATATATTCACATATATTACAGAGACAGTAGAGGCATCCATGAAAACACTTTTCCACTGCCGCAACCTTATGTTCCGATGAGATCCCATGTTGGGGCCTTTTCTGGCATCCTACCGGAGGGGGATTCGATCACGGAGGGCATCTACATCAACTCCATTGCCCTTCCGATGAAGCGTGAATAGTTTGCATCAGACCTACGGGTCCATAGCTAGTAGCTAGATGGCTTCTTCTCTCTCTTTGATTCTCAATACCATGTTCTCCTTGATGTTCTTAGAGATCTATCCAATGTAATCTTCTTTTGCGGTGTGTTTGTCGGGGGTGACTGATCCCCACGGACACCTATGGGACCACGGCGGACCGAGGCCCCTTTTGGTTCGGCAGGGGGCGGAGAGAGCTCAAAGAGCAGATCGAGGCGAACACATGAGCGACGCGATCTGTTTACCCAGGTTCAGGCCGCACGGATGCATAAAACCCTACTCCTGCTTTGGTTTGTATTGTGTTCTTGCTCGGGAGCAATGGATGCTATAGTACACTTGGATGGCTAGCGAGACCGAGCATAAAAAATGATCGTCCTCCCCCTCCTGTTGCGCATGGGCCTCCTTTTATATGTCAAAGGGGTCACCGACAGGTGGCAACAGAGATGAGGGTAAAAAGGTAAAAGAGGTGGTGGTTGGCGCCACCGCTTACTACAGTTGTATCATACCTAACCCTGCCGGCAGGGGACAAAGGCATTAAATGCCTATCTGTGTCGCCCAGATGGTGCGGAAAGGGGCCGTCAGGGGCGCCACCGTTTGCCACAATGGCTATCTTGTCAGCGCCTGCTTGCCACCGCATGCCCCTGGCTGCACAGCCTCCCGCCATGTACGCCAGGAACGGTCCCAGAGCGACACGTTGGTGGGTGAGCTGGAGCGAGGGCTGCGGAGTAGTAGCTTGCCGCGGCAAGCACCTTGCCGCGGATGTTGTCTTGTCGCGTCCGGGAGATTGTCGCTCACCGGGTCTTGTCGCGTCCGGGAGCTTGTCGCTCACCGGGTCTTGCCGGGATGCGCAGCACATCGCAGCAAGCTTCTCGAGATGCCCTGGTTGGTCTTCCCGGCAAGCTCCTCTTGCCGGGGTCTTTGTGCTTCGAGTGGTCTTCCCGGCAAGCTCCTCTTGCCGGGGACTTGCGCCTTGGCTCGAATACTTTGTTCTTGAATGGCTCCAGAGGAACCACGGAGGACCTTGGCGGTCACCGGGCAAGCCTTGCCGCGGGGTGCTGCGACTGCCCGTGCACAAGTTCGGGATACTAAGGTACCCCTACTTTAGTACACCGACAGGAGCCCCCGGGCCTGGGCCATACACGGTGCCGAGCGCTGTTGGGCCAGGCCCAAAACAGTGCACGGGCACGCGCGGCCTGGGTCACGCCGTATCTGACTCCGCATTCACCGCGCCCTCCCCGAGCGGCACGCGTCGAACGCGGCGTCGTGGGAGAGATCGTGGGCGGTTTCTTTATTAGAAAAGGTGGAACGTCCGCCACCTCCCTCTTTATAAGCAAAGTGAAGCAGGGGTAGTGCGCCCACTCGCCCCCATTCTGCTCCAATCATGAAAAACTCCGCCCCGCCTCCGTCTTCCCAAAGCACACAGAGCGCAGCGCCCTGCCCCCCCCGCATTGCCACCAGCACCACCACGCCGTCGACCTCCTCCACTGCTTCCGCCATGGCTCCGAAGGGTGACAAGGGGAAGGCCGTGAAGTCGACCGAGGCACAGCGGCTCGCGGCGCTGTGGAAGGAGCGAGCCATTTCCCCCCCCCCCCCAAGCTCGACGCGAAGGAGCTGCGGGAGTACTATTATCTCTTTTGGGCGACGGAGATGCGAGCTCACCCGCGGACCAAGGTGCTCCCGGCCGCTGCTCACGCGACGGCTCCGGACGGGTACCCTTTCTTTGCCGTCTTCTTCTACTGCGGGCTCTGCCCGCCTTTTTCCGAGTTCTTCTGCGATATCATGAACACATACAATCTCTGTCTCCTTGACTTCACTCCCAACACCGTCCTCACCATGGCCGTCTTCGCACACCTCTGTGAGAACTTTGTCGGAGTCCACCCTAGCGTAGCACTTTTTCGCCACTTTTTCATTCCCCGGGTAGAGAGAGGAGAGCCCTTGTCCGGCGGAATTGCCTGGGTCTCTAGGACCGGCAAGAAGGATTCCTATTTGGAGGGCGAATTCCGCGGCAAGTGGGAGGAGTGGAGGGCTGATTGGTCCTGGATTGTCGAGGAGAGCCCGCAGCCATTCACCGCCCGGCGTCAAGTAGCAGCAGTGCGCGGCAGTGACTGGAGCGACGTGGCCCCGGAGGACAGCAGGCTGAAGATTTCCGTCACCAGGATCCAGCGTCTCAGGCTTGCCGGACTCACTGTAGGGGCCGTCGGCGCAGACTTTCTTCGTCGCCGCATCGCTCCCCTGCAGGAACGGAGGAGGCCTGCTTGGGAGTTCAAGAACGCGGCAGACATCATGAGGCTGCGCCTAGGCCTCAACTACAATTTCACCGTCCTTGAGCTCAACGGAATACTGCAGGAGCTCTTCAAGTACGATCCAGATCACCCCGAGGTCTTCAGGTTGCCGCAGGGCATCGTCCCTTTGTGCAACAATTCGGCGCTCGACCGCATCAGGGCGATGATGCCACTGTGCGATTCGCACGGAATCGTGCCAACTTGGCAAGAGCCAGAGGATGAGGTTGTGCAGCAATTCTTCGACGACTTGGTGGAAGTGCCAATCCGCGCCGACGAGAAGGATGGCCTCACCCGCGACACCACCGAGGCGGAGTTGGCGTACATCGCCACCAGGTTGGAAGAGGCGGCGGCAGCTGCCGCGGCGGGCGAGTTCGGCTTCACCTTGGAGGAGGCAGCGGCGGCAGAGGCGGCAAACCGTGCCGAGCGGGAAGATCTTGCCGGCAAAAAGGATCTTGCCGGCAAGAAGGAGGTTGCCGGGCGCGATGCTGAACCGAGCCAGGTTGCCGGGCATGACGCCGAACCGAGCGAGCCTGCCGATGATGCGAGCGGCTCTTTGGAGATCGATTCCTCCTCCACTTCGTCCTCCGACAGCACGCCGCCAGCAGCGTCTCCGTCTCCACCAAGAAGGCGTCTCCACAAGGCCGGAAATGTAGCGAGGCGGCAGGCGGGCCGGCAGTCGCCGCGCCGCACGACGCGCTCCACCGCGGCAAGCACCGTTGCCGCGGGAGCGCCCCATGTTGCTGCTTCGACTGGAGCGGGGTCTTCCCGGGCCGCCGCTCCTGCTCCCGCCAAGCGACCAAGGGAGCCTACTCCTCCACCTTCCCGCGCCAGACGCGGGCCGGATTTTGACTTCTCTGTGTTTAGCTCCGACGAGGAAGAAGAAGAGGAGTAAGTTCTTCTTATTGTACTTGCAGTTCTTTGATTTATGCTGTTTTTGTCTCGTCTTGTTTCTCACTTGCCGTTCCCTGTATCTGTTCCTTTTTAGAACTCTGGCGCAGAGAGCGGCAAAGAGAGCCAAGGCGCCGGTGATCGTCATCGAGGACGAACCCACTGTGTCAACAGGGGACGTGCCTGAGACAATCTTGCCGGACCCGGCGGCTGATCTTCAGAGCAGCCCCCAGCGTAAGTGTCTTGTTTACTTCCCGCTGTCGGGCGCGCACGAAGATCCTTGCTGTGCTGATACTTGTTTGTTTGACTTGTGCAGGAGCAGAGCAGCCACACCAAGAGAACCCGGAGGCTGCCCCTGAAGTGCCAAGGGAAAGTCCTCCGGCGAGGGAGAGATCTCCGGCTAGGGAGAGCTCTCCGGCGAGGGAGGAGACTCCGGTTAGAGAGGAGCCCCCGGCAAGGGAGGAGCCCCCGGCAAGGGAGGAGGCTCCGGCAAGGGAGGAGCCCCCGGCAAGGGAGGGATCTCCGGCAAGGGACTGCGTCGGCGATCCCCCGGCGACGCAGACCGCAGCTGCAGCCCCTGGCACAGGTAATGTACTTGCTTCAAACTCCCCTTGGCTCTTTTTCTTCTTGGTCTTTCCCTTGGATTTTGTTCAAATTTTGCTTGAATCTTCTCCCCTCTTCTGGCCGTCAGATCCATCTACTGCAGAGCCGATGGAGACTGAAGTCGCCGCCGAGGAAGCAGCCGGTGCCGGTGAGGAAGCCGCCAGGGCTGCCGCCGCGGGAGCGGGCGGGGAGTCTGGCGGTCGTACTGACGACCCGGAGGCCGCAGGAGCGCCAGGCGCTGCTCCGACCACCGACTCCTCCGCCGCAGCTGCCGCACCAGGCTCCGATGAGCCCCAGCCTGGCGTCTACCTGAAGGCCGGCGATGACATCTTCATTAACCTTCCCTGGGCGTCAAGTTCCAGGGCGCCGATCGAGGGGGAGATGCTGGACGGAGAGGTGCTTGCCTCCGTCGGGCTGAAGCTGGTCGACGCGCCAAGCAGCAGCAGCGGCGAACCTGAAGAGGAGCGCCTGCTGCAGAAGCTGGTGGCGCTCTACCGCGCCCGGCAGGCCAAGCTGGAGTCCCGCGAGGCGCTCGTCGCGAAGGCCGGTGCTGATATCGAGAAGCGCGCAGAAGAGCTCCGAGGCGTCAACCAGGAAGCTCTCCGCTCCCTGGCAAAGGAGCGGGAAGATCTTGCCGAGGCGCAGCAGGCCTTCCTCCTCGAGAAGGCCGATGCCGAAGAGCGCCAACACCTTGCCGCGGAGAAGTTGTCTTCGCAGGAGGGTGACTTGGCGCAGCGGAAGGTCCACCTCGACAGCCACGAGGAGGAACTTGCCGCGCGCGAGCGGGCAGTTGGCGGAGCCGTCAAGCAGGCCGAAGACGCCGCCGCAGCTGCCGAGGCCGCCAAGGCTGAGCTGGAGCTGAAGGTGGTGCAGCTAGAGGCGGGCCTCAAGGCGAGCGGCGACGAGCTTGCCGCGCTCAAGATCGAGCGTGAGAAGGACGCCAACAGCTACTCGGTGCTGCAGGCCCTTTTCGCCGAGAAGGGCAAGGAACTGGACGCCGCCAAGAACTCCAACGCCGATCTCGAAGTGAAGCTGGCGGCCCTGAGCAAATCTCTGGACGGCACCAAGGAGCAGGAGACGGCCCTGAAGGAGGAGGTCAAGGCCGGCAAGGTGCTGCTGGCGAAGGCTGCTGCCGCCCGGAAGACTTTGTCAGAGAATGTGGAGCACTGGACGGAGGGTCTGGTGAACGTCGCTGCGGACGTCGACAGGGAGCTGGCGCAATTGGGGATGGTAGATCTCGGGTACTCCTCCGACGAGAATCTCCAACCCAGTGCCAAGCTGACTCTATTCTTCAAGGGCGTGGCGACGGCGCTCCAGCGACTCCGGGAGCAGATCCCAAAGCAGCTTGCCGACGAATTGCGCAAGATTTGCGCGGGAGCTCTCAAGAAGGTGCTGATGAAGGTGGCCTTCCGCAACCCAGGCCTCCGCCTCACCAACGTCCTCCGAAGCCTGCCGCCAGATGCTGATTTGGAGGAGCTCAAGGCCCTCGTCGCACCTATTGTGGACAGGGTGAGCAGAATCAGAAGGGTCGAGGGCGACCGTGTAGACTAGGCCATCCATCTTTTTCTTTCCTTGTCGCTGTCAATCATGTTACGAAAAACAGTCTGTTAGAGCTGCGACAAGTTATTTTGTAATATAGTCTATCCTTGGTAGTAATTGCTATGTTATCTCCTTTACTTGACTCTTTCCTTTGTATGTTTTTACCCTACGCTTTTAGGGAACTTGCCGGCGCAGGCACCTTTGCCGCGAGCGCTGAGTGCGGAACATCAGCAGCCTGCAGGCGGTGCCGCGGCCGGCAAGAAACCTTGTCGCAGAGCTAGTCGCAACTCACTTAAGTTGTTGAGCGGACTCGAAACAACAGTAAGGGCGCAACTAGCTACGAGCTGGTTCCTCCGCGCACAGGTTTTCCATACAAAGCACGGTCGTTCAAGGAAAATAACTTAAAAATTTATAGGAAATTTGATTGCTCAGACTTTGGCAAGTTATTTTTTTTGTTATTTGGTTCCCGGCAAGGCGAAAACTTCTTGAACGACGCCTGGTCCATACCGTATCTTCTCCCTTCCCCCCGACAAACTTGTGCGCGAGAGGACCTCCTTTTCCTTGCGAAAAAGAAAGAAGAGGAAATAACAGTATGGAGCCTTATGGCTCGTTATTGCTTACCGGGGGTAAGTGCTGCATACTATGTCAGATAATACATGCAAAATTTAAAAAGCATGAAATAGACAAGGTGTGCTGAGCACATAATCTTTATGCACGGGATCTGCGCCCGGCTTTGTACAAAGGATTACTTGCAACAGCGGCAAGACTTGTACAAAGGGGGGTTGCCGGACAGGGTCCGACGACCGCGCCTTACGGGTAAAACTTACGAAGATGCTCAATATTCCAGGAGTTGCTCATCGGAATGCCATCTTCGGTCTCAAGGCGGACAGCGCCAGGCCTAGTGACTCGTTTCACCCGGTAAGGGCCTTCCCACTTCGGCGTCAACTTGTTGGAATTCTTGGCGGACTGAACGCGCCGAAGAACAAGGTCGCCTTCCTCAAAACTTCTCGCGTTAACTTTGCGGCTATGATAGCGGCGCAAAGCTTGCTGGTAGCGAGCGGCTCGCACAGCAGCCTGAAGACGGTCTTCCTCAAGGAGCAGCGCATCGTCTTGTCGCAGCTGCTCTTGCTCAAGCTCATCGTAAGCGAGCACTCGAGGCGACCCATATACGAGTTCCGTGGGGAGAAATGCCTCCGCTCCATAGACTAGAGCGAAGGGTGTCTGGCCAGTGGCTCGATTTGGCGTCGTCTTGATCGACCAAAGAACCACCGGCAGCTCCTTGATCCAGGGCTGCCGCCGCGGAGGAGGGCGGGGAGTCTGGCGGTCGTACTGACGACCCGGAGGCCGCAGGAGCGCCAGGCGCTGCTCCGACCACCGACTCCTCCGCCGCAGCCGCGGCGCCAGGCTTCGATGAGCCCCTACCTGGCGCGCCAGAGATGTCGGGGGTGACTGATCCCCACGGACACCTATGGGACCACGGCAGACCGAGGCCCCTTTTGGTTCGGCAGGGGGCGGAGAGAGCGCAAAGAGCAGATCGAGGCGAATGCACGAGCGACACGATCTGTTTACCCAGGTTCGGGCCGCACGGATGCGTAAAACCCTACTCCTGCTTTGGTTTGTATTGTGTTCTTGCTCGGGAGCAATGGATGCTACAGTACACTTGGATGGCTAGCGAGACCGAGCGTAAAAAATGATCGTCCTCCCCCTCCTGTTGCGCATGGGCCTCCTTTTATATGTCAAAGGGGTCACCGACAGGTGGCAACAGAGATGAGGGTAAAAAGGTAAAAGAGGTGGTGGTTGGCGCCACCGCTTACTACAGTTGTATCATACCTAACCCTGACGGCAGGGGACAAAGGCATTAAATGCCTGTCTGTGTCGCCCAGATGGTGCGGAAAGGGGCCATCAGGGGCGCCACCGTTTGCCACGATGGCTATCTTGTCAGCGCCTGCTTGCCACCGCATGCCCCTGGTTGCACAGCCTCCCGCCACGTACGCCAGGAACGGTCCCAGAGCGACACGTTGGTGGGTGAGCTGGAGAGAGGGCTGCGGAGTAGTAGCTTGCCGCGGCAAGCGCCTTGCCGCGGATGTTGTCTTGTCGCGTCCGGGAGCTTGTCGCTCACCGGGTCTTGTTGCGTCCGGGAGCTTGTCGCTCACCGGGTCTTGCTGGGACGCGCAGCGCGTCGCAGCAAGCTTCTCGAGATACCCTGGTTGGTCTTCCCGGCAAGCTCCTCTTGCCGGGGTCTTTGTGCTTCGAGTGGTCTTCCCGGCAAGCTCCTCTTGCCGGGGCCTTGCACCTTGGCTCGAATACTTTGTTATTGAATGGCTCCAGAGGAACCACGGAGGACCTTGGCGGTCACCCGGCAAGCCTTGCCGCGGGGTGCTGCGACTGCCCGTGCACAAGTTCGGGATACTAAGGTACCCCTACTTTAGTACACCGACAGTGTTTGTCGAGATCTAATGAATTGTGGATTTATAATCAGATTATCCATGAATATTATTTGAATCTTCTCTGAATTCTTATATGCATGATTTGATATCTTTCCAATTCTCTTCGAACTACCGGTTTGGTTTGGCCAACTAGATTGGTTTTCGTTGCAATGGGAGAAGTGCTTAGCTTTGAGTTCAGTCTTGCGGCGTCCTCACCCAGTGACAAAGTAGGGGCAGCGAGGCACGTATTGTATTGTTGCCATCGAGGTTAGAAAGATGGGGTTTACATCATATTGCTTGAGTTTATTCCTCTACATCATGTCATCTTACTTAAAGCGTTAATCTTTTCTTTATGAACTTAATACTCTAGATGCAGGCAAGAGTCGGTCGATGTGTGGAGTAATAGTAGTAGATGCAGGCAGGAGTCGGTCTACTTGACACGGACGTGATGCCTATATTACATAATCATTTCCTTGGATATCATCATAACTTTGCGCTTTTCTATCAATTGCTCGACAGTAATTTGTTCACCCACCGTATTATTTGCCTTCAAGAGAGAAGCCTCTAGTGAAACCTATGGCCCCCGGGTCTATTTTCCATCATATTAGTTTCCGATTTACTATTTCACAATCTTTTATTTTTCGATCTATAAACCAAAAACCCCAAAAATATTTTATCTTTTGTTTAGTTTTATTTATCTATCTCTATCAGATCTCACATTTGCAAGTGACCGTGAAGGGATTGACAACCCCTTTATCACGTTGGGTGCAAGTGTTTGATTGTTTGTGCACGTATTGGTTATTTGCGCGTTCTTCTCCTACTGGATTGATGCCTTGGTTCTTAACTGAGGGAAATACTTACCTCTACTGTGTTGCATCACCCTTTCCTCTTCAAGGGAAAAACCAACGCAAGATCAAGAAGTAGCACTCTCCACATAAGCAAATTTATTCTCATCAATAGTAGTGGGAGTAAACTCAAGAAAATAATTGTCATGTGATCAAAAATTAAAATCATGATGACAATTTTTGGGGTTAACATTATTCAATATAGCATACATGTCATCACCATAATCATCAAAGATGGAAACTTTGCTGTCATAATCAATTGAAACCTCTTCCAAAATAGTGGATCCATCATTAAATAAAGTCATGACCTCTCCAAATTGTAACGCCCGGGTAATCAAGCTACAGTAATTCCATGCTAATGGTGCCACGTCACCACGATTACTGTCGCTAATCTACCGTTAGTTTGAAACCGAGTCAAACCGAGTCAAATTCAAACTCAAATTAATGTCAACAATAAAAGTTTTCAAAAGTTGAAACAAAAATGTTCGATGGGTGCCGAATATTACAAGGGTAATTATAATAAAGCAAACACATTTTTATAAAATGTCTAGATAATTTAAAATGATTTAAAACAGAAGGGAAAATAAATAAAAAAGAAAAGAAACTACAAAAATGGAAAACAAAACAAAACAAAAAAAGGAAAAGTGCCCCTGGCCCAACTGGGCCAACCGGCCCAGCTGGCCACTTCCGCCGGCCAGGTCGAACCGGCCCAACTGGCCACCCATTATCCTCACTACCCCCGAACCCTAATCCACCCGTCGCCCCACTCGCCCCCACTCGCTCCCCTCCCTCGCTCCCCCGATCCAGATCGGGATCGGGGTGACCGCGCCCTCGATGCCCGACACTGGCGCCCTGACGCCATCGCCCCCTCCCCGCCTGGACCTCGCCGGCGCGCCCTCACCGGTCTACCTCCCACTCCGCCGACGTCGTCCTTGTCCTCCCCCGCGACCACCACTGCCCCGTTCCCTACAGGCACTGGGTGAGGCCCCCGGCCTCTTTCTCCCGCGCCTCACGTCCCGCTCCGGCCACCGCCTTGCCATGCCGACGCGCGTCGTCCGCCGCTCACCCTCGCCCAGAGCCGCGACCCTGCCTGCTGCCGCAACCTCTTACTCCCTGCCCGCGCGCTGCGCTCGCCGCCTGCCCGCGCGCCCACTCGCGCACCGCCGTGCCGTCCACGGCCACCCCTGTGCACCGGCCATGGCCTCTGCCCGCACCTCGCGCTCGTACTTGCCCCGACCGCGCCCGCGCTGCGCCTAGCTGCTGCTGCTCCGCCGCGCGCGCACGTCCCCTGCTCGTCGGAGCCTCGGCATGGCTCTGCTTCGCCACTGCCGCGTCGCCGTCGTCTTCCACTCGACGACATCGCCGTGCAGCCCTCCTGCGACCCCGGGAGCAGCATGCGCGCCGTCCTCCTGCTCACCCGCAGCCGCGCCCCTCCGCGCCGACTTCCTTCGCCGGAGACGGCCGACCGGTGAGCCCCGTCGTGGCCGCCGGCGTGCTCTGGCGCCCATACCCCCGCCGCGGCCCGGTACAGCCCCTCGTTCGGGCGCGTCCCCGTTGACCACCAGCCGCGCGCCCGCTATGGCCCTTTGGCCCACTGACAAAGGGGTCCCACCCCAGAACGTATTTGAAAAAAAATAAAAAATAAATAAAATTAATTAATTAATTAATTAAAGAATTAATTAACTTAATTAATTTTGATTAATTAAACTAAAACAACTAATTAAGCCTAACTAATTAACATAATCCCTAATTAACTAAAATAGTCAATGATAGGGGGGTCCCACCCCTGTTGACTAGTCAAACGTTGATTGGTCAACAGGGTCCCTCTGGCCCACCTGTTAGTCACTGGGTACACTTTTGTGTACACTGTGCTGGGTGCGCCTAGCAATTTAGCAACTATTTTCGAATTAAAAATAATTCCAGAAATTAATAAAATCTTTAGAAAATCATATCTTTTAATCCGTAACTCGGATTAAATTATTTTCAACATGAAAGTTGCTCAGAACGACGAGATGAATCCGGATACGCAGCCCGTTCGTCCACCGCGCATCCCTAGCATAGCAAACACACAAGTTTCCCCCTCCGGTTCATTTGTCTGAAAACGCGAAACACCGGGAATACTTCCCGGATGTTTCCCCCCTTCACCGGTACCACCTCGTACCGCATTAGGGCACACCTAGCATCACGCTTTGTCTTGTCATGCATCGTTATGCATTTGTTTGCATTATATTTATTATTTCTTCCCCCTCTTCTCTCGCTAGACACTGAGACTGACGCCGCAGCTACCCAGTACGACTACGGTGTTGACGACCCCTCTCTCTTGCCAGAGCAACCAGGCAAGCCCCCCCTTGATCACCAGATATCGCTTACTCTTCTCTATACTGCATGCATTAGAGTAGGGTAGCATGTTACTGCTTTCCGTTAATCCTATCCTCATGCATAGCCTATCATTGTTGCTACTACTGTTGATACCTTATCTGCAATCCTACATGCTTAGTATAGGTTGCTAGTAATTCATCAGTGGCCCTACGTTCTAGTCCGTCTGCCATGCTATACTATCGGGCCGTGATCACTCGGGAGGTGATCACGGGTATATACTATATAACTTATACATGATACATGTGATGACTAAAAGACGGGTCGGCTCGTAGGAGTACCCGCGAGTGGATCTTTGTGGCGAAGCGACAGGGCAGGTTGAGACCACCTAGGAGGGAGGTGGGCCTGGCCCTGGTCGACGTTCGCGGTTATTTCAAAATAACACATTTAATGAGATCTTGGTATTTGACCTGAGTATGGCTATTGGCCTATACGCACTAACCATCTACGCGGGGACAGTTATGGGCACTCGACGTCGTGGTATCAGCCGAAGCATTCGTGACGTCAGCGACCAAGCGGCGCGCGCCGGATTGGAACGTAAGCCTGCTCTTGTATTAAGGGGGCTAGTTTTGCTTCCGGCCGCCCTCGCAACGTGCAGGTGTGCAATGGGAAATGGGCCCAGACCCCTGCGCCATAGGATTTATACCGGCGTGCTGACCTCTCTGTTGTGCCTAGGTAGGCTGCGACGTGTTGATCTTCCGAGGCCGGGCATGACCCAGAAAAGTGTGCCCGGCCAAATGGGATCGAGCGTGTTGGGTTATGTGGTGCACCCCTGCAGGGAAGTTAATCTATTCGAATAGCCGTGATCTTCGGTAACAGGACGACTTGGAGTTGTACCTTGACCTTATGACAACTAGAATCGGATACTTAATAAAACACACCCTTCCAAGTGCCAGATACAACCGGTGATCGCTCTCTCACAGGGCAACAAGGGGAGGATCATCGGTTAGGATTATGCTATGCGATGTTACTTGGTGAACTTACCGTCTATTCTCTTCTACATGCTGCAGGACGGAGGCTGCCAGAAGCGTAGTCTTCGATAGGATTAGCTATCCCTCTCTTATTCTGGCATTCTGCAGTTCAGTCCACTGACATGGCCCCTTTACACATATACCCATGCATATGTTGTGTAGCTCCTTGCTTGTGAGTACTTTGGATGAGTACTCACGGTTGCTTTTCTCCCCCTTTTCCCCTTTCCTATACCCGATTGCTGCGACCAGACGATGGAGCCTAGGAGCCAGACGCCACCGTCGATGACGACTACTACTACTCGGGAGGTGCCTACTACTACGTGCAACCCGCTGACGGCGACCAGGAGTAGTTTGGGAGGATCCCAGGCAGGAGGCCTGCGCCTCTTTCGATCTGTATCCCAGTTTTGCTAGCCTTCTTAAGGCAGACTTGTTTAACTTATGTCTGTACTCAGATATTGTTGCTTCCGCTGACTCGTCTATGATCGAGCTCTTGTATTCGAGCCCTCGAGGCTCCTGGCTTGTAATATGATGCTTGTATGACTTATTTTATTCATAGAGTTGTGTTGTGATATCTTCCCGTGAGTCTCTGATCTTGATCGTACACGTTTGCATGTATGATTAGTGTACGATTGAATCGGGGGCGTCACAAGTTGGTATCAGAGCCGACTGCCTGTAGGAATCCCCCTTCCACACTCCTTGGCCGAAGTCGAGTCTAGACATTACAAAAACTTTTACTAACATGGCTGTGTGCTTTACGGGCCCACGTCGCCATCTGGGTGGTATTAGGATCTTTTACTCCCTGATCCTTACTTCTGGACTCTGAACTCTCTCCTACTCGGGTTGAACGATTTTACTAACTTTAACATTAGGATCCCGTGACCACGTTCACCCCAAAGTTGGATAAGCCCTAGCTATTCATTAGAGTAGTATATTGAACATTATCCACACCGTCAGTTGACTCCTTTGAAACATCTTTGTTTTCGGATGGAACCCACGAGACAGGTCGTGCGCCACACGACGGCCATTGGTGCCTCAGGATCACCTGCTATGCTGGTTGAGATGATGACCTATCTGGGTTATTGATGGCACCCTGAGTACACCGTCTATGAGGAGTACCAGGAGCAGTACCGTGCCATCGTCCACCTCTACTCTTGGGAGTATGACTCCACTACCGTGCTGCATACTGCTCATGGTGTTGGAGTGACTATGGACATGGCGGTCCACGATGCTGCTTATGCTGCTCTGACACATCTTCGTGGACAGTATCAGGAGTTGGACACCTCCCCCTTCAGGCACATTGCTATCGCATCAGATATTGGTGCGGAGGGATACTACATTGCTGCCTACTCCACTGTCACCCGAGAGCCCTTCTACCATCAGAACCTGGTTCTGCATGCTGATGGGCTGGATAGAGCTAACCGAGCTCTTCGCCATGAGTTGTACACCACCCGTCAGCACCTGTATCGTGCTCTGACGCTGTTGCACCCCTTTGTCCGCTCTGGTGATCTGTCGCGTTTTGTGATCTACCCTGCCAGGACCGTGATGCCCCAGGGCGTCGGCTGGCCAGATGTGGGAGGCTACTCTCCTGCACTTGGTCCTCTCCTGCCACCTGCGCATCGGGTTCCGCACCAGAGTATCCACGGACCCCAGGCTACTCGCTTGGAGGTCTTCCCTTCGCGTCACTACCAGCTGTCAGGCTACACCTACCTCCACAGTTCCTCCTGGGACTGATGTAGGCTTGCTTGTTAGTGTTAGATGCATTCGCCGCGAGCCTGCGTGCCGCCTATGATGTATTAGTCTATGTACTGAACTCTGTGTACCGAACTCTATGCATGATCACTTCTGTAAGATATGCCAACTACTATGCAGTATCTATCGTGTTCCTTTCATTATGCATGTTTCATCATGAATGATTCTTGCCCTCGCAATTTCTCGATGCTGAACTACCCCTGTTATATATTAGCAGGATGGTTAGACCAGGTGGTCGTGGTCGTGGTGGCAACTTCCTACCACCGCCTGAGTACATGGCTGGTATGATCCAACAGCTTGAGATGAATCGTCAGTTCATGGAGAATATGATGGCTCAGTTTCCTCGCCCCAATATGAACCAGCAGCCAACCCCAGTAACTCTGCAGGATTTCATGCGCCTGAACCCAACTGTGTACTGCAGCTCAACTCAGCCTCTGGATCCTGATGACTGGCTCCGTGACATCACCTATGAGATGGAGTATGCTGATGTTTCCCCTGCCAGCTATGTCACCTTTGCTTCCTTCTTCCTGAAGGGACCCGCAGCTCAATAGTGGGACAGCCACAGGCGTACTCTGCCAGTTGGAACAATCATCACCTGGCCAGACTTCCAAGCTGCCTTCCGTGCTCGCTTCATTCCTCATGGAGTCATGGACCGTAAGAAGCGCGAGTTTCGCAACCTCACCCAAGGCAACAAGACTGTTGAAGCTTATTAGCGGGAGTTTCTTGACTTGTCTCGCTATGCTGAAGAAGACATTGCAACTGATGCACACAGACAGGAGAAGTTTCGTGATGGCCTTCAAGCTGACATCAAGCTCGCACTTCTAGTGCATGACTTTGCTGATTTCGCCACCCTGGTGAACAAGGCCATCAATGTCGAAACTGGTCTACAGGAATACCAGAGCTCTCACAGGCGCAACCGTGACACGGGCTCATCTTCGGGCCCGTCCTCGCAGAAGCGCAAGATATGGATTCCCAATAGCATGTACCAGCCGAATGCACCTGCTCCAAGGCAGACCTATGCTACACCTCGTCTGCCTGCTCCTCCAACTAGGCAACCAAGACTTCCAGCTCCACCACCACAAGCTCCTGTTCCCACTCCCAATAATGGTCTGTGCTACAAGTGTGGTCAACCAGGTCACCGTGCTAGGGATTGCAATCAGAACTAGAATCAACTGGCCCTCCCAGCAACTGGCCGTGGAAGCAACCATCCCCGCAACAACAATGCCAAGTCTTATGGTCGTGTTCATGCCAACCACATTGATCTCAATGAAGTTCTCGACCAGCCCGCTACCGTGATGGGTACACTCCTCGTAAATTTAGCACCAGCATCTGTTTTATTTGATACAGGTGCATCACATTCATTCATGTCAGAGGATTTGCCTATATACACTTTGCATACTTGCTTGATATGTATTGTGAGTGCTGAAATTATGCTTAAACTCCACTCAAACCGAAAAAGCTTAAAAATTGCAACTTTGGCATGAAGTGTCTAATCACCCCCCTCTAGACACATCTACTTCAAGGTCCTACAGCTATTAGTACACACTCCCGCGGGCCAATGTCGGACCTCCATGATTTGCAACGACGTCCCCGTTGAAATCGAAGGACTAGAATTCCTTGCCTCTCCCATCGTACTGAAGTCTTGTAGCATCGACCTCATTCTGGGAATGGATTGGTTGAAAGCGCATACTGCTTCTATAGTTTGCGCCACTAAGGTCGTCCATCTGCTACACCCTTCTGATGAAATAATTGCTTACCAAGCCCATCTAGTTCAGAACACCGAGGCACGTCTTTATGCCTTCAATGCATTGAACGCTGCACCACTCGAGGGCATTGAAAACATTCCCATCGTTCGTGAATTCCAAGACGTCTTCCCAGAAGAACTTCCAGGGATTCCCCGTGCTAGAGCTGTTGAATTCATCATCGACTTGAAACTCGTCACCACCCCTATAGTCAAACGACCCTACAAGATGCCGCCACATGAACTCATTGAGCTTAAGGAGGAAATTGACAAATCTCTTGTCAAGGGTTTCATTCGCCCAAGTTGCTCTCCTTGGGGAGCACATTCTCTCTTTGTTAAGAAGAAGGATGGGACAAACTGATTAGTCCAAGACTACCATCCTATAAACCAAGCTACCATTCAGAATAAATATCCTCTTTCTCGGATCAATGATCTTTATGATCAACCGGCTGGCTCATAAGTGTTCTCCAAACTCGTTTTGAGGTTGGGTTACCACCAGATCCGTGTTCGTGAAGAGGATATCCCAAAAACCGCCTTCGTGACTCGGTATGGATCATACGAGTACACCGTCATGTCATTCGGCTTAACGAATGCTCCAGCCACCTTCTCTCATCTGATGAACTATATATTCATGGATTACCTCGACAAGTTCGTCGTGGTTTATTTGGACGATATCCTTGTATTTTCCAAGAACAAGGAAGCACATGCTGAACATCTTCATCTTGTGCTGGAAAAGCTTCGAGGGCATCAGCTATATGCTAAGTATTCCAAGTGTGAATTTTGGCTCCCCGAAGTAACCTATCTCGGGCATGTCATCTCCAAGGATGGTATTTCCGTCAACCCTGAACGAGTTCAGGCTATTCTCGATTGGACTCCTCCGAAAAATGTCAAGCAAGTCCGAAGTTTTCTTGGTCTCGCCAGCTATTGCCGTCGATTCGTCGAGAACTTCTCCAAGATTGCCAGGCCTCTGACTAATCTGTTGCATAAGGGTGTCAAGTTCGAATGGACAGACAAGTGTTAGGAAAGTTTCCAGGCGCTTAAAGACAAGTTGACTTCTGCCCCAGTTCTTGCTCCACCTGATACTAAGAAGGACTTCGTCATTTACTGTGACGCTTCCCGTCAAGGATTAGGCTGTGTCCTAATGCAAGAGCGCAGAGTGATTGCTTATGCCTCTCGTCAACTGCGCCCTCACGAAGAAAACTACCCAGTTCACGACCTCGAGCTTGCTGCTGTCATTCATGCACTGAAGCAGTGGCGACATTACCTTCTCGGTAATCGTTGCGAGATCTTCACCGACCACCAAAGTCTGAAGTATTTGTTTACTCAGCCAGATCTGAACCTCCGTCAACAGAGATGGATGGAGACTGTTGCAGACTTTGACGTGGGTATATCCTATACGCCCGGCAAGGCTAATGTAATGGCTGATGCCTTGAGCCGCAAGTCTTACTGCAATCACCTCCAGGTTCACAAAGTTCAGCCCTCGCTTGTCGAAGAATTTAGAAAGCTGAACCTTCATATTGATCCTCCTGGAGCACTCGTCCCCCTCCCCCAGAGTTTCAGAAGATGAATCTTCGTGTTGTTACTAAGGGTTCTCTAAATACCCTGGTTGTCGTACCAGATCTCGTAGCTGGTATAAAGACTATTCAAGGTTGTGACTCTGAAGTCCATAAGATTAAACGTCATCTAGCAGAAGGAAAGCCCTCCTTCTTCTCTATCGCTGATGATGGCGCCTTGTACTTCAAAGGCCGCCTGGTGGTACCACGTTCGAGGAAAAACCTGGATCAGACTAAAGGGGTTATGAAAGAAGCTCATGATACGCCTTTGTCTATTCATCCTGGTAGTACAAAGATGTACCAAGACATCCGTCAAAGATTCTGGTGGTCTAATATGAAGCAGGATATTGCTCATTATGTTGCTGAGTGTGACATTTGTCGCCGTATCAAAGCAGAGCATCAAAGTCCTGCTGGAACTCTGCAACCTATCTCTATTCCTGAATGGAAATGGGACCATGTTGAAATGGACTTTGTCACTGGATTTCCCAAATCGCAGAAAGGTAATGATGCTATTCTTGTTGTCATTGACCGACTTTCTAAAGTTGCACATTTTCTGGTGGTCAAAGAGACAATCACTGCTAGTCAGCTTGCTACTCTCTACATGTCCAGAATTGTTTCACTTCACGGTATTCCACTGGTTATCAGTTCTGACCATGGCAGCTTATTCACTTCAAGATTTTGGGCAAGTTTCCAAGAAGCTATGGGAACTCATCTGTCGTTCAGTACGGTGTTTCATCCTCAGTCGCAAGGACAGGTTGAACGTGTCAACCAAATTCTCGAAGACATGCTTCGAGCTTGTGTAATTTCCTTCAGAAAGAAATGGGAGGAATCTCTTCCATATGCCGAGTTCTCTTATAATAATAGCTATCAAGCTAGTCTGAAGATGTCCCCCTTTGAAGTGCTATATGGACGAAAGTGTCGAACCCCTCTGAACTGGTCAGAAACTGGGGAACATCCACTCTTCGGTCCGGATATTATCCAACAGGCCGAAGAACAAGTTCGCATTATACGCGAGAATCTCAAGACCGCTCAGTCACGTCAGAAAATTCAATATGACCGTCATCACAAAGACATGGTCTATCAACCTGGCGAAAAGGCTTATCTTCGAGTTACACCAATGAAGGGTGCTCACCACTTCGGGATCAAGGGCAAGCTAGCTCCTCGCTATATCGGTCCCTTCACTATTCTCGAAAGGCATGGAAAAGTGGCATATCAACTGGAACTTCCGCCGAACCTTTCTCAGGTTCACGATGTGTTCCACGTGTCACAACTCCGCCGTTGCTTCAAGGATCCAATCCGAGTAGTGGATCATGAAGTGCTCGAATTGCAATAGGACCTCTCCTATAAAGAGCATCCGGTCCGCATTCTCGACCAAGCTGAATGCCGCACACGTCAGAAGGCGATCAAGTTCCTCAAAGTCCAGTCGTCGAATCACTCTGAAGACGAAGCCACTTGGGAACGCGAGGACCGCCTGCGTGATGAATACCCCGCACTGTTTCCTTCTACCTCCTAAAATCTCGGGACGAGATTTCTTGTAGTGGAGGAGTTTTGTAACGCCCGGGTAATCAAGCTACAGTAATTCCACGCTAATGGTGCCACGTCACCACGATTACTGTTGCTAATCTACCGTTAGTTCGAAACCGAGTCAAATTCAAACTCAAATTAATGTCAACAATAAAAGTTTTCAAAAGTTGAAACAAAAATGTTCGGTGGGTGCCGAATACTACAAGGGTAATTATAATAAAGAAAACACATTTTTATAAAATGTCTAGATAATTTAAAATGATTTAAAATAGAAGAGAAAATAAATAAAAAAGAAAAGAAACTACAAAAACAGAAAACAAAACAAAAACAAAAAAAAGGAAAAGGAAAAGTGCCCCTGGCCCAACTGGGCCAACCGACCCAGCTGGCCACTTCCACCGACCTGGTCGAACCGGCCCAACCGGCCACCCATTATCCCCACTACCCCCGAACCCTAATCCACCCGTCGCCCCACTCGCCCCCACTCGCTCCCCTCCCTCGCTCCCTCGATCCAGATCGGGATCGGGGTGACCGCGCCCTCGACGCCCGACGCTGGCGCCCTGATGCCGTCGCCCCCTCCCTGCCTGGACCTTGCCGGCGCGCCCTCACCGGTCTGCCTCCCGCCCCGCCGACGTCGTCCTCGTCCTCCCCCGCGACCACCACTGCCCCATTCCCTATAGGCACTCGGTGAGGCCCCCGGCCTCTTTCTCCCGCGCCTCACGCCCCGCTCCGGCCACCACCTTGCCACACCGATGCGCGTCGTCCGCCGCTCACCCTCGCCCGGAGCCGCGACCCTGCCTGTTGCCGCAGCCTCTTACTCCCCGCCCGCGCGCTGCGCTCGCCGCCTATCTGCGCGCCCGCTCGCGCTCCGCCGCGCCGTCCACGGCCACCCCTGCGCACCGGCCGTGGCCTTTGCCCGCACCTCGCGCTCGCACTTGCCCCGACTGCGCCCACACTGCGCCTAGCTGCTGCTGCTCCACCGCGTGCGCACGTCCCCTGCTCGCCGGAGCCCCGGCATGGCTCTGCTCCGCCACTGCCACGTCGCCACCCTCTTCCACTCGACGACATCGCCGTGCAGCCCTGCTGCGACCCCGGGAGCAGTCTACGCGCCGTCCTCCTGCTCACCCGCAGCCGCGCCCCTCCGCGCCGACTTCCTTCGCCGGAGACGACCGACCGGCGAGCCCCGCCGTGGCCGTCGGCGTGCTCTGGTGCCCGTACCCCCGCCGTGGCACTGTACACCGCCCTCGTTCAGGCGCGCCCCCGTTAACCACCACCCGCGCGCCCGCTATGGCCCTTTGGCCCACTAACAAAGGGGCCCCACCCCAGAACGTATTTGAAAAAAATTATAAAAAAATAATTAATTAAAGAATTAGTTAACTTAATTAATTTTGATTAATTAAACTAAAACAACTAATTAAGCCTAACTAATTAACCTAATCCCTAATTAACTAAAACAGTCAATGACAGGGGGGTGCCACCCTTGTTGACCAGTTAAACGTTGACAGGTCAACTGGGTCCCTCTGGCCCACGTGTCAGTCACTGGGTACACTTTTGTGTACACTGTGCTGGGTGTGCCTAGCAATTTAGCAATTATTTTCAAATTAAAAATAATTCCAAAAATTAATAAAATCTTTAGAAAATCATATCTTTTAATTCGTAACTCGGATTAAATTATTTTCAACATGAAAGTTGCTCAGAACGACGAGACGAATCCGGATACGCAGCCCGTTCGTCCGCCGCGCATCCCTAGCATAGCAAACACGCAACTTTCCCCCTCCGGTTCATCTGTCCGAAAACGCGAAACACCAGGAATACTTTCCCGGATGTTTTCCCCCTTCACCGGTACCACCTCGTACCGCGTTAGGGCACACCTAGCATCATGCTTTGTCATGTCATGCATCGTCATGCATTTGTTTGCATTATATTTCTTGTTTCTTCCCCCTCTTCTCTTGCTAGACACCGAGACCGATGCTGCTGCTACCCAGTACGACTACGGTGTTGACAACCCCTCTCTCTTGCCAGAGCAACCAGGCAAGCCCCCCCCCCCTTGATCACCAGATATCGCCTACTCTTCTCTATACTGCTTGCATTAGAGTAGGGTAGCATGTTACTGCTTTCCGTTAATCCTATCCTGATGCATAGCCTGTCATTGTTGCTACTACTGTTGATACCTTACCTGCAATCCTACATGCTTAGTATAGGTTGCTAGTAATTCATCAGTGGCCCTACGTTCTAGTCCGTCTGCCATGCTATACTATCGGGCCGTGATCACTTGAGAGGTGATCATGGGTATATACTATATACCTTATACATGATACATGTGATGACTAAAAGACGGGTCGGCTCGTAGGAGTACCCGCGAGTGTATCTTTGTGGCAAAGCGATAGGGCAGGTTGAGACCACCTAGGAGAGAGGTGGGCCTGGCCCTGGTCGGCATTCGCGGTTATTTCAAAATAACACGTTTAACAAGATCTTGGTATTTGACCTGAGTCTGGCTATTGGCCTATACGCACTAACCATCTACGCGGGGACAATTATGGGCACTCGACGTCGTGGTATCAGCCGAAGCCTTCGTGATGTCAGCGATTGAGCGGCGCGCGCCGGATTGGAACGTAAGCCTGCTCTTGTATTAAGGGGGCTAGTTCTGCTTCCGGCCGCCCTTGCAACGTGCAGGTGTGCAATGGGCGATGGGCCCAGACCCCTGCGCCATAGGATTTAGACCGGTGTGCTGACCTCTCTGTTGTGCCTAGGTAGGGCTGCGACGTGTTGATCTTCCGAGGCCGGGCATGACCCAGAAAAGTGTGTCCGGCCAAATGGGATCAAGCGTGTTGGGTTACGTGGTGCACCCCTGCAGGGAAGTTAATCTATTCGAATAGCCGTGATCTTCGGTAATAGGACGACTTGGAGTTGTACCTTGACCTTATGACAACTAGAATCGGATACTTAATAAAACACACCCTTCCAAGTGCCAGATACAACCGGTGATCGCTCTCTCACAGGGCAATGAGGGGAGGATCATCGGTTAGGATTATGCTATGTGATGTTACTTGGTGAACTTACCGTCTATTCTCTTCTACATGCTGCAAGACGGAGGCTGCCAGAAGCGTAGTCTTCGACAGGATTAGCTATCCCTCTCTTATTCTAGCATTCTTCAGTCCAGTCCACTGACATGGCCCCTTTACACATATACCCATGCAGATGTAGTGTAGCTCCTTTCTTGCGAGTACTTTGGATGAGTACTCATGGTTGCTTTTCTCCCCCTTTTCCCCTTTCCTATACCCGATTGCTGCGACCAGACGATGGAGCCCAGGAGCCAGACGCCACCGTCGATGATGACTACTACTACTCAGGAGGTGCCTACTACTACGTGCAGCCCGCTGACGGCGACCAGGAGTAGTTTGGGAGGATCCCAGGCAGGAGGCCTGCGCCTCTTTCGATCTGTATCCCAGTTTGTGCTAGCCTTCTTAAGGTAGACTTGTTTAACTTATGTCTGTACTCAGATATTGTTGCTTCCGCTGACTCGTCTATGATCGAGCTCTTGTATTCGAGCCCTCGAGGCCCCTGGCTTGTAATATGATGCTTGTATGACTTATTTTATTCATAGAGTTGTGTTGTGATATCTTCCCGTGAGTCCTTGATCTTGATCGTACACGTTTGCGTGTATGATTGAATCGGGGGTGTCACACAAATCCACTTTCATAATTATAATCATCATAAATAGGAGGCATGCAATCATCATAATAAATATTCTCATACAAACTTGGGGGACTAAAAATATCATCTTCATCAAACATAGCATCCCCAAGATTATGGCTTTTCACATCATTAGCATCATGGACATTCAAAGAGTTCATATGAACAACATTGCAATCATACTTATCATTCAAATATTTTTTGTCAAACATTTTATAGAATTATTCCTCTATCAATTGAGCACAATTTTCATTTCCATCATTTTCACGAAATACATTATAAAGATGAATAATATGATACAACCTCAATTCCATTTTTTTGTAATTTTATTTTTATAAAACAAACTAGTGATAAAACAAGAAACTAAAAGATGTAATTGCAAGATCTAAAGATATACCTTCAAGCACTCACCTCCCCGGCAATGGTGCCAGAAAAGAGCTTGATGTCTACTACACAACTTGTTCTTTGTAGACTCGTGTTGGGCCTCCAAGCGTAGAGTTTTGTAGGACAGTAGCAAATTTCCCTCAAGTGGATGACCTAAGGTTTATCAATCCGTGGGAGGCATAGGATGAAGATGTGAAAGTGCAACTATCCCTAGGTGGTTTTTGTAATTCATAACAACATATAGCTCATTGAGCTAATGCTATTCCAAGATGATCATTTCAGGAAAGCTCAATGATTGGCATGGCATGGATGGTGAAAGTGGAACCCTCAAAATGCTAAGGACAAAGGATTGGCTCTAGCTCATATGCTCAAGACTCTTCATTTTACATTTTAGTGATCCAAGATCACATTGAGTCTTTAGGAAAAGCCAATACTATCAAGGAGGGATGAGGTGTTGCTTAATGAGCCTCTTGCTTCATGTGCTTAATGATATGCTCCAAAATCCTCAGCTACTTTCCCATATCCACATTTGACCTAAACCCAAAGCCAAACTCGGACCTACCGATTCTTTCAACCCGGCGCCACCGAATTTCACTTGTCATAGCCACTGCCAAACTCTAAGCAAATCGGTTCTACCGATAGGGATCTCGGTCTCACCGAGATGGGATTACAATCTCACTATTTCCTTTTCGTAACTTTTCGGTCTCACCGAAAGAGCGGATCAGTCCCACCGAGATTGCAATGTAAACTCACTGTTTCCTTTTTGTAACATTTCGGTCTCACCGAGAAGAGCGAATCGGTCCCACCGAGTTTGCCTGACCAACTCTCTGGTTAGCTAATTACCAAAATCGGTCTCACCGAGTTTGTGTAATCGGTCTCACCGAGATTACGTTATGCCCTAACCCTAACCATATCGGTCCTACCGAGTTGCATGTCAGTCCCACCGAAAATCTCTAATGGTCACTAGGTTTACTATTTCGGTCCGACCGAGTTTGTTGATTCGGTCCCACCAAGATTGGTAAATTGTGTGTAACGGTTGGATTTTGTGTGGAGGCTATATACACCCCTCCACCTCCTCTTCACTCGTGGAGAGAGCCATCAGAACACATCTACACTTCCAACTCATATGTTCTGAGAGAGAACCACCTACTCATGTGTTGAGGCCAAGATATTCCATTCCTACCATATGAATCTTGATCTCTAGCCTTCCCCAAGTTGCTTTCCACTCAAATCTTCTTTCCACCAAATCCAAATCTTGTGAGAGAGAGTTGAGTGTTGGGGAGACTATCATTTGAAGCACAAGAGCAAGGAGTTCATCATCAACACACCATTTGTTACTTCTTGGAGAGTGGTGTCTCCTAGATTGGCTAGGTGTCACTTGGGAGCCTCTGACAAGATTGTGGAGTTGAACCAAGGAGTTTGTAAGGGCAAGGAGATCGCCTACTTCGTGAAGATCTACCGCTAGTGAGGCAAGTCCTTCGTGGGCGATGGCCATGGTGGGATAGACAAGGTTGCTTCTTCATGGACCCTTCGTGGGTGCAGCCCTCCGTGGACTCGCGCAACTGTTACCCTTCGTGGGTTGAAGTCTCCATCAACGTGGATGTAGGATAGCACCACCTATCTGAACCATGGGAAAAACATCCGTGTCTCCAATTGCGTTTGAATTCTCCAAACCCTTCCCTTTACATTCTTGCAAGTTGCATGCTTTATTTTCTGCTGCCAATATACTCTTTGCATGCTTGCTTGAATTGTGTGATGATTGCTTGACTTGTCCTAAAATAGCTAAAATCTGCCAAGAACTAAAATTGGGAAAAGGTTAAGTTTTTATTTGGTCAAGTAGTCTAATCACCCCCCCTCTAGACATACTTTCGATCCTACAAGTGGTATCAGAGCTTTGGTCTCCATTTGCTTTGATTCCATATGTTGGGGAACGTAGTAATTTCAAAAATTTTCCTACGCACACGCAAGATCATGGTGATGCATAGCAACGAGGGGGAGAGTCTGATCCACGTACCCTTGTAGATCGCAACGGAAGCGTTGACACAACGTAGAGGAAGTAGTCGTACGTATTCTTCCCGATCCGACTGATCCAAGCACCGTTACTCCGGCACCTCCGAGTTCTTCGCACACGTTCAGCTCGATGATGATCCCCGGGCTCCGATCCAGCAAAGCTTCGGGGAGGAGTTCCGTCAGCACGACGGCGTGGTGACGATCTTGATGTACTACCGATGCAGGGCTTCGCCTAAGCACTGCAACAATATAATCGAGGTGGAATTTGGTGGCAGGGGGCACCACACACGGCTAAGGAACGATCACCAAGGATCAACTTGTGTGTCTAGAGGTGCCCCCTGCCCCCGTATATAAAGGTTGAGAGGGGGAGGGCTGGACGGCCAAGCTAGGGAGGCGCAGGAGGAGTCCTACTCCTACCGGGAGTAGGACTCCCCCCCAATCCTATTCCTAATAGGACTCCCAAGTGGAAAGAGAAGGAGAGAGGTGGCCGGCCACCTCTCCTAGTCCTAATAGGACTAGGGGAGGGGGGTGGCGCGCAGCCCACCTTGGGCTGCCCCTTTCACCTTTCCACTAAGGCCCAATAAGGCCCATTTGGTTCCCGGGGGGGGGGGGGGGGTTCCGGTAACCTCCCGGTACTCCGGTAAAATTCCCGATTTCACCCGGAACACTTCCGATGTCCAAACATAGGCTTCCAATATATCAATCTTTATGTCTCGACCATTTCGAGACTCCTCATCATGTCCGCGATCACATCCGGGACTCCGAACAACCTTTGGTACATCAAAAATGCATATACTCATAATAATTGTCATCGTAACGTTAAGCGTGCGGACCCTACGGTTCGAGAACAATGTAGACATGACCGAGACACGTCTCCGGTCAATAACCAATAGCGGGACCTGGATGCCCATATTGGCTCCTACATATTCTAGGAAGATCTTTATCGGTCAGACCGCATAACAACATACGTTGTTCCCTTTGTCATCGGTATGTTACTTGCCTGAGATTCGATCGTCGGTATCCAATACCTAGTTCAATCTCGTTACCGGCAAGTCTCTTTACTCGTTCCGTAATACATCATCCTGCAACTAACTCATTAGTTGCAATGCTTGCAAGGCTTGTATAATGTGTATTACCGAGAGGGCCCAGAGATACCTCTCCGACAATCGGAGTGACAAATTCTAATCTCGAAATACGCCAACCCAACATCTACCATTGGAGACACCTGTAGTACTCCTTTATAATCACCCAGTTATGTTGTGATGTTTGGTAGCACCCAAAGTGTTCCTCCGGCAAACGGGAGTTGCATAATCTCATAGTCATAGGAACATGTATAAGTCATGAAGAAAGCAATAGCAACATACTAAACGATCGGGTGCTAAGCTAATGGAATGGGTCATGTCAATCAGATCATTCAACTAATGATGTGACCTCGTTAATCAAATAACAACTCTTTTGTGCATGGTTAGGAAACATAACCATCTTTGATTAACGAGCTAGTCAAGTAGAGGCATACTAGTGACACTCTGTTTGTCTATGTATGCACACATGTATTATGTTTCCGGTTAATACAATTCTAGCATGAATAATAAACATTTATCATGATATAAGGAAATAAATAATAACTTTATTATTGCCTCTAGGGCATATTTCCTTCAGTCTCCCACTTGCACTAGAGTCAATAATCTAGTTCACATCGCCATGTGATTTAACAGCAATAGTTCACATCACCATGTGATTAACACCCATAGTTCACATCATCATGTGACCAACACTCAAAGGGTTTACTAGGGTCAGTAATCTAGTTCACATCTCTATGTGATTAACACCCAAAGAGTACTAAGGTGTGATTTTTGCTTGTGAGATAATTTTAGTCAACGGGTCTGTCACATTCAGATCCGTAAGTATTTTGTAAGTACTATGTCTACAATGCTCTACACGGAGCTACTCTAGCTAATTGCTCCCACTTTCAATATGTATCTAGATTGAGACTTAGAATCATCTGGATCAGTGTCAAAAACTTGCATCGACGTAACTCTTTACGACGAACCTTTTTGTCACGTCCATAATCGAGAAACATATCCTTATTTCACTAAGGATAATTCTGACCGCTGTCCAGTGATCTACTCCTAGATCACTATTGTACTCCCTTGCCAAATCAGTGCAGGGTATACAATAGATCTGGTATACAGCATGACATACTTTATAGAACCTATGGCCAAGGCATAGGGAATGACTTTCATTCTCTTTCTATCTTCTGCCGTGGTCGGGCTTTGAGTCTTACTCAACTTCACACCTTATAATACAGGCAAGAACTCTTTCTTTGACTGCTCCATTTTGAACTACTTCAAAATCTTGTCAAGGTATGTACTCATTGAAAAAAACTTATCAAGCGTCTTGATCTATCTCTATAGATCTTGAAGCTCAATATGTAAGCAGCTTCACCGAAGTCTTTCTTTGAAAAACTCCTTTCAAACACTCCTTTATGCTTTACAGAATAATTCTACATTATTTCCGATCAACAATATGTCATTCACATATACTTATCAGAAATGTTGTAGTGCTCCCACTCACTTTCTTGTAAATACAGGCTTCACCGCAAGTCTGTATAAAACTATATGCTTTGATCAACTCATTAAAGCGTATATTCCAACTCCGAGATGCTTGCACCAGTCCACAGATGGATCACTGGAGCTTGCACATTTTGTTAGCACCTTTAGGATTGACAAAACTTTACTGGTTGCATCATATACAACTCTTCTTTAAGAAATCCATTAAGGAATGCAGTTTTGTTTATCCATTTGCTAGATTTCATAAAATGCGGCAATTGCTAACATGATTCGGACAGATTTAAGCATAGATACGAGTAAGAAACTCTCATCGTAGTCAACACTTTGAACTTGTCGAAAACCTTTTTGCGACAATTCTAGCTTTGTAGATAGTAACACTACTATCAACGTCCGTCTTCCTCTTGAAGATCCATTTATTTTCTATGGCTTGCCGATCATTGGGCAAATCCATCAAAGTCCATACTTTGTTCTCATACATGGATCATATCTCATATTTCATGGCCTCAAACCATTTCGCGGAATTTGGGCTCATCTTCGCTTCCTCATAGTTCGTAGGTTCGTCATGGTCAAGTAACATGACCTCCAGAACAGGATTACCGTACCACTCTGGTTTACCTACGAGATTCGGTAGTAACTTGATCCGAAGTTTCATGATCATTATCATTTGCTTCCTCACTAATTGGTGTAGGAGTCACAAGAACAGATTTCTGTGATGAACTACTTTCCAATAAAGGAGAAGGTACAATTACCTTATCAAGTTCTACTTTCCTCCCACTCACTTCTTTCGAGAGAAACTCCTTCTCTAAAAAGTATCCATTATAAGCAACGAATGTCTTGCCATAGGATCTGTGATAGAAGGTGTACCCAACAGTCTCCTTTTGGTATCCTATGAAGACATATTTCTCCGATTTGGTTTTGAGCTTATCAGGATGAAACTTTTTCACATAAGCATCACAACCCCAAACTTTAAGAAACGACTACTTTGGTTTCTTGCTAAACCACAGTTCAGGTTGTGTCGTCTCAACGGACTTAGATGGTGCCCCTTTTTAACGTGAATGCAGCTGTCTCTAATGCATAACCCCAAAACGATAGTGGTAGATCGGTAAGAGACATCATAGATTGCACTATATCTAATAAAGTACGGTTATGCCGTTCGGACACACCATTACACTATGGTGTTCCATGTGGCGTGAGTAGTGAAACTATTTCACGTTGTTTTTAACTGAAGGCCAAACTCGTAACTCAAATACTCTTCTCTACGATCAGATCATAGAAACTTTATTTTCTTGTTACGATGATTTTTCACTTCACTCTGAAATTCTTTGAATTTTTCAAATGTTTCAGACTTATGTTTCATCAAGTAGATATACTCATATCTGCTCAAATCATCTGTGAAGATCAGAAAATAATGATACCTGCCGCGAGCCTCAATATTCATCAGACCACATACATCAGTATGTATGATTTCCAACAAATCTGTTGCTTTCTCCATTGTTCCGGAGAACGGCGTTTTAGTCATCTTGCCCAAAAGGCATGGTTCGCAAGCATCAAGTGATTCATAATCAAGTGATTCCGAAAGCCCATCAGCATGGAGTTTCTTCATGCGCTTTATACCAATATGACCTAAACGGCAGTGCCACAAATAAGTTGCACTATCATTATTAACTTTGCATCTTTTGGTTTCAATATCATGAATATTTGTATCACTACGATCGAGATCCAACGAACTTGTTTCATTGGGTGTATGACCATCGAAGGTTTTATTCATGTAAACAGAACAACAATTATTCTCTGACTTTAATGAATAACCGCATTGCAATAAACATGATCAAATCATATTCATGCTCAACGCAAAAACCAAATAACACTTATTTAAGTTCAACACTAATCCCGAAAGTATAGGGGAGTGTGCGATGATGATCATATCAATCTTGGAACTACTTCCAACACACATCGTCACTTCACCCTTAACTAGTCTCTGTTTATTCTGCAACTCCTGTTTCGAGTTACTACTCTTAGCAACTGAACCAATATCAAATACTGAGGGGTTGCTATAAACACTAGTAAAGCACACATCAATAACATGTATATCAAATATACTTTTGTTCACTTTGCCATCCTTCTTATCCGCCAAATACTTGGGGCAGTTCCGTTTCCAGTGACCAGTCCCTTTGCAGTAGAAGCACTTAGTCTCAGCCTTAGGACCAGACTTGGGCTTCTTCACTTGAGCAGCAACTTGCTTGCTATTCTTTTTGAAGTTCCCCTTCTTCCCTCTGCCCTTTGAAACTAGTGGTCTTGTCTACCATCAACACTTGATGTTTTCTTGATTTCTACCTTCATCGATTTCATCATCATGAAAAGCTCGGGAATCGTTTTCGTCATCCCTTGCATACTATAGTTCATCATGAAGTTCTACTAACTTGGTCATGGTGACTAGAGAATTCTGTCAATCACTATCTTATCTGGAAGATTAACTCCCACTTGATTCAAGCGATTGTAGTACCCAGACAATCTGAGCACATGCTCACTAGTTGAGCGATTCTCCTCCATCTTTTAGCTATAGAACTTGTTGGAGACTTCATATCTCTCAACTCGGGTATTTGCTTGAAATATTAGCTTCAACTCCTGGAACATCTCATATGGTCCATGACGTTCAAAACGTCTTTGAAGTCCCGATTCTAAGCCATTAAGCATGGTGCACTAAACTATCAAGTAGTCATCATATTGAGCTAGCCAAACGTTCATAACGTCTGCATCTATTCCTGCAATAGGTCTGTCACCTAGCGGTGCATCAAGGACATAATTCTTCTGTGCAGCAATGAGGATAAACCTCAGATCACGGATCCAATCCGCATCATTGCTACTAACATCTTTCAACACAATTTTCTCTAGGAACATATCAAAAATAAACACAGGGAAGCAACAACGTGAGCTATTGATCTACAACATAATTTGCAAAATACTACGAGGACTAAGTTCATGATAAATTTAAGTTCAATTTAATCATATTACTCAAGAACTCCCACTTAGATAGACATCCCTCTAATCCTCTAAGTGATCACGTGATCCAAATCAACCAAACCATAACCAATCATCACGTGAGATGGAGTAGTTTTCAATGGTGAACATCATTATGTTGATCATATCTACTATATGATTCACGCTCGACCTTTCGGTCTCTGTGTTCCAAGGCCATATCTGCATATGCTAGGCTCGTCAAGTTTAACCTGAGTATTCTGCGTGTGCAAAACTGGCTTGCACCCGTTGTAGATGGATGTAGAGCTTATCACACCCGATCATCACGTGGTGTCTGGGCACGACGAACTTTGGCAACGGTGCATACTCAGGGAGAACACTTCTTGATAATTTAGTGAGAGATCATCTTATAATGCTACCATCAATCAAAGCAAGATAAGATGCATAAAAAGATAAACATCACATGCAATCAATATAAGTGATATGATATGGCCATCATCATCTTGTGCTTGTGATCTCCATCTCCGAAGCACCGTCATGATCACCATCGTCACCGGCGCGACACCTTGATCTCCATCGTAGCATCGTTGTCGTCTCGCCAATCTTATGCTTCCACGACTATCACTACCGCTTAGTAATAAAGTAAAGCATTACATCGCGATTGCATTGCATACAATAAAGCGACAACCATATGGCTCCTGCCAGTTGCCGATAACTTGTTTACAAAACATGATCATCTCATACAATAAAATTTAGCATCATGCCTTGACCATATCACATCACAACATGCCCTGCAAAAACAAGTTAGACGTCCTCTACTTTGTTGTTGCAAGTTTTACGTGGCTGCTACGGGCTTAAGCAAGAACTCATCTCACCTACGCATCAAAACCACAACGATAGTTTGTCAAATAGACTCCGTTTTAACCTTCTCAAGGACCGGGCGTAGCCACACTCGGTTCAACTAAAGTTGGAGAGACAGTCGCCCGCAAGCCATCTATGTGCAAAGCACGTCGAGGGAACTGGTCTCGCGTAAGCGTACGCGTAAGGTTGGTCCGGGTCGTCTCGTCCAACAATACCGCCGAACCAAAGTATGACATGCTGGTAGGCAGTATGACTTGTATCGCCCACAACTCACTTGTGTTCTACTCGTGCAAATAACATCAAACCATAAAACCTAGGCTCGGATGCCACTGTTGGGGAACGTAGTAATTTCAAAATTTTTCCTACGCACACGCAAGATCATGGTGATGCATAGCAACGAGGGGGAGAGTCTGATCCATGTACCCTTGTAGATCGCAACGGAAGCGTTGACACAACATAGAGGAAGTAGTCGTACGTATTCTTCCCGATCCGACCGATCCAAGCACCGTTACTCCGACACCTCCGAGTTCTTAGCACACGTTCAGCTCGATGACGATCCCCGGGCTCCGATCCAGCAAAGCTTCGGGGAGGAGTTCCGTCAGCACGACGGCGTGGTGACGATCTTGATGTACTACCGACGCAGGGCTTCGCCTAAGCACTGCAACAATATAATCGAGGTGGAATTTGGTGGCAGGGGGCACCGCACACGGCTAAGGAACGACCACCAAGGATCAACTTGTGTGTCTAGAGGTGCCCCCTGCCCCCGTATATAAAGGTTGAGAGGGGGAGGGCTGGCCGGCCAAGCTAGGGAGGCGCAGGAGGAGTCCTACTCCTACCGGGAGTAGGACTCCCCCCCCCAATCCTATTCCTAATAGGACTCCCAAGTGGAAAGAGAGGGAGAGAGGTGGCCGGCCACCTCTCCTAGTCCTAATAGGACTAGGGGAGGGGGGTGGCGCGCAGCCCACCTTGGGCTGCCCCTTTCACCTTTCCACTAAGGCCCAATAAGGCCCATTTGGTTCCCGGGGGGGTTCCGGTAACCTCCCGGTACTCCGGTAAAATTCCCGATTTCACCCGGAACACTTCCGATGTCCAAACATAGGCTTCCAATATATCAATCTTTATGTCTCGACCATTTCGAGACTCCTCGTCATGTCTGTGATCACATCCGGGACTCCGAACAACCTTCGGTACATCAAAAATGCATATACTCATAATAACTGTCATCGTAACGTTAAGCGTGCGGACCCTACGGTTAGAGAACAATGTAGACATGACCGAGACACGTCTCCGGTCAATAACCAATAGCGGGACCTGGATGCCCATATTGGCTCCTACATATTCTACGAAGATCTTTATCGGTCAGACCGCATAACAACATACGTTGTTCCCTTTGTCATCGGTATGTTACTTGCCCGAGATTCGATCGTCGGTATCCAATACCTAGTTCAATCTCGTTACCGGCAAGTCTCTTTACTCGTTCCGTAATACATCATCCCGCAACTAACTCATTAGTTGCAATGCTTGCAAGGCTTGTATAATGTGTATTACCGAGAGGGCCCAGAGATACCTCTCCGACAATCGGAGTGACAAATTCTAATCTCGAAATACGCCAACCCAACATCTACCATTGGAGACACCTGTAGTACTCCTTTATAATCACCCAGTTATGTTGTGATGTTTGGTAGCACCCAAAGTGTTCCTCCGGCAAACGGGAGTTGCATAATCTCATAGTCATAGGAACATGTATAAGTCATGAAGAAAGCAATAGCAACATACTAAACGATCGGGTGCTAAGCTAATGGAATGGGTCATGTCAATCAGATCATTCAACTAATGATGTGACCTCGTTAATCAAATAACAACTCTTTTGTCCATGGTTAGGAAACATAACCATCTTTGATTAACGAGCTAGTCAAGTAGAGGCATACTAGTGACACTCTGTTTGTCTATGTATTCACACATGTATTATGTTTCCGGTTAATACAATTCTAGCATGAATAGTAAACATTTATCATGATATAAGGAAATAGATAATAACTTTATTATTGCCTCTAGGGCATATTTCCTTCACCATAGCCTTTGGTGGTCATAGCCTTGGTTTCACAACCTAGGAGAGTATGGCGTCTAGCGAGGGAAATTATCACCGTAGAGGTCCTTACTTTGATGGTATTAATTTTGCTAGTTGGAAGCATAAAATGAAAATGCATATTCTTGGACATAACCCCGCCGTTTGGGCTATTGTGTGTGTTGGTTTGCAAGGTGACTTCTTTGATGGGAGAGAAGCAAACCGTGAAGCTACCGCGGATGAGTTGAAGATGTTGCAATACAATGCTCAAGCTTGTGATATTCTCTTCAACGGATTGTGCCCCGAAGAATTCAACAAAATCAGCCGTCTTGAGAACGCAAAGGAAATTTGGGACACTTTGATTGATATGCACGAAGGTACCGACTCTGTCAAGGAATCCAAATGGGATGTGCTTCAAAGTCAACGAGGGTGAGAGGGGAGTGCATCTTCATACCCTTGAAGATCACGACACGGAAGCGTTACAGGAACGCAGATGAGGGAGTCATACTCGTAGCGATTCAGATCGTGGTTGATTCCGATCCAAGCACTGAACAATGGTGCCTCCGCATTCAACACACGTGCAGCCCGGTGACGTCTCCCGCGCCTTGATCCAGCAAGGAGAGAGGGAGAGGTTGGGGAAGACTCCGTCCAGCAGCAGGACGACGGTGTGCTGGTGGTGGAGGAGCCTGGCACTCTAGTAGGGCTTCGCCAAGCACTGTGAGAGACGAGGAGGGAGAGGGGTAGGGCTGCGCCAGGAGAAGGGGTGCGGTTGCCCTCCCACCCCCCCACTATTTATAGGGGGAAGAGGAGAGGGGGTCGGCTCCCTAGATCCATCTAGAGGGGGCGGCGGCCCCTCGGGGGGGGGGGGGGGGGGCGGCAGCGGCCCCCTTAGGGTTTCCAACTAAGGGGGCGCCCGCCCCTGGGGGTTGCGGCGCCCCCCTAGGGTTTCCAACCCTAGGCGCCTTGGGCCCTTGGGGGCACACCAGCCCACTAAGGGGCTGGTTCCCACCCAACTACAGCCCATTAGGTCCTTCGGGGCAGGTGGATCCTCCCGGTGGTCCAGGTACAATACCGATAAACCCCGAAACCTTTCCGGTGTCTGAAACTGGACTTCGCATATATAAATATTTACCTCTGGACCATTCCGGAACTCCTCGTGACATCCAGGATCTCATACGGGACTCCGAACAACATTCGGTAACCACGTACATCTATTCCCTATAACCCTAGCGTCATCGAACTTTAAGTGTGCAGACCCTACGGGTTCGGGAGGCATGCAGACATGACTGAGAAATCTCTCCGGCCAATAGACAACATCGGGATCTGGATACTGAAAGTGCAACTATCCCTAGGTGGTTTTGGTAATTGATAACAACATATAGCTCATTGAGCTAATGCTATTCCAAGATGATCATTTCAGGAAAGCTCAATGATTGGCATGGCATGGATGGTGAAAGTGGAACCCTCAAAATGCTAAGGACAAAGGATTGGCTCTAGCTCATATGCTCAAGACTCTTCATTTTACATTTTAGTGGTCCAAGATCACATTGAGTCCATAGGAAAAGCCAATACTATCAAGGAGGGATGAGGTGTTGCTTAATGAGCCTCTTGCTTCATGTGCTTAATGATATGCTCCAAAATCCTCAGCTACTTTCCCATATCCACATATGACCTAAACCCAAAGCCAAACTCGGCCCTACCGATTCTTTCAACCCGGCGCCACCGATTTTCACTTGTCATAGCCATTGCCAAACCCTAAGAAAATCGGTTCTACCGATAGGGATCTCGGTCTCACCGAGATGGGATTGCAATTTCTCTGTTTCCTTTTCGTAACTTTTCGGTCTCACCAAAAGAGCGGATCGGTCCCACCGAGTTTGCCTGACCAACCCTCTGGTTAGCTTATTACCAAATTGGTCTCACCGAGTTTATGTAATCGGTCTCACCGAGATTACGTTATGCCCTAACCCTAACCATATCGGTCCTACCGAGTTGCATGTCAGTCCCACCAAAAATCACTAACGGTCACTAGGTTTACTATTTCGGTCCGACCGAGTTTGTTGATTCGGTCCCACCGAGATTGGTAAATTGTGTGTAACAGTTGGATTTTGTGTGGAGGCTATATATACCCCTCCACCTCCTCTTCACTCGTGGGAGAGCCATCAGAACACATCTACACTTCCAACTCATATGTTCTGAGAGAGAACCACCTACTCATGTGTTGAGCCAAGATATTCCATTCCTACCACATGAATCTTGATCTCTAGCCTTCTCCAAGTTGCTTTCCACTTAAATCTTCTTTCCACCAAATCCAAATCCTGTGAGAGAGAGAGAGTTGAGTGTTGGGGAGACTATCATTTGAAGCACAAGAGAAAGGAGTTCATCATCAACACACCATTTGTTACTTCTTGGAGAGTGGTGTCTCCTGGATTGGCTAGGTGTCACTTGGGAGCCTCCGACAAGATTGTGGAGTTGAACCAAGGAGTTTGTAAGGGCAAGGAGATCGCCTACTTCGTGAAGATCTATCGCTAGTGAGGCAAGTCCTTCGTGGGCGATGGCCATGGTGGGATAGACAAGGTTGCTTCTTCGTGGACCCTTCGTGGGTGGAGCCCTCCGTGGACTCGCGCAACCGTTACCCTTCGTGGGTTGAAGTCTCCATAAACGTGGATGTAGGATAGCACCACCTATCTGAACCATGGGAAAAACATCCGTGTCTCCAATTGCGTTTGAATTCTCCAAACCCTTCTCTTTACATTCTTGCAAGTTGCATGCTTTACTTTCCGCTGCCAATATACTCTTTGCATGCTTGCTTGAATTATGTGATGATTGCTTGACTTGTCCTAAAATAGCCAAAATCTGACAAGAACTAAAATTGGGAAAAGGTTAAGTTTTTATTTGGTCAAGTAATCTAATCACCCCCCCTCTAGACATACTTTCGATCCTACAAGTGGTATCAGAGCTTTGGTCTCCATTTGCTTTGATTTCCATAGCTTTTGGTGGTCATAGTCTTGGTTTCACAATCTAGGAGATTATGGCGTCTAGCGAGGGAAATTATCACCATAGAGGTCCTTACTTTGATGGTACTAATTTTGCTAGTTGGAAGCATAAAATGAAAATGCATATTCTTGGACATAACCCTGCCGTTTGGGCTATTGTGTGTGTTGGTTTGCAAGGTGACTTCCTTGATGGGAGAGAACCAAACCGTGAAGCTACCGCAGATGAGTTGAAGATGTTGCAATACAATGCTCAAGCTTGTGATATTCTCTTCAACGGATTGTGCCCCGAAGAATTCAACAAATCAGCCGTTTGAGAATGCAAAGGAAATTTGGGACACTTTGATTGATATGCACGAAGGTACCGACTCCGTCAAGGAACCCAAATTGGATGTGCTTCAAAGTCAACTTGACAAGTTCAATATGAAGGATGGTGAAGGTGTCGCTGAAATGTACTCTAGGCTTGCTTTCATCACAAATGAGATTGCCGGCTTAGGAAGTGAAGAGATGACCGATAGATTCATCATCAAGAAGATTCTAAGAGCCTTGGATGGAAAATATGATACCGTGTGCACATTGATCCAAATGATGCCCAATTACAAAGATCTCAAGCCAACGGAGGTAATTGGAAGAATTGTTGCTCATGAGATGTCACTTAAGGATAAAGAGGAACTTCACAACAAATCAAGTGGTGCCTACAAAGCCTCATGTGAAGCCCCTACATCATCAAGTGAGAAACAAAACTTCAATGAAGAATTGAGCTTAATGGTGAAAAACTTCAACAAGTTCTACAAGAGTATAAGCAAAGATAGAAGCTCCAAGTCAAGGTCCTACAATGACAAAAGATCTTCTAGTCGAGAGCGAAACTGCTACAATTGTGGTAGACCCGGACACTATTCCAATGAGTGTACGGCTCCCTACAAGAGAAGAGAAGACTCTCCAAAAAGAAGAAGCAAAAGAGAAGAATCACCACCAAGAGAGAAAAGGAGTAGAGATGATCGTTATGAACGAAGATACTCACGGAGAAGCAAGGATTCGGAAAGGAAGGAAAAATCATCAAGGAACTACACAAAACGAAGACATCAAGCTCATGTTGGTGAATGGGTATCCGGCTCCGACTCCGACAGCCACTCCGAGAGAAGTTATCACTCCGATTCCGAATATACTCAAGATGAAGGTGTTGCCGGTCTAGCACTTGTGTCAACCAACTCCTACGACATATTTGACTCACCAAATGAAGGAATTGGAAGATGCTTCATGACCAAAGGTCCTAAGGTAACACACCCTGAGTATGTTGATTTTAATAGTGATGAAGATGACTTGTTAGGTGATGATGATTTACTTGTTGACAACTCTAGTGATGAATACTATGATGAAACATCAATTAATCATGCTAATCAAGATAAAACGAATGACAATGATAAGGAGAAGATTGAGGCTCTAACTAAATAACTAAACACTCTTAAGTTAGCTCATGAAACTATCTTCGAAGATCATCGAGAACTTTTAAGAGCTCATGAGAAGTTATGCTTTGAAAAGCTCAATCTTGAGCAAGAGCATGAGTTTTTAAAGGCAATCAATGATGATCTCCGCAAGAAAAGTTCTTCTTACCTTGCCAAGCGTTTACTCTTATCCACTAACATGCCTCAAGTTAAGTCTAGTAACAAGAACAAGAAAGATTCTTCCTCTAGTAGTAACAATGATCATGCTAAATCCAATATTGTTGCTTCTAGTAGTTCTCTTGATTCCACTAATGATTCTCTTAGCCAAGTAACACTTGAGCAAGAAAATAGCTTATTGAAGGGAATTATAGAGAAAGGGGTGTACAAAAGCCTTGCCAGGAGTAAGCAATTCGAGGAAATTGTGCGCAAGCAAGGAAGGCACCGGAAGAATCAAGGTGTTGGTTTTGTACGAAAGTTCAATGCCAATGGAGTTGAGTGGGAAGAAGATCAATACCCCAAGACAAAGTTTGTTCCTCAACAAGAGAAGTATGATACTTCCTTCAAGGGGACACAAGCTCAAGATGATCTTCCACCACAAGACTACAAGCAAAAATGCAAGGACAAGCTTCAAGAGGAAATTGATGCATTTGAAGAAGCTCCTACGACCTTAGTCAAGTGGATTCCCAAGACCACTTCAAGTTCCACTTCATCAAGTACGACTACAACTCTAAGGATTCCCATCAAGATGGTGTGGATCCAAAAGAAGAAGAACTAGAGAGTTCTTGAGGGTGACTCCGCCAACATACTTCACTCTTATCATTTTGGCAAGAACAAGTGCAATCAACTTCCACATCTTGCACTAGTTCAAGGAGTCACAAACCCTCTTGTTGGTAAGACAAGGAACAAGGTAACCTAAAAGTTTTCATGGACATCATCTTGTGTGTGCATCACTCTATGTCTATGGATATCCTTGTTTGTTCCTTGTGGGACTAACCCATGTAGGTATTGAAAGTGCAATTCACTCAAATGGATAGCTCCAAGTGATCTACATCAACATTGAGCATCCACATCTTCAACATCTACATGAAGTCATCATCGACAAAACCCAAGGTTAGTTCATCCCTCTTAGGGGGGATATCACATCTAGGGGGAGCTTTACTCTAAGACTTGAGCTAAAGCAACTCTAAAGATGTGAACACAACAATGCTTTATGTAAAAGTGGTAACCCCACTTGAGCTTAAACGATGAGTATGACCTATGATAAAGTGTTCTCACTTGACTCCTAAGTCAATATACTCATATATAGATGACCTAGTCATCGCCAATTGCTTGATAGATGCTAGAACTGGTTGTGCATGCTTTGTCACATATTTCAATTGCCATTTTATTGTGTGAGCATGTTGGTTGCATATTTTACTCATTCGAGGACATCCACTTGTTGTTTTGATTGTTTGGTTTTATTTCCTTTTGCCAAGTGGATGGACAAGAATGCCTAAGAACCTCCTCTAGCTATCTATGCTTTTATCGTCTCAAACTCTATTCATGCTACATCACAAAATTTGATCAAGTCAGATTCGAACTACTCTGTGTGAGGAGCACTCGGAGTCCCCGATTCGTCATAGACTTAAACTTCCAAAACCTCTTTGTGATTCTCGGTCTGACCGATATCCTACTTTGGTCCTACCGAGATCATTAAGTTGATCTGAATTTTTGATCTCGGTGCAACCGATTTGAACCATTCGGTCACACCGAGTTGCAATAACTGTACATAGTTTTGCATCTCGGTGCCACCGAGTTGTTCCACTCGGTCACACCGACAGGGTCGGGCTATATATAGGCACGGGCAAAAATTTGGAAATTTCTCCGAACCCCTTCGCCCGCGCGATAGCTCGCTCTGCCAACGTGGTCTCCGGATCGTCTCCTCGCTGCTAGCCGCCTCCAGTCGCTGGTCTCCATCACCGTCAATGGAATTCAACCCCGCCATTGCCGCCGTAGCGAGTCTCCGCCGAACTAGGGTATGGACTCGATCTTTGTGCTATCCCCAATCTGATTCCTAGCACACTGTGATCTTATTGTTTCTAGCCACAATTGAAACACTCCTATCCAGTCAATGCGTTCGTAGAATAGGATTGATTCGAAAATTTTAGGGTTAGGTTTCCGCCGAAACCATCTCGGACCCACCGAGTTGAAAAACTCGGTCCCACCGATTTGGCTCATGCCATTGCACAAGTGAGACTCGGTCTTACCGAGAATTACTAATCGTTGTGACCGATTTTTGAACTTTGTGAAACCCTAGCAGTCTTGGTGCCACCGAACTGTGACTCGGTCTGACCGAGTTCACTAGTTTAGGTTCCAAAACTGCTTCGATATCACCGAGTTTAAAAATCGGTAGATCCAAAATGATTTCTGTGGGAAACTAAAACTAAGATTTTGAATCATTCTTTTGCAAAAATCTATGCATTTTGTGATGCTCATCCACTCTACCTCATCTATAAACTATTCACAGGGTCAGCAGTCAGCTTGTTCATCATGTCAGATCAGAGTGACAGCCAGAATGTGTCAGAACAGCAAGTGCACATGAGTGGGGGCACTAGTCCCTCCAGTTCTTCAGACGAAGGCAGCAGGAGCACCCCTAGCAACCTGCCAAAAGCTGCCACCAGACAAAGGAAGAAGAGAACCTCAGACTCAGAGGATGAAGACTATGTGGCAGAAGAGGAAGCAACTTCCAAGAGAGTTGTGCTCAAGAAGGAATATGGCCCAGCACAGAGCACAAAGCCAGGGATGAAAGTCAAAAGGCCAGCAGGAAGGCAGCCTATGCCAAAGGCCAGAGCCTCAACTCAGATTCCTGAAAAGCCTGAACCCAAAGAGGCTGCTGCAGAAGGGAAGAAGAGGAAGGAGAGGATCAAAAAGACCACTGCTAGAGTGCTTGCGAGATCCTCAATCATGAGAGATTCTGAAGAGGAATAGGAAGAAGAGGTTGCTGCACCAGCACCTAAGGCACCTAAGCTTATGGGTGATGCTATCAAGACAGGGGCTGCTGCATCAAAGCCCAAAGAAGCACCCAAAGCTGCCTCCAAGCCCAAGTCAGCTCCAAAGAGGAATACAAGGAGCATACCAGCTGCTGAGAAGAACAAGGCCCTAGTGCCTGACATTGCTGAGGAAGAAGAAGGTCAAGTGCTCAGGAAGCTTAAGCCCAAGATCCCAGACCACAATGATGCTCATCCTGTGGCTGAGGACATGAAAATCAGAAGAGATTCAGGGCTCAGGAAGTGGAGAGAAGCAGATCCATATGCTTCAAGGAGAAGAACTGCTGTTGACTATAGGTTCCACACAAAGGAATAGCAGGACTTCTATGAGACAGTTTTGCTTGATAAGAAGCCCATTGTTTGTGACATGAGATGGGTTGATTGGGAGTACATCAAGGACAATGAAGAGCACTATCCTGGAGTGCAAGACAGCTTCAAAGCTTGTGGAGTAGCAGACTTTGTTGGGCAGAAGCTCACAAAGTGGAATGAAGAGCTGATCATGCAGTTCTACTCCACAGCACACTTCTATCCAGATGGCAGGATAGTGTGGATGTCTGAAGGCACTAGATACCAATCTACAGTTGCTGAATGGGCTCAGCTGATCAATGCCCCAGAAGAGCAGGAAGATGACTTGGATATCTATGCCAAGAAGAAGATGGATCACAATTCCATGTCAAACATGTACAAGGAGATCCCAAATGAAGCTCTTGAAACTTTCAAGTTTGGCTCAGTGCATTATCTTCTGTCAGGGCTGCCAACTATCAACTGAATCCTAAGGCACACTCTGTTTCCCAAGTCAGGTGATCACAAGATGATCAGAGGCCATGCAATAAATTTGCTTCATATATTTGATGTGCCACAAAAGTTCAAGGTGATGAGCCTCATGGTAGAGACCATTAAGAGGACAGCAGCTGATCAGAAGAGGAGCTGTGGATATGCCCCACAAATTCAGGAGTTAATCAACTCAAAGATGGGCACAGGCACATACTTGTTGGACAAGGAACATTTGCCTATTCATCCAGATTTTGAAGACAATCAAGTTGTGATGAATGAGAATGAACCATCATCAGTTCAAGCACAAGCAAAGAAGGAGAAGGCAAGGAAGGAGAAAGCTGCCAAGATGCCAACTCAAGAGGAGGCATCTGAGTACTTCTTGAAAAACAAACAAGAGCAGCTTGGTTACTTGATTGCATCCACACTGAGGATTGAGAAAGGACTGGCCACCCTCACTCAGAATCAGCAGAGCTTAGAGAGGATCATAGAACAAAAGTTCTATGACATGGATGTGAAAGTAACAGAGATTCAGTCTATAGTGGAGCAACTTCAAGATGACATGCAGGAGAGGAGAGGGAAGACTACAACTGATGCATTTGCCAGAGTGCCACGAGCTCAGAGGTCGATTGCAGTGCCAATTCCTGACACCAGAGCCACCACCTCAGCTCCAGCCACAACACCAGCCCAGCCAGCTCCATCATCTACTTCAGCTCAAACTCCAACCACGTCTACAGAAGGCTTCGTCCTTGGAGTGATCCAGACTCCACCTCCACCAGAAGATCAAGCCTGAGAGTCGATCTAGCACTATGCATTTTCTAGGAACTTTTTGGTAAATTGTTGCCAAAGGGGAAAAAATGTATAGATCATAGGCTTCGAGAGAGAGTGTTGCTTTTCTCTCTTGCTTTATTTGGTGGTTTTTCAACTTTGTTTGCTTTTGGTTGAGGTACTTTGATATGCTTGTGAGACATTGATGATCATGTGTTTGATCATAAGCTACACTTATGCATGCTTGATATATCCTATCTATCTTATGTGATCATTCACTTTCTTTGGTGATGAGTGCATGTATTTCATTCTTATCTTTTTGAGCGCTCCACCAAGATGTATGTGACATGGAAGAGTAACCCATGACTCTAACTCTTTGTGCATTTGAAGTCCTAAGCAAATTTTTAAATATGCACAAATTTAGGGGGAGCTCTTACTTATCACATACTTCTCAAAGCAACGATATATTTCATTCTTATTATTATTTGTCGAAGCTTTGATCTATATGTTGTCATCAATTACCAAAAAGGGGGAGATTGAAAGTGCAACTATCCCTAGGTGGTTTTGGTAATTCATAACAACATATAGCTCATTGAGCTAATGCTATTCCAAGATGATCATTTCAGGAAAGCTCAATGATTGGCATGGCATGGATGGTGAAAGTGGAACCCTCAAAATGCTAAGGACAAAGGATTGGCTCTAGCTCATATGCTCAAGACTCTTCATTTTACATTTTAGTGATCCAAGATCACATTGAGTCTTTAGGAAAAGCCAATACTATCAAGGAGGGATGAGGTGTTGCTTAATGAGCCTCTTGCTTCATGTGCTTAATGATATGCTCCAAAATCCTTAGCTACTTTCCCATATCCACATTTGACCTAAACCGAAAGCCAAACTCGGACCTACCGATTCTTTCAACCCGGCGCCACCGAGTTTCACTTGTCATAGCCAATGCCAAACCCTAAGCAAATCGGTTCTACCGATAGGGATCTCGGTCTCACCGAGATGGGATTGCAATCTCTCGGTTTCCTTTTCGTAACTTTTCGGTCTCACCGAAAGAGCGGATCGGTCCCACCGAGATTGCAATGTAAACTCACTGTTTCCTTTTCATAACATTTCGGTCTCACCGAGAAGAGCGAATCGGTCCCACCGAGTTTGCCTGACCAACTCTCTGGTTAGCTAATTACCAAAATCGGTCTCACTGAGTTTGTGTAATCGGTCTCACCGAGATTACGTTATGCCCTAACCCTAACCATATCGGTCCTACCGAGTTGCATGTCAGTCCCACCGAAAATCTCTAACGGTCACTAGGTTTACTATTTCGGTCCGACCGAGTTTGTTGATTCGGTCCCACCGAGATTGCTAAATTGTGTGTAATGGTTGGATTTTGTGTGGAGACTATATATACCCCTCCACCTCCTTTTCACTCGTGGAGAGAGCCATCAGAACACATCTACACTTCCAACTCATATGTTCTGAGAGAGAACCACCTACTCATGTGTTGAGGCCAAGATATTCCATTCCTACCATATGAATCTTGATCTCTAGCCTTCCCCAAGTTGCTTTCCACTCAAATCTTCTTTCCACCAAATCCAAATCTTGTGAGAGAGAGTTGAGTGTTGGGGAGACTATCATTTGAAGCACAAGAGAAAGGAGTTCATCATCAACACACCATTTGTTACTTCTTGGAGAGTGGTGTCTCCTAGATTGGCTAGGTGTCACTTGGGAGCCTCCGACAAGATTGTGGAGTTGAACCAAGGAGTTTGTAAGGGCAAGGAGATCGCCTACTTCGTGAAGATCTATCGCTAGTGAGGCAAGTCCTTCGTGGGTGATGGCCATGGTGGGATAGACAAGGTTGCTTCTTCGTGGACCCTTCGTGGGTGGAGCCCTCCGTGGACTCGCGCAACCGTTACCCTTCGTGGGTTGAAGTCTCCATAAACGTGGATGTAGGATAGCACCACCTATCTGAACCATGGGAAAAACATCCGTGTCTCCAATTGCGTTTGAATTCTCCAAACCCTTCCCTTTACATTCTTGCAAGTTGCATGCTTTACTTTCCGCTGCCAATATACTCTTTGCATGCTTGCTTGAATTATGTGATGATTGCTTGACTTGTCCTAAAATAGCCAAAATCTGACAAGAACTAAAATTGGGAAAAGGTTAAGTTTTTATTTGGTCAAGTAATCTAATCACCCCCCCTCTAGACATACTTTCGATCCTACAAGTGGTATCAGAGCTTTGGTCTCCATTTGCTTTGATTTCCATAGCTTTTGGTGGTCATAGTCTTGGTTTCACAATCTAGGAGATTATGGCGTCCAGCGAGGGAAATTATCACCATAGAGGTCCTTACTTTGATGGTACTAATTTTGCTAGTTGGAAGCATAAAATGAAAATGCATATTCTTGGACATAACCCTGCCGTTTGGGCTATTGTGTGTGTTGGTTTGCAAGGTGACTTCCTTGATGGGAGAGAACCAAACCATGAAGCTACCGCGGATGAGTTGAAGATGTTGCAATACAATGCTCAAGCTTGTGATATTCTCTTCAACGGATTGTGCCCCGAAGAATTCAACAAATCAGCCGTCTTGAGAATGCAAAGGAAATTTGGGACACTTTGATTGATATGCACGAAGGTACCGACTCCGTCAAGGAACCCAAATTGGATGTGCTTCAAAGTCAACTTGACAAGTTCAATATGAAGGATGGTGAAGGTGTCGCTGAAATGTACTCTAGGCTTGCTCTCATCAGACTAAACCTACACTTCCAGCATCCTATTTCTGAGAGAGAACTACCTACTCATGTGTTGAGGCCAAGACATTCCATTCCTACCATATGAATCTTGATCTCTAGCCTTTCCCAAGTTGCTTTCCACTCAAATCTTCTTTCCACCAGATCCAAATCATATGAGAGAGAGTTGAGTGTTGGGAAGACTATCATTTGAAGCACAAGAGCAAGGAGTTCATCATCAACACACCATTTGTTACTTCTTGGAGAGTGGTGTCTCCTAGATTGGCTAGGTGTCACTTGGGAGCCTCCGACAAGATTGTGGAGTTGAACCAAGGAGTTTGTAAGGGCAAGGAGATCGCCTACTTCATGAAGATCTACCGCTAGTGAGGCAAGTCCTTCGTGGGCGATGGCCATGGTGGGATAGACAAGGTTGCTTCTTCGTGGACCCTTCGTGGGTGGAGCCCTCCGTGGACTCGCGCAACCGTTACCCTTCATGGGTTGAAGTCTTCATCAACATGGATGTAGGATAGCACCACCTATCCGAGCCATGGGAAAACATCCGTGTCTCCAATTGCGTTTGAATTCTCCAAACCCTTCCCTTTACATTGTTGCAAGTTGCATGCTTTATTTTCCGCTGCCAATATACTCTTTGCATGCTTGCTTGAATTGTGTGATGATTGCTTGACTTGTCCTAAAATAGCTAAAATCTGCCAAGAACTAAAATTGGGAAAAGGGTAAGTTTTTATTTGGTCAAGTAGTCTAATCACCCCCCCCCTCTAGACATACTTTCGATCCTACAAGATGGTCTCTCTCAAACAACCCTGCAACCAAATAACAAAGAGTCTCCTGTGTCCCCAACACACCAAATACAATGTTAATTTGTATAGGTGCACTAGTTCGGCGAAGAGATGGTAATAAAAGCGTAGTAATGATAGTAGATATTGATTTTTGTGATAGGAGCAATAAAAACAACAAGGTAGCAAGTAACAAAGTGAGCACAAACGATATTGCAATGGTTGAAAATGAGGCCTAGGGTCCATACTTTCGCTAGTGCAATCTCTCTACAATGCCAATATAATGGGATCATATAACCATCCCTCAATGTGCGATGAAGAATCACTCCAAAGTTCGTATCTAGCGGAAAACATAAGAAGAAATTGTTTGTAGGGTACGAAACCACCTCAAAGCTATTCTTTTTGATCAATCTATCCTAGAGTTCGTACTAAAATAATGCCAAGCTATTCTTTCCGATCGACCTAACCAGGAGTTCATACTAAAATAACACCATATGATACACATCAACCAACTCTAATGTCACCTAGATACTCCAATGTCACCGCGAGTATCCGTGAGTTGATTATACGATATGCATCAAACAATTTCAGATTCATAATACTCAATCCAACACAAAGACTCACACAAAGCATGGCAGTCATAATCTTTAATTTTAATCTTCATTGTAGATTCCCACTCATCGTAAAGCTTTCTAGGGATCGGAACTTCCAACTCAAGTTTTTCTTCAAAAGATTTCATCATAGCATCAACAATATGTTTAGTAAAAGCTTTATTTTGATTATAAGCATGAGGTGAATTCAACATGGATTGCAACAAGGAAATACAATCTATTAAAGAACAATTATCATAATTAAATTCCTTGAAATCCAAAAGAGTGGGTTCGTTGCTACTTAAAGTTTTGACCTCTCCAATCCCACTTTTATCAATTTTTGCATTAAGATATTTAAACTCGGAATCAGTGGACGCCTTCTAGCTAAAGTGGACTCTTATCCAGCCCCATATTTATCAAGATTTATATTAGAAAACAAAGATTCAATAGGAGTCACATCAATCACTTTAAGATCTTCGTCATTATTTTCACAAGAAATAGAAGAACACGCTTTTACAATCCAATCTTGCTTAGCATGCATCCTAGCGGTTCTTTCTTTGAATTCATCAATAGAAATTTTAATAGATTTTAGAGATTAATTAACATCATGCTCGGGTGGAATAGATCTAACCTTTAAAGAGTCAATATCAAGAGAAATTCTATCAACGTTCCTAGCCAAATCATCAATCTTAAACAATTTTTCTTCAACCATAGCATTGAAATTATTTTGAGAACTATGAAATATTTAATATTGTTATCTAGATCAGAGGGAATTTTATTATAATTTCCGTAAGAATTATTGTAGGAATTATCATAATTATTAGAGGAATTACTAGGAAATGGCCTAGGGTTGAAATTTCCCCTATATGCGTTATTACCAAAATTGTTCCTACCAACAAAATTCACATCCATAGGTTCATTATTATTCTCAATCAAAGTGGACAGAGGCATATCATTAGGATCAATAGGAGCACTCTTACTAGCAATCAATTTCATAAGTTCATCCATCTTTCCACTCAAAGTATTAATTTCTTCAATCGCATGCACTTTTTTTACTAGTAGGAGATCTTTCGGTATGCCATTGAGAGTAATTAGCCATAATATTATCTACGAGTTTAGTAGCTTCTCCTAATATGATTTCCATAAAAGTACCTCCCGCGACGGAATCTAAAAGATTTCTAGATGCAAAATTCAATCCGGCATAAATTTTTGTATGATCATCCATAAAGTTAAACCATGAGTAGGGCAACTTCTTATCATCAATTTCATCCTCTCCCAAGATTGTGCAGCATGTTCATGATCAAGTTGCTTAAAATTCATGATATGGTTCCTAAGGGAGATGATCTTAGCGGGAGGAAAATACTTGTAAATAAAAGCGTATTTACACTTGTTCCATGAATCAATATTATTTTTAGGCAAAGATGAAAACCAAGTTTTAGGACGATCTTGTTGTGAGAGCGGAAATAGCTTAAATTTAACAATATCATTGTCCACATCTTTTTCCTTTTGCATATCACACAAATCAACGAAAGTATTTAGATGGCATGCGACATCTTCACTAGGAAGGCCAGAAAAGTGCTCTTTCATAACAAGATTCAATAAAGTGGCATTAATTTCATAAGATTCCGCACTAGTGGCGGGAGCAATCGGAGTACTAATAAAACCATTATTATTAGTATTGGAAAAATCAGACAACTTGGTATTTTCTTGAGACATCATGACAAAGCAAGCAATCTAGCACACAAGCAAACGAAAAGCAAACGGGAAGACGAACAAAAGAAGGGTGAATAAAAAGGCAAATCTTTTTGTATTTTTTTGAAAATGTTTTAGAAGTGGGGGAGAGAAAACAAGAGGAAAATGGAAAATAATGCAATGCAGGCAATGAGAGTTTATGATGGGTACTTGGTAGGCTTGATGTAGAACCTCCCCGGCAATGGTGCCAGAAATTCTTCCTGCTTTGAGCTTGCGTTGATTTTTTCCTTGAAGAGGAAAGGGTAATGCAAAGTAGAGATATGTATTTCCCTCAGTTAAGAACCAAGGTGTTAATCCGGTAGGAGGCACAAGCAAGTCTCCAATCTATGCACTTGCACAAACTAACAAACACTTGCACGCAACGCGAAAAAGGGGTTGTCAATCCCTTCACGGTCTCGAACAAGAGTGAGATCTAATAGAGATAGGTATAAAAGATAAATAAAAGAGCAAACTAAAGTAAATCTAAATAAATTGCAGCAAGGTATTTTTGGGTTTTTTGGTTTAGAGATCTGAAAATATATGATGGAAAATAGACCCAGGGGCCATAGGTTTCACTAGAGGCTTCTCTCTTCAAAGAAAACATACGGTGGGTAAACAAATTACTGTCGAGCAATTGATAGAAAAGCGCAAAGTTATGATGATATCCAAGGCAATGATCATGAATATAGGCATCACGTCCGTGTCAAGTAGACTAACTCCTGCCTGCATCTACTACTATTACTCCACACATCGACCGCTATCCAGCATGCGTCTAGAGTATTAAGTTCATAAGAACGGAGTAACACATTAAGTAAGATGACATGATGTAGAGGGATAAACTCAAGAAATATTATGAAAACCCCATCTTTTACCCTTGATGGCAACAATACAATACATGCCTTGCTAGCCCTACTATGTCACTAGGTGAGTACACCGCAAGATTGAACCCAAAACTAAGCACCTCTCCCATTGCAAGAAGAACCAATCTAGTTGGACAAACCAAACCGATAATTCGAAGATAAATACAAAGATATTTGATCATGCATAAAAGAGTTCAGAAAAGACTCAAATAATATTCTTAGACAATCTGATCATAAATGTACAATTCATCAGATCTTGATAAACACACCGCAAAAAGAATATTACATCAGATAGAACTCCAAGAACATCGAGGAGAACATGGTATTGAAGATCATAGTGAGAGAAGAAGCCATCTAGATACTAGCTATGGACCCTTAGGTCCGTGGTAAACTACTCACACTTCATCGGAAGGGTAACAAGGTTGATGTAGATGCCCTCCGTGATCGAATACCCCTCCAGCAAGGTGCCGAAAAAGGCTCCAAGATGGGATCTCATAGGAACAGAGGCTTGCGGCAGCGGAGATCGGTATGTTGGTGGCTCTCTCTGATGGTTTGGGAATACTTGGGAATTTATAGTGTAAGAATTAGGGTCGGAGGACACCCCAAGGGCCCACAAGCCCTCAGGGCGCTGCTACGTCTCCAACGTATCTATAATTTATGAAGTATTCATGCTGATATATTATCATTCTTGGATATTTTACAATCATTTTATATCAACATTATATCATTTTTTGGGACTAACCTATTGACCCAGTGCCCAGTGCCAGTTGTTGTTTTTGCTTGTTTTTTACATCGCGGGAAATCAATATCAAACGGAGTCCAAACACCGCAAAACTTTCTGGAGATTTTTTATGGACCAAAACACCCAGGATGGGCAAGAGAAGCATCTGGGGGTGCCCCGAGGGGGGCACAACCTACCAGGGCGCGCACAGGTGGGTTGTGCCCACCTCGGTGCCCTCCCGCACCCCCTCTTTACCCTATAAATTCACAAATATTCCAAAAACCCTTGGGGTTAACCTAGATCCGAAGTTCTGCCGCCGCAGGCCTCTGTAGCCACCGAAAACCAATCTAGACCCTTTCCGGCACCCTGCCGGAGGGGGAATCATCTCCGGTGGCAATCTTCATCATCCCGACGGACACCACGATGAGGAGGGAGTAGTCCACCCTCGGGACTAAGGGTTTGTACCAGTAGCTATGTGTTTAATCTTTCTCTCTCTCTCTCTCTCATGTTCTTGAGATGTCACGATCTTGATGTATCACAGGCTTTGTTAATATAGTCGGATCATATGGTGTTTTCCCCTCTCTATCTTGTTGTGATGAATTGAGTTTTTCCCTTTGAGATTTCGTTGTTATCAGATTGAATACTTTTATGGATTTGAGAGCACTTGATATATGTCTTGCATATGAATACTCGTGGTGATAATGCGGTATCATATTAATTCACTTAATATGTGTTTTGGCATTCAACTTGTGGATTCCCACGGTGACATTGGGGTAATCTATGGATAGGGGTTGATGCACATTCTCGTCTTTTGTTTCTCCGGCAGAAATCTTGGGGCACTCTTTGAGGTTCTTTGTGTTGGATTGAGTATTATGAATATGAATTTGCTTTGGTTTTGTTTTAGTACGAACTCTTGATAGATCGATCGAAAACAATAACTTAGTGTTATTTTAGTACGTACTCTTGATAGATCGACCGGAAAGAATAGCTTGGTGTTATTTTAGTACAAACTCTTCGATAGATCGATCGAAAAGAATAGCTACAAACAAATTTTCTGATGTTCTTCGCTAGATAGGAACTTTGGAGTGATTCTTCATCGCACTTTGAGGGATGGTTATATGATCCAATTATATTAGCATTGTTGAGAGATTGCAATAGCGAAAGTACGGACCCTAGGCCTCATTTTCAAGCATTGCAACACCTTTTTTGTGCCTGTTTACTATTTGTTACCTTGCTGTTTTTATTTATTCAGATTATAAAAATATATTTCTACCATCAATATTACACCTTTATCACCATCTCTTCGCTGAACTAGTGCACCTATACAATTTTCCATTGTATTGGGTGTGTTGGGGACACAAGATATTTCTTGTATTTGCTTGAAGGGTCGTTTGAGAGAGACCATCTTCATCCTACACCTCCCACGGATTGATAAACCTTAGGTCATCCACTTGAGGAAAAAATTAGTTGATTCTTGTTCCCATAAGTTGTTTGCTCACAAAATCCCTATGCATAGGAAGTGGGTTAGACTTAAATGTGCTAGTCATATGCTCCATGATGCTCTCTTTATGTTTCAATTCTTATCTTTTATGTGAGCATCATTGAAATCATCATGCCTAGCTAAAAGGCATTAAAGAAAAGCGCTTGTTGGGAGACAACCCAACGCTTTTACCTATTGTTTTTGTGAGTTCACATGATTAGGCTACTGTAGTAATCATGTTTTATTGCTTTTGTTTCAATAAAGTGCCAAGTAAGACCTTTGGGATGACTTACGGCGATAGTTGATTTGATCTTGCTGAAAAACAGAAACTTTTATGCTCAGGAAAACAATTCTCATTTTTAACATAATCGTGATAAAATGATGATTCTTTTTGAAGAAGATTAATAGACAAATTTCCAAGGATTTCCTATTTTTCAGAATTTTTGGAGTAGTAGAAATATGGTTGGAGTACAGATTACGACAGACTGTTCTGTTTTTGACAGATTCTGTTTTTCAATGCATAGTTTGCTTGTTTTCTAGTTTCTATGGTTTATATTGCTCAATATACATTATGGGAATGATATGCTATAGTAGGCATTGTGTGGAAACAATTATGAATATTGTCTTTGACAGTACCAAGGTGAAATGGTTTGCTCTTTATCATACTAACCTATCTCACAAAGTTTTGTTAAGTTTTGTGTGATTGAAGTTTTCAAGTTTTGGGTGAGATGTTGATATGAGGAGAATAAGGAGTGACAATACCCTAAGGTTGGGGATGCCCAAGGCACCCCAAGTAAATATTGAAGGAAGATCCAAGCAACTAAGCTTGGGGATGCCCCGAAAGGCATTCCCTCTTTCGTCTCCAACATTATCGGTAACCTCACTTGGAACTATGTTTTCATTCATCACATGATATGTGTTTTGCTTTGAGCAAAGATCTGAATATGGTAGTTAACCATGGGTGGCAGGCCTATAAAGTTACCGACGGTGATGGAACAACTTCCACAGTCACCCTTGAGAGGCCCATGGGGACGCGTTGATGAATCTGGGGTGCTCACCATTGCTAAAGCTCTTGAGGTAAGTTTTGAGGAAGAGGATTTGTGCCAGGGTGAGATGGGGAAAAGCTAGGGTATGATTTCTTTGGTGACCCTAGCTAGTTAAATACCCGTTAAAATCAGGCAACGGCAGACGCTTCGACGACCAATCATCAATACGCTTGTTCCCCAAGATGGCATGAAGATCAAGAAAAATCATAAACAATAACTGGGGGCCACAAGTGGTGGGACCAATGGCGAATCCCTGATAACGTCTTCAGGTCACCCAAAGATAATACCACCTGGTTCGATGTATGTTGATACGCGGACCCTTATTGAGAAGGTCGAGGATGTTTGGAGGGTTTTAAAGCTAAATTGGAACCAATAAAGGAAGAACTCTCCTACCAAGCCAAAGTCCTCAAGCCAAACACGATGTTCCGAGGATGGCATTGATGTCCTCGGCTTTGAAGACAAGTTCAGGGGCTACAAACGGTGTCCTGGACTAAGGGGCACTAACCTATGCGACCCAAAGTCCATGGGCCGAGCTTACGGTCCATCGATCATTACAAGGAAGGACCCAGAAGGGCGTGCACCTCGGCGTAAGCAAGATAGACACCTCCGAAGACTTGATGTACACTTCAAGGATATCTCCATAACTGGCCTAATGGAAATCGAACATATGTGTAACCTAGGTACCCCCAGTGCATATATAAGCCAAGGGGTTTTGTCTTTAGAGACACGATTACAAGCCTTAGGGTTTATAACACAATCATATGATCTCGAGGTAGATCATATTGTACTCTGTAGTCCATCACATCAATATAATCAAAGAAGGACGTAGGGTTTTATCTCCTAGAGATGGCCCGAACATGGGTAAGCATCGTCTCCAGTTTCCCCTTGTTACCATTGTCCCTAGAACACCAGGTGGGGATCCCCTACCCGAGATCTGCCAGTATTAGCATCGACAAAACCCTCCTATACATGTTGCACATGTATGTTTTAGTTGGCATCCACTGGCTAATGGTCTATGGAGATTAAGATCTTATGGTTAACCAGGTAATGAATGAGTGGGATGTTCGTAGTCCATCAATGACTACGTACTGTGATGGATTCCAAAAACTTTAAAAACATTTGAAGGGTTGGAATTACATCACGTACCTCGAGATCAGAATTAAACAGTTGATGACTTGGCTAATTTAGGTTCCACTCAGAAAGATTTTCCATGTGACATATTCCTTGATCACCTCCATTCTCTGACAATCAAAGAAGACCCCTTTAAGGAGGAGCCCTCGCAACCAGTCAGACCAACCAAATCAATTGAAGTTGAAGTTCCAGCAGTGATTGATCTGGTCCAAGAAGCCTTAGTAATTATACCCGAATGGATGGGGCCCTACATCGCCTATTTGCCGAGGCAAGAGCTCTCGGATGATGAGGTTGAAGCCCCGTAGATCGTCTGTCGATCGAAGGCCTATACCGTCCGATGACACCAACTTTACAACAAGAGCATCACTAGCGTACTGCAACATTGCATCTCAACAGAAGAAGGGCAACAGATATTGTAGGAGATCCATTTGGAACATGTGGTCACCACGCATCCTCCCGGACGCTGGTCGCCAAAGCATTTTGTGCAGGATTTTCTAGCCACGAGCTAATCAAGCTGCTAATGATATCTTAGAACAGTGTGCCAATTCTATGCCAAGCCAGCGTCCGCACGCTGAGGACAATCCCGCTTACATGGCCCTTCGCTATCCGGGGCCTTGCTCGGAGCCCTCAGGACTGGTCCTAGCGGATTCACTCATTTATTGGTGGTTGTTGACAAGTATACCATGTGGATAGAAACTAAGCCCATCAAAAAGTTAGATTCATCAACTGCTATAAAATTCATGAAAGAAATACTTTTCAGATTCGGAGTTCCCCACGGTATCAACACTGATAATGGGTCAAATTTTGACTCGGACGAGTTCCGAGCCTTCGGTTACACTCAAGGAACTGGGTCAATTATGCCTCCATGGCTCACCTGCAGTTTAATGGACAAAGCCGAAAGAGCAAACGGTATGACACTCCAAGGACTGAAGTCACGCCTTATGCATAACTTGGAATATGCTGCGGGCGCGTGGGTCACCGAGGTGCCGTCAATCTTATGGGGCCTACAAACCACTCGTAACAGATCCACAAAGTACACTCCATTCTTTATGGTGTATGGTGCATAAGCCGTCCTCCCAAGTGACCTACTTCATAATTCCCCCCGAATGGAATTATGCTCGGAAGCGGAAGCTAGCTAAGTTGGGCGATAGGGTGGCCTGTATCTTCTCGAGGAGGGGAGGGAACTCACTCTTACGAGGTCCATCGTCTATCAACAAAGTCTGTGATGTTATCACAGCAAAAATGTTCGAGGGCATGCCTTTCAAGAAGGCGATTTGGTCCTCCGGCTGGATCAACAAAAGCCTCATAAGTTAGACCCTCCCTGGGAAGGACCCTTTATGGTGTCAAAGGTGTTAAATAATGGAGCCTATCGGCTTTACAACCTCGAGAATCAGGAAGAAGATCCCCATGAGGGAGTCCTGGATAGGGGGGTCCTCGGGTGTCCGGGCTATGCAACATGGGTCAGACTAATGGGCCGCGAAGATACAAGATGGAAGACTTTCCCCCATGTCCGGATGGGACTCTCCTTTGCATGGATGGCAAGCTTGGCGTTCGAATATGAAGATTCCTTTCTCTATAAACCGACTTTGTACAACCCTAGCCCCCTCTGGTGTCTATGTAAACCGCAGGGTTTAGTCCATAGAGGCAATCATAATCATATAGGCTAGACATCTAGGGTTTAGCCATTACGATCACGAGGTAGATCAACTCTTGTAATCCCTATAATCATCAAAGTCAATCAAGCAGGACGTAGGGTATTACCTCCATCAAGAGGGCCCAAACCTGGGTAAACATCGTGTCCCCTGCCTCCTGTTCCCCTCGATCCTTAGACACACAGTTCAGGACCCCCTACCCGAGATCTGCCAGTTTTGACACCGACATTGGTGCTTTCATTGAGAGTTCATCCGTGTTATCGATAGAAGGATCGATGGCTCGCCTCTTCATCAATGACAAAATCACCTCTGGAAAAGCCCTAGTTCCTGGGAAGATCCTCCAGATCGGCAATTTCACTATAGGCGCCCGCCCGGCCATAAAGCCCGAGATGGCCCCCGGATTGCCAAAAATCACCTCCGCATCAACCCCGAAAGCGTCGATAAGATGGATCCGATAAATGTTTCGTCTTTAAATGAACTTCTAGATCGCATCGCCGCCCTGGGGGTCTCAACAGATTATGATCTGATCGGGCTTAAACCCGACCAGAGAGAAATCATATCCCCACCGGTCACCCACCTGGTGACCGTCGTGGAAGAGCATGGTGAGGATACTGCTCCTCCTATGCTAAAAACAAACTATGTTCAGATCTCCAAGCTCCACGAGTCGGACGCCCATCTTCGAGAAACTATCTGTCCTCCAAACATAGAACTAGGCTTCGAGCCTAAAAATTCTCAGGACAGTCCAGATCCTGGGCCATTAAACTCAGAAATTCTTCGAAACCCAGATTCCACAATGGGCCACGGGTCAGATTTAATCCCACCCGCCCACCACGAGCAATACTCTCCAAGCAATTCCGGTCCCTCGGACATATGCGATTTAATGTATATATGTCAGCAATCTCAGGAAATAGTCTATCACTTTTGGCTAGATTCCTACTTGTTAAAAAACATGATTAAAGATTGCTGCGATGACAATGCAATCTCAGTATTTCGCAACAACTGTACGGATGAGGGAATCCTTAATGCCCTCAATCGCCGTTGCATACTGCACTTCGCAGATTTGGCACACATAGTGCAGAAGTACCGCGCAATGGAAAGCGCTTGGAAAACTCAGACAGCCTGCTGGGAACCGCAGGCCTATAAGCCACCTCCCGGACGAGCAAAAAGGATGCACCCTCATGGGGCACCAGATCATCACCCCGTGGACAAGAAAATTAAGCCCTTTACGGGACATAGAACTGTCTTCGAGGAATGGCTCGATAGGCCCTGTCAAATACATATGACGTCGAATACCGAACCAACGCACAACCTACAGGCATGTTGGATACTCCGGCAAGTGGCCAAGAGCAGCGAGGGTATCCTCACCAACACTACCCCAGATAAGTACTCTTCGGAGGATGATGATCTCAATGTACTCACGGTCTTTGAAACCTTCTCATCAAATGCACAAAAGGGCACTCTACGACCTCAACGAAGTCTGCCAAATAGCAGCAATAAACCCTTGGAACGATACAGCGATTACTTTCAATGCCGATGATGAATCAAGGTCCCGCTCAGTCTGGGCACTAGCCACTTTGGTCCTAAACCCAATTGTGGATGGCTTTCGGCTCACTAAAGTGTTAATGGATGGTGGCAGCGGACTGAACCTAATCTATGAGCACACGCTCAATAAAACGCAAGTGAACAGGAGTCGCATTGAGCAGAGTAATACAACCTTTCGAGGCATTATACCCAGTCGGGGAGCAAGATGCTCGAGGAAAATCAAACTCAACGTGGTATTCGGCATGCCGGAGAACTGTAGGCCTGAAGAGTTACTCTTCCATGTGGCAATGTTCAACGGCGGGTATCACGCCCTGCTGGGGCGAGACGCATTCACACGCTTTCAAGCTATACCCCATTACGGGTACATGAAGCTCAAAATGCCCGGCCCCAACGGAGTTATCACTATTACCAGTGATCCGGAAACAACACTCCGCGTAGAAAACAAAACCACCTCCCTGGACCTCGAGGCACTATTGGAGGCCCTCGCGGCCGAAGAATTAACCACCTTACGTTACAGAGTGGATAGGGACGACGTAATACTCGATAAGAGACCTAAGTAAACTTCCTTCAAACCAGTAGAGGAAATAGTCAAATTTCAAGTTCACCCGATGAACCCCAAGAAGATAGCTTCCATTGGGGCACAGCTGGATTCGACGGTCGATGCAGCATTACGCGCGTTCCTACGTGAGAATTGGGACATCTTCGCCTGGTACCCTTCTAATATGCCAGGAATCCCACGCAAACTGGCCGAACACAATCTCAATATACTGAAGGGATAAAAGCCAGTTAAGAAAACGCTCGGCGATGTTCCGAACCCAAACGACATGCTATGTCGGAAGAGCTAGCCAAGTTACTCGAAGCCGGGTTTATCAGAGAAATCAAACATCCGGACTAGCTAGAAAACTTGGTCATGGTACCGAAGAAGGATAAAAGCGCTTGGAAAACTCAGACAACCTGCTGGGAACCGCAGGCCTATAAGCCACCTCCCGGACGAGCAAAAAGGATGCACCCTCGCGGGGCACCTAATCATCACCCCATGGACAAGAAAATTAAGCCCTTTACGGGACATAGAACTGTCTTCGAGGAATGGCTTGATAGGCCCTGTCAAATACATATGACGTCGACCGAACCAACGCACAACCTACAGGCATGTTGGATACTCCGGCAAGTGGCCAAGAGCAGCGAGGGTATCCTCACCAACACTACCCCAGATAAGTACTCTTCGGAGGATGATGATCTCAATGTACTCACGGTCTTTGAAACCTTCTCATCAAATGCACAAAAGGGCACTCTGCGACCTCACCGAAGTCTGCCAAATAGCAGCAATAAACCCTTGGAACGATACGGCAATTACTTTCAATGCCAATGATGAATCAAGGTCCCGCTTATTTTGGGCACTAGCCGCTTTGGTCCTAAACCAAATTGTGGATGGCTTTCGGCTCACTAAAGTGTTAATGGATGGTGGCAGTGGACTGAACCTAATCTATGAGCACACGCTCAATAAAATGCAAGTGAACAGGAGTCGCATTAAGTAGAGTAATACAACCTTTCGAGGCATTATACCCAGTCGGGGAGCAAGATGCTCGAGGAAAATCAAACTCGACGTGGTATTCGGCATGCCGGAGAACTGTAGGTCTGAAGAGTTACTCTTCCATGTGGCAATGTTCAACGGCGGGTATCACGCCCTGCTGGGGCGAGACACATTCACACGCTTTCAAGCTATACCCCATTATGGGTACATGAAGCTCAAAATGCCCGGCCCCAACGGAGTTATCACTATTACCAGTGATCCGGAAACAACACTCCGCGTCGAAAACAAAACCACCTCCCTGGACCTCGAGGCACTATTGGAGGCCCTCGCGGCCGAAGAATTAACCACCTTACGTTACAGAGTGGATAGGGACGACGTAATACTCGATAAGAGACCTAAGTAAACTTCCTTCAAACCAGTAGAGGAAATAGTCAAATTTCAAGTTCACCCGACGAACCCCAAGAAGATAGCTTCCATTGGGGCACAGCTAGATTCGACGGTCGATGCAGCATTACGCGTGTTCCTACGTGAGAATAGGGACATCTTTGCCTGGTACCCTTCTAATATGCCAGGAATCCCACGCATACTGGCCGAACACAATCTCAATATACTGAAGGGATACAAGCCAGTTAAGCAAACGCTCGGCGATGTTCCGAACCCAAACGACATGCTATGTGGGAAGAGCTAGCCAAGTTACTCGAAGCCGGGTTTATCAGAGAAATCAAACATCCGGACTGGCTAGAAAACTTGGTCATGGTACCGAAGAAGGATAAATCCTGGTGCTTGTGTGTCGATTTCAAAGACCTTAATAAGGCCTACCCTAAGGACCCCTTCCCACTACATCGCATCGACCAGATTATTGATGCAACCGAGGGACACGATTCACTATGTTTCCTCGATGCATACTCCGGATACCATCAAATTAAGATGAAGGAACCCGACCAGGCCGCAACGGCATTCATCAGCCCGTACGGGCCTTTGATGTCTACTACACAACCTTCTTCTTGTAGACGTTGTTGGGCCTCCAAGTGCAGAGGTTTGTAGGACAGTAGCAAATTTCTCTCAAGTGGATGACCTAAGGTTTATCAATCCGTGGGAGGTGTAGGATGAAGATGGTCTCTCTCAAACAACCCTGCAACCAAATAGCAAAGAGTCTCTTGTGTCCCAACACACCCAATACAATGGTAAATTGTATAGGTGCACTAGTTCGGTGAAGAGATGGTAATACAAGTGTTATATGGATGGTAGATATAGGTTTTTGTAATATGAAAATATAAAAACAGCAAGGTAGCAAGTGGTAAAAGTGAGCGTAAACGGTATTGCAATGCTAGGAAAAATGCCCGGGTTCATACTTTCAATAGTGCAAGTTATCTCAACAATAATAACATAATTGGATCATATAACTACCCCTCAACATGCAACAAAGAGTCACTCCAAAGTCACCAATAGCGGAGAACAAACGAAGAGATTATTGTAGGGTACGAAACCACCTCAAAGTTATCCTTTCTGATCAATCTATTCAAGATTCGGTAGTAAAATAACACGAAGCTATTCTTTCTGTTCAATCTATCCTAGAGTTCGTACTAGAATAACACCTTAAGACACAAATCAACCAAAACCCTAATGTCACCTAGATAATCCAATGTCACCTCAAGTATCCGTGGGTATGATTATACGATATGCATCACACAATCTCAGATTCATCTATTCAACCAACACAAAGAACTTCAAAGAGTGCCCCAAAGTTTCTACCGGAGAGTCAAGACGAAAACGTGTGCCAACCCCTATGCATAAGTTCACAAGGTCACAGAACTGGCAAGTTGATCACCAAAACATACATCAAGTGGATCACGTGATATCCCATTGTCACCACAGATAAGCACATGCAAGACATACATCAAGTGTTCTCAAATCCTTAAAGACTCAATCCGATAAGATAACTTCAAATGGAAAACTCAATACATTACAAGAGAGTAGAGGGGGAGAAACATCATAAGATCCAACTATAATAGCAAAGCTCGCGATACATCAAGATCGTTCTGAATCAAGACACGAGAGAGAGAGAGAAATCAAACACATAGCTACTGGTACATACACCCAGCCCCGAGAGTGAACTACTCCCTACTCGTCATGGAGAGCACCAGAATGATGAAGATGACCACCGGAGAAGGATTCCCCCCTCCAGTAGGGTGCCGGAACGGGTCTAGATTGGTTTTCGGTGGCTACAGAGGCTTTTGGCGGCGGAACTCCCAATCTAGGTTTCTTTCTGGAAGTTTGGGGTTATAAAAGAGGTGCTGGAGTTGGGAACAAGTCAGGGGGTCCCCGAGGTGGCCACGAGGTAAGGGGGCATGCCCAGGGGGTAGGGCATGCCCCCCACCCTCGTGGTGGCCTCGGGACTCTTCTGGCCCATCTCTGGTACTCCGTGGGATTCTTTTGGTCCAAAAATGATCTCTGTGAAATTTCAGGTCAATTGGACTCCGTTTGGTTTTCCTTTTCTGCAATACTCAAAACAATGAAAAAATAGAAACTGGAACTGGGCTCTAGGTTAATAGGTTAGTCCCAAAAATCATATAAAATAGCATATAAATGCATATAAAACATCCAATGTTGATAATATAATAGCATGGAACAATCAAAAATTATAGATACGTTGGAGGTGTATCAAGCATCCCCAAGCTTAATTCTTGCTCGTCCTCGAGTAGGTAAATGATAAAAATAGAATTTTTGATGTGGAATGCTACCTAACATATTTATCCATGTAATTCTCTTTATTGTGGCAAGAATATTCATATCCAAAAGATTCAAGACAAAAGTTTAATATTGACATAAAAATAATAATACTTCAAGCATACTAACAAAGTAATCATGTCTTCTCAAAATAACATGGCCAAAGAAAGCTATCCCTACAAAATCATATAGTCCGGCTATGCTCTATCTTCATCACACAAAATATTTAAATCATGCACAACCCCGATGACAAGCCAAGCAATTGTTTCATACTTTTGATCTTCTCAAACTTTTTCAATCTTCACGCAATACATGAGCATGAGCCATGAACATAACACTATAGGTGGAATAGAATGGTGGTTGTGGAGAAGAGAAAATGGAGAAGATAGTCTCACATCAACTAGGCGTATCAACGGGCTATGGAGGTGCCCATCAATAGATATCAATGTGAGTGAGTAGGGATTGCCATGCAACGGATGCAGTAGAGCTATAAGTGTATGAAAGCTCAAAAAGAAACTAACTGGGTGTGCATCCAACTTGCTTGCTCACGAAGACCTAGGGCATTTTGAGGAAGCCCATCATTGGAATATACAAGCCAAGTTCTATGATGATAGATTCCCACGAGTATATGAAAGTGACAACATAGGAGACTCTCTATCATAAAGATCATGGTGCTACTTTGAAGAACAAGTGTGGTAAAAGGATAGTAGCATCGCCCCTTCTCTTTTTCTCTCATTTTTTTGTTTTTTTTGTTTTTTGGGCCTTCTCTTTTTTATGGCCTCTTTTTTCTCTTTTTTTTTATTTTTCGTCCGGAGTCTCATCCCGACTTATGGGGGAATCATAGTCTCCATCATCCTTTCCTCACTGGGACAATGCTCTAATAATGATGATCATCACCTTTTATTTACTTACAACTCAATATTTAGAACAAAATATGACTCTATATGAACGCCTCTGGTGGTGTACCAGGATGTGCAATGAATCAAGAGTGACATGTATGAAAGAATTATGAACAATGGTGTCGGGGTGTCTGATCCCTCGCACACCTATGGGGATCGGCGGACCGAGCCCCTTTTGGTTCGGTAGGGGGCAGTGGATGCACAAAGAGCAGATCGAGGCGAAACACACGAGCGAGACGATCAATTTACCCAGGTTCGGGCCGCACGGATGCGTAAAACCCTACTCCTGCTTTGGTGGTTGTATTGAGTTCTTGCTCGGGAGCGGCGAGTGCTACAGTACACTCAAGCAGCTGACGAGACCGAGCGTGAGAATGGCCGTCCCCCTCCCCCTCTGTTGTGCATGGGCCTCCTTTTATATGTCTAAGGGGTCACCGACACGTGGCAACAGAGGTGAGGGTAAAAATGTAAAAGGGGTGGTAGTTGGCTCCACCGCCTACATGTCGCATCCTACCTAACTTTGACGGCAGGGGACAAGGGCATTAAATGCCCGTCTGTGTCGCCTTGATGGCCCAGAGAGGGACCGCTAGGAACGCCACCGTTTGCCACGATGGCTGCTTGTCAGCGTCTGCTTGCCACCGCATGCCCCCGGCTACACAGCCTCCCGCCACGTACGCCAGGAATGGTCCCAGGGCGACACGTTGGTGGGTGAGCTGGAGCGCGGGCTGCGGGGTAGTATCTTGCTGTGGCAAGTGCCTTGCCGCGGATGTAGTCTTGTCGCGTCCGGGAGCTTGTCGCTCACCGGGCCTTGTCGGGGCGCGTGGTGCGCCGCAACGAGCTTCTTGAGATGCTTTGGTTGGTCTTCCCGGCAAGCTCCTCTTGCCGGGGTCTCGTCTCCTTCCCGGCAAGCTCCTCTTGCCGGGGCCTTGTTTCCTTCCCGGCAAGCTCCTCTTCCCGGGGCCTTGTTTTGCTCTTGGATACTTTGTTCTTGAGTGGCTCCAAAGGAAACACGGAGGATCTTGGCGGTCGCCCAGCAAGCCTTGCCGCGGGTCGCTGCGACTGCCCGTGCACAAGTTCGGGATACTAAGGTACCCCTACTTTAGTACACCGACAGGAGCCCCCGGGCCTGGGCCATACACGGTGCCGAGCGCTGTTGGGCCAGGCCCAAAACAGTGCACGGGCACGCGTGGCCTAGGGCATGCCATAACTCACTCCGCACCCACCGCGCCCTCCCCAAACGGCACGCGTCAAACGCGGCGCCGTGCGTGACGTGGATGGCGTGCGCGGGGCCGCGCCCTGCGCGCATGCGTCACATCGTGGTAAGAGGGGACGGTTGGCGCGCCCCTCCCCGTAAACGAAGGGAGGCGTGGAGGCGTGGTGGGCGGAATCGTGGGTAGTTGTTTATTCGTGGCGGCGAAACGTCCGCCCCCGCTTTCTCCTTCCTCTTTATAAGCAGAGGAAACAGGGGTACGGCGCCGTCCGCCCGTTGCTGCTTCCAATCTCAAAACCTCCGCCGCTCCCCGCCTCCTCAGAGCAACAAGAGAGCAGCGCCCTGCTCCCCCCATTGCCACCTGCACCACCACCACCGTCGGCCTCCTCCACCACCTTCGCCATGGCTCCGAAGGGCGACAAGGGGAAAGCGGCGAAGTCGACCGAGGTGCAGCGGCTCGTGACGATGCGGAAGGAGCGGGCTATCTTCCCTCCCAAGCTCGGCGCGAAGGCGTTGCGGGAGCGGTATTACCTGTTCTGGTCGGCGGAGACGCGAGCTCACCAGCGGACCAGGGTGCTCCCGGCCGAAGCCCACACGAAAGCTCCGGACGGGTACCCTTTCTTCGCTGTGTTCTTCTACTGCGGGCTCTGCCCGCCCTTTTCCGAGTTCTTTTGCGATATTATGAACACATATGGCTTCTATCTCCTTGACTTCACCCCCAACGCCGTCCTCACCATGGCAGTTTTCGCACATCTTTGCGAAAACTTTGTCGGAGTCCACCCTAGTGTAGCTCTCTTCCGCCATTTCTTTATCCCTCGAGTAGAGAGAGGAGAGACTCTGTCCGGCGGAATCGCGTGGGTCTCAAGAGCCGGCAAGAAGGAATCTTATCTAGAGGGGGAGTTCCGCGGCAAGTGGGAGGAGTGGAGAGCAGACTGGTGCTGGATCATCAAGGAGAGCCCGCAGTCATTCACCGTCCGGTGCCAAGGAGCAGCGGTGCGCGGCAATGACTGGAGCGACTTGGCCCCGGAAGACAGCAAGCTGAGGATCGCCGTCACCAGGATCCAGCGCCTTAGGCTTGCCGGACTCACCGTAGGTGCTGTTGGCGCAGACTTTCTTCGCCGTCGCATTGCCCCTCTGGAGGAACAGGGAAGGCCTGCCTGGGAGTTCAAGAATGCGGCGGACATTATGAGGCTGCGCCCAGGCCTCAACTATAATTTCACTGTCCTCAAGCACACTAGCATGCTGCAGGAGCTCTTCAAATATGATTCGGACCACCCCGAAGTCTTCAGGCTGCCGCAGGGCGTCGTCCCTTTGTGCAACAACTCTGTGCTTGACCGCATCCGGGCGATGATGCCGTTGTGCGACTCGCACGGAATCGAGCCGACTTGGCAAGAGCCCGCAGACGAGGTCGTGCAGCAGTTCTTCAACGACCTGGTGGAAGTGCCAATCCGCGCCGACGAGAGGGACGGCCTCATCCGCGACACTACCGAGGCGGAGCTGGCGCGCATAGCCACCAGGTTGGAAGAGGTAGCGGCGGCCGCAGCGGCAGGCGATTTTGGGTTTACTCTGGAGGAAGCGGCGGCAGAAGAGGCAAAGACTCGTGCCGAGCGAGAGGAGTTCCTCGGCAAGAAAGAGCTCGCCCGGCAAGAGGAACTTGCCGGCAAGGAAGATCTTGACGGGGGCAGCGCCGAGCCGAGCGAGCCTGCCGGAGATGCAAGCGACTCGCTAGAGATCGACTCTTCCTCCACTTCGTCTTCTGACAGCCCGCCGCCGGCTGCGCCTCCGTCTCCACCAAGAAGGCGTCTCCGCAAGGCCGCGGATGTAGCGAGGCGGCAGGCGGTCCAGCAGTCGCCGTGCCGCACGACGCACTCCACCGCGGCAAGCACTGTTGCCGCGGGAGCGCCCCATGCTGCCGCTGCAACCGGAGCGGGATCTTCCCGGGCTGCCGCCTCTGTTCCCTCCAAGCGGCCGAGGGAGCCTACCCCTCCACCTTCCCGCGCCAACCGCGGGCCGGATTTCGACTTCTCCGCGTTTAGCTCCGACGAGGAAGAAGAGGAGGAGTAAGTTCTTCTCATTGTACTTGTAATTCTTTGATCTTCGCTGTTTTTGTCTTGTCTTGTTTCTCACTTGCCTTCCTCTACATCTCTTCCTTTTCAGGACTCTGGCACAGAGAGCGGCGAAGAGGGCCAGGGTACCAGTGATCGTCATCGAGGATGAACCCACTGCATCAACAGGGGGTGCGCCCGAGATGAACTTGTCGGACCCGGCGGCTGATCTTTAGAGCAGCCCCCAGCGTAAGTGTTTTGTTTACTTCCCGCTGTTGGGCGCGCACGAAGATCCTTGCTATGCTGATGCTTGTCTGTTAACTTGTGCAGGAGCAGAACAGCCTCACCAGGAGAGCCTGGAGACCGTTCCCGAAGCACCAAGGGAGAGTCCTCTGGCGGGGGAAAGGTCCCCGGCAAGGGAGGCGACTCCGGCAAGGGAGGAGGCTCCGACAAGGGAGGAGCCCCCGGCAAGGGAAGGGACTCCGGCAAGGGAGGAGCCCCCGGCGAGGGAGGAGACTCCGGCAAGGGAGGAGCCCCCGGCCTGGCAAGGATCTCCGGCAAGGGACCGCGCCAGCGATCCTCCGGCGACGGAGACCACAGCGACCGGCCCTGGCACAGGTAACCTCCTTGTTTCAAAACTCCCCTTGCTCCTTCGGCTTCTTGATCTTCTTCTTGGATTTTGCTCGAATTTTGCTTGAATCTTCTCCCCTCTTCCGGCCATCAGGTCCATCTTCTGCAGAGCCGATGGAGATGGAGGTCGCCGCCGAGGAAGCAGCCGGCGCCGGCGAGGAGGCTGCCAAGGCTGCCGCCGCGGAGGCGGGCGGGGAGTCTGGCGGTCGTACTGACGACCCAGAGGCCACAGGAGCGCCAGGCGCTGCCCCGACCACTGGCTCCTCCGCCGCTGCCGTCGCGGCAGGCTCCGAAGAGCCCCAGCCCGGCATCTACCTAAAGGCCGGCGAGAACATCTTCATCAGCCTCCCCTGGGCGTCAAGCTCCAGGGCGCCGATCGAGGTGGAGATGCTGGACGGAGAGGTGCTTGCCTTTGCCAGGCTGAAGCTGGTTGACGCGCCAAGCAGCAGCAGTGGCGATCCTGAAGCGGCGCGCCTGCTGCGAAAGCTAGTGGAGCTCTACCGCACCCGGCAGGCCAAGTTGGAGTCCCGCGAAGCACTCGTGGCGAAGGCTGGCGCTGACATCGAGAAGCACGCAGAAGAGCTCCGGGGCGCCCACCAAGAAGCTCTTTGCTCTCTGGCAAGGGAGCCGGAGGAACTTGCCGAGGCGTAGCAAACCTTCCTCCTCGAGAAGGCCGATGTCGAAGAGCGCCAACGACTCGTCGCGGAGAAGTTGTCTTCGCAGGAGGGTGACTTGGCGCAGCGGTCTGTCAACCTCGACAGCCACGAGGAGGAACTTGCCGCGCGCGAGCGGGCAATTGGCGGAGCCGTCAAGCAGGCCGTAGACGTCGCCGCAGCTGCCAAGGCCGCCATGGCTGAGCTAGAGCTGAAGGTGACATAGCTGGAGGCGGACCTCAAGGCGAGCGGTGACGAGCTTGCCGTGCTCAAGCTTGAGCGTGAGAGGGACGCCAACAGCTATTCGGAGCTGCAGGCCCTCTTCGCCGAGAGGGGCAAGGAGCTGGACGCCGCCAAGAACTCCAACGCCGATCTCGAAGGGAAGCTGGCGGCCCTGACCAGATCTCTGAACGGTGCCAAGGAGCAGGAGACGGCCCTGAAGGAGGCGGTCAAGGCCGGCAAGGTGCTGTTGGCGAAGGCCGCCGCCGCCCGGAAGACTTTGGCGGAGGACATGGAGCGCTGGACGGAGGGTCTGGTGGATGTCGCCACGGATGTCGACAAGGAGCTGGCGCAGTTGGGGATGGTGGATCTCGCGTACTCCTCCGATGAGAACCTCCAACCCAGCGCCAAGCTCACTCTGTTCTTCAAAGGCTTGGCGACGGCGCTCCAACGAATCCGGGAGCAGTTCCCAAAGCAGCTTGCCGACGAGTCACGCAAGATCTGCGCGGGAGCTCTCCAGAAGGTGCTGATGAAGGTGGCCTTCCGCAACCCAGGCCTCCGCCTGAACAACGTCCTCCGAAGTCTGCCGCCAGATGCCGATCAGGAGGAGCTCAAGGCCCTTGTTGCACCTATTGTGGACAAGGTGAGCGGCATCAGGAGGGTCAAAGGCGACCGCGTAGACTAGGCCATTTATCTTCTTCTTTCCTTGTCGCTGTCAATCATGTTATGCAAAACGGTCTGTTAGAGCTGCGACAAGTTATTCTGTAATATATTTCTATCTCGGATAATAATTGCTATGTTATTTCCTTTACTTGACTCCTTCCTTTGTATGGTTTTTACCCTGCGCATATAGGGAACTTGCCGGCGCTGGCACGCTTGCCGCGAGTGCTAAGTGCAGAACATCAGCGATCTAAGGGCGGTGCTGCGGCCGACAAGAAACCTCGTCGCGGAGCTAGTTGCGGCTCACTTAAGTTGTTGAGCGGGGCTCGAAACAACAGTAAGGGCGCAACTAGCTACGAGTCGGCTCCTCCGCGCCCAGGTTTCCCATACAAAGCACGGGCGTTCAAGGAAAATAACTTAAAAATTTAAGGGAAGTCTGATTGCTCAAACTTTGGCACTTATCTTTTTCTGTCGTTGGCCTTCCCGGGGCATGTGCTGAGCACATAATCTTTATGCACGGGGTTTGCGCCCGGCTTTGTACAAAGGATTACATGCAATAGCGGCAAGACTTTGCACAAACGGGTGGTTGCCGGACAGGGTCCGACAACCGCGCCTCACGGGCAAAGCTTGCGAAGATGCGCAATATTCCAGGAGTTGCTCACTGGTACGCAATCTTCGGTCCCAAGGCGGACTGCACCAAGCCTGGTGATTCGCTTCACCCGGTAAGGGCCTTCCCACTTCGGCGTCAACTTGTCGGAAACCTTGGCGGACATGCCAAAGAGACAAGGTCACCTTCCTCGAAACTTCTGGCTTTAACTTTGCGGCTATGATAGAGACGCAAAGTTTGCTGGTAGCGAGCGGCTCGCACAGCAGCCTGAAGACGATCTTCCTCGAGGAGCAGCGCGTCAGCTTGCCGCAGCCGCTCTTGCTCAAGCTCATCATAAGCAAGAACTCGAGGTGACCCGTATATGAGTTCCGTGGGGATATCTGCCTCCGCTGCATGGATTGGAGCGAAGGGTGTGGCGGGCGGCGTCGGCGAGCGGTGCAAGGAACGAGATATGCTCGGACTTCTAACTGTGTTAGAAGGAGCAGTACCCCATCCAAGCGACCGTGCCACGCTCGTGCCAGCATGTTGGCGTGCATGCCGGCCTTGAGCGCCCCGGAACCCGCCAGCTTGATCTTGGCCCAGCAGATGCATGGTACCGTGGGTACCATGGCGCTGCTGGTCCCGCGCCTCCTGGGACGGGCGCGGTGCGTGTACGGACGCCGAAGTCTTGGAGTGCGCGCGGTCATTGTGGGAGGCGACCGCGCCGCCGACGTGCGGTGCAGCCTGGTCCTTGGACTGGCAGCGCCACGAGTCTCCCTGTCATCGCCCGCTCTTCCGTCGGCGCCTACTCCACCAGCCATTCGCTCCGGCAATGGCGGGCTCGGCGCAGATGGAGCGGCTAGCTCCGAAGCCTTCTTCTTCGGCGGCATGTTGATGAAGACGATGAAGATGCGGCTCGTGCGAACGCCGGATCAGGTTCGCACAAACTCGACGCACCCCCTACCTGGTGCGCCAAAGATGTCGGGGGTGTCTGATCCCTCGCACACCTATGGGGATCAGCGGACCGAGCCCCTTTTGGTTCGGCAGGGGGCGGTGGATGCACAAAGAGCAGATCGAGACGAAACACACCAGCGAGACGATCGATTTACCCAGGTTCGGGCCGCACGGATGCGTAAAACCCTACTCCTGCTTTGGTGGTTGTATTGAGTTCTTGCTCGGGAGCGGCGAGTGCTACAGTACACTCAAGGAGCTGACGAGACCGAGCATGAGAATGGCCGCCCCCCTCCCCCTCTGTTGCGCATGGGCCTCCTTTTATATGTCTAAGGGGTCACCGACACATGGCAACAGAGGTGAGGGTAAAAATGTAAAAGGGGTGGTAGTTGGCTCCATCGCCTACATGTCGCATCCTACCTAACTCTGACGGCAAGGGACAAGGGCATTAAATGCCCGTATGTGTCACCTTGACGGCCCAGAGAGGGACCGCTAGGAACGCCACCGTTTGCCACGATGGCTGCTTGTCAGCGTCTGCTTGCCACCGCATGCCCCCGGCTGCACAGCCTCCCGCCACGTACGACAGGAATGGTCCCAGGGCGACACATTGGTGGGTGAGCTGGAGCGCGGGCTGCGTGGTAGTAGCTTGCCGCGGCAAGTGCCTTGCCGCGGATGTAGTCTTGTCGCGTCCGGGAGCTTGTCGCTCACCGGGCCTTGTCGGGGCGCGTGGTGCGCCGCAACGAGCTTCTTGAGATGCTTTGGTTGGTCTTCCCGGCAAGCTCCTCTTGCCGGGGTCTTGTCTCCTTCCCGGCAAGCTCCTCCTGTCGGGGCCTTGTTTCCTTCCCGGCAAACTCCTCTTGCCGGGGCCTTGTTTTGCTCTTGGATACTTTGTTCTTGAGTGGCTCCAAAGGAACCACAGAGGGTCTTGGCGGTCGCCCGGCAAGCCTTGTCGCGGGTCGCTGCGACTGCCCGTGCACAAGTTCGGGATACTAAGATACCCCTACTTTAGTACACCGACAAATGGCTTTGCCACAAATATGATGTCAACTACATGATCATGCAAAGCAATATGACAATGATGCAGCGTGTCATAATAAATAGAATCGTGAAAAGTTGCATGGCAATATATCTCGGAATGGCTATGGAAATGCCATAATAGGTAGGTATGGTGGTTGTTTTGAGGAAGGTATATGGTGGGTTTATGGTACCGGCGAAAGTTGCGCGGTACTAGAGAGGCTAGCAATGGTGGAAGGGTGAGAGTGCGTATAATCCATGGACTCAACATTAGTCATAAAGAACTCACATACTTATTGCAAAAATCTATTAGTTATCGAAACAAAGTACTACGCACATGCTCCTAGGGGGATAGATTGGTAGGAAAAGACCATCGCTCGTCCCCGACCGCCACTCATAAGGAAGACAATCAATAAATAAATCATGCTCCGACTTCATCACATAACGGTTTACCATACGTGCATGCTACGAGAATCACAAAATTTAGCACAAGTATCTCTAAAATTCACAACTACTCAACTACCATGACTCTAATATCACCATCTTCATATCTCAAAGCAATCATCAAGTCTCAAACTTCTCATAGTATTCAATGCACTTTATATGAAAGTTTTTATTATACCCATCTTGGATGCCTATCATATTAGGACTAATTTCATAAACAAAGAAAATTACCATGCTCTTCTAAAAGACTCTCAAAATAATATAAGTGAAGCATGAGAGATCAATAATTTCTATAAAATAAAACCACCACCGTGCTCTAAAAAGGTATAAGTGAAGCACTAGAGCAAATGACAAACTACTCCGAAAGATATAAGTGAAGATCAATGAGTAGTCGAATAATTATGCAACTATGTGAAGACTCTCTAACATTTAGAAATTTCAGATCTTGGTATTTTATTCAAACAACAATCAAAACAAAAGAAAGTAAAATGACGCTCCAAGCAAAACACATATCATGTGGTGAATTAAAAATATAGCTCCAAGTAAAGTTACCGATGAACGAAGACGAAAGAGGGGATGCCATCCGGGGCATCCCCAAGCTTAGGCTCTTATTTTTCCTTTAATATTACCTTGGGGTGAAATGTGCATCCCCAAGCTTAGGCTCTTGCCACTCCTTATCCCATAGTCCATCGAATCTTTACCCAAAACTTGAAAACTTCACAACACAAAACTTAACAGAAAACTCATAAGCTCCATTAGTATAAGAAAATAAATCACCACTTAGGTACTGTTGTGACTCATTCTAAATTCATATTGGTGTAATATCTACTGTATTCCAACTTCTTTATGGTTCATACACTCCGATACTACTCATGGATTCATCAAAATAAGCAAACAACGCATAGAAAACAGAATCTGACAAAAACAGAACAGTCTGTAGCAATCTGGAGGTTTCGAATACTTCTGTCACTCAAATAATTCTGAAATAAATTGGTGAACCTGAGTAATTTGTCTATTAATCATCTGCAGAAATAATCAACCTAATTTCACTCTCCAGTAAAAAATGGCAGCAAATCTCGTGAGCGCTATAGTTTCTGTTTTTTACAGTAAGATCGCAAAGACTTCACCGAAGTTTTCCCAAAGGTTCTACTTGGCACAAACACTAATTAAAACATGAAACCACATCTAAACAGAGGCTAGAAGAATTATTTATTACTAAACAGGAACAAAAAGCAAAGAACAAAAATAAAATTGGGTTGCCTCCCAACAAGCGCTATCGTTTAACACCCCTTGCTAGGCATGACGATTTCAATGATGCTCACATAAAAGATAAGGATTGAAACATAAAGAGAGCATCATGAAGAATATGACTAGCACATTTAAGTCTAACCCACTTCCTATGCATAGGGATTTTGTGAGCAAACAACTTATGGGAACAATAATCAACTAGCATAGGAAGGCAAAACAAGCATAACTCAAAACTCTAAGCACATAGAGAGGAAACTTGATATTATTGCAATTCCTACAAGCATATATTCCTCCCTCATAATAAATTTCAGTAGAATCATGAATGAATTCAACAATATAACCATCACATAAGGAATTCTTTTCATGATCTACAAGCATATAATTTTTATTACTCTCCACATAAACAAATTTCTTCTTATTCGGAATAGTGGGAGCATCATAAGAAACTCGAATACTATAAATTGTTTCCAAATTAAAAGAGTAATGGTCAAAAAAGTTTTATAATAAATTTTTATAATAAATTGTTCCCAAATCATAATCATGAAAAGTTTTATAAATATAATCATCACTACTTTTTATAGCATAAGTGTCATCACAATAATCATCATAAATAGGAGGCATGCTATCGTCATAATAAATTTGCTCATCAAGACTTGGGAGACTAAAAATATCATCTTCATTAAACATAGCATCCCCAAGCTTGTGCCAAACATTAATTGCAGAAAATACATTCTCAAACATGTCATTCTCATCAAACCTATCATCCCCAAGCTTGGGCCTTTTCATATCATAAGCATAATCACTCTCATCATTAATAGTATGGATAGCACCAATAGTATAAAAATTATCATCATCACAATGAGTAATAGGAGCAACATCATTTGGGAGGGATAACTTTTTACCTTTGCTTCTACATATTTTATTTTGCTTCTTCGCATCATGTGTGGGTTTAACCCTCTTTTTGGAGCTCCTTATTAATGAGATTGGTTCTATAGAAGGTTCTTCCTCGTTACCTGATTCATCATAAGAAAAAATAGGAGGATATTGGGAAATCTCTTCCCTTTCATTAGTATTCTCTTCATATTCTAATTGTTTTCTAGACTTTATGTAATTGGCAATACAAGGATTTTCAATGCAATTCACCGCACAATATATATAAATTTCCTCTAGATCAAAATCAAGAACTTTATCAAGGGCAAATTCTGGAATATCCTTAGTTATACATTTCATTTCTTCATAACCCAGAAGCAGACTAAGTTCATTATGAAGCGCAAGGGAAATCAAGTCATCACAATTTTTGGACATGATTCGATCATGAAACAATTTACATTGGATATGTAAATGACCACGTTCATTGCAAAGTTCACAAGGATGGCTAAGAAAATTTAAATTTTCAGCACAAACATCTAGCCTTTCTTGCAACCATTTAGTTTCTAAATACTTATGCCTCTTGCAAAATCTATCTTCCCTATTTGGTGTGTACTTGCAAACCCTATTCACTCCACAAAAATTGACATGCTTATAAGAGAAATTTTCATCATGACTAGTGCAATCATCATTAGTACTATGGATATTCAAAGAGTTCGTACTAACAACATTGCAATCATGCTCATCATTCAAAGATTTGGTGCCAAACATTTTAATGCATTCTTCTTCTAGCATTTTGGCACAATTATCGGAATCCTTATTTTTATGAAAGATATTAAAAAGATGAAGCATATGAGGTACCCTCAATTCCATTTTTAGTTTTCTTTTATAGACTAAACTAGTGATAAAACAAGAAACTAAAAGATTCAATTGCAAGATCAAAAGATATACCTTCAAGCGCTAACCTCCCCGGCAACGGCGCCAGAAAAGAGCTTGATGTCTACTACACAACCTTCTTCTTGTAGACGTTGTTGGGCCTCCAAGTGCAGATGTTTGTAGGACAGTAGCAAATTTCCCTCAAGTGGATGACCTAAGGTTTATCAATCCATGGGAGGCGTAGGATGAATATGGTCTCTCTCAAACAACCCTGCAACCAAATAGCGAAGAGTCTCTTGTGTCCCCAACTCACCCAATACAATGATAAATTGTATAGGGGCACTAGTTCGGCGAAGAGATGGTAATACAAGCGTAATATGGATGGTAGATATATTTTTGTAATCTGAAAATATAAAAAGAGCAAGGTGATACGTCTCCAATGTATCTAGAATTTTTGATTGCTCCATGCTACTGTATATTCTTTTTTTTATGTTAATGGGCTTATTTATACACTTTTATATTATTTTTGGGATTAACCTATTAACTGGAGGCCCAACCCAAATTGATGTTTTTTTTGCCTATTTTAGTGTTTCACAGAAAAAGAATATCAAACGGAGTCCAAAAGGAATGAAACCTTCGGGAGCATGGTTTTTGGAACAAACGTGATCCAGAGGACTTGGAGTGGATGTCAAGCAACCAACGAGGAGGCCACAAGGCAGGGGGCGCGCCTACCCCCTGGGTGCGCCCTCCACCCTCGTGGGCCCCTCGTGGCTCCACCGGCCTACTTCTTCCTCCTATATATACCTACGTACCCTGAAAACATCGGGGAGCACCACGAAAACCTAATTCCACCGCCGCAACCTTCTGTACCCAAGAGATCCCATCTTGGGGCCTTTTCCGGAGCTCCGCCGGAGGGGGCATTGATCACGGAGGGCCTCTACATTAACTCCATGGCCCCTCCGATGATGTGTGAGTACTTTACCTCAGACCTTCGGGTCAATAGTTATTAGCTAGATGGCTTCTTCTCTCTCTTTGGATCTCAATACAAAGTTCTCCTCGATTCTCTTGGAGATCTATTCGATGTAATCTTATTTTGCGGTGTGTTTGTCGAGATCCAATGAATTGTGGGTTTATGATCAAGATTATCTATGAACAATATTAGAATCTTCTTTGAATTCTTTTATGTACGATTGGTTATTTTTGCAAATCTCTTCGAATTTTCAGTTTGGTTTGGCCTACTATATTGATCTTTGTTACAATGGGAGAAGTGCTTAGCTTTGGGTTCAATCTTGCGGTGCTCGATCCCAGTGACAGTAAGGGAAACGGCACGTATTGTATTGTTGCCATCGAGGATAAAAATATGGGGTTTATATTATATTGCATGAGTTTATCCCTCTACATCATGTCATCTTTCTTAAAGCGTTACTCTTTTCTTATGAACTTAATACTCTAGATGCATGCTGGATAGCGGTCGATGTGTGGAGTAATAGTAGTAGATGCAGGCAGGAGTCGGTCTACTTGTCACGAGCATGATGCCTATATACATGATCATACCTAGATATTCTCATAACCATGATCAATTCTATCAATTGCTCGACAGTAATTTGTTCACCCACCGTAATACTTATGCTATCTTGAGAGAAGCCACTAGTGTAACCTATGGCCCCCGGGTCTATTCTCCATCATATAAGTTTCCAAACTAATTTATTCTGCAATCTTCACTTTAAATTGATATCATAAAATACCAAAAATATTTATCTTATTATTATTATTATTATCATCTCTATCAGATCTCACTCTTGCAAGTGGTCGTGAAGGGATTGACAACCCCTTTATCACGTTGGTTGCGAGGTTCTTATTTGTTTGTGTAGGTACGAGGTCACTCGCGCATGGTCTCCTACTGGATTGATACCTTGGTTCTCAAAAACTGAGGGAAATACTTACGCTGCTTTGCTGCATCACCCTTTCCTCTTCAAGGGAAAACCAACACATGCTCAAGAGGTAGCAAGAAGGATTTCTGGCGCCATTGCCGGGTTGATCTATGCCAAGTCATGACATACCAAGTACCCATCAGAACTCTTATCCTTCGCATTACATTATTTGCCATTTGCCTCTCGTTTTCCTCTCCCCCACTTCACCCATGCGTTTTATTCGCCCTCTTTTCCTTTCGCCCTCTCTTTCCATTCATTTTTTCTTTGCTTGTGTCTTGGATTGCTTGTCACGATGGCTCAAGATAATACCAAATTGTGTGACTTTACCAATACCAACAATAATGATTTTATTAGCACTCCAATTGCTCCTCTTACCGATGCTGAATCTTGTGAAATTAATACTGCTTTGTTGAATCTTGTCATGAAAGATCCGTTTTCTGGCCTTCCTAGTGAAGATGCCGCTACCCATCTAAACAACTTTGTTGATTTGTGTGATATGCAAAAGAAGGAATATGTGGATAATGATATTGTTAAACTTAATCTATTTCCGTTTTCGCTTAGAGATCGTGCTAAAGCTTGGTTTTCGTCTTTGCCTAAAAATAGTATTGATTCATGGAATAAGTGCAAAGATGCTTTTATCTCTAAGTATTTTCCTCCCGCTAAGATCATCTCTCTTAGAAACGATATTATGAATTTTAAGCAACTTAATCATGAACATGTTGCACAATCTTGGGAGAGGATGAAATTAATGATACGTAATTGCCCTACACATGGATTGAATTTATGGATGATTATACAAAAAATTTATGCTGGATTGAATTTTGCTTCTAGAAATCTTTTAGATTCGGCCGCGGGAGGCACTTTTATGGAAATCAATTTAGGAGAATCTACTAAAATCCTAGATAATATTATGGTTAATTATTCTCAATGGCACACCGAAAGATATACTAGAAAAAAAGTTCATGCAATTGAAGAGATTAATGTTCTAAGTGGAAAGATGGATGAACTTATGAATTTTTTTGCTAATAAGAGTGCTCCTACTTATCCTAATGATATGCCTTTGTCTGCTTTGATTGAGAATAATAATGAATCTATGGATGTGAATTCGTTGGTAGGAACAATTTTGGTAACAACGCGTATAGAGGTAATTTTAATTATAGGCCATTTCCTAGTAATCCCTCTAATAGTTATGGTAATTCCTACAACAATTCTTATGGAAATTATAATAATATGCCCTCTGATTTTTAATCTATTATTAAAGAATTTATTAGTTCGCAAAAGAGTTTCAATGCTTTGATTGAAGAATAATTGCTTAAGATTGATGAGTTGGCTAGAAACGTGGATATAATTTCTCTTGATGTTGATTCTTTGAAACTTAAGTCTATTCCACCTAAGCATGATATCAATGAGTCTCTCAAAGCCATGAGAATTTCCATTGATGAGTGCAAAAAAGAACCGCTAGGATGCGTGCTAAGAAAGATTACTTTGTGAAGGCGTGTTCTTCTAGTTTTCATGATAATAAAGATGAAGATCTAAAAGTGATTGATGTTTCCCCTATTAAATCCTTGTTTTGCAATATGAATCTTGATAATTATGGGATTGGAAATGAGTCAACTTTAGTTAGAAGGCGTCCCAAAAATTTGGAGTTTTCAGATCTTGATGCAAAAATTGATAAAAGTGGGATTGGAGAGGTCAAAATTTTAGATAGCAACGAACCCACTACCTTGGATTTAAAGGAATTTAATTATCATAATTGCTCTTTTATATATTGTATTTCCTTGTTGCAATCTGTGCTAAATTATCCTCATGCTTATAGTCAAAATAAAGCTTTTACTAAACATATCGTTGATGCTTTGATGCAATCTTATGAAGAAAAACTTGAGTTGGAAGTTTCTATCCCTAGAAAACTTTATGATGAGTGGGAACCTGCAATTAAAATAAAAATTAAATATCATGAATGCTATGCTTTGTGTGATTTGGGTGCTAGTGTTTCCGCGATCCCAAAAACTTTGTGTGATTTGCTAGATTTCCGTGAATTTGATGAATGTTCTTTAAACTTGCACCTTGCGGATTCCACTATTAAGAAACCTATGGGAAGAATTAATGATGTTCTTGTTGCTGAAAATAGGAATTATGTGGCCGTAGATTTCATTGTTCTTGATATAGATTGCAATCCTTCATGTCCTATTATTCTTGGTAGACCTTTCCTTAGAATGATTGGTGCAATTATTGATATGAAGGAAGGGGATATTAGATTCCAATTTCCTTTAAGGAAAGGCATGGAACACTCCCTAGGAATAAAATTAAATTACCATATGAATCTATTATGAGAGCCACCTATGTATTTCCTACCAAAGATGGCAATACCTAGATCTATCTTCTCTTTTATGCCTAGCTAGGGGCGTTAAACAATAACGCTTGTTGGGAGGCAACCCAATTTTATTTTTATTCCTTGCTTTTTATTCCTGTTTAGTAATAAATAATTTATCTAGCCTCTGTTTTGGTTGTGTTTTTTGTGTTTAATTAGTGTTTGTGCCAAGTAGAACTGTTGGGAAGACTTGGGGAAAGTCCTTTTGATCTTGCTGTAAAAAACAGAAACTTTAGCGCTGACGAGAATTGCTGCCATTAGTGCTATTTAGTTAATTCTTTTTTCAGATTATTAATAGATAAATTAATCACATCCATAAATTTATTTTAGAATTTTTGGGGTCACAGAAGTTTGCGTTAGTTAAAGATTACTACAGACTATTCTGTATTTGACAGATTCTGTTTTTCGTGTGTTACTTGCTTATTTTGAAAAATCTATGGCTAGTAATGGAGTTTATAAACCATATAGAAGTTGGAATACAGTAGGTTTAAAACCAATATAAATAAAGAATGAGTTCATTACAGTACCTTGAAGTGGTGTTTTGTTTTCTTTCGCTAACGGAGCTCACGAGATTTTCTGTTAAGTTTTCTGTTGTGAAGTTTTCAAGTTTTGGGTAAGGATTTGATGGATTACGGAACAAGTAGTGGAAAGAGCCTAAGCTTGGGGATGACCAAGGCACCCCAAGTTAAAATCAAAGGACACCAAAAAGCCTAAGCTTGGGGATGCCCCGAAAGGCATCCCCTCTTTTGTCTTCGTCTATCGGTAACTTTACTTGGAGCTATATTTTTATTCACCACATGGTATGTGTTTTGCTTGGAGCATCTTGTATGATTTGAGTCTTTGCTTTTTAGTTTACCACAATCATCCTTGCTGTACACATCTTTTGAGAGAGACACACATGAATCGGAATTTATTAGAATACTCTATGTGCTTCAGTTATATCTTTTGAGCTATATAGTTTTTGCTCTAGTGCTTCACTTATATCTTTTAGAGCACGGTAGTGGTTTAATTTTATAGAAATAATTGATCTCGCATGCTTCACTTATATTATTTAGAGATTCCTCTAGAACAGCATGGTAATTTCCCTGTGATACTATGTTTTTCATATAAGTGCATTGAATACTAAGAGAAGTTTGATACTTGATGGTTGTTTTGAGATATGTAGATAGTGATATTAAAGTTGTGCTAGTTGAGTAGTTGTGAATTTTAGAAATGCTTGTGTTGAAGTTTGCAAGTCCCGTAGCATGCACGTATGGTAAACGTTGTGTAAAAAATTTGAAACATGAGGTGTTATTTGATTGTCTTCCTTATGAGTGGCGGTCGGGAACGAGCGATGGTCTTTTCCTACCAATCTATCCCCCTAGGAGCATGCGCGTAATACTTGGTTTTTGATGACTTTTAGATTTTTGCAATAAGTATGTGAGTTCTTTATGACTAATGTTGAGTCCATGGATTATACGCACTCTCACCCTACCATCATAGCTAGCCTCTTCGGTACTGTACATTGCCCTTTCTCACCTTGAGAGTTGGTGCAAACTTCGTCGGTGCATCCAAAACCTGTGATACGATACGCTCTATCACACATAAACCTCCTTATATCTTCCTCAAAACAGCCACCATACCTACCTATTATGGTATTTCCATAGCCATTCCGAGATATATTGTTATGCAACTTTCCACCGTTCCGTTTATTATGACACGCATCATCATTGTCATATTGCCTTGCATGATCATGTAGTTGACATCGTATTTGTGGCAAAGCCACTATTCATAATTCTTTCAGACATGTCACTCATGAGTCATCGGACATCCCGGTACACCGCCGGAGGCATTCATATAGAGTCATATCTTCTTCTAGTATCGAGTTGTAATCATTGAGTTGTAAATAAATAAAAGTGTGATGATCATCATTAATAGAGCATTGTCCCAGAAAAAACGAGAAAGGCCAAATAAAAAAAGAACGCCCAAAAAATATATAAATAAAAAGGGGCAATGCTACTATCCTTTTTTTCCACACTTGTGCTTCAAAGTAGCACCATGATCTTTATGATAGAGAGTCTCTTGTTTTGTCATTTTCATATACTAGTGGGAATTTTTCATTATAGAACTTGGCTTGTATATTCCAACAACGGGCCTCCTCAAGTGCCTAGGTATTCGTGAGCAAGCAAGTTGGATGCACACCCACTTAGTTTCTTTTGTTGAGCTTTCGTACATTTATAGCTCTAGTGCATCCGTTGCATGGCAATCCCTACTCCTTGCATTGACATCAATTGATGGGCATCTCCCTAGCCCATTGATTAGCCGCATCAATGTGAGACTTTCTCCTTTTTGTCTTCTCCACATAACCCCCTTCATTATATTCTATTCCACACATAGTGCTATATCCATGGCTCACGCTCATGTATTACGTGAAAGTTGAAAAAGTTTGAGATTAGTAAAGTATGAAATAATTGCTTGGCTTGTCATCGGGTTGTGCATGATGAGAGCATTCTTGTGTAACGACAATGGAGCATGACCAAACTATATGATCTTGTAGGGATGAACTTTCTTTTGCCATGTTATTTTGAGAAGACATGATTGCATAGTTAGTATGCTTGAAGTATTATTATTTTTATGTCAATATTAAACTTTTATCTTGAATCTTTCGGATCTGAACATTCATGCCACAATAAAGAAAATTACATTGACAAATATGTTAGGAAGCACTCCACATCAAAAATTCTATTTTCATCATTTACCTACTAGAGGACGAGCATGAATTAAGCTAGGGGATGCTTGATACGTCTCCAACGTATCTATAATTTTTGATTGCTCCGTGCTACTATATATATTCAGTTTTGGATGTTTAATGGGCTTATTTATACACTTTTATATTATTTTCGGGACTAACCTATTAACCGGAGGCCCGGCCCAAATTGCTGTTCTTTTTGCCTATTTCAGTGTTTCACAGAAAAACAATATCAAACGGAGTCCAAACGGAATGAAACCTTCGGGAGCGTGATTTTTGGAACAAACGTGGTCCAGAGGACTTGGAGTGGACGTCAAGCAACCAACGAGGAGGCCATGTGTAACGCCCCGAGGCCGATGTGCCAGGTGTCGTGCAGTTATTCGTTGTTGTTGCGTTGTCATTGCTTGCGTGTCATGCATTGCATATCATGTCATCATGTGCATTTCAGTTGCATACGTGTTCGTCTCATGCATCCGAGCAATTTCCCCGTTGACCGTTTTGCAATCCGGCGCTCCGTTCTCCTCCGGTGGTCATTTCTAGCTTTCTTTCGTGTGTGGGGATTAAACATTTCCGGATTGGACCGAGACTTGCCATGCAGCCTTGGTTTACTACCGGTAGACCGCCTGTGAAGTTTCGTGCCATTTGGACTTCGTTTGATACTCCAACGGTTAACCGAGGGACCGAAAAGGCCTCGTGTGTGTTGCAGCCCAACACCCCTCCAAGTTGGCCCAAAACCCACCAAACTCTGCTCCATCGTCTCGGTCGTTCGATCACGATCGCGTGGCCGAAAACCGCACCTCATTTGGACTCTCCTAGCTCCCTCTACCTATAAATATGTGGGCATCCCCGAAATTTTCGCAGATGAACCCTAATCTCCCTCTCTCCGCGCCGCCGGACATGTCCGCCCGCCGACCGGACACGTCCACCCAGCCGGCCGCATCACCCAGACCAATGGGGGGCCGCCACCTCAGCGCGCCGCCCGCCCGAGCCAATCGCGGGGCGCCACATCACCGCCGCCAGCGCCTCACTTCGCCGCGCCGCGCCAGGCCCGCCGGGGCCCATCGCGGGCCCGCCCGGCCCATCCGTTCGCCAGCCGCCGCCTGCCTCCTTCGCCAGCCGCCTGACGCCGCCGCCCGCGCCATGCGCCGCCCGCGCCGCCTGCCGGCCGACCGCCGGAGTGCATCTCTCCGGCCATCGCCGGCAACGCCGCCCCGCCATTTCCGGCGCGGATCCTCTCCGTCCCGTCGCCGGATCCGGGGAGTGGGACGAGATCCACCACTCCCCCGAACCAAACGCATCCTCGCCCAGATCCGGATCCCTCCGTCCCGGAACCGCTCCATCCCGCGTTGACTTTCGCGGAGGTAAAATTTGGCCAAGTCCCCGAAATTCCCAAATCCATGATGCCATGTTCGAGGCCTCGTAACTTTGCATCCATAGCTCCGATTTGGGCATATGATATGTCAAAATCTTCGTCTCGACGAGTACATCATTTCATTCCATTGCATCATTTGCATTTGAGGTCATCTTGGTGCCCAAAATGCTGTTGGAAGGAGGCATCATGAGTTAAATTGCAGTTCCGTTAGTTCATCATGCACTTTTGTCATTTTTGCCATGTTTAATCCGTGCATGATATGCCTGTGCCCCTTTGGGATGAATTGTTAAGCATGTTGTCTTCTTTCCAGAGGTGCCTCCCATGCATTTTTAGGATGTGTGTGTTGTCTTGTGCAAGCTTGCGAAGAGGGGTACCTGAGTTTACTGATTTCAGGGACTTAGTGAAAATCACTAAGTCTGGGGTGTTTTAGTTCACGATGCTATATGTCCAGCTTGTTTCCTAGTGATCCGTGCCTCTTTTGAGGATGATCAGTAAGAGTGTTTTGTTATGCTTGTTGTGATTAATCCATCCATGTCTTTACTTGTTATGTTGGAGCAACCTAGGTTGACTCAATCGAGCTCAACTTTTGCATAGTTGTTGTTTTGGGCAGATCGTGAACTCTTTTGCGATTTTGCCGGAGCTATTGCTAGTGATCCATGCATGCTATGCCGTTGTTCTTGCCATTCCTAGTTAGAATTTTGTGCCTTATTAATGTATATATGCTTGCCTTGCCATGACTTGCACCATAGTGAGTGCATCGAGCTCGTTTACATGCCTCCGTGAGTTATTATTTCAGCATGTTCCAGTTTTCACTAAGTCTGAAAACTGATTGTGTTTCATCGATGTTCGTGTGCTCGGTAGAGTACTTTGTGAACCCTTTTGGCCCCAGGTCATTTTGGGTGTTTTGTTAAGCTTGTTGAGTAGCTCCATGCTATGCTCTTAGTTGCCATGTTCAGGTTATGCTTCATGTTGTTTTGCTGCTCCGAAGAGAGCACCGTGGTCTGAAATTTCAGACTAGCGTTAATTTCGCTAAGTCTGAGATCTGTTTTGCTTATTCAGTTTTGCCATGCTTGTTTGAACCCGTTAATGGATGAATTTGCCTATGCCTCAGTCCTGGTGATTTGTTAAGCTTCTTGAGTACATCACTGCCATGCAATTTGTTTTCATGTTTGGTGGCTGTAGCATGTTCATTTTGTTGCATTTAGGAGCCTACTTGCTGTAAATCGCAGATCGGTTCGTTTAGTAAAACGCTTGCCATTTCTAAACCGTAGCTCCGATTGCCATGATCTTTATATCGTTTTCAGGGGATTTCTTCCCATCTATCCAGTGGCACACTTGGTTTTCCAAGTTGAGGCCAGGTTCATGGATTTCCTGTCATGTCTTCCATTTTGCATCCCGCATCGCATCCCGCATCTCGCATATCATACCATGTTCATGTGTTGGTTGTTTACTATGTTGTGTGCTTCTTTTCCGGTGATTGCTTCCTCGGGTTGGTTCCGGTAATGTCGAGTTTGTGAGGACCCGTTCATCTACGTCCGTTTGTCTTCTTCATGGACTCGTTCTTCTTCCTTGCGGGATTTCAGGCAAGATGATCATACCCTCGAAATCACTACTATCTTTGCTATGCTAGTTTGCTCGCTCTTTGCTATGCCAATGCTACGATGCCTACCATTTGCTTGTCAGCCTCCCAAATTGCCATGTTCAGCCCCTAACCCACCTTTGTCCTAGCAAACCGTTGATTGGCTATGTTACCGCTTTGCTCAGCCCCTCTTATAGCGTTGTTAGTTGCAGGTGAAGATTGAAGTTTGTTCCTTGTTGGAACATGGAGATCATTCTTTATTTGGAACATTTATTTACTTGTTGGGATATCACTATATATCTTATTTAATTAATGCATCTATATACTTGGTAAAGGGTGGAAGGCTCGGCCTTATGCCTGGTGTTTTGTTCCACTCTTGCCGCCCTAGTTTCCGTCATATCGGTGTTATGTTCCCGGATTTTGCGTCCCTTACGTGGTTGGGCTATAATGGGAACCCCTTGACAGTTCGCCTTAAGTAAAGCTTCTCCAGCAATGCCCAACATTGGTTTTACCATTTGCCACCTAGCCTTTTCTTTCCCTTGGGTTCTGCAGACTCAATGGTCATCATTATTTTAACCCCCCCGGGCCAGTGCTCCTCTGAGTGTTGGTCCGAACTAGAGCCCCTTGCAGCGCCACCTCGGGGGAACCCGAGGGCTGGTTTTAGTTGTACAGACTGCTCATCTGATTGTGCCCTGAGAAAGAGATATGTGCAGCTCCTATCGGGATTTGTCGGCACATTCGGGCGGTGTTGCTGGTTTAGTTTTACCCTGTCGAAATGTCTTGTTGTACTGGGATACCGAGTCTGATCGGAATGTCTCGGGTGGAGGTCTATTCCTTCGTTGACCATGAGAGCTTGTGATGGGATAAGTTGGGACACCCCTGCAGGGATTTGAACTTTCGAAAGCCGTGCCCGCGGTTATGGGCAGATGGGAATTTGATAATGTCCGGTTGTAGAAAACCTGAAGTTGACCTTAATTAAAATGAATCAACAGCGTGTGTAACCGTGATGGTCTCTTTCCGGCGGAGTTCGGGAAGTGAACACGGTTGTTGGAGTTATGATTGACGTAGGTAGTCCAGGATCACTTCTTGATCATACTTTTATCGATCGTGCTTTGCCTTCTCTTCTTGCTCTCATTTGCGTATGTTAGCCACCATATATGCTAGTCGCTTGCTGCAACTCCACCGCATACCTTTACCTTACCCATAAGCTTAAATAGTCTTGATCGCGAGGGTGTGAGATTGCTGAGTCCCCGTGGCTCACAGATACTTCCAAAACTAGTTTGCAGGTGCCGATGAGTCCGTGCAGATGACGCAACCAAGCTCAGGAGGAGCTCGATGAAGATCTTTTCCTTTGTGTTGTTTCGTTCTAGTTGATCAGTAGTGGAGCCCAGTTGGGGTCGATCGGGGACCTTTGTCGCATTTGGGGTTCTTCTTTTATTTTGGTTCCGTAGTCGGACCCTGAGTGTATTTGATTGATGTAATGCTTTATTCATGTAATTGTGTGAAGTGGCGATTGTAAGCCAACTATGTATCTCTTTCCCTTATTATATTACATGGGTTGTGTGAAGATTACCTCACTTGCGACATATGCCTTCAATGCGATTATGCCTCTAAGTCGTGCCTCGACACGTGGGAGATATAGTCGCATCGAGGGTGTTATACCATGAGGCAGGGGGTGCTACCTCATGAGCATTACATTGGTTTTCCCTTGAAGAGGAATGGGTGATGCAGTAAAGCAGTGTAAGTATTTCCCTCAGTTTTTTAGAACCAAGGTATCAATCCAGTAGGAGGCCACGCACGAGTCCCTCGCACCTACACAAACAAATAAACTCCTCACAACCAAAGCGATAAAGGGGTTGTCAATCCCTTCACGGTCACCTACGAGAGTGAGATCTTATAGATATGATAAGATAATATTTTTGGTATTTTTATGATAAAGAGAAATAAAGATACAAGTAAAATAAATGGAAAAGGAGATAACTAAGTATTGGAAGATTAATACTATGGAAAATAGACCCGGGGGCCATAGGTTTCACTAGAGGCTTCTCTCGAGAGCATAATTATTACGGTGGGTGAACAAATTACTGTTGAGCAATTGACAGAATTGAGCATAGTTAAGAAAATATCTAGGTATGATCATGTATATAGGCATCACATCCAAGACAAGTAGACCGACTCCTGCCTGCATCTACTACTATTACTCCACACATCGACATTTATCCAGCATGCATCTAGACTATTAAGTTCAAGAGAACAGAGTAATGCTTTAAGCAAGATGACATGATGTAGAGGGATAAACTCATGCAATATGATATAAAACCCATCTTGTTATCCTCGATGGAAACAATACAATACGTGCCTTGCTGCCCCTACTGTCACAGGGAAAGGACACCGCAAGATTGAACCCAAAGCTCCCATTGCAAGAAAGATCAATCTAGTAGGCCAAACCAAACTGATAATTTGAACAGACTTGCAAAGGTAACATATCATACATAAAAGAATTCAGAGAAGATTCAAATATTGTTCATAGATAAACTTGATCATAAACCCAAAATTCATCGGTCTCAACAAACACACCGCAAAAGAAGATTACATCGAATAGATCTCCACAAGAGAGGGGGAGGACTTTGTATTGAGATCCAAAAAGAGAGAAGAAGCCATCTAGCTAATAACTACTCACACTTCATCGGAGAGGCTATGGTGTTGATGTAGAAGCCCTCCGTGATCGATACCCCCTTCGTCGGAGCTCCGGAAAAGGCCCCAAGATGGGATCTCGTGGATATAGAAAGTTACGGCGGTGGAATTAGGGTTTTGGCTCCGTATCTGGTAGTTTGGGGGTTCGTAGGTATATATAGGAGGAAGTAGTACATCGGTGGAGCAACATGGGCCCCACGAGGGTGGAGGGCGCACCTGGGAGGGGGTAGGCGCGCCCCCTACCTCGTGCCTTCCTTGTTGGTTGCTTGACGTAGGGTCCAAGTCCTCTGGATCATGTTCGTTCCGAAAATCACATTCCCGAGGGTTTCATTCCGTTTGGACTCCATTTGATATTCTTTTTCTGTGAAACCTAAAATAGGCAAAAAAAACAACAATTCTGGGCTGGGCCTCCGGTTAATAGGTTAGTCCCAAAAATAATATAAAAGTGCATAATAAATCCCAATAATGTCCAAATCAGGATATAATATAGCATGGAACAATCAAAAATTATACATACGTTGGAGACGTATCATGCATCCCCAAGCTTAATTCCTGCTCGTCCTCGAGTAGGTAAATGATAAAAACAGAATTTTTGATGTGGAATGCTACTTGGCATGATTTTCAATGTAATTCTCTTAATTGTGGTATGAATATTCAGATCCGAAAGATTCAAGACAAAAGTTTAATATTGACATAGAAATAATAATACTTCAAGCATACTAACTAAGCAATTATGTCTCTTCAAAATAACATGGCCAAATAAAGTTATCCCTACAAAATCATATAGTCTGGCTATGCTCCATCTTCACCACACAAAGTATTCAAAACATGCACAACACGATGACAAGCCAACCAATTGTTTCATACTTTTGGTGTTCTCAAACTTTTTCAATCTTCACGCAATACATGAGCGTGAGCCATGGACATAGCACTATGGGTGGAATAGAATGGTGGTTGTGGAGAAGACAAAAAGGGAGAAGGTAGTCTCACATCAACTAGGCGTATCAACGGGCTATGGAGATGCCCATCAATAGATATCAATGTGAGTGAGTAGGGATTGCCATGCAATGGATGCACTAGAGCTATAAGTATATGAAAGCTCAAAAAAAGAAACTAAGTGGGTGTGCATCTAACTTGCTTGCTCACGAAGACCTAGGGCATTTTGAGGAAGCCCATCGTTGGAATATACAAGCCAAGTTCTATAATGAAAAATTCCCACTAGTAATAGAAAGTGATAGCATAAGAGACTCTCTATCATGAAGATCATGGTGCTACTTTGAAGCACAAGTGTGGAAAAAAGGATAGTAGTATTGCCCCTTTTTATTCTCTTTTTTTGGCCTTCCTTTTTTATTTGGCCTTTCTCTTTTTTATTGGGACAATACTGTATGAATGACGATCATCACACTTCTATTTATTTACATCTCAATGATTACAACTAGATACTAGAACAAAGTATGACTCTATATGAATGCCTCTGGCAGTGTACCGGGATAGCAATGACGCATGAGTGACTTATATGAAATAATTATGAATGGTGGCTTTGCCACAACTAAAATGTCAACTACATGATCATGCAAAGCAATATGACAATTATGGAGCGTGTCATAGTAAACGGAACGGTGGAAAGTTGCATGGCAATATATCTCGGAATGGCTATGGAAATGCCATGATAGGTAGGTATGGTGGCTATTTTGAGGAAGGTATATGGTGGGTTTATGATACCGGCGAAAGGTGCGCGGTATTAGAGAGGCTAGCAATGGTGGAAGGGTGAGAGTGCGTATAATCCATGGATTCAACATTAGTCATAAATAACTCACACACTTATTGCAAAAATCTATTAGTTATCGGAACAAAGTACTACGCGCATGCTCCTTGGGGGATAGATTGGTAGGAAAAGACCATCGCTCGTCCCCGACCGCCACTCATAAGGAGGACAATCAATAAATACATCAAGCTCCAACTTCTTAACATAATGGTTCACCATACGTGCATGCTACGGGAATCACAAACTTCGACACAAGCATTTCTCAAATTCACAACTACTGAACTAGCATGACTCTAATATCACCATCTCCATATCTCAACACAATTATCAAGTTTCAATCTTCTCATACTATTCAACACACTCATAAGAAAATTTATTATTAATCTTGAATGCCTAACATAATTAAAGCAAATTACCATGCTGTTTTGTAGGACTCTCAAAATAATCTAAGTGAAGCATGAGAGAACAATGGTTTCTATAAAACAAATCCACCAACGTGCTCTAAAAGATATAAGTGAAGCACTAGAGCAAAAACTATATAACTCAAAAGATATAAGTGAAGCACATAGAGTATTCTAACAATTTCCGAATAATGAGTGTCTCTTTCAAAAAGGTGTGTGCAGCAAGGATGATTGTGGAAAACTAACAAATAAAGACTCAAATAATACAAGACGCTCCAAGCAAAACACATATCATGTGGTGAATAAAAATATAGCTCCAAGAAAAGTTACCGATAGAAGTAGACAAAAGAGGGGATGCCCCGAATATAGCTCCAAGAAAAGTTACCGATAGAAGTAGACAAAAGAGGGGATGCCTTCCGGGGCATCCCCAAGCTTTGGCTTTTAGGTGTCCTTAGATTATCTTGGGGGTGTCATGCACATCCCCAAGCTTAGGCTCTTGCCACCCCTTTTTCCATAATCCATCAAATCTATACCCAAAACTTAAAAACTTCACAACACAAAACTTAAAGTAGAAAATCTCGTGAGCTCCGTTAGCGAAAGAAAACAAAACACCACTTCAAGGTACTGTAATCAACTCATTATTTATTTATATTGGTGTTAAACCTACTGTATTCCAACTTATCTATGGTTTATAAACTATTTCACTAGCCATAGATTCATCCAAATAAGCAAACAACACACGAAAAACAGAATCTGTCAAAAACAGAACACTCTGTAGTAATCTGTAGCTAACGCGAGATGTGGAACCCCAAAAATTCTAAAATAAATTTATGGACATGAGCGCTAAAGTTTCCAAATAGCACTTTCCAAAAATTCTAAAATAAATTTATGGACGTGAGCGCTAAATTTATGGAGATCTATAACTAATCATCTTCAAAAAGAATTAACTAAATAGCACTTTCCAAATAAAAAATGCAGCAGTTCTCGTGAGCGCTAAAGTTTCTGTTTTTTACAGCAAGATTAAAAAGACTTTCCCCAAGTCTTCCCAACGGTTCTACTTGGCACAAACACTAATTAAACACAAAAAACACAACCAAAATAGAGTCTAGATAAATTATTTATTACTAAATAGGAGCAAAAGCAATGAATAAAAATAAAATTGGTTGCCTCCCAACAAGCGCTATCGTTTAACGCCCCTAGCTAGGCATAAAAGCGAGGATAGATCTAGGTATTGCCATCTTTAGAAGGCAATCCATAAGTGGCTCTCATAATATATTCATATGGTAATTTAATTTTATTTCTCGGGAGTGTTCCATGCCTTTCCTTAAAGGAAATTGGAATCTAATATTCCCTTCCTTCATATCAATAATTGCACAAATCGTTCTAAGGAAAGGTCTACCAAGAATAATAGGGCATGAAGGATTGCAATCTATGTCAAGAACAATAAAATCCACGGGCACATAATTCCTATTTGCAACAATAAGAACATCATTGATTCTTCCCATAGTTTTCTTAATAGTGGAATCCGCAAGGTGCAAGTTTAAAGAGCAATCATCAAAATCACGGAAACCTAGCAAATCGCACAAAGTCTTTGGAATCGTGGAAACACTAGCACCCAAATCACACAAAGCATAGCATTCATGATCTTTAATCTTAATTTTAATAGTAGGTTCCCACTCATCATAAAGTTTTCTAGGGATAGAAACTTCCTACTAAAGTTTTTCTTCATAAGATTGCATCAAAGCATCAACGATATGTTTGGTAAAGGCTTTATTTTGACTATAAGAACGAGGAGAATTTAGCACGGATTGCAACAAGGAAATACAATCTATTAAAGAGCAATTATCATAATTAAATTCCTTGAAATCCAAAATAGTGGGTTCATTAATATTTAAAGTTTTGACTTCTTCAATCCCACTTTTAACAATTTTAGCATCAAGATCTAAAGACTCCGAATTTTTGAAACGCCTTCTAGGTGAAGGTGTGTCGGTGTACTAAAGTAGGGGTACCTTAGTATCCCGAACTTGTGCACGGGCAGTCGCAGCGACTCGCAGCAAGGCTTGCCGGGCGACCACCAAGACCCTCCATGGTTCCTTTGGAGCCACTCAAGAACAAAGTATCCAAGAGCAAAACAAGGCCCCGACAAGAGGAGCTTGCCGGTATGGAAACAAGGCCCCGGCAAGAGGAGCTTGCCGGGAAGGAGACGCGACCCCGGCAAGAGGAGCTTGCCGGGAAGACCAACCAAAGCATCTCAAGAAGCTCGTTGCGGCGCACCACGCGCCCCGACAAGGCCCGGTGAGCGACAAGCTCCCGGACGCGACAAGACTACATCCGCGGCAAGGCACTTGCCACGGCAAGCAGACACTGACAAGCAGCCATCGTGGCAAACGGTGGCATTCCTAGCGGTCCCTCTCTGGGCCGTCAAGGTGACACAGACGGGCATTTAATGCCCTTGTCCCCTGCCGTCAGAGTTAGGTAGGATGCGACATGTAGGCGGTGGAGCCAACTACCACCCCTTTTACATTTTTACCCTCACCTCTGTTGCCACATGTCGGTGACCCCTTAGACATATAAAAGGAGGCCCATGCGCAACAGAGAGGGGGGGGACAGCCATTCTCACGCTCGGTCTCGCCAGCAGCTTGAGTGTACTGTAGCACTCGCCGCTCCCGAGCAAGAACTCTATACAACCACCAAAGCAGGAGTAGGGTTTTACGCATCCATGCGGCCCGAACCTGGGTAAATCGATCGTCTCGCTCGTGTGTTTCGCCTCGATCTGCTCTTTGTGCATCCACCGCCCCCTGCCGAACCAAAAGGTGCTCGGTCCGCCAATCCCCATAGGTGTGCGAGGGATCAGACACCCCCGACATCTTTGGCGCGCCAGGTAGGGGGTGCGTCGAGGTTGCGCGAACCTAATCCGGCATTCACACGAGCCGCATCTTCATCGTCTTCATCAACATGCCGCCGAAGAAGAAGATTTCGGAGGCAGCCGCTCCGTCTGCGCCGAGCCCGCCGTCGCCAGAGCGGACGGCTGATGGAGCAGGCGCCGACAGAAGAGCAGGCGCCGACGGTGAGACTCGTGGCGCTGCCAGGTCCAAGGACCAGGCTGCATCGCACGTCGGCGGCGCGGTCGCCTCCCACGATGACTGCGCGCACTCCAAGACCTCGGCGTCCGTACAAGCACCACGCCCATCCCAGGAGGCGCGAGACCAGCAGCGTCATGGTACCCACGGTACCATACGTCTGCTGGGCCAAGATCAAGCTGGCGGATCCCGGGGTTCTCAGGATCAGCACGCACACCAACATGCTGGCGCGAGCGCGGCGCGGTCGCTTGGACGGGATGTTGCTCCCTCTAACGCAGTTAGGAGTCCGAGCATATCTCGCTCCTCGCACCGTTCGCTGCCGCCGCCCACCACTCCGGCGGAAGCGTTGGCGCGTGCCCAGCTACTCCTAAACTACCCTCCAGCGCCAGAGAAGATCGATGACTGGAGGGCCACTATCCAGAGCCTCATCGGCTTCGCCAACGGTGACAACCCACGGCAGCCGAGCGCATCGCTGCCGCGGCAAGTCAGCCAGGCGCGAGCCGGTGGCGACAAGACTGGCGAGGGTGCAACCACTGTGCACTCTCCGCCCCGAAGGCCAAGATCGCCGACTCACCAGATCCACCTCGACAACTACTCCACCGCGTCGTCAGATCCGCGAGCTCGTCGTGATCAACGCCAAGTTCTTCATGAGAGGCAGCAAGAAGACGCTCAAACACGCATCGAGCGCCGAAGGGAAGCGCGGCGTCAATCAGACCTGCGTGCTGGGCCCTTTGTTGACGTGCATGCACCCGGAGAGCCAGGCAACTTGCCGTACGCGGCAGGTTGTCCTGCGTTCACCCGTGAGCTGCGGCAAGTCCAGTGGCCCAACCAGAAGCATTTCATGCCAGATGTGCCGGAGAAGTACGACGGCAAGTCGCACCCGTCGGAGTTCCTCAACATCTACACCATTGCGGTGCAAGCTGCCGGGGGGCGAGACGACAAGGTCCTTGCCAACTACTTCCCGCTCGTGCTCAAGCCCGAAGTCAGATCCTGGCTCATGCACTTGCCGGACAACTCCATATCCTCTTAGGCGGATTTGTGCCACCAGTTTGTCGGCGCCTTTACAGGCGGCCACAAACCACACGGCCAAGAGAGTGACCTCCACCTGCTTGCCCAGAAGGAAGGAGAACCTCTGCACAAGTATATCCAGAGATTCAGCCGCGTGCAGCGCAACATCCCAGACATCCACCCTACCGCGGTTATCAGCGCGTTCCATCAGAACGTGCGTAATCGCAGGATGCGGGAGGAGATGGCGATGAGCAGGATCAGGGACGTCAGCGAGCTGTACGCCCTGGCCGACAAGTGCGCACGCACTGAAGAAGGGAGGAAACTCCCCGGAGAGGATGCTGGAGCAGGGGGATCTGACAGCGAGGATGCCACCCCGGCAAGGAAGAACCAGAGGCGCAACAGGAAGAAGAGCGGCAAAGAGGTACTAGTCGTTGAGCAGTCCAGCGATGACGGCCCCGCCAAGCAAGCCAAAGTTGGCAGCTCCGGCAAGGAGGTTGCCGCGTGCGCCAACTGTTAGGCTGTGGCGGCCGCCAACAAGCAGGGCAGTTCCGACAAGCAGTACTGCAAGATCCACCGCACCAAGGACCATGACCTCCAGAACTGCAAGAGGGTCGAGCAGCTTGTCCAGCAACAAAAAGCTGAGTACGAGCAGCGCGACAAGGAGAGAGCCCAAGGAGGCGGTGGAGAAGCTGGCAAGAAGTGCGCTGGCCCGGGAGGAAGCTGCGGCAAGGCCAAGCAGCGGCAAGGAGACAGACCTCCCCGCGGCTGCGACAAGGACGAAGACGAAGACGACGACGAAGACATGGATGATGTTGAGAACAGCGAGCAGGATTTTCAGAAGGCTACGGAAGTCTTGTGTGTTGACGGTGGCGCCTCTCTGCATACTTCCCACCGCCAACTCAAACAGTGGCTCCGGGAAGTTAATGCGGCAGAGCCACCTGTCGAATCACGTAAGCTTCTGAAGTGGTCCAGCACGCCCATCATCTTTGACATTGAGGACCAACCTGATCGCACAACTGCGGTCGGGTGCTTGCCATTGTTGGTTTCGCCAACAATCCGCAACCTCAAGGTCACCAAGATGCTAGTTGACGGCGGAGCCGGCCTAAATCTGATCTCCTCCGCTGTGCTCCAGAAACTCCAGATCCCAGACGGCGAGCTCGAAGAAACCGATACGTTCCAAGGAATTAACCCGGGAAGGAGCAAGCCAAAGGGAAAAGTTGCGCTGCCGGTAACATTCGGCAGCGAGATGAACTTCAGGACTGAGAGGGTCACCTTCGACGTTGCCGATTTCCCATTGCCCTACAATGGGATACTTGGTCGTCCCGCACTCGCCAAGTTCATGGCGGCCTCTCACTATGCCTACAACATGCTCAAGATTCCAGGCCCGATAAGCGTCATCTCTGTCCCTGGCGACAAGAAGGACGCCCTTAGCTGCGCCAACAAGATCTACCGGGAAGCTGCCGCCGCGACAGACCGCGAGACACTTGCCGCTGAAGCTCCCGGGGGGAAGAAGACCAAGTCCGGCAAGAGCTCTGGTGCCCACTCCGGCAAGCGCGCCTCTTTGGAGTGCTGCACTGCCGTCGAGGACGCACCATAGAGCTCCACCGGCAAGGAGAAGACCAAGTCCGGCGGGTGCTCTGATGCCTACTCCGGCAAGCGCACCTCTTCGGAGTGTTGCGCTGCTGTCGAGGACGCACCATCGAGCTCCACCGGCAAGAGTAAGAAGACGATGGCCGCTCCACCACTTACCAAGAAGGTGCCCGCCAAGGAGGACGACACTGGTGGTACCTTCACCATCAGTGCCACGCTTGATCCTAAATAGGAAAGCGCGCTCGTTACTTTCCTGCGGGCGAATGTCGACGTGTTTGCATGGCAACCGTCTGACATCCCCGGTGTTCCCAGGAAGGTAATTGAGCACCACCTTGCCGTTTGTCCTCATGCGTGGCCCGTCAAGCAGAAAGTCAGGAAACAGGCGGTGGAGCGCCAAGAATTCATAGCAGAAGAGATCAAGAAGTTGGAAGCAGCAGGCCTTGTCAGAGGAGTGCTCCATCCAATGTGGTTGGCCAATCCGGTTGTAGTGCGCAAGGCAAACGAGAAGTGGAGGCTTTGTATTGACTTCACTGATGTTAATAAAGCTTGTCCCAAAGATCCATTTCCCTTGCCGCGCATTGACCAGATTGTTGACTCCACTGCCGGATGTGATCTGCTTTCATTTCTTGACGCATATTCAGGATATCATCAGATCTTCATGGCAGAAGAGGATGAGGAGAAAACCGCATTCATTACTCCATGTGGCACGTACTGTTTCGTACGGATGCCTTTCGGGTTAAAGAATGCTGGTTCGACATTTGCCAGAGTAGTCCATATTGCTTTGAAGCCACAGATACACATAAATGTAGAAGCTTACATGGATGATATAGTGGTTAAAAGCAAAGACAGGGCAACTCTGATCCAAGACTTAGAAGAGACTTTTGCAAATCTGCGCAAGGTCAACCTCAAGCTCAACCCCGAGAAGTGTGTGTTTGGAGTCCCCTCCGGCAAACTTCTCGGGTTCTTTGTGTCTCAGCGGGGAATCGAAGCCAACCCCGACAAGATCAGGGCCATTCAGAAGATCGAAGCACCAAAGCGCGTCAAGGATGTACGGAAGCTTGCCGGCTGCGTAGCTGCTCTTAGCAGGTTTATCTCTCGGTCTGCTGAGCGCGCCCTGCCCTTTTTCAAAATTTTGAAAAGGGCAGGTCCAATGAGATGGACTCCGGAAGCGGAGGCTGCGCTGCAAGACTTGAAGAGATACCTGTCCTCCACTCCAACACTTGTCGCGCCTAAACCACAAGAGAAGTTGCTGCTGTACATAGCGACAACCAATCAAGTGGTTAGTGCTGCGTTAGTAGCGGAAAGGGAGGCCGACGATGAGCCAGCGGCCGCGGCAAGCACGTCCAGCGACAAGCAGGGGGCTTCCCCAACAAGCTCTGGTCCCGACAAGCAAGGATCTGCGTAGATACAAGAGGAGATACAGAAGAAAATGGTGCAGCACCCAGTCTACTTTGTCAGCTCCCTTTTACAGGGGGCTAGGTCAAGGTACTCTGGTGTGCAGAAGCTGCTTTTTGGCCTCCTCATGGCCTCGAGAAAGCTGCGCCATTACTTCCAAGCACACGAGATCACAGTTGTCACTCGCTTTCCGCTGAAGAGGATATTGCAAAATCCAGAAGCAACAGGAAGGATTGTCGAGTGGGCACTGGAACTGTCAAGCTTTGGTCTCAAGTTTGAGAGTACATCAACAATCCAGAGCAGAGCATTGGCAGAGTTCATAGCAGAGTGGACGCCAACTCCAGACGAAGAAATTCCGGAGACGAGCATCCCCGCCAAGGAAGCAAGCAAAGAGTGGCTCATGTACTTTGACGGTGCCTTCTCGCTGCAAGGCACCGGTGCTGGTGTACTGCTTGTCGCACCCACCGGAGAGCACCTCAAGTACATAGTCCAGATGCACTTTCCCAAGGAGCAAGCGACAAACAATACTGCAGAGTATGAAGGCTTGCTTGCCGGTCTCAGGATCGCGGCAGAACTTGGGATTAAGAAGCTCGTTGTCAGGGGTGACTCGCAGCTTGTCGTCCGCCAAGTGAACAAGGATTACCAGAGTCCGTTGATGGAAGCTTACGTTGATGAAGTGAGGAAGCTGGAAGAGCGCTTTGACGGCCTGCAAATGGAACATGTTCCAAGAGCTGAAAACGGCATTGCCGATGGCCTGTCAAAGTGCGCAGCACTTAAGTTACCTGTGGAACCAGGGACCTTTGTGCTCAAGCTGACTCAGCCATCCGTAACACCATCCGGACAGAGCAAGAAGAGGAAGTTGATCTCTGGTGACTATCTTCCGGCAGACCTTCCCGAAGCCGCTGCCAAGAAGGTCCCCAAGATCGACGCCAAGAATGCTGAGGAGCAGTCTACTCCGGCAAGCCCCAGGGTTTGTTCCGTTGAGGCAGATTCTCCCGACAAGCTTTGCTCCGGCAAGCTTGCTGGGGAACGTCAGGCTCCAGCAGAGCCGCGAGCTCTTGCCGTCGACGCGGACGTTCCCGCAGTAGCAGATGTGCCTTTAGTCCTTGTTGTCGAGCCACAGGCTCCGACATGGGCGCAGCAGATTGTCCGTTTCCTTCAGACAGGAGAGCTTCCCGAGGAACCAGAAGAAGCGGAAAGAGTAGCCCGGCAGTCTAGTATGTACCAGTTTGTCGACAACACACTATGCAGAAGAAGACTCAATGGTGTGAAATTGAAGTGTATTCCTCGGGAAGATGGACAGAAGCTGTTGGCAGAGATACACGGAGGCATATGTGGTCACCACATTGGCGCAAGAGCTCTTGTCGGAAAAGCATTCCGGCAAGGCTTCTTCTGGCCGACAGCCCTCCAGGATGCAACTGCACAAGTAACCAAGTGTGAAGCGTGCTAGTTCCATTCCAAGCAGATACACCAGCTAGCTCAAGCTCTCCAGACGATCCCTTTATCCTGGCCATTTTCGGTCTGGGGGCTCGACATCCTCGGCCCCTTCCCCCGAGCAGTTGGGGGCTTTGAGTACTTGTACGTTGCAATCGACAAGTTCACAAAGTGGCCGAAAGTGGAACCAGTGAGGAAGGTGACGGCGCAGTCCGCGATCAAATTCTTCAGGTCGATTGTTTGCCGTTTCGGGATCCCTAACAGGATAATTACCGACAACGGTACACAATTTACGAGCCGCACCTTCATGCAGTACGTCCAAGATCTTGGCGCCAAGGTCTGCTTCGCTTCTGTTGCTCATCCGAGAAGCAACGGTCAAGCTGAGAGGACAAATGCTGAAGTGCTGCACGGGCTCAAGACCAGAACATTTGACAGGCTGCACAAGCGCGGACGCAACTGGATCGAGGAGCTGCCAGTGGTTCTTTGGTCAGTTAGGACGACGCCAAATCGAGCCACTGGACAGACACCCTTCGCTCTAGTCTATGGAGCGGAGGCAGTTACCCCCACGGAACTCGTATACGGGTCACCTCGAGTGCTTGCTTATGATGAGCTTGAGCAAGAGCGGCTGCGGCAAGATGACGCACTGCTCCTTGAGGAAGATCGTCTCCAGGCTACTGTGCGAGCCGCTCGCTACCAGCAAGCTTTGTGCCGCTATCATAGCCGCAAAGTTAACGCCAGGAGCCTCGAGGAAGGCGACCTTGTTCTTCGGCGCGTTCAGTCCGCCAAGAATTCCAACAAGTTGACGCCGAAGTGGGAAGGCCCTTACCGGGTGAAACGAGTCACCAGGCCTGGCGCTGTCCGCCTGGAGACCGAAGATGGCGTACCAGTGAGCAACTCCTGGAATATCGAGCTTCTTCGTAAGTTTTACCTGTAAGGCGCGGTTGTCGGACCCTGTCCGGCAACCACCCTTTTGTACAAGTCTTGCCGCTGTTGCATGTAATCCTTTGTACAAAGCCAGGCGCAGACCCTGAGCACAAGATAATGAAGCACTAGCGCCCAGAGTTATAGCATGCATGCTAGGTCGAGTCGAGTCCTCGGTTAGGGTTGATAGTGCCTAACAGCAGCTAACCCCTAACTTAGAGGTCTAGTGTGCGTCCCTTTGTCCTTCCTTCGTTTCCTTTGGTTCGCAGGGCTTGCATATCCTTGTCGGACCGCTTGAGGACGAAAGGGAGAAGAAGGACGTGCCGGCATCCAAACCCCGGCAAGCCAGAGTTGCCGGGGGCTGCTAGTACCAAGGTTCACCTCCCGGCAAGCCAGAGTTGCCGGGGCTGCAATCTCAGATAAGTTTTTCATCCCTCTTCATGCATTCTCTTTTGGACTGGGAATACGAAGCCTCGTTTCTTCCCGAAAGCCACCGTGCTCCCTTAGCTTTGGTCCCTGGGGCCCCAGGGCCAAGTTTTGGTCGCAGTCGCGGCAGGAAAGGGATGAAACAAGGGGCCACACCCGCCTCGTGCCTGCCTCCGTCAAGAGCGTGAGAAAGGTCGAGCGACGTGGGTATGCGGCAAGGCCTGTTGCCGGGGAAGGAGTGTCTATCTGTGAGATACCAAGGATCTGCTCCTTGACGTGGGTTCTACCCGCGAGACAAATAACCCGGCAAACATCCCCTTTTAATTAAAACATTCCACGCAGGTACAGTCCATAGAGAATGAAAAACATGAAAGAGAGGGTTACAAGTTTTAGATGCAACTAAGGCCCGAAGGCTTACAAATTGAAAAGATAAGATGCTCGTAATCCTTTTCCTGTGCCTCTCTTCAGGAGGTAGGTCAAGGAGGCGAGAAGGGCAAAAGGAGCGCCTAGGCGAACTACGGGTGCCATAAGACACCAAGAGAACATCCCGGGGGCCGTCAAGGCTGGACGGTGATGGCAGCGCCGGAAGCAGGGCTCGAAGACGAGGCGGCAGGACGTCAGCACGCTGTCGAGGGCACCACGCCCTCGTACTCCGGCTTGACGGCCTTGCCGCCAGCCCTCTTCCTCTTCCGCAGCCTCCCTATGCCAGCCGCCCAAGGAGACGCCCCCGGGGAGTTCAAGGAGCCGGTGACACGGATGATGGGGTCATCGGTGCCGCACGGAGCGGCGCCCGACACCTAGTCGGACCCGCCATCCTGCCGCCCGTTCCCCTCGCCGTCGCTGTCGCTCCCCTCCTTGTCACTCTCGCTCGAGGAGGAGCCTTCGCTGTCGGAGGAGCTTTCCACGCAGCACCGGGCCCGGACACCGAAGCACCCGAAGACCTTGACGGAGAGGAGATCGCCCTCCAACAACTTAAAGTGGAGGGTGAGCCCCGGCGTCAAGCTATGGATGCGGAGTGAGTTATGGCGTGCCCTAGGCCGCGCGTGCCCGTGCACTGTTTTGGGCCTGGCCCAACAGCGCTCGGCACCGTGGATGGCCCAGGCCCGGGGGCTCCTGTCGGTGTACTAAAGTAGGGGTACCTTAGTATCCCGAACTTGTGCACGGGTAGTCGCAGCGACCCGCGGCAAGGCTTGCCGGGCGACCGCCAAGACCCTCCGTGGTTCCTTTGGAGCCACTCAAGAACAAAGTATCCAAGAGCAAAACAAGGCCCCGGCAAGAGGAGCTTGCCGGGAAGGAAACAAGGCCCCGGCAAGAGGAGCTTGCCGGGAAGGAAACGAGACCCCGACAAGAGGAGCTTGCTGGGAAGACCAACCAAAGCATCTCAAGAAGCTCGTTGTGGCGCACCACGCGCCCGGACAAGGCCCGGTGAGCGACAAGCTCCCGGACGCGACAAGACTACATCCGCGGCAAGGCACTTTCCGCGGCAAGCTACTACCCCGCAGCCCGCGCTCCAGCTCACCCACCAACGTGTCGCCCTGGGACCATTCCTAGCGTACGTGGCGGGAGGATGTGCAGCCGGGGGCATGCGGTGGCAAGCAGACACTGTCAAGCAGCCATCGTGGCAAACGGTGGCGTTCCTAGCGGTCCCTCTCTGGGCCGACAAGGTGACATAGATGGGCATTTAATGCCCTTGTCCCCTGCCGTCAGAGTTAGGTAGGATGCGACATGTAGGCGGTGGAGCCAACTACCACCCCTTTTACATTTTTACCCTCACCTCTGTTGCCACGTGTCGGTGACCCCTTAGACATATAAAAGGAGGCCCATGCGCAACAGGGAGGGGGGGGGGGACAGCCATTCTCACGCTCGGTCTCGCCAGCAACTTGAGTGTACTGTAGCACTCGCCGCTCCCGAGCAAGAACTCAATACAACCACCAAAGCAGGAGTAGGGTTTTACGCATCCGTGCGGCCCGAACCTGGGTAAATCGATCGTCTCGCTCGTGTGTTTGGCCTCGATCTGCTCTTGGTGCATCCACCGCCCCCTGCCGAACCAAAAGGGGCTCGGTCCGCCGATCCCCATAGGTGTGCGAGGGATCAGACACCCCCGACAAGGTGGATCATATTCAGTCCCATCATTATCAAGATTCATATTACAAAACAAAGATTTAATAGAGGACACATCAATAACTTTTAGATCTTCATCTTTATTATCATGGAAACTAGAAGAACACGCTTTTATAAAGCAATCTTTCTTAGCACGCATCCTAGCGGTTCTTTCTTTGCACTCATCAATGGAAATTCTCATGGATTTGAGAGACTCTATCATGCTTAGGAGGAATAGATCTAAGTTTCAAAGAATCAACATCAAGAGAAATTCTATCAACATTCCTAGCCAACTCATCAATCTTAAGCAATTTTTCTTCAATCAAAGAATTGAAATTCTTTTGCAAGGTAATAAATTCTTTAATATTAGATTCAAAATCAGAGGGTATCTTATTAAAATTCCCATAAGAATTGTTGTATGAATTACCATAATTATTAGATGAATTACTAGGATACGACCTAGGATTAAAGTTTCCTCTATACGCGCTGTTACCAAAATTATCCCTACCAACAAAATTCACATCCAAAGATTCATTAGTATTCTCAATCAAAGTAGACAAAGGCATATCATTAGGATCAGAAGAAACACTTTTATTAGCAAATAATTTCATAAGTTCATCCATCTTACCACTCAAAACATTAATTTCTTCTATCGCATGCACTTTCTTATTAGTAGATATTTCAGTGTGCCATTGAGAATAATTAACCATAATATTATCTTGGAATTTAGTAGCTTCTCCTAAAGTGATTTCATAAAAGTGCCTCCCGCGGCCGAATCTAAAAGATTTCTAGAAGCAAAATTCAATCCGGCATAATTTTTTTGTATAATCATCCACAAATTCAAACCATGTGTAGGGCAATTACGTACCATTAATTTCATCCTCTCCCAAGCTTGTGCAACATGTTCATGATCAAGTTGTTTAAAATTCATAATATCGTTTCTAAGAGAGATGATCTTAGCGGGAGGAAAATATTTAGAGATAAAAGCATCTTTGCACTTATTCCACGAATCAATACTATTTTTAGGCAAAGACGAAAACCAAGCTTTAGCATGATCTTTAAGCAAAAAAGGAAATAGCTTCAATTTAACAATATCATTGTCCACATATTTCTTCTTTTGCATATCACACAAATCAACGACGTTGTTTAGATGGGTAGCGGCATCTTCACTAGGAAGGCCGGAAAACGGATCTTTCATGACAAGATTCAGCAAAGCAGCATTAATATCACAAGATTCAGCATCGGTAAGAGGAGAAATCGGAGTGCTAATAAAATCATTGTTGTTGGTATTGGTAAAGTCACACAATTTGGTATTATCTTGAGACATCGCAACAAGCAAGCAATCCGACACACAAGCAAACAAGAAACGAGCAAAAAGAGGCGAATAGAGAAAGAGAGGGAGGATGGAGAGAGAGAGAGAGAGAGGGCGAATACAATGGCAAGGGTGAAGTGGGGGAGAGGAAAACGAGAGGCAAATGGAAAATAATGTAATGCGGGCGATAAGGGTTTGTGATGGGTACTTGGTATGATGACTTCTGCGTAGACTCCCCGGCAACTGCCCCAGAAATCCTTATTGCTACCTCTTGAGCACTGCATTGGTTTTCCCTTGAAGAGGAAAGGGTGATGTAGTAAAGCAGCGTAAGTATTTCCCTCAGTTTTTGAGACAAGGTATCAATCCAGTAGGAGGCCACGCACGAGTCCCTCGCACCTACACAAACAAATAAATCCTCGCAACCAACACGATAAGGGGTTGTCAATCCCTACACGGTCACTTACGGGAGTGAGATCCGATATATATGATAAAATAATATTTTGGTGTTTTTCTGATAAAGAGAAATAAAAGATGCAAAGTAAAATAAATGGAAAAGGAAATAACTAAGTGTTGGAAGATAGACCCGGGGGCCATAGGTTTCACTAGTGGCTTCTCTCGAGAGCATAAGTACTCATGGTGGGTAAAGAAATTACTGTTGAGCAATTGACAGAATTGAGCATAGTTATGAGATTATCTAAGTATCATCATGTATATAGGCATCACGTCCGAGACAAGTAGACCGACTCCTGCCTGCATCTACTACTATTACTCCACACATCGACCGCTATCCAGCATGCATCTAGAGTATTAAGTTCAAGAGAACAGAGTAACGCTTTAAGCAAGATGACATGATGTAGAGGGATAAACTCATGCAATATGATATAAACCCCATCTTGTTATCCTCGATGGCAACAATACAATACGTGCCTTGCTGCCCCTACTGTCACTGGGAAAGGACACCGGAAGATTTAACCCAAAGCTAAGCACTTCTCCCATTGCAAGAAAGATCAATCTAGTACGCCAAACCAAACTGATAATTCGAAGAGACTTGCAAAGATAACCAATCATACATAAAAGAATTCAGAGAAGATTCAAATATTGTTCATAGATAAACTTGATCATAAACCCACAATTCATCGGTCTCAACAAACACACCGCAAAAGAAGATTACATCGAATAGATCTCCACAAGAGAGCGGGAGAACTTTGTATTGAGATCCAAAAAAAGAGAAGAAGCCATCTAGCTAATAACTATGGACCCGTATGTCTGAAGTAAACTACTCACACTTCATCGGAGAGGCTATGGAATTGATGTAGAAGCCCTCCGTGATCGATGCCCCCTCCGGCGGAGCTCCGGAAAAGGCCCCAAGATGGGATCTCGTGGATACAGAAAGTTACGGCGGTGCAATTAGGGTTTTGGCTCCGTGTCTGGTAGTTTGGGGGTATGTAGTTATATATAGGAGGAAGGAGTACGTCGGTGGAGCAACAGGGGCCCACGAGGGAGGAGGGCGCGCCTGGGAGGGTAGGTGCGCCCCCTACCTCGTGGCCTCCTGGTTGATGTCTTGACGTAGGGTCCAAGTCCTCTGGATCATGTTCGTTCCGAAAATCACGTTCCCGAATGTTTCATTCCGTTTGGACTCTGTTTGATATTCCTTTATTTCGAAACCCTAAAATAGGCAAAAAATAGCAATTCTGGGCTGGGCCTCCGGTTAATAGGTTAGTCCCAAAAATAATATAAAAGTGTATAATAAAGCCCAATAATGTCCAAAACAGAATATAATATAGCATGGAACAATCAGAAATTATAGATACGTTGGAGACGTATCAAGCATCCCCAAGGTTAAATTCTACTCGTCCTCGAGTAGGTAAATGATAAAAACAGAATTTTTGATGTGGAATGCTACTTGGCATATTTTCAATTTAATTCTTCTTAATTGTGGTATGAATATTCAGATCCGAAAGATTCAAGACAAAAGTTCAATATTGACATAGAAATTATAATACTTCAAGCATACTAACTATGCAATTATGTCCCTTCAAAATAACATGGCCAAAGAAAGTTATCCCTACAAAATCATATAGCCTGGCTATGCTCTATCTTCACCACACAAAGTATTTAAATCATGCACAACCCTGATGACAAGCCAAGCAATTGTTTCATACTTTTGGTGTTCTCAAACTTTTTCAATCTTCACGCAATACATGAGCGTGAGCCATGGACATAGCGCTTTAGGTGGAATAGAATGGTGGTTGTGGAGGAGACAAAAAAGGGGGAGATAGTCTCACATCAACTAGGCGTATCAACGGGCTATGGAGATGCCCATCAATAGATATCAATGTGAGTGAGTAGGGATTGCCATGCAACGGATGCACTAGAGCTATAAGTATATGAAAGCTCAACAAAAGGAACTAAGTGGGTGTGCATCCAACTCGCTTGCTAACGAAGACCTAGGGCATTTTGAGGAAGCCCATCATTGGAATATAGAAGCCAAGTTCTATAATGAAAAATTCCCACTAGTATATGAAAGTGATAACATAGGAGACTCTCTATTATGAGGATCATGGTGCTACTTTGAAGCACAAGTGTGGTAAAAGGATAGTAGCACTGTCCCTTCTCTCTTTTTCTCTCATTTTTTTATCTGGGCCTTTTTTATGGCCTCTTTTTTCGTCCGGAGTCTCATCCCGACTTGTGGGGGAATCATAGTCCCCATCATCCTTTCCTCACTTGGGACAATGCTCTAAAAATGATGATCATCACACTTTTATTTTCTTACTACTCAACAATTACAACTCAATACTTAGAACAAAATATCACTCTATGTGAATGCCTCCGGCGGTGTACCGGGATATGCAATGAATCAAGAGTGACATGTATGAAAGAATTATGAACGGTGGCTTTGCCACAAATACAATGTCAACTACATGATCATGCGAAGCAATATGACAATGATGGAGCGTGTCATAGTAAATGGGACGGTGGAAAGTTGCATGGCAATATATCTCGGAATGGCTATGGAAATGCCATGATAGGTAGGTATGGTGGCTGTTTTGAGGAAGGTATATGGGTGGTGTATGATACCGGCGAAAGGTGCGCGGTATTAGAGAGGCTAGCAATGGTGGAAGGAAGAAAAGTGCGTATGATCCATGGACTCAACCTTAGTCATAAAGAACTCATATACTTATTGCAAAAATCTACAAGTTATCAAAGCAAAGTATATTACGAGCATGCTCCTAGGGGGATAGATTGGTAGGAAAAGACCATCGCTCGTCCCCGACCGCCACTCATAAGGAAGACAATCAATAAATAAATAATGCTCCGACTTCCATCACATAACGGTTCACCATACATGCATGCTACGGGAATCACAAACTTCAACACAAGTATTCCTCAAATTCACAACTAATCCACTAGCATGACTCTAATATCACCATCTCCATATCTCAAAACAATTATCAAGTATCAAACTTCTCTTAGTATTCAACACACTCATAAGAAATTTTTATTATTAATCTCGAATGCCTAACATAATTAAAACAAGTTACCATGATGTTTTGTAGGACTCTCAAAATAATCTAAGTGAATCATGAGAGAACAATAGTTTCTATAAAACAAATCCACTGACGTGCTCTAAAAGATATAAGTGAAGCACTAGAGCAGAACTATATAACTCAAAGGATATAAGTGAAGCACATAGAGTATTCTAACAATTTCCGAATCATGCGTGTCTCTCTCAAAAGGTGTGTGCAGCAAGGATGATTGTGGAAAACTAACAAATAAAGACTCAAATAATACAATACGCTCCAAGCAAAACACATATCAAGTGGTAAATAAAAATATAGCTCCAAGTAAAGTTACCCATAGAAGTAGACGAAAGAGGGGATGCCTTCCGGGGCATCCCCAAGCTTTGGCTTTTAGTTGTCCTTAGATTATCTTGGGGTGCCATGGGAATACCCAAGCTTAGGATCTTTCCACTCCTTGTTCCATAATCCATCAAATCTTTTACCCAAAACTAGAAAACTTCACAACACAAAACTTAAAGTAGAAAATCTCATGAGTTCCGTTAGCGAAAGAAAACAAAACACCACTTGAAGGTACTGTAATGAACTCATTCTTTGTTTATATTGGTGTTAACCCTACTGTATTACAACTTCTAGGGTTTATAAACAATTTTACTAGCCATAGATTCAACAAAATAAGCAAACAACACACGAAAAACAGAATCTGTCAAAAAAGAACGGTCTGTAGTAATCTGTAGCTAGCGCAAGATCTGGAACCCCCAAAATTCTAAAATAAATTTCTGGACGTGAGAAATTTACCTATTAATCATCTGCAAAAATAATTAACTAAATATCGCTTTCCAAATAAAAATGGCAGCAGTTCTCGTGAGCGCTAAAGTTTCTGTTTTTTACAGCAAGATTAAAAAGACTTTCCCCAAGTCTTCCCAACGGTTCTACTTGGCACAAACACTAATTAAACACTAAAACACAACCAAAACGGAGGCTAGATAACTTATTTATTACTAAACAGGAGCAAAAATCAAGGAATAAAAATAAAATTGGGTTGCCTCCCAACAAGCGCTATCGTTTAACGCCCCTAGGTAGGCATAAAAGCAAGGATATATCTAGGTATTGCCATCTTTGGTAGGCAATCCATAAGTGGCTCTAATAATAGATTCATAAGGTAATTTGATTTTATTTCTAGGTAAGTCTTCCATGCCTTTCCATAACGGAAATTGGAATCTAATATTCCCTTCCTTCATATCAATAATTGCACCAATCGTTCTAAGGAAAGGTCTACCAAGAATAATAGGACATGAATGATTGCAATCTATGTCAAGAACAATAAAATCTATGGGAACATAATTAATATTTGTAAAAATAAGAACATCATTAATTCTTCCCATAGGTTTCTTAATAGTGGAATCCGCAAGGTGCAAGTTTAAAGAGCAATCATTAAAATCACGGAAACCTAGCAAATCACACAAAGTCTTTGGAATCGTGGAAACACTAGCACCCAAATCACACAAAGAATAGCATTCATGATCTTTAATTTTAATTTTAATAGTAGGTTCCCACTCATCATAAAGTTTTCTAGGGATAGAAACTTCCAACTCAAGTTTTTCTTCATAAGATTGCATCCAAGCATCAATGATATGTTTAGTAAAAGCTTTATTTTGACTATAAGCATGAGGAGAATTTAGCATGGAATGCAACAAGGAAATACAATCTATCAAAGAGAAATTATCATAATTAAATTCCTTGAAATCCAAAATACTGGGTTCATTAACATTTAGAGTTTTGGCTTCTTCAATCCCACTTTTAATAATTTCAGCATCAAGATCTAAAGACTCCGAATTTTTGGAACGCCTTCTAGGTAAAGGTGGATCATATTCAGTCACATCATTATCAAGATTCATATTGCAAAACAAAGATCTAATAGGGGATACATCAATAACTTTTAGATCTTCATCTTTATTATCATGGAAACTAGAAGAACACGCTTTTATAAAGCCATCTTTCTTAGCACGCATCCTAGCGGTTCTTTCTTTGCACTCATCAATGGAAATTCTCATGGATTTTATAGACTCATTGATATCATGCTTAGGTGGAATAGATCTAAGTTTCAAAGAATCAACATCAAGAGAAATTCTATCAATGTTCCTAGCCAACTCATCAATCTTTAGCAATTTTTCTAAAATCAAAGCATTGAAATTCTTTTGCCAAGTAATAAATTCTTTAATATTAGTTTCAAAATCAGAGGGCATCTTATTATAATTTCCATCAGAATTGTTGTAGGAATTACCATAATTAGATGAGGAATTACTAGGATACGGCCCAGGATTAAAGTTTCCTCTATATGCATTGTTACCAAAATTATTACTACCAACAAAATTCACATCCATAGATTCATTATTATTCTCAATCTTTCCATTAGGATTATAAGAAACACTTTCATTAGCAAATAATTTCATAAGTTCATCCATCTTTCCATTCAAAACATTAATTTCTTCTATAACATGCACTTTCTTATTTGTAGATCTTTTGGTGTGCCATTGAGAATAATTAACCATAATATTATCTAGGAGTTTAGTAGCTTCTCGTAAAGTGATTTCCATAAAAGTGCCTCCCGCGGCTGAATCTAAAAGATTTCTAGAAGCAAAATTCAATCCGGCATAAATTTTTTGTATAATCATCCACAAATTCAAACCATGCGTAGGGAAATTACGTATCATTAATTTCATCCTCTCCCAAGCTTGTGCAACATGTTCATGATCAAGTTTTTTAAAATTCATAATATTGTTTCTAAGAGAGATGATCTTAGCAGGAGGAAATACTTAGAGATAAAAGCATATTTGCACTTATTCCAAGAATTAATACTATTTTTAGGCAAAGACGAAAACCAAGCTTTAGCACGATCTCTAAGCGAAAAAGGAAATAGCTTCAATTTAACAATATCATTATCCACATCTTTCTTCTTTTGCATATCACATAAATCAACGAAGCTATTTAGATGGGTAGCGGCATCTTCACTAGGAAGGCCGGAAAACGGATCTTTCATGACAAGATTCAGCAAGGCAACATTAATTTCACAAGATTCAGCATCGGTAAGAGGAGCAATCGGAGTGCTAATAAAATCATTGTTGTTGGTATTGGTAAAGTCACATAATTTGGTGTTATCTTGAGCCATCATGACAAGCAAGCAATCCGACACACAAGGAAACAAGAAACGGGTAAAAAGAGGCGAATAGAGAAAGAGAGGGAGAATGGAGAGAGAGGGCGAATAAAATGGCAAGGGTGAAGTGGGGGAGAGGAAAAAGAGAGGCAAATGGAAAATAATGTATTGCGGGAGATAAGGATTTGTGATGGGTACTTGGTATCTTGACTTTTGCATAGACCTCCCCGGTAACGGCGCCAGAAATCCTTCTTGCTACCTCTTGAGCACTTGTGTTGGTTTTCCCTTGAAGAGGAAAGGGTGATGCAGCAGACTAGCGTAAGTATTTCCCATAGTTTTTGTGAACCAAGGTATGAATCCAGTAGGAGGCCACGGACGAGTCCCTCGCACCTACACAAACAAATAAATCCGCGCAACCAACGCGATAAGGGGTTGTCAATCCCTACACGGTCACTTACGAGAGTGAGATCTGATAGATATGATAAGATAAGATATTTGGTGTTTTTATGATAAAGTGAAATAAAAGATGCAAATTAAACTAAATGGCAAAGGAAATAACTAAGTGTTGGAAGATTAATATGATGGAAGATAGACCCGGGGGCCATAGGTTTCACTAGTGGCTTCTCTCGAGAGCATAAGTATTCACAGTGGGTAAACAAATTACTGTTGATCAATTGACAGAATTGAGCATAGTTATGAGAATATCTAGGTATGATCATGTATATAGGCATCACGTCCGAGACAATAGACCGACTCCTGCCTGCATTTACTACTATTACTCCACACATCGACCGCTATCCAGCATGCATCTAGAGTATTAAGTTCAAGAGAACAGAGTAACGCTTTAAGCAAGATGACATGATGTAGAGGGATAAACTCATGCAATATGATATAAACCCCATCTTGTTATCCTCGATGGCAACAATACAATATGTGCCTTGCTGCCCCTACTGTCACTGGGAAAGGACACCGCAAGATTTAACCCAAAGCTAAGCACTTCTCCCATTGCAAGAAAGATCAATCTAGTACGCCAAACCAAACTGATAATTCGAAGAGACTTGCAAAGATAACCAATCATACATAAAAGAATTTAGAGAAGATTCAAATATTGTTCATAGATAAACTTGATCATAAACCCACAATTCATCGGTCTCAACAAACACACTGCAAAAGAAGATTACATCGAATAGATCTCCACAAGAGAGGGGGAGAACTCTGTATTGAGATCCAAAAAAAAGAGAAGAAGCCATCTAGCTAATAACTATGGACCCGTAGGTCTGAAGTAAACTACTAACACTTCATCGGAGAGGCTATGGAATTGATGTAGAAGCCCTCCATGATCGATGCCCCCTCCGACAGAGCTCCGGAAAAGGCCCCAAGATGGGATCTCATGGATACAGAAAGTTACGGCGGTGCAATTAGGGTTTTGGCTTCGTGTCTGGTAGTTTGGGGGTACGTAGGTATATATAGGAGGAAGGAGTACATCGGTGGAGCAACAGGGGGCCCACGAGGGTGGAGCGCGCGCCTGGGAGGGTAGGTGCGCCCCCTACCTCGTGGCCTCCTGGTTGATGTCTTGACGTAGGGTCTAAGTCTTATGGATCATGTTCGTTCTGAAAATCACGTTCCCGAATGTTTCATTCCGTTTGGACTCTGTTTGATATTCCTTTTCTTCAAAACCCTAAAATAGGCCAAAAAATAGCAATTCTGGGATGGGCCTCCGGTTAATAGGTTAGTCCCAGAATAATATAAAAGTGTATAATAAAGTCCTATTATGTCCAAAACAAAATATAATATAGCATGGAACAATAAAAAATTATAGATACGTTGGAGACGTATCAGTTACCTTTTTCTTTTCTTTTCTTTTTCTTCTTTTCATTTTTATACGACTTCTGGCTCATGTTCGGATCAACCGCACACGTGAGGGGTATACATCCTTAAATGTATATAGCCCACAATACCTGGGGGCTTCTTTTCACAAGAAGCTAATTATTTTTCGAGCATCAAGCTCACAGTATATATGTGTCGTCTACTCATATATGTCTTTTCTTCACCACTATATGCACCTTTATGACTTAAGTTTTTGCCAAGCTGGGTTGCCTGGCTCCTGTGCTTATGCCCTACGTTCCCGCTTGTTCGGCTAGGGCATAAAGGGAGCACCTCTGCGATTGTTACAGCCAAGTTATCCGGACGTGTACCTCTTACGGGTGAAGCCGAAAGCTAGCACCCTTAAGGGAATAAGTGGTCGATGAGCAAAAGACAATCTGCCCTCATTGCAATACAAAGCCTGCAGACTATAATGTGTACTGTGATTTTTAGCATCACAACATCGGTATGCGCAAAAAACGCATGTTGGCCCATGGAAAGGAACCCTTACCGGAACTATTCTCTCTAGAAGATGTTTCTTACAATCAAATGTAATATAACATAACTCCCTGAATACAACTTGTCTATTCAAGCAACTATGACCGTACTGCCTGGTTTCCGAACATAGTTTGGTGTTTACCTATGGCATAGTATTCGGAAACACTCCAAACCTAGGGTTTTCGGAGGTCGAATCAGAAAGTCTGCCATGACAATCGTTTTACAAATTCGGCTAGAGACAAGTTTGTCAATAAAAGTACATTGCTACTTGGACTCAAAAATTTCTTCTTCCTCTATACCCTCTAACAGGTTGTCTAGTTTACAATCCTGTTGAGAAAACTTGGCGGCCATCTTCACTTGGTCATACACCAGGCTGACCGGAATTTCCTCTCCATCCGATCCTCGCGGTCTGGCCCGCGCCATATGATTCGGATCAAGTCTGGTGTACCATGTTTTCACCATGGCCCAGGCTTCCCGAGCACCTTCTCGGCAGGCTGATATCTTCCATAGCCCAAAACGACGCAGAGTGATGACCCACAAGTGTAGGGGATCTATCGTAGCCTTTTCTATAAGTAAGAGTGTCGAACCCAACAAGGAGCAGAAGGAAATGATAAGCAGTTTTCAGCAAGGTATTCTCTGCAAGCACTGAAATTATCGGTAACAGATAGTTTTGTGATAAGGTAATTTGTAACGAGTAACAAGTAATAAAAGTAAACAAGGTGCAGCAAGATGGCCCAATCCTTTTTGTAGCAAAGGACAAGCCTGGACAAACTCTTATATAAAGGAAAGCGCTCTCGAGGACACATGGGAATTATCGTCAAGCTAGTTTTCATCACGTTCATATGATTCGCGTTTGGTACTTTGATAATTTGATATGTGGGTGGACCGGTGTTTGGGTACTGCCCTTACTTGGACAAGCATCCCACTTATGATTAACCCCTATTGCAAGCATCCACAACTACAACAGAAGTATTAAGGTGAACCTAACCATAGCATGAAACATATGGATCCAAATCAGCCCCTTATGAAGCAACACATAAACTAGGGTTTAAGCTTCTGTCACTCTAGCAACCCATCATCTACTTATTACTTCCCATTGCCTCCCTCTAGGCCCAAACAATGGTGAAGTGTCATGTAGTCGATGTTCACATGACACCACTAGAGGGATGACAACATACATCTCATCAAAATATAGAACGAATACCAAATTCACATGACTACTTATAGCAAGACTTCTCCCATGTCCTCAGGAACAAACGTAACTACTCACAAATCATATTCATGTTCATAATCAGAGGGGTATTAATATGCATAATGGATCTAAACATATGATCTTCCACCAAGTAAACCAACTAGCATCAACTGCAAGGAGTAATCAACACTACTAGCAACCCACATGTACCAATCTGAGGTTTGGATACAAAGATTGGATACAAGAGATGAACTAGGGTTTGAGATGAGATGGTGCTGGTGAAGATGTTGATGGAGATTGACCCCCTCCGGATGGGAGGATCGTTGGTGATGATGATGGTGATGATTCCCCCCTCCCGGTGGGAAGTTTCCCCGGCAGAACAACTCCGCCGGAGCCCTAGATTGGATCCGCCAAGGTTCCGCCTCGTGGCGGAGGAGTTTCGTCCCGTGAGCTTGCTTAGGATTTTTTCCTCGACGAAAGACTCCATATAGCCAAAGATGGGCATCAAAGGGACACTAGGAGGCCCATGAGGCTTGGGCGCACGCCCAGGGGGGTAGGGCACGCCCCCACCCTCGTGGACGGTGCGTGGGCCCCCTCTGGTACTTCTTTCGCCCAATATTGTTTTTATATTCTAAAAATAATCCCCATGGAGTTTCAAGACTTTTTGATATGTGAAGAATAGGTCTCTAATATTTTCTCCTTTTCTAGCCTAGAATTCCAGCTGCCGGTATTCCCCCTCTTCATGTAAACCTTGTAAAATAAGAGAGAATAGGCATAAGTATTGTGACATAATGTGTAATATCAGCCCATAATGCAATAAATATCGATATAAAAGCATGATGCAAAATGGACATATCAACTCCCCCAAGCTTAGATCTCGCTTGTCCTCAAGCAAAAGCCGAAATCGAAAAAAAGTCCACATGTTTAGAGATAGAGGTGTCGATAAAATAAAATACGGACATGAGGGCATCATGATCATTCTTAGAACAGCATATATATATATATATATTGTCATATGATCTCTTATGCTAAAGTAACAATTCATTCACATACTCAAGTATGAATCACAAACTCTGTTGAAAACTAACAAACTATAATCTCAATATAAGAGCTTCTCAGCAAGTCCACATACTCAACCACCATTTAGTCTTTCACAATTGCTAACACTCACGTGATATTTATGATTATGAAGTTTTAATCAGACACAGAGAAAGATAGGGGCTTACAGTTTTGCCTCCCAACTTTTTACCTCAAGGTAATGTCAACAATAATAGTTCATGAAAACTCACATCCAATTAGCTATATATACCTGGATCTTTCCAACACATTGCGCTTGCTAAAGGATAAAATGTAAAAAGTAAAGGTGAAGATCACCATGACTCTTGCATGAAGTATAAGACAAGAATAAAAGACAGGCCCTTCGCAGAGGGAAGCAGAGGTTTTCATGTGCTTTATGGTTGGATGCACAAAATCTTAATGCGAAAAACGTCACTTTATATTGCCACTTGTGATATGGACCTTTATTATGCAGTCTGTCGCTCTTATTTCTTCCACATCACAAGATCGTATAAAGCTTATTTTCTCCACACTAATAAATCATACATATTTAGAGAGCAATTTTTATTGCTTGCAATGATGACAACTTACTTGAGGGATCTTACACAATCCATGGGTAGATATGGTGGACTCTCATGGCAAGACTGGGTTTAAGGATATTTGGAAGCACAAGTAGTATCTCTACTTGGTGCAAAGAAATAGGCTAGCATGAGAGGGAAAGGCAAGCTCAACATGTTGGATGATTCATGACAATATAATTTATCTTAGATGTAAGAAAACATAACCCATTAAGTTGTCTTCCTTGTCCAACATCAACTCTTTAGCATGTCATATTTTAATGAGTGCTCATGATCATAAAATATGTCAAAGATAGTATATTTATATGTGAAAACCTCTCTTTCTTTATTACTTCCTATTCATTGCAACGATGACCAAAACTATGTTTGTCAACTCTCAACAAATTTTATTCATCATACTCTTTATATGTGAAGTCATTACTCTCCATAAGATCCATATGATCTCCTTATTTCTTTTTATTCTTTCTCTTTTATTTTATTCCATCAAGATCATAGCAAGATAATCAAGCCCTTGACTCAACACTAATCTTTATTATATATAGCTCACGGACTCGATTACATAGAAGGATCATAAAGCAAAACTCAAAACTAGATCATACTAAAACTTTATTCTACTAGATCAAGATATTACCAAAAGGACCGAACTAAGAAAAATGGTAAAGATAGGAGTGTGATGGTGATACGATACCGAGGCACTCCCCCAAGCTTAGCAGTCGCCAAGGGGAGTGCCCATACCCATGTGTTTATGTCTCCTTCTTTGTTGGTGAAGAAGGTGTTGGTGATGATGGATAATCGCACATCGAGCGTAGGAGATCATCCAATTGTTGGGAATATGCCCTAGAGGCAATAATAAAAGCATCATTATTATATTTCCTTGTTCATGATAATTTTCTTTATTCATGCTATAATTGTGTTATCCGGAAATCGTAATACATGTGTGAATAACAGACATCAACATGTCCCTAGTAAGCCTCTAGTTGACTAGCTCGTTGATCAACAGATAGTCATGGTTTCCTGACTATGGACATTGGATGTCATTGATAACGAGATCACATCATTAGGAGAATCATGTGATGGACAAGACCCAATCCTAAACATAGCATAAAGATCGTATAGTTCGTTTGCTAGAGTTTTTCCAATGTCAAGTATATTTTCCTTAGACCATGAGATCGTGTAACTCCCGGATACCGTAGGAGTTCTTTGGGTATACCAAACGTCACAACATAACTAGGTGACCATAAAGGTAGACTACGGGTATCTCCGAAAGTATCTGTTGGGTTGACACGGATCAAGACTGGGATTTGTCACTCCGTATGACGGAGAGGTATCACTGGGCCCACTCGGTAATGCATCATCATAATGAGCTCAAAGTGACCAAGTGTCTGGTCATGGGATCATGCATTACGGTACGAGTAAAGTGACTAGCCGGTAACGAGATTGAACGAGGTATTGGGATACCGACGATCGAATCTCGGGCAAGTAACATACCGATTGACAAAGGGAATTGTATACGGGGTTGCTTGAATCCTCGACATCGTGGTTCATCCGATGAGATCATCGTGGAGTATGTGGGAGCCAACATGGGTATCCAGATCCCGCTATTGGTTATTGACCGGAGAGTCATCTCGGTCATGTCTACATGTCTCCCGAACCCGTAGGGTCTACACACTTAAGGTTCGGTGATGCTAGGGTTGTAGGGATATGTGTATGCAGTAACCCGAATGTTGTTCGGAGTCCCGGATGAGATCCCGGACATCACGAGGAGTTCCGGAATGGTCCGGAGGTAAATACTTATATATAGGAAGTGCTATTTCGGCCATCGGGACAAGTTTCGGGGTCACCGGTATTGTACCGGGACCACCGGAAGGGCCCCGGGGGCCCACCGGGTGGGGCCACCTGCCCCGGGGGGCACATGGGCTTTAGGGGGTGCGCCTTGGCCTACATGGGCCAAGGGCACCAGCCCCAAGAGGCCCATGCGCCTAGGGTTTCAAGAGGGAAGAGTCCCACAAGGGGAAGGCACCCCCTAGGTGCCTTGGGGGGGAGGGAAACCTCCCTTGGCCGCCGCCCCCCTAGGAGATTGGATCTCCTAGGGCCGGCGCCCCCCTAGGCCCTCCTATATATAGTGGGGGAAGGAGGGCTTTTCACCCACGCCTTTGGGCGCCTCCTTCTCCCTCTCCAACACCTCCTCCTCCTCATAGTGCTTGGCGAAGCCCTAACGGAGTATTGCAGCTCCATCACCACCACGCCGTCGTGCTGCTGCTGGAGCCATCTTCCTCAACCTCTCCTTTCCCCTTGCTAGATCAAGAAGGAGGAGACGTCATCCGCTCCGTACGTGTGTTGAACACGGAGGTGCCGTCCGTTCGGCGCTTGGTCATCGGTGATTTGGATCACGTCGTGTACGACTACCTCATCCCCGTTCTTTGAACGCTTCCGCTCGCGATCTACAAAGGTATGTAGATGCATCCGATCACTTGTTGCTAGATGAACTCATAGATGGATCTTGGTGAAACCGTAGGATAATTTTTGTTTTCTGCAACGTTCCCCAATAGTGGCATCATGAGCTAGGTTTATGCGTAGTTCTTCTTACGCGAGTAGAACACAATTTGTTGTGGGTGTAGATGTTGTCAACTTTCTTGCCGCTACTAGTCTTATCTTGCTTCAGTAGTATTGTGGGATGAAGCGGCCTGGACCAACCTTACACGTACGCTTACGTGAGACCGGTTCCACCAACTAACATGCACTAGTTGCATAAGGTGGCTGGCGGGTGACTGTCTCTCCTACTTTAGTTGGAGCGGATTCGATGAAAAGGGTCCTTATGAAGGGTAAATAGAAGTTGACAAATCACGTTGTGGCTTTCACGTAGGTAAGAAAACGTTCTTGCTAGAACCCTATTTCAGCCACGTAAAACTTGCAACAACAATTAGAGGACATCTAACTTGTTTTTGCAGCAAGTGCTTTGTGATATGATATGGCCAAAGTTGTGATGAATGATGAATGACATATATGTGATGTATGAGATGTTCATGCTATTGTAATAGGAATCACGACTTGCATGTCGATGAGTATGACAACCGACAGGAGCCATAGGAGTTGTCTTTATTTTTGTATGACCTGCGTGTCATTGAGAAACGCCATGTAAATTACTTTACTTTATTGCTAAACGCGTTAGCCATAGTAGTAGAAGTAATAGTTGGCGAGCAACTTCATGGAGACACGATGATGGAGATCATGATGATGGAGATCATGGTGTCAAGCCAGTGACAAGATGATCATGGAGCCCCAAGATGGAGATCAAAGGAGCTATGTGATATTGGCCATATCATGTCACTATTATTATTTGATTGCATGTGATGTTTATCATGTTTAGCATCTTGTTTACTTAGAACGACGGTAGTAAATAAGATGATCCCTCATAATAATTTCAAGAAAGTGTTCCCCCTAACTGTGCACCGTTGCGACAGTTCGTTGTTTCGAAGCACCACGTGATGATCGGGTGTGATAGATTCTAACGTTCACATACAACGGGTGTAAGACAGATTTACACATGCAAACACTTAGGTTGACTTGACGAGCCTAGCATGTGTATAGACATGGCCTCGGAACACAGAAGACCGAAAGGTCGAGCATGAGTCATATAGAAGATACGATCAACATGAAGATGTTCACCAACGTTGACTAGTCCGCCTCACGTGATGATCGGACACGGCCTAGTTGACTCGGATCATGTTATACTTAGATGACTAGAAGAGGGATGTCTATCTAAGTGGGAGTTCATTGAATAAATTGATTAGATGAACTTAATTATCATGAATTTAGTCTAAAATCTTTACAATATGTCTTGTAGATCAAATGGCCAACGTTGTCCTCAACTTCAACGCGTTCCTAGAGAAAACCAAGCTGAAAGACGATGGCAACAACTATACGGACTGGGTCCAAAACCTGAGGATCATCCTCATAGCTGCCAAGAAAGATTATGTCCTACAAGCACCGCTAGGTGATCCACCCGTCCCACAGAACCAAGACGTTATGAACGCTTGGTAGACACATGCTGATGACTACTCCCTCGTTCAGTGCGGCATGCTTTACAGCTTAGAGCCGGGGCTCCAAAAGCGTTTTGAGAGACATGGAGCATATGAGATGTTCGAAGAGCTGAAAATGGTTTTTCAAGCTCATGCCCGGATCGAGAGATATGAAGTCTCCGACAAGTTCTTCAGCTGTAAGATGGAGGAAAATAGTTCTGTCAGTGAGCACATACTCACTATGTCTGGGTTACATAACCGCTTGACTCAGCTGGGAGTTAATCTCCCGGATGACGCGGTCATTGACAGGATCCTCCAGTCGCTTCCACCAAGCTACAAGAGCTTTGTGATGAACTTCAATCTGCAGGGGATGGAAAAGACCATTCCTGAGGTATTTGCAATGCTGAAATCAGCAGAGGTAGAAGTCAAGAAGGAACATCAAGTGTTGATGGTAAATAAAACCACTAAGTTCAAGAAGGGCAAGGGTAAAAAGAACTTCAAGGACGGCTAGGAAGTTGCCGCACCTGGCAAGAAAGCTGCCGGGAAGAAGCCAAAGAATGGACCCAAGCCCGAGACTGAGTGCTTTTATTGCAAGGGAAGTGGTCACTGGAAGCGGAACTGCCCCAAATACTTAGCGGACAAGAAGGCCGGCAAAACGAAAGGTATATGTGATATACATGTAATTGATGTGTACCTTACCAGTACTCGTAGTAGCTCCTGAGTATTTGATACCAGTGCATTTGCTCACATTTGTAACTCAAAGCAGGAGCTTCGGAATAAGCGGAGACTGGCGAAGGACGAGGTGACGATGCGCGTCGGGAATGGTTCCAAGGTCGATGTGATCGCCGTCGGCACGCTGCCTCCTCATTTACCTTCGGGATTAGTTTTAAACCTTAATAATTGTTATTTAGTGCCAGCTTTGAGCATGAACATTGTATCGGGATCTCGTTTAATTCGAGATGGCTACTCATTTAAATCCGAGAATAATGGTTGTTCTATTTATATGAGAGATATGTTTTATGGTCATGCTCCTATGGTGAATGGTTTATTCTTAATGAATCTCGAGCGTAATGCTACACATATTCATAGTGTGAGTACCAAAAGATGTAAGGTTGATAATGATAGTCCCACATACTTGTGGCACTGCCGCCTTGGTCACATAGGTGTCAAATGCATGAAGAAGCTCCATGCAGATGGACTTTTAGAGTCTCTTGATTACGAATCATTTGACACGTGCGAACCATGCCTCATGGGGAAAATGACCAAGACTCCGTTCTCAGGAACAATGGAGCGAGCAACCAACTTATTGGAAATCATACATACTGATGTGTGCGGTCCAATGAGTGTTGAGGCTCGCGGTGGCTATCGTTATGTTCTCACCCTCACTGATGACTTGAGTAGATATGGGTATGTCTACTTAATGAAACACAAGTCTGAAACCTTTGAAAAGTTCAAGGAATTTCAGAGTGAGGTTGAAAATCAACATGACAGGAAAATCAAGTTTCTACGATCAGATCGTGGAGGAGAATACTTGAGTCACGAATTTGGCACACACTTAAGAAAATGTGGATTAGTTTCACAACTCACGCCTCCTGGAACACCTCAGCGTAATGGTGTGTCCGAACGTCGTAATCACACTCTATTAGATATGGTACGATCTATGATGTCTCTTACCGATATACCGCTATCTTTTTGGGGCTATGCTTTAGAGACTGCCGCATTCACTTTAAATAGGGCACCGTCGAAATCCGTTGAGACGACACCGTATGAATTATGGTTTGGGAAGAAACCTAAGATGTCATTTCTAAAAGTTTGGGGATGCGATACTTATGTCAAGAAACTTCAACCTGAAAAGCTCGAACCCAAGTCGGAAAAATGCGTCTTCATAGGATACCCTAAAGAAACTGTTGGGTATACCTTCTACCTCAGATCCGAGGGCAAGATCTTTGTTGCCAAGAATGGATTCTTTCTAGAGAAGGAGTTTCTCTCGAAAGAAGTGAGTGGGAGGAAAGTAGAACTTGATGAAGTATTACCTCTTGAACCGGAAAATGGCACGACTCAAGAAAATGTTCCTGAGGTGCCTGCACCGACTAGAGAGGAAGTTATTGATGATGATCAAGATACTTCTGATCAAGCTCCTACTGAAATTCGAAGGTCCACAAGGACACGTTCCGCACCAGAGTGGTACGGCAACCCTGTCTTGGAAATCATATTGTTAGACAACGGTGAACCTTCGAACTATGAAGAAGCGATGGCGGGCCCGGATTCTGACAAATGGCTAGAAAGCCATGAAATCCGAGATAGGATCCATGTATGAAAACGAAGTATGGACTTTGACTGACTTGCCCGTTGAACGGCGAGCCATAGAAAATAAATGGATTTTTAAGAAGAAGACAGACGCGGATGGTAATGTGACCATCTATAAAGCTCGGCTTGTCGCTAAGGGTTATCGACAAGTTTAAGGGGTTGACTACGATGAGACTTTCTCACCAGTAGCGAAGCTGAAGTCCGTCCGAATCATGTTAGCAATTGCCGCATTCTACGATTATGAAATATGGCAAATGGACATCAAAACGGCATTCCTTAATGGTTTCCTTAAGGAAGAACTGTATATGATGCAGCCGGAAGGTTTTGTCGATCCTAAGAATGCTGACAAGGTGTGCAAGCTCCAACGCTCGATTTATGGGCTGGTGCAAGCATCTCGGAGTTGGAACATTCGCTTTGATGAGATGATCAAAGCGTTTGGGTTCACACAGACTTATGGAGAAGCCTGTGTTTACAAGAAAGTCAGTGGGAGCTCTGTAGCATTTCTCATATTATATGTAGATGACATACTTTTGATGGGAAATGATATAGAACTCTTGGACAGCATCAAGGCCTACTTGAATAAGAGTTTTTCAATGAAGGACCTTGGAGAAGCTGCTTATATATTAGGCATCAAGATCTATAGAGATAGATCAAGACGCCTCATAGGTCTTTCACAAAGCACATACCTTGATAAGATATTGAAGAAGTTCAATATGGATCAATCTAAGAAGGGGTTCTTGCCTGTGTTACAAGGTATGAAATTGAGCTCAGCTCAATGTCCGACCACGGCAGAAGATATAGAAGAGATGAGTGTCATCCCCTATGCCTCAGCCATAGGTTCTATTATGTATGCCATGCTGTGTACCAGACCCGATGTAAACCTTGTCGTAAGTTTGGTAGGAAGGTACCAAAGTAATCCCGGCAAGGAACACTGGACAGCGGTTAAGAATATCCTGAAGTACCTGAAAAGGACTAAGGAAATGTTTCTCATTTATGGAGGTGACGAAGAGCTCATCGTAAAGGGTTACGTCGACGCTAGCTTCGACACAGATCTGGATGACTCTAAGTCACAGACCGGATACGTGTATATTTTGAATGGTGGGGCAGTAAGCTGGTGTAGTTGCAAGCAGAGCGTCGTGGCGGGATCTACATGTGAAGCGGAGTACATGGCAGCCTCGGAGGCAGCACATGAAGCAATCTGGGTGAAGGAGTTCATCACCGACCTAGGAGTCATACCCAATGCGTCTGGGCCGATCAAGCTCTTCTGTGACAACACTGGAGCTATTGCACTTGCAAAGGAGACCAGGTTTCACAAGAATACAAGGCACATCAAGCGTCGCTTCAACTCCATTCGTGAAAATGTTCAAGATGGAGACATAGATATTTGTAAAGTACATACGGACCTGAATGTAGAAAATCCATTGACTAAACCTCTCCCTAGGGCAAAACATGATCAACACCAGAATTCCATGGGTGTTCGATTCGTCACAATGTAACTAGATTATTGACTGTAGTGCAAGTGGGAGACTGTTGGAAATATGCCCTAGAGGCAAAAATAAAAGCATTATTATTATATTTCCTTGTTCATGATAATTGTCTTTATTCATGCTATAATTGTGTTATCCGGAAATCGTAATACATGTGTGAATAACAGACATCAACATGTCCCTAGTAAGCCTCTAGTTGACTAGCTCGTTGATCAACAGATAGTCATGGTTTCCTGACTATGGACATTGGATGTCATTGATAACGAGATCACATCATTAGGAGAATGATGTGATGGACAAGACCCAATCCTAAACATAGCATAAAGATCGTATAGTTCGTTTGCTAGAGTTTTTCCAATGTCAAGTATCTTTTCCTTAGACCATGAGATCGTGTAACTCCCGGATACCGTAGGAGTGCTTTGGGTATACCAAACGTCACAACGTAACTGGGTGACCATAAAGGTAGACTACGGGTATCTCCGAAAGTATTTGTTGGGTTGACACGGATCAAGACTGGGATTTGTCACTCCGTATGACGGAGAGGTATCACTGGGCCCACTCGGTAATGCATCATCATAATGAGCTCAAAGTGACCAAGTGTCTGATCATGGGATCATGCATTACGGTACGAGTAAAGTGACTAGCCGGTAACGAGATTGAACGAGGTATTGGGATACCGACGATCGAATCTCGGGCAAGTAACATACCGATTGACAAAGGGAATTGTATACGGGGTTGCTTGAATCCTCGACATCGTGGTTCATCCGATGAGATCATCGTGGAGTATGTGGGAGCCAACATGGGTATCCAGATCCCGCTGTTGGTTATTGACCGGAGAGTCGTCTCGGTCATGTCTACATGTCTCCCGAACCCGTAGGGTCTACACACTTAAGGTTCGGTGATGCTAGGGTTGTAGGGATATGTGTATGCAGTAACCCGAATGTTGTTCGGAGTCCCGGATGAGATCCCGGACATCACGAGGAGTTCCGGAATGGTCCGGAGGTAAATACTTATATATAGGAAGTGCTATTTCGGCCATCGGGACAAGTTTCGGGGTCACCGGTATTGTACCGGGACCACCGGAAGGGTCCCGGGGGCCCACCGAGTGGGGCCACCTGCCCCGGGGGGCACATGGGCTTTAGGGGGTGCGCCTTGGCCTACATGGGCCAAGGGCACCAGCCCCAAGAGGCCCATGCGCCTAGGGTTTCAAGAGGGAAGAGTCCCACAAGGGGAAGGCACCCCCTAGGTGCCTTGGGGGGGAGGGAAACCTCCCTTGGCCGCCGCCCCCCTAGGAGATTGGATCTCCTAGGGCCGGCGCCCCCCTAGGCCCTCCTATATATAGTGGGGGAAGGAGGGCTTTTCACCCATGCCTTTGGGCGCCTCCTTCTCCCTCTCCAACACCTCCTCCTCCTCATAGTGCTTGGCGAAGCCCTGACGGAGTATTGCAGCTCCATCACCACCACGCCGCCGTGCTGCTGCTGGAGCCATCTTCCTCAACCTCTCCTCTCCCCTTGCTGGATCAAGAAGGAGGAGACGTCATCCGCTCCGTACGCGTGTTGAACACGGAGGTGCCGTCCATTCGGCGCTTGGTCATCGGTGATTTGGATCACGTCGTGTACGACTACCTCATCCCCGTTCTTTGAACGCTTCCGCTCGCGATCTACAAAGGTATGTAGATGCATCCGATCACTCGTTGCTAGATGAACTCATAGATGGATCTTGGTGAAACCGTAGGAAATTTTTTGTTTTCTGCAACGTTCCCCAACACCAATTTGCGGATAATGCCCTTGAGTGCAATGATATGCTCCTTCAACAAAATATTTTCACTTGTGAGATACTTGTTTTGAATGTTAGCTAACTCAATCATCTTGAAAGCTTCAATATCCATTGGGGTAAAGAGATTGTGATGAGGTTGAAGGATGTCTTCTTCTACTACTGTCGGAACTTGATCCCCCACGGCCTTCTTGATCCCATCATCCTTGTTGATCTCTCCGGGCTCTTCTCTCTTCAGCTCTATCTTCATTAGCCAAGCATCGTTTCCCTCATTGTTGGAAGAGGAAGGAGAAGACATGATGCTTGTCTGTGACAACCCTGGCAGAAAACAATTCGAAACGAAAACAGAGGATATTTGCGTGATACGGTGGTCAAAACCTTTGGGAGATTATATAATGAATTTTTACCGACCAAAAGAAGTTTCGTGCAAGAAAATGGAGTCCGAAGAGCACACGAGGTGCCCACGAGGCAGGGGGCGCGCCCTCCCCCCTCGTGGAAGCCTCGTATCCTTCCCGGGCTACTTCTTATTTTCCTATTTTCTTAAATATTCCAAAACAGAGAAAAATAGTCATTAGAACTATTTTGGAGTCGGTTTTACTTACCGTACCACGTACCTATTCCTTTTCGGGGTCTGAAATGTTCTGGAAAGTGTCCCTTATGTATTCCTCCGGGGTTAGGGTTTCAATAACATTAGTTTCAACATTTATGGCATTACTTGAGATATAATGTTTGATTCTTTGACCGTTCACCACCCTCGGATTTATGCCTTCGTAGTTGTTGATTTTTATGGCACCGGAATGATAGACCTCCTCGATGACGTAAGGACCTTCCCATTTAGAGAGGAGTTTGTCTACAAAAAATCTTAAACGGGAGTTGTATAACAATGCATAATCACCTACATTAAACTCATGTTTTGTATCCTTTTATCCTGCCATCTTTTAACATTTTCTTTAAACAGTTTGGCATTCTCATAGGCCTAGGTTCTCCATTCATCAAGTGAGCCAATGTCAAAAAGCCTCTTCTCACCGGCAAGTTTGAAGTCGTAGTTGAGCTCTTTAATAGCCCAATATGCCTTATGTTCTAGTTCAAGAGGTAAGTGACAAGATTTACCATAAACCATCTTATACGGAGACATACCCATAGGATTTTTGTATGTAGTTCTATAAGCCCATAATGCATCATCAAGTTTCTTGGACCAATTCTTTCTAGATCTATTAACAGTCTTTTGCAAAATTCATTTAAGCTCTCTATTGCTAAGTTCTACTTGACCAGTAGACTGTGAGTGATAAGGAGATGCAATTCTATGATTAACATCATACATAGCAAGCATTTTACGAAAGGCACCATGAATAAAATGTGAACCACCATCAGTGATTACGTATCAAGGGACTCCAAACCTCGGAAAAATAACTTCCTTAAGAATCTTAATAGAGGTGTTATGGTCAGCACTACTAGTTGGAATCGCTTCTACCCACTTAGTAACGTAATCAACAGCAACTAAGATATGTGTATACCCATAAGAGGAAGGAAAAGATCCCATATAATCAAAGCCCCAGACATCAAATGGTTCAATAACATGTGAATAATTCATAGGCATTTCTTGACGTCTACTAATATTACCAATTCTTTAACATTCATCACAAGACAAAACAAACTTACGGGCAACCTTGAAGAGAGTAGGCCAATAAAAACTGGATTGCAATACCTTATGTGCAGTTCTATCTCCAGCATGGTGTCCTCCATAAGACTTGGAGTGGCACTTTCGCAGGATCTGTTCCTGTTCGTGCTTAGGTACACAACGTCTAATAACACCATCTACTCCTTCTCTATAAAGATGTGGGTCATCCCAGAAGTAATGTCTTAAATCATAGAAGAACTTTTTCTTTTGCTAGTATGTGAAACTAGGTGGTATAAATTTAGCAACAATGTAATTAGCATAATCAGCATAACTAGAACAGTACGAGAAGCATTTATGACAGCTAATTGTTCATCAAGAAAGCTATCATCAATAGGTAGTGGGTCATCAAGAACATTTTCTAACCTAGACAAGTTGTCTGCAACGGGGTTCTCAGCTCCCTTTCTATCAATAATATGCAAATCAAATTCTTGAAGCAAGAGAACCCATCTAATAAGTCTAGGTTTAGCATCTTTCTTTTCCATAAGATATTTCATTGCAGCATGATCAGTGTGAACAGTTACTTGAGAATCAACAATATAAGGTCTGAACTTATCACAAGCAAATACAACTTCTAAAAATTCTTTTTCAGTAGTAGCATAATATCTTTGGGCACTGTCTAGAGTTTTAATAGCATATTCAATAACATTTAATTTCTTATCAACTCTTTGTCCTAGAACAGCCCCTACAGCATAATCACTGGCATCACACATAATTTCAAATGGTAAATTCCAATCAGGAGGCTGAACAATAGGTGCAGAAATCAAAGCTTTCTTAAGTATTTCAAATGCTTCTACACAATCATCGTCAAAGACAAAAGGGACATATTTTTGTAAGAGATTAGTCAGAGGCCGAGAAATTTTAGAGAAGTCCTTAATGAACCTCCTATAAAAACCGACGTGACCAAGGAAACTTCTTATACCTTTGATGTCATTAGGACAAGGCATCTTTTCAATAGCATCAACTTTAGCTTTATCAACTTCAATACCTCTTTCAGAAATTTTGTGCCCCAAGACAATACCTTCATTAACCATAAAGTGGCACTTCTCCCAATTGAAGACAAGATTAGTTTCTTCACATCTCTGCAAAACTCGATCAAGGTTGCTTAAGCAATCATCAAAAGAAGTTTCATAAACGGAGAAATCATCCATGAAAACCTCAACAATCTTTTCACAAAAGTCAGTGAATATAGCAGTCATACATCTTTGAAAGGTAGCAGGTGCATTACATAAACCAAAAGGTATACGTCTATAAGCAAAGGTACCGAAAGGGCAAGTAAAAGTTGTCTTTTCATGATCCTCTTTTGACACAGGTATTTGAGAGAAACCAGAATAACCATCTAGAAAGCAAAAATGTGTATGCTTGGATAATATTTCTAGCATTTGATCAATAAAAGGTAAAGGGTAATGATCCTTTTTACTAGCTTTATTTAATTTGCGGAAATAAATTACCATTCTATAACCTGTAACAGTTCTTTGTGGGGTCAATTCATCTTTATTATTAGGAACAACAGTAATACCTCCTGAGGGAGTCCTGGATTAGGGGGTGTTCGGGTAGCCGGACTATACCTTCAGCCGGACTACAGGACTATGAAGATACAAGATTGAAGACTACGTCCCTTGTCCGGATGGGACTTTCCTTGGCGTGGAAGGCAAGCTTGGCGATGCAGATATTCAAGATCTCTTACCATTGTAACCGAATCCATGTAACCCTAGCCCTACCCGATGTCTATATAAACCGGAGGGTTTTAGTCCGTAGGAGGACTTCATCAACTCCATAGACAACAATCACACCATAGGCTAGCTTCTAGGGTTTAGCCTCCTTGATCTCATGGTAGATCCACTCTTGTACTACCCATATCATCAATATTAATCAAGCAGGACGTAGGGTTTTACCTCCATCAAGAGGGCCTGAACCTGGGTAAAACATCGTGTTCCCTGCCTCCTGTTACCATCCGGCCTAGACGCACAGTTCGGGACCCCCTACCCGAGATCCGCCGGTTTTCACACCGACACTGGTGCTTTCATTGAGAGTTCCTCTGTGTCGTCGCCGTTAGGTCCGATGGCTCCTTTGATCATCAAGAACGATGCGGTCCAGGGTGAGACTTTTCTCCCCGGACAAATCTTCGTCTTCGGCGGCTTTGCTCTACGGGCCAATTCTCTTGGCCACTTGGAGCAGATCGAGAGCTACGCCCCTGGCCATCAAGTCAGGTTCGGAAGCTTAAACTACACAGCTGACATCCGCGGAGACTTGATCTTCGATGGGTTCGAGCCACGGCCAAGCACGCCACACTATCTCGAGGGGCATGATCTAGCTCTGCCTCCGGGTAGTGTCCTGGAGGCCGCACACGCATCGGTTCCGACCTCTAACTCGGAGCCTATTGCGCCAATGGAGGACGAGTGGTTGGACGCCGCCTCGGGGGCTGTGATCTTAAAGGCGATCGAGCCGAATGCTAGCCCTGCACTCTGCATGATCCATGACTCCGAGGATCCGGACTCCTCCCCAGACTCCGAACCCCCCGCACCCCTGCCAATCGAATCCGATTGGGCGCCGATAATGGAGTTCACCGCCGCAGACATCTTTCAGCACTCGCCTTTTGGCATCATCCTGAATTCTCTTAAGTCTCTCTCTTTATCAGGAGAGCCCTGGCCGGATTACGGTCAGCAAGGATGGGATACGGACGACGAAGAAATCCCACCCACAACCCACTTGGTAGCTACTGTCGACAACTTAAACGACGTGCTCAACTTCGACTCCGGAGACGTCGACAGTATGGATGACGATGCAGGAGATACCGACGAACCAACGCCCATAGGGCATTGGACAGCCACCTCATCTCACGATGTGTACATGGTGGTACCCCTAAAGGAAGCGACAACGAGGAAAAGGGGAGGGAACGGGAGTTCGACCCCCCGAAAAGCAATCGAAGCGTCGGCGTAAACGCCGACCCAAGCCCCGCCTCGATAAAAACCCAGCCATAGAGTAGGACGAGCCGGTAGATGACGAGCAGGCCTTAGAGTAGCCGTCCGAATAGGGCAATACGGATAGAGAAACCGAACGCCCCTCCTCCGGCAAAAACGACATTCCGGACGACCTCATGCCGGATAAACCTATGGAGCAGAAGAATCTCCACGAGAGGCTCATTGCAACTGCACGCAGCCTAAAAAAGCAGAAGCGGAAGCTAAAAACAGCGGAAGATGCACTCCGGATTAGATGGAGCAAAGTAATCAATACCGCAGATAAATATGGCGACAGTCGCCGCACTAAAAGTATCCGAAAAGAAAGCTACTGCCTGAATTCGACGAAGAGGCCCTAGAGCCCTCGCATTCAAAAAATGAGAAAGCCACACGGTCGGATAGACGACCCCATAAAGCTGCAAACGGCGCCGCACTTAAATCGGCATGCGACCCACTTAAGGATACGCATCATGGCCCAGTCAGGTCCATTTATGGGCCAAGAAAGCAAGCTCTCGTAAGCAATACTATGAAGCCATCATTAGAATCCGGCACACCCAAATACAGGGGCGCCGCACACCCTCTATGTTTCACCGACGAGGTCCTGGACCATGAATTTCCAGAGGGATTCAAACCCGTAAACATAGAGGCATACGATGGAACAACAGACCCTGGAGTCTGGATAGAGGATTATATCCTCCACATACACATGGCTAGAGGAGATGATGTCCACGCCATAAAATATTTACCCCTTAAGCTTAAAGGGCCAGCCCGGCATTGTCTTAAAAGCCTTCCCGAAAACACAATTTGATGTTGGGAAGAACTCGAGGATGCTTTCCGAACAAACTTTCAAGGGACCTATGTCTTCCCCCCGGATGCAGACGATCTCAGTCACATAACTCAGGAACCCGGAGAATCAGCTCGGCAGTTCTGGAATAGATTCCTCACTAAGAAGAATCAGATAGTCAACTGTCCGGACGCCGAAGCCTTAGCAGCTTTCAGGCATAACGTCCGAGACGAATGGCTCGCCAGACACCTCGGCCAAGAAAAGCTAAGAACAATGGCCGCACTGACAAACCTCATGACCCGCTTTTGTGCAAGGGAGGACAGCTGGTTGGCAAGGTGTAGCCCCAGCGACCCAAGTACATCCGAAACTAGGGATGGAAACAGAAAACCGCGACGCAACAAGGACCATCGCCGGACTAAGGACAAAAGTCAGAAGAGCAGGCAGTCAATGCCGGATTCAAAGGCTCACGACAAAATCAGGAAAAACCGCCCCCCAGGATAACAGGGACGATCCATCCAACCTAAATAAAATCCTGGACAGGATATGTCAGATACACAGTACTCCCGGGAAGCCTGCTACCCATACCCACAGAGACTGTTGGGTTTTCAAACAATCCGGCAGACTCAATGCCGAACACAAGGGGCTCGACATACCAAGCGAAGACGAGGACGAACCCCGAAAGCAGATTACCAGGAAACAAAAGAACTTCCCATAGGAAGTAAAAATAGTGAACTCACTTCACATAACTAAACGTGCGGCGCCCGTAAAGGTATGCACCACACGGCCCATCCCCAAAGGGTCCGGCCACTGGTTGTCAAAACCGATCATCTTCGATCAGCTAGATTATTCTAGAAATATCAAGAATGCAGGCTGGACTGCCTTTATACTCGATCCAATAATTGGCGGACTCCAGTTTTCAAATGTCCTTATGGACGGCGGAAGTGGACTAAACCTGATGTATTAGGATACAATCCAGCACATGAGGATAAACCCAGCAAGAATCCGCCGCAGCAAAACGTCCTTTCAAGGGGAAATACCTGGTCCGGACACCCGTTGTATGGGTTCTCTCCGGCTCGAAGTCATATTTGGCTCTGCTGATAACTTCCGCCACGAAAAGCTGACCTTCCATATCGTCCCGTTCTCAAGTCGCTATCAAGCACTACTGGGACGTGAAGCTTTCGCTCGCTTTAACGCAATACCGCATTATGCATCTCTTACGCTTAAGATGCCCGGTCCACGAGGCATCATCTCTTTAAAGGGGAAGCACTAAAGTGCGCCTCCCCAAGCGGAGGACTGTGCAGCCGCCTTGACAGCCCCACAGCAAAATGGCCTCACCGGCCAAAAAACTTCAAAATAGGTCATTAAAGACCACGAACGCGGATAGACGAGTTCGGTACAAAATCATCATTGATGCAGGCTTAGTGGCCATATACCCCCGCACTAGGGGCTCCACGCATATACAATAAGAGACAATAAAGCTCAAACTTCCATATTTTACTTTATATTTTGCTTATTTTTACTTTTTCCGGCACGACCCAAACTCACAGTTCCTCTCTTTTACAGATGAACGTCGTGCGGCGCCCGTCCAGGATACGGCACAACGGAGACAAAGGCGCAGACGTGCAGTAGGGACCCATCCTAAAGGATTCTTTTTAGATTAAGACCCTGCGTAAACCTTTCTTACTGCCTCTTGTTGCTACACCTTCCCTGGTTTTCTCTTTCCAGTATAACCAAGGAGGAGGCTGGCATCTTGGCATGTGGCCACGTCAGAATTTTTGCGCATACCTGGACACTAGGGGCTTTTTTAATGAAGAGTGTTGTTTGGCCCGCACTCATAAAGACCGAACGCCTTAGGGAGTGTTCGGCGTCGTGAGTTTTGGCACTATATGCATCAGCTCCGAATCATGTCTTTGGTCAAATGTTGGGTTGCCCGGCTCCTGAGTTAGGCTACCTTACGTTCCGCTCTATCGGCTAAGGTAGCACCAGGAGAACTACTGCGATTGTGGCCCCGGTTCGGCCAGGGCGAGCACCTCAGTAGAGAAAGCCGAAAACTGACTGTCATGATGTTGCGTGAGACTGGTTAGCCACTCGATGACCTATCGGAATCTATCGGATTCCTCCGCTTTAACGAAGGGCCGCTTCCCGGTCAGGCACATACGCGCCCCGAATTCGGACGAGCGCAGTTGCCACCAAGGAGCTACCTAAAGAGTCTCATTTTCAAACTCCTATGGCTAAGTGAAAGTGTTAAAGCATTATAGTCTGGTTGCCTGGCCCGCTGCGTTATCACCTCCTTTGTAGGACCAAGACGTTGGGTTAAGTGTGAAAATGCGTTTTCGGCGAGCACCCCCGCACTATGTGCGTGGGGGCTGAAGCCAACGACTGCCATCTTTCAGATTCTATACATACATATATATATACATATATATATATATATATCTTAAAACGGCCGCATAGAAGGTGTTTACAATACTTGAGGCACAAGTATAAAAAAGACCACTATAGTTTATCAAAATGTTACTTTATAATTACATGTGCTATCATAACATAGGATCTTTCGGCATCATGCAATCCGCTCTCTGCGGATGAAATCCTTTCAATCACCATGCCCATCAAGGCATGGTGCTCCTCTGAGATGCAAGCTCGCCCCAGCAGAATCTTTAGCTCCTCCGCCCGAGCACCAGACGGTGCCGGGCTCGTCCCATGACCTCTTCCGAAGTCCGGACACGGAGAACCTCGGGGGGCCACACTATCTTCCGCTCCTGCCAGATTCAGAGAAACCATCCGCGACGTTACCTTAGGATCGCCCGCCTCGCTAGGCGGCACGGCAGGAGGAGGCGTCCCGCTCTCCATCATCTCTGGAAGAAGATCCCATGAAGACGAGCTCTGCTGAGACGGGCTCAGGTCCGTGCTACAAGGTAAAAGTTTGGTTAATCTTCTCAGACATAAATCAAGGATTTCCTTCATCCCTCAGAAGGAAAATCTTTCTCTACTTACGGCTCGCTGGAGGGCTGATCCCCTTGAGGGCGTAGTCCGGCCGAGGAACTCCCCAGCGTCGGACCCTCTGACGAGGATTTTCTCCCCCGCTTTGCGGCCATGGTTTCCGGGTCGTCAGAGGCGACTCTCTTCTTCCCCTTAGGAGAGGAATCGTCGGTTCCTCCCTTCGGAGCAGCCTCCTTCGAGGAGGCCATAGCTTCCTTGTCCTCCCCCTCCAGAGGCATTATCTCTAGCATCCTGACTAGCACGGGATCCGGCCTGGTTTCCGAAAGGGGAGCCGGACACCTGATCAGCTTTGCCTTCGCTATCCACTCATGTTTAAAAGGACGGCTCTTTTAGGGGCAAGTTTATGACAATTATACGGATAGAAGGTCCGGGCACAAGGTTGCTTACTTGAGTATCCGGGTGATTGCGGCTTAGGCCAGCGTCCTCGGTTAAATCCGGACACATCTCTTGTGATCCGAAGAACAGTTAGTTCATCTCCGCGGGCGTCGCGCCCATAAAGTTCTGGAGAGCTCGTGGTCCCTCTGGATTAAACTCCCATAGGCGAAGGGGGCGTCGTTTGCCGGGCTATATTCGGCGAATCAGCATGACCTGCATCACCTCGACCAAGCTGAGGTCTCTTTCCAAGAGATCCTTAATTCAGCCATGTAACAAGGGCACGTCTTTGGGCAAGCCCCAATTTAGTCCTCCGTTGACCCATGACGCTAGCCATGGTGGGGGACCCGAGCGAAAGGCAGGAGGCGCCACCCATTTGGTGCTCCGAGGAGCGGTGATATAAAACCACTCTCGTTTCCACAAGCCTGGCTCCTCTTGAAAAGAGCCCTCGGGCCATGGAACATCAGCATTTTTGCTTACAACAGCGCCTCCGCACTCTGCGTGTCGTCCCTCGATCATCTTCGGCTCCACTTTGAAGGTATTGAGCCATAGTCCGAAGTGAGCGATAACATGAAGGAATGCTTCGCACATAACGATAAACGAGGAGATATGGAGGATGGACTCCGGACCTAAGTCGTGGAATTCCAGCCCGTAATAAAATAGCAGTCCCCTCACAAAGGGATCCATTGGGAAGCCCAACCCCCGAAGGAAGTGAGACATGAACACCACGCTCTCACTGGGCTGGGGGCTGGGAATGACCTGCCCTTGAGCAGGGAACCTATGCCGAATTTCCCCGGTCAGGAACTTAGCCGCTCTCAACTTTAGCACATCCTCCTCCATGACGGAGGAGGGCATCCATCGGCCTTGAAGGTCGGAATCGGACATTGTCGAAGGTCCGAGGCGCCCGGAATCTAGAGCCTAGGGTGTTGGAACTCGAGGCGACGGGCGAACTTGTTTTGGATTGGAGAAAAGATAAGGCCCTGGTCTCTTTATAAGAGGCTGAATACCAGGAGCCCTCCCCGTAACCGTTTGGGACTCGCCTTTAATCGAGGAAACATGCTAACGGCACGATTGGGTTACCCACGTCCGTATTGATGAGAATCCCGTAAAAGGGGGGTACACGATCTCTGCTTTGACAAGACGTGCCAAGGAAACCGCCTCGCAAAACACGCTAAGGTGAAAAAGTAAAAACGATTCGTAAAAGACTTGGCCGTAGTGTGATGGCGCACTGCGGAATACGTCAGTAGATTTGATTTGTGTTAATATTATTCTCTCTATGGCAATATGTGGAAACTTATTTTGCAGAGCCGGACATTACTCTTGGTGTTTACAATCTTCTACGAAGGGCTTGGAGGAGGAACCCGCCTTGCAATGCCGAAGACAATTTGCGCGCCGGACTCGTCATCAATGAAGCCTGGTTCAGGGGCTATTGAGGGAGTCCTGGATTAGGGGGTGTTCGGGTAGCCGGACTATAACTTCAGCCGGACTCCAGGACTATGAAGATACAAGATTGAAGACTACGTCCCGTGTCCAGATGGGACTTTCCTTGGCGTGGAAGGCAAGCTTGGCGATGCGGATATTCAAGATCTCTTACCATTATAACCGACTCTATGTAACCCTAACCCTACCCGGTGTCTATATAAACCGGAGGGTTTTAGTCCGTAGGAGGACTTCATCAACTCCATAGACAACAATCACACCATAGGTAGCTTCTAGGGTTTAGCCTCCTTGATCTCGTGGTAGATCCACTCTTGTACTACCCATATCATCAATATTAATCAAGCAGGACGTAGGGTTTTACCTCCATCAAGAGGGCCCGAACCTGGGTAAAACATCGTGTTCCCTGCCTCCTGTGACCATCCGGCCTAGACGCACAGTTCGGGACCCCCTACCCGAGATCCGCCGGTTTTGACACCGACACCTCCCTTCTTAGGGACAAAATGGATGGGACTCACACACTGACTATCACCAACGGGATAAATTATATGTGCCTCCAGAAGTTTTAGTATTTCTTTTCTTACCACCTCTTTCATCTTAGGATTTAACTGTCGTTGGTGATCAACAACTGGTTTAGCGTCTTTCTCCAACTTTATTTTGTGCTGGCATAGAGTGGGACTATGCCCTTAAGATCATCAAGAGTATATCCAATAGCAGCACGGTGCTTCTTCAGAGTTTTCAATGATTTCTTTTCTTCATGCTCTGAAAGGTTAGCACTAATAATAATAGGATATATCTCTTTCTCATCAAGATAAGCATATTTAAGCGTATCTGGTAAAGGTTTAAGCTCAAACACGGGATCACCCTTAGGTGGAGGAGGATCCCCTAGGATTTCAACAGGCAAGTTGTGTTTCAAAATAGGTCCATGTTTAAAGAATACTTCATCTATTTCCCTTCTTTCATTCATAAACATATCATTTTCATGGTCTAGCAAATATTGTTCTAAAGGATCACTAGGAGGCACGGCAATAGAAGTAAGACCAATAATTTCAAGTTTACTAGGCAATTCTTCATCATGGGGTTGTCTACGAAATTTAGCAAAATTAAACTCATGAGGCATATCCCCTAAACCAACAGAAACAATATCCTTTTGCAATATATACTAGCATTAACAGTATTCAAGAAGGTTCTACCAAATATAATGGGACAAAAGTCATCTTGTGGGGAACCAAGAACAAGAAAAGCAGCAGGATATTTAACTTTCTCACACAAGACTTCAACATCTCTAACAATCCCTACTGGTGAAATAGTATATCTATTGGCAAGCTTAATTGTAACATCTATTTCCTCTATCTCAGCAGGTGCAATATCATGCATAATTTCTTTGTATAAGGAATGAGGTGTTGCACTTGCACTAGCACCCATATAACATAAGCCATAATATCAATGATCTCCTATTTTAACAGAAATAACATGCATGCCTACAATAGGTCTATATTTATTTTTAGTATCAGGTCTAGCAATTCTAGCTGATTCATTGCAGAAGTAAATAACATGCCCATCAATGTTATCGGCCAAGAGATCTTTAACCATAGCAACACTAGGTTCAACTTTAATTTGCTCAGGGGGTTTGGGTGTCTTAATATTACTTTTGTTGACCACACTTGAAGCTTTAGCATGAAACTTTATTCTGACAGGGATAGGTGGTTTCTCAATATAAGCAGTAGGAACAAAAAGATCATTATAAGTGATAGTATTTTCTTCAACTTTAATAGGTGCAACTACTTTCACTTCAATGGGAGGATTATATTTAAACCACTTCTCCTTAGGGAGATCAACATGAGTAGCAAAGGATTCACAGAAAGAAGCTACTATCTCAGAGTCAAGTCCATATTTAGTGCTAAATTCACGGAAAGCATCGGTATCCATAAAAGATTTAACACAATCAAACTTAGGTGTTATACCTGACTCCTTACCTTCGTCGAGGTCCCAATCTTCAGAGTTGCATTTAATTCTCTCCAATAAATCCCATTTGAATTCAATAGTCTTCATCATAAAAGATCTAGTACAAGAAGTATCAAGCATGGAGCGATTACTGAGAGAAAGCCGAGCATAATTTTTTTTGAATAATCATTTCTTTTGATAGCTCTGTTGGGATCTACGATAGGGTGCGTCGACTGATGAAGTTATGTACCTAGGGTAGGGTCACAGACCTGTCCTAACTGCCCTACCCAAGGACACCTCTAGAATAAATCACCTTTTAATCGAATTGGAGGTGTTCCAGTCGACAGACTCGAAGACACTCGACCAAGAAGCAATTACTCGACCAAGATCCAACCACTCGACGGCCAGGAGACCTAAAGTCACTCCGCACGCTAACGGTCGGTCATTAAGTAGCTTTTATGGTCATCATAGCACTTCATTACTAGCATTATCAGTAACGCCCTGCCTTAATGTACATTGAACCCTTCGTAACGTGGGCTGGCCGGGATCCTGGTGCACTCTATATAAGCCACCCCCTCCTCCGAGACAAGGGTTCGCACCTCTGTAACTCATACTCACATAATCCAGTCGACCGCCTACGGGCTCCGAGACGTAGGGCTTTTACTTCCTCCGAGAAGGGCCTGAACTCGTAAACCTTGCGTCCTTACAACTCCTCCATAGCTGAGACCTCGCCTCTCCATACTTACCCCCCTACATTACTGTCAGACTTAGAACCATGACAGTTGGCGCCCACCGTGGGGCTGGTGTTTTAGCGTTTTGTTGGAGGAGTTGCGATCTTTTCCGACCCGAATCATCATGTTTTTCGACGGAGTTTTCATGGAGGGCCGCGAGATCCGTTTCGGCACGCTCACATTCATAGACGATCACTCTGCCTAGCTTCAGGAGGCTCCACTTGACGTGGACGCACTCCCTGTCCGCGGGGCAACGCACTTTAGCGCGTGCGTCCGCGGCGTTCTCCTGCGGCAACCGTCGACCCCCTACCGGTCGGCTCCTGTGTTATCCTCCCTCCCCGTTTCCCGCCGGCGCAAGCGCTCTGGTCGGTCGAGACTTCAGCGGTGGGTGAGACACGCGGTGGCCCGTAAGTCGGCCACCCCTCAAGTCGCGGTGATCGAGCCCGACGAATCCCTCTACGGCCTGTTCGACTGGCTCCAAAGAGACTGCGTCCGAGTGCGACAGCAGCGATCCGGCGGCAGAGGTTCTGATGGTCGATGGACCGCCCAGTCCCCCCGGTTTTACCCGCACCGATGGAGGCGCGGGAGGAGGCGACCCGTCGCGTCCCCATGAGGAGTATCTTCCGGAGCCTCTCACGTCGCTGCAGAGAGAAGAACTTCGCCACCGGAATGTGGATGCGCTGCACACTCCTATCGTTGGAGAAACCCCCAAGGCTCGCGCCTTGGAGGACGCGCGCCTGGCAAACTTGGCCGAGCGCACTCGACTGGACAACCTCCAGCGAGCACTCGACGAGCGTGCGCGACAACGGGTTCCCGAATCTAGTCGACGTCAGCTCTTCTCGCCCCCGCAGGTATATCGGACTCCGATTCAGAATTTAGCAGCTGCGGCCCGTATAGCGGAGTCGATTCATCCTTCCCAGTCGGAGGCTGGCAGAGGCTTGCTGCAGATCAAAGCGTTACTCCGGGCAGCAGGAGATCAGAATTCCACTGTTTCTCAGTCGCGGAACAGAATTCACAGCAAGTCTGTTGCCGCGGACACAGTCCAGTCGGCTCACAGCCCGAGATCGCCCCCGAGGCATGAGGGACGTGGAGACCGGCGTGACCAGTACGGGAACCAGGAGCAGTATGATCACCGAGTCGATCGTGAAGGTCGACGTCGAGTGCCTACGCCTCCCCCGAGGAGCGGGTCGTATGTGCCTCGCCAGCAGGATGACAAGCGCCCTCATAGTGGTGGGCGAAGGATTCCAGTCGACCCGAGAGGGCCAGGCTTTGATGCGAGATCCATCGTCGTCCAAGGTCTGGTCGACAGGAACAGGGCTCACCGAGAGGGCCACGACAGAGATGCACCTACCAGCAACAGAGTACATGTTTCGGGGCCAGAGTGCTTTAGTAGAGCCATCAGGGCTGCTGTGATTCCTCCCAACTTCAGGTTGGCGACTGGAGTCAGTAAGTTCACTGGCGAGTCCAAGCCCGATACTTGGCTTGAGGACTACCTAGTGGCCGTCCAGATTGGCGACGGCAATGATGAAGTGGCCATGAAACACCTGCCTCTCATGTTGGAGGGCTCGGCCAGAGCGTGGCTAAACCAGTTAGCACCTAGCAGCATTTACACTTGGGAAGATCTCTCCCGAGTGTTCGTCACCACATTTGAAGGCACATGCAAGTGACCGGCAGGACTGACGGAACTGCGGTCTTGTGTGCAAAGGCCGAATAAAACTTTGAGGGATTACATCCAGAGATGGATCACGTTACATCCCTCGGTGGAAAATGTGTCTGACCACCAAGCAGTTTGTGCCTTCAAGGAAGGCGTCAAGTACAGAGAACTGAATCTGAAATTCGGTTGAACCGGAGATATGTCCCTGAACCGGATGATGGAGATTGCCACCAAGTACGCTAATGGTGAAGACGAGGATCGACTCAGGAGCGGCAAGCTCAAGTCAGTCGCCCAAGAAACCGGAGGCAATTCCAATCGGAAGCAGAAGCGGAAAGCCGAGCCAGCGGCTCCCGGGGAAGCCTTAGCTTTGGCCCAAGGAAAGTCTAAAGGGAAACCTAAAGGGCCTTGGAACCCCAAAAAGGTTAAAGACCAGGAGGGAAATGATGTGTTGGACTTACCATGTCTCGTCCACACAAAGAAAGATGAAGAGGGTAATTTTATTTACCCGAAACATACCACTCGGTAGTGCTGACTCTTGATCCAGCAGTTCCAGGGCAAGCAGCCCAAGGGTAAGGAAAAGGAGTCAGACAAGGTCGAGGACAAAGAAGACAGTGATGACGGATACCCTCAAGTCAATTCCACCCAGATGATTTTTGCTGATGTTGAGAGCAAAAGTCGACTGAAAGTTATTAATCGAGAGGTGAATATGGTCGCTCTGGCGACACCTAGTTACCTGAAATGGTCTCAGACTGCCATAACATTCGACCAATCCGACCACCCAACGCACATCGCCACCCCTGGGAGGCAAGCTTTGGTGGTCGACCCAGTTGTTGAAGGCACCCGACTGACCAAAGTCCTGATGGATGGAAGCAGTGGTTTGAACATATTATACGCTGAGACGTTGAAAGGGATGGGCATTCCGATGTCCAGACTCAGTGCCAGCAACATGAGTTTCCATGGAGTCATTCCTGGGAAGAAGGCTGAATCACTCGGCCAGATTGCTCTTGATGTGGTTTTCGGTGATTCCAAGAATTACCGCAAAGAAAAATTGACATTTGAAGTTGTAGACTTCCAGAGTGCCTATCACGCTATTTTGGGCAGGCCGGCTTATGCACGCTTCATGGCCCGACCATGTTATGTGTATCTCAAATTGAAGATGCCTGGCCCCAAAGGTGTGATCACCATTATGGGCAATCGGAAGAAAGCGGGAGAATGTATTCAGAAGGGTTCGAAGATCGCCGACGCACAGATGGCAGTGGTGGAGTTGCAGGAATACCAGAAGACTGCAGACCCGAGTGATCTGTTGCGAGCCAAGAAGCCCGCTACAGAGTCAGTTTTCCAGTCAACTGGCGACATGAAGACAGCTCACATCCACCCGACCGACCCCAGCGCCGCCCCGACTCATATCTCGACAACACTCGACTCCAAATAGGAAGAAGCGCTCATCCAGTTCCTCCGTGAGAACTGGGACATTTTCGCATGGAAACCTTCTGACATGCCAGGTGTTCCCAGGGAGCTGGCTGAGCATCGCCTGAGAGTCGACTCAAAAGTAAAACCTGTCAAGGAACATCTCCGACGGTCCGCCGTCCAATAGAGAAAGGCTATTGGCGAGGAGCTGGCTTGGCTCTTAGCAGCGGAGTTAATCCGAGAAATCTACCAGTCCCAGTGGCTCGCCAACGTTGTCATGGTCCCCAAGAAGGACAAGTCACTTCGCATGTGCATTGACTTTAAACATATCAATCGGGCCTGCCCGAAAGATCATTTTCCTCTCCCCCGCATCGATCAGATAGTCGACTCGACTGCGGGATGTGAGCGACTGTCTTTCTTAGACGCCTATTCCGGGTACCATCAGATCCGTCTGTATGGACCTGACGAGATCAAGAAAGCTTTCCTCACTCCATTCGGGTGCATCTGTTATGTTACCATGCCGTTCGGCCTCAAGAATGCCGGAGCCACATTCATGAGGATGATTCAGAAGTGTTTGCTCACTCAAATCAGTCGGAACGTCGAAGCATACATGGATGATATTGTGGTCAAGTCACAGAAGGGTTCTGACCTGCTGACTGACCTTGTTGAAACCTTTGCCAACCTCAGGAGGTATGATATCAAGCTTAATCCATCAAAGTGTACATTCGGAGTCCCTAGCGGAAAGTTACTCGGTTTTCTCATTTCCGAACGGGGAATCGACGCCAATCCAGAAAAAGTTGGCACCATACTCCGAATGAAAAGCCCTGTGCGAGTGCACGACGTCCAGAAGCTTACTGGTTGCTTGGCCGCCCTAAGTCGATTCATATCTCGTCTTGGTGAAAAGGCATTACCTCTTTACCGATTGATGAAGAAGTCCGACAAGTTCGAGTGGACTCCTGAAGCTGATGCAGCGTTTGCAGAGCTCAAAGCTCTGCTCTCCACCCAGCCGGTGCTTGCTGCCCCAATCAGCAAAGAGCCTTTGTTGCTTTACATTGCAGCCACAGGACAAGTCGTCAGTACGGTACTTACGGTCGAGCGAGAAGAAGAAGGGAAAACCTTCAAAGTTTAGTGCCCAGTATATTATATTTCTGAAGTCTTAACCCCATCGAAGCAAAGATATCCTCACTATCAGAAGCTTGTATATGGGATTTATATGACCACCAAGAAAGTTTCTCACTACTTCTCTGATCATTCCATTACAGTCGTCAACGACGCTCCATTATCAGAGATCCTGCATAACAGGGATGCAACTGGTCGAGTGGCAAAATGGGTGATCGAACTCCTTCCCCTAGATATCAAGTTTAAGGCAAAGAAAGCTATCAAGTCCCAAGCAATCGCAGATTTCATCGCCGAGTGGATTGAACAGCAGCTGCCGACTCAGATTCACTCGGAGCATTGGACTATGTTTTTCGACGGCTCCAAGATGCTGAGTGGTTCCGGTGCCGGAGTGGTGTTGGTCTCCCCCAGAGTGGATAAACTCAGATATGTTCTTCAAATCCACTTTGATTCCTCCAATAATGAGGCAGCATATGAAGCACTTTTGTATGGGTTGTGAATGGCCATCTCACTCGGCATCCGTCGCCTCATGGTCTATGGCGACTCAGATTTGGTGGTTAATCAGGTGATGAAGGAATGGGATGTCAGAAGTCCAGCCATGACTGGTTATTGCAATGCAGTGAGAAAGCTGGAGAAGAAATTCGAGGGGTCAGAGCTTCATCACATACCCCGACTGAAAAATCAAGCAGCTGATGATTTGGCAAAAATAGGTTCCAAAAGAGAAGCCATTCCCAGCAATGTGTTTTGGAACACATCCACACGCCATCAGAACAGGAGGATCCCTTCACGGAAGAGGCCCCGCAGCCAAAAAGCACTACGGATCCGACTGAAGTTGAAGTTCCAGCTGTGGTCGATCTGATCATGGAAGTGTTGGTTATCACTCCCGTTTGGACAGAACCGTACATCACGTACATCCTAAGGAAAGAACTCCCAAAAGACGAAGAAGAGGCTCGACAGATCGTCCGTCGATCCAAGGCCTTTACAGTCATAAAGGGACAGTTATATAGAGAAAGCGCGACTGGGGTCGGCCAGAAATGTATCACACCAGAAGAAGGTCAGATGATCCTTAACGATATCCACTCGGGGACCTGTGGTCATCATGCGTCCTCTCGGACCATTGTGGCTAAAGCATACCGAGCGGGGTTCTACTGGCCAAGGGCCAATGAGATGGCAAAAGAGATAGTCGACAAATGTGAAGGGTGTCAGTATTACTCCAATATGCCGCACAAGCCCGCGTCAGCCCTGAAAACCATTCTGCTTGTCTGGACCTTCGCTGTTTGGGGGCTGGACATGGTTGGACCACTGAGAACAAGCAGGAGCGGCTTCACTCATGTGCTGGTAGCAGTCGACAAGTTCACCAAATGGATTGAAGCCAAGCCTATCAAGAATCTCGATGCTTGCACCGCTATCAGTTTCATCAGAGAGTTGGTATTCAGATATGGAGTTCTGCACAGTATCATCACGGACAATGGGTCAAACTTCGATTCGGACAAGTTCAGGGCCTTTTGCGCCTCTCAGGGTACTCGGGTCGACTATGCTTCGGTCGCTCACCCCCAGTCGAATGGGCAAGAAGAAAGGGCAAATGGCCTAATTCTCAAAGGACTGAAACCCCGATTGATGCGTGATCTCAAGCACGCAGCAGGTGCATGGGTCGACGAGCTCCCATCAGTCCTTTGGGGATTGAGGACAACCCCGAATCGATCGACTGGAAGAACCCCATTCTTTCTGGTCTACGGAGCCGTGGCAGTCCTACCAAGTGACCTGCTTCACAATGCTCCCAGAGTCGAGCTCTACTCAGAACATGAAGCAGAACAAGCCCGGCAGGACGCAGTCGACCTCCTAGAAGAAGAAAGAGAAATGGCCCTGATCCGATTGACCATCTATCAGCAAGACTTGCATCGATTCCATGCCAGAAACGTGAAGAGCCGAGCCTTCCAAGAAGGAGACTTAGTCCTTCGAGTGGATCAGCAGAAACCACACAAGCTTGCTCCTACTTGGGAAGGCCCCTTCATAGTCACCAGAGCCCTCCACAATGGAGCATACCACCTCTACAATGTCGATCGCCAGATTGATGAGCCAAGAGCCTGGAACGCGGAGCTACTCCGCCCCTTTTAAACTTGAATTCTCACTCGGATGAGATGTAATAAGAAAAACTCCTGTAGTTTATTTATCAAAGACAAGAGCGTTATAATTTTCCCAGTGATTATTATTGTTTTTGTTTGCGTAAGAAATCCCCCAGTGGGTGGCTTAGCTGCGAATCCGCTTCACCTAAGTTTGTAAAAACAGTTTCCTTCCGAGTGGCGGGCCAGCCTCCCACTCGGGGGCTTAGCTGCGAATCCGTTTCGCCTAAGTTTGAAAAATCCTACCGAGTGGAGAGCAATCCTCCCACTCGGGGGCTTAGCTGCAGTCCAGTACTCGCCTAAGTTCTCTCACTAGAGACTTAGCTGCAGTCAGGCACTCGCCTAAGTTTGAAAAATCCTACCGAGTGAAGAGCAATCCTCCCACTCGGGGGCTTAGCTGCAGTCTAGCACTCGCCTAAGTTCTCCCACTTAGAGACTTAGCTGCAGTCAGGCACTCGCCTAAGCTTGAAAAATCCTACCGAGTGAAGAGCAATCCTCCCACTCGGGGGCTTAGCTGCAGTCCAGTACTCGCCTAAGTTCTCCCACTTAGAGACTTAGCTACAGTCAGGCACTCGCCTAAGTTTGAAAAATCCTACCGAGTGGGGAGCAATCCTCTCACTCGGGGGCTTAGCTGCAGTCCAGTACTCGCCTAAGTTCTCCCACTTAGAAGACTTAGCTGCAGTCCGGCACTCACCTAAGTTTGAAAAAATCCTACCGAGTAAAGAGCAACCCTCCCACTCGGGGGCTTAGCTGCAGTCCAGCACTCGCCTAAGTTCTCCCACTTAGAGACTTAGCTGCAGTCCGGCACTCGCCTAAGTTTGAAAAAATCCTACCGAGTAAAGAGCAACCCTCCCACTCAGGGGCTTAGCTGCAGTCCAGCACTTGCCTAAGTTCTCCCACTTAGAGACTTAGCTGCAGTCAGGCACTCGCCTAAGTTTGAAAAATCATATCGAGTGGAGAGCAATCCTCTCACTCGGGGGCTTAGCTGTAGTCCAGCACTCACCTAAGTTCTCTCACTTAGAGACTTAGCTGCAATCAGGCACTCGCCTAAGTTTGAAAAATCCTACCAAGTGGAGAGCAATCCTCTCACTCGGGGGCTTAGCTGCAGTCCAGTACTCGCCTAAGTTCTCTCACTAGAGACTTAGCTGCAGTCAGGCACTCGCCTAAGTTTGAAAAATCCTACCGAGTGAAGAGCAATCCTCCCACTCGGGGGCTTAGCTGCAGTCCAGTACTCGCCTAAGTTCTCCCACTTAGAGACTTAGCTGCAGTCAGGCACTCGCCTAAGTTTGAAAAATCCTACCGAGTGAAGAGCAATCCTCCCACTCGGGGGCTTAGCTGCAGTCCAGTACTCGCCTAAGTTCTCGCACTTAGAGACTTAGCTTCAGTTAGGCACTCGCCTAAGTTTGAAAAAATCCTACCGAGTGGAGAGCAATCCTCCCACTCGAGGGCTTAGCTGCAGTCCAGTACTCCCCTAAGTATGAAACACATCTTAATCCTCAAGAACGACGAGGAGCAGGTCGACTGCCACCTTCTCCTAGAGAGCTTTGTCACAAATATAATGTGCGCTCCGTCCCACTCTGCAATAACAGGGTGTGGGTCGACCGCCACATTCTCCTGGAGAGCTTCGCCACAAATACAATGTGCACTCGGTCCCACTCTGCAGTAACAGGGTGTGGGTCGACCGCCGCCTTCCCCTGGAGAGCTTCGCCACAAAAACAAGACATGGGTCGTCTGCTTCCCTCTCCTTCGGGGCTGCGCTGCGAATACAGAAAGTTGTCTCGAATGAAGAATGGTTTCACTCAGCAGGAGATTCATAAAGATATTCAACGGTAAACCAAGTTCAGATAAAATTCTAAAGGTTCTGGATCACAGATCGAGGTACTCGGGCATGTAGCCCAAAAAGTTTAATGGTTACGAAAACCACACGGCATTCCGAGGCAAATTTAAGGTAGGACATAAGAGTTTGTTCACTCCACGGGAGGAGGGCTGGCAGGCTCGACGAACTCATCCAGGTCGACGCCATCGGCAATCCGAGTGGCGGCAGCTATGAAGGTCTCCATAAAAGTTCGGAAGTCGTGCTTCTGGGTGTTTGCGACCTTGATTGCGGCCAGCTTGTCTTGTCGCACCTCCTTGCAGTGGACACGAACCAAGGACAAAGCCACATCAGCGCCACAGTGAGCAGAAGACTTCTTCCACTCCTGCACTCGGTCAGGGATTCCGTTAAGTCGAGCCATCAGAGACTCAAGATCGTTTTGGAGCGTAGCCTTTGGCCAGAGTGCCGGGTCGATCCGTGACATGGCGACCTTCAGTGGAGCCAAGTAGTCCACGGCACCGTCGATGCGAGACTCCATTCGGAGCAGATTCATTGCAGTCTCATCTTTCACGGGAGAGTTGATTGGATCCAAACCTGGATCGATCCTCGCAGTCTCTTCCTCAAAATTCTGGCAAAACACTGCATTCACGATCCAAGGATAAGTCAATCTTCATACACTGAGTCAACATAAAAAAAATCAGTCGGAACTAAATGTGCACCTTCAAGCTTGATATACAACTTCTTGGCAAGGCTCCTCAGGTAGCTCTCCAGATCGTCCCTCCTGCGAGCAATGCCTTCCATCTGTTTGCTCAGGTTGAGGTTCTCCGTCTTCCAGCGTGTGCACTCCCTGTTGGCTTCATTCAAAGCAGTCTTCAGCCTGGTATTCTCTTCTTCCAACTGGCCGACTAAAGCCAGCTTCTGTCCGGCCAGAGCGGTCCTGTCGTCAGCCTCCTTCTGGGCAGCAGCCAAATCCTGATCCTTTTTCACCAAAGCTTCCCTTAGTTTTTCTGCAAAGAAATGATGATTGATTCAGAAATAGCAAAAGGATGCTCGAGCCGAAAACTGACCAGTCGACAAACTTGTCTTACCAGCGGCGCCGTCTCTGACCGTCTGCAGTTCTGTCCTGGCCAGCTCCAAGTCAAGTTTTAGTTGAATCTGCTGCCCCTCCAAATCAGCGAAGCGAGCTCCAAGATCACAAGATTTCTGAAGTCAAAGGGGAGAAATTATTCCACAGCAAAAAACTTCAAAGACATTAAGTGGTAAGACCACGGTCGACTGCCCGCAGTCCACCATAGTCTCGGGGACTACACCTAGTGGGTGCACTTTGCGTGCCCCCACCGGTCTGATTCCACTCGGCTAGTCCGCCGGAGTCGAGTTCAAAAAAAAGACAAAGTAGAACTCAGACCACAGTCGGCTGCCAGCAGTCGACCGCAGTCTCGGGGACTACACCCAGTGGGTGCACTTTGCGTGCCCCCACCGGTTCTAATTCTACTCGACCGGATCGAGCGGAAGAAACAAACTACCAGTTCGGTTTTTACTCGACAATATACAAAGACTACGGTCGACTGCTAGCAGTCCGTCATAGCCTCGGGGACAACACCCAGTGGGTGCACTCAGCGTGCCCCCACTAGTCCAAAAACTTCAGTCGACACACCCAGTGGGTGTACGGATGCAAAGATTTTCGGAAAGAATCTTCAGATAGCCGACTAACCTGAACGTTGCTCTGGAGAGCCGAGCTGGCATCATAGGCGGCTTGGCTGGCGTGCCGCACCATCTTCATCTTCTCCATCATAATGCCCGCCTGACGTATGGCTTCCCTAGCAGCATTCACCTCGTCCTCTAGGACATGATGGGTCACAAAAACTGAAGGCGGGTCGACAGGGGCCTGAGCAGCCGACGAAGAAGGCAAGGCACTCGACAGGGGCTCCGCGAAGGTAACAGAACCCCGATTGACGTCACCAGTGTCCTGAATGACTGGTTCCGCCCTCGGCGTCGACTGTGGCGCCTCGCTTGTAGGAGCTCGCCTATTCTTCCTCGTCAAAGGCCTCTCGGGCTCTTCATCATCATCAGGGAGGTCAATAATGTTGGGAGCTGTGCAAAGTTCAATTGCCAAAATCATGTCACCCAATGGTGCACATTGCAGTTGAATCGATTGATCAAAGACAGTATGGCAGAAGTCATACCCGGATTAGAAGTGACCGCATCCTCCATCACCTCATCATCATCCCTGTAAGCTGAGGTCCCGGAAGTGGCAACACTGACAATTCCAAAGTTCGTCCAGTTAAAACAAGAAAAACAAACAGCGCGGAGCGTCGAGTGAATACAAGGAGAGACACTTACACGGAGGCGACAGGGATATCGATCTTGATCTTCGGCAACGCCTTCCGAGTCTTCGGTTCTGCAACTTTGGGGTGCTTGGGCGCCTTCTTAGTCGTGGTTGGTGAAGAGATCCGAGGACGCTTCGAAGACTGACCAGCCTGAGCAGTCGCCTTGTCGCGGGCACTCGGCCGATCCTGGTCAAGCTTGGATCGTCTCTCCATGCGAGGAGGCGACTCGACTTCTTCCCCATCACTTGAGTCATCGCTTCCTCGATCCCCTTCACCATCGGAAGTCCACTCGCCGCTTTCGCCACCACTCGCCTCACCTTCCAGAGTTTGCTCTTGCGCCCCGTTGGGCATCGAATACATTTCAATAATGGCCTGAAAGAAAGCAGGGAGGACAAAGTCAGTCGACGCAATACAGACAGCTGCGCGAGTGAATTCAGATTACAAGCAAAAACTTAGAATTAGACCTGCTCTGGTGCACGCGACTGGTCGAATGGGGGAACTCTCCTGGCTCCTCTGGGATTGTCCTTGTTCCCGGTAATACTCGACAGCCACTTCTCTAGTGTGTCGTCGTCGACCTCCTCAGGGTGGATCCGAGTGGAGTCTTCTAGACCCGAATGCATCCACATCGGATGGTCTCGGGCTTGGAGAGGCTGGATGCGCCACTGAAGGAAGACCTCCAAGAGATCCATACCAGTGACCCCGTCACGAATGAGTTGGACCACTCGGTTGACCAACACCTTTACTTGAGCCTTCTCCTCCGGGAGCACCTTCAAAGGGGAGGGTTTTTCCACTCGGTCCATGGTAAAGGGAGGGAGGCCGCTCGATTGCCCTGGCGTCGACTGGTCTTTACAGTAGAACCAGGTCGACTGCCATCCGCGAACTGAGTCAGGAAGAATCATGGCCAGAAAGGAGCTTTTTTCCCTCGTCTGGATGCCAAGACCCCCACACATCTGGATCACTTGAGTCCTCTCGTCACTCGGATTAGCCTTCTTCACTGTCTGGGAGTAACAAGTGAAAATATGGTACCCCAGTGAGGTCGACAACCCAAGAAGTTCTCACATAAGGAAATGAACGCGGCAAGATAAATGATTGAGTTGGGGGTAAAATGGTGGAGTTGAGCCCCAAAGAAGTTCAGAAACCCTCGGAAGAAAGGATGAGGACACAAGGAAAACCCACGGTCGACGTGGGTGGCAAGAAGAACGCGCTCACCCTCCCGAGGTTGCGGCTCGGATTCCTTCCCCAGAAGCCGCGCCGAGTCATAGGGGATCAGCCCTCCCTCGGCCAGGTCGTCGAGGTCTTCTTGGGAGATCCCCGAGTGGATCCAGTCGCCCTGGATCCAACACTTTGGCAGGCCAGTCCGTGAAGAAGATCCGCCCCGGCTCGTCGCCTTCCCCTTCGACCTCGCCGTCGCCTTCTTTGCCCGCTCCAGAGTCGTTGTCTTCTCCTTCACCATTGTCGCCGACGAGACGCGCGTGGTGCGGTGGCACTGGGGCGAGAGCGAGCGCAGTGGAGAGGCGTGAGGAGGAGAAGAGGTAATGGGGCGCACTGTTCGGGAGACTCCGGTCCAACGCCTTATATGAGGCCGCTTCCGAGTGGCTGACAGGTAGGCCCAGATGGCTCTGTCGAATCCCGTAATGACCGCGCAAGCGATACGTGGCGAAAAAGGTGGCACGGGGATCGAGGCGGCTCCGCTCTATCCCATCCGATTACTACGGCCTCCCCCATCCCGCGCGCTTCCCAAAATTCGGATCCCACTAAATCCGCGGGCAGCAAACAACTTGTCAGACCAAAGATCTCCTCCGCACCGTCACTCGGAGCCTTACAAGTAAAGAAACTCACTCGACGAAGAATTAAAAATGGATCAAGGCGACTGAAAAGGAAGTTGCTGTCATCACTCAGGTTCGTTGATCCGAAACAAGATACGCTCACGGCATGGAAAACAAGTCGGAGAAGTCCTCAACTCCTTCCCCACTCAAACCATCCATTCGGGGGCTAATGATGAAGTTATGTACCTAGGGTAGGGTCACGGACCTGTCCTAACTGCCCTACCCAAGGACACCTCTAGAATAAATCACCTTTCAATTGACTTGGAGGTGTTCCACTCGACAGACTCGAAGACACTCGACCAAGAAGCAATTACTCAACCACGATCCAACCACTCGACGGCCAGGAGACCTAAAGTCACTCCGCACGCTAACGGTCGGTCATTAAGTAGCTTTTATGGTTATCATAGCACTTTATTACTAGCGTTATCAGTAACGCCCTGCCTTAATGTACATTGAACCCTTCATAACATGGGCTGGCCGGGATCCTGGCGCACTCTATATAAGCCACCCCCCTCATCCGAGACAAGGGTTGGCACCTCTGTAACTCATACTCACATAATCCAGTCGACCGCCTCCGGGCTCCGAGACGTAGGGCTTTTACTTCCTCTGAGAAGGACCCGAACTCGTAAACCTTGCGTCCTTACAACTCCTCCATAGCTAAGACCTCGCCTCTCCATACTTACCCCCCTACATTACTGTCAGACTTAGAACCACGACATTGACTGCAAATTAAAATTTCCTATGCACAGAACAACCAAGAACATGCTACGGGAGATGGATCACAGTTCGTTACCACTAGACGCGCAGTGCCGTGCAGCGGAAGAAGAGTTGGGGCAGCGCGTCCGCGTGGATCGTCTCCTCCTCGTCCGATCTACCTCATACAACCGGTGGTCGGTTCCCACGTACAGGTTCGCCGGAGCGGCACAAGTGCACCGCCTCTAACGGTATCCACGCGTGCAGGAGGAACGTCGTGTGGCGGACTGCTAGGTCCGATCACACAACCGGCAGCGAGTGGAGGTGTCTATTCGCAACACATGCAAACCCTAGTGACAGCGCCAAAGTGATCAGCCCATGAGTGTACCGCACCTCCACAATATATATTGGCGTCCGTCATGGGCTCAACACTTGGGCCTCGCACGGACCCTAAAGCCCATAAGTCTACTCGACCACAATCAGAATACAGTTCGGATCACATCCGACCAGTGTCCTCGGATCCGACCTCGTAGGTTCCTTCCCTTAAGCGCGTGGCCCCTTAGGTTCAAGTTGGCTTGGTCGCAGTTCGGATCACCTCCGAACTGCATGGTTGGTAGCGGCCTCTTGCATGGCATGCCGAACACCAAGCAGACTATGAAGCTGGTTAGCAAACCTGTACATCACACTTCCATTCCTTTTTCCACACGATATATGTTGTCGAGCTCAAGGCGAGTCTGACATCCTTGTGCTAGCCCGACCTCTTTCTCATTCCAGTGATGCCAACCACAAACTGGATTATCTCATAATCCTTGTCGCATGGCCATGCTTATCCTGGTCGGATCACACGAGGGGCCCAGAGTTTATCTCTCCTGATTGGAGGGGAAAATCCCATCTTGCTCGACCACGTCTCGCGGCATGGTTTTGGACAAACCCAAAACCTACCTTTATAACTACCCAGTTACGGAGTAGCATTTGATCGGCCCAAAGCAAGTCTGTCACCATCCCGAGTACATGCATCAGCTCAGGTCTTAGGACATAGAACATATGTTGTACTAGAGACTCACGGATGACATATCGTTGTGTCTCATAGTTGGGTCTGTCCGACTTGGACCTTATCTCGACTCGGATCCGACTACGTCGAATCCGACCAGATCCTTCCAAGTCCATATTATCCGGTTAGCATCCAATGCTCCATGGCTAGGGAGACCAAGCCATCGACCGTGTCATATGCTAGTCTAGTTGGCTGCGCGTCCACACAGCCCTTTCGACTAGGGACCTTTTAGGACAGTCATCATACAATGCATCGTCCCACAAACAAGTCACGTACTTGCTGATACACATCATTGATAATGTCCAAGGACTATCTTTATTCATAAACACATAGGAAATATCATCATACATGATTGCCTCTAGGGCATATCTCCAACAAGCTCATGATTGGGGCATGAATATAACATTGACTTAAGCCTCCCCCAAGCTTGAGCGATGCTTTCTCCTTAGGGAGGCAAAAAATTATATATATAATTACGATCACGATGAACCAGATGCATAGGATAAAACTTCTGATGAAATTCCAATTTCAATCGTTGGTAGTTCCATGATCCAATATCATCACGTAGCCTAAACCATGTCAATGTGTCTCCCTTCAAATATAAAGGGAAGACCTTCTTCTTGATAACATCCTCGGGCATACCTGCAAGCTTAAATAATCCACAAACATCATCCACATAGATTAGGTGTAAATCAGGATGTAATGTTCCATCGCCTGTGAAATGATTAGCTAGCAGTTTCTCTATCATACCTGAAGGAATTTCAAAGTAAACATTTTCAGTAGGTTCAGTAGGTTGAGGAGCAACTCTTTTCTCTACTGGTTGGGGTGAAGATACCCCGAACAAGCCCCTCAAAAGACTATGTTCCATAGTAACAAGTGACAGTAAATTTCAGCACACTATATAAATTTTTTCTTACCAAATTCCACCTACCAAAGGCGCTTCACTACCTGGCAACGGTGCCAGAAAAGAGTCTTGATGACCCACAAGTGTAGGGGATCTATCGTAGCCTTTTCGATAAGTAAGAGTGTCGAACCCAACGAGGAGCAAAAGGAAATGATAGGCGGTTTTCAGCCAGGTATTCTCTGCAACACTGAAATTATCGGTAACAAATAGTTTTGTGATAAGGTAATTTGTAACGGGTAACAAGTGATAAAAGTAAACAAGGTGCAGCAAGATGGACCAATCCTTTTTGTAGCAAAGGACAATCCTGGACAAACTCTTATATAAAGGAAAGCGCTCCCGAGGACACATGGGAATTATCGTCAAGCTAGTTTTCATCACGTTCATATGATTCGCGTTTGGTACTTTGATAATTTGATATGTGGGTGGACCGGCGCTTGGGTACTGCCCTTACTTGGACAAGCATCCCACTTATGATTAACACCTATTGCAAGCATCCGCAACTACAACAGAAGTATTAAGGTGAACCTAACCATAGCATGAAACATATGGATCCAAATCAGCCCCTTACGAAGCAACGCATAAACTAGGGTTTAATCTTCTGTCACTCTAGCAACCCATCATCTACTTATTACTTCCCAATGCCTCCGTCTAGGCCCAAACAATGGTGAAGTGTCATGTAGTCGACGTTCACATGACACCACTAGAGGGATGACAACATACATCTCATCAAAATATCGAACGAATACCAAATTCACATGACTACTTATAGCAAGACTTCTCCCATGTCCTCAGGAACAAACGTAACTACTCACAAATCATATTCATGTTCATAATCAGAGGGGTATTAATATGCATAATGGATCTAAACATATGATCTTCCACCAAGTAAACCAACTAGCATCAACTGCAAGGAGTAATCAACACTACTAGCAACCCACATGTACCAATCTGAGGTTTGGATACAAAGATTGGATACAAGAGATGAACTAGGGTTTGAGATGAGATGGTGCTGGTGAAGATGTTGATGGAGATTGACCCCCTCCGGATGGGAGGATCGTTGGTGATGATGATGGTGATGATTCCCCCCTCCCGGTGGGAAGTTTCCCCAGCAGAACAGCTCCACCGGAGCCCTAGATTGGTTCCGCCAAGGTTCCGCCTCGTGGCAGCAGAGTTTCGTCCCGTGAGCTTGCTTATGATTTTTTCCTCGATGAAAGACTCCATATAGCCAAAGATGGGCATCAGAGGGCCACCAGGGGGCCCACGAGGCAGGGGGCGCGCCCCAACCCTCGTGGACGATGGGTGGCCCCCTCTGGTACTTCTTTCGCCCAATATTTTATATATATTCTGAAATAATCCCCGTGGAGTTTCAGGACTTTTGGAGATGTGCAGAATAGGTCTGTAATATTTGCTCCTTTTCCAGCCCAGAATTCCAACTGCCGGCATTCCCCCTCTTCATGTAAACCTTGTAAAATAAGAGAGAATAGGCATAAGTATTATGACATAACATGTAATAACAGCCGATAATGCAATAAATCTTGATATACAATCATGATGCAAAATGGACGTATCACCGAGCTCCCTTGAATAAATTAACAAGTTCCTCCATATGTCCTGGAGGAGAATCGGCTGGCCATAAAGCCTTAGCGATGTTCCTCATTGCCTTCCGAGCTCGCTCATGCACCTTAGACAGATCTTGTAGCAGGTCGCCTTGAAATCCGGACACCTCTTCTTGGGGCCGCCCGGTCAGCACACCTACAGAAATAAATTTGTTAGGATTCGCATTAGCGAACTACAAGGAAGTAAGTTAAAAGGCATACTGAATATGCTGCCTCTCAGCTTTCTGTTCTCCCTCAAGGCGTCCTCCAGCTGGGCTTGCACGTCTTTTAGCTCTTCCTCTAGCTGAGTGTTGGCGTCCTGCAGCTTGTTCTTATCATTCCTAGTCTGTGTCAGTACACGCTGACCAGCGCCCTCTTGGATTTCGGCATGTTGTTTAGCTACCTGCGCGGCCTTCAGTTTCTCTTCCAGCTGATCCGACGATCCTGCCATGATAAATACAACAGTGTTTACTTGAATAAACATTACTGGCACATGATAATATTTTCCGGACAGTCGCGGACATTACCAGTCGGTGCCTCCTTGGACTTCGCCAGTTCGGCGGTAACAACAGTTAGCTGGGTCCGGCATTTCTCCAGCTCCTGAGACAGCATGTTGTTCTTCTCCGTGAGTACCTGATTATGCAACGATCCTTAAATCAGTTGCGTCAACTGCTTTAAGTCTCGGGGGCTACTAACACTTGATCTTACCCGCATGTCCTTGGAAAGCTGTTGAGTGGCTCCAGCGAGCCCATCCCGAGCAGCTCGGATGTATGCATCCGCTAAGCTGAAAGCATTAAATGCTTCTTTAGTAAAGGTTGGGTCATGCATGGCCGCTCTCCGGCGCCGATGGTTCATTGCACTCTCCACTTCGGAGTTGGGTAATTGATACATCATCTGAATCCTCAGGGAGAGGACAAACCGGCATTTCTCCTGTACCAACCCCAACCCTTTGGGCGGGATCAGGGGTCCGGATGGGTGATGCATGACCGGCAAGGTCCCCGGAGACAGTCTGGCGTATGCTTTTCCTGAAAATGTTGCACAACAGGAAATGTCAAAATTTGGTACCTCTGCCATGAGAGCATTAAAAAATAACCATACCTTTTTGAGGGTGGGAGCTTAGCACTATCGTCGTCCGCCTTTCTTTTTGAAGACCCGCCTTGTGCAGGCGTCGCCTTTTTAAGGGACGCTTCCGACGCGGTGTGGCGAGACGAGCGCCGCCCCTTTGAAAACACGATACAATGCGGCTGGTGAGGCGCAATAAGAAAACTCTTTTGGAGGAGGTGTCTCCCGGGTACTTATGTGGGAAGAGGGAAGAAGGCCAGGGTAATTAGTTATAATGGCCACATTTGTGCCATCGTAACTCGCTTGATAGAAAACCCCCTCCTTGAGCTCTACAGATATATCCGGATCCTCTTCGAATCCGGGATCTAGGTCCCGATTATGGTCCTCCGGCTGCAGGGCAGGGCTACAGATCTCCACGGCAACTTTCCTCCATTCCTGTTAAGAAATGGTGGGATTAAGTTCAGCTGGGTACGACTTAGGAGGAGTATTGAGTAAAATTACTAAGCGAAGGCTTACCCAGCTGGGAGGGTTGTACATGGAAAAGCCATCTCGGCACTTAAGGCGAGTGAATTCTTCTTTCTCCCCCTTAAAAAGATCAGCCAGCATGGCGGCCAGGGCGGCGAAATTATCCGGACCCTTACGTCTGCATCGTGATGCATCGTCTTCTTCGTTGTAATAACACATGGGGAGTCCTCTGGATTGGAGTGGCTGAACGCCCCGCATTATGGAAATCACCATTACCTCATTAATAGACAGTCTGGATTGAGCGAGTGTCTTTATCTTGTCCATTAGCTTCTTAACCTCCGCACTGTCTTCCTACTCGAGGCTTCGGGGGTGCCAGCTATGGTGCTTCTTTAACGGGGCATTGGAAAATGCGGGTAGGCCTTGTCGGATTGGGTCTGGGAGAACGACATCTTCAATATAAAACCACTCCGAGGGCCACTCTTCGGATGCCTTCTTCGGAGTGCCAGATAGGTTTCCTGTCCCGACTATGTGCCACACTTAGGCGCCGCCCACCTCGAATATGGATCCCTTTTGGGAGCGAGGGACGAGGGAGAAAAGCTTCCTCCATAACTCAAAATGGGCCTCGCAGCCTAGTTACAGCTTGCAAAGAGCGATGAAGCTCGCGATGTGCAGAATGAAGCCCGATATGAGGTTGTGCAGTTGGAGGCCATAGTACTCCAGGAGACCTCGGAGGAAAGGATGGATTGGAAATCCAACGCCTCTTAATAAAAAGGAAACAAAGCACACTCGCTCCCCTTCTGAAGGATTAGGGAAATTTTTTGCCAAGGCTTCGCCAGTAAAAGAGGTTAATCCCGCCCGAACGGGGACTAGATCCGCAGGGGGAGATATCCCTGCACCTGGAGCTTGGTCAGCTGGGCATGGGATACAGAACAGCTCTCCCAATCACCTTTTTGCGGGCCGTGGGGCGGGAGGAAGAACTGGGAGCGCTGGCCATGCTTGCATGGTTTCTTGTGGCAAGCTCTAAGGATTTTCTGCCTGGTGTGGAATGGCATCTGAGATTCAAACTCCTTAAATATACACATTCCCTACATGGCCCGGGTGTTATGTGCAAAAATACTTGGACCCTTCGTATTCGTCTAACACATGGGAGTCGGAGCAACGATGGCGCGGAAGCCGAAGGATATAACATTTAATGTAAAGCCGAATTGTTCGAAGAGCTCATCTTACCAGGACCAAAGATGTAAAAGCCAAAAACAGTCCTTTGGTTTAGATACTTTGGAGTATTCGGAGGAGGAACCCGCCTTGCAATGACGTAGAAAATCTGCGCACCGGATACATCGTCATTGAAGCCTGGTTCAGGGGCTACTGAGGGAGTCCTGGATAAGGGGGTCCTCGGGCATCCGGGCTATGCAACATGGGGCAGACTAATGGGTCGCGAAGATACAAGATAGAAGACTTTCCCTCGTGTCCAGATGGGACTCTCGTTTGCGTGGATGGCAAGCTTGGCGTTCGGATATGAAGATTTCTTTCTCTGTAAACCGACTTTGTACAACCCTAGCCCCCTGTCGGTGTCAAAACCGACAGATCTCGGGTAGGGGGTCCCGAACTGTGTGTCTAAGGATTGATGGTAACAGGAGACAACGGACACGATGTTTTACCCAGATTCGGGCCCTCTTGATGGAGGTAATACCCTATGACGGTGTCCTGGACTAGGAGGTACTCATCACATCGTCTCTCGATCAGTTGGATTGGGCCGAGGACCCCCGTGGCCGCATACTCATGGGCCAGTTTGGACAGCTGCCACATACAAGGAAGATTCCACAAGACTTGGTGATCAAGACAAGACTCCACCCCACCGGCGTATTCGGCTAGGACTCTTGTTATCCTAGGCCTCTGGTGCATTATATAAACCGTGGCCAGGCTAGTCGATAGAGATATACAACAATCATACCATAGGCTACCTTCTAGGGTTTTAGCATCTACGATCTCGTGGTAGATCAACTCTTGTAATACTCATATCATCAAGAATAAATCAAGCAGGACGTAGGGTATTACCTCCATCACGAGGGCCCAAACCTGGGTAAACATCGTGTCCCCTGCCTCCTGGTACCATCGATCCTGGACACACAGTTCGGGACCCCCTACCCGAGATCCGACAGTTTTGAAACCGACATTGGTGCTTTCATTGAGAGTTCCGCTATGTGATCAGCAAAAGGATCCATGGATCGTCTGCAGGTCAACTGTGATGTCGGCATCTTCGTCGCCAGCTCGACTGGTCACCTTGGCTTGACCGAGGACCATGCTCCATCTCCGATAGTCATGTTCGGACGAGGGCCTTCATCAACATCAACTCCGATCTCTATCAAGATCATGGAGGAATCATCCATGGAGCTCGGGGGCTCAACGTCAACATTGCCCTCGGGCGACCGTGCTGTTTTTCTGAACAACAAACTTGTATCCGCTGCCACCACCTCTTAGAGCATCGCTTTGTCGATCCCTCTGGTGGAATTGTGCGGAATTGAGTCTACAACAACCCTAGAAAATTTCGTTGAGTTCCGATGGAGGAATCTCCGACAATCTACGATATTACCGGAGTCGTGTCAAATCTGGATGAGAGTCTGGACGAGTGTAGGGCATGGTCTCCAGATCCCAGCTCGGAGGTCCATTGGAAGATCCAACCGTTCGTCTACTGCGGAAATGCCATATCTACCATCCCTCCAAATTTCACCTTGATCCAACGGTTCAAACTCCGGGAAACTTCTGATGAGTGGACCAATTTTCGAATCTGTTTTCTGCGCGAATACGGATCCGACCCGAGTTCATGTTTCTTTATGAACATGATATTGGACAAGCTGTCAAGACCCCGATTCCAAGTCACATCGATCTAGCCGGTAACACCTCATATCACTTTGCGGCCTCACGCACGGTATTCTCACGGGTGTCGTCTTACCATGGCCTGGGACCGTTTGCGCCTTTTGGCTCACGTATATGATAGTGTCGCTAGCATCCATATGATAGAGAACCCAGGTCGACATGGCTAGTCGTGAACCCAAAGCGGTACTAACCTATGGGGACAGGCATACATGAATCACATCGAGCATGTCAGTCAGCAGCGTGTGAATCCGGGCTATAGCACCGGACTAACAGGACTCTGGGAACCCGGGCTATAGCAGGCTAGGCAGGACTCCGGATGTCACCGCGTTACATTTCCCCGAAGGGACAGACACAGGAACGAAGTGAATCACATGCCGGCCAGTCAAGTGTTCCGGAGTAGTAGTGCTGGGTAGCAGGACTCCGGTGAACCGGGCTGTAGCGGACTACTATGGCTCATGGAAGCACAAGACTACATTTCCCCATGAGAGAGGCTGCCAAGGATAAACAACTAGATTGTCGGATCCCACACATACCAAACATTTCAATCATACACACAATATGCTCGATATGTGTAAATGCAACATGGCATCACAACATAACTCTACAACTCAAGTATTTATTCATTAGGCTCCGAGGAGCGAGATATTACAAACATGGGTCTCATGACCCAACATACAGAGCATACAAGCAACAAGCACATGCGGAAGCTTAACTTGTCTAAGTACAGACAACTACAAATGAAGAAGGCTGAGAAGCCTGACTATCTACCAGATCCTGCCGAGGGCACAAGATCGTAGCTGAGGTATCAAGCTAAACGTCGAAGTCCACACGGAACTACTAGCGAGACTGATGTCTCTCTGCAAAACATAAAATAGGCAAACGTGAGTACAAATGTACCCAGCAAGACTTACATCAGAACTATCTACATATACATCAGTATCAATAAAGGGGGTGGTGGAGTTTAACTGCAGCAAGCCAGCTTTGACTCAGTGGCTAACCTAAACTACGACTGCAAGCAACTCTTTGAGGTGGCGCACACGGGTCCACAAATTCACCATACCAATACACCACTATGGATCCGCTCCCGTCTCCCTGCGAGAACGCCATCCATAGCACTCACATTTATCGCGCATTTTAGAGTATCCACTTCCACTTGTCTATGAACTATGCAAGGGGTCCAAGTTTTCATTTCCGAGGAATCCGGCTATTCGAATAGATAATGATAACCCTGCAGGGGTGTACTTCTTCACACACGCTCTCGCCACTTACCACCATGTACACGTCGTGTATCTCGGCAACCTTCAAGCGGAAGCCTGGCGAGGGAGTCAGCCATGACCTGACTAACCAACAAGTCTCTAGTCCAGGTTTATCGCCTATTCGGGTTCCATCCACAAGGAGATCAGGCCGGGGTGTCGCTCACGGACCCAAACGATGTGTACAGGGTTCCCAAGCCCACCATCCGGGTGCCACTTGGTACACCGGGCCACTGTGCCTAGTCTGTCCCAAGCCCACCTGTACCGGGTGCCACTTGGTAGACTACTAACACTACCTACAAACACCAGAAACTAGTTGCAACTCCTGGACAGAGATCGAGTTGATTAATAAGTCGAGAGAGCTTGGAGCACCCGGATCCCAATGTGTGGTAGTAACTGTTCATGGATCACAAACAAAGAACTCAGTTCATGAGGACGGCTGCAATGAGACAACCCACCATGTACTCCTACATGGCCTCTCACCGCTACCTTTACCAAATCGTGTTCACACACTTAGCTCACACACAGTAGGACATGTTGACCACATTCCAATTCATCCCCGATGAATCGGACCTGACTCAACTCTAAGCAGTAGCAGGCATGACAAACAAGCATGAACGAGTAGGCACATCAGGGCTCAAACAACTCCTACTCATGCTAGTGGGTTTCATCTATTTACTGTGGCAATGACAGGTCATGCAGAGGAAAGGGGTTCAACTACCGCAGCATGTAACAGTTGAATCACTCTTGTCCTAATGCAGTAAAAGAGAGTAGGAGCGAGAGAGTGGGATTTTATCGGAATGAACAAGGGGGTTTTGCTTGCCTGGCACTTCTGAAGATAGTATAGTTCTTCATCGGTGTCATCGATCAAATCGTCGGAACGTCATCTACTGAGAGGGGACAAACACCGGCAACAGAGAGAAAACACAATCAATGCAATGCAACAATATGATGCATGAATGTGACATGACAATAATGTTATTATTTGCACTAATGCATCTAGCAACAATTTAAATGAAGTCCATATGGACCAAGGGTGCATATGCAAACTCCATATTTAGCATTTAAAATGCCATTATCATGTTTTCACTTATACAGTGGGTATAAGTTGGTTGATCATGCATGAAAGTAGCATAAATGGATAGATTGGATTTTTCTGATAAGTTTTCATATATATATTATTTCATTTGGAGTTACGGTTGATTTTCTATGATTTTTAGAAGTTTTAACTATTTTCTGGAATTTCTAAATCATTTCTGAATAAGAAAAACCAGAAAAGCATTTACTACGTCAGCATGACGTCAGTGTGACGTCAGCAAGTCAACATGACCGTTCCTGGTCAAATCTGACCAGTGGGTCCTGCGTGTCAGTGGCATTAGACTAACTGATTGTTGTTAGTCCTAACCCTAGGTTAATTAGCAAGGCAGGGCCCTCGTGTCAGTGACTAACTAACTAACCTAAGTTAATTAGTGTTAAACTCATACTAATTAAAAGTGTCAGTGGGGTGGCCCACGCGTCAGTGACACAGGGGAGGTCAAACCTCCTGGTCAGCGGGGTCAAACCCCTGGTCAACCGGGGCTAAACCACCGGCGTTTAGCCACCGGCGATGACCAGACGCGGCAGAGGGCCACGGGAATGGGCTCTGGGGCACCATTCACAGTGTGGTTGGGCTCGTTCGAGAGCCCAGGCCAGTGCGCGTCGGACGATGGCGCCAGTCGGGCTGGGGCGGCCGGAGGCGACGGCGGGGAGCTCGGCCGCAGCGGCCGGAGCTCGGGCGTGCTCGGGTTCGGCCCTGGGATGCACAACAGGGGCGCGGAGAGGGGCTACGTCGTCCTGGGAGTGTGGCAAACGCAGTAACACGCTTGGTTTCCAGCGTGCGTGGCTGTGGCCACGACGGCGGCGTCACCGGCGGAGCAGAGCGCTCGGGCTCGGTGGAGATGGTGGCTAGGGGGCGCAACCAGGGCGTAGAGGAGGGGGTTAGGGGCAGGTGCTCACATCGGTCCAGATGAGCAGCTCAGCCGGCCTGGGGAAGCTCTGGAGCGGTCGGAGCGGCGGGGTCGATCTCGGCGAGCCGAGGTTGAAGAAGACGGCGTGGACGTCACTTCGGGGCGTCCGGCGTTGCTCGACTCGGCGGGGAGGATAACGAGGTCGTGGCGGAGCTCAGGGACACGTCGGCAAGGCGAGACAGTGGCAGTGGCCACGGCAACAGCGAGTGGCGGCGGCAGCGTTCGGGCGCGGGAGAGAGAGGGCGACAGAGGAGAGGATGAGCGCAGGAGGGAGTGAGAGTAGTCCGGGGGTGCGTGGCGTCCGCTAGGCACTTCGGGGCGGCGAGGAGACAGGCAGGCAAGGTGGAGGTGGCCGGCGCGCGTCGGGCACGCGCCTGGCGTCCTTCTTGCGCAAGGAGGAGGATGATTGGCACATGGGCCTAGTGGGCTGGCTTCTCTTGTGGGCCAGGTAAGTTACAGGTACTCCCTCCTTCTCTGTTTTCTATTTTAATTGCTGTTTTTATTTGTTTCAATCTGTTTTGATTTAGTTCAAGCACTAAATCATTTTTTTCTGATAGTTTTTGCAGGGACTGAAAGGAATATTCTAGAGCCCCTCACAAAATAACAGAATTATTGAAGCATTAAATATATTTATAACATATATTTTCTCCAACTCAAATACAATATGTATTAGTTCAAAGATCCAAAATGTCAAGGAAAAATGTGCATCATCTCTGGTTACTGTTTCCAGCATTTTCCAAAAAATGATGAACATTTTTGAAAGCCACTTTGGGTTCACTAAAAATATTTGGTTAAACCTATTGATTTGATTTCCTTTGATGCTAGGGTTTGAAAAAAATCCCCATTTCAAATTCAAAAGAATTTAAACATGATGCAACACATGACTAGCTAGCTCAGAGCGTACTAGAACTAGGGATGTGACACAACCTTTTTTAAGGAATTTTCTTCTATGGTATTGTGCGTTGTTTTTAAACACGTACCCATAAAATTTTAAGCATCCTTCGAGGTAATCTTCTCCATCATGCTGGTGTCAAACCAGTGCGGCGGTATTGCTCCACGGCTGCCGACCTGCGCTACACACATTGCCGCTTTATTGAGCCGAGCTCAATTCCTTCGATCATCATCTCGGCAAGCCGAACAAGAGTTTGGCATCGCGAAGGATAAATCATCACCAACATCGCCGCCCCACGGATTACACGGAGCGGGCATACCAGCATCGCCGCACGGTCACTTCATCAAGCCGGCATCGACCACGTCACGACCTGCTTCGGCAGGGCCGCACTTTTGCTTCTTCAAGCTGGTGTCCATCACGCCGACCTACTTCGACTCATCGGTTGACATCGAGGCTTCAACATCTCGGCTGGACCGGGGGCTTCGCCATCTCTTCATCAACCTACTCCGGAGACTTTGGCGTCACTAGCCGACCGGCTCCGTCATGTTAGCTGGACCGAGGACTTTGCCCCGGCGAGCCAACCTTTGACAGCATCGCCATACTGTCGCTTTATCGCCATTCAGGCAATGGGTGTGCGGATCGAGTCCCAATTTTGGGAATCACCTTTCTTCGAATTGCTACAACAAATAAACCAGGTGCTATTAATCCTAGTATTTTGTGCTTGTTTGGGTTTATTTTTCCCAAGAATTATTACTCTGGTTTGTCCATCATCTGTACACAGGTCTATCAAATGATGGCCACATTAACGATGGTCGCGTGGTGGTTCGGTCAGTTTCCGTACATAGTCTGGCGAACGCCGCATCCGGAACCCGGACCGACCTGTGAATTCAGGCTTTGCCACGCCTTTACCGCATCACGTCGACGCCCTGCATCGACATTGACTTCGGCGCTAGGCCATATTTCTTTTATTACTCACTTTGCATAAATTATTTATTATGCAATGATTTTTTTAATTATTATTATTACTATTATCTCCAGTTTGCACTACTTTTTGTGCATAGGAAAATGATCCGGGGACTTTGGCATCACTCTGCCGGTCTGCATTGACCGTGCTATGTCACCACTTCGGCGTGTCGAGCTCTCCCTCCGCCACCTCGGGCCGGCTTGGGGGATGGAACCTTGTCCCACATCAAGCTCGGACCGCGTCATCAATGCCGAACACATTAACCAGCTAAGTCGCTTTCATGCTCAAAGTTTTAATTTTTAACTTGTGTTCGGTTCGACCAAGCATTATACTTTTTTGGGAAAAAGTTGCTTGTAAAAAATTTCCTTGTCCAAACTTTGTTTGTGACACACATATTCAAATACCCCATTTATTTGGGGGCTTCCTTTATGAAGCTTTTCCTCTTGCATATGATTATACTTGTACGGTTTCGTTCCTTGTTCGTGTATTACGCCACAACATGCACCATATTGACTTAAGCTATTTGCAAGCTGGGTTGCCTGGCTCCTGTGCTTACCCCTACGTTCTCGATTGTTCGGCTAGGGAGTAAAAGGAGCACCTCTGTGATTGTCACGACCGGGTCCTCCGAGCTCTGACCTCAGACTGGGTGAAGCCGAAAGCTAGCGCTCTTATTGTTTTCAATCATGGTCGGCACACAACGGAACTCATGAGTACAAAAAATCTATTGCACAAGTCTCATAGTAATAATGAGCACCTAAGAAAGGTATCGATGGGGGTACTATTTTCTTCGAAGATGCTTCTTACACTTCGTCTGTAATATAGCATAAGTTCCCTGAGCGCGCTTTGTCTGTTACAGCCTTATGGCCCGGTTGCCTGGTTATCGGAAACACTGTCGATATTCTCGATAGGTCGAGTACATAACACTTTTCGGTCCTTCATCAAAGAGGGAGAAGCCGACGGTCGGTTAAGACGCGTTTAAAGTTCGGTTGAACAAAGATATGATATAAGTACTTCAATACATACAATCATTATACATAAAATCTTTTACCCAAGTCACTTGGGGGCTCTTAAAATTTATATGAGCTATTTTATAGTAAATGTGTTTTCTTCTTGGTCATTGCAAAGTCTTTTTCTATCACTCCTTTTTCGACGTGAGTGTGTGGTCAATAGCCATATAACCCATTTTCTCTCTAGTGACCGCTCGAGTTTAGTTCGCTAAACTGGTCTAATGAGAAGCACTCCGCCTTCGGGATAGGAGGCTGCTGCCGTAGGCTGACCCGCTTGAAGTCTTGAAATCGGATGTGTAATGTTAAAGCACGACAGAAGCACTCTTTTTTTTCTAAGACCAATTTTCGGACTGGCACCGGACACTTGATCTTGTTCGGACGTCAAGTTTTTACTGACATTTTTTTGGTTTTCCAAGCTTATGGCACTTTTAAACTATTTGTGTGTTTTCAGCACAAGTCTCGCAGTGCAATGCCGGACACCTTTATAGATTCAGCAAAAATATTCTCGGATATTGCTATATATGCATCGGTTTCGAATTGTGCCTTCGGTCAATAGTTGGGTTGCCCGGCTCCTGCACTTGCTTCCTACGTTCCGCTTTGTTCGGCTAGGCGTGCAAAGGGAGAACCACTGCGATTGTGCTTCTAGCTCACACGGTTAAGCATCTCAGTGGAGAAAGCCGAAAACTGACTGTCACAATAAGCGTAAATTGGTCAGCGATCCGATGACTGTGTTAAATGACGGGCCACTCATAACAATGGCCGAAGTGTTTACAGCTTGACCTTGACTGTCGCCGAACACTATCGGGGGCTATTAACTGGCCTCCCAAACTAAATCCTTGATATTTTGCTCTTACATTAGAGCTGAGGTTTCATGATCATGCTTAGCATGACAACCCAAAGAAAGGAACCGATAGCGGGACTATTTTCTTTGGAAGACATTTCTTTTGTTAAACAGTAATATAACATATCTCTCTGCGTACCTTTGTTTATAAAACCGTATGGCCAGATTGCCTTGTTTGTCATAAATCTTTGCCCTCATAAAGGCTTTATAAAGTAGGACAAATACTCCTCGGCTACTGCCCGAGGAGGTGGAAGCCGATGGTCGGTCAACAAAGTTTTGTACAATGCAGATCTGAGCATTAATGACGTAAAGAACTTGGATACATAGAGTCATTACACATAATTTGTAATTTTACTATGGATATCGATCCTTAATTCGGCCACCCATGCCCGCATTAAGGCTCGGGGGCTACTGGGCTTCGGGCTTATTATTTACAAATATTAAAGGGGCACATCAATCCCCTGATCTGGTGTTGCCACCCGACCAGTGTCTTGGGGGCTACTGCATTGCCTATCCAATGCAGAAGATTTTAAGTGCAATACAGTTTCCGAGGAGATTTTGATCCTCTGGTTGGTCGGCCGCACCCAACCCGAGTCTCGAGGACTAAGCACGCCGCTTTTTGTGTCCCGAAGTATCCTGCCGACCTAGGACTTGATCCTCGGGCCGATTTTACAATCAACCTGAGTCTCAGCGGCTACTGGGATCAGCGGTCTTACGTCATCCTTCAGGTGCATCTCGGGTTTTAAACCGATACACACCTTGAGGGCTACTGGCCATATATCTCGGCAGAGAATAAATTGCAATGATAAAAAATATTGACAAAAAATCGGCCCATAGTCGGGGTGGTGCACCACCTCGGAAGCAGTCCGGCATAAAGCTCGGGCGCTAGTGGCTGGCTCCATAGAGGGCATTTCCGGCATTAAGCTCGGCTAAACTCCTTCAACTTTTTTGAACCAAGGTGATATGACACCTCGGATGTAGTCCGGCGTTGGAGCTTGGACATAGTCCGGCGTTGGAGCTCGGATATAGTCCGGCGTTGGAGCTCAGATACAGTCCGGCGTTGGAGCTTGGACATAGTCCGGCGTTGGAGCTCGGATACATTCCGGTGTTCGAGCTCGGAAGCGGTCCAGCATTGGTGCTCGGCCGCAAAAGATACCTCGAATGCAGTCCGACGTTAGAGCTCGAACGCAAGAGGACACTGCCTCCCGGGAACAACTTCAAACCCGAGGTGTGGCATAAAAATAACACGACATTGATAAAGGCCGGAAACTTAAAGGGGCTCCTCGGATACCCGATGTGTAAACTCGCCGAATGCATTTCGGCGATCCTCAAGATCGAAGATGAGAAGATTTGTTGAACCAATTTTCAAGACCGTCAACCGAAGATGAAGAACAGTTCGGAAGAATCGAGGAGCGTCCCTAACTTGAAGACCGGTTCAGGGGGCTACTGACGGTGTCCTGGACTAGGGGTACTCTTCACATCATCTCCCGATCAGTTGGATTGGGCCGACGACCCCCATGGCCGCATACTCATGGGCCAGTTCAGACAGCTGCCACATACAAGGAAGATTCCACAAGACTTGGCGATCAAGACAAGGACTCCACCCCACCGGCGTATTCGGCTAGGACTCTTGTTATCCTAGGCCTCTGGTGCATTATATAAACCGAGGCCAGGCTAGTCGATAGAGATATACAACAATCATACCATAGGCTAGCTTCTAGGGTTTTAGCCTCTACGATCTCGTGGTAGATCAACTCTTGTAATACTCATATCATCAAGAATAAATCAAGCAGGACGTAGGGTATTACCTCCATCAAGAGGGCCCGAACCTGGGTAAACATCATGTCCCCTGCCTCCTATTAATATCGATCCTAGACGCACAGTTCGGGACCCCCTACCCGAGATCCGCCAGTTTTGACACCGACACCCTACGTCCTGCTTGATTGACTTTGATGAGTATAGGGGTTACAAGAGTTGATCTACCATGAGATTGTAATGGCTAAACCCTAATTGTCTAGCCTATATGATTATGATTGTCTCTACGGACTAAACCCTCCGGTTTATATAGACACCGGAGGGGGCTAGGGTTGTACAGAGTTGGTTTACAGAGAAAGGAATATTCACATCCGCACGCTAAGCTTGCCTTCCACGCCAAGGAGAGTCCCATCCGGACATGGGAGGAAGTCTTTTGTCTTGTATCTTCATGGCCCATTAGTCCGGCCCATGTCACATAGCCCGGACCCGAGGACCCCTTAATCCAGGACTCCCTCGGTAGCCCCTGAACCAGGCTTCAATGACGATGTGTCCAGCGCGCAAATCGTCCTCGGCATTGCAAGGAGGGCTCCTCCTTCGAATACTTCAAAGTAGTCCTCGAGCACATAAAACGTGTCCAGCTCTGCAAGACGGGCTCCACACATAGCCGCAAAGAGTATAATATTTCACAAGTCCCATCTACTGACAACTTTTTGTGGGGAGACGTTACGTCCCTGCCTGGTCATTATTTCGAACCATTTTTTAGCCTCCCGCTCCATGTTTCGAGGTGCGGTTTCATTGGCACGTCTTGTCGAAGCAGAGATTGTGTCCCCTTATCACAGGATTCTCATCAATACGGGCGTGGGTAATCCAACCGCGCCATCCGCACGACCCTTGGGGAATAGGCGAGTTTTAAGGCGAGTGGGGAGGCGCTTGATATTCGCTGCCTTTATAAGAGGAAAAGGATCCACTCTTTCACCCACGCCTTCTTCCTCTCTGCCCATATGTTCTCGAGCTCCAGCACCCAAGCTTCCATCCTTTCCGCCTCCAAAAAGCAGTCCGACCATGTCCGGGTCTAGAACGCAGGGCAAGTGGATAGCATCCTTCGTCATGGAGGGAAACATCACGGAGCTCCGGGAAGCGGGGTACTTGGCCCAGGGAATCGCCCACTGGCTTCCGGCCAAGGGGCAGATCGTCCCCACCCCGGAGCCCAACGAGAGGGTGGTATTCATCCCCCACTTCATCCGTGGGTTAGGATTTCCCCTCCACCCCTTCGTCCGCGGACTCATGTTCTACTATGGGCTAGATTTCCACGATCTAGCCCCGAATTCTTTCCTCAATATCTCGGCATTCATTGTCATGTGTGAGACCTTCCTCTGCATCCCACTCCACTTTGGATTATGGCTAAAGATCTTAAATGTGAAGCCAAAAGTGGTGGATGGTCAACGTGCGGAGTGCGGAGGTGCCATGGTGAGCAAACTATCCAATGTCACATGACCCACTGGCACCTTTGTGGAAATTTTCAAGGGGTGGCAGCAGTAGTGGTTCTATGTACTGAGCCTCGCGACATCACCTGGGCCACGACTCCCGAATTCAAGTCCATGACCCCAATGCGGCTTACCTCCTAGCTAATAAAGGGCCTGGGCTGGTCGTCATCATACGAGATATCAGCGTTGCAGGCGTGTGTCAAGAGCATGGCGGACAAGAACATCAAGCTCGCCAATGTCATCCAGGTGATGCTTTTTCGCCGGATCCTTCCCTGCCAAAGCCGGACTTGCCATTTGTGGGAGTTCAATCCGGCCAAGCACCAGACCTTGCGATAGTTCTTCGGCTCCACGCACGAAGGTATCTGGAAGGTGCTTTTCAAGGCCAATTAGACATGGCTGCAGGCGTCCGAGGACCGCGGATACGACCTGACCCATCTAGCCAGTCCGGTAAGTTCTTCATACTTCAAGGTGTATCTCTTCCTGTGCATTCAAGGAAGATGTCTAAGTTTCTCCTTTTGTTTTTTCAGAGTTGGATAAAGAAGGCGGAGCGGATCCAGTGTCCGGCTCCGCTGCCCGAAAACCCAGCCATCCCGCTCCTGACGAAGATGCTGGTTCCGGCGCCCTACTAGGCACCGGAGAAGAAGGCCAAGAAGAAGGGCCAGGAGATAAGAAGCAGCCTCCGCCATAAAGGCACTTTGGATGCAACATCCGAAGATGCCAAAACCCACTCCTCCCTCGCCGAAAACAACGAGGAGGAGGAGGAAAGCAAATCTCCCCCCGAGAGGGGAAGGAAGAAAAGGGCGGCCTCCACGGATCTGGAGGTAGAGGCGGAGGCGTCCAAGAAAGGGAGAGTCTCCCTTGCGGACGATTCTGAATCGGACACCGATAGCAGCCCTGAGGGGCATCCCAGGAAGAAGCCCCTGGCCGGATCGTAAGTACTCAAGGGCACTTACACACATATATATCCAGCTCCTTTACTTCATGGCTTTAATATGTTGAATCATGCGCTGCAGTCCGGCTCTCGCCACCTCCAGCGATCCTCATCTTCAGGGAATTCGCTGGATCCAAAGGGGATGGACAACGGGTCGCTTCCATCGGCCTCCTCCCCCAAGTCTATGGACGACACCGAAGTGTTGTCCCAAAGGACCCTCCCAGGCCAGGGAGAGGTACAAGAGGCTGCCGAGGGGGCGCCAGAGGGTGATACCTCGGCCGCCGGACACATGGGGGAGCAGACCCCCTGGTGACTAGCGATAGGGGGGCCATATCCAATTTGGCCCCCAGCCGAATACTATTCCGGAGGCCCGTACAGCTCCGGAATCAGGTAAGCAACCTCCTTCGAAAGAAGGAGGTGCACCTATTCCGACGATGACTTCTGTCCATCCGGAGGCACCATATACTCTACTGGAAGCGCTCCAAGGTGCTTCCATTGTAGAAGAACAATGTATCCTTATGGGTATGCTGGTTGAGAGGGTTCGGTCTGCTAAGAGCGAACTGACCGAAGCCTGCGCTAGCCTTCTAACAGGCTTTGAGGTACAAGACACAATTATGCAAAAAGAATGTCGTAGTACAGACAGTAGCCCCTGAGACTCTATCCGGTGTTTGAAAAGAAAGGCCGGACAGAGGACCGAATAATTTTCGCAGGAGACTAATCATATATGCCCATGTGAATAAGAAGGCGTCGATGCTGGCTGCGACCTCCCATTATGCCGAAGTATCCAAACTGAAGCAGAGGCTGGAGCAGGCCGATGAAGAGCTTGGCCATGTCAAAAAACAGCTTGAGGACAAACAAGGTACGCAATGGCCTATTCAAATCTTAAAATGATAAGAATTGTTTGTGTTGATCACGTTAATATGATGCTTCATAGGAGCTGCGGCCGAGGTGGAGTCCCCCAAAAAGCTCTGAGCGAGGCCCAGAAGAAAGCGGAGAAGGAACAAGCCGCCCGAAAGGAACACGAGGCAAGGGTCGGGGAGGTTCAGCAGGAGCTCAAGGACGCCATAAAGAAATGCGAGTCCTTGGAGCGCAAGATTGCGGAGCAAGAGTACGAACTTGCTAAGGCCCGCCAAAGTGCACAAGAGGCCCGGGTTGAAGCTCAGGGCGCCCTCCGGGAAGTCCAGGAGGCCAAGCAAATTGCGGTGGGTAAGAACTTTATTATGCAGAGGAATTTTGTGAAGAAAAGGTACCTCTTACTAACCCAGATTTGGAGTTCTCCAGGAGCGTTTGCGGATCTACCTCGCAGCGTGGCTGATGCTGCGGAGTTCTTGCGAGCCAAAGAGGGGAGCTCATCGGAGAAGTTGTTCTAGTCGCAATACCTTGCGCAAGAGCATCCGGTGGCCCTCAGCGATCAGCTGAAACAGCTGTCCGAACTGCATAGGGTGGCCGGATTGGCCATGAAGGATTTAATAATCCGTCTATGGCCTGCCGAAGCCGTGCCCAGCAGCCATTTCGGGCTCGTGAAGCGGTTGGTCAATGCCTGCCCTCGGCTTGATGCCATAAGGCGATCGGTCTGCATCGAAGGTGCGCGGATGGCCTTCGCCCGCGTCAAGGTACAGTGGGCGAAGATGAACGCCGTCAAGCTTGCGACCAAGGGGCCACCTGAGGGCAAAGAGCATCGCACACCCGAGCGCTATTTTGATGACGCCTTGGAAGGATCCCGCATTGTAATGGGCCAGTGTGTGAAGGACATTATTTTTGAATGAATGTATGCGTGTTTATCCAGTCCTCTCTTATGGAAAAAAGCCTATATGTAATATATTGCTTGTTGTTTTTCGAAAATATTTCCTCCTGTGCAGCCGTTTATTTAAATCCGAGAGTTGGCCAGTCATCGGCTTTACCCCCCACGTAGATAGTACGGGGGTGTTCGGATTGGAACCTAAACACACTTAGCCCAAGAGTTTTGTCCTTGAAGGAGGTGTTTAGTGCATCGAACCAGGCAGTCGGACTATGTTGCTTTATCACCCTCACTTCGCCATAGGAGTTTGACAAATAGGAGTGTAGGCACAGCCCCTAGTTTGTTTATCGGGACTAGGGGCTGTAAACACCTGATCGGGTGGAAGCCGATCCGTCGCGTAATGCGGAAAAAATTGCAAGAGATTTTTGCCACCGGATAGCTGACCAGCTCTCGCCGCATCATGACAGTCAGTTTTCGGCTTTCTCTACTGAGGTGTTTATCCAGATGAACCAGAAACACAATCGCAGTAGTTCTCCCTTTACTACCCTAGACGATAAGATGGAATGTAAGGTAGCAAGCACAGGAGTCGGGCAACCCAACTATTGACCAAAGACATGATTTGAAGCCGATGCATATAATGCAATATTTGGGGCGCCGAATTGTACTGTAAAAAGTGTTCGGACTTGTTGCCAACATATGGAGCGCAATGGAGCCCCTGGCGAGTTAAGTCGTACCAAAGTGTGCAGGTGCAAAAAATAATTTAAATATAATAAAGGAGTAAGCCAATGCCACATATGTTGGGCCACAAACTATTTCCATTATAATCTGATTGATATGTCAAAGTGTATTTGTACAAATAATGTGAGAAGCAACCGAGCTATTTAACATGTCGAAGCCAAGGGGAAGCTGCATGCGGGTCCTGCAAACAGGCAAAGTGATCGTCAAGAAGATCATCTAGATGCTTCTACCACACGTCTATGCTGCTTGCCTCCTTGGTATGTTTATCCTTTGAAAGGATCGATGATGAGGCCGTCATGAGGGGCCTATGGAAAAGTAACCTAAAAAGGGATAAAAAGGAAAAGGGAAAGTATGAGTGCCCGGATATGGTCAAGCCGTATTGTGGACCATGACCGAGTTATGCCTCCGTCTTTGCCCATGGTATTTTTAGTGGTAGTTATGTACGCGCGGTACGTACGCCGCAGTTCGGTCGGGACTGAGACGGAGGCCGGATTGCTAGTCCGACTCCTGACGAGCCAGACTGTCATGCTGCGGAGTAATCCGGACTTGTTTAATAGTGTTTGGGGGCTTGGCCGCCGAATTGATGTTCTGCTTGATAAGGCCGTCGTGTGCTTCCGCTGCCAGGGCCGCGATGTGCTCCTCGGTACGGAGGGAGCGTTCCATGTTTCCATTGACTGTTATGACACCACGTGGCTCGGCCATCTTAACTTTGAGATAGGCATAATGTGGCATCGCATTGAAGCGAGAAAATGCGGTTCGTCCGAGCAGTGCGTGATAGCCACTACGAAAGGGGACGATGTCAAAGATCAACTCTTCGCTTCAGAAGTTGTCCGGCGATCCGAAGACAACTTCCAATGTGATTGAGGCTGTGCATCGGGCCTCTAGACCTGGTATTACTCCTGTAAAGGTAGTTTTGGTGGGCTTGATCCTTGACGGATCGATGCCCATCTTGCGGACTGTGTCCTGATAGAGCAGGTTAAGGCTGCTGCCACCGTCCATGAGGACTCACGTGAGGTGGAATCCATCAATGATTGGGTCGAGGACCAGTGCGGCTGAGCCGCCGTGACAAATACTGGTTGGATGGTCCCTACGATCGAAAGTGATCGGGCAAGATGACCATGGATAGAACTTTGGGGTGACTGGCTCTATCGCATAGACGTCCCTGAGCACGCGTTTGCGCTCCCTCTTGGGGATATGAGTAAAGTATATCATGTTCACAATTTTGACTTGGGGGGGGATTTCTTCCGTCCCCCTGTGTTCAGTGGACGGGGCTCCTCATCATCGTCCTCACTTGGCAACCCCTTCTCTTTGTCCTCGGTATGTAACTTACCAGCCTGTTTAAAGACCCGCCAGCTTTTTTTGGTATGATTGGCAGGTTTATCAGGGGTGCCGTGGATCTGACATGGTCGATCGAGGATTCGGTCCAAGCTGGATGAGCCCGAATTGTTTCTTTTAAATGGCTTCTTCCGCTGACCGGGCTTGGAGCCACTGAATCCGGCGTTAACTGTCGTGTCATCGGTATTATCAACGTTGTTCCGATGCTTGTGCATGTTGCGTCGAGGCTTGCCGTTGCTATTTTTGGCTTCAGAAGTGCCAGGTTCGCTTGCATTGTTGTTGCTATGGGCTAGCCAACTATCTTCGCCCGCACAAAAGAGGGTCATAAGTGTTGTGAGGGCTGCCATGGACTTCAGTTTTTCTTGGCCAAGGTGCCGGGCGAGCCATTCGTCGCGAATGCTATGCTTAAAGGCTGCTAGGGCTTCGGCATCCGGACAGTCGACGATCTGGTTCTTTTTAATTAGGAACCTAGTCCAGAATTTTTTGGCCGACTCTCTGGGCTGTTGAACTATGTGACTTAAGTCATCAGCGTCCGGAGGTCGGACATATGTACCCTGGAATTTGTCGCGAAAGGAGTCTTCCAGGTCCTCCCAACTGCCAATGGAGTTTCCTGGCAGGCTGTTTAACTAGTGCCGAGCTGGTCCCTTGAGTTTTAGTGGGAGGTATTTGATGGCGTGAAGATCATCACCGTGGTCCATATGAATATGGAGGAGAAAGTCCTCAATCTATACTGCAGGATCCGTTGTTCCATCATATGATTTGATATTCATGGGTATAAACCCTTCTGGGAATTCATGTTCCATTACTTCGTCAGTGAAGCAGAGGGGGTGTGCGGCGCTTCTATAGCGGGCCACGTCACGATGTAGCTCAGATGGAGTCCGTGTCGGTGTCAAAACCGGCGGATCTCGGGTAGGGGGTCCCGAACTGTGCGTCTAAGGCGGATGGTAACAGGAGGCAGGGGACATGATGTTTACCCAGGTTCGGGCCCTCTTGATGGAGGTAATACCCTACGTCCTGCTTGATTGGTCTTGATGATATGAGTATTACAAGAGTTGATCTACCACGAGATCAAAGAGGCTAAACCCTAGAAGCTAGCCTATGGTATGATTGTCTGTTGTCCTACGGACTAAAATCCTCCGATTTATATAGACACCGGAGGGGACTAGGGTTACACAAAGTCGGTTACAAAGGAGGAGATATACATATCCGTATTTCCTAGCTTGCCTTCCACGCCAAGTAAAGTTCCATCCGGACATGAGACGAAGTCTTCAATCTTGTATCTTCATAGTCCAATAGTCCGGCCAAAGGATATAGTCTGGCTGTCCGGAGACCCCCTAATCCAGGACTCCCTCAGTAGCCCCCGAACTAGGCTTCAATGACGTCGAGTCCGGCACGCAGTATTGTCTTCGGCATTGCAAGGCGGGTTCTTCTTCAAATCTTGAATGTCTGTTAAGTAGTGCCCGGCCCCAAAAAATGTTGGACTTCTTGGCTTCGGTGCTCAATAAGGGCTATCTTCCATGCATCGAACAAATACGAGGAGCCAGGGCATTTTTACATTCGCCCCCCTAGCCAGGTAAATAAATTGTCTATTAAAGGGATGGGGATTCTTAGATCCAATCCATACCATCCTCCCACGGTGAGAATCCATCGGAGCGCGCTTCGGAAAAAATCCACTCCAACATGGCCGACCACCGCAGCTCCTCCTCCCGCCCCCGTAGCCCTAAGCCTGGTGATTTGGAGAGGTGTTCAGTCCCACACAGTCGATTAGTAGAGCTGTAGATTCAGGGATTTCTCCCTCCAGCGTATATGGTCCCCGTCCGAGCCGGGCTTGCCACCTATAATGGCGGGAGCAAGCAGAGAGCTTCCCCAGCCCCTGTAAGGGGGAGCGGGTGTGCCTTGTTCCTTACTTACTAAGGGGACTCGGATTTCCAATTCATCCGTTCCTCCGCGGGCTCCTAGAGTTTTACAGTCTCCAACTGCATAATTTCACCCCTGCTTCCATGAGGGAGTCCTGGATTAGGGGGTCTCCGGACAGCCGGACTATATCCTTTGGCCGGACTGTTGGACTATGAAGATACAAGATTGAAGATTTCATCCCGTGTCCGGATGGGACTCTACTTGGCGTGGAAGGCAAGCTAGGCAATACGGATATGTATATCTCCTCCTTTGTAACTGACCTTGTGTAACTCTAGCCCCCTCTATATAAACCGGAGGGTTTTAGTCCGTAGGACAACTTACAATCATACCATAGGCTAGCTTCTACGGTTTAGCCTCTCCGATCTCGTGGTAGATCAACTCTTATACTACTCATATTATCAAGAATAATCAAGCAGGATGTAGGGTTTTACCTCCATCAAGAGGGCCCGAACCTGGGTAAAAACATCGTGTCCCCTGCCTCCTGTTACCATCCGCCTTAGACACACAGTTCGGGACCCCCTACCCGAGATCTGCCGGTTTTGACACCGACATTCCATATTACACATCGCCGGCTACGTTGCCCTTTGTGAGCTATTTCTGGGCTGCGAGGCTCATTTCGAGCTGTTGAAAAGGTTATTTTTCCTTGTGCCCCGCACACAGAAGGGGCCACTTTATCAAGTGGGTGGAGCCGAAATATGGTGCATCGCGGAAACTGGATACCTGTCCGGTACTCCAAAGAAGACGTCCGAAGACTGGCCTTCGGAGTGGTTTTATATGGAGGACGTCCCCCTACCAGACCCTTTTCGGCGGGGTCTTCCTGAGTTCAACAATGCTCCTATGAAGAAATGCCGAAGATGGCCCCACAGAGCCCCCAGGAGGAAGACAACGGAGAAGTCCTTTACCTGATGAACCGAATTAAAGCACTGGCTCAATCAGGATTGACAATTATCGAGGTTATGTCAATATGCATAACGCGGGGAGTGTAGCCAGTTCAATATCAGGGCACCCCCTATGGTGTTTTAACGGGGAAGATGATGCCACCCGTTGCGGGTGTAAGGGACCGGACTCCGCTGCTGCTTTAGCAAAAATTATGTCCGAGTTGTTCAAGGGAGAGGAAGAGGAATTCATCTGTATCAAGCCACAGGATGGATTCTCCATGTACAACCCTCCAAGCTGGGTGAGTTATACCTCTTTACTCCCATTCTTCCTGCATTCTTCGTCGTAGGTACTCACCTTGCCATTTTACGGCAGGAACTGCAAAAGGCTGTAAGGGAGGTCACCAGCCCATCTCCACAACCAAAGGACCCTGGCCGGGCCCTCGGTCCCGGACTCGAAGAGGATCCGGACATATTCGTGGAGCTGATAGACAGGCAATTCTATCAATTGAGCTACGATGACGCCATGGTGGCCATAACGGCCGACTATCCCGGACTGCTCCCTGCGTCGCACATAAGAAAAAACAAAATCCCAACTCCCAAAAATAGGATCCCCTTTTAGACACTTCACCTACCGTACAAAAAGGTGTTTTACAGGGAAGGCATTCAGGACACTGTGTCGAACCCGCAGCAACTCGCCAACAAGAGGCACCGAAGCCGGGTAGGCCAAAAAGGAAGGCGGTCAGTACGGAGACGCCGGCGCAGAGGTATGACCAAACCTCGCTATGTGGTTGTCGTCTTTCTCAAAATGCAATGACGTCCATGCTTCTTTAATAGAAAAAATGCCTGCCGAAGTATATCCGGAGAGGTTGTCGATCAAGCTTCCACCAGTCGAGCTCCAGGGCCGGACATAGAGGCGGAGGCCAACATGGGGCGGACGCCGGATGCTCTTCCTACAAAGGATGCGGATAGACTATCCGCTACAAATTCAGAAGTGGAGAGCGCCATGAATCATAGGCATCGCCGGGCCATACTCCATGACGCTTGCTTCTCACCAGAGGCATTTGACGCCTTCAATTCTGGAGACGCGTACCTCCGTGCTTCTCAAAATGGTCTAGCCAGAGCCACGGATCAGTATGTAAGGGATATATGCGTAAGCAAATCTGACGATTATATGTATCAATAGCCCCTGAGACTTGAAACAGTTGATGCAACTGATTTAAGGATCATTATTTGTGCAGGTTCTTATGGAGAAGAATTCCCAACTATCTCAAGAGCTGGACGAATGCAAGGCCCAGCTAGAAGCCGTTGTTGCCGCATTGAAGGAGTCCAAAAAGGGGGCCCTTGGTAACTTTTTTGTCTATTGCAAAGAATATTGGTACCAAGTAGTATGCGGCATGTATGCACACCTAACAATAGATGTTGCAGGTGGCCCCGGAGTGAATCCGGAGGCCATGGAGGCAGATACGGCACGTGATGATTGACAGCGAAATGCTGGCGAGCACGTGCTGACGAGAGTCAAGCAGGAGAAAATGATCTCCAAGGTGCCAATATCCGGCTAGGCGTGGAACTGAAGGATGTCCGAGCCCAGCTTGCGGACTCCGTGAAGGAGAATAAACGGCTTCGGCGCGGCATTTTTAGTAAGTGCTTGAACAAACTTTTTAAAGGAATTTGGCGGAGAAGCCTGCTAACAGCGTTATATCTGCAGGTATGCTGACGGGTCGTCCCGCGGAGGAGATGCCCGGGTCTTCGGGTGATCTTCTACCAGAGCTCTCACAACTGCACGAACAAGTTCGACAGGTGTTGTAGAGTATTGCTCAAGCCTTGTGGCCATCCGCGTCCCTGCCAGGAGGCATGGGGGAGCTTATAGAGAAGCACAAGGGAGCGCGGCAGCGCTTCCGATTATGGAAAATATCAGCCTGCCGACAAGGTGCGAGGGAAGCGTGGGCTATGGTGAAGACACGATATACCAAGGCTGACCCAAACCACATGGCTGAGGTCGGACCTGTGGGGCCCGATGGGAAAGAGATCCCCGTCAGTTTAGTGTATGATAAAGTAGAATTAGCCGCAAAGTATTCCCAACAGGATTGTAGGCTAGACAGCCTGTTGGAGGGTATAGATGAAGAACTTAATCAGCCTTAGTGACTGTGTACTTCAAGTGACATATGTAATGTCCCTAGCCGGATTGTAAATCATTTGTCATGGCGGACCTTTTCGCTTCAACCTCTGGACCCGATAGTCCGGAATGTATCTGAATACCCACTCGGTTATATAAAAACCGGGGTATGCATGGAAACTAGGCGTAGGGGTCATAAGTGCTTGAACAGACAAGTACCCAACTAGCTATGTTATATTACATGGATAGAAAGAAACATCTTCTAGGGAGAATAGTTCCGTTAAGGGTTCCTTTCCCTGGGTACGCATGCCCTAATGTTCATGTACGAACTGCGAGACGCGGGTTAAAAACATCTGGGGGCGTGTAGTAATTTAAATGAAATTCATCTTTTGTTCACCGACCGAATATTCCCTTCACAACGCTAGCTTTCGGCTTCACCCAGTCTGAGGTACACATCCGGCTGACCTGGCAGTAACAATCATAGAGGTGCTCCCCTTATGCCCTAGCCGAATTAACAGGAACGTAGGGCATAAATACAAGAGCCAGGCAACCCAGCTTGGCCAAAACTTATGTCATATCGATGCATATAATGGCGAAAAAGGTACATGCGGAAGAATAACACATGTGCGGGGCATAAAGCCCGGAAAGGTAATTAGATTAAGCTTCTATATAGGAAGCCCCCAGGTATATTGAGCGCGGTTAGTGCGTCAAGAATGTGTAACCAAGACATAAATGTAGCCCCTTAGGGCCTTGAAGAGAAAAGAGGGAAAGAAAGAGAGAGAAAACAGGTGTGCAAAAAATTCATGGAGGTAAGGAGACGAACATAGAGTCCGGCGGTAGGCGTAGAATCTTCGGAGTCTGGCTACGTTCCATGGGTTTGGCTCGAGTCGATTATTCGATGCATCCCGCAGACAGTACGCTCCACCGGTCAGAACCTGGTTGATAATGAAGGGACCTTCCCATTTGGGCTTGAGCTTGTTCTTTTTCTTCTCCGGCAGGCGTAGAACTAGTTCGCCAACGTTATAGGTTTTGGCCCGCACTTCTCTGCTTTGATACCTTCGAGCATGTTGCTGATAGAATGCGGAACGAGCTTTTGCCACGTCGCACTCCTCCTCCAGGGCATCCAAATTGTCCTGCCGATCGAGCTCGGCCTCTCTTTATTCGTACATGCGCACTCGAGGTGAGTCATGAATTATGTCGCAAGGCAGCACCGCCTCAGCGTCGTACACCATAAAAAGGGTGTGTATCCGGTAGTGCGATTCGGCATGGTCCGCAGCCCCCATAGTACAGAGTCGAGCTCCTCTACCCAATGAGTGTCTGATTCCTTTAAAGATCGGACTAATTTGGGTTTAATGCCGCTCATGATAAGACCATTCGCTCATTCGACTTGACCGTTAGTTTGCGGATGATACACAGAAGCATAATCGAGCTTGATGCCCATGTTGCTGCACCAAAGTTTCACCTCGTCGGCTGTAAAGTTCATGTCGTTGTCAGTGATGATGCTGTGGGGGATGCCATAACGGTGTACGACCCTGGATATGAAGTCTATCACTGGTCCGGATTCAGCCGTTTTGACACGTTTGGCTTCTATCCATTTGGTGAATTTATCCACCATGACCAGTAAGTATTTCCTCTTATGGGTTCCCCTTTGAGGGGTCTGACCATATCGAGCCCCCAGACCGCAAAGGGCCAAGTAATGGGGATTGTTTGGAGGGCGGTAGGTGGCATGTGGCTTGGTTTGCAAAAAGCAGGCAACCGACACAATGTTGTACCAGATGTTGTGCATCTACCCGGGCCGTCGGCCAATAAAAACCTGTACGGAAGGCCTTGCTTACAAGGGCCCGGGCTGCGGCGTGGTGGCCGCCGAGTCCGGCATGAATTTCTACCAAAAACTTCTGCCCTTCCTCTTCGGAGATGCACCTTTGAAGGACTCTAGTTGTGCTTTTCTTATAAAGCTCTCCCTCATGGACCTTGTAGGCTTTAGATCGCCGCACTATGCAGCGGGCCTCGTTTTGGTCCTCGGGTAATTCCTGTCTGGTTAGGTAGGCTAGGAACGGTTCTATCCACGGGGCGATGACGCCCATTATCACATGGGCTGAAGGTGTTATTTCGGTGGCAGAGCCTCCGATTGTGTCAAAGTGTTCGGCATTTGGGGTTGTGGCTGGGTCCAGACTATTTTTGCCGGTGTCCCCTTCCCATACCACGGATGGTTTAAACAGTCTTTCCAGGAAGATGTTCGGTGGGACAAGGTCGCGTTTAGCGCCGAGACGGGCTAGGATGTCCACCGCCTGGTTGTTTTACCGAGCCACATGATGGAATTCAAGCCCCTCGAACTGAGCTGACATTTTGAGGACGGCGTTGCGATATGCCGCCATTTTCGGATCCTTGGCATCAAAGTCTCCATTTATTTGGGATATTGCAAGGTTCGAGTCCCCACGCACCTCTAGGTGTTGGATGCCCATGGAGACTGCCATCCGGAGGTCGTGTAGTAGGGCCTCATATTTGGCTGCTTTGTTGGAGTCTGTATATAGTATTTGGAGCACGTATTGCACCGTATCTCCGGTGGGGGATGTCAGGACGACGCCAGCCCCTAGACTAGCTAGCATTTTAGAGCTGTCGAAGTGCATGATCTAATTGGAGTATGCGCCGTACTCTTTAGGGAGTTCGGCTTCTGTCCATTCGGCTATGAAATCGGCCAGTACTTGCGACTTAATGGCTCGTCGTGGCTTATATGTTATGTCGAACGGGAGGAGCTCGATGGCCCATTTGGCAATCTGGCCCGTGGCATCGCGGTTGTTTATTATGTCATTGAGTAGTACTTCCACTACTAGGGAAAATCCTATACACAGAAACTTATCATCAGCGCGCTTTAAAATAAGGCGTTGCTGCTAATTAGCAGTAGCGAGCTCAAGAATAACTCGCTGCTGAAATAAATATAGAAGTAGCGCGCCTGCTCAAATACGCACTACTGCTATAATTCCCATGATGCCGCCGCGAGGCTAGTTATAGCAGCAACGCGTTATAACGACGGGCGCTACTGCTACGTAGCATAGTAGCAGCGCATTTCGCCAATAAGCGCTACTGCTAAGTTTACTACAAAAATTTAGTCCCACCTCTCTCCGTGCAGACAGTTTCTACCACCTTAAATATGTTACTTCTCAAACTTTGACAAGCACTTGGTCTTCATTGAACTCTATGTGTAGAATTTGTGGCTGCAATATGAGTCTTCACCTGTTCCTAAACCGGTGAGGACTCATATTGACAAATCAGATTGTAGACAAAAAGATCATTGATGATCAATGTATTTTTGATACATTGAACTAAGTCTATTTTTACATGCTGACACATAGCAGTAGCTTTTCTTTGTGAAAGGCACCGATGCTAGGTAGTTTAGCAGTAGCGTCTTTCTCTATAGCACGCTACTGCTAAGCCATTCCATCTCCCACCCCCCATCTCCTCTATCTGATCCACTCACAGTCACACACTCACTGGATCCCCTCTCAATCCCCAGCGCCGGTCCTCCCCCGTCGCCCCTCCTCCCTCTGTGCCACTGTCACCTCCTCCTCCTTGCTGGACTCGGTACCGGCCTCCTCCTCCGTCCTCCCTCTCCACTCGCCGCTGGCCGGCCCCTCCTCACTCCGCCTTCCTCCTCTGTCCTCCCTCCACTGGCCGCCGGTCGGCCCCTCCTCGCTCCGCCTTCCTCCTCCGTCCTACTCTCTTCTCCCTCCTCGAGTCGCCCCTCCTTCTCCCTCCTGCCTGCTACATTTTTATTTAGTAGGCTAGTTCATATGCAACATTTTGATTTAGTTGATATGATTTAGTTGATTTAGTAGGCTAGTTGATTTAGAACATTTTGATTTAGTTGATTTAGTAGGCTAGTTAATTTTGTTGATTTAGAACATTTTGATTTAGTTGATTTAGTAGGCTAGTTGATTTAGTTGATTTATTAGGCTAGTTGATTTAGAACATTTTGATTTAGTTGATTTAGTAGGCTAGTTCATTTAGTTGATTTAGAACATTTTGATTTAGTTGATTTAGTAGGCTAGTTCATTTAGTTGATTTAGTATGCACCATTTTATTGTTATTTTTTCTATACATGGATAGGTACGTAGTTGCTTTTGTTTTTTTAATAAGTTACTTTTTGGCAAAATGTAGGTGGTACCTTGTCATCTAATATGTTACTAGATCTTAGGATTATAATTTTCCATCAAATTGCTTCTCACGGAAGAACCAAAAATGGTGCCACCACCACCACCACTATGTCGACCGTGCAAGTCAAGGTGCGCCAGCAGCATTGCAACTGGCAAGCTGTTCGGCATCTACTTCCAGTCGAGTTTTCGTCATGCGGCGGTAAGAAATTAGATGAAATGTAATAACTATATTATTTTTAGTGTTGGCATTACTGCATTGTGTCATTTTGCTTATTTTACACAGATCGTCCCATGCAATGAGAGGTTGAAATTCAACAAGCTGACAGGAGACATTGTGACATTTGAGGCTCCTGGGGGGCCATACACTATGGAGGTCGAGAAAGGACGCAATATGTCGCAGATTGGAGGAGATGGATGGGCCCGTTTCGTCGCTCGCATGCGTCTTACTAGTGGTGAGTTGATCAGCTTCTCCTTCAGAGCAGAAAGACCCAAGCTGGCTGTCATTTATCTCAACCTGGTGGAAGATGATGAAGATGACGAAGATGATGAAGATGATGAAGATAATGAGGAACCACTCGATGAAGATGATGAGGACCCACTTCATGAAGCCATCGTAGCTCAAAGAACAAGGCTGAGCGAGGAGGAGGTGTCCAACCTGTGGGACATAATTCCGCCACGTGCTGACTTTGTCGGGGTGCCATTCGTGACCCGCCTGACAAATACCATGGTTGATCGACATGATATGGTATGTTATACTTACAAATGCAAATTATCCGATGAAATACTTAGTGTACAGTCCAATGGTATGGTATGTTGTGTGGAATCTAGTCGATGATATGTTTTAGTGTAGAGTTCGATCACATGCTTATTAGTGTAGAATCTAAGGAAACTATTAATAGTGTAGATAATCCATATGTACTTATTTGCAAGGCTATTTATTAATTGAAATGTTTTTCTTATTCAGAAATTGGCAAAGAGCATATCTGTGAGTTATGGTATCGAGCCTAATGAAGAAGGCTCAGCTGGACTACGCCTTACTGCAAGGGGCTCCGTCACAACCTGTACTTACCGCATGGACACGGACGGTCACACACACTTAAACTCGGTTGGGTGGAAGAAATTCCTCGATGGCAAGAATCTTCGTGTTGGACAGGCCATCCTAATTACTATCAGGAACACCAACCGCCCAGGCTTGAGGATGATGATTGTCTTCGATATCATCTAGAACTACATATGTGTGTGTGGCTATATCATCTAGAACTACATATGTGTGTGTGGCTATATCATCTAGAACTACATATGATGATCGTCGTCGATATCATCTAGAACTACATATGATGATCGCCGTTGATATGACCTTGTACTGCTTGAGGATGCATGCTGACTATGCATGAAATTGTTATCTAGTACTCCCTTCGTTCCAAATTACTCGTCGTGGTTTGAACTAAAACCACGACGAGTAATTTGGAACGAAGGGAGTACTACCCAGTGATGGTTTATGAATTTTATATCTACTAGCAATACCTAGTATCTAGTATCTGAAAGGGAAACAGAAAGGGAAAGGGGTACGAGGGGAAAATGATGAAAGATATAGTAGTAGCGAGGGACTGCGAAATCGCTACAGCTAAGTAATAGTAGCGCGTTCATAAAAAGCGCTATTGATATCGTCAACAGTAGTAGCGCGGGTATGGACCGCGCTACTACTATAAGTTAGCTGTAGCGCCTTATTAGTAGCGCGGTCACCCGCGCTGCTGCTAGCCTCAAAACCCGCGCTACTACTAGGGTTTTCCCTAGTAGTGTTCGGAGGCCACCGTAATCGAACACTCTTGAAAGTAGTGTCGCAATTTCCGGGATGCCATAAATACCGCGTATGCTCTCTTTTGGTAATGTGGGTACCATGATTTGCATGGAGTGAGGACGGTGGATACATAATATACCGGCTTTTGAAGTGGGAATTTATGTCCGTCCATCTCTCATTCGACGACGAGCACTGCGCTTACAACTTGGTGAGTTGCCGCTATATATAATAGCATTGGTCGCCAATAGTTGGCGCGTCCAAGATTTGGTTGGTGGCCAGGATGGCTTTTATTTCTTCCAGTCCGGCCGTGGCTGCATCCGTCCACTCGAAGTGTTCGGTGCGCCGAAGAAGGCGATAAAGGGGAAGTGCCTTTTCTCCTAGTCGGGAGATAAAGCGGCTTAAAGCCGCCACGCATCCAGTCAATTTCTGTATTTTCTTGAGGTCATTTGGGATAGCCAACTGTGACAGAGCTCGGATTTTAGCCGGATTTGCTTCAATTCCTCTACTAGAGACGATGAAGCCCAGGAGCTTTCCCGCGGGAATGCCGAAAATGCATTTTTATGGATTGAGCTTAATGTCGTATGTTCGGAGATTGGTGAACGTGAGCCTCAAGTTGTCTATTAAAGAGTCGACATGTCTGGTTTTGATAACCACATCGTCTACATATGCCTCCACAGTCTTACCGATCTGCTTTTCCAGACATGTCTGGATCATGCGCTGATATGTTGCGCCAGCATTTTTGAGCCCGAAGGGCATTGTGTTAAAGCAGAAGGGGTCGTATGGCGTTATAAATGCCGTTGCGGCTTGATCAGACTCCGCCATCTTAATCTGGTGGTAACCGGAGTATGCATCGAGGAAGCACAATGATTCGTGTCCTGCAGTAGCGTTGATGATTTGATCGATGCGAGGGAGTGGGAAGGGATCCTTTGAGCAAGCCTTATTAAGGTCTTTGAAGTTGACACACAGGCGCCAGGATTTTTCCTTCTTTGGTACCATCACCGGGTTTGCTAGCCAATCCGGATGTTTTATTTCTTTAATGAATCTGGCTTCCAGTAGCTTGGCCAGCTCCTCTCCCATGGCTTGTCGCTTAGGTTCAGAGAAACGCCGAAGAGTCGGCTTGACTGGCTTGAATCCTTTTAGAATATTAAGGCTATGCTCGGCCAATCTGCGTGGGATTCCTGGCATGTCTGAAGGATGCCAGGCGAATATATCCCAATTCTCGCGCAGAAACTCCTGTAGTGCGGCGTCTACAGCGGGGTCTAACTATGCCCCAATGGATGCTGTTTTTGTAGGGTCCGTTGGATGGACTTGGAATTTAACTATTTCGTCTGCTGGTTTAAAGGAGGTGGACTTGGATCTTTTGTCTAGTATCACATCGTCCCTGTCCACCGTGGAGCGCAGTGCGGTTAACTCCTCCACCACAAGGGCTTCGGATAATGCCTCGAGGGCTAGTGCGGCTGTTTTGTTCTCGACGCAGAGTGCTATGTCCGGATCACTAGCTAGAGTGATAATTCCCTTGGGTCCAGGCATTTTGAGCTTCATGTACCCGTAATGGGGTATGGCTTGAAAAATCGTGAATGCCTCCCGCCCTAGAAGGGCGTGGTATCCGCTACTAAACGGGGCCACTTGGAATGTAATTTGTTCCGATCTGTAATTCTCCGGAGTGCCGAATACCACATCAAGTGTGATTTTCTCAGCGCAACGGACCTCCCGACTAGGGATGATTCCTCGGAAGGTCGTACTGCTTTGCTCAATACGGTTGATGTCTATTTCCATTTTGTGGAGAGCTTCCTCATAAATGAGGTTTAATCCGCTGCCGCCGCCCATGAGCACCTTAGTGAGCCGAAAGCCGTCCACAATTGGACTGAGGACCAAAGCGGCTGGTGTTCAGGCTGTTCGGAATTTAGGTTCGTCGCTGGCATTGAAGGTGATAGCCGTGTCGCTCCATGGATTTATTGCTGCCATGTGGCAAACTTCGGCAAGGCTGCGGAGTGCTCGCTTACACCTACTATTTGAGGCAAAGGTCTCGAATACCATTAATACTGTGTTGTTATCCGTGGGAAGGTGCTCTGAGGTATTTTGGGTGAGAAGATCATCGCCGCTTTTGGCCACCTGCCGGAGTACCCAACATGCTCTAAGGCTGTGTGTTGATATGGTATCCGCTATACTATGGATTTTGCAGGGCCCGTTGAGCCATCCCTCTAATATGGTTCCACGCCCTGTAGTGGGCTTTTGCTTCTTTGTAATTGAGTCGGGCGACTTATGAGAGTGCACCCATTTAGTTCGGACTGGGGGTTTTGTTAGAGCCGGATTATCCAAAAATTGCATTTGGGTTTTCCAAGCACTTTCCATCGCACAATATTTCCATACTATGGCCGCCAAGTCAGCGAAGTGTGCAATGTCACGGAGACTTAATTATGGCGTTTTGGACTCCCTTATCCGTGCAATTGTTGCAAAAGAACGAAATTGCATCTTCCTCGAGACAGTACTTGACCTTGTTCATTACAAGGAGGAATCTGGCCCAATAGTGATGTCCTGTCTCTTGGGGCGCTTGCCTAATGTGGGAAAGATAGTTTGTATGTGGGTGGGTGGGTGGGTGGATTTAAGTCCAGACCTTGACCCAATCTATGATCCCGGGGCAGGGGAGTTTCCGATCTTGGAAGTTCGGGCTCCGGGATGTTGCCCTATGGGTTCGGTATGTGGCCTAATTCTGGATTCAGGGTTAGGGCGGTGTCCTCCCGTGAGCGAGTATCCTGTTCGGAGGGCTCGGGAATCCGGACATAGTTCGTCCTCAGGATAGAGGGAGAATCGCCGCATTGCTCCTCCACCACCGCTATCTGATGGGTGACCGGCGGAGAGTTAATCTCCCTTTGGTCGGGTTTAAGCCCGATCCGATCGTAGTCTGTAGTGACTCCCAGAGCGGCAATGCGATCCAAGAGCTCATTCAAAGAGGAGAGCTCCCATTGGATCCATATGCTCGGCAAATTTTGAGCCGATGTGGAGACTATTTTCGATGACCCGAGAGGTCATTGTTGGTGCAGCGGCCGAGCGGGCGGTCATGACGAAGCCGCCTAGTCAGGGAGTTTGGCCTACAGCCAGGGCTCCCCCAGAGGTGATGTTGTCCTTAACAACGAGGCAAGCCATCTTCCTTATGATGACGACACAGTGAAACTCTCAATGAAAGCACCAATGTCGGTGTCAAAATCGGCGGATCTCGGGTAGGGGGTCCCGAACTGTGCGTCTAAGGTGGATGGTAATAGGAGGCAGGGGACACGATGTTTACCCAGGTTCGGGCCCTCTTGATGGAGGTAATACCTTACGTCCTGCTTGATTGTTCTTGATGATATGAGTATTACAAGAGTTGATCTACCACGAGATCGAAGAGGCTAAACCCTAGAAGCTAGCCTATGGTCTGATTGTCTGTTGTCCTACGGACTAAAACCCTTCGGTTTATATAGACACTGGAGGGAGCTAGGGTTACACAAAGTCGATTACAAAGGAGGAGATATACATATCCGTATTGCCTAGCTTGCCTTCCACGCCAAGTAAAGTCCCATACGGACACGAGACGAAGTCTTCAATCTTGTATCTTCATAGTCCAACAGTCCGACCAAAGGATATAGTCCGGCTGTCCGGAGACCCCCTAATCCAGGACTCCCTCAGTCTGCCTGCGGTTTTCGGCCCGGACATGGTTATGGCTGTCGTGCCCGGCTAGATAGACGTCCTCGCGCGTCGGAGCACGCCCCCACGATCCATAGATCGATCTGGTCTGGCCCGCTTTGTTTTCCAAATCCTGCCGCAGGTCGTAAGTATATTTCCGAGCTGTTGTGTCTCTACCTTTACGGAGGGGTAGTATAGGCTAGTATTCAGCTTGAGCTGCCGTTTTGTCATGGCCACGTGGTGGTCGGTCGGCTGCGTTACGGGCCGATGGTACAGGCACCAACGCCCCGTCGTCGAATTGAGGTAGCAGCTTACGCTTTGGTTAACTCTTGGTTGGGCACTCGAGGCCATATTCCTCGGCTTCCAGGACATTAGTCCACCTGTCATTGAGCAGATCTTGGTCAGCTTGAAGCTACTGCTGCTTCTTTTTCATGCTCCTTGCAGTGGATATTAGCCGGCGCCTAAAGCGTTCCTACTCAAGGGGTTCCTCGGGCACGATAAAATCTTTGTCGCCAACGCTCACCTCCTCCTCGGAGAGTGGAAGATAATTACTATCCTCCGAGTCTTCGTTTATAGCCTCTTCATCGAGGCTAATTTGCCCATCTTCCCGATCGTCCTGTTCGGAGGATGGCTCGATGGGGTCTTCTTGGTCTTCGGCGTCGTCCGGAGTATTGATGTCTCTGGTGCCGGTATTGCTGTCTTTTCCACGGCATGACTTAGAGCGGCGCCACTGATGTCGGCGCTTTGGTTGTATCTCAGGAGGTGTATCCTCAACTGGATTTTTCTCGTTATCGCCATTACCCTCTTTGGGTGTATCCACCATGTACATGTCATACGAAGAGGTGGTCGTCCAGTTTCCGGTAAACGACGGGTTTTGGGTCTATTCTTCTCCGGCATCGTCGTCCATACGGTCGATGTCTTCGGAGCTGTAATCGAGCATGTCGGTTAAGTCCTCGACAGTGACTATGAAGTGAGTGGTGGGTGGGACATAAAATTCCCCGCTCTCAGCCCCTAGTCCGGGCTGGGCGTAGTTCGTACGTTGACCCTCTGTAATGATGAGGGATCACATTAAGTCCAGAGCCTCGCTTAGAGGCGAGGTTCGGCTAGGAAGAAGGGAGTTCATGGAGTAGGACGGGGAGGAAACTCCTTGGCTGAACTCATACGATGCTGACTCTGAGGGTTCAGGGTAAGTCTTCGGAGAAGAGTTTAGCTTCATGATGATTGCCGGTGACGCTGCTTCCTCCGACTCTCCTGTACTAGGCTTAATAGTCCCAGAGAGTCCGGCGGGCTCGGGAATTCCGTCTTCGGACCTGGAGGGGCGCTCCGGATCTAAGGCCAGAGCGGAGGTTGGGGCGCGAACCCTTGGAAAATGAAGTCTCCTCGGATATCAGCAACGTAATCCAGATTTCCAAAACTAATCTCGTGGCCTGGGGCATAGCTGTCGATCTGCTCTAGATGGCCAAGCGAGTTGGCCCGTAGTGCAAAGCTGCCGAACACAAAGATCTGGCCGGGGAGAAAGACCTCCCTCAGGACAGCATTGTTGTAGATGATTGACGAAGCCATCGAACCTTCTAGCAGCGACACAACAGAACTCTCAATGAAAGCATCAATGTCGGTGTCAAAACCGGTAGATCTCGGGTAGGGGGTCCCGAACTATGCGTCTAAGGATTGATGGTAACAGGAGATAAGGGACACGATGTTTTACCCAGGTTCAGGCCCTCTTGATGGAGGTAATACCCTACGTCCTTCTTGATTGACTTTGATGAGTATAGGGGTTACAAGAGTTGATCTACCATGAGATCGTAATGGCTAAACCCTAACTGTCTAGCCTATATGATTATGATTGTCTCTACGGACTAAGCCCTCTGGTTTATATAGACACTGGAGGGGGCTAGGGTTGTACAGAGTCAGTTTATAGAGAAAGGAATATTCATATCCGCACGCTAAGCTTGCCTTCCACGCCAAGGAGAGTCCCATCCGGACACGGGAGGAAGTCTTCTGTCTTGTATCTTCATGGCCCATTAGTCCGGCCCACATCACATAGCCCGAACGCCTGAGGACTCCTTAATCCAGGACTCCCTCACCCCCTCCGGTCTCTATATAAACCGGAGGGTTTAGTCCATAGAGGCAACCATAATCATACAGGCTAGACATCTAGGGTTTAGCCATTACGATCTCGAGGTAGATCAACTCTTGTAACCCCTATACTCATCAAAGTCAATCAAGCAGAACGTAGGGTATTACCTCCATCAAGAGGGCCCGAACCTGGGTAAACATTGTGTCCCCGGCCTCCTGTTCCCCTCGATCCTTAGACGCACAGTTCGGGACCCCCTACCCGAGATATGCCGGTTTTGACACCGACACCTCATGCTTGGAATGTCGATCTACTCCGTAGATTCTTTGCTTAAACTGATATTTGATGTTCTAATCTTGTTAAAAACTTTGCCGAATGAATTTCGATGAATGGAAATCTTTCTTTCATGCATTTTATTTGATCTATCAAGACCATGCTCCACTCGGGCAATGTAGAACACTCGGGGGCTACGCCCGAAGGTTATACTACACTCGAGGGTTGCATTCCACTCAGACATTGCATCACACTCGGGGGCTATGCCCAAGAAGTACGCTACACTTGGGGACTGCACCCCAGTCGGATGCTAAAAACACCCCAAGTTGGTGTAAAACCTATTCTAAGTGAGAGCATACCTCTTGCCTCGAAGGCTTAGTTGCAAACCAGTTTTGCATAAGTGTAAAACCTATCCGAGTTGGAGCATCCCTCTTGTCTTGAAGACTTAGTTGCAAACCAGTTTTCCCTAAGTACAATACCTATCCGAGTGAGAGCATACCTCTCACTTCGAAGACTTAGTGGAAAACAAGATACACACTAAGTAAAATATTGGAAGTCAAAACATCCAAATGTATTTGGCCAATTCTAACTGTCAAAGTAAACGGACAAGTCTTAAGCAACATAAGTGCACGAGCTCCAAGCTCGATCAAGTTTAACGATTACACAATCACTTGGCATCCCGAGGCAAATTTATTCGGACACCAAGTTTTCAAGCTTTCCCACTGCCATCTCCAGCATCCTTCGCAAGGGTGGCTAGATCAATAGAAGTGTTTAAATCGATGACCTCTACAATCTGAGTGGGGCATCAATTAATGAGCGGCACCAGGAAGTCCTGAAACTTGAGGTTCTTCATGTTGGCAACCTTGAGGGACTTCAACTTTTCATCGTCGACATCCTTGAAGTGGACACGGACAAGTGAGAGAGCCACGAGGTACAGATTTCTTCTAGGAATCCACTCAGCTGGGAACTTATTTCAGTCAGTCAAGTTGGGACTCCACATCCTCCTCAAGATCTTCCCCCAGGAACAACGTGTTTTCGACCTTCGGTTTTTTTGGTCTTGACGCTGATCATTACGCCAGGATGTCAACGTCGGGTTTTTCGGTCTTTGAAACCCTAAGTGATTTTGGGGCTACGATTCTCTCGCCAGAATAGATCGGAAGACCTACTTGAGAACCGCTACTCAGAACATCTTTACAATAAAACCAAGGGGTTTGCCACATCTTTATAGTGTCGGGAAAGCTAATGGCCGAAAAGACACTTTTGCCCTTAAGATGGATGCCTAACCTGTCGCATAACTGGATGACATTAGTCCTCTCCTCATTCGGGGAAGACTTTTTTCATGGTTTGATAGCTACAGGAGAAAATGTGCTTAAACAAGGCCTAGTGATGGTGACACCCAATGAAATTCTAGCACACGGAGACAAATGTCGACAAATACACTACGTCATTCATGGGGAAGATGATGCAGCTGTTTCCCTAAAGTAGTTCGTAAACCACGAAAGAAAGGGTATGATGGCATGGAAAAACCTCGACGAGCATTCATGAGATGAGGAGCATGCGCTCTTCATGATTCGGCATAGGCTCGATTTCGCCCGGCTCAGGAAGCCTCCACCCCTGCTCCGGAATGAGCCAGTTGGTGACAAGCTCGAGCACCTGCTGCTCGGTCAGCTTTGACGGCAGCGGATTGCCTTGAATCTAGCCAGGCGGAGGGGCGGAGCTCGAAGTCGAGCCCTTCCGCGCTTCCTTATGATTCTCCAACTTAGAGGTCCTCTCCTTCCCCATCCTTTCAAGCAGTTCAGGCGTCGAGTGGAGAATGGGAGGTGAGTTCGATGAAATGACTGGAAAGGGAAAAGGGGATCTGAAAAATTAACCTAGCATGCCTCTATTTTATACCCTCGAGTAAATCTGCCCACACAAGCCATGACCGTCGATCCAAGCATCCGATGACGCCTGCTAACTTCGTCGCACAGAGAAATTTAGACGGTTGGTGCAATTTCATGTGAAAATCGAGGCGTCATGCCCACCTTCCCCATGATCCGCGGAGTTTACTCAGGGGCGTGCTCGCAAAATCCCGATCATGCGAATTTTGCCAGTGATCAATTTGATTGATACTTGAAGGATATATTTCTAAAGATACACACTTGGTCCGCCCGAGATCTGTTGGGACGTCCTCGCTCACTCAGACAGACGTTCAAAAATTTCAACTGTAGTCATCTTAAGGACTGCTATAGGATGAGATCAACGCACCTCTATGGATTAATTGGCCCTTCTTCTAGGCTCCAAGGCGTAAATTTCATGAACTTGGACATGGAGCCAGCATGTGTCGGCATTCCTCTAGGATGATGAGTGGCATCTTGTCGAAGAGTCATACCACACGCTTGCATCACTGCTCGGGTTTTCATGGCACGTCCACACTCGGACCACTAGTCGGTCTCCTCCAGGAGATGTATGAGTGCCACCAAGTTTTCCCTCATGGTCACATATCCTCGATCAGTTGGGAAGCACCTAGTCCAGAATCCGTTGTAGTTCTTTTTAGATCTCAGCTGACTAAAGCTTGACGATGGAGCTCGAGTACCTGTTTAGTAATCGGGACAAATCAAGTCTTTAGTGAATTTCTTCTACAAAACTTTGAACGATTCGACGGCTAATATTGGGGTTACCTACTATGGGTAGGGTCATAGTACATGCATCTTGGATCTTACATCGGGCCCCACATCAACAAGCATTAAGACCTCCAGGCCACAAACACATTCAAATGATCATCAAGCTCATTCCATTCGGATGTCATTCATCCACTCAGACATAATTCGTCCACTCAGATGCTGGCTATCCATTCGGAGACCATTCCTTCAACTTGGCTATCCCACCAGCACTCGGACAAGGGAGATGAACAACCAACATGGAATCTGGAGCATCCACAGGCGCACGTCTATGAGTGTTACTAGCAATCAATGTTTCAGTTAGCAGTAGTAACGCTTGTAATAACCTTGACTCATCAATCCCCCTATAATGTAGCAAGACAAAGGGGAAGCACACTCTATATAAGCTACCCTGTAGCACTTTGACAGGGGTTCGCATTCTCTGTAATCTTCCATATGCAAGGAAAAAATAGCTCCACAACTCGAGACATAGGGTCCTTATCTCCACCGTGAGGGGCCTGAACTCATAAACTCTTGTGTAACATCTTTGTCGTAGCAAGACCACACTCCTTTACCCTACCCCTCTTCTACTGTTAGAATCGTTCCCACGGCAGCTGTGTTGCTGGACAGGGCGGCCACGTGTATGAGGTGGTTGTACGGTATATGGTTTAGGATTTTTTTTGTTTTTAGTTAAACGGTCGAAATGTCGACCTTTTTATGTAAATTATGACCTAATTTTAATGAAATCCGCCATGTTTGCATGATTTTTGTCCGCTTAGTTTAAATAGTTATTGAAATGTATGCAGACAACGTTGGATGGCTGGCTCCCGTATCAGTGTCCGCGGACTGGTCCCCCTGTTTGCGGACAGATGCCAGATCAAATTTGTGGGTCAACAATGAAGATGCCCAGTGTGTTCTGTTGTGAAATGCAGCTACCTCGGGTATATCCCTCAGTTTTTCTTGGACTGGCGTCATGCCGACCTCCTCTCTTTCTTTCACTTCCCAGTCTCTTCTCCACTTTTAATCTATCTCAATCCCATCTTGTTTTCCCTTCTCCTTCTCTTCCTTCCCAATCCTTGTGAGCTCCTCCTGTTTCTCTCCATCTGCCAACATGGATGGCACTAATAGTCAAGATAAGGGGCAGTTAGAAGAAACGGCAGAGAAATCAGCAGATCAGATTACGCTCCCCCAAAATCCGCAGCCTTCTGCGGGGTTGCTGGAACGGCAAGTCAGATCCACAGCGGTTCCTTCTCTGGAGTTCAACATGCAGGCTCTGTCTATCAAAGAGCCAGAAATTCTTCAAGTGCAGGCAGAGCAGGAGATGCAAGAACTAGGGGAAGATGCAGAGTATAATATTCTTATGACTCTTGCGTCTATAGGAGGCCCTCCCAGAGTTCTGTCATTGCAAGCAGTGCAACAATCCATGGCTAGAGCATGGAAGAACAACTACTACGGGATTTCTTAGTTTTCAAGGTATAACTTTGTGGCTCATTTCCGTTCTCTAGATGCTGCGATGTTTGTTATTACTAGACAACCATGGAGCATGGGATTAGATAATTTTCTGTTGGAATGGATGGATCCAGAGGATGAAATAAAAAGTATTGAGGATTACCAGTTTAGCTCAATATATGTTACTGTCAGAGTTTATGGGATACCTAGAAGGTTCAGATCCAAAGCTTTGCTTGGTTCCATTCTAGAAAGTCTAGGTGAATTGTATGAATTCCATCCAATAAATCAAGCGATGTTATTTGCTAGACAAGCGTACATTTGGGGTACAATCAAATTTTAGATTCAAATATCAGTTAGAGATAAGGTGTGGGTCACATTCAACAAAGATTTAGCTGGTTGGGCCTATCTTTTCTATGAGAGAATTGGCAGAATCTGTACTTTTTGTGGAGTGATGTTGTGTGCAGCATTGCAAGATCAGAAACAATATTCTCATGTCAAGGTGCAGAATTAAGTTAACAGCAGAGGAAGTAGAGCCTAATAGATATGGAGAATGGATGACTAATGCGGAATTTATTCCACAGAACTCGAAGCAAAATATGAACTGTAATGCTGACAATTTCTCTTCTTTTAGGAGTCCGCAGCTGGCAAGGTTACAATGACAGTTTATTGAGGATCCAAAACAGATAGGAAAGAAGGCAGAGCAAACATACCCTCTCTCAAAGAAACATAATGACATGTCTGGAGGGAAGATCAACGAACAAATTATGAGACTTGAAGCAAGGCCATCAGCTCAATCTATCCCTGTACCACTACATTATAGCCTGCAAGATGACGTTGGTCAACAGTTGCCACAGAAGGATCAGCTTGCTACAAATATATTTAAGGATAATGCTAGTAACACAACACTGATGGCCTCTCATGTTTCTGTGTCTGCATCCTCTGTCTCACTTTGTCAGCAAGCTCTTCCTAAAGGAATTTCTCATCAAGAAATCCCCAGTTCTAATAATGTCTCGTCTCCTTTTAAATCATGTCCTAAGAGAGCTTGCGACTCAATTCTTGGATCGTCTCCTCCTCCAGCAAAGAGGCAGCCCATTTTAGGACAGGAAATTGATGGATCGACTTAGGCTCCATCGAGTGATGTTGGAGTTGTTCTTGTTACTGTGCCCCAGGTTAACCCTTGTCCAAGTCTGCTTGGAGCTCCACCTGCTGATCAGCTTATACACCGTCTTCAAGATGTACCTGCTGCTACCGTTCCTGCTACCAATCAGACTCTTGCTGATGGAATAGCTTCTTCTGATGGTGATGTGGTGCCCAAATATAGCAGTCAACATAGATCTAAAAGCAGCTGCTAGGATGTTCCTCCCTCAAGGGGGTCTCGAGATACGCGATGACATCATCATGTGTCTCTTCGCTCTTGCACTGGGACTGCTGTGGAGAAATGGCATCGTGTTGTTACTCATGTTGGTAGCGGCCTTTACCTGGGTAAAAACAGGGCAGACACTCAACTTGGTGGTTCTTCTCAACCATATGCCAATAAGGATGGAGAGACCTGTGATCCATGGCCCATTCGCACACTTTCACCGACAAGCAGTGCAGACACAATCAGCTCTCGTCGGGGCAGTTTCTCTCCTCCTGTCCTGGATCACAACTACTATATGGGTGTGGATACTGATTCTCACACTGATGCTAAAATAGCTCAGACTGCAATGGTGTAGGATCGAAAGTATGTCTAGAGGGGGGTGATTAGGCTACTTGACCAAATAAAAACTTAACCTTTTCCCAATTTTAGTTCTTGGCAGATTTTAGCTATTTTAGGACAAGTCAAGCAATCATCACACAATTCAAGCAAGCATGCAAAGAGTATATTGGCAGCGGAAAGTAAAGCATGCAACTTGCAAGAATGTAAAGGGAAGGGTTTGGAGAATTCAAACGCAATTGGAGACACGGATGTTTTTCCCGTGGTTCGGATAGGTGGTGCTATCCTACATCCACGTTGATGGAGACTTCACCCCACGAAGGGTAACGGTTGCGCGAGTCCACGGAGGGCTCCACCCAAGAAGGGTCCACGAAGAAGCAACCTTGTCTATCCCACCATGTCCATCGCCCACGAAGGACTTGCCTCACTAGCGGTAGATCTTCACGAAGTAGGCGATCTCCTTGCCCTTACAAACTCCTTGGTTCAACTCCACAATCTTGTCGGAGGCTCCCAAGTGACACCTAGCCAATCTAGGAGACACCACTATCCAAGAAGTAAAAAATGGTGTGTTGATGATGAACTCCTTGCTCTTGTGCTTCAAATGATAGTCTCCCCAACACTCAACTCTCTCTCATAGGATTTGGATCTGGTGGAAAGAAGATTTGAGTGGAAAGCAACTTTAGGAAGGCTAGAGATTGGTAAATTGTGTGTAACGGTTGGATTTTGTGTGGGTTAGGGTTAGGGCATAACGTAATCTCGGTGAGACCGATTACACAAACTCGGTGAGACCGATTTTGGTAATAATCTAACCAGAGAGTTGGTCAGGCAAACTCGGTGGGACCGATTTGCTCTTTCGGTGAGACCGAAAAGTTACAAAAAGGAAACACTGAATTTACATTGCAATCTCGGTGGGACCGATCCACTCTTTCGGTGAGACCGAAAAGTTACGAAAGGGAAACAGAGAGTTTGCAATCCCATCTCGGTGAGACCGAGATCCCTATCGGTAGAACCAATTTGCTAGGGTTTGGCAATGGCTATGACAAGTGAAACTCGGTGACGCCGGGTTTAAAGAATCGGTAGGGCCGAGTTTGGTTTGGGGTTTAGGTCAAATGTGGATATGGGAAAGTAGTTGAGGGTTTTTGGAGCATATCACTAAGCACATGAAGCAAGAGGCTCATTAAGTAACACCTCATCCCTCCTTGATAGTATTGGCTTTTCCTAAAGACTCAATGTGATCTTGGATCACTAAAGTATAAAATGAAGAGTCTTGAGCTTTTGAGCTTGAGCCAATCCTTTGTCCTTAGCATTTTGAGGGTTCCACTTTCACCATCCATGCCATGCCAATCATTGAGCTTTCCTGAAATAATCATCTTGGAATAGCATTAGCTCAATGAGCTATATGTTGTTACGAATTACCAAAACCACCTAGGGATAGTTGCACTTTCAAATGGGAACTCTAAGTGAGATTAGCACCCTTTGCCAATGTAGTACAACAAAACTCAGGCAGGATCATACTAGTCAGAGCATGGATGTTTATTTAACAAATTGGGCAGCGGCGCATGGCCCTAACGCGCCTCGGGCGCCATGAAAGCCATTGCCTGGAACTGTCGAGGCATGGGCCGGAGCCTCGGCAATGATCATATGATGTTTCTGGCCAATCTCATCCGTTCCACTAAAGCTCAAGTAATTTTTGAATCTGAAATTAAATCCTCTAAAGTTCATCCTTGTGATCTTGTTAATCGTTTTGACATTGATGATAGTATTGTAGTTCCTTCAAGAGGATCGTCAGGGGGGCTTTGGCTGATGTGGACAGATGAGCTTAAGGTTATTGTTTATAGCGTGTCGTTTCACTCCATCCTAGCTAACGTTGTTCATGTAGCTTCAGGTGTACAGTTTTGTCTTGTGTGTATCTATGGAGATCCTTATCATCGTCAAACTAGTACTATATGGAATTAGGTTGCCTCTTTTGTGTATGATAACTTAGGAAAGCCAATGATCTGTATGGGTGACATGAATGACATCCTGTATGGTATGGACAAGTGCGATGATAATGTTAATCAGTATAGGATGTCTGCTTTTCATGCTTTAATTAAAAATTGTGGCATCTTTGACATTGGCTATAGCGGTCCGGCCTACACTTGGCGCAATAGGCAACACACTACAAATCCTATTATCAACGTTTAGATCGATGTTTGGTTAATCCGGATTGGTGTGCTTGCTATCTAGATACGAAAGTGCTTAATTTACCTATCATTCTTAGTGATCACGTGCCTATCTTGATTTCCAATGAGGGACGGTTTTATAAACCTAAGCAATCCTTTAAATTTGAGAATTGGTGGCTGCTTGAGAAAAATTTCCATGCTCATGCTAAGGCAGCCCGGAATAGTACCAGGTCAGCCTCTTTTTCTGCCAGGACTTACTCTCTTGCAGGATCATTAAAGAGATGGTGCAGGAAGAAAAAACCTATTCATCAGGAGTTAAAAGACATTGAGGTATGAGCAGAATCTCTCTAAGCTAAATCAGTTTTATAAACAAAGAGCAAAGAAACCTTGGGCTAAGGATGGAGATAGAAATACCAGATTTTTTTTCTATCAATCTATTCTTAAGAGAAGAAAAAAGAACACTATTGTTTCCATTAAGGATGAAAATGATGTTATACATTTTAAGCCAAGTCAAATTGCTAATACTTTTGTGAACTATTTCAGATACATCTTTTCTTCTCCTAACAGCAATATGGGGAGACCTTTTCTTGCAACTCAGCCTCTAATACAATCAGATGATTTCACTTGTTCCGTACCAGATAAGCAGGAAATCTTGCATATTCTGAAGGATATGAAGCTAAATGCATCACCTGGCCCTGATGGTTTCAATGTGGAGTTTTACCTTGCAACCTAGGATTGGATTGGGGATGACGTTGCTGCCTTGGTTACCATGTTCTATCGTACAGGTATCTTACCCCCACATATTAGTGACACGAATATTGTTCTCATTCCTAAAAGGCTGGTTCCTCAAGTTCCTACTGACTATGGACTCATTAGCCTTTGTAATGTCATCTATAAAATTATTGCTAAATCTTTGGCTAACAGGCTCAAACCTCACTTGCCTGATTATATTGATCCCTCTCGGCAAGCTTTTATCGAAGGGCATAGAATTAGTGATAACATTAAAATTGTGCAAGAAATCACTCATTCATTTGCCCTTAATTCTTGGAAACAACAGGCCTTCATGCTTAAAATTGATCTTGCCAAAGCTTTTGATCATATTGAATGGAATTTCATCGTTTCGGCTCTCTCACGTAAAGGGTTGCATGCTCACTTCCTTAATCTTATCTATGCATGCATTTCTACTCCAATTTTTTCTGTCATCGTTAATGGCCAAGCCACTCAGAGACTCAAAAGTGATAGGGGTATAAGACAGGGTTGTCCTCTTTCTCCCTATCTTTTTGTGCTTGCCATCAATGAACTTTCTCTGGCTCTTAATGATGCTATGGCTGCTAACAACCTTGAAGGCATCATGCTTGGACCAAATTGCCCTCTAGTCCACTCCTTACTTTTTGCAGATGATCTACTGGTGTGTGGAAAAGCTAGCTTGCAGGAAGCGCGCTTCTTCAGGTCAGACTCCAAAGTGGTCCAAGTCTTCTATACTTTTTAGCGCTCAGGTTAACCAGTGTGTTGTCTCAGATATTAAAAGCATCTTTCCTATTCCTGCCATGGATGAGAACTTCACCCACCTAGGACACCCTTTGATTCTCCCTGCCAAGAATGGAACTATTGCTTACAATTTTGTTCTGGATAAATTTATGGCTAAGCTTCCTTGGTATAAAGCTAATATGCTTTCTCATGCGGCTAGATTGGAGCTCATTAGATTTGTTTTTTCGGCCATTATGGTTTATTATATGTCTAATATTTTGTTCACCAAGAAATATATTGCCAAACTTTCTGCTATCATTAGAACCTTTTGGTGGACAGGAATCAGAGAAGATAATCCCACTAGAAGTCTTTGTCTGAGGGCCTGGAAAGACATCTGCACGTCAAAAAAAGAGGGTGGCTTGGGAATAAGAAACCTTCAAGCCATGAATCAAGGTCTTATCCTAGCCTCTAGCTTGGAGAATTGCCAACTCTCCCAGCTCACATCTACATCTTGTTCTTAAGTCCAAATATTTGTGGGACTCTTCTTTTTGGACTGCCACCTCTAGCGCTCCAAAATCGGCCTTCTGGTCCTCCATTCTCAAGATGCTCCCTAAACTCAAAGCTCACTCCTTCTATCAGATCACTCAAGGAAAAATTTCCATTTGGAGTACTCCCTAGTGCCCAGCTTGGACTGATATCTACAATCACCTCATTATTCAACCTACAAACTTTACTTATCCTGCTCAAGTCAAAGATCTTTGGCTGCAAGGACAGAAAGCCTGGAACAATGTTCTCATCTATTCTCTTTTTCAAGAACCCACAACCTCTGTTATTACTCAAACCAAGATCATTCAAGATGACTGTGATGATATTCTTTGCTGGGATCTCACGCCTAATGGTAAGTGTAACACCAAAAGTACTTACAAATTGTGCTTGCAGGACATTCAAATCCAACCAAGAAATCAGCCTACACAGATTTCTCACCTTGTGAAAGATTTGCTTAATCAAGTCTGGAAGCAAAAGCATATGGTGCCAAGGGTCCAAACATTTCCATGGAGACTTCTTAGAAAAGCCCTTCCTACAGGTTGCAGAGCTAGCCGTTTTTCTAGGCATATTACTGAAGCATGTTGTCGTTGTTTGCAAGATGAGGATGAAATGCATATTTTTTTCCTATGTCCGCTTGTGAGAGCATCTTGGTTTGCTCATCCTTGGTATCTTAGGACAGACCTTCTTACAGAGATTCATCATTCTATGCAAAATATTACTTATGCTTTTCTCAGTATGAATCACCCTTATGCATCGATCCCAAACGTTTTCAACTTCTTATGCTGCATTTGGAAATCAAGAAATGATTATCTTTTTGCTAGGAAATGTACTTTCCCTCATCAAGTACATCTTGTTGCGCTGGCCATGCGTGAATGCAACACTGTCCAAGAGGCTCCTCCTGACAATCCTAATTCTACTACCCATGCTCATATTAACAGGGACAACAGTTTGGTGCTACAAGAAGGCTGCACCATTAGGTCTGATCTTCTAATCTTAGGGGCCAAAATATTCTCTGACGCTTCTTTCAAATGTTCAAAAATTCCAGGTTTATCAAATGGAGATGCAGCTACGGGCATTGGATCTTTTCTCAATTTTTTGCAGGACAATAGAAGTATCCAAGTTCAGATTCAAGCATCCGCACCACTAACTTCGTCACCTCTACAAGCAGAAGCACAAGCTCTTCTTCTTGCTGCCAAAGTAGTGCAAATCTTACAAGTCGAGCAGCCGACGTTTCTCACCGACAATCTTTCTCTTACCAAGGCGGCGGCGATCAGGAATGTAACAGCAGATTCCACTCCTTGGGTGATTAGAGAATATCTTGCTGATTTCTACAGGACTACCCAAAATCTACACCCGCAGGTGTTCCATATATCTAGAGAAATAAATGGAATTGCACACAATGTAGCTCATCAGGTTCTTAGTCGCTCTTTGGAACCTGTCTATAGTTGTTTCGGTTCAGCTCACAGGAACAAAATATCCTGTCATTTCTAGTCTTTCTTCCTTAAATTTACAGGGTTTTGTACTCCATGCTATACACTGTTTTTGAGTTGAATGAATTTGGCGCTGAGGGCGCCTTTCCCCGTTCAAAAAAACCGTAACGTTGGTGCTCAGGTTGGTAACTAGGTATCCACCAGAGAGAACTCAACAACGATCGAAGAGGACTGGTGTTCCCAGAGCCAGTAACGGCACCGGCGGCCCCCTTCCTCGCCACCCGCCACTCCGTCACCAATGGCCCCCTCCCTGCTGTGCTTGATGGCTAGCCACCTTCCCTTCACGAGCTCGTCCTCGAGCTCCTCCTCAGCCCCCCCCTTTGGATCTGACTCCGACCGCTCATCTCCTTGAAGGAAATATGCTCTAGCGGAAATAATAAAGTTATTATTTATTTCCTTATTTCATGATAAATGTTTATTATTCATGCTATAATTGTATTAACCGGAAACATAATACATGTGTGAATACATAGACAAACAGAGTGTCACTAGTATGCCTCTACTTGACTAGCTCGTTAATCAAAGATGGTTATGTTTCCTAACCATAGACAAAGAGTTGTTATTTGGTTAACGGGATCACATTATTAGGTGAATGATCTGATTGACATGACCCATTCCATTAGCTTAGCACCCGATCATTTAGTATGTTGCTATTGCTTTCTTCATCACTTATACATGTTCCTATGACTATGAGATTATGCAACTCCCGTTTGCCGGAGGAACACTTTGTGTGCTACCAAACGTCACAACGTAACTGGGTGATTATAAAGGTGCTCTACAGGTGTCTCCAAAGGTACATGTTGGGTTGGCGTATTTCGAGATTAGGATTTGTCACTCCGATTGTCGGAGAGGTATCTCTGGGCCCTCTCAGTAATGCACATCACATAAGCCTTGCAAGCATTGCAACTAATGAGTTAGTTGCGAGATGATGTATTACGGAATGAGTAAAGAGACTTGCCGGTAACGAGATTGAACTAGGTATTGAGATACCGACGATTGAATCTCGGGCAAGTAACATACCGATGACAAAGGGAACAACGTATGTTGTTATGCGGTCTGACCGATAAAGATCTTCGTAGAATATGTAGGAGTCAATATGAGCATCCAGGTCCCGCTATTGGTTATTGATCGGAGACATGTCTCGGTCATGTCTACATTGTTCTCGAACCCGTAGGGTCCGTACGCTTAAGGTTTCGATAACAGTTATATTATGAGTTTATGAGTTTTGATGTACCGAAGGACTTCGAAGTCCCGGATGAGATCGGGGACATGACGAGGAGTCTCGAAATGGTCGAGACGTAAAGATTGATATATTGGACGACTATATTCGGACATCGGAAAGGTTCCGGGTGATTTGGGTATTTTTCGGAGTACCGGAGAGTTACGGGAATTCGCCGGGAGAAGTATTGGGCCTTATTGGGCCATACGGGAAAGAGAGAGGGGCTGCCTAGGGCAGGCCGTGCGCCCCCCAAGGCCTAGTCCGAATTGGACTAAGGGGAGGGGCTGCACCCTTTCCTTGTTTCCTACTCCTACTACATGGAAGGACTCCTAGTTGGACTAGGAAAGGGGGAATCCTACTCCCGGTGGGAGGACTCCCCTAGGGCGCGCCATAGAGAGGGCCGCCCTCCCCTCCTCCACTCCTTTATATACGGGGGCAGGGGGCACCCCATAGACACACAAGTTGATCCACGTGATCATATTCTTAGCCGTGTGCGGCGCCCTCTGCCACCATAGTCCTCGATAATATTGTAGCGGTGCTTAGGCGAAGCCCTGCGACAGTAGTACATCAAGATCGTCACCACGCCGTCGTGCTGACGGAACTCTTCCCCGACACTTTGCTGGATCGGAGTCCGGGGATCGTCATCGAGCTAAACGTGTGCTAAAACTCGGAGGTGTCGTAGTTTCGGTGCTTGATCGGTCGGGCCGTGAAGACGTACGACTACATCAACCGCGTTGTGCTAACGCTTCCGCTGTCGGTCTACAAGGGTATGTAGATCACACTCTCCCCTCTCGTTGCTATGCATCACCATGATCTTGCGTGTGCGTAGGAAATTTTTGAAATTACTACGTTCCCCAACAGTGGCATCCGAGCCTAGGTTTTATGGTTCGATGTTATATGCATGAGTAGAACACAAGTGAGTTGTGGGCGATATAAGTCATACTGCTTACCAGCATGTCATACTTTGGTTCAGCGGTATTGTTGGATGAAGCGGCCCGGACCGACATTACGCGTACGCTTACGCGAGACTGGTTCTACCGACGTGCTTTGCACACAGGTGGCTGGCGGGTGTCAGTTTCTCCAACTTTAGTTGAACCAAGTGTGGCTACGCCCGGTCCTTGCGAAGGTTAAAACAGCACCAACTTGACAAACTATCGTTGTGGTTTTGATGCGTAGGTAAGATTGGTTCTTGCTTAATCCCGTAGCAGCCACGTAAAACTTGCAACAACAAAGTAGAGGACGTCTAACTTGTTTTTGCAGGGGCATGTTGTGATGTGATATGGTCAAGACGTGATAAGATATAAGTTGTTGTATGAGATGATCATGTTTTGTTGAAGTTATCGGCAATTGGCAAAAGCCTTATGGTTATCTCTCAATTGCATAAGATGCAAGCGCCAAATAATTGCTTTACTTTATCGCTATGCGATAGCAATAGTTGCAAGAGCAATTGTTGGTGAGACAACCATGTGACGACACATTGATATAGATCAAGATGATGGAGATCATGGTGTCATGCCGGTGACGATAGAGATCATGACAGTACTTTGGAGATCAAAGGCGCAAGATGATGATGGCCATATCATGTCACATATTTTTGATTGCATATGATGTTTATCTTTTTATACATCTTATTTTGCTTAGTTTGACGGTAGCATGTTAAGATGATCTCTCACTAATTATCAAGAAGTGTTCTCCCTGAGTATGCACCGTTGCGAAAGTTCTTCGTGCTGAGACACCACGTGATGATCGGGTGTGATAGGCTCTACGTTCAAATACAACGGGTGCAAAACAGTTGCACACGCGGAATACTCAGGTTATACTTGACGAGCCAAGCATATACAGATATGGCCTCGGAACACGGAGACCGAAAGGTCGAGCGTGAATCATATAGTAGATATGATCAACATAGTGATGTTCACCATTGAAACTACTCCATCTCATGTGATGATCGGACATGGTTTAGTTGATTTGGATCACGTGATCATTTAGAGGATTAGAGGGATGTCTATCTAAGTGGGAGTTCATAAGTAATATGATTAATTGTACTTGAATTTATCATGAACTTAGTCCTGGTAGTATTTTGCAAATCATGTTATAGATCAATAGCTCGCGTTGTTGCTTCCCTGTGTTTATTTTGATATGTTCCTAGAGAATAACTATGTTGAAAGATGTTAGTAGCAATGATGCGGATTGGATCCGTGATATGAGGTTTATCCTCATTGCTGCACAGAAAAATTATGTCCTTGATGCACCACTAGGTGACAGACCTATTGCAGGAGCACATGCAGACGTTTTGAACATTTGGCTAGCTCAATATGATGACTACTTGATAGTTTAGTGCACCATGCTTAATGGCTTAGAATCGGGACTTTAAAGACGTTTTGAACATCATGGACCATATGAGATGTTCCAGGAGTTGAAGTTAATATTTCAAGCAAATACCTGAGTTGGGAGATATGAAGTCTCCAACAAGTTCTATAGCTAAAAGATGGAGGAGAATCGCTCAACTAGTGAGCATGTGCTCAGATTGTCTGGGTACTACAATCGCTTGAATCAAGTGGGAGTTAATCTTCCAGATAAGATAGTGATTGACAGAATTCTCTAGTCACCATGACCAAGTTACTAGAACTTCGTGATGAACTATAGTATGCAAGGGATGACGAAAACGACTCCCGAGCTTTCATGATGATGAAATCGATGAAGGTAGAAATCAAGAAAAACATCAAGTGTTGATGGTAGACAAGACCACTAGTTTCAAGAAAAGGGCTGAGGGAAGAAGGGGAACTTCAAAAAGAACAGCAAGCAAGTTGCTGCTCAAGTGAAGAAGCCCAAGTCTGGACCTAAGGCTGAGACTGAGTGCTTCTACTGCAAAGGGACTGGTCACTGGAAGCGGAACTACCCCAAGTGATTGGCAGATAAGAAGGATGGCAAAGTGAACATAAGTATATTTGATATACATGTTATTGATGAGTACTTTACTAGTGTTTATAGCAACCCCTCAGTATTTGATACTAGTTCAGTTGCTAAGATTAGTAACTCGAAACGGGACTTGTAGAATAAACAGAGACTAGTTAAGGGTGAAGTGACGATGTGTGTTGGAAGTGGTTCCAAGATTGATATGATCATCATCGCACACTCCCTATAAATTCGGGATTAGTGTTGAACCTAAATAAGTGTTATTTGGTGTTTATGTTGAGCATGAATATGATTTGATCATGTTTATTGTAATACGATTATTCATTTAAGTAAGAGAATAAATTGTTGTTCTGTTTACATGAATAAAACCTTATATGGTTACACACCCAATGAAAATAGTTTGTTGGATCTCAATCATAGTGATACACATAATCATAATATTGAAACCAAAAGATGCAAAGTTAATAATGATAGTACAACTTATTTGTAGCACTGCCGTTTAGGTCATATTGGTGTAAAGCGCATCAAGAAACTCCATGCTGATGGGCTTTTGGAATCACTTGATTATGAATCAGTTGAACCTTGCGAACCATGCCTCATGGGCAAGATGACTAAGACTCTGTTCTTCGGAACAATGGAGCGAGCAACAGATTTGTTGGAAATCATACATACTGATGTATGTGGTCCGATGAATATTGAGGCTCGCGATAGGTATCATTATTTTCTGATCTTCACAGATGATTTGAGCAGATATGAGTATATCTACTTGATGAAACATAAGTCTGAAACATTTGAAAAGTTCAAAGAATTTCAAAGTGAAGTGGAGAATCATCGTAACAAGAAAATAAGGTTTCTACGATCTGATCAGGGAGACAAATATTTGAGTTACGAGTTTGGTCTTCAATTAAAACAATGTGGAATAGTTTCACAAATTCGTGCCACCCGGAACACCACAGCATAATGGTGTGTCCGAATGTCATAGCCGTACTTTGTTAGATATAGTGCAAATCTATGATGTTTCTTACCGATTTACCACTATCGTTTTTGAGGTTATGCATTAAAGACAGCTGCATTCACGTTAAAAAAGGGGCACCATCTAAGTCCGTTGAGACGACACAATCTGAACTATGGTTTAGCAAAAAACCAAAGTTGTCGTTTCTTAAAGTTTGGGGTTGTGATGCTTATGTGAAAAAGTTTCATCCTGATAAGCTCAAAACCAAATCGGAGAAATATGTCTTCATAGGATACCCAAAAGGAGACTGTTGGGTACACCTTCTATCACAGATCCTAAGGCAAGACATTCGTTGCTTATAATGGATCCTTTCTAGAGAAGGAGTTTCTCTCGAAAGAAGTGAGTGGGAGGAAAGTAGAACTTGATAAGGTAATTGTACCTCTCCCTTATTGGAAAGTAGTTCATCACAGAAATCTGTTCCTGTGACTACTACACCAATTAGTGAGGAAGCTAATGATGATGATCATAAAACTTCAGATCAAGTTACTACCGAATCTCGTAGGTAAACCAGAGTGAGATCCGCACCAGAGTGGTACAGTAATCCTGTTCTGGAAGTCATGTTACTAGACCATGACGAACTTGCGAACTATGAGGAAGCGATGATGAGCCCAGATTCCACAAAATGGCTTGAGGCCATGAAATCTGAGATGGGATTCATGTATGAAAACAAAGTATGGACTTTGGTTGACTTGCCCGATGATCGGCAAGCCATAGAAAATAAATGGATCTTCAAGAGGAAGACGGACGTTGATAGTAGTGTTACTATCTACAAAGCTAGAATTGTCGCAAAAGCTTTTCGACAAGTTCAAAATGTTGACTACGATGAGAGTTTCTCACTCGTATCTATGCTTAAGTCTGTCCGAATCATGTTAGCAATTGCTGCATTTTATGAAATCTGGCAAATGGATAAACAAAACTGCATTCCTTAATGGATTTCTTAAACAAGAGTTGTATATGATGCAACCAGTAGGTTTTGTCAATCCTAAAGGTGCTAACAAAATATGCAAGCTCCAGCGATTCATCTATGGACTGGTGCAAGCATCTCGGAGTTGGAATACACACTTTGATAAGTTGATCAAAGCATATAGTTTTATACAGACTTGCGGTGAAGCCTATATTTAGAAGAAAGTGAGTGGGAGCACTACAGCATTTCTGATAAGTATATGTGAATGACATATTGTTGATCGGAAATAATGTAGAATTATTCTGTAAAAGCATAAAGGAGTGTTTGAAAGGAGTTTTTCAAAGAAAGACTTCGGTGAAGCTGCTTACATATTGAGCATCAAGATCTATAGAGATAGATCAAGATGCTTGATAAGTTTTTTCAATAAATACATACCTTGACAAGATTTTGAAGTAGTTCAAAATGGAACAGTCAAAGAAAGAGTTTCTTGCCTATGTTACAAGGTGTGAAATTGAGTAAGACTCAAAGCCCGACCACGGCAGAAGATAGAAAGAGAATGAATGTCATTCCCTATGCCTTGGTCATAGGTTCTATAAAGTATGCCATGCTGTGTACCAGATCTATTGTATACCCCTACCACTGAGTTTGGCAAGGGAGTACAATAGTGATCTAGGAGTAGATCACTAGACAGCGGTCAAAATTATCCTTAGTGGAATAAGGATATGTTTCTCGATTATGGAAGTGAAAAAAGGTTCGTCGTAAAGGGTTACGCCGATGCAAGTTTTGACACTAATCTAGATGACTCTAAGTCTCGGTCTAGATACATATTGAAAGTGGGAGCAATTAGCTAGAGTAGCTCCATGCAGAGCATTGTTGACATAGAAATTTGCAAAATACATGCGGATCTGAATGTGGCAGACCCGTTGACTAAGATTCTCTCACAAGCAAAACATGATCACACCTTAGTACTCTTTGGGTGTTAATCACATAGCGATGTGAACTAGATTACTGAATCTAGTAAACCCTTTGGGTATTGGTCACATGGCGATGTGAACTATGGGTGTTAATCACATGATGATGTGAACTATCAATGTTAATCACATGGTGATGTGATCTAGATTATTGACTCTAGTGCAAGTGGGAGACTGAAGGAAATATGCCCTAGAGGCAATAATAAAGTTATTATTTATTTCCTTATTTCATGATAAATGTTTATTATTCATGCTATAATTGTATTAACCGGAAACATAATACATGTGTGAATACATAGACAAACAGAGTGTCACTAGTATGCCTCTACTTGACTAGCTCGTTAATTAAAGATGGTTATGTTTACTAACCATAGACAAAGAGTTGTTATTTGATTAACGGGATCACATCATTAGGTCAATGATCTAATTGACATGACCCATTCCATTAGCTTAGCACCCGATCGTTTAGTATGTTGCTATTGCTTTCTTCATGACTTATACATGTTCCTGTGACTATGAGATTATGCAACTCCCGTTTGCCGGAGGAACACTTTGTGTGCTACCAAACGTCACAACGTAACTGGGTGATTATAAAGGTGCTCTACAGGTGTCTCCGAAGGTACATGTTGGGTTGGCGTATTTCGAGATTAGGATTTGTCACTCCGATTGTCGGAGAGGTATCTCTGGGCCCTCTCGGTAATGCACATCACATAAGCCTTGCAAGCATTGCAACTAATGAGTTAGTTGCGAGATGATGTATTACGGAACAAGTAAAGATACTTGCCGGTAACGAGATTGAACTAGGTATTGAGATACCCACGATCGAATCTCGGGCAAGTAACATACCGATGACAAAGGGAACAACGTATGTTGTTATGCGGTCTGATCGATAAAGATCTTCGTAGAATATGTAGGAGCCAATATGAGCATCCAGGTCCCGCTATTGGTTATTGACCGGAGACGTGTCTCGGTCATGTCTACATTGTTCTCGAACCCGTAGGGTCCGCACGCTTAAGGTTTCGATGACAGTTATATTATGAGTTTATGAGTTTTGATGTACCTAAGGAGTTCGGAGTCCCAGATGAGATCGGGGACATGACGAGGAGTCTCGAAATGGTCGAGACGTAAAGATCGATATATTGGACGACTATATTCGGACATCGGAAAGGTTCCGAGTGATTCGGATATTTTTCGGAGTACCGGAGAGTTACGGGAATTCGCCGGGAGAAGTATTGGGCCTTATTGGGCCATACGGGAAAGAGAGAGGGGCTGCCTAGGGCAGGCCGCGCGCGTTCCCCCAAGGCCTAGTCCGAATTGGACTAAGGGGAGGGGCTGCATCCTTTCCTTGTTTCCTACTCCTACTACATGGAAGGACTCCTAGTTGGACTAGGAAAGGGGGAATCCTACTCCCGGTGGGAGTAGGACTCCCCTAGGGCGCGCCATAGAGAGGGCTGGCCCTCCTCTCCTCCACTCCTTTATATACGGGGGCAGGGGGCACCACATAGACACACAAGTTGATCCACGTGATCATATTCTTAGCCGTGTGCGGCGCCCCCTACCACCATAGTCCTCGATAATATTGTAGCGGTGCTTAGGCGAAGCCCTGCGACAGTAGTACATCAAGATCGTCACCACGCCGTCGTGCTGACGGAACTCTTCCCCGACACTTTGCTGGATCGGAGTCCGGGGATCGTCATCGAGCTGAACGTGTGCTAAAACTCGGAGGTGTCGTAGTTTCGGTGCTTGATCGGTCGGGCCGTGAAGACGTACGACTACATCAACCGCGTTGTGCTAACGCTTCCGCTGTCGGTCTACAAGGGTATGTAGATCACACTCTCCCCTCTCGTTGCTATGCATCACCATGATCTTGCGTGTGCGTAGAAATTTTTTGAAATTACTACGTTCCCCAACACTCCTCCCCCCTTGTCTGTCTCGCCTGAGATCCATGGTGGTGTTGGTTGTGGGCTTGACTTTCGATCCCCTTGGGCAGGGCGCTCCAGTTGGACCATGTGTGTTGAGTGTAGCCGACGGCGGCTAGCCATGGCAAACGAAGCGGAACAGGAGCACTCTACATTGGGCCGGTGCCGTGTCCCCTCCGCTTCGCGCCCTGTGGTGCACATCCTTCCCCACCTTCTGGCCATTGGCGTCTCGCATCCACGCCTGGATCCATGGCTGCTGCTACAATTGCAGTGATCGTGAGCACATCCGCCGCCTTTGCACTGACGAGACGCTCCGCGTCCTGTCCGATGTGGCGTGGCGAGCCACCACTTCAGGGACTGCAAGCCGCTGCAAAGTCCCACTTCGTAGGGCGCGTCGCCTCATCTGCCGCCTACCATCTGTCGGTAGTTGACCATGACCGAGTTGGGCGTTCGCCATCGCAAAAATTCCAAGCATTTAGGCTTGGGCTCAAGGAGTCTGAGTGGCTCGCCAAGGAGAAGGCCGCCATTTTATTCTTTCTTTTATTTTTTTTCTTCTTCCGAGAAAAAACACGGCGAAAGCCAAGTGGCTTGGCTAGGAGCAGGTTCGTGCCTCCCGGAATCTGGCCAGGTTCCCCTCCTTGCCCTTATTTGACGGTGGCACCACTACCAATGATGACGACGCACCTCTAGCTGCAGATGCATACGCCGAGGAGTACTACCGACCGCACCTCGATGGACGCCAAGGGGAAGGGCCCGACGAGGAAGTCGTAAACTCCGACACCCTCCTAATCGTATTTATCATAGACCGTAGCTAGTTTATCAAACTATCTAATCTAATGTGAACATGTTTTGTGTCCGGCTGTACTGAACTTGCTATTCCGATGCTATCGTGTGTGTTAAATTTAGCTATGTTGTGTTGATGTAGGTTGCATGGATTTGGTAGTTTGATATGAGCAAAAAGGCTGAGGATAAGGAGAAATGAGGGATAGCCGGGAGCAGTTCGCGAGCGCGACGCGTCCGCAAACAAATGGGGGCTCGTATGAGGCAATTCCGGTTGTAGATGTTGTTAGTGTAAGTACAAAAGGATTGCAAGAACTCCAATCACCGCAAGTCAAATATACATGGATCTCTTGCCTCTTGTATCTTTTTCTTAATAGAAAAGAGCCTGCTGCTACCTAGTAGGTTACTGACCTTCCTCGGTTAGTGAACCACCCTTCCTTTTCTTTCTTGGAATCAGTTAGAGAAAGGCAACAGCACCAACTGCTCCACGCCCTAAACAGAAAAGGACTGCTCACTCGCGTTCAAAACCATGCACCACAAGGTCTACATCTGATCACATGCATCACCCATCAGCACGTACCCGCAACCGTTGTGTTCCCCTCAAAATTAAGAGTGAATTCCTTATTTGGCCCACTCTTAAAATTTAGGCTCTGTTTGATAGCAAAAATTATAAAAACCAAAGTATTGAAAAACTACAGTAATATAGTCTGTAGGTACCCAATACTACAGTTTTAACATAACAGAGTATTTTTAGTGGACCTGTTTGGCAAGAGCTTGCATGCATCGATGTAATATTAACTAGGTAGCCATTTGAACCAGCTGCAAACGGTGCGTTCCTAGCTACAAACTGATGAACGGGGCACAATGCACCGGCGTGCACAAGCTAGCAGGACCATGCATTAACTGAACCGAACGGCCAAGCTAAACGCACCATGTACAAGCTCCCTGAAGCTCAGTGTACACTTACCAAAGTACACCAAATAGGTCAAACTGCCATAACACCGACCACACCGCGTTGCACCTCGCGGCGGAGCTGTGCGTTGACAGGTGTTAGAGTTGTGTCGAATATTGTGTATAAGGTAGGTTATAGTTGGACTAGGAGTTGTATTGTGTTTACATAGGATATGGAGTCGTGTCCTAATAGGACACTTGTATCCTAGGCCTCTCATACATAGCGGAGGTACACACACGATGTAACCCATGCCAACATAATAGCATCGGAACGCAGGGAAAGCCGGCGGCATGTGCCGGTGTCCAGGGCGGCCGGGTACGGTATTGTAGCGGTGTCACGGGGAGGAGCGCCCGTAGTCAGGTTCCGGGGATGTAGCCATATCGGTGAACCTCATTAACAAATCTCGGTGTCGTACTCGTGTGATTGCTTGGTCCTCGGATAATTAACGGTATGTCTCGGATTTATTCTAACAACATGAGTGGCTTAGTTTTCTTTCGCGTCTTGGAGCACCAAGAGCTAACGCTCGGCAAGACAGCAGTGCCGGCAGCGCACCACGCAGCGAAGCGCTCATGAACTGAACGGCTTGGCCTTCGTCCGCGTCGCCGTCGGGGTAGTTGCCGCCGTTGAAAGAGACAAGTCTAGCACTAGCAGCCTGCTGCCCTGCTCCTTCCCATCAACTACGGTACTCTCCCCTGTACATGCCACACTGTACTGCCTATCCTTGATTTGTCTATGGGTGCCCGATCAAGACGAACTCCACGGGCAACAGGGCGGCGGCGGCAACGGCTTGGAGCTACCGAAGATAACGGGGCTCGTTCTTTTCGCATGCTCTGTTTAAAAAAAAAGATTCTGGGTTCTTTTTTTTACGCAGAGAAAATACCATAATATTGAAAAAAACTGTAGTATTGAAATCACAGTTTTGTGTGGTTGTCAAACAGCTCAAAGTAAATAAAACCATGGTAATCCTAAAAACTATAATATTTTTGAAATACTTAGAAAATATTGAGCTATCAAACAGGGCCTTAGTTTTCTTTTTGGCTTAGAAAACTGTTTTCTTTTCTATTTGACACTCAAACTTTATTTCATGCCTTATGTGACACTTTCATCTTTTTTTTCATCCAGGGGTGTTAACTGGCACGTGCAAAGACAATTTTACCTTCGGTGATAGTATGTCATTAGAAAAAGGTAAAGAAGGGGCGTGAACAAACAAAAAATATGACGAAGTGCATCTGTGTCATGTCCGGTCAGATACATGTGTACATGTGTACGTTCGTGCGGCCATCAAGCCAACTAGCTTTTCTTTTTATTTTTTTTGAGGATATCAAACCAACACCACGCGGCAAGTGTGTAAAAGCAATCTCAAATTGACCCAAAGATGGCATCAAACTAGCTAGCTATTGCGTGCGTTTCCTATATGTGCAGCTAGCCGGATCGATCAAGCAAGGATCGCTTAGTCCCCTGTTTTATACGTGCGTGAGATGCTTCTGTCTACAGCCAATGTACATACGCCACACACGTAAGTCTAGCTAGCTTTGCTAGTCTCGGTCGGAAGTCTGTTGCTTCGTCCGTCATCGTCATAGTCGCACGTGCCGTCGTCAAAGTACTCGCGTAGTCTGTACTGGGCCAACACAGCCCGCCACGTATTGCAGCTTGATCCCAGAGAGCCGATCTGTATTGCAATGGCCTGTGCGTATGCAGCACTTGAGGCATGAACACATCTATGCGACATGACTCATTGACATGCCGCGTTCTAACTTATCACACGCTAGATTAATGTGTACAAATTTATATGGTACAGTAGAGGCTAAATGGGTTCGCCACTGTTCCACGCATCGTATTATTATTATTATTAGTCATATAAATAATTTTATTTTCTTTGCTTATTCAAACAAGAAAAAAATATTCCACATTACCTTTATGTTTGCATGTAAATAATCTGTTCACATGCTACATTAGGGGTAAAACAGTCTTTTTAAGTCAGACTTATCACCATTACTAGCCAAAACTGACGAAAATGTCACATAAAAAACAAAATAAAGTTTGGGTGTCAAAAAGGAAGAGAAAAATTTCAGAAGCAAAAAGGAAACCAAACTTTAAAAAAGGCCAAGTAAGGAATTCTCTCCAAGATTAAGAGTGAGCAATACGGCAATACCAGTAGATCGACTTGGTCCGTACGTTCCGCAGAAACTGCGTCGATCTCTAGATGTAGTCGATGCAATGACACAAGTGGCTGCGAGACCGCGAAGGTTCTTTACGAGTAGTACTTTCTCCGGTCTTTTTTACTCTGTATATTAAAATTCTTTGAAGTCAAACTTTACAAAGTTTGACTGTATTTATATGAAAAAATACCAACATCTACCATGCTAAAGTTATATAATATGAAACTTTAAGTCATGACACATCTAATAGTATTGGTTTTTAGATTGTGAATGTTGGCACTTTTTTGTACAAAGTTGGTCAAATTTTACGAAGCTTGACTTTAGTCAAATCTTATATGCGAACTAAAAAGGACCTGAGGGAGTAGCTGGTGACTGTTCACCAGCTAGTAGCGCTGCAAAATAATTTAACCCTAGCGCTGGAGGTGTCAGTTAAACCGCCGACAAATCATGCGTAGTCTGGGGCAACCACGACTGCATGTGCACCTGCTACATTGCACTGGCTAGTAGAATCGCTGACATTGCAGAGAGAGAGAGTTGATGTGATTGTAATTAAGCCTAAGTATGCTTGAATAATAATTAAGATGCTTGCAAGCTGTTGCTAGACAGTGGACGTTTTAACCAAACCATGATTAGGAAATATTGCAACGCACTCTTTGGCGTGGTCCAGAACTTCATGCCGACACTGAAACTTACCGGTGGATTCACCTGTAGTATTTCTCAACAGCGTAAGTTAGTTGGAGAGACTCATGTTGGCACTTACAGCATCTACAGCCGGGCATCTCAAACCCCTTTTATATGTTAGGACGACGGTTTGCTAACCGGTCAAAAAAAAGCATACTTAGGTGGACTCCTATGCCAGCTCCAAATGCCTGGATTGATCAGGACTCTTCATATCCAGGCCAAATATATGATAGATTTAGGAGGCCTGTTACGTTGGATTAGGCCCACACTGGCCCACCTGAGTCTGCATACATTCGTCCTCCTCCGCTTGCTAGAACAAACCCTAGCCATTCCACTCCACTATGAAGCTCCTTTCTGACGATCTCCAGCCTTCTCCGGCATGACAGGCAGCGGATCCGAGTCCTGAGAACCAGTACCTCATCCCAGTCGAGTCCAAGGAGGAGATGGTCATTAGCATTGCGCTCCGCCGCGCCCGCGAGGAGAATGCCCGAAAACGGTTGGACTCGATCCGGCGGGATTCCAAGGCGTCCGTCTAAATGGCGCTGTTGGGGAACGTAGTAATTTCAAAAAAAAATCCTACGCACACGCAAGATCATGGTGATGCATAGCAACGAGAGGGGAGAGTGTTGTCTACGTACCCTCGTAGACCGAAGCGGAAGCGTTGACACAACGTAGAGGAAGTAGTCGTACGTCTTCCCGGTCCAACCGATCCAAGCACCGTTACTCCGGCACCTCCGAGTTCTAGGCACACGTTCAGCTCGATGACGCTCCCCGGACTCCGATCCAGCAAAGCTTCGGGGAGGAGTTCCGTCAGCACGACGGCGTGGTGACGATCTTGATGTTCAACCGTCGCAGGGCTTCGCCTAAGCACTGCTACAATATGACTAAGGTGAAATATGGTGGAGGGGGGCACCGCACACGGCTAAGGAACGATCACGAACATCAACTTGTGTCTCTATGGGGTGCCCCCTGCCCCCGTATATAAAGGAGTGAAGGAGGGGAGGGCCGGCCCTCTCTATGGCACGCCCTAGGGGAGTCCTACTCCCACCGGGAATAGGATTCCCCCTTTCCTAGTGTAACGCCCTCGATGCGGCTATATCTCCTACGTGTCGAAGCATGACTTAGAGGCATAACCGCATTGAAAGCAATGTCGCAAGTGAGGTAATCTTCACACAACCCATGTAATACAATAAGGGAATAGAGATACATAGTTGGCTTACAATCGCCACTTCACACCAATACATGAATAAAGCATTACATCATCTAGATACAATCAGGGTCCGACTACGGAACCAAAACAAAAGAAGAACCCCAAATGCGACAAAGGTCCCCGATCGACCCCAACTGGGCTCCACTACTGATCAACTAGAACGAAACAACACAAATAAACAAGGTCTTCAACGAGCTCCTCCTGAGCTGGGTTGCGTCATCTGCACGGACTCATCGGCACCTGCAAACTGGTTTTTGGAAGTATCTGTGAGCCACGGGGACTCAGCAATCTCGCACCCTCGCAACCAAAACTATTTAAGCTTATGGGTAAGGTAAAAGTATGAGGTGGAGCTGCAGCAAGCGACTAGCATATATGGTGGCTAACATATTCGCAAAAGAGAGCGAGAAGAGAAGGCAAAGCACGGTCGATAAAAGTATGATCAAGAAGTGATCCTGGACTACCTACGTCAAGCATAACTCCAACAACCGTGTTCACTTCCCGGACTCCGCCGGAAAGAGACCATCACGGTTACACACGCGGTTGATTCATTTTAATTAAGGTCGACTTCAGGTTTTCTACAACCGGACGTTAACAAATTCCCATCTGCCCATAACCGCGAGCACGGCTTTCGAAAGTTCAAATCCCTGCAGGGGTGTCCCAACTTAACCCATGACAAGCTCTCACGGTCAACGAAGGAATAGACCTCCACCCGAGACATTCCGATCAGACTCGGTATCCCAGTACAACAAGACATTTCGACAGGGTAAAACTAAACCAGCAACACCGCCCGAATGTGCCGACAAATCCTGATAGGAGCTGCACATATCTCTTTCTCAGGGCACATCGGATCGTCCAAACTTCCGGTAGGCCAGCCCAGAGTTGCCCCTGGTGGCCACCGGCGGCTGACAAGTTGGACCAACACTCAGAGGAGCACTGGCCCGGGGGGGGTAAAATAATGATGACCCTTGAGTCCGTGAAACCCAAGGGAAAAAAAGGCTAGGTGGCGAATGGTAAAACCAATGTTGGGCATTGCTGGAAAAGCTTTACTTAAGGCAAACTGTCAAGGGGTTCCCATTATAGCCCACCCGCGTGAGGAACGCAAAATCCGGGAACATAACACCGATATGACGGAAACTAGGGTGGCCAGAGTGGAACAAAACACCAGACATAAGGCCGAGCCTTCCACCCTTTACCAAGTATATAGATGCATTAATTAAATAAGATATATTGTGATATCCCAGCAAGTAAACATGTTCCAACAAGGAACGGTATCTCCATGTTCCAACAAGGAACAAACTTCAATCTTCACCTGCAACTAACAACGCTATAAGAGGGGCTGAGCGAAGCGGTAACATAGCCAATCAACGGTTTGCTAGGACATGGTGGGTTAGAGCTTTGACATGGCAATTGGGAGGCTGACAGGCAAATGGTAGGCATCGTAGCATTGGCATAGCAAAAGAGCGAGCATCTAGAAAAGCAAAGATAGTAGTGATTTCGAGGGTATGATCATCTTGCCTGAAATCCCGCAAGGAAGAAGAACGAGTCCATGAAGAAGACAAACGGACGAAGTTGAACGGATCCTCACAAACACGACGTTATCGGAACCAACCCGAAGAAGCAACACCGGAAAAGAAGCAAACAACATAGTAAACAACCACTAGAACAACATGGCACGATGCGCAAACAAGTATGATGCATGTCCGGTTTAAATATGCATGACAAGGCAAAGAGCACAAACAATCCTACAAATTAAGTGGAGCTCAATATGCAACGAAGTCGCATATTGCCAAAACACCACATAACGTATTTAGTTCGATCTGGTTTATGTACCCAACAATATTAAATATTGTTAAACATGGCAAGAGGGGAAGCACAACAAAACTACCTATCTAGGCAAGTTTAAATGAGGCCGGAAGCAACAAACAACAAATCCAGAAACTCCTCATGTGCATATATTAGGTTAGGTCCTGTTCTGCCCTAAACCATGTTTTAGAGTTGTTAGGCATGCAAAACAATGTCACCATGATAAACTAGGCAAAATTCTACCCCATATACATATAAAGTTTATTAAATTTGGAGCTGCGGTTATTTAGTTATGAAATAAATCATTTTAGCGTGGCATTTAAGCAAATTTAAACAAACAACATTTTAAACATTTTAAATGTTGTTATCATGATGCGGATGACATATGCAAGTTTTAAGCAATTTTATGAAAATGTTGACAAGAGCATTATGAAGCATTTGTCGGCGTGGCGGAAACGAAAGGGGTGCCACGGCAACGATTCCGAAAGTGATGCCACGGCAACATATCGGTTCCGGTAACTCGATTGAGATCCCAGTGCAAAAGAAAATGCGGCGGGAGCGTGACATGCGATAGAATGTGGGGTGCTCTCGAATACCGAGTTCCCACATGTCGGTGGCAAGGCAAAAGAGGGGTGACGTTATCGATCAAGGGTGCATCTCATACAACATGCATTCATTTACGGGCATCGTCTCGGGGTTATACCTTCAAAGCGTGTGTTGTCGGAACGGACCAAGTTCGATGCGGTGTAGGGGAAGTAGACGTTCTCGGGACGTTCGTAGTGGAAGTAGGTGTACATGGCGATGGTAGAGGTACACGTTTTTCTGTAGATGTTCGGGTCATCGTGGAGGTACTTGGGGTCTTCGGACTTGTCGGTCTCGTCCTTTTGACGGTAGTCGAACTTGAAGTTTTAGGTTCATAGGTCTTCGGCGGCGGTAGTGGTACAGGACATCGTGGGAAGTAGTCGTACTCGCGAACTTGTCGGAAACACGGCGACGGTAGTGGAACTTCACGGATCCGAGGCTTCCGGAGAAGACGGTGGTGGAACTTGACGCTCCGAAGGGGTACTTGGCGGGCAACGGTCGTCGTGTGACTTGTCGGTCCATGAAGTCGTTCTCCCGCGTCTTGTCGTACACGTATCGAAGAAGAACTTGGCGGGTCCTTGACGTCCTGGTACTTGGCGTAACCGTGCGTAGAGGTACTTTGTAGATCCGTGGACTTGCGGGCTTGGTCTCACCGAAAAGGGCTCTTGGCGGTCTTGACGAATCCGAGTGACACCAGGCACACGTCCACGGTAGTCTTTGAACATTGGGCTCTGGGTAGATGATTTGAGGGTCTCAATCAGGAGCACTTGAGGCAAGAAATGCCCGCGAACGAGACAATGCAGCATGAACAGGAGGCAGATGCCACGTTCGGGCGAGCGGTGGGGCTCCCTGGTCGGAGTCGATAGGGACGGCACAAGGCGGTGATGGAGAGGAGGTCGCAGGGAGAGCTGCTGGAGGTGGAAGCAGAGGGTCGCCGGGCGGCGGAGGTGCGGCGGCGCTCCATTAGCAGGAGGCGAAGGCGGAGATGGTCCGGTTGGGCGACACGAATGCATCTGAAGGCGGAAACGGCACGCGAGGAAGAGGCGCGCAGGAGGCAGGAGGTGAGGCGAGCGGCGGCCTCCTGCTGGTCGCGGACGGCGGTGTGCAGAAGAGTAGCAGCCGCAGGGCACGGATGCGGTGGAGTGGCGGCACAGGACGGGTCAGGGGTGGCGCTGGGAGGACGGCGCTGTCGAGGGAGTGAGGGAGAGGGGTGGCATTAGAGGAGGACGAAGGGGAGAGATGGGGATCGGGAGATGGTGTCTCCTGCGGCGCGAGGGGAGAAGAGAGACGAGGGGATCGAGCGTCGCTGCCTCCTGGCGGCGCGAGGGAAAAACGAGAGGAGGAGGGTGCGCGAGGGAGATGGGGAAGTCGGGCTAGGTTAGGATTAGGTGGGGCGCGACTGGGCCTAGGTGGGCCGCGGGGATGGGCCGGCTTGGAGGCTGGCTGGGCTAGCTCCTCTCTCCTCCCTTCTCTTATTTTCTTTAGCAGAAAACAATTAAAGGGAAAGAAAAAGAAAGAGGGGGTTAGGGGAAGAAGTTGGACACGCGGATAATTTTCCCGGACTCACAAAAATGCACTTGGTCCAAGAAAATTAGAAGTGGCATGATCGAAAGATATAAATTCAAACTCATTTGATTTAAAATCAAATGGTTTGAATAAGAAGTGAGGGTAGGGAAGGCATGAAATTAAAATATAAGTGTGTAATGGTGCATTCCCATTAATGGAATATTTTATTATGGCTCCTTAATAATATTGGAGACTTTGAATATGTTGTAAAGAGAAATCACAATTGTGAATATCCCTCGATTTAAATGGATCAAACATCCATATGATTTATTTAGTTGAGATGCAAAAGATTTATGAGATGATGGCATGATGACATGATGCAATGCAAAAATAAAAGGGCAAGCACAAATGAAACACACGGCGAAACCCGGAATATAAGGAAGTCTTCTCGAGCATCGGTCTCGGGGCGTCACAACACTCCACCACTACGAGAGGATCTCGTCCCGAGATCTAGAATGGCACCAGAGGGAAAGCGGAAGAGATAAGAGAAGAGGTAAACTAAGTTGCTTCATTGACAACAAGTGAAACCGAAGAACCTTGCAAGGTTGAACAAATTTGAGAAAAGAATACAACGAAGGTGAACAAAGTCGAAAACACTCCGTTAGAAAAGAGGAACAAAGAACATTGCGAAAAACCCTTGAGGTTGAAGGGCAAGATATATACTGAAACCACTCCGATTAAAACAAGATAGAGAAGGATTAAGAATGATATAATTTGGACAGCACTCCGACTGCAAACGGAAGGAATTGAACATGAATTTGACAAGATTAGGGGATACTTGATGAAAACAACAATAGACTGCCTCCGGAACTATTGAAAGAATGTCACAATGGGTAAGAACGATTTCAGGCGGCACTCCGATTGAGAAGGGAGGCAAAAACTTGACAGGATGGGAAGAACTCGAAAAGCAGGCACGACACTCTGATTAAAAGGATAAGGACGAAAAGAACACGATCCTGGCAAAACAAGAAGATGGGTTGCAGAGAGCGACATCACAATGCCTCCAGAACAGAAAAGAGAATGGAATGGAGTGAACGAAGGAAAACAATATCTTGAGAGAGCACGGTTACAACAGAAGCTAGAACGGAGTTGTTGGAAAACCCACAACGAAAAGAATAAGCTAGATATGGTCTTATGGAATACCTCTCAAATTAAGAGATGAAAAACCTGCCACTCACGGGAAAAGAATTGGATTGATAAGAACAAAGAGACGAGAAACTTATTTCACCGGGAGGATAATTGAAGAACTTGGGTCATTTATAAGCACCATAAATAGCAACAATCCATAGGGAAGGCTTTAGGTGTAACATGGCACAAGATAACTCCAATGAAGAGATTGATGGGTTTAACTATCTCATCTTGATAACTTGTGAAACACGAAGCACGAAGGGAAATTATCAAGAATGACATAACACCACCTCAAAAGATATGCGTGAAAGAATTGCACTCCGGATTGCAAGATGAAGAATGCTTGAGTTCCTCTGAAAAGAATCTCAAAGAACACTTCAAGAAGGAATTAAATCTTTGATGAACCATGATGTAGAGCCTTCATGAGAACTGTAACGCCCTCGATGCGGCTATGTCTCCCACGTGTCGAGGCACGACTTAGAGACATAGGCGCATTGAAAGCAATATCGCAAGTCGGGAATCATTACACAACCCATGTACATATATAGTATAAAGGGGAATAATATCATAGTTGGCTTACACTCGCCACGTCACATTAAAGTACATAAATAACATCCATCATACAAGCACTCATGGCCCGACTACGGCGCCAAAATAGAAAAGACCCCCAACAAGCGACTAAACCCTGAATCGAACCCCGAATAGGCATCCCTACTGATCATCAGGAAACGACACATAGTAATGCTGAGAGTCCTCGTCGTACTCCCACTTCAGCTCGAGCGCGCCATCCGGAGAGGTATCATCGGTCCCTGCATCTGGTGTAATAGTAATCTGTGAGCCACAAAGGACTCAGCAATATCGCACCCTCGCGATCAAGACTATTTAAGCTTAATAGGTAGGAAAGGGGTAATGTAAAGTGGAGCTGCAGCCAGCGACTAGCATATATGGTGGCTAACTTATTCGCAAAGGAGAGCGAGAAGAGAAGGCAAAGCATGAGCGGAAACTATATATAGAGCAGCCTACGCAAACATAACTCCAACGCCGTGTCCACTTCCCGGACTCCGCCGAGAAGAGGCCATCACGGCAACACACGCAGTTGTTTCATTTTAATTATTTAAGGTTCAAGTTATCTACAACCGGACATTAACAAATTCCCATCTGCCCATAACCGCGGGCACGGCTTTCGAAAGATCAATCCCTGCAGGGGGGTCCCAACTTAGCCCATAACAAGCTCTCACGGTCAACGAAGGAATAGACCTCCACCCAGGACCCACCGATCAGACTCGGTATCCCGGTACAACAAGATGATTTGACAGGTCAAAACTAGTCCAGCAACACCGCCCGAATGTGCCGACAAATCCCGATAGGAGCTGCACATATCTCTTTCTCAGGGCACACTCAGATTGTCCAAACTTCCGGTAGGCCAGCCCAGAGTTGCCCCTGGTGGCCACCGGCGGCTGACGTTCCGGACCAACACTCAGAGGAGCACTGGCCCATGGGGGGCTAAAATAAAGATGACCCTCGAGCTCTGGAAACCCAAGGGAAAAAAGGGTAGGTGGCAAATGGTAAAACCAATGTTGGGCATTGCTGGAAAAGCTTTAATCAAGGCGAACTATCAAGGGGTTCCCATTATAGCCCAACCGCGTAAGGGACGCAACAATCCGGGAACATAACACCGATATGACGGAAACTAGGGCGGCAAGAGTGGAACAAAACACTAGGCGAGAGGCCGAGCCTTCCACCCTTTACCAAGTATATAGATGAGTAAATATAACATAGCAATATAATGATATCCCAACAAGTAAATAAATGTTTCAACAAGGAACGGCTCCAATCTTCACCTACAACTAGCAACGCTATAAGAAGGGGCTTGAGCAAAGCGGTAACATAGCCAATCAATGGTTTGCTAGGACAAAGGTGGGTTAGAGGCTCAATCATGGCAATTGGGAGGCTGACAAGCAAGTGGTAGGCATCGTAGCATTGGCAAAGCAAAAGAGCGAGCAAACTAGCATAGCAAAGATAGTGGTGATTTCAAGGGTGTGATCATCTTGCCTGCACAGTTGTCAGAATTGACTGGATCCTCAAAAGCAAACTCAACGGGCTCCTCGTTAGCGAACTCGTCTCCCGGCTCTACCCAACAACACAAACAAGCAACAAGGATACAATCAACCACGTGCAAGGGCAACCAATAATATGCAAAGATGATATGCTATGCGGGATGCGATGCGGGATGCAAAATGCATGATGTAACAGGAAATGCATGAACCTGGCCTTAACTTGGAAAACCAAGTGTGCCACTGGATAGAGGGGAAGAAATCCCCTGAAAACGATATAAAGATCATGGCAATCGGAGCTACGGTTTAGAAATGGCAAGCGTTTTACTAAACGAACCGATCTGCGATTTACAGCAAGTAGGCTCCTAAACGCAACAAAATGAACATGCTACAGCCACCCAACATGAAAACAAATTTCATGGCAGTGATGTACTCAAGAAGCTTAACAAATCCCCAGGACTGAGTCATAGGCAAATTCATCCATTAAGGGCTTCAAACAAGCATGGCAAAACTGAATAAGCAAAACAGATTTCAGACTTAGCGAAATTAACGCTAGTCTGAAATTTCAGACCACAATGCTCTCTTCGGAGCAGCAAAACAACATAAAGCAAAACCTAAACATGGCAAGTAAGATCATGGCATGGAGCTACTCAACAAGCTTAACAAAACACCCAAAATGACCTGGGGCCAAAAGGGTTCACAAAATACTCTCCCGAGCACACGAACATCGATGAAACACAATCAGTTTTCAGACTTGGTGAAAACTGGGACATGCTGAAATATAACTCACGGAGGCATGTAAACGAGCTCGATGCTCTCACTACGGTGCAAGTCATGGCAAGGCAAGCATATATCCATTAAGAAGGAACAAAATGCTAGCTATACATGGCAAGAACAAAGGCATAGCATGCATGGATCACTAGCAATAACTCCGGCAAAATCGCAAAAGAGTTCACGATCTGCCCAAAACAGCAACTATGCAAAAGTTGAGCTCGATTGAGTCAACCTAGGGTGCTCCAACATAACAAGTAAAGACATGGATGGATTAAGCACAACAAGCATAACAAATCACCCTTACTGATCATCCTCAAAAGAGGCACAGATCACTAGGAAACAAGCTGGACATATAGCATCTTGAACTAAAACATCCCAGACTTAGTGAATTTCACTAAGTCCCTGAAATCAGTAAACTCAGGTACCCCTCTTTGCAAGCTTGCACAAGACAACACACACATCCTAAATGCATGGGAGGCGCCTCTGGAAAGAAGACAACATGCTTAACAATTCATCCCAAAGGGGCACAGGCATATCATGCACGGATTAAACATGGCAAAAATGACAAAAGTGCATGTTGAACTAACGGATCTGCAATTTAACTCATGATGCCTCCTTCCAACAGCATTTTGGGCACCAAGATGACCTCAAATGCAAATGATGCAATGGAATGAAATGATGTACTCGTCGAGACGAAGATTTTGATATATCATATGCCCAAATCGGAGCTATGGATGCAAAGATATGGCAGGTCAAACATGAGCACTTGGATCTGAGAAAAACTGAGACTTAGACGAAAAATCAACCTCTCTCAGATCTAGGGTTTCACGGAACCCGAGGCGGCAGCGGATCACTGTTCACCGGCGAGGAAGAAGGCGCCGGGGGGGCTCGCCGGAGTGCTGGGGACGGCCGGAGAGGGGCGCGGTCGCCCGGATCCGGTGGCGGCGGCGACCGGTGCGGCGAGGGCGGCCGTGGCGGGGCTGTCGAGGGCGGTGGCGCCGGCCCGCGGCGGGGCTGTCGAGGGCGGCGCGCGGCAGGGAGCTCCGGCGAGGCTGCCGAGGTGGCGCGGTGAGCTCCGGCCGCCGGAGATGGAGGAGAAGGGCGCGGGGCGGCGCGGGAAAGACGTGGGCCGAGAGGGCCCCTCCTGGGCCCGGACGGGCCGGCGCGGCGGCGGACTGAGGCGATGTGGGCGCGGGGCGCGGACCAACCGGCGGACGCCACGTGGCGGCGGCGGGCGGAGGCGGACACGTCCGGCCCGAATCGGACGTGTCCGTCGGCGGGAGGAGGAGCGGATCTGAGAAAAAAATTAGGGTTTGGAGAGGGGATCCGGGATTTGGAGGAGGGGGTCTATTTATAGACCTAGAGGGAGCTAGGAGAGTCCAAATGAGGTGCGGTTTTCGCCCACACGATCGTGATCGAACGACCGAGACGATGGAGCAGAGTTTGCTGGGTTTTGGGCCAAAATGGAGGGGTGTTGGGCTGCACACGCACGAGGCCTTTTCGGTCCCTCGGTTAACCGTTGGAGTATCAAACGAAGTCCAAATGACTCGAAACTTGACAGGCGGTCTACCGGTAGTAAACCAAGGCCGCATGGCAAGTCTTGGCCCAATCCGGAAATGTTTAATCCCCACACATGAAAGAAAGCTAGAAATGGCCACCGGAGGAGAACGAAGCGCCGGAATGCAAAACGGACAACGGGGAAAATGCTCGAATGCATGAGATGAACATGTATGCAAATGCAATGCACGTGATGACATGATATGAGATGCACGAAAAACAAAACAACACACGGAGGCAAAGACCCGAACCCGAGAATTAAATATAACTTAATGCCGGAAACGGCAAGAGTCGGAGTACAATACGGGAAGGTTACATATGGGGCGTTACAACACTCCACCACTACGAAAAGATCTTGTCCCGAGATCTAGGACTGAAAGAACTCTGGGTACTCAGAACGGAGGTGATCCTCGCGTTCCCAGGTAGCTTCACGGTCGGAATGGTGTGACCACTTGATTTTGAGAAACTTGATTGACTTGTTGCGAGTTTTGCGTTCAGTCTCTTCAAGGATTGCAACTGGGTGCTCACGGTAAGAGAGATCTTCTTGGAGCTCAATGTCCTCGAAGTTGACGGTGCACTCAGGCGTCTTGAAGCACTTTCGGAGTTGCGAGACGTGGAACACATCATGAACATTGGCAAAGGTTGCAGGAAGCTCGAGTTGATAGGCGAGGTCGCCTCTCTTGCTGACGATCTTGAAAGGCCCGACGTATCTGGGGGCAAGCTTCCCTTTGATACCGAAGCGACGAGTCCCTTTCATAGGAGAGACGCGGAGGTAGACATGATCTCCGATCTTGAAGGCCAAATCACGGTGCTTGCTGTCATAGTAGCTCTTCTGGCGGGATTGGGCTGCTTTGAGGTTATCACGAATGACCTTGCACATTTCTTCTGCCTCTGTGATCAGGTCATTACCCAGCAGCTGACGTTCACCGGTTTCAGACCAGTTGAGAGGTGTACGGCACTTCCTACCATACAGAATTTCAAACGGGGCCTTGCCGGAACTTGCTTGGAAACTGTTGTTGTACGAGAATTCAGCATAAGGAAGGCAATCCTCCCACTTCATGCCGAAGGAGATAACACAAGCTCTGAGCATATCTTCAAGAATCTGGTTGACACGCTCGACTTGACCGCTTGTTTGAGGATGGAAAGCAGTGCTGAAGCGAATGCTGGTGCCCATGGCCTTCTGAAAAGAATCCCAGAACTTGGAGGTAAAGATGCTGCCACAGTCTAAAGATATCACTTGAGGAATACCGTGCAGAGAGACAATTCGAGAGGTATAGAGCTCCGCCAATTGAGCTGCAGTGATTGACTCTTTGATGGGCAGGAAATGAGCCACTTTGGTGAGCTTGTCGATGACAACGAATATAGCATCATTGCCACGCTTGGACTTTGGAAACCCAGTCACGAAGTCCATTTCAATGTGGTCAAACTTCCATTCTGGAATGGCGAGAGGTTGGAGGAGACCTGCTGGCCTTTGGTGTTCTGCTTTCACTCTTCTGCAGACATCACATTCATTCACGAATTGAGCGATCTCGCGCTTCATTCGAGTCCACCAATATGTTTGCTTCAGATCTTGATACATCTTCGTGCTACCAGGGTGGATGGAGAGGAGCGAGTTGTGAGCCTCATTCATGATCACTTTACGAAGTTCACCTTTGGGCACAACAATTCGATCCTCGAAGAAGAGAGTGTCCTTGTCATCAAGTCGGTAGCACTTGTACTTGGAATGACTCTTTGCAATACCAATCTTCACCTTTTTCACCATAGCATCAAGAAGCTGGGCTTGGCGAATCTGGTCTTCCAAGGTAGGAGAAACTTGAAGGTTGGCGAGGAAACCTTGAGGAACAACTTGCAGATTAAGTTTGCGGAAGGCTTCACAAAGCTCGGGTTGATAAGGCTTGAGAATCAGACTGTTGCAATATGCTTTTCTGCTCAAAGCGTCAGCAATCACATTAGCCTTGCCTGGAGTATACTCGATACTCGGATTGTACTCTTGAATCATTTCGACCCATCGAGTCTGCCTGAGGTTGAGATTAGGCTGAGTGAAGATGTACTTGAGACTCTTGTGATCAGTGAAAATGTCCACTTTCCTTCCCAAGAGAAGATGTCTCCAAGTCAACAATGCGTGCACAACTGCCGCCAACTCGAGATCATGAGTGGGGTAGTTCTTCTCATTAGGCTTCAACTGGCGAGAGGTATAAGCAACAACTTTCTTCTCTTGCATCAGTACTGCACCGAGACCTTGGAGAGAAGCATCACAAAAGACCTCGTACGGCTTGGTTTCATCAGGCGGAGTCAGAACTGGAGCAGTGATCAATTTCTCTTTCAAAGTGTTGAAAGCGATATCACACTCCGGAGACCAAACGTACTTGACGTGCTTCTGAAGAAGATTTAAGAGAGGCTTCGCGATCTTGGAGAAGTTTTCAACGAATCTTCGGCAGTAACTTGCAAGACCGAGGAAGCTACGGAGTTGCTTCACATTCTGAGGAGGTTCCCAATTAACGATTGCAGACACCTTCTCAGGATCCACGGAAATGCCCTTGGCAGAGATAATATGACCAAGATAAAGGACCTCATCGATCCAAAACTCACACTTGGAGAACTTGGCGTAGAATTGATGTTCCCTGAGCTTGTCAAGAACCAAACGCAAGTGTTTGGCATGATCTTCCTTGTTCTTCGAGAAAACCAGGATGTCGTCGAGATAGACCAAAATGAAGTCGTTGGTGTAGGGGTTGAAGATGAAGTTCATCATGCGAGAGAACGTCGGAGGAGCGTTGGCGAGGCCAAAAGACATAACAGTGTATTCATATGACCCATAGCTTGTTCTGAACGCCGTCTTTGGGATATCTTGCTCACGAATGCGAATTTGATGATAACCCATACGGAGGTCAAGCTTGGAGAATACTTGGGTACCCTTGAGTTGTTCAAACAGCTTATTAATGTTGGGAAGTGGGTATTTGTTCTTGATGGTCTTCTTATTCAATGGACGGTAATCAACACAAAGTCGGTCCGTTCCATCCTTCTTCTTCTTCACAAAAAGAACACCACAACCCCACGGAGAAGTACTAGGCCGAATGAGACCCATTCTTTCCTGAACATCGAGTTGTTTCTTCAACTCCTTCAACTCTTCGGGGCCGAGCTTGTAGGGACGTTTGCACACAGGTTCCGTACCGGGCTCAAGTTCAATAACAAATTCAACCGGCCGGTTTGGAGGCATGCCTGGGAGTTCTTCAGGGAAGACATCTTGATACTCACAAACAACCGGAATCTGTGAAATACCATCCAATTCACCCTTCTCATTGAGAGAGAACAACCGGATGGTATTATCCCGAGCAGCAAAGACAATTACTTCCTCAGACGAATGAGTTAGTTGAATCTGCTTGGCTGCGCAATCGAGGTGAGCTTTATGTTTAGAGAGCCAGTCCATCCCAAGAATAAGATCGATATCGGAATTGCCAAGAACCATTGGAGAAGCCAAGAACTTGAAATCACCCAACATGATGGAAATATCCGGAATCTCCTGATTGGCGAGCAAACATTTACCCGGAGATACCACTGCTAACGGACTATGCATCGCTTGGGAAATGAACTCATGCTTGGCTACAAAAGGCTTCGAGATGAAACAATGCGATGCACCTGTGTCAAAAAGAACTTTTGCAGGAATATCATTAACAGGAAGGTTACCCATGATCACATCTGACGAATCCTCTGCCTGAGCTGCATTCACCATGTTGACCTTGGCGTGCTTGGGATTATGCTTGACCACAGCTGTACTTGCCGATCTGACAGGAGGAGGAGGAGGAAGACGCCTCTGGTTGAAACACTTGTTGGCATAGTGACCCTTCTGTTGGCACTTGTTGCACGTGACCTCTGAGAGCGGACGGTGGTACGGAGCACTCGATCTTGAAGCTTGAGACGAAGTCTTGTTCTGAAAGCCTGGGTTGGGTGGGTGGGATGAACCACTGCCACCTTTGCTCTTCTGCTGATACGGCTGACGGAACGGAGGAGGAGGGAGCCAACACTTCTGCTGCTTGGCCACTTGAGTAGAGGAAGAAGACGTAGTGTCTCTGACTCGCTTCCTGGAAGCATCACACCTTAGCTGAGCAGCCTCTTGCTTCAGTGCCATGTTGTAGAACTCATCGTATCTCAGCGTCTCGAAGAGGACAAGAGTGAGTTGAATTTCTTCACGAAGACCACCCCTGAACTGATAGATCATGCTCTTCTCATCAGGAACATCCTGCTTGGCAAAACGGGCGAGCTTCTGGAACAACTTGTTGTAGTCATAGACAGACAAAGAGCCTTGCTTCAGATTGCGGAATTCTTCACGTTTGCTTTCAGTCACACTTTGAGGAATGTGATGAGCTCGGAAATCACGGCGGAAATCATCCCAAGTGATCAAACGTCCACCTCTGGAATCCCGGTACTGCTGAAACCACTCTGCGGCCTGATCCTTGAGCTGGAAAGACGCGAACTTGACGAAATCTTCAGGTCTGACGTTGCTACATTCAAAATGCTTGCCCAGATCGACTAACCAATCATCAGCATCGGTAGCCTCAACGCAGTTGCTGAACGTCTTTGGACCATTTGCGAGGAACTGATTCAGAGTTGCAAAATGGTTCTGGTTGTTGCCTTGATTTCCTTGACTGCTTTGATTCCGCTCTTGGATGATTTGCATGATCAGCTGAGTATTTGCATTAGTAGCAGCCATCATAGCTTGCCATGCTTCCGGAGGAGGCGGAGGTGGCGGAGGATCTTGATTCTGGTTCTGACTGGTGCTCTTAGCGGGAGCCATCCTGAAGAGGTTGACCACCGTTAGCACATAAATAGAGAAATATTGAAGGTGAAACCAACGGAATGAAAATTGCAACATAAAGTCTTCACATCCGAACAAAATGAACGAATGCACTTCTCTTGAAGTGGTCACATATTCCTAAATTGCGAAGCCACGAAGAATCAGGTAGAAGAGGTACATCAACAAGGGATGGAATCAACATATGACGTCGAAGAAGACCGAATACCACAACTCGAAATAAAACCAAGGGTTGGCTTGCGGAATAAGCCGGAACAAATACATGATAGAAATTTCATCCGAAGTGTTCGTGGTAGGACCTACACGGGCTCGACCGTACAGCACCATCATGTACAAGGCAGTGCACATGACATACGAAGCGTCCCCGAGTCAGCATAGCCAAGGACTCTTTAAGACACAACGAGACCACTGTAAAATCAACCGTGAATAGGCGAACCACTAGACGTCGAACCCCAATTTCATATCACACATCTGTTGGAAAGATATCCTAAGGCTACTTGAATTCCCACCTATGAAACTCCCGAAACTTTCCGGTTATGCAATCAGGTGTTGGGGATACAGGGGAAGCATAATATCTCACCCAAGCTAGCAAATTCTACATCCAGCTGCATCCATCCTTCAACACATAACCAAGAAACCTTCGGAAACCATCTATCTCAACCTTCGAAAAGCATCCGTTATACAAGTTATGGCGATACTCCCGAACTCCCTCCCCAGTACTGGGTGGCGTCGAGGTTATCTCACCAACGAACTGCATAAAGGAGATTTTCGATGTCGCGCACATATCTCAAGTATGCCAGAATTGCAACGATAGAATTATGATGACAACACCTCAGAGCTCAACTCCCCGGGACACTTCCACTAAACCCCTGACAGGAGGCACCAAGACAGTATTCTCATCATAAGCCATCGGAACAAAACCAAGATACTCGCGTGATCCTAAAAAAAAATTTAGTGAAATTTGAGAAGAGAAGAGTCAAAACTCTACGTCAGGATGCCTTACCAGAGCGATGAGGAGACTGGGAAGTAAAAAGAATTCCTAAACTCTCCGATATATAATTCCTAAGGACTCAAAACATTTTTCTAGACACAACTCGGCTGCTAAAAACGATCAAGCAATGGGGCTCCTAAGGTCGGGGAAGGCTCTGATTACCAACTTGTAACGCCCTCGATGCGGCTATGTCTCCCACGTGTCGAGGCACGACTTAGAGACATAGGCGCATTGAAAGCAATGTCGCAAGTCGGGAATCATTACACAACCCATGTACATATATAGTATAAAGGGGAATAATATCATAGTTGGCTTACACTCGCCACGTCACATCAAAGTACATAAATAACATCCATCATACAAGCACTCATGGCCCGACTACGGCGCCAAAATAGAAAAGACCCCCAACAAGCGACTAAACCCTGAATCGAACCCCGAATAGGCATCCCTACTGATCATCAGGAAACGACACATAGTAACGCTGAGAGTCCTCGTCGTACTCCCACTTCAGCTCGAGCGCGCCATCCGGAGAGGTATCATCGGTCCCTGCATCTGGTGTAATAGTAATCTGTGAGCCACAAAGGACTCAGCAATCTCGCACCCTCGCGATCAAGACTATTTAAGCTTAATAGGTAGGAAAGGGGTAATGTAAAGTGGAGCTGCAGCCAGCGACTAGCATATATGGTGGCTAACTTATTCGCAAAGGAGAGCGAGAAGAGAAGGCAAAGCACGAGCGGAAACTATATATAGAGCAGCCTACGCAAACATAACTCCAACGCCGTGTCCACTTCCCGGACTCCGCCGAGAAGAGGCCATCACGGCAACACACGCAGTTGATTCATTTTAATTATTTAAGGTTCAAGTTATCTACAACCGGACATTAACAAATTCCCATCTGCCCATAACCGCGGGCACGGCTTTCGAAAGATCAATCCCTGCAGGGGGGTCCCAACTTAGCCCATAACAAGCTCTCACGGTCAACGAAGGAATAGACCTCCACCCAGGACCCACCGATCAGACTCGGTATCCCGGTACAACAAGATGATTCGACAGGTCAAAACTAGTCCAGCAACACCGCCCGAATGTGCCGACAAATCCCGATAGGAGCTGCACATATCTCTTTCTCAGGGCACACTCAGATTGTCCAAACTTCCGGTAGGCCAGCCCAGAGTTGCCCCTGGTGGCCACCGGCGGCTGACGTTCCGGACCAACACTCAGAGGAGCACTGGCTCCGGAAAAGGAAATATGAACAAAAGAAATCAAGAATTTTGATGAACCTCCGGAATAAGGAATTAAATCACTTGGATGAAACAAGAGTAAGAATTACATTATGCTTATCCTTCACCAATTAAATTGATGACAATCAATTGATTCGGCATATTACTTATTCTTGTAGCAAGGATTAAGAGAGATATAGCGCAAACTTGAGAAGGTCTTCAATGAACACCGGTAGAATTTGAAAAGCACGAATGCATAGATATGATACACGAAGGAAGAAAAAAACTCTTGAACGAACCACCGTAAGAATTGAAATGAACGGAGAGAAGATAAAGAAACACCGGGAAGAATTATAAAATGAACGAAGATGCTTGAGAGGATTTAGATATAAGAGAACGAAGAGATCACAAGCTGATTAAAGAATATTGAATGATGCACCGGTGAGATTTTTGGGGAACGAGAGCTGAAAGCTGAGAATGAACAAGTCTTCTGAAATGATGGGCTCCGGATAATCCAACTGAGAAGACTCTTGAATTACTTCGGATGGGTGAAAAGAATTCTCACAATCAAAAATAATTATGAGAGGATGGCAACGAGCTAGAATCATGAATCTTGAGGAGAATGGAGCAAGATTAAAGAGAAACTCTTCTTCGGCCTTCAAAATCTGAGAATGACGACGAGAAACACCACCATGAATTATTGAGGCACTCCGGAATTAAAATTGGAAAGGTTGAACCAATGATGATAAGAATTCGATGGATCTTGGAGCAAAGCATATGACTGATGACAATTTATTCTTACATCAGACTTTAAAAGGAATTTAGGATAGCTCCGGGAAAATAAGAAGAGTCAGGTAAGATCCTGGAAAAAGACGTGTGGGTTAGGGCCCACTCAAAAGAAACACCGTTGAAATGATTTAAAAGGGAGGTTGCACCGGTTGAATTATAAGGCTTGAATGATATAACATCCTCGAAATAGGTTGAACGGATCTTGAATGACAAGACGAGCCCATTGAGATATCTTGAGCACTCCGGAACAAATGAATAGCAAGCAATTAATTATTAAGAGGTGCACCGGTATGGAATGGCATTGAAATGAGGAAAGGGTAAGATCAACAACGCTTGACTTGGAACCACCGGAGAAGATAAAAGAAACGAAGAATGATGAACTAGAAGCTCCGTTAGTATCTTCATGAGAATCACCGGATAAGAACATTGAAGGAAAAGAATGGAGAGGCTTCCCATCAATAATATTTATACTCGATTAAGAAATCCGAGTCCTTGAAGAAAAACAAGGGAGGGAGGGCGGGAAAAACAAAGGCAACTTGGAGACGGATGAAACAAACACCGTTCAGAAGAAACTGATACCTGATCTTGCGGATGTTGAAATGATCAGATCCACTTGAAGAGAAGCACGCCGGTTAAAAAGGGATTGACAAAAACAATCTCGATGATCAAGAGGAATTAGTATTCACATCGGAGTATGAGAACACCATTTGGGGAAAGGTATGGAATCAACATTTGACTTCGAAGCAACTCGAATACCACAACTCAAAACAAAAACAAAAGATTGGCTTGCAAAATAAGCCGGAACAAACATATGACAGAGATTTCGTCCGAAGTTTTCGTGGTGGGACCTACACGGGCTCGATCGTATAGCACCATCATGTACAAGGCAGTGCACATGACATACGAAGCATCCCCGAGTCGGCATAGCCAAGGACTCTTTAAGACACAACGAGACCACTCTAAAACCGACCGTGAATAGGCGGACCACTAGACGTCGAACCCCAATTTCATATCATACATCTGTCGGAAGGATATCCTAAGAGCTACTTGAATTCCCACCTATGAAACTCCCGAAACTTTCCGGTTATGCAATCAGGTGTTGGGGATACAGGGGAAGCATAATATCTCACCCAAACTAGCAATTCCTACATCCAGCTGTATCCATCCTTCAACACATAACCAAGAAACCTTCGGAAACCATCTACCTCAACCTTCGAAAAGCATCCGTTATACAAGTTATGGCGATACTCCCGAACTCCCGCCCCAGTACTGGGTGGCGTCGAGGTTATCTCACCAATGAACTGCATAAAGGAGATTTTCGATGTTGGCGTACTAAACTCAGGTATTCCAGAACTGCAATGATAAAATTGTGACGACAACACCTCGGAGCTCAACTCCCCGGGACACTTCCACAAAACCCCTGCCAGGAGGCACCAAGACAATGTTCTCGTCACAAAACCATCGGAACGATTCTAAGATACCCGCGTGATCCTAAAAAAAATTTGGTGAAATTTGAGAAGAGAAGAGTCAAAACTCTACGTCAGGATGCCTCACCAGAGCGACGAGGAGACTGGGAAGTAAAAAGAATTCCTAAACTCTCCGATATATAATTCCTAAAGGACTCAAAACATTTTTCTAGACACAACTCGGCCGCTAAAAATGATCAATCAGTGGGGCTCCTAAGGTCGGGGAAGGCTCTGATTACCAACTTGTAACACCCACGATGCGGCTATATCTCCTACGTGTCGAAGCACGACTTAGAGGCATAACCGCATTGAAAGCAATGTCGCAAGTGAGGTAATCTTCACACAACCCATGTAATACAATAAGGGAATAGAGATACATAGTTGGCTTACAATCGCCACTTCACACCAATACATGAATAAAGCATTACATCATCTAGATACAATCAGGGTCCGACTATGGAACCAAAACAAAAGAAGAACCCCAAATGCGACAAAGGTCCCCGATCGACCCCAACTGGGCTCCACTACTGATCAACTAGAACGAAACAACACAAATAAACAAGGTCTTCAACGAGCTCCTCCTGAGCTGGGTTGCGTCATCTGCACGGACTCATCGGCACCTGCAAACTGGTTTTTGGAAGTATCTGTGAGCCACGGGGACTCAGCAATCTCGCACCCTCGCGACCAAAACTATTTAAGCTTATGGGTAAGGTAAAAGTATGAGGTGGAGCTGCAGCAAGCGACTAGCATATATGGTGGCTAACATATTCGCAAAAGAGAGCGAGAAGAGAAGGCAAAGCACGGTCGATAAAAGTATGATCAAGAAGTGATCCTGGACTACCTACGTCAAGCATAACTCCAACAACCGTGTTCACTTCCCGGACTCCGCCGGAAAGAGACCATCACGGTTACACACGCGGTTGATTCATTTTAATTAAGGTCGACTTCAGGTTTTCTACAACCGGACGTTAACAAATTCCCATCTGCCCATAACCGCGAGCACGGCTTTCGAAAGTTCAAATCCCTGCAGGGGTGTCCCAACTTAGCCCATGACAAGCTCTCACGGTCAACGAAGGAATAGACCTCCACCCGAGACATTCCGATCAGACTCGGTATCCCAGTACAACAAGACATTTCGACAGGGTAAAACTAAACCAGCAACACCGCCCGAATGTGCCGACAAATCCTGATAGGAGCTGCACATATCTCTTTCTCAGGGCACATCGGATCGTCCAAACTTCCGGTAGGCCAGCCCAGAGTTGCCCCTGGTGGCCACCGGCGGCTGACAAGTTGGACCAACACTCAGAGGAGCACTGGCCCGGGGGGGGTAAAATAATGATGACCCTTGAGTCCGTGAAACCCAAGGGAAAAAAAGGCTAGGTGGCGAATGGTAAAACCAATGTTGGGCATTGCTGGAAAAGCTTTACTTAAGGCAAACTGTCAAGGGGTTCCCATTATAGCCCACCCGCGTGAGGAACGCAAAATCCGGGAACATAACACCGATATGACGGAAACTAGGGTGGCCATAGTGGAACAAAACACCAGACATAAGGCCGAGCCTTCCACCCTTTACCAAGTATATAGATGCATTAATTAAATAAGATATATTGTGATATCCCAGCAAGTAAACATGTTCCAACAAGGAACGGTATCTCCATGTTCCAACAAGGAACAAACTTCAATCTTCACCTGCAACTAACAACGCTATAAGAGGGGCTGAGCGAAGCGGTAACATAGCCAATCAACGGTTTGCTAGGACATGGTGGGTTAGAGCTTTGACATGGCAATTGGGAGGCTGACAAGCAAATGGTAGGCATCGTAGCATTGGCATAGCAAAAGAGCGAGCATCTAGAAAAGCAAAGATAGTAGTGATTTTGAGGGTATGATCATCTTGCCTGAAATCCCGCAAGGAAGAAGAACGAGTCCATGAAGAAGACAAACGGACGAAGTTGAACGGATCCTCACAAACACGACGTTATCGGAACCAACCCGAAGAAGCAACACCGGAAAAGAAGCAAACAACATAGTAAACAACCACTAGAACAACATGGCACGATGCGCAAACAAGTATGATGCATGTCCGGTTTAAATATGCATGACAAGGCAAAGAGCACAAACAATCCTACAAATTAAGTGGAGCTCAATATGCAACGGAGTCGCATATTGCCAAAACACCACATAACGTATTTAGTTCGATCTGGTTTATGTACTCAACAATATTAAATATTGTTAAACATGGCAAGAGGGGAAGCACAACAAAACTACCTATCTAGGCAAGTTTAAATGAGGCCGGAAGCAACAAACAACAAATCCAGAAACTCCTCATGTGCATATATTAGGTTAGGTCCTGTTCTGCCCTAAACCATGTTTTAGAGTTGTTAGGCATGCAAAACAATGTCACCATGATAAACTAGGCAAAATTCTACCCCATATACATATAAAGTTTATTAAATTTGGAGCTACGGTTATTTAGTTATGAAATAAATCATTTTAGCATGGCATTTAAGCAAATTTAAACAAACAACATTTTAAACATTTTAAATGTTGTTATCATGATGCGGATGACATATGCAAGTTTTAAGCAATTTTATGAAAATGTTGACAAGAGCATTATGAAGCATTTGTCGGCGTGGCGGAAACGAAAGGGGTGCCACGGCAACGATTCCGAAAGTGATGCCACGGCAACATATCGGTTCCGGTAACTCGATTGAGATCCCAGTGCAAAAGAAAATGCGGCGGGAGCGTGACATGCGATAGAATGTGGGGTGCTCTCGAATACCGAGTTCCCACATGTCGGTGGCAAGGCAAAAGAGGGGTGACGTTATCGATCAAGGGTGCATCTCATACAACATGCATTCATTTACGGGCATCGTCTCGGGGTTATACCTTCAAAGCGTGTGTTGTCGGAACGGACCAAGTTCGATGCGGTGTAGGGGAAGTAGACGTTCTCGGGACGTTCGTAGTGGAAGTAGGTGTACATGGCGATGGTAGAGGTACACGTTTTTCTGTAGATGTTCGGGTCATCGTGGAGGTACTTGGGGTCTTCGGACTTGTCGGTCTCGTCCTTTTGACGGTAGTCGAACTTGAAGTTTTAGGTTCATAGGTCTTCGGCGACGGTAGTGGTACAGGACATCGTGGGAAGTAGTCGTACTCGCGAACTTGTCGGAAACACGGCGACGGTAGTGGAACTTCACGGATCCGAGGCTTCCGGAGAAGACGGTAGTGGAACTTGACGCTCCGAAGGGGTACTTGGCGGGCAACGATCGTCGTGTGACTTGTCGGTCCATGAAGTCGTTCTCCCGCGTCTTGTCGTACACGTATCGAAGAAGAACTTGGCGGGTCCTTGACGTCCTGGTACTTGGCGTAACCGTGCGTAGAGGTACTTTGCAGATCCGTGGACTTGTGGGCTTGGTCTCACCGAAAAGGGCTCTTGGCGGTCTTGACGAATCCGAGTGACACCAGGCACACGTCCACGGTAGTCTTTGAACATTGGGCTCTGGGTAGATGATTTGAGGGTCTCAATCAGGAGCACTTGAGGCAAGAAATGCCCGCGAACGAGACAAGGCAGCATGAACAGGAGGCAGATGCCACGTTCGGGCGAGCGGTGGGGCTCCCTGGTCGGAGTTGATAGGGACGGCACAAGGCGGTGATGGAGAGGAGGTCGCAGGGAGAGCTGCTGGAGGTGGAAGCAGAGGGTCGCCGGGCGGCGGAGGTGCGGCGGCGCTCCATTAGCAGGAGGCGAAGGCGGAGATGGTCCGGTTGGGCGACGCGAATGCATCTGAAGGCGGAAACGGCACGCGAGGAAGAGGCGCGCAGGAGGCAGGAGGTGAGGCGAGCGGCGGCCTCCTGCTGGTCGCGGACGGCGGTGTGCAGAAGAGTAGCAGCCGCAGGGCACGGATGCGGTGGAGTGGCGGCACAGGACGGGTCAGGGGTGGCGCTGGGAGGACGGCGCTATCGAGGGAGTGAGGGAGAGGGGTGGCATTAGAGGAGGACGAAGGGGAGAGATGGGGATCGGGAGATGGTGTCTCCTGCGGCGCGAGGGGAGAAGAGAGACGAGGGGATCGAGCGTCGCTGCCTCCTGGCGGCGCGAGGGAAAAACGAGAGGAGGAGGGTGCGCGAGGGAGATGGGGAAGTCGGGCTAGGTTAGGATTAGGTGGGGCGCGACTGGGCCTAGGTGGGCCGCGGGGATGGGCCGGCTTGGAGGCTGGCTGGGCTAGCTCCTCTCTCCTCCCTTCTCTTATTTTCTTTAGCAGAAAACAATTAAAGGGAAAGAAAAAGAAAGAGGGGGTTAGGGGAAGAAGTTGGACACGCGGATAATTTTCCCGGACTCACAAAAATGCACTTGGTCCAAGAAAATTAGAAGTGGCATGATCGAAAGATATAAATTCAAACTCATTTGATTTAAAATCAAATGGTTTGAATAAGAAGTGAGGGTAGGGAAGGCATGAAATTAAAATATAAGTGTGTAATGGTGCATTCCCATTAATGGAATATTTTATTATGGCTCCTTAATAATATTGGAGACTTTGAATATGTTGTAAAGAGAAATCACAATTGTGAATATCCCTCGATTTAAATGGATCAAACATCCATATGATTTATTTAGTTGAGATGCAAAAGATTTATGAGATGATGGCATGATGACATGATGCAATGCAAAAATAAAAGGGCAAGCACAAATGAAACACACGGCGAAACCCGGAATATAAGGAAGTCTTCTCGAGCATCGGTCTCGGGGCGTCACAACACTCCACCACTACGAGAGGATCTCGTCCCGAGATCTAGAATGGCACCAGAGGGAAAGCGGAAGAGATAAGAGAAGAGGTAAACTAAGTTGCTTCATTGACAACAAGTGAAACCGAAGAACCTTGCAAGGTTGAACAAATTCGAGAAAAGAATACAACGAAGGTGAACAAAGTCGAAAACACTCCGTTAGAAAAGAGGAACAAAGAACATTGCGAAAAACCCTTGAGGTTGAAGGGCAAGATATATACTGAAACCACTCCGATTAAAACAAGATAGAGAAGGATTAAGAATGATATAATTTGGACAGCACTCCGACTGTAAACGGAAGGAATTGAACATGAATTTGACAAGATTAGGGGATACTTGATGAAAACAACAATAGACTGCCTCCGGAACTATTGAAAGAATGTCACAATGGGTAAGAACGATTTCAGGCGGCACTCCGATTGAGAAGGGAGGCAAAAACTTGACAGGATGGGAAGAACTCGAAAAGCAGGCACGACACTCTGATTAAAAGGATAAGGACGAAAAGAACACGATCCTGGCAAAACAAGAAGATGGGTTGCAGAGAGCGACATCACAATGCCTCCAGAACAGAAAAGAGAATGGAATGGAGTGAACGAAGGAAAACAATATCTTGAGAGAGAACGGTTACAACAGAAGCTAGAACGGAGTTGTTGGAAAACCCACAACGAAAAGAATAAGCTAGATATGGTCTTATGGAATACCTCTCAAATTAAGAGATGAAAAACCTGCCACTCACGGGAAAAGAATTGGATTGATAAGAACAAAGAGACGAGAAACTTATTTCACCGGGAGGATAATTGAAGAACTTGGGTCATTTATAAGCACCATAAATAGCAACAATCCATAGGGAAGGCTTTAGGTGTAACATGGCACAAGATAACTCCAATGAAGAGATTGATGGGTTTAACTATCTCATCTTGATAACTTGTGAAACACGAAGCACGAAGGGAAATTATCAAGAATGACATAACACCACCTCAAAAGATATGCGTGAAAGAATTGCACTCCGGATTGCAAGATGAAGAATGCTTGAGTTCCTCTGAAAAGAATCTCAAAGAACACTTCAAGAAGGAATTAAATCTTTGATGAACCATGATGTAGAGCCTTCATGAGAACTGTAACGCCCTCGATGCGGCTATGTCTCCCACGTGTCGAGGCACGACTTAGAGACATAGGCGCATTGAAAGCAATATCGCAAGTCGGGAATCATTACACAACCCATGTACATATATAGTATAAAGGGGAATAATATCATAGTTGGCTTACACTCGCCACGTCACATCAAAGTACATAAATAACATCCATCATACAAGCACTCATGGCCCGACTACGGCGCCAAAATAGAAAAGACCCCCAACAAGCGACTAAACCCTGAATCGAACCCCGAATAGGCATCCCTACTGATCATCAGGAAACGACACATAGTAATGCTGAGAGTCCTCGTCGTACTCCCACTTCAGCTCGAGCGCGCCATCCGGAGAGGTATCATCGGTCCCTGCATCTGGTGTAATAGTAATCTGTGAGCCACAAAGGACTCAGCAATCTCGCACCCTCGCGATCAAGACTATTTAAGCTTAATAGGTAGGAAAGGGGTAATGTAAAGTGGAGCTGCAGCCAGCGACTAGCATATATGGTGGCTAACTTATTCGCAAAGGAGAGCGAGAAGAGAAGGCAAAGCATGAGCGGAAACTATATATAGAGCAGCCTACGCAAACATAACTCCAACGCCGTGTCCACTTCCCGGACTCCGCCGAGAAGAGGCCATCACGGCAACACACGCAGTTGTTTCATTTTAATTATTTAAGGTTCAAGTTATCTACAACCGGACATTAACAAATTCCCATCTGCCCATAACCGCGGGCACGGCTTTCGAAAGATCAATCCCTGCAGGGGGGTCCCAACTTAGCCCATAACAAGCTCTCACGGTCAACGAAGGAATAGACCTCCACCCAGGACCCACCGATCAGACTCGGTATCCCGGTACAACAAGATGATTTGACAGGTCAAAACTAGTCCAGCAACACCGCCCGAATGTGCCGACAAATCCCGATAGGAGCTGCACATATCTCTTTCTCAGGGCACACTCAGATTGTCCAAACTTCCGGTAGGCCAGCCCAGAGTTGCCCCTGGTGGCCACCGGCGGCTGACGTTCCGGACCAACACTCAGAGGAGCACTGGCCCATGGGGGGCTAAAATAAAGATGACCCTCGAGCTCTGGAAACCCAAGGGAAAAAAGGGTAGGTGGCAAATGGTAAAACCAATGTTGGGCATTGCTGGAAAAGCTTTAATCAAGGCGAACTATCAAGGGGTTCCCATTATAGCCCAACCGCGTAAGGGACGCAACAATCCGGGAACATAACACCGATATGACGGAAACTAGGGCGGCAAGAGTGGAACAAAACACTAGGCGAGAGGCCGAGCCTTCCACCCTTTACCAAGTATATAGATGAGTAAATATAATATAGCAATATAATGATATCCCAACAAGTAAATAAATGTTTCAACAAGGAACGGCTCCAATCTTCACCTACAACTAGCAACGCTATAAGAAGGGGCTTGAGCAAAGCGGTAACATAGCCAATCAATGGTTTGCTAGGACAAAGGTGGGTTAGAGGCTCAATCATGGCAATTGGGAGGCTGACAAGCAAGTGGTAGGCATCGTAGCATTGGCAAAGCAAAAGAGCGAGCAAACTAGCATAGCAAAGATAGTGGTGATTTCAAGGGTGTGATCATCTTGCCTGCACAGTTGTCAGAATTGACTGGATCCTCAAAAGCAAACTCAACGGGCTCCTCGTTAGCGAACTCGTCTCCCGGCTCTACCCAACAACACAAACAAGCAACAAGGATACAATCAACCACGTGCAAGGGCAACCAATAATATGCAAAGATGATATGCTATGCGGGATGCGATGCGGGATGCAAAATGCATGATGTAACAGGAAATGCATGAACCTGGCCTTAACTTGGAAAACCAAGTGTGCCACTGGATAGAGGGGAAGAAATCCCCTGAAAACGATATAAAGATCATGGCAATCGGAGCTACGGTTTAGAAATGGCAAGCGTTTTACTAAACGAACCGATCTGCGATTTACAACAAGTAGGCTCCTAAACGCAACAAAATGAACATGCTACAGCCACCCAACATGAAAACAAATTTCATGGCAGTGATGTACTCAAGAAGCTTAACAAATCCCCAGGACTGAGTCATAGGCAAATTCATCCATTAAGGGCTTCAAACAAGCATGGCAAAACTGAATAAGCAAAACAGATTTCAGACTTAGCGAAATTAACGCTAGTCTGAAATTTCAGACCACAATGCTCTCTTCGGAGCAGCAAAACAACATAAAGCAAAACCTAAACATGGCAAGTAAGATCATGGCATGGAGCTACTCAACAAGCTTAACAAAACACCAAAAATGACCTGGGGCCAAAAGGGTTCACAAAATACTCTCCCGAGCACACGAACATCGATGAAACACAATCAGTTTTCAGACTTAGTGAAAACTGGGACATGCTGAAATATAACTCACGGAGGCATGTAAACGAGCTCGATGCTCTCACTACGGTGCAAGTCATGGCAAGGCAAGCATATATCCATTAAGAAGGAACAAAATGCTAGCTATACATGGCAAGAACAAAGGCATAGCATGCATGGATCACTAGCAATAACTCCGGCAAAATCGCAAAAGAGTTCACGATCTGCCCAAAACAGCAACTATGCAAAAGTTGAGCTCGATTGAGTCAACCTAGGGTGCTCCAACATAACAAGTAAAGACATGGATGGATTAAGCACAACAAGCATAACAAATCAGCCTTACTGATCATCCTCAAAAGAGGCACGGATCACTAGGAAACAAGCTGGACATATAGCATCTTGAACTAAAACATCCCAGACTTAGTGAATTTCACTAAGTCCCTGAAATCAGTAAACTCAGGTACCCCTCTTTGCAAGCTTGCACAAGACAACACACACATCCTAAATGCATGGGAGGCGCCTCTGGAAAGAAGACAACATGCTTAACAATTCATCCCAAAGGGGCACAGGCATATCATGCACGGATTAAACATGGCAAAAATGACAAAAGTGCATGTTGAACTAACGGATCTGCAATTTAACTCATGATGCCTCCTTCCAACAGCATTTTGGGCACCAAGATGACCTCAAATGCAAATGATGCAATGGAATGAAATGATGTACTCGTCGAGACGAAGATTTTGATATATCATATGCCCAAATCGGAGCTATGGATGCAAAGATATGGCAGGTCAAACATGAGCACTTGGATCTGAGAAAAACTGGGACTTAGACGAAAAATCAACCTCTCTCAGATCTAGGGTTTCACGGAACCCGAGGCGGCGGCGGATCACTGTTCACCGGCGAGGAAGAAGGCGCCGGGGGGGCTCGCCGGAGTGCTGGGGACGGCCGGAGAGGGGCGCGGTCGCCCGGATCCGGTGGCGGCGGCGACCGGTGCGGCGAGGGCGGCCGTGGCGGGGCTGTCGAGGGCGGTGGCGCCGGCCCGCGGCGGGGCTGTCGAGGGCGGCGCGCGGCAGGGAGCTCCGGCGAGGCTGCCGCGGTGGCGCGGTGAGCTCCGGCCGCCGGAGATGGAGGAGAAGGGCGCGGGGCGGCGCGGGAAAGACGTGGGCCGGGAGGGCCCCTCCTGGGCCCGGACGGGCCGGCGCGGCGGCGGACTGAGGCGATGTGGGCGCGGGGCGCGGACCAACCGGCGGACGCCACGTGGCGGCGGCGGGCGGAGGCGGACACGTCCGGCCCGAATCGGACGTGTCCGTCGGCGGGAGGAGGAGCGGATCTGAGAAAAAAATTAGGGTTTGGAGAGGGGATCCGGGATTTGGAGGAGGGGGTCTATTTATAGACCTAGAGGGAGCTAGGAGAGTCCAAATGAGGTGCGGTTTTCGCCCACACGATCGTGATCGAACGACCGAGACGATGGAGCAGAGTTTGCTGGGTTTTGGGCCAAAATGGAGGGGTGTTGGGCTGCACACGCACGAGGCCTTTTCGGTCCCTCGGTTAACCGTTGGAGTATCAAACGAAGTCCAAATGACTCGAAACTTGACAGGCGGTCTACCGGTAGTAAACCAAGGCCGCATGGCAAGTCTTGGCCCAATCCGGAAATGTTTAATCCCCACACATGAAAGAAAGCTAGAAATGGCCACCGGAGGAGAACGAAGCGCCGGAATGCAAAACGGACAACGGGGAAAATGCTCGAATGCATGAGATGAACATGTATGCAAATGCAATGCACGTGATGACATGATATGAGATGCACGAAAAACAAAACAACACACGGAGGCAAAGACCCGAACCCGAGAATTAAATATAACTTAATGCCGGAAACGGCAAGAGTCGGAGTACAATACGGGAAGGTTACATATGGGGCGTTACAACACTCCACCACTACGAAAAGATCTTGTCCCGAGATCTAGGACTGAAAGAACTCTGGGTACTCAGAACGGAGGTGATCCTCGCGTTCCCAGGTAGCTTCACGGTCGGAATGGTGTGACCACTTGATTTTGAGAAACTTGATTGACTTGTTGCGAGTTTTGCGTTCAGTCTCTTCAAGGATTGCAACTGGGTGCTCACGGTAAGAGAGATCTTCTTGGAGCTCAATGTCCTCGAAGTTGACGGTGCACTCAGGCGTCTTGAAGCACTTTAGGAGTTGCGAGACGTGGAACACATCATGAACATTGGCAAAGGTTGCAGGAAGCTCGAGTTGATAGGCGAGGTCGCCTCTCTTGCTGACGATCTTGAAAGGCCCGACGTATCTGGGGGCAAGCTTCCCTTTGATACCGAAGCGACGAGTCCCTTTCATAGGAGAGACGCGGAGGTAGACATGATCTCCGATCTTGAAGGCCAAATCACGGTGCTTGCTGTCATAGTAGCTCTTCTGGCGGGATTGGGCTGCTTTGAGGTTATCACGAATGACCTTGCACATTTCTTCTGCCTCTGTGATCAGGTCATTACCCAGCAGCTGACGTTCACCGGTTTCAGACCAGTTGAGAGGTGTACGGCACTTCCTACCATACAGAATTTCAAACGGGGCCTTGCCGGAACTTGCTTGGAAACTGTTGTTGTACGAGAATTCAGCATAAGGAAGGCAATCCTCCCACTTCATGCCGAAGGAGATAACACAAGCTCTGAGCATATCTTCAAGAATCTGGTTGACACGCTCGACTTGACCGCTTGTTTGAGGATGGAAAGCAGTGCTGAAGCGAATGCTGGTGCCCATGGCCTTCTGAAAAGAATCCCAGAACTTGGAGGTAAAGATGCTGCCACAGTCTAAAGATATCACTTGAGGAATACCGTGCAGAGAGACAATTCGAGAGGTATAGAGCTCCGCCAATTGAGCTGCAGTGATTGACTCTTTGATGGGCAGGAAATGAGCCACTTTGGTGAGCTTGTCGATGACAACGAATATAGCATCATTGCCACGCTTGGACTTTGGAAACCCAGTCACGAAGTCCATTTCAATGTGGTCAAACTTCCATTCTGGAATGGCGAGAGGTTGGAGGAGACCTGCTGGCCTTTGGTGTTCTGCTTTCACTCTTCTGCAGACATCACATTCATTCACGAATTGAGCGATCTCGCGCTTCATTCGAGTCCACCAATATGTTTGCTTCAGATCTTGATACATCTTCGTGCTACCAGGGTGGATGGAGAGGAGCGAGTTGTGAGCCTCATTCATGATCACTTTACGAAGTTCACCTTTGGGCACAACAATTCGATCCTCGAAGAAGAGAGTGTCCTTGTCATCAAGTCGGTAGCACTTGTACTTGGAATGACTCTTTGCAATACCAATCTTCACCTTTTTCACCATAGCATCAAGAAGCTGGGCTTGGCGAATCTGGTCTTCCAAGGTAGGAGAAACTTGAAGGTTGGCGAGGAAACCTTGAGGAACAACTTGCAGATTAAGTTTGCGGAAGGCTTCACAAAGCTCGGGTTGATAAGGCTTGAGAATCAGACTGTTGCAATATGCTTTTCTGCTCAAAGCGTCAGCAATCACATTAGCCTTGCCTGGAGTATACTCGATACTCGGATTGTACTCTTGAATCATTTCGACCCATCGAGTCTGCCTGAGGTTGAGATTAGGCTGAGTGAAGATGTACTTGAGACTCTTGTGATCAGTGAAAATGTCCACTTTCCTTCCCAAGAGAAGATGTCTCCAAGTCAACAATGCGTGCACAACTGCCGCCAACTCGAGATCATGAGTGGGGTAGTTCTTCTCATTAGGCTTCAACTGGCGAGAGGTATAAGCAACAACTTTCTTCTCTTGCATCAGTACTGCACCGAGACCTTGGAGAGAAGCATCACAAAAGACCTCGTACGGCTTGGTTTCATCAGGCGGAGTCAGAACTGGAGCAGTGATCAATTTCTCTTTCAAAGTGTTGAAAGCGATATCACACTCCGGAGACCAAACGTACTTGACGTGCTTCTGAAGAAGATTTAAGAGAGGCTTCGCGATCTTGGAGAAGTTTTCAACGAATCTTCGGCAGTAACTTGCAAGACCGAGGAAGCTACGGAGTTGCTTCACATTCTGAGGAGGTTCCCAATTAACGATTGCAGACACCTTCTCAGGATCCACGGAAATGCCCTTGGCAGAGATAATATGACCAAGATAAAGGACCTCATCGATCCAAAACTCACACTTGGAGAACTTGGCGTAGAATTGATGTTCCCTGAGCTTGTCAAGAACCAAACGCAAGTGTTTGGCATGATCTTCCTTGTTCTTCGAGAAAACCAGGATGTCGTCGAGATAGACCAAAATGAAGTCGTTGGTGTAGGGGTTGAAGATGAAGTTCATCATGCGAGAGAACGTCGGAGGAGCGTTGGCGAGGCCAAAAGACATAACAGTGTATTCATATGACCCATAGCTTGTTCTGAACGCCGTCTTTGGGATATCTTGCTCACGAATGCGAATTTGATGATAACCCATACGGAGGTCAAGCTTGGAGAATACTTGGGTACCCTTGAGTTGTTCAAACAGCTTATTAATGTTGGGAAGTGGGTATTTGTTCTTGATGGTCTTCTTATTCAATGGACGGTAATCAACACAAAGTCGGTCCGTTCCATCCTTCTTCTTCTTCACAAAAAGAACACCACAACCCCACGGAGAAGTACTAGGCCGAATGAGACCCATTCTTTCCTGAACATCGAGTTGTTTCTTCAACTCCTTCAACTCTTCGGGGCCGAGCTTGTAGGGACGTTTGCACACAGGTTCCGTACCGGGCTCAAGTTCAATAACAAATTCAACCGGCCGGTTTGGAGGCATGCCTGGGAGTTCTTCAGGGAAGACATCTTGATACTCACAAACAACCGGAATCTGTGAAATAGCATCCAATTCACCCTTCTCATTGAGAGAGAACAACCGGATGGTATTATCCCGAGCAGCAAAGACAATTACTTCCTCAGACGAATGAGTCAGTTGAATCTGCTTGGCTGTGCAATCGAGGTGAGCTTTATGTTTAGAGAGCTAGTCCATCCCAAGAATAAGATCGATATCGGAATTGCCAAGAACCATTGGAGAAGCCAAGAACTTGAAATCACCCAACATGATGGAAATATCCGGAATCTCCTGATTGGCGAGCAAACATTTACCCGGAGATACCACTGCTAACGGACTATGCATCGCTTGGGAAATGAACTCATGCTTGGCTACAAAAGGCTTCGAGATGAAACAATGCGATGCACCTGTGTCAAAAAGAACTTTTGCAGGAATATCATTAACAGGAAGGTTACCCATGATCACATCTGACGAATCCTCTGCCTGAGCTGCATTCACCATATTGACCTTGGCGTGCTTGGGATTATGCTTGACCACAGCTGTACTTGCCGATCTGACAGGAGGAGGAGGAGGAAGACGCCTCTGGTTGAAACACTTGTTGGCATAGTGACCCTTCTGTTGGCACTTGTTGCACGTGACCTCTGAGAGCGGACGGTGGTACGGAGCACTCGATCTTGAAGCTTGAGACGAAGTCTTGTTCTGAAAGCCTGGGTTGGGTGGGTGGGATGAACCACTGCCACCTTTGCTCTTCTGCTGATACGGCTGACGGAACGGAGGAGGAGGGAGCCAATACTTCTGCTGCTTGGCCACTTGAGTAGAGGAAGAAGACGTAGTGTCTCTGACTCGCTTCCTGGAAGCATCACACCTTAGCTGAGCAGCCTCTTGCTTCAGTGCCATGTTGTAGAACTCATCGTATCTCAGCGTCTCAAAGAGGACAAGAGTGAGTTGAATTTCTTCACGAAGACCACCCCTGAACTGATAGATCATGCTCTTCTCATCAGGAACATCCTGCTTGGCAAAACGGGCGAGCTTCTGGAACAACTTGTTGTAGTCATAGACAGACAAAGAGCCTTGCTTCAGATTGCGGAATTCTTCACGTTTGCTTTCAGTCACACTTTGAGGAATGTGATGAGCTCGGAAATCACGGCGGAAATCATCCCAAGTGATCAAACGTCCACCTCTGGAATCCCGGTACTGCTGAAACCACTCTGCGGCCTGATCCTTGAGCTGGAAAGACGCGAACTTGACGAAATCTTCAGGTCTGACGTTGCTACATTCAAAATGCTTGCCCAGATCGACTAACCAATCATCAGCATCGGTAGCCTCAACGCAGTTGCTGAACGTCTTTGGACCATTTGCGAGGAACTGATTCAGAGTTGCAAAATGGTTCTGGTTGTTGCCTTGATTTCCTTGACTGCTTTGATTCCGCTCTTGGATGATTTGCATGATCAGCTGAGTATTTGCATTAGTAGCAGCCATCATAGCTTGCCATGCTTCCGGAGGAGGCGGAGGTGGCGGAGGATCTTGATTCTGGTTCTGACTGGTGCTCTTAGCGGGAGCCATCCTGAAGAGGTTGACCACCGTTAGCACATAAATAGAGAAATATTGAAGGTGAAACCAACGGAATGAAAATTGCAACATAAAGTCTTCACATCCGAACAAAATGAACGAATGCACTTCTCTTGAAGTGGTCACATATTCCTAAATTGCGAAGCCACGAAGAATCAGGTAGAAGAGGTACATCAACAAGGGATGGAATCAACATATGACGTCGAAGAAGACCGAATACCACAACTCGAAATAAAACCAAGGGTTGGCTTGCGGAATAAGCCGGAACAAATACATGATAGAAATTTCATCCGAAGTGTTCGTGGTAGGACCTACACGGGCTCGACCGTACAGCACCATCATGTACAAGGCAGTGCACATGACATACGAAGCGTCCCCGAGTCAGCATAGCCAAGGACTCTTTAAGACACAACGAGACCACTGTAAAATCAACCGTGAATAGGCGAACCACTAGACGTCGAACCCCAATTTCATATCACACATCTGTTGGAAAGATATCCTAAGGCTACTTGAATTCCCACCTATGAAACTCCCGAAACTTTCCGGTTATGCAATCAGGTGTTGGGGATACAGGGGAAGCATAATATCTCACCCAAGCTAGCAAATTCTACATCCAGCTGCATCCATCCTTCAACACATAACCAAGAAACCTTCGGAAACCATCTATCTCAACCTTCGAAAAGCATCCGTTATACAAGTTATGGCGATACTCCCGAACTCCCTCCCCAGTACTGGGTGGCGTCGAGGTTATCTCACCAACGAACTGCATAAAGGAGATTTTCGATGTCGCGCACATATCTCAAGTATGCCAGAATTGCAACGATAGAATTATGATGACAACACCTCAGAGCTCAACTCCCCGGGACACTTCCACTAAACCCCTGACAGGAGGCACCAAGACAGTATTCTCATCATAAGCCATCGGAACAAAACCAAGATACTCGCGTGATCCTAAAAAAAATTTTAGTGAAATTTGAGAAGAGAAGAGTCAAAACTCTACGTCAGGATGCCTTACCAGAGCGATGAGGAGACTGGGAAGTAAAAAGAATTCCTAAACTCTCCGATATATAATTCCTAAGGACTCAAAACATTTTTCTAGACACAACTCGGCTGCTAAAAACGATCAAGCAATGGGGCTCCTAAGGTCGGGGAAGGCTCTGATTACCAACTTGTAACGCCCTCGATGCGGCTATGTCTCCCACGTGTCGAGGCACGACTTAGAGACATAGGCGCATTGAAAGCAATGTCGCAAGTCGGGAATCATTACACAACCCATGTACATATATAGTATAAAGGGGAATAATATCATAGTTGGCTTACACTCGCCACGTCACATCAAAGTACATAAATAACATCCATCATACAAGCACTCATGGCCCGACTACGGCGCCAAAATAGAAAAGACCCCCAACAAGCGACTAAACCCTGAATCGAACCCCGAATAGGCATCCCTACTGATCATCAGGAAACGACACATAGTAACGCTGAGAGTCCTCGTCGTACTCCCACTTCAGCTCGAGCGCGCCATCCGGAGAGGTATCATCGGTCCCTGCATCTGGTGTAATAGTAATCTGTGAGCCACAAAGGACTCAGCAATCTCGCACCCTCGCGATCAAGACTATTTAAGCTTAATAGGTAGGAAAGGGGTAATGTAAAGTGGAGCTGCAGCCAGCGACTAGCATATATGGTGGCTAACTTATTCGCAAAGGAGAGCGAGAAGAGAAGGCAAAGCACGAGCGGAAACTATATATAGAGCAGCCTACGCAAACATAACTCCAACGCCGTGTCCACTTCCCGGACTCCGCCGAGAAGAGGCCATCACGGCAACACACGCAGTTGATTCATTTTAATTATTTAAGGTTCAAGTTATCTACAACCGTACATTAACAAATTCCCATCTGCCCATAACCGCGGGCACGGCTTTCGAAAGATCAATCCCTGCAGGGGGGTCCCAACTTAGCCCATAACAAGCTCTCACGGTCAACGAAGGAATAGACCTCCACCCAGGACCCACCGATCAGACTCGGTATCCCGGTACAACAAGATGATTCGACAAGTCAAAACTAGTCCAGCAACACCGCCCGAATGTGCCGACAAATCCCAATAGGAGCTGCACATATCTCTTTCTCAGGGCACACTCAGATTGTCCAAACTTCCGGTAGGCCAGCCCAGAGTTGCCCCTGGTGGCCACCGGCGGCTGACGTTCCGGACCAACACTCAGAGGAGCACTGGCTCCGGAAAAGGAAATATGAACAAAAGAAATCAAGAATTTTGATGAACCTCCGGAATAAGGAATTAAATCACTTGGATGAAACAAGAGTAAGAATTACATTATGCTTATCCTTCACCAATTAAATTGATGACAATCAATTGATTCGACATATTACTTATTCTCGTAGCAAGGATTAAGAGAGATATAGCGCAAACTTGAGAAGGTCTTCAATGAACACCGGTAGAATTTGAAAAGCACGAATGCATAGATATGATACACGAAGGAAGAAAAAAACTCTTGAACGAACCACCGTAAGAATTGAAATGAACGGAGAGAAGATAAAGAAACACCGGGAAGAATTATAAAATGAACGAAGATGCTTGAGAGGATTTAGATATAAGAGAACGAAGAGATCACAAGCTGATTAAAGAATATTGAATGATGCACCGGTGAGATTTTTGGGGAACGAGAGCTGAAAGCTGAGAATGAACAAGTCTTCTGAAATGATGGGCTCCGGATAATCCAACTGAGAAGACTCTTGAATTACTTCGGATGGGTGAAAAGAATTCTCACAATCAAAAATAATTATGAGAGGATGGCAACGAGCTAGAATCATGAATCTTGAGGAGAATGGAGCAAGATTAAAGAGAAACTCTTCTTCGGCCTTCAAAATCTGAGAATGACGACGAGAAACACCACCATGAATTATTGAGGCACTCCGGAATTAAAATTGGAAAGGTTGAACCAATGATGATAAGAATTCGATGGATCTTGGAGCAAAGCATATGACTGATGACAATTTATTCTTACATCAGACTTTAAAAGGAATTTAGGATAGCTCCGGGAAAATAAGAAGAGTCAGGTAAGATCCTGGAAAAAGACGTGTGGGTTAGGGCCCACTCAAAAGAAACACCGTTGAAATGATTTAAAAGGGAGGTTGCACCGGTTGAATTATAAGGCTTGAATGATATAACATCCTCGAAATAGGTTGAACGGATCTTGAATGACAAGACGAGCCCATTGAGATATCTTGAGCACTCCGGAACAAATGAATAGCAAGCAATTAATTATTAAGAGGTGCACCGGTATGGAATGGCATTGAAATGAGGAAAGGGTAAGATCAACAACGCTTGACTTGGAACCACCGGAGAAGATAAAAGAAACGAAGAATGATGAACTAGAAGCTCCGTTAGTATCTTCATGAGAATCACCGGATAAGAACATTGAAGGAAAAGAATGGAGAGGCTTCCCATCAATAATATTTATACTCGATTAAGAAATCCGAGTCCTTGAAGAAAAACAAGGGAGGGAGGGCGGGAAAAACAAAGGCAACTTGGAGACGGATGAAACAAACACCGTTCAGAAGAAACTGATACCTGATCTTGCGGATGTTGAAATGATCAGATCCACTTGAAGAGAAGCACGCCGGTTAAAAAGGGATTGACAAAAACAATCTCGATGATCAAGAGGAATTAGTATTCACATCGGAGTATGAGAACACCATTTGGGGAAAGGTATGGAATCAACATTTGACTTCGAAGCAACTCGAATACCACAACTCAAAACAAAAACAAAAGATTGTCTTGCCGGAACAAACATATGATAGAGATTTCGTCCGAAGTTTTCGTGGTGGGACCTACACGGGCTCGATCGTATAGCACCATCATGTACAAGGCAGTGCACATGACATACGAAGCATCCCCGAGTCGGCATAGCCAAGGACTCTTTAAGACACAACGAGACCACTGTAAAACCGACCGTGAATAGGCGGACCACTAGACGTCGAACCCCAATTTCATATCATACATCTGTCGGAAGGATATCCTAAGAGCTACTTGAATTCCCACCTATGAAACTCCCGAAACTTTCCGGTTATGCAATCAGGTGTTGGGGATACAGGGGAAGCATAATATCTCACCCAAACTAGCAATTCCTACATCCAGCTGTATCCATCCTTCAACACATAACCAAGAAACCTTCGGAAACCATCTACCTCAACCTTCGAAAAGCATCCGTTATACAAGTTATGGCGATACTCCCGAACTCCCGCCCCAGTACTGGGTGGCGTCGAGGTTATCTCACCAATGAACTGCATAAAGGAGATTTTCGATGTCGGCGTACTAAACTCAGGTATTCCAGAACTGCAATGATAAAATTGTGACGACAACACCTCGGAGCTCAACTCCCCGGGACACTTCCACAAAACCCCTGCCAGGAGGCACCAAGACAATGTTCTCGTCACAAAACCATCGGAACGATTCTAAGATACCCGCGTGATCCTAAAAAAAAATTGGTGAAATTTGAGAAGAGAAGAGTCAAAACTCTACGTCAGGATGCCTCACCAGAGCGACGAGGAGACTGGGAAGTAAAAAGAATTCCTAAACTCTCCGATATATAATTCCTAAAGGACTCAAAACATTTTTCTAGACACAACTCGGCCGCTAAAAACGATCAATCAGTGGGGCTCCTAAGGTCGGGGAAGGCTCTGATTACCAACTTGTAACACCCACGATGCGGCTATATCTCCTACGTGTCGAAGCACGACTTAGAGGCATAACCGCATTGAAAGCAATGTCGCAAGTGAGGTAATCTTCACACAACCCATGTAATACAATAAGGGAATAGAGATACATAGTTGGCTTACAATCGCCACTTCACACCAATACATGAATAAAGCATTACATCATCTAGATACAATCAGGGTCCGACTACGGAACCAAAACAAAAGAAGAACCCCAAATGCGACAAAGGTCCCCGATCGACCCCAACTGGGCTCCACTACTGATCAACTAGAACGAAACAACACAAATAAACAAGGTCTTCAACGAGCTCCTCCTGAGCTGGGTTGCGTCATCTGCACGGACTCATCGGCACCTGCAAACTGGTTTTTGGAAGTATCTGTGAGCCACGGGGACTCAGCAATCTCGCACCCTCGCGACCAAAACTATTTAAGCTTATGGGTAAGGTAAAAGTATGAGGTGGAGCTGCAGCAAGCGACTAGCATATATGGTGGCTAACCTATTCGCAAAAGAGAGCGAGAAGAGAAGGCAAAGCATGGTCGATAAAAGTATGATCAAGAAGTGATCCTGGACTACCTACGTCAAGCATAACTCCAACAACCGTGTTCACTTCCCGGACTCCGCCGGAAAGAGACCATCACGGTTACACACGCGGTTGATTCATTTTAATTAAGGTCGACTTCAGGTTTTCTACAACCGGACGTTAACAAATTCCCATCTGCCCATAACCGCGGGCACGGCTTTCGAAAGTTCAAATCCCTGCAGGGGTGTCCCAACTTAGCCCATGACAAGCTCTCACGGTCAACGAAGGAATAGACCTCCACCCGAGACATTCCGATCAGACTCGGTATCCCAGTACAACAAGACATTTCGACAGGGTAAAACTAAACCAGCAACACCGCCCGAATGTGCCGACAAATCCCGATAGGAGCTACACATATCTCTTTCTCAGGGCACACCGGATTGTCCAAACTTCCGGTAGGCCAGCCCAGAGTTGCCCCTGGTGGCCACCGGCGGCTGACAAGTTGGACCAACACTCAGAGGAGCACTGGCCCGGGGGGGGGGGTAAAATAATGATGACCCTTGAGTCCGCGAAACCCAAGGGAAAAAAAAGGCTAGGTGGCGAATGGTAAAACCAATGTTGGGCATTGCTGGAAAAGCTTTACTTAAGGCGAACTGTCAAGGGGTTCCCATTATAGCCCAACCGCGTGAGGAACGCAAAATCCAGGAACAAAACACCGATATAACGGAAACTAGAGCGGCCAGAGTGGAACAAAACACCAGGCATAAGGCCGAGCCTTCTACCCTTTACCAAGTATATAGATGCATTAATTAAATAAGATATATTGTGATATCCCAACAAGTAAACATGTTCCAACAAGGAACGGTATCTCCATGTTCCAACAAGGAACAAACTTCAATCTTCACCTGCAACTAACAACACTATAAGAGGGGCTGAGTGAAGCGGTTACATAGCCAATCAACGGTTTGCTAGGACATGGTGGGTTAGAGCTTTGACATGGCAATTGGGAGGCTGACAAGCAAATGGTAGGCATCGTAGCATTGGCATAGCAAAAGAGCGAGCATCTAGAAAAGCAAAGATAGTAGTGATTTCGAGGGTATGATCATCTTGCCTGAAATCCCGCAAGGAAGAAGAACGAGTCCATGAAGAAGACAAACGGATGAAGTTGAACGGATCCTCACAAACACGACGTTACCGGAACCAACCCGAAGAAGCAACACCGGAAAAGAAGCAAACAACATAGTAAACAACCACTACAACAACATGGCACGATGCGCAAACAAGTATGATGCATGTCCGGTTTAAATATGCATGACAAGGGAAAGAGCACAAACAATCCTACAAATTAAGTGGAGCTCAATATGCAACGGAGTCGCATATTGCCAAAACACCGCATAACGTATTTAGTTCGATCTGGTTTATGTACCCAACAATACTAAATATTGTTAAACATGGCAAGAGGGGAAGCACAACAAAACTACCTATCTAGGCAAGTTTAAATGAGGCCGGAAGCAACAAACAACAAATCCGAAAACTCCTCATGTGCATATATTAGGTTAGGTCCTGTTCTGCCCTAAACCATGTTTTAGAGTTGGTAGGCATGCAAAACAATGTCACCATGATAAACTAGGCAAAATTCTACCCCATATACATATAAAGTTTATTAAATTTGGAGCTACGGTTATTTAGTTATGAAATAAATCATTTTAGCATGGCATTTAAGCAAATTTAAACAAACAACATTTTAAACATTTTAAATGTTGTTATCATGATGCGGATGACATATGCAAGTTTTAAGCAATTTTATGAAAATGTTGACAAGAGCATTATGAAGCATTTGTCGGCGTGGCGGAAACGAAAGGGGTGCCACGGCAACGATTCCGAAAGTGATGCCACGGCAACATATCGGTTCCGGTAACTCGATTGAGATCCCAGTGCAAAAGAAAATGCGGCGGGAGCGTGACATGCGATAGAATGTGGGGTGCTCTCGAATACCGAGTTCCCACATGTCGGTGGCAAGGCAAAAGAGGGGCGACGTTATCGATCAAGGGTGCATCTCATACAACATGCATTCATTTACGGGCATCGTCTCGAGGTTATACCTTCGAAGCGTGTGTTGTCGGAACAGACCAAGTTCGATGCGGTGTAGGGGAAGTAGATGTTCTTGGGACGTTCGTAGTGGAAGTAGGTGTACATGGCGACGGTAGAGGTACACGTTTTTCTGTAGATGTTCGGGTCATCGTGGAGGTACTTGGGGTCTTCGGACTTGTCGGTCTCGTCCTTTTGACGGTAGTCGAACTTGAAGTTTTAGGTTCATAGGTCTTCGACGACGGTAGTGGTACAGGACATTGTGGGAAGTAGTCGTACTCGCGAACTTGTCGGAAACACGGCGACGGTAGTGGAACTTCACGGATCCGAGGCTTCCGGAGACGACGGTAGTGGAACTTGATGCTCTGAAGGGGTACTTGGCGGGAAACAGTGGTCGTGTGACTTGTCGGTCCATGAAGTCGTTCTCCCGCGTCTTGTCGTACACGTATCGAAGAAGAACTTGGCGGGTCCTTGACGTCCTGGTACTTGGCGTAACCGTGCGTAGAGGTACTTTGCAGATCCGTGGACTTGCGGGCTTGGTCTCACCGAAAAGGGCTCTTGGCGGTCTTGACGAATCCGAGTGACACCAGGCACACGTCCACGGTAGTCTTCGAACATTGGGCTCTGGGTAGATGATTTGAGGGTCTCAATCAGGAGCACTTGAGGCAAGAAATGCCCGCGAACGAGACAAGGCAGCATGAATAGGAGGCAGATGCCACGTTCGGGCGAGCGGCGGGGCTCCCTGGTCGGAGTCGATAGGGACGGCACAAGGCGGTGATGGAGAGGAGGTCGCAGGGAGAGCTGCTGGAGGTGGAAGCAGAGGGTCGCCGGGCGGCGGAGGTGCGGCGGCGCTCCGTTAGCAGGAGGCGAAGGCGGAGATGGTCCGGTTGGGCGGCGCGAATGCATCTAAAGGCGGAAACGGCACGTGAGGAAGAGGCGCGCAGGAGGCAGGAGGTGAGGCGAGCAGCAGCCTCCTGCTGGTCACGGACGGCGGCGTGCAGAAGAGTAGCAGCCGCAGGGCACGGATGCGGTGGAGTGGCGGCACAGGATGGGTCAGGGGTGGCGCTGGGAGGACGGCGCTGTCGAGGGAGTGAGGGAGAGGGGTGGCATCAAAGGAGGACGAAGGGGAGAGATGGGGATCGGGAGATGGTGTCTCCTGCGGCGCGAGGGGAGAAGAGAGACGAGGGGATCGAGCGTCGCTGCCTCCTGGCGGCGCGAGGGAAAAACGAGAGGAGGAGGGTGCGCGAGGGAGATGGGGAAGTCGGGCTAGGTTAGGATTAGGTGGGGCGCGACTGGGCCTAGGTGGGCCGCGGGGATGGGCCGGCTTGGAGGCTGGCTGGGCTAGCTCCTCTCTCCTCCCTTCTCTTATTTTCTTTAGCAGAAAACAATTAAAGAGAAAGAAAAATAAAGAGGGGGTTAGGGGAAGAAGTTGGACACGCGGATAATTTTCCCGGACTCACAAAAATGCACTTGGTCCAAGAAAATTAGAAGTGGCATGATCGAAAGATATAAATTCAAACTCATTTGATTTAAAATCAAATGGTTTGAATAAGAAGTGAGGGTAGGGAAGGCATGAAATTAAAATATAAGTGTGTAATGGTGCATTCCCATTAATGGAATATTTTATTATGGCTCCTTAATAATATTGGAGACTTTGAATATGTTGTAAAGAGAAATCACCATTGTGAATATCCCTCGATTTAAATGGATCGAACATCCATATGATTTATTTAGTTGAGATGCAAAAGATTTATGAGATGATGGCATGATGACATGATGCAATCCAAAAATAAAAGGGCAAGCACAAATGAAACACACGGCGAAACCCGGAATATAAGGAAGTCTTCTCGAGCATCGGTCTCGGGGCGTCACACCTAGTCCAACTAGGAGTCCTTCCAAGTATTAGGAGTAGGAGACAAGGAAGGGGAAGAGGGAAGAGAAGGAAGGAGGGGGCGCAGCCCCTCCCGCTAGTCCAATTCGGACTAGGCCTTGGGGGGCGTGCGGCCTGCCTCTCCCTCTCCCCTAAAGCCCAATAAGGCCCATATACTTCTTCTCCCGTATTCTCGTAACTCCCCGGTACTCCGGAAAATACCCGAACCACTCGGAACCTTTCCAATGTTTGAATATAGTCGTCCAATATATCGATCTTTACGTCTCAACCATTTCGAGACTCCTCGTCATGTCCCCGATCTCATCCGGGACACCGAACTCCTTCGGTACATCAAAACTCATAAACTCATAATATAACTGTCATCGAAACCTTAAGCGTGCGGACCCTACGGGTTCGAGAACAATGTAGACATGACCGAGACACGTCTCTGGTCAATAACCAATAGCGGGACCTGGATGCCCATATTGGCTCCTACATATTCTACGAAGATCTTTATCGGTCAGACCGCATAACAACATACGTTGTTCCCTTTGTCATCGGTATGTTACTTGCCCGAGATTCTATCGTCGGTATCCAATACCTAGTTCAATCTCGTTACCGGAAAGTCTCTTTACTCGTTCCGTAATACATCATCCCGCAACTAACTCATTAGTTGCAATGCTTGCAAGGCTTAAGTGATGTGCATTACCGAGAGGGCCCAGAGATACCTCTCCGACATTCGGAGTGACAAATCCTAATCTCGAAATACGCCAACCCAACATGTACCTTTGGAGACACCTGTAGAGCTCCTTTATAATCACCCAGTTACGTTGTGATGTTTGGTAGCACACAAAGTGTTCCTCTGGCAAACGGGAGTTGCATAATCTCATAGTCATAGGAACATGTATAAGTCATGAAGAAAGCAATAGCAACATACTAAACGATCGGGTGCTAAGCTAATGGAATGGGTCATGTCAATCAGATCATTCACCTAATGATGTGATCCCGTTAATCAAATAACAACTCTTTGTCCATGGTTAGGAAACATAACCATCTTTGATTAACGAGCTAGTCAAGTAGAGGCATACTAGTGACACTCTGTTTGTCTATGTATTCACACATGTATTATGTTTCCGGTTAATACAATTCTAGCATGAATAATAAACATTTATCATGATATAAGGAAATAAATAATAACTTTATTATTGCCTCTAGGGCATATTTCCTTCAGTCTCCCACTTGCACTAGAGTCAATAATCTAGATCACATCGCTATGTGATTTAACATCAATAGTTCACATCTTTATGTGATTGGTTCACATCTCCATGTGACTAACACCCAAAGGGTTTACTAGATTCAATAATCTAGTTCACATCGCTATGTGATTAAGACCCAAAAAGTGATCATGTTTTGCTTGTGAGAGAAGTTTAGTCAATGGGTCTGCCACATTAAGTTCCGCATGTATTTTGCAAATTTCTATGTCAACAATGCTCTGCATGGAGCTACTCTAGCTAATTGCTCCCACTTTCAATATGTATCCAGATTGAGACTTAGAATCATCTGGATTAGTGTCAAAACTTGCATCGACGTAACCCTTTACGACGAACCTTTTGTCACCTCCGTAATCGAGAAACATATCCTTATTCCAGTAAGGATAATTTTGACTGCTGTCCATTGATCTACTCCTAGATCACTATTGTACTCCCTCTCTTAACACAGTGTATGGTATACAATAGATCTGGTACACAGCATGGCATACTTTATAAAACCTATGACTGAGGCATAGGGAATGACTTTCATTCTCTTTCTATCTTCTGTCGTGGTCGGGCTTTGAGTCTTACTCAACTTCACACCTTGTAACACAGGTAAGAAACTTTTTCTTTGACTGTTCCATTTTGAACTACTTCAAAATCTTGTCAAGGTATGTACTCATTGAAAAAACTTATCAAGCGTCTTGATCTATCTCTATAGATCTTGATACTCAATATGTAAGCAGCTTCACCGAGGTCTTTCTTTGAAAAACTCATTTCAAACACTCCTTTATGCTTTGCAGAATAATTCTACATTATTTCTGATCAACAATATGTCATTCACATATACTTATCAGAAATGTTGTCGTGCTCCCACTCACTTTCTTGTAAATATAGGCTTCACCACAAGTCTGTATAAAACTATATGCTTTGATCAACTTATCAAAGCGTATATTTCAACTCCGAGATGCTTGCACCAGTCCATAAATGGATTGCTGGAGCTTGCATATTTTGTTAGCACCTTTAGGATTGACAAAACCATCTTGTTGCATCACATACAACTCTTCTTTAATAAATCCATTAAGGAATGTAGTTTTGTTTATCCATTTGCCATATTTCATAAAATGCGGCAATTGCTAACATGATTCGGACAGACTTAAGCATAGATACGAGTGAGAAACTCTCATCGTAGTCAACACCTTGAACTTGTCGAAAACATTTTGCGACAATTTTAGCTTTGTAGATAGTAACACTATTATCCGTGTTCGTCTTCCTCTTTAAGATCCATTTATTATCAATGGCTTGCCCATCCTTGGGCAAGTCCACCAAAGTCCATACTTTGTTCTCATACATGGATCCTATCTCAGATTTCATGGCCTCAAGCCATTTATCGGAATCTGGGCTCATCATCGCTTCCTCATAGTTCGTAGGTTCATCATGGTCAAGTAACATGACCTCCAGAATAGGATTACCGTACCACTCTGGTGCGGATCTTACTCTGGTTTACCTACGAGATTCGGTAGTAACTTGATTTGAAGTTACATGATCATCCTCATTAGCTTCCTCACTAATTGGTGTAGTAGTCACAGGAACAGATTTCTGTGATGAACTATTTTCCAATAAGGAAGAAGGTACAATTACCTTATCAAGTTTTCTATTTTCCTCCCACTCACTTCTTTCGAGAGAAACTCCTTCTCTAGAAAGGATCCATTCTTAGCAACGAATGTCTTGCCTTCGGATCTGTGATAGAAGGTGTACCCAACTGTCTCCTTTGGGTATCCTATGAAGACATATTTCTCCGATTTGAGTTTGAGCTTATCGAGATGAAACTTTTCCACATAAGCATCGCAACTCCAAACTTTAAGAAATGACAGTTTAGGTTTCTTGCCAAACCATAGTTCACACGGTGTCATCTCAACGGATTTAGATGGTGCCCTATTTAACGTGAATGCATCTATCTCTAATGCATAACCCCCAAAACGATAGTGGTAGATCGGTAAGAGACATCATAGATTGCACTATATCCAATAAAGTACAGTTATGACGTTCGGACACACCATTATGCTGTGGTGTTCCATGTGGCATGAGTTTGTGAAACTATTCCACATTGTTTAATTTGAAGACCAAACTCGTAAATCAAATATTTGTCTCCGCGATCAGATCGTAGAAACTTTATTTTCTTGTCATGATGATTTTCCACTTCACTCTAAAATTCTTTGAACTTTTCAAATGTTTCAGACTTATGTTTCATCAAGTAGATATACCCATATCTGCTCAAATCATCTGTGAAGTTCAGAAAATAACGATACTTGCCGTGAGCCTTAACACTCATCGGACCGCATACATCAGTATGTATTATTTCCAATAAGTCAGTTGCTCGCTCCAGAGAACGGAGTCTTAGTCATCTTGCCCATGAGGCATGGTTCGCAAGCATCAAGTGATTCATAATCAAGTGATTCCAAAATCCCATCAGCATGGAGTTTCTTCATGCGCTTTACACCAATATGACCTAAACGACAGTGCCACAAATAAGTTGCACTATCATTATTAACTTTGCATCTTTTGGTTTCAATATTATGATTATGTGTATCACTACGATCGAGATCCAACGAACTATTTTCATTGGGTGTGTAACCATATAAGGTTTTATTCATGTAAACAGAACAACAATTTATTCTCTTACTTAAATGAATAACCGTATTACAATAAACATGATCAAATCATATTCATGCTCAATACAAACACCAAATAACACTTATTCAGGTTCAACACTAATCCCGAAAGTATAGGGAGTGTGCAATGATGATCATATCAATCTTGGAACCACTTCCAACACACATCATCACTTCACCCTTAACTAGTCATTATTCTGCAACTCCCGTTTCGAGTTACTAATCTTAGCAACTGAACTAGTATCAAATACTGAGGGGTTACTATAAACACTAGTAAAGTACACATCAATAACATGTATATCAAATATACTTATGTTCACTTTGCCATCCTTCTTATCTGCCAATCACTTGGGGCAGTTCCGCTTCCAGTGACCAGTCCCTTTGCAGTAGAAGCACTTAGGATCAGACTTGGGCTTCTTCACTTGAGCAGCAACTTGCTTGCTGTTCTTTTTAAAGTTCTCCTTCTTCCCCCTGCCCTTTTCTTGAAACTAGTGGTCTTGTCTACCATCAACACTTGCTGTTTTTCTTAATTTCTACCTTCGTCGATTTCAGCATCATGAAGAGCTTGGGAATTGTTTCCGTTATCCCTTGCATATTGTAGTTCATCACGAAGTTCTACTAACTTGGTGATGGTGACTAGAGAATTCTGTCAATCACTATCTTATCTGGAAGATTAACTCCCACTTGATTCAAGCGATTGTAGTACTTAGACAATCTGGGCTCATGCTCACTAGTTGAGCGATTCTCCTCCATGTTTTAGTTATAGAACTTGTTGGAGACTTCATATCTCTCAACTCGGGTATTTTCTTGAAATATTAACTTCAACTCCTGGAACATCTCATATGTTCCATGACGTTCAAAACGTCTTTGAAGTCCCGATTCTAATCCATTAAGCATGGTGCACTAAACTATCAAGTAATCATCATATTGAGCTAGCCAAACGTTCATAACGTCTGCATCTGCTCCTGCAATAGGTCCGTCACCTAGCGGTGCATCAAGGACATAATTCTTCTGTGCAGCAATGAGGATAAACCTCAGATCACGGATCCAATCCGCATCATTGCTACTAACATCTTTCAACACAATTTTCTCTAGGAACATATCAAAATAAACACAGGGAAGCAACAACGCGAGCTATTGATCTACAACATAATTTGCAAAATACTACCAGGACTAAGTTCATGATAAATTTAAGTTCAATTTAATCATATTACTTAAGAACTCCCACTTAGATAGACATCCCTCTAATCCACTAAGTGATCACGTGATCCAAATCAACTAAACCATGTCCGATCATCACGTGAGATGGAGTAGTTTCATTGGTGAACATCACTATGTTGATCATATCTACTATATGATTCACGTTCGACCTTTCGGTCTCCGTGTTCCGAGGCCATATTTGTATATGCTTGGCTCGTCAAGTATAACCTGAGTATTCCGCGTGTGCAACTGTTTTGCACCCGTTGTATTTAAACGTAGAGCCTATCACACCCGATCATCATGTGGTGTCTCAGCACGAAGAACTTTCGCAACGGTGCATACTCAGGGAGAACACTTCTTGATAATTAGTGAGAGATCATCTTAAAATGCTACCGTCAAACTAAGCAAAATAAGATGTATAAAAGATAAACATCATATGCAATCAAAATATGTGACATGATATGGCCATCATCATCTTGCGCCTTTGATTTCCATCTCCAAAGTACTGTTATGATCTCTATCGTCACCGGCATGACACCATGATCTCCATCATCTTGATCTATATCAATGTGTCGTCACGTGGTCGTCTCGCCAATAATTGCTCTTGCAACTATTGCTATCGCATAGGGATAATGTAAAGCAGTTATTGGGCGCTTGCATCTTATGCAATAGAGAGACAACCATAAGGATTTTGCCAATTGCCGATAACTTCAACAAAACATGATCATCTCATACAACAACTTATATCTCATCACTTCTTGACCATATCACATCACAACATGCCCTGCAAAAATAAGTTAGACGTCCTCTACTTTGTTGTTGCAAGTTTTACGTGGCTGCTACGGGCTTAGCAAGAACCGTTCTTACCTACGCATCAAAAACCACAACGATAGTTTGTCAAGTTGGTGATGTTTTAACCTTCGCAAGGACCGGGCGTAGCCACACTCCGTTCAACTAAAGTTGGAGAAACTGACACCCGCCAGACACCTGTGTGCAAAGCACGGCGGTAGAACCAGTCTCGCGTAAGCGTACGCGTAATGTCGGTCCGGGCCGCTTCATCCAACAATACCGCCAAACCAAAGTATGACATGCTGGTAAGCAGCATGACTTATATCGCCCACAACTCACTTGTGTTCTACTCGTGCACAACATCAACATATAAAACCTAGGCTCGGATGCCACTGTTGGGGAACGTAGTAATTTCAAAAAAATTCCTACGCACACGCAAGATCATGGTGATGCATAGCAACGAGAGGGGAGAGTGTTGTCTACGTATCCTCGTAGACCGAAGCGGAAACATTGACGCAACATAGAGGAAGTAGTCGTACGTCTTCCCGATCCAACCGATCCAAGCACTGTTACTCCGGCACCTCCGAGTTCTTGGCACACGTTCAGCTCAATGACGCTCCCCGGGCTCCGATCCAGCAAAGCTTCGGGGAGGAGTTCCGTCAGCACAACGGCGTGGTGACGATCTTGATGTTCAACCGTCGCAGGGCTTCGCCTAAGCACTACTACAATATGACCGAGGTGGAAAATGGTGGAGGGGGGCACCGCACACGGCTAAGAAACGATCACGAAGATCAACTTGTGTCTCTATGGGGTGCCCCCTGCCCCCGTATATAAAGGAGTGGAGGAGGGGAGGGCCGGCCCTCTCTATGGCGCTCCCTAGGGGAGTCCTACTCCCACCGGGAGTAGGATTCCCCCTTTCCTAGTCCAACTAGGAGTCCTTCCAAGTATTAGGAGTAGGAGACAAGGAAGGGGAAGAGGGAAGAGAAGGAAGGAGGGGGCGCAGCCCCTCCCCCTAGTCCAATTCGGACTAGGCCTTGGGGGGGCGCGGCCTACCTCTCCCTCTCCCCTAAAGCCTAATAAGGCCCATATACTTCTTCTCCCGTATTCCCGTAACTCCCCGGTACTCCGAAAAATACCCGAACCACTCGGAACCTTTCCGATGTCCGAATATAGTCGTCCAATATATCGATCTTTACGTCTCGACCATTTCGAGACTCCTCGTCATGTCCCCGATCTCATCCGGGACACCGAACTCCTTCGGTACATCAAAACTCATAAACTCATAATATAACTGTCATCGAAACCTTAAGCGTGCGGACCCTACGGGTTCGAGAACAATGTAGACATGATCGAGACACGTCTCCGGTCAATAACCAATAGCGGAACCTGGATGCTCATATTGGCTCCTACATATTCTACGAAGATCTTTATCGGTCAGACCGCATAACAACATACGTTGTTCCCTTTGTCATCGGTATGTTACTTGCCCGAGATTCGATCGTCGGTATCTCAATACCTAGTTCAATCTCGTTACCGGCAAGTCTCTTTACTCGTTTCGTAATACATCATCTTGCAACTAACTCATTAGTTGTAATGCTTGCAAGGCTTAAGTGATGTGCATTACCGAGAGGGCCCAGAGATACCTCTCCGACAATCGGAGTGACAAATCCTAATCTCGAAATACGCCAACCCAACATGTACCTTTGGAGACACCTGTAGAGCTCCTTTATAATCACCCAGTTACGTTGTGATGTTTGGTAGCACACAAAGTGTTCCTCCGGCAAACGGGAGTTGCATAATCTCATAGTCATAGGAACATGTATAAGTCATGAAGAAAGCAATTGCAACATACTAAACGATCGGGTGCTAAGCTAATGGAATGGGTCATGTCAATCAGATCATTCACCTAATGATGTGATCCCGTTAATCAAATAACAACTATTTGTCCATGGTTAGGAAACATAACCATCTTTGATTAACGAGCTAGTCAAGTAGAGGCATACTAGTGACACTCTGTTTGTCTATGTATTCACACATGTATTATGTTTACGGTTAATATAATTCTAGCATGAATAATAAACATTTATCATGATATAAGGAAATAAATAATAACTTTATTATTGCCTCTAGGGCATATTTCCTTCAGGCGCTTGGATCCGGCACAAGACACGTCACCACTACCTCGCTGGAGGCAGTGCGCTCCATCTAGCGTCCGAACGCTGCAGAGGTGCAGCTCCTTCGTTGGCGCAACGACGAGAAGACATCATGTGGCCTGTCCACTGAGGCTATGGCACGGCGTGCCTGCCGTGTGAGGAAGAGGGTGCGGCGGACCGCGGCAGCCCTCGCGGCGGACGTCGGGAGGCGGAGTCGCACTCTCTAGCACCGATACAGGAGGCTAGCAACCCTAGGCACCGCAACTGCGTCGTGGTGGGCGTGTCAACCTTCATCCACGACGGATGCATTGTCGACCCCACCTCGACCGCGACGGGCTCTGACGAGGAAGAGTAGGGCAAGGGGACGGCGGTGCCTCGAGTCCCATGAGCCAATGTGTGTCTCGTGTACTACTCCATCTCGCCGACGACTGCACTGACACTCCGAGAGGCGCGTCTAGCCGACGGATATGGGCATGGTGGAGCCGGACGAGCTCCGCTTAAGATTACATTTCACGTGCATGTAATTGTATATGGATTTGCAGATTCATAATTGAGGTATCAGGTTGTGGAAACGATAATTTAAGATATGATCGATCAGTGTGCGCGAATGCATCCGGATGCTAGCGTTTGAGGGGTCAAATTTGGTGTATCTGATTGTATATGATTTTACCGTCTCTGAGTCATGGTATAGGCCGCTTTAACCTTGGCACATAAACATTTTGACCACGGCCGTCTATGAGAACATGTTATTTCAAATAATATGAAGAATCTCTTGCAGAATAAATAAATAAATAATAGGAAAAATAAATTGCAAGAGTATACTTCACTCTAGATATATTATAACAATATTGACCGAGGCTGCTGGTAACTTTCTCTATGTACATGTCTAACGTAAGCCCGAAACTATGGCGCTTCGTCGTTGACTGTCTTTGGATTTGCTGAGAATATTCTAGAAATGCAAACTACAAGAGGTACCTTCCAAAACCGAGCAAGATAGGCTTGGAGTATTCACATCGAACGAAGCACAATAACTTGATGGTCACGATTGAAAATACCGATGTAGTAACGAGCAGCAGTTGCTCCTTTTGTCGATAAGAGCATGGTTAAGCCAATAATCGGCTAAGAAAGTTTTTTTTAACACAGTACAGACGCAAGCGCTTATATACATGCGCATACACTCATCCTTATAAACATATACATGCACATCCTATCTTTATGAGCATTTTTGAAAGACTGAGCCGGCATATCATCTTGAATTTACGAAGTCACCATAGGTACCTCGTCATTGACGAAAACGTCTCCTCCCACTGAATGCGCATCGCCGAAAATCTTGAAATAAATCCAGGCATAAATGCGAGCACCAGAATTTGAATCCTGTTGGGTTGGGGATATCACAGTCACTCTAACCATCCAACCACATGTTGATTCGCAATCGGCTAAGAAAGTTGGCCGTCCATGTAAAACCAACCTAATAGCGGACTTGTATAATAGTAAGTATAAAAAAATATGTACTAATAGTTACACCTTTTATAATTCAACTAAATAAAGATATAATATTTTAGTCCTTATAATTTCTTAGGGCATCTCCAACGCGATTCGCAAATTTTCTTCCGCATATGTCCGCGGACAAAGGGGACCAGTCCGTGGACACGGATGCGGGAGGCGACCATCCAACGCCGCACGCATATATTTAGACAACAATGCGAACTAACCGGACAAAATTCGTTCAAACATGGTCGGATTTCATATAAACATGACGAATTTCATTACATTTCGAACATACATCAACTAAGCGGTGCTCGTCTGACTCTGCAGGTATAATTAATACACCTAATCTATGATCGCCAACGCCCGTTCCTCGTCTCCTGCCATGAGCCCCGAAAACTGAAACTTCGCCTTCTCTAGTTTCTCCTCGGCGCTCTCCAACTCCGCCCCCGTTACCGCCGCCTCTGGAGACCTGCGAAGTGAAGTTGTCCGCCTCCACGTCGCCGCCAAGTGGCTAATCGGCTGACGAGCTTGGCTTCAACGGGAGGAGAGGAGTGGTGCCCTTCTTGGGACCCGAGCGATGGCGACCTACCGTGCTCTATTCTTCCTCGCTGCAGGCGGTGCCCGTGGATGTGCCGGCTTCGTGATCGTGGCGGCGGGACGCGGCCTCGATGGAGCCGACGTTGACCTCCGCCATGTCTGCGTCCGGCATGAACGCCTTGCCGGCAGCGAGCTGCTCCTTCGTCTACTGGTGCTCGTGGAGGAGCTGGTGGTTGTAGGTGGCGTCAGCCTGCGCCTCCCAGAACTGCTCCTCCCACACTATGTCCATGTAATGGGCACGGGCCTCACCAATGGTCATGGTGTAATGCACCGGCGAGGGTGGCGTGGAAAAGGTGGGTGGCGCCTCTCATCGTCAGCCGGCCAACCAGCCGACAGCAATGGCGGCCACCATCTCCTTCTTCTGCTCCGGTGTCAGCCCGTCCCAGACAGCTTTGGAGCGCGAGAAAGCCATGATGGTTGTGGTGTGGAGAGGAGAAAGGGGTTGAAGGCGGATGACTGCGGCTATGGCCGGGGTAGCAGTTTCTATAGCAATGGTGGGCGGCAAAGGTACGGACGGGTGGCACCGGAGTAGACGCATCGGCAACCGTGTGTCATTAATGTTAGTGGCATACGGACGAACGGCCGGCCGTCATGTCATTTGAACGCGGAGCAGACGCCTGCACCGAGAAGCGACACCTTCTTGGCGGCGCGGCGCTTCAGTGCTGGTGCCAGTGAGAGGCCACGTCCGCTCTGGCTGAGCATGAATGCAGCGCTGACGCTCTGAACCGGTGCTGACCATTTCAGGCGGGAAGCACGCGCAAGGGAGGGAGGCTGGGTGGGCCAGGGCGGTCAGACGCGGGCTTGGAGCGGTCCGGATGCCCGCAAAGCTCCTCACGTTTGTCTCCGGTTTACAAAAGAAAATGCACCTGGACCGCCCTACGGACCGGTACAAGCCCACGTTAGAGGACACAACATGCCCAGACAGCGTTGTCCAGATGTATGCGGGTGTTGGAGATGCCCTTATGTTACCTTAGACTGGTCATAATAGGAGTAACTTAGCTAGTAACATTAGGCACATCAAGACATATTCGCTTATGTGGCTAGTGGTTAATGAAAAGAGAGGTGTATACGGACATAGTATGTTACTGTAACATAACGCACCCCAAGAAAAAATGAGTTTACATCTAAATAAATAAAGGCTTGCTGACACCATACTTACTTTAATTTGCGATATTTATAGTGACGATTGAATTGTACTCCCTCCGTTTTAAAATAAATGACTTAACTTCGTACGATGCATTTATTTTAGGAAGGAGGGAGTATATTCGAAATATGGCACCCAACTGTAAAATCCTACTCTCTCCGTTCCTAAATATAAATCTTTTTAGAGATTAAAACAAGTGACTACATATGAAGAAAAATGAGTGAATCTACACTCTAAAATATGTCTACATACATCCATATATTGTAGTCCATTTGAAATGTCTAGAAAGATTTATATTTAAAAACGAAGGGAGTAGATCCGTCGTCACTGAATGTAGTTGCACCACTGCTGGGAACCAAAAGTCCTCTCTCCATCTCTCTCCCACACAGTCATTATGGACTTAATATATTTACTGCCATATCTGGCCTACATTTTGATTCGGAGAATTATCTTCTTCACCACTCTTTTCAAGGGTAGATAATGTAACGAAACTAACACGCCGACCACCATCCACCCTAGTTTGCTTAGCAGCTAGCTGGTGATCGGGATGAGTTGTTTCCAAACCAACAATGATCGATGTACTACGAGAGAAAGGAGATCACACAAAAAGTAAGTAGTATGTACTTGTGGATGTTGATAGACCAACAAATTATCCCGCTAAAGGGCGCGAACTTTACATCAACCATCGTATATTTCAATTGTCAGCTGTTAGCTTTAGCCTGTTCACATTTGCCGCTTGCCAGTCTCATGTGGCAAGTCTTTTGCCCTATTCAAAAGGTTTGTATAGGCTCATCCGCGGTGTGCTCTTTGATATATTAATAGAGCACCTTGCTGTGAGTTCGAAGAGCCATCCTAGCTAATAATTGGGCGATTATATCAACGAAGCGTGGTTATCATCTGCTTCCTAATCTGGTCGTTAGCATCATCTACATATCAGCTGATTTGCTGCAGTAGCACCTACGAGATCACTACCAGAAACACGGATACATCCCAGGGCATCTCCAAAACCGACCTCAAACCATCCACAACCGTTCCCTCAACGGTTCGGATGTCATTTTCCCCGCAAACCGGAAGAGGGAGGCATTCAGTCGTCCGGACTGCTGCCACGCCCATTTCTGGGAACCTGCTCCGGCGCCACCCGCCTGTCTACAACGGTTCTTCCTTAATAATAAAAAAATTCACAACACATTTGATTCAATTCGACTTCATTTCTAATAATTTGGGCTGAACATCTAATACATGGTTAAAAATATATAGGAATTAGCTAATGGGTTGATTCGCCTGTGGCTGGATTAGTTGGCAGCGCCTAGTTGTGGTTCCTGCCACGGCCACCGCCTCCACTACCAGCATCGGTAGGGCCACGGCCGGCAGGGCCAGGTCAGGGTCGAATGGGGATGCGGCAATGCGAGCGCAATACCTGCAAAAACCGCCTCAGCAGCCGCGTCTCAGATCGGCCATGCTTCCTAGCGACGGCGGTGACATAGCGGGCCTTGAAGCCACGTAAGATGGCCTCGACAAGATCCTCACGGGCTGGCCATTCTTCCACGGTGGCGGCAATGGGGGAGGCGGTGTGGTCTCGAATCCATCGCTCCCTCTCTACGTGATCCCTCGCAAGCTCGGGAAAGCCCACTTCCAGCTGATCCCAGAAGGGTTTCAAGACTTTCTATGGTGATTTACGAAACATGTCTTGGATGACTATTGGAGGTTATTTTGGCGATCGGGGCCATAAGACAGACTCTGGTAGAGTTGATCTAATGAAACCTAAAGTTGCACAAAATTTACTCCAAGCATGGATTGGCTCCAAGTTCTAAAATTGTAGCCATTGTGTTGCCTAGAGCTGGCATTGAATGATCTCCGGCGCCACCCGCCCGTCTACAACGGTTCTTCCTTAATAATAAAAAAATTCACAACACATTTGATTCAATTCGACTTCATTTCTAATAATTTGGGCTGAACATCTAATACATGGTTAAAAATATATAGGAATTAGCTAATGGGTTGATTCGCCTGTGGCTGGATTAGTTGGCAGCGCCTAGTTGTGGTTCCTGCCACGGCCACCGCCTCCACTACCAGCATCGGTAGGGCCACGGCCGGCAGGGCCATGTCAGGGTCGAATGGGGATGCGGCAATGCGAGCGCAATACCTGCAAAAACCGCCTCAGCAGCCGCGTCTCAGATCGGCCATGTTGGAAATATGCCCTAGAGGCAATAATAAATAAGTTATTATTATATTTCCTTGTTCATGATAATCGTTTATTATCCATGCTATAATTGTATTGATAGGAAACTCAGATACATGTGTGGATACATAGACAACACCATGTCTCTAGTAAGCCTCTAGTTGACTAGCTCGTTGATCAATAGATGGTTACGGTTTCCTGACCATGGACATTGGATGTCATTGATAACGGGATCACATCATTAGGAGAATGATGTGATGGACAAGACTCAATCCTAAGCCTAGCACAAAGATCGTGTAGTTCGTATGCTAAAGCTTTTCTAATGTCAAGTATCATTTCCTTAGACCATGAGATTGTGCAACTCCCGGACACCGTAGGAATGCTTTGGGTGTGCCAAACGTCACAACGTAACTGGGTGGCTATAAAGGTACACTACAGGTATCTCCGAAAGTGTCTGTTGGGTTGGCAGGAATCGAGACTGGGATTTGTCACTCCGTGTGACGGAGAGGTATCTCTGGGCCCACTCGGTAGGACATCATCATATGCGCAATGTGACCAAGGAGTTGATCACGGGATGATGTGTTATGGAACGAGTAAAGAGACTTGCCGGTAACGAGATTAAACAAGGTATCGGTATACCGACGATCGAATCTCGGGCAAGTATCGTACCGATAGACAAAGGGAATTGCATACGGGATTGATTAAGTCCTTGACATCGTGGTTCATCCGATGAGATCATCGTGGAACATGTGGGAGCCAACATGGGTATCCAGATCCCGCTGTTGGTTATTGACCGGAGAACGTCTCGGTCATGTCTGCATGTCTCCCGAACCCGTAGGGTCTACACACTTAAGGTTCGATGACGCTAGGGTTATAAAGGAAGTTAGTATGTGGTTACGAATGTTGTTCGGAGTCCCGGATGAGATCCCGGATGTCACGAGGAGTTCCGGAATGGTCCGGAGGTAAAGATTTATATATGGGAAGTCCTGTTTTGGTCACCGGAAAAGTTTCGGGGTTTATCGGTAACGTACCGGGACCACCGGGAGGGTCCCGGGGGTCCACCAAATGGGGCCACCTGCCCCGGGGGAGCCACATGGGCTGTAGGGAGTGCTCCTTGTCCTACATGGGCCAAGGGCACCAGCCCCACTAAGGCCCATGCGCCTAAGAGGTGGAGAGGGGGCAAACCCTAAGGGGATATGGGCCTTAGGGCCCATATTGGTGCGCCTCCCTCTCCCATCCCCTCTTGGCCGCCCCCCTTGCTCCCCATCTAGGGCTGCCGCCCCCTCTAGGGGTGGGAACCCTAGAGGGGGCGCAGCCCCTCCCCTTCCCCTATATATATTGAGGCATAGGGCAGTCCACAACACGCGATTCAATCTCGTTGGTGCAGTCCTGCGTCTCTTCTTCCTCCTCTTCTGTGGTGCTTGGCGAAGCCCTGCAGGATAGCCACGCTCCTCCACCACCACCACGCTGTTGTGCTGCTGTTGGATGAAGTCTTCCTCAACCTCTCCCTCTCTCCTTGCTGGATCAAGGCATGGGAGACGTCACCGGGTTGTACGTGTGTTGAACGCGGAGGTGCCGTCTGTTCGACACTTGGTCATCGGTGATTTGGATCACGACGAGTACCACTCCATCAACCCCGTTCACTTGAACGCTTCCGCTTAGCGATCTACAAGGGTATGTAGATGCAACTCTCCTTCCCTTCGTTGCTGGTCTCTCCATAGATAGATCTTGGTGATACGTAGGAAAATTTTTGAATTTCTGCTACGTTCCCCAACAGTGGCATCATGAGCTAGGTCTATTGCGTAGATTCTATGCATGAGTAGAACACAAAGTAGTTGTGGGCATTGATTTTGTTCAATATGCTTGTCGTTACTAGTCTTATCTTGATTCGGCGGCATCGTGGGATGAAGCGGCCCGGACCAACCTTACACGTACTCTTACGTGAGACCGGTTCCACCGACAAACATGCACTAGTTGCATAAGGTGGCTGGCGGGTGTCTGTCTCTCCCACTTTAGTCGGATCAGATTCGATGAAAAGGGTCCTTATGAAGGGTAAATAGCAATTGGCATATCACGTTGTGGTCTTTGCGTAGGTAAGAAACGTTCTTGCTAGTAACCCATAGCAGCCACGTAAAACATGCAAACAACAATTAGAGGACGTCTAACTTGTTTTTGCAGGGTATGCCATGTGATGTGATATGGCCAAAGGATGTGATGAATGATATATGTGATGTATGAGATTGATCATGTTATTGTAATAGGAATCACGACTTGCATGTCGATGAATATGACAACCGGCAGGAGTCATAGGAGTTGTCTTTATTTATTTATGACCTGCGTGTCAACATAAACGTCATGTAATTACTTTACTTTATTGCTAACCGTTAGCTGTAGTAGTAGAAGTAATAGATGACGTGACAACTTCAAGAAGACACGACGATGGAGATCATGATGATGGAGATCATGGTGTCATGCCGGTGACGATGATGATCATGGAGCCCCGAAGATGGAGATCAAAAGGAGCAAAGTGATATTGGCCATATCATGTCACTATTTGATTGCATGTGATGTTTATCATGTTTATACATCTTATTTGCTTAGAACGACGGTAGTAAATAAGATGATCCCTCACAACAATTTCAAGAAGTGTTCTCCCCTAACTGTGCACCGTTGCTAAAGTTCGTCGTTTCGAAGCACCACGTGATGATCGGGTGTGATAGATCCTTACGTTCGCATACAACGGGTGTAAGACAGTTTTACACATGCAAAACACTTAGGGTTAACTTGACGAGCCTAGCATGTGTATAGACATGGCCTCGGAACACAGAAGACCGAAAGGTCGAGCATGAGTCGTATGGTAGATACGATCAACATGAAGATGTTCACCGACGTTGACTAGTCCGTCTCGCGTGATGATCGGACACGGCCTAGTTGACTCGGATCATGTAATCACTTAGATGACTAGAGGGATGTCTATCTAAGTGGGAGTTCATAAGATGAACTTAATTATCCTGAACATAGTCAAAAGGATTTTGCAAATTATGTCGTAGCTCACGCTATAGTTCTACTGTTTAGATATGTTCCTAGAGAAAATTTAGTTGAAAGTTGATAGTAGCAATTATGCGGACTAGGTCCGTAAACTGAGGATTGTCCTCATTGCTTCTTAGAAGGCTTATGTCCTTAATGCACCGCTCAGTGTGCTGAACCTCGAACGTCGTCTGTAGATGTTGCGAACATCTGACATACACGTTTTGATAACTACATGATAGTTCAGTTAAACGGTTTAGAGTTGAGGCACCAAAGACAGTTTTGAAACGTCGCGAAACATATGAGATGTTTTGAGGGCTGAAATTGGGATTTCAGGCTCGTGCCCACGTCAAGAGGTATAAGACCTCCGATGATTTTCTTAGCCTACAAACTAAGGAGAAAAGCTCAATTGTTGAGCTTGAGCTGAGATTGTCTGAGTACAACAATCATTTGAATCGAGTGGGAGTTGATCTTCCAGATGAGATAGTGATGTTTCTCCGAAGTCATTACCACCAAGCTGCTAGAGCTTCGTGATGAACTATAATATATCAGGGACATATATGATGATCCTTGAGATATTCGCAATGTTTAACACCACAAAAGTAGAAATCAAGAAGGAGCATCAATTGTTGATGGTTGGTGAAACCACTAGTTTCAAGAAGGGCAAGGGCAAGAAGGGATACTTCATGAAACGGCAATTCAACTGCTGCTCTGGTGAAGAAACCCAAGGTTGAACCCAAACCCGAGACTAAGTGCTTCTGTAATAAGGGGAACAACCACTGGAGCGAAATTACCCTAGATACTTGGTAGATTAGAAGGCTGGCAAGGTCGATAGAAGTATATTGGATATACATTATGTTAATGTGTACTTTACTAGTACTCCTAGTAGCACCAGGGTATTAGATACCGGTTCGGTTGCTAAGTGTTAGTAACTCGAAATAAAAGCTGCGGAATAAACGGAGACTAGCTAAAGGTGAGATAACGATATGTGTTGGAAGTATTTCCAAGGTTGATCAAATATCGTACGCTCCCTCTACCATCGAGATTGGTGTTTGCGTTGAGCATAGACATGATTGGATTATGTCTATCGCGATACGGTTATTCATTTAAGGAGAATAATGGTTACTCTGTTTATTTGAATAATACCTTCAATGGTCTTACACCTAAAATGAATGGTTTATTGAATCTCGATCGTAGTGATACACATGTTCATGCCAAAAGATAGTAATGATAGTACCACCTACTTGTGGCACTGCCACGTAAGTCATATCGGTATAAAACGCATGAGGAAGCTCCATGTTGATGGATCTTTGGGCTCACTCGTTTTGAAAAGTTTGAGACATGCGAACCATGTCTATTGGTGTATATGCATGAAGAAACTCCATGCAAATGGACCGTTTGGACTCACTTGATTTTGAATCACTTGAGACATGCAAATCATACCACATGGGCAAGATGACTGAAAGCCTCGGTTTTAGTAAAATGGAACAAGAAAGCAACTTGTTGGAAGTAATACATTTTGATGTGTGCAGTCCAATGAGTGCTGAGGCATGTAGTGGATTTCGTTATGTTCTTACTTCACAGATGATTTGAGTAGATGTTTACTTGATGAATCACGAGTCTGAATTATTGAAAGGTTCAAGTAATTTCAGGGTGAAGTTGAAAGATCGTCGTGGCAAGAGGATAAAAGATCTATGATATGATCATAGAGATGAATATCTGAGTTACAAGTTTGGCACAGAATTAAGACACTGTGGAAATTGTTTCATAACTAATACAGCCTGGAACACCATAATGTGATGGTGTGTCCGAACATCATAACTGCACCCTATTGGATATGATGCATACCATGATGTCTCTTATCGAATTACCATGATAGTTTATGGGTTAGGCATTAGAGACAACCACATTCACTTTAAATAGGGCACCACGTAATTCCGATGAGATGACACCGTATGAACTATGGTTTAGAGAAACCTAAGCTGTCATTTCTTAAAAGTTTGGGGCTGCGACGCTTATATGAAAAAGTTTCAGACTGATAAGCTCGAACCCAAAGCGGATAAATGCATCTTCATAGGACACCCAAAACAGTTGGGTATACCTCCTATCTCAGATCCGAAAGCAATAAGGGATTGTTTCTAGAATCGGGTCCTTTCTCGAGGAAAAGTTTCTCTCGAAAGAATTGAGTGGGAGGATGGTGGAGACTTGATGAGGTTATTGAACCGTCACTTCAACTAGTGTATAGCAGGGCACAAAGAGTTGTTTCTGTGGCACCTACACCAATTGAAGTGGAAGCTTATGATATTGATCATGAAACTTCAGATCAAGTCACTATCAAACCTCGTGGGATGACAAGGATGTGTACTACTTCAGAGTGGTACGTAATCCTGTCTTGGAGGTCATGTTGCTAGACAACAATGAACCTACGAGCTATGGAGAAGCGATGGTGGGCCCGGATTCCGATAAATGGCTCGAGGCCATATAATCCGAGAGAGGATCCATGTATGAAAACAAAGTGTAGACTTTGGCAGAACAGCTCGATGGTCGTAAGGCTATTGAGTACAGATGGATTTTAAAAGGAAGACAGACAATGATGGTAAGTGTCACCATTAAGAAAGCTCGACTTGTCGTTAAGATGTTTTCCGACAAGTTCAAGGAGTTGACTATGATGAGACTTTCTCACTCGTAGCGATCCTAAGAGTCTGTTGGAATTATATTAGCGATTACTGCATTATTTATGGAATCTTGCAGATAGGATGTCAAAAACCATTGTTTCCTCACGATTTTCTTGAGGAAAGGTTGTATGTGATACAACCGGAAGGTTTTGTCAATCATGAAATATGCTAATAAGTATGCAAAGCTCCAGCAATCCTTCTAAGGACTGGAGTAAGCATCTCGGAGTTGGAATGTATGCTTTGATGAGATGATCAAAGATTTTGGTTTATACAAAGTTTATGAGAAACTTGTATTTCCAAAGAAGTGAGTGGGAGCACTATAGAATTTCTGATGAGTATATGTTGTTGACATATTGTTGATCAAAAATGATGTAGAATTTCTAGGAAAGCATATAAGGTTATTTGAAAAGTGTTTTTCAATTGAAAGCCTGGATTAAGCTACTTGAACATTGAGCATCAAGATCTATAAGGATAGATCAAAAACGCTTAATGGTACTTTCAAATGAGCACATACCTTAACATGATCTTGAAGGTGTTCAAGATGGATCAGTCAAAGAAGGAGTTCTTGCCTGAGTTGTAAGGTATGAAGTTAAGACTTAAAGCTCGACCATGGCAGAATAGAGAGAAAGGACGAAGGTCGTCCCCTATGCTTAAGACGTAGGCTCTACAGTATGCTATGTTATGTACCGCACCTGAAGTGTGCCTTGCCATGAGTCAGTCAAGGGGTACAAGAGTGATCCAAGAATGGATCACAGGACAGCGGTCAAAGTTATCCTTAGTAACTAGTGGACTAAGGAATTTTTCTCGATTATGGAGGTGGTAAAAGAGTTCATCGTAAAGAGTTACGTCGATGCAAGCTTAACACCTATCCGGATAGCTCTGAGTAGAGATACCGGATACATATAATGGAGCAACAATTTAGAATAGCTCCAAGTAGAACAGTTATTTGGAATAGCTCCAAATAGAACGTGGTAGCTACATCTAGGAGATGACATAGAGATTTGTAAAGCACACACGGATCTGAAAGGTTCAGACCCGTTGACTAAAACCTCTTTCACAAGCAACATGATCAAAGCCAGAACTCTGTGAGTGTTAATCACATGGCGATGTGAACTAGATTATTGACTCTAGTGCAAGTGGGAGACTGTTGGAAATATGCCCTAGAGGCAATAATAAATAAGTTATTATTATATTTCCTTGTTCATGATAATCGTTTATTATCCATGCTATAATTGTATTGATAGGAAACTCAGATACATGTGTGGATACATAGACAACACCATGTCCCTAGTAAGCCTCTAGTTGACTAGCTCGTTGATCAATAGATGGTTACGGTTTCCTGACCATGGACATTGGATGTCGTTGATAACGGGATCACATCATTAGGAGAATGATGTGATGGACAAGACCCAATCCTAAGCCTAGCACAAAGATCGTGTAGTTCGTATGCTAAAGCTTTTCTAATGTCAAGTATCATTTCCTTAGACCATGAGATTGTGCAACTCCCGGACACCGTAGGAATGCTTTGGGTGTGCCAAACGTCACAACGTAACTGGGTGGCTATAAAGGTACACTACGGGTATCTCCGAAAGTGTCTATTGGGTTGGCACGAATCGAGACTGGGATTTGTCACTCCGTGTGACGGAGAGGTATCTCTGGGCCCACTCGGTAGGACATCATCATATGTGCAATGTGACCAAGGAGTTGATCACGGGATGATGTGTTATGGAACAAGTAAAGAGACTTGCCGGTAACGAGATTAAACAAGGTATCGGTATACCGACGATCGAATCTCGGGCAAGTATTGTACCGATAGACAAAGGGAATTGCACACGGGATTGATTAAGTCCTTGACATCGTGGTTCATCCGATGAGATCATCGTGGAACATGTGGGAGCCAACATGGGTATCCAGATCCCGCTGTTGGTTATTGACCGGAGAACGTCTCGGTCATGTCTGCATGTCTCCCGAACCCGTAGGGTCTACACACTTAAGGTTCGATGACGCTAGGGTTATAAAGGAAGTTAGTATGTGGTTACCGAATGTTGTTCGGAGTCCCGGATGAGATCCCGGACGTCACGAGGAGTTCCGGAATGGTCCGGAGGTAAAGATTTATATATGGGAAGTCCTGTTTTGGTCACCGGAAAAGTTTCGGGGTTTATCGGTAACGTACCGGGACCACCGGGAGGGTCCCGGGGGTCCACCAAGTGGGGCCACCTACCCCGGGGGAGCCACATGGGCTGTAGGGAGTGCTCCTTGGCCTACATGGGCCAAGGGCACCAGCCCCACTAAGGCCCATGCGCCTAAGAGGTGGAGAGGGGGCAAACCCTAAGGGGATATGGGCCTTAGGGCCCATATTGGTGCGCCTCCCTCTCCCATCCCCTCTTGGCCGCCTCCCTTGCTCCCCATCTAGGGCTGCCGCCCCCTCTAGGGGTGGGAACCCTAGAGGGGGCGCAGCCCCTCCCCTTCCCCTATATATATTGAGGCATAGGGCAGCCCACAACACGCGATTCAATCTCGTTGGTGCAGCCCTGCGTCTCTTCTTCCTCCTCTTCTGTGGTGCTTGGCGAAGCCCTGCAGGATAGCCACGCTCCTCCACCACCACCACGCTGTTGTGCTGCTGTTGGATGAAGTCTTCCTCAACCCCTCCCTCTCTCCTTGCTGGATCAAGGCATGGGAGACGTCACCGGGCTATACGTGTGTTGAACGCGGAGGTGCCGTCCGTTCGACACTTGGTCATCGGTGATTTGGATCACGACGAGTACGACTCCATCGACCCCGTTCACTTGAACGCTTCCGCTTAGCGATCTACAAGCGTATGTAGATGCAACTCTCCTTCCCTTCGTTGCTGGTCTCTCCATAGATAGATCTTGGTGATACGTAGGAAATTTTTTGAATTTCTGCTACGTTTCCCAACAGGCCATGCTTCCTAGCGACGGCGGTGACATAGCGGGCCTTGAAGCCACGTAAGATGGCCTCGACAAGATCCTCACGGGCTGGCCATTCTTCCATGGTGGCGACAATGGGGGAGGCGGTGTGGTCCCGAATCCATCGCTCCCTCTCTACGTGATCCCTCGCAAGCTCGGGAAAGCCCACTTCCAGCTGATCCCAGAAGGGTTTCAAGACTTTCTATGGTGATTTACGAAACATGTCTTGGATGACTATTGGAGGTTATTTTGGCGATCGGGGCCATAAGACAGACTCTGGTAGAGTTGATCTAATGAAACCTAAAGTTGCACAAAATTTACTCCAAGCATGGATTGACTCCAAGTTCTAAAATTGTAGCCATTGTGTTGCCTAGAGCTGGCATTGAATGATCATGTCCGTTTTATTTTCCTAGGATAATTTGATTTTCATTTCATCTTCTTCTCCCCCTCTTTGTATCATACTTTTATTTATATTAATAAAAAAATTATCATAGAATTGCTGTTCTACGGTTCAGGACTTCAAGAAAACAATTCCAGACAATGAAGAGTTGGCGTTCATCAGGGTGTAACAAACTACTTTTTTTGCGATTAGTGTAACACACTACTCCCTCCATCCACAAATATAATATGTTTTGAATATTTCAATATGGACTACATATGGACTGAAGTGAGTGAACAAACACAGAACATATCTATATACATCCTATTCACAAAACAGTTAGCACATCTTATACTCGATAAGCACATTGTTAACTCTACAATTGTGGTGCGAAGTGGTAGTTCATTTTTTGTAAAACTTAACTGTGAGGTGATATGTCGAAATGCGCAGGGGCACTCAACTGCCAAGTCAAACGTGGATCAAAAGTGGGCTGTAATTTAATTGCGTCAGCCGGGTCTTGAACTCAAGACCTCTTGGCTCTGATACCATGTAAAAGTGCATGCTCTAGCCAATGCAATCAAAATACCGATCTAATGAAAGAGATTAGTCAATACAATTATATGTCAACAATCCTAGTTGTAGATCTAAAAAATTAGAGACCTATTATTAGAAACCTAGCTAGCTGCTTTGCTCTCTTGCAAGGAACGCCAAGGAGTACAGTGATACTTTGCACGTGTCTGGCAAACAGCAAACTTATCTTTCCGTCCTATGCATATGATGCCAACCGGCATTCATTACCATAAATTGAACTTTGTTTGTCAAAGACGCTTACAATGGGCCTTGCTAACAAGAGTCGGAAAAGGCTGATAGAACATCACATCAAGTTGTCCACGAATAATGAGATGATTTGCGACAGGGAGAAATAGACCGAAGGTTCGGTGCATGGAGTAAGAGATTACCAGGTTAATCAACTTTGAGACGCAGGAATAATTGCTCATTCAAATATTCATGCACTGTGCTTTCTTCGTGATGCACATCAGGGTTGGTATAATAGCCGGAGAAAGTTACAGGAGACTATTGAGAGTTTATAAAAATGAAAAGGACCCCGTGAAAGGTAATAGCTTTTCCTTCATTTTTTCATGTAAATTCTTTTTTTAATCTATATACGGTATGTTTTAAACACGGAATAATCAAAAATTTGCACATACACTCATCCCTATAAGCGCACGTACGCATACCCTACCCCTATGAGATAACACAAGCGTAATGTCAGGACCAGTGCCAAGTCTAAAATTTGAGCCTTATTGGAATGGTTCCATCACAAGGAACCTAACCATCTGAGCTTCGCACAGTTTTGTTCCTATATATGGTTGTGTATGATACAACCGTACAACAGCTAAACATCTCCAACTCAAGAAAAAAAGTAAAGACTTAATAGTCTCTTTAAAAGATGTGTCAATTGGGATAGAAGCTTTTATCCCGATTATTGAATTCATGTAGTTAAGACCTCTTGGCTTGAATATTATATTAAACTCATGATCCAACCAAATCATCCCGGGCCGATGCAGAGAGACAGGACATATATTTCAACACCAATGTCTATTAATCTTAGCATGCACTTGTCATGCCGAAGAGTTTCAAAATAAGTTGAGCTAACTGTCGCGAGCCTTTCCTTTCGCGGGCACATGTGTACTCATCTTGAGATCAACTCGTTTAATTATTCATCTCATTACTGCTCTTTGTGATATTATTGAGATGCTTTCCTTTTGTTTGATCTCTCAGATGTTTGGTATCCCCCTCTCAGGCGTGAGTAATCCCCCCTAGTCGTGCGAGATGTAGGGGATTGGTGAGAGTCATTCGTGCCTTTCTACATGTCGTCATTTGTGATTATAGTCTATGCTTATTCAATAAGTTGTTTATCTATGGTGCATGTAATGCGTGTTGTCCAATTTAAGAGCCCAGGGAACATGATCTGAAGACCTATACAGATAATACATATTGTTTAGTGAATCGGTGGCCTTCATGTGACAGTTATTGATATCTACGAGGAGGCGAGACAATATGAGATAGCAGTGATCCATGAAACCTAATGCATTGTTCAGTCTTATTACCTTAAATTGTGGAAATAACCATCTAATGGCAACGTCGAAGCAGGACTATAAGGGAGAACAAATTCGACGTGGAGGAGTTCAACCACTAAAGGGTGATCCGCCTACCGAACAAATAATCTATGCACTAGAATCACAATACAAGGCAATTAGTATTACTGTCGCCCTGGAACACTTGATGTACACTATGATCCGAAGTTTCTCCGCGCCTAACCTCTCAATTGCAGACAATAACCGTTCACTTTCAGCCGCTTTACGTCATGTTATTTGCTTTTAAAAAGCTCTTTATTATTCTCGCTACAACTATCAACTCTTTCACCACTGTAGTATATTTGTTTCACGGAACAGTAATACCATTTGCAAATTTTCAGACAATTACTTTGCACAACATTGGTCACAACTTATGTGTGAAGCACCACTCACAATAATCTCCTCCGCTCTTCGTTGAGATGATAACTATTGAGATACTTACATGAAGTTGCTACGCTACCATGTGTGTATTCCAGGCCATCAAGGTGGCCCATGAGCAGTCACGCAAAGCATTTACAGAAAGGACGTGAGAATTAGGTTGTTCCTTAAACCACATCGCATGGGTTGTTTGTTAGACAACTTCCTCCACCCTATAGACTACAAAGGTTGCAGGCTCGGTTCCTTTTACAGCTTTTTGACGTGTTTCTCTTCTTCTTTTGTCGTTTATTTTCCTCTTTTATTGCCATGGCTTTACTTTCATATATTTTTTGTTTTGATGTGAATACGAGAGTTTAAAGTTAACATTAGCCATTGAAATAATATGCAAAAAAATCAGAAGTTCCATGAAACTTTTTTTAGTACAAGATCATGTTTTATGTTGGTGGGAGATATAAAATATATTCAAATACTCAATATAAATGTTCATATGCGTGACATAAAATGATCATTTCATATTTCAAAATCTCCATATATACAAAAAAAATCGTGTATTACAAAAGGTTCACATAAATGTGCGGAAAAATGTTCCTATAGTATGCACAAAAATGTTTCTATATTCCCTAAAACAAACTTAGTTAATAACATGATGAAAAGAAGTAAAAATACAAAAGATAAAAAAAGTGAAAAATGAAAAGAAAGAAGAAGAAAAGAAAAGAAAAGAAAACGGACATGTGCTGGCACAATTGGTATGATTACGGCGTAATGACTTATGACTCCTCGAAGAGCCGCAGTGAGTAATGCAAAACCCTATTTGCCTCACGATGTGACGGTTTGTCGACTAATCGCACAGGAAACCAGCGACTGAGCAGAACATGGGCCAAACCAATTAGCTATATTTTCAATTTTAGGAACCTTCTAGGAGATTTCGTGTGCGATTAGGAACCTTCTAGGAGATTTCGTCCCGTTTTGATCTGGTTTTTTGTTGTTTCTTTTTCATGATTTCTTTGGGGTTTTTGTTTTTCATAATTTATTTGGAATTTTGAAAAATGTTTAAGTTTCGAAATTTGTTCATAAATTCAAAAAATGCTCATTTTAAAAAATTGCGTTTCAATTTTTTGGAAATAAAAGAAGTGTTCGCTTTTTTCAAAAAAAATGTTTGGGATTTAAAAAACGCTCAATTTTTTAAAAAAATGTTCGCAATTTAAAACAATATTCACAAATTTCAAAAAATATTTTGAATTTTTAAAAATCTTCAAGAAGTGTTTGCTTTGTCAACAATTGTTAAAGAATTTCAAGAAATGTGCAAAGGTTTAAAGAAATGGTCGGATCTATCGCTGCGCACTGCCCATCAATCACAAACGCTCAACGCTGTTTACGTCGCGCTGTATCGGTGCCCGCAAATCTGTCGGCCCAGTCGGGGCACCCCTGTGTGTGAGTAATCTCTACATAGGAGCTTCCATGGAGGAGTCCTTGTTTAGCGGCTTCGGCGTCAGATGGCTCGCAGCGCTCGCAGTGTTTTTTTTTTTTTGCGGGGCAAACGATTATATTACTTAAACTAGTTCAGTATTACAAACCGTTATGATAGAATCTTGAGCTCATCAAGGCATCTACCTAGCCAAACTGCAGTTCGTCCTTCCATACGTCCATACCTTGCCACGACGTGGTTGGCAGTGATTTAGCAACAGTGAATCTTCATGAGTGATATCACCTGATGGGATTATTTCACCTCCTCCACGATGTAGCTCAAGCTTTAGCCATCGCGTTCCTTATTCGGCACATGCGCACGCACTCGTAGTGTTGGCGTGCAAGCCACGACCCACTTGGCTTGGTCGCTCGCTTCGCTGCCAACTCGCTGGAATATTGGATCCCCTGGTCGCCGATTGACCCTTGACCATGACTGTTTGACGGTTGACCAGGAGAGTTGTTGTGGATTCTAAATAAAAGTTCATTAAGTTTACAAAATTTTGGTAAATTTTAAAAAGATCCAAAATTCGAAATTAGTTTGTAGATTTGAAATGTTTAGCAGCTTAGAAAACAATTTCAAAAACTCAAGCATTTGGAAAACTTTCACAAATTTTGGAAAAAAGCTCATGAATTTTATTTTATTTTTACAAATTTGCCAAACTTTCTCAAAATTAAAAAAACATAAAATTGAGAAACAAACATATATTTGCAAAAAGTTCACAAATTTGAAAATATCACAAATTTTGAAAAATGATCATGAATTTGAAAAAAAACGCAAATTTTATAATATTTCGAAATTGAAAAAAAAATAGCGAATTAAAAAATCAAAATCGAAAAGGTCCACGCATATGGAGAAAAAAAGAAAGATGAAAAAACAAAAAAGGCAAAAGAAGAAAAAGCGAGCCAAAATCTAGAAACAAAAAAAATATAAAGACCAGAAGCTTCTTAAAATCGGCAGGAATGCTCACAGAAACATGCAGTGCGTGGATAGGCTGGCGCACTAAATCTAGGTTGAAGGTTTACGGGTGTGTACTGCGTACGAGTTTGCATACTAAATCGGCAAATGATTTCACAAATTGTGGAAAAAGCTCATGAATTTGCAAATATTATTTATGTATTTTTTAAGAAAGGGAAAATGATAAAAAATGAAAATGGAAATGGCAAAAAAGGGAAACAGAAACAGTGGAGGAAAAGAAATTAGAAAGAAAACACGAAAGAGGAACACTGGGCCGGCCCGCCGAGAGGAACCTTCAGCGGAGGTTTGTCTATTTGCCGCAGACGCGAGGCACTGCGTACGAGTTTGTGTTAATCTTATTTGCAAATTTTAAAGTATTATTTGCCGACAGAAAAATTTTTTGGGATGTTCACGGGGGTGTGCGCTGCATACGGTGAGCCCCTAGTCGACGCTGCAAGCGCCGGTTGGCGCTAACAGCACTCGCAGGGGGAGCTAGCGGGTCGGCCGAATCGAGAGAAAAAACTGTAAAAAATTTACTACTCCCTTTGTCTCAAAATATCTAACATCAAAAACGTTCTTATATTATAGGGTGAAGGAAGTACTATATATATGCAGAAACTGGAAGTCGAACCGTTCGCCTTAGCAAGAGCACCCTAACGACGAAACAACTAGACCGAGAAGCCAAGCTTGTCAACTATCAGGAACGAGATGTATTTCACCCTTTCTCAAGCGAAATATTGTATACCCAGAATTAATTATTTGAAAAAGTAATTCACAAAAAACCACAAATTCCGAAAAAGGTTCAAAAATTAGAAAAGGTTCGTGAAAAATGAGAAAGTTCATCAATTTAAAAAAATAATTCATCTATTTGGGAAAAAAATCATCCATTTTGAAAAAGTTCACAAATTTGAAAAAAAATCACTATTTTTTGAGAAAAAATATTTTTGAAGAAAAGTTCATCAAATTTGAAAAAAGTTCATCGAATTTCAAAAATAGTTCACGGATTTTGAAAAAAAAATCATTGAACTGAGAAAATTCATCAAATTTGAAAAAGTTCATCGAAATTCAAAAAAATCATGGATTACCCAAAAAGTTCATCAATTTAAAAAAAGTTCATCAAATTAGAAAAAAATCATCATTTTTTTCTAAAAATCATTGATTTGAAGAAACCATTCACGTATTTACAAACTATTCATCAAAGCTGTAAGAAGAAAAAAACGAAAAGCAAACAAATAGAAAAAAGGAAAAGAAACGAATAAAAGAGGGGCGGCGCTAGGCGTCGGCCGGCGGACGGGTTATAATGATCCGCCGGTTGGACAACGGTTGGATTAAAGCACTAACAGCCGTTCGATGTAACCACCTCGCGTCGGCTGACCCCTCTTTAATTCCTGCAACAACGGCTCTGTTTCAGAAAGAGACTCCCGTGTCCACCGTCCCCGACAGAGTTGCGCCCAGAATGATGCCGCCCCCAACCACCACAAAAAATCAGCTGCCGCCGACACGCGGGGGCAAGTAATTCTTATTCCCTTTGTCGTATTCCTGCAACAAGATCATTGTTGCAAAAATTGCAAGAATATCTCCGGCATCTTCCCTAGATTCCTGCAACAAGATCCGTGTTGCAAAAATTGCAACAACATCTCCGGCCTCATCTATGCATTCCTACAACAAGACCACTGTTGCAAAAAAAAACTTCTATGTATTCCTTGTTCCAAAGTTTACATCATCTGCGACCTCTTCTCCGTATTCCTGCAACAAGACCTTTGTTGCGAAAATTCTGCCTGAAGCACTTGTAGTATCATGTAGTAAATTTCATCCAAACCTCGACAGTGAGTAACACACGCATGTAGCATCCGGGGCCTAGCCTACAACGCCGGAGCCTTGAAGTAGGCATGCAATCGATCTGGTCAACAAGGCATGTCCCATGCATGAGGCTTGTCCCCGATGCAGCAACATAGTATGGAGGAGAGGGGAGATGAGAGAGATGGATGAGCAGCGCCGGCTCAAGGAGAGAGTGGGGGAGATGGAAGCAGACGGGGTGGATGAAAGGAGAAGAAAATGATCCCATCGAGAAGCTTCATGAATGGGAGGCGTGAACATTGGCGTGAGGATAAGAACAAGCTGGTCCCATGAGGACACGTGTCGCAAGTGAAAGATCGTGGATGTCGCCTAGAGGGGGGGGTGAATAGGCGCTTTAAAATAATTACGGTTGAGGCTTGAACAAATGCGAAATAAACCTAGCAGTTAATTTGTCAAGCACAAAACCTACAACAACTAGGCTCACCTATGTGCACCAACAACTTATGCTAAGCAAGAAAAACTACTTAGGTGATAGCAAAATATATGACAAGAAATAATATGGCTATCACAAAGTAAAGTGCATAAGTAAAGGGCTCGGGTAAGAGATAACTGAGGCACGCGGAGACGACGATGTATCCCGAAGTTCACACCCTTGCGGATGCTAATCTCCGTTTGGAGTGGTGTGGAGGCACAATGCTCCCCAAGAAGCCACTAGAGCCACCGTAATCTTCTCACACCCTCACACAATGCAAGATGCCGTGATTCCACTAAGGGACCCTTGAGGGCGGTCACCGAACCCGTAAAAATGGCAACCCTTGGGGGCGATCAGCGAACCCGTACACTTTGGCAACCCTTGGGGGCGGTCAACGGTACCCGTCAAATTGCTCGGGGCAATCTCCACAACCTAATTGGAGACCCCGACGCTTGCCCGGAGCTTTACACCACAATGATTGAGCTCTGAACACCACCAACCGTCTAGGGCGCCCAAGCACCCAAGAGGAACAAGCTCAAGGGTATCAAGCACCCAAGAGTAATAAGCTTCTCAACTTGTCACTTCCATGTATCACCGTAGAGAACTCAAACCGATGCACCAAATGCAATGGCAAGGGCACACAGAGTGCCCCAGTCCTTCTCTCTCAAATCCCACCGAAGCAACTAATGCTAGGGAGAAAAATGAGAGGAAGAAGAAGATGGAGAACACCAAGAACTCCAAGATGTAGATCCAAGGGGTTCCCCTCACATAGAGAAGAAAGTGATTGGTGGAAATGTGGATCTAGATCTCCTCTCTCTTTTCCCTCAAAAACTAGTAAGAATCCATGGCGGGATTGAGAGTTAGCAAGCTCGAAGAAGGTCAACAATGGGGGAAGAACACGAGCTCAAAGGATAAGGTTCATTGGGGAAGAAGACCCCCTTTTATAGGTAGGGAAAAATCCAACTGTTATGCTCACAGCCCGCACAGAGCGGTACTACCGCTCCAAGGAGCGGTACTACCGCTAGGGCGGTAGTAGCCCTTTGAAACACAACAGCAAGGCGGCAAAAAACCCCAGAAGAACCATGGAGCGGTAGTACTGCTTGACCTCACGGTACTACCGCTAGGGGTAGCGGTACTACTGCTAAGGGTAGCGGTACTACTGCTTGCGACCGGTACTAAAAAAATTACATCCGTGCCTACCACCGCTGGACTTGTGACGAGTTTTTGGTCCCGGGCGGAAGTAGCCACGGAAGTAGCCGCGGTAGTACTGCTCCAAGTGGTAGTACCGCTCCCAAGAGCGGTAGTAAAAAATTACATCCGCTCCTGTCCGCGGTAGTACCGCTGCAGCCTTTTCAGAACACCAAAACTACCACAACTTTTGCAAACGGACTCAGAATTCGGCGAAACCTAATTTGTTGGAAAGCTAGCGACAAGGGCTAACACAATCTTGAAATAAATAACAATAATAAGCAAATTAGAACAGGCCCATAAGAAAATGGTGAGAACCCTTCCTCGGATAAGACCGGTAAAACCTCCAACACCGAAAACATCATAGAAGATGCATGCGAACTTCGTTTTCGATGAACTCAAACTTGTCATCAAGATGACCATAAGCTCTAAGACTCACAAAGAGAACCAAACAAGAACCAAAAAGATGATGCAAGGATGCAATGGTTTGAGCTCTCTACGAATGATACGATCAAGCTACTCATCGAGAGCCCCCCTTGATAGTACGACAATCGATCCTATAACCCAGTCTCCCAACTACCATCATGAGACCGGTAAAATAGAAAACCTATCAAGGGCAAACCTTTGCCTTGCACATGGTCCACTTGAGCTAGATGATGACGATCTTGACTCCCTCAAGTTGGACCACCTTTCTTGATTGCGTTGGCTCGATGAAGACTAGTTGATTGCTCCCCCATACTCCACTATGGGTGAGCTACTCTTCCGCACATCTTCACAAGTACATTGTCACCACAATGGATGGCAAGCTTCAAGCATTTGATCTCTTCGTGATGCTTCACTTGAATTTGCACACCGCAACCTAACCCCACAAAGAACTCTCACGAAGACCATGGGTTAATTAGTACAGAAAGCATAATGGACAATGCTTACCATACCATGGGATCACTTGATCCCTCTGTACATCTTGTACGCTTTATGTGTTGATCAACTTGATTCACTCTTGACTTAGTCTTGATCAACCTTGATTCTTTCCAACTCTCTTCATTTGGATGATGTCTTGAAGGTAAACATGAATGATCAAACAATCTTCTTCTTCAAGACACGCTTGCAATAAGCTTAACTCTCGAATGACCAATCTTTGGATAATTCCTTGAATAGCACCTTGGTCGACACAAACTCTCCTTGAAACCAACACATGTACTCCAAGAAAATCCTATGGACAAAACCTTCAAATATAACTCAAGGCAACCATTAGTCCATAAAGATTGTCATCAATTACCAAAACCAAACATGGGGGCACCGCATGTTCTTTCAATCTCCCCCATTTTGGTAATGGATGGCAATCACTTTCAAGAGAGTTTATATAAGGAATTATGCATCACCAAGCAATGGAACAGCCAATAATGCATGTGTATGAGATGCAAATGCTTAGGAACAAAACCAAAGCAAATGCTTAGGAACAAAACCAAAGCAAGGAGAAAACTCTGAAGACTTCTCCACAAAACTCTCTGAAACTTCTCCCCCATTGGCATCGATTGCCAAAATGGGCGAAAAGCTTAGAAGGCCAATATAAATTGTGTTCCTCCATAAATTGTGTATCTCTCAACAAGAGAGTGGAATCCAATACACATATCCAACGGTAATACTTGGAGGAAGACCAACTATATTGAGGCACCAAGATTGCTAAAGGAATGATATGCCATAAGGACATAACAAAGAGAGAGACAAGCAATCAAGCAATCAAAAGGTATCAATTGAAGCAAGCAATCAACGGGTATCAATTGAACCAACTAGACCAAAGATCCTACGAGCTACATGAATAAAGGATATTATGATATGAGCAAAGGAGTGTTCTAAAGAAACTAGAGAAGCTCCCCATGATTTGTGCACACATAAGAATTTTTGTATTTGGATACAAAGTGCACAAAATAGGATCATAGCTCCCCCAAAATCAATAGAAACTTATAACAAGTGCAAGTGAGCATATAGGAACCTAAGCCTAGTACATGTAACAAACACATGGTTGAGCAACAAGTGAAAGAGGCAACTTAAGAATGGGCTCAACCAAAATGATGTGTGTGAGTCAAGGCAATGCACTTGAGAATACTAATGTACGGATGGGCATTAAGCATCAATAAAGTCTTGAAAGTATGAGGCACACGGTGCAAGGCCTATCATTCCCACACACAACTAGCAAATGGGTTCACAAGCTTACTAATAAGCATATAAAGAATCTATGCCTGTGACAACCCGTGGTGAAGATAGAGGATGAAAGCCTCATCACGACGAGGGATACCAATTAAGATGCCAAAAGCCTCGTAAATATAAGCACGAGGAAGATAATCTTCACCACACAAGAGTGCATCAAGATGCAACAATATAAGACACGCACTCAAGACAAAAGCTTTCACGAAGCCACCAAAGAAATAACATAAGAAAGATAAGGTAGACGTGAAAGAAAGGATATCAACTAGATATGCAACTTCTCTCAAGTGTATAAGATTTTAGGTAGACGAAATCATGATGATATATATCTACAAAGAAGGATGTACACCCGAAATAGTTACAACACGAGGAACAAGATATCCAAAGGGAGATCATACATATACCAATAAGATATTTGCTTGGAAGCATAGCACATGGCTAGATATGGTCTTATTGTATATAAATGAAGTCCACACACGAACAACAAAGACATCACAACTAGCAACAAGAGATCATTGTTGGGATGCTTTGAGAAAGGAAACAAGTATCACAAGAATGAATGAATACCATGCCATGATATAACCTACACAAGGTTGATGCAAGAAATGTGTGCATGAAGAATATGAAGATACTTATTACCGAGTTAACATTGGAAGGATGTAGTAGATACCAATTGAAGGTAGATAGTAGTTCATTGATCCTCCTAGCTCGAATCCAATAAGCACATGATGAAAACTGAATGAAATATGCCCTAGAGGCAATAATAAAGTTATTATTTATTTCCTTATATCATGATAAATGTTTATTATTCATGCTAGAATTGTATTAACCGGAAACATAATACATGTGTGAATACATAGACAAACAGAGTGTCGCTAGTATGCCTCTACTAGACTAGCTCGTTAATCAAAGATGGTTAAGTTTCCTAACCATGAACAAGGAGTTGTTATTTGATTAACGAGGTCACATCATTAGTTGAATGATCTGATTGACATGACCCATTCCATTAGCTTAGCACACGATCATTTAGTATGTTGCTATTGCTTTCTTCATGACTTATACATGTTCCTATGACTATGAGATTATGCAACTCCCGTTTACCGGAGGAACACTTTGGGTACTACCAAACGTCACAACGTAACTGGGTGATTATAAAGGAGTACTACAGGTGTCTCCAAAGGTAGATGTTGGGTTGGCGTATTTCGAGATTAGGATTTGTCACTCCGATTGTCGGAGAGGTATCTCTAGGCCCTCTCGGTAATGCACATCACTTAAGCCTTGCAAGAATTGCAACTAATAAGTTAGTTGCGGGATGATGTATTACGGAACGAGTAAAGAGACTTGCCGGTAACAAGATTGAACTATGTATTGGATACCGACGATCGAATCTCGGGCAAGTAACATCCGATGACAAAGGGAACAACGTATGTTGTTATGCGGTCTGACCGATAAAGATCTTCGTAGAATATGTAGGAGTCAATATGGGCATCCAGGTCCCACTATTGGTTATTGACCGGAGACGTGTCTCGGTCATGTCTACATTGTTCTCGAACCGTAGGGTCCGCACGCTTAACGTTACGATGACAGTTATTATGAGTTTATGCATTTTGATGTACCGAAGGTTGTTCGGAGTCCCGGATGTGATCTCGGACATGACGAGGAGTCTCGAAATGGTCGAGACATAAAGATTGATATATTGGAAGCCTATATTTGGATATCGGAAGTGTTCCGGGTGAAATCGGGATTTTACCGGAGTACCGGGAGGTTACCGGAACCCCCCGGGAACCATATGGGCCTTATTGGGCCTTAGTGGAAAGGTGAAAGGGGCAGCCCAAGGTGGGTTGCGCGCCTCCCCCCTCCCCTAGTCCTATTAGGACTAGGAGAGGTGGCCGGCCCCCTTCTCTCTCTCTCTCTCTCTCTCTCTCTCTCTCTCTCTCTCTCTCTCTCTCGGAATCCTATTAGGAATAGGATTGAGGGGGGAGTCCTACTCCCGGTAGGAGTAGGACTCCTCCTGCGCCCTCCTCCTTGGCCAGCCAGCCCTCCCCCTTGGATCCTTTATATACGGGGGCAGGGGGCACCTCTAGACACACAAGTTGATTATTGAGATCGTTCCTTAGCCGTGTGCGGTGCCCCCTGCCACCATATTCCACCTCGATCATATCATTGTAGTGCTTAGGCGAAGCCCTGTGTCGGTAGAACATCAAGATCGTCACCACGCCGTCGTGCTGACGGAACTCCTCCCCGAAGCTTTGCTGGGTTGGAGCCCGGGGATTGTCATCGAGCTGTACGTGTGCTAAGAACTCGGAGGTGCCGGAGTAACGGTGCTTGGATCGGTCGGATCGGGAAGAAGACGTACGACTACTTCCTCTATGTTGTGTTAACGCTTCCGTTGCGATCTACAAGGGTACGTAGATCAGACTCTCCCCCTCGTTGCTATGCATCACCATGATCTTGCGTGTGCGTAGGAAATTTTTTGAAATTACTACGTTCCCCAACAGTGGCATCCGAGCCTAGGTTTTATGGTTTGATGTTATTTGCACGAGTAGAACGCAAGTGAGTTGTGGGCGATATAAGTCATACTGCCTACCAGCATGTCATACTTTGGTTCGGCGGTATTGTTGGATGAAGCGGCCCGGACCGACATTACGCGTACGCTTACGCGAGACCGGTTTCCCCGACGTGCTTTGCACATAGGTGATTTGCGGGTGACTGTTTCTCCAACTTTAGTTAAACCGAGTGTGGCTACGCCCGGTCCTTGCGAAGGTTAAAACGGAGTCTATTTGACAAACTATCGTTGTGGTTTTGATGCGTAGGTAAGATTGGTTCTTGCTAAGCCCGTAGCAGCCACGTAAAATTTGCAACAACAAAGTAGAGGACGTCTAACTTGTTGTTGCAGGGCATGTTGTGATGTGATATGGTCAAAACGTGATGAGTTATAAGTTGTTGTATAAGATGATTATGTTTTGTTGAAGTTATCGGCAACTGGCAAAAGCCTTATGGTTGTCTGTCTATTGCATAAGATGCAAGCGCCCAATAATTGCTTTACTTTATCGCTATGCGATAGCAATAGTTGCAAGAGCAATAGTTGGCGAGATGACCATGTGATGACATATTGATATAGATCAAGATGATGGAGATCATGATGTCATGCCGGTGACGATGGAAATCATGATGATGCTTTGAAGATGGAGATCAAAGGCACAAGATGATGATGGCCATATCATGTCACATATTTTGATTGCATGTGATGTTTATCTTTTTATGCATCTTATCTTGCTTTGATTGACGGTAGCATTATAAGATGATCTCTCACTAAATTATCAAGAAGTGTTCTCCCTGAGTATGCACCGTTGCCAAAGTTCGTCGTGCCCAGACACCACGTGATGATCGGGTGTGATAAGCTCTACGTCCATCTACAACGGGTGCAAGCCAGTTTTGCACACGCAGAATACTCAGGTTAAACTTGACGAGCCTAGCATATGCAGATATGGCCTCGGAACACGGAGACCAAAAGGTCGAGCGTGAATCATATAGTAGATATGATCAACATAACAATGTTCACCATTGAAAACTACTCCATCTCACGTGATGATCGGTTATGGTTTAGTTGATTTGGATCACATGATCACTTAGAGGATTAGAGGGATGTCTATCTAAGTGGGAGTTCTTAAGTAATATGATTAATTGAACTTTAATTTATCATGAACTTAGTCCTGGTAGTATTAGCATATCTATGTTGAAGATCAATAGCTCGCGGTGTTGCTTTCATATGTTTATTTTGATATGTTCCTAGAGAAAATTGTGTTGAAAGATGTTAGTAGCAATGATACGGATTGGATCCATGATCTGAGGTTTATCCTCATTGCTGCACAGAAAAATTATGTCCTTGATGCACCGCTAGTGACAGACCTATTGCAGGAGCAGATGCAGACGTTATGAACGTTTGGCTAGCTCAATATGATGACTACTTGATAGTTTAGTGCACCATGCTTAATGGCTTAGAATCGGGACTTCAAAGACGTTTTTAACATCATGGACCATATGAGATGTTCCAGGAGTTGAAGTTAATATTTCAAGCAAATACCCGAGTTGAGAGATATGAAGTCTCCAACAAGTTCTATAGCTAAAAGATGGAGGAGAATCACTCAACTAGTGAGCATGTGCTCAGATTGTCTGGGTACTACAATCGCTTGAATCAAGTGGGAGTTAATCTTCCAGATAAGATAGTGATTGACAGAATTCTCTAGTCACCATCACCAAGTTAGTAGAACTTCGTGATGAACTATGATATGCAAGGGATAACGGAAACGATTCCCAAGCTCTTCGTGATGCTGAAATCGATGAAGGTAGAAATCAAGAAAAACATCAAGTGTTGATGGTTGACAAGACCACTAGTTTGAAGAAAAGGGCAAAAGGGAAGAAGGGGAACTTCAAGAAGAACGGCAAGCAAGTTGCTGCTCATGTGAAGAAGCCCAAGTCTGGTCCTAAGCCTGAGACTAAGTGCTTCTACTCCAAAGGAACTGGTCACTGGAAGCGGAACTGCCCCAAGTATTTGGCGGATAAGAAGGATGGCAAAGTGAACAAAACTATATTTGATAGACATGTTATTGATGTGTGCTTTACTAGTGTTTATAGCAACCCCTCAGTATTTGATATTGGTTCAGTTGCTAAGAGTAGTAACTTGAAACAGGAGTTGCAGAATAAATAGAGACTAGTTAAGGGTGAAGTGACGATGTGTGTTGGAAGTAGTTCCAAGATTGATATGATCATCATCGCACACTCCCCTATACTTTCGGGATTAGTGTTGAACTTAAATAAGTGTTATTTGGTTTTTGCGTTGAGCATGAATATGATTTGATCATGTTTATTGCAATACGGTTATTCATTAAAGTCAGAGAATAATTGTTGTTCTGTTTACATGAATAAAACCTTCGATGGTCATACACCCAATGAAACAAGTTCGTTGGATCTCGATCGTAGTGATACACATATTCATAATATTGAAACCAAAAGATGCAAAGTTAATAATGATAGTGCAACTTATTTGTGGCACTGCCGTTTAGGTCATATCGGTATAAAGCGAATGAAGAAACTCCATAATGATGGACTTTTGGAACCACTTGATTATGAATCACTTGGTACTTGCGAACCGTGCCTCATGGGCAAGATGACTAAAACACCGTTCCCCGGTACTATGGAGAGAGCAACAGATTTGTTGGAAATCATACATACTGATGTATGTGGTCCGATGAATATTTAAGGCTTGCAGCGGGTATCATTATTTTCTGACCTTCACAGATGATTTGAGAAGATATGGGTATATCTACTTAATGAAATAGAAGTCTGATACATTTGAAAAGTTCATATAATTTCAGAGTGAAGTGGAAAATCATCGTAACAAGAAAATAAAGTTTCTACGATCTGATCGTGGAAAAGAGTATTTGAGTTACGAGTTTGGTCTTCAGCTAAAACAATGTGAAATAGTTTCACTACTCACGCCACCTGGAACACCACAGCATAATGGTGTGTCCGAACGACATAACTGTACTTTATTGGATATAGTGCAATCTATGATGTTTCTTACCGATTTACCACTATCCTTTTTGGGGTCATGCATTAGAGACAACTGCATTCACATTAAAAAAGGGCACCATCTATATCCGTCTAGACGACGCCTTATGAACTATGGTTTGGCAAGAAACCAAAGTTGTCGTTTCTTGAAGTTTGGGGTTGCGATGCTTATGAGAAAAAGTTTCATCCTGATAAGCTCAAACCCAAATCGGAGAAATATGTCTTCATAGGATACCCAAAGGAGACTGTTGGGTACACCTTCTATCACAGATCCGAAGGAAAGACATTTGTTGCTAAGAATGGATCATTTCTAGAGAAGGTGTTTCTCTCGAAAGAAGTGAGTGGGAGGAAAGTAGAACTTGACGAGGTAACTGTACCTACTCCCTTATTGGAAAGTAGTACATCACAGAAAACTGTTTCTGCGACACCTATACCAATTAGTGAGGAAGCTAATGATGATGATCATGAAACTTCAGGACAAGATACTACTGAACCTCGTAGATCAACTAGAGTGAGATCCGCACCAGAGTGGTACGGTAATCCAATTCTGGAAGTCATGCTACTAGATCATGATGAACCTACGAACTATGAAGAAGCGATGGTGAGCCCAGATTCCGCAAAGCGGCTTGAAGCCATGAAATCTGAGATGGGATCCATGTATGAGAACAAAGTATGGACTTTGGTTGACTTGCCCGATGATCGGCAAGCAATTGAGAATAAATGGATCTTCAAGAGGAAGACGGACGCTGATAGTAGTGTTACTATCTACAAAGCTAGAATTGTCGCAAAAGGTTTTCGACAAGTTCAAGGTGTTGACTACGATGAGAGCTTCTCACTCGTATCTATGCTTGAGTCTGTCCGAATCATGTTAGTAATTGCCGCATTTTATGAAATCTGGCAAATGGATAAACAAAACTGCATTCCTTAATGGATTTATTAAAGAAGAGTTGTATATGATGCAACAGAAGGTTTTGTCAATCCGAAAGGTGCTAACAAAATGTGCAAGCTCCAGCGATCCATCTGTGGACTGGTGCAAGCATCTCGGAGTTGGAATATACACTTTGATGAGTTGATCAAAGCATATAGTTTTATACAGACTTGCGGTGAAGCCTGTATTTACAAGAAAGTGAGTGGGAGCACTACAACATTTCTGATAAGTATATGTGAATGACATATTGTTGATCGGAAATAATGTAGAATTATTCTGTAAAGCATAAAGGAGTGTTTGAAAGGAGTTTTTCAAAGAAAGACTTCGGTGAAGCTGCTTACATATTGAGCTTCAAGATCTATAGAGATAGATCAAGACGCTTGATAAGTTTTTTGAATGAGTACATACCTTGACAAGATTTTGAAGTAGTTCAAAATGGAGCAGTCAAAGAAAGAGTTCTTGCCTGTATTATAAGGTATGAAGTTGAGTAAGACTCAAAGCCCGACCACGGCAGAAGATAGAAAGAGAATGAAAGTCATTCCCTATGCCTTGGCCATAGGTTCTATAAAGTATGTCATGCTGTATACCAGATCTATTGTATACCCTGCACTGATTTGGCAAGGGAGTACAATAGTGATCTAGGAGTAGATCACTGGACAGCGGTCAGAATTATCCTTAGTGAAATAAGGATATGTTTCTCGATTATGGACGTGATAAAAAGGTTCGTCGTAAAGGGTTACGCCGATGCAAGTTTTCACTAATCTAGATGACTCTAAGTCTCGGTCTAGATACATATTGAAAGTGGGAGCAATTAGCTAGAGTAGCTCCATGCAGAGCATTGTTGACATAGAAATTTGCAAAATACATGTGGATCTGAATGTGGCAGACCCGTTGACTAAGATTCTCTCACAAGCAAAACATGATCACACCTTAGTACTCTTTGGGTGTTAATCACATAGCGATGTGAACTAGATTACTGAATCTAGTAAACCCTTTGGGTGTTGGTCACATGGCGATGTGAACTATGGGTGTTAATCACATGATGATGTGAACTATCGATGTTAATCACATGGTGATGTGATCTAGATTATTGACTCTAGTGCAAGTCGGAGACTGAAGGAAATATGCCCTAGAGGCAATAATAAAGTTATTATTTATTTCCTTATATCATGATAAATGTTTATTATTCATGCTAGAATTGTATTAACTAGAAACATAATACATGTGTGAATACATAGACAAACAGAGTGTCACTAGTATGCCTCTACTAGACTAGCTCGTTAATCAAAGATGGTTAAGTTTCCTAACCATGAACAAGGAGTTGTTATTTGATTAACGAGGTCACATCATTAGTTGAATGATCTGATTGACATGGCCCATTCCATTAGCTTAGCACCCGATCGTTTAGTATGTTGCTATTGCTTTCTTCATGACTTATACATGTTCCTATGACTATGAGATTATGCAACTCCCGTTTACCGGAGGAACACTTTGGGTACTACCAAACGTCACAACGTAACTGGGTGATTATAAAGGAGTACTACAGGTGTCTCCAAAGGTAGATGTTGGGTTGGCGTATTTCGAGATTAGGATTTGTCACTCCAATTGTCGGAGAGGTATCTCTGGGCCCTCTCGGTAATGCACATCACTTAAGCCTTGCAAGCATTGTAACTAATAAGTTAGTTGCAGGATGATGTATTACGGAACGAGTAAAGAGACTTGCTGGTAACAAGATTGAACTAGGTATTGGATACCGACGATCGAATCTCGGGCAAGTAACATGCCGATGACAAAGGGAACAATGTATGTTGTTATGCGGTCTGACCGGTAAAGATCTTCGTAGAATATGTAGGAGCCAATATGGGCATCCAGGTCCCGCTATTGGTTATTGACCGGAGACGTGTCTCGGTCATGTCTACATTGTTCTCGAACCGTAGGGTCCGCACGCTTAACGTTACGTTGACAGTTATTATGAGTTTATGCATTTTGATGTACCGAAGGTTGTTCGGAGTCCCGGATGTGATCTCGGACATGACGAGGAGTCTCAAAATGGTCGAGACATAAAGATTGATATATTGGAAGCCTATATTTGGATATCGGAAGTGTTCCGGGTGAAATCGGGATTTTACCGGAGTACCGGGAGGTTACCGGAACCCCCCGGGAACCATATGGGCCTTATTGGGCCTTAGTGGAAAGGTGAAAGGGGCAGCCCAAGGTGGGCTGCGCGCCTCCCCCCTTCCCTAGTCCTATTAGGACTAGGAGAGGTGGCCGGCCCCCTTCTCTCTCTCTCTCTCTCTCTCTCTCTCTCTCTCTCTCTCTCTCTCTCTCTCTCTCGAGGAATCCTATTAGGAATAGGATTGAGGGGGGAGTCCTACTCCCGGTAGGAGTAGGACTCCTCCTGCGCCCTCCTCCTTGGCCGGCCAGCCCTCCCCCTTGGATCCTTTATATACGGAGGCAGGGGGCACCTCTAGACACACAAGTTGATCATTGAGATCGTTCCTTAGCCGTGTGCGGTGCCCCCTGCCACCATATTCCACCTCGATCATATCGTTGTAGTGCTTAGGCGAAGCCCTGTGTCGGTAGAACATCAATATCGTCACCACGCCGTCGTGCTAACGGAACTCCTCCCCGAAGCTTTGCTGGATCGGAGCCCGGGGATTGTCATCGAGCTGTACGTGTGCTAAGAACTCGGAGGTGCCGGAGTAACGGTGCTTGGATCGGTCGGATCGGGAAGAAGACGTACGACTACTTCCTCTTCGTTGTGTTAACGCTTCCGTTGCGATCTACAAGGGTACGTAGATCAGACTCTCCCCCTCGTTGCTATGCATCACCATGATCTTGCGTGTGCGTAGGAATTTTTTTGAAATTACTACGTTCCCCAACAACAACACCTTCCTTGTGAGTGAGCCGAGAATCCATTGTATCTCCAATTGTTCTTAGAACAACAACACAAACAAAATGGTACCCAAACTCATTGGGACCAAAGAGTTAGAGAACCAACAATACATAGGACAAACTCCACATAAAAATGTGCATATAGATACGAAAATGAATTTCATGTGCATCTCATCCAATTGAGACTTGGTGGAATTTCCCCTATATATTGGGTCAAAGAAAGAAAGCATGCTAAAGATACTACACGAAGTTAATATGCATGCTCAAGACTTTTAAGAACCGATACCAAATGACAAAGAATTACCAAGTGAATAAAAGATACCAAATGAATAAATCATCACTTGGAGGATATCAATAAAAGATACATCAAGGAATGATATATCCATTGATACCCACTAAATAAAAGATATCAAACCCCCAAAAGAGAGGATGGTTCCAAACAAACCAAGCTCTCTACAAAGTTTCATGATGGCACAAAGTACCCAAAAGAAATGACTTGCCTTCCACCGACACACACTTGATAAGGATCACAAGATGAGTGTTTTATAGAAAATAGGATAGCTCCCCCAAGACTAGTGCATTATAGAGAAATTGCATTTAAATACAAAATGCACAAGGTGGGATCACCACTTTCACTATATCTAGAAAACACTAGACAAGATCAAGAAATAAACAAGATCCACAAGTGGTATGGAAGACAAAGGGAGATGATACAATCCTTGGCAAGAGAAAAGGCAAATAAAAAACAAAAGCCAATGTAAAGATGATCAATAAATTCTACCACAAAAGTGAGTACCAATTGTCAAAAGACAAGAAGTAAATGGAAATAATTCTCGGTGGTAGATAGCAAGGATACCTGACATCATCTTCACACCAAACAAAAAGAAAATTGCAACTTGTAGAGCTAACATGCCACCTAGGAACAAGATAATTTACAATATCAACTCTAGATGACAATATCTCAACTGTACACATTTTCTAGGCTAGTAATATACACATAGCATATTACTCCCCCATAATGTGATACCAATTAAAGATAGACAAGAGGCAATTAAAGGATCCAACAAGAGATAATTAATGGACTATTTAGAATTTGAATTTCTCATGAGAAGACATACCACATAGCGACTAGATAATCTTGTAATATCAATACTAGATGGTATTCCTCATGTACAGACATGTATAGGATTGTGAGGTGCACAAAGCACATCACTCCCCCACAATGGGATGTTCCATTAATCTCTCACAAGAGCCAATTAAGATATGACCAAGATGCACAAAGGCTCAACGAACGACACACATGTACATCATGTGCAAACCAACACACACATACTTGATTGCTCAAGATAATCAAGTTGGAAGCACAACATATACAGACACATGCAAGGAATGAAACCAAACATGCAAATGGGCAAGTAACTATCAATGTAGACACTTTAAGCACGAGTTACCGCAAGGAGGAACATTGGATATAAGATAGAAACTTGATAATCCGAATGACTTGGCTTGAGACAATAAGAATGACGAAGTCCCCTTAATTCTTCATAATATAGCCAAGTCTCCAATGACCTCCAATATCACCTATTGATCAAGTTTGAGCTTGTTGGTCCCCAACCAAGTTGGGTCCTAAGAGGTTAGTCACAATAGGCTTGGCTACCCAAATGGTTTTTTTCTTGACACCACTTTGAGCACCAACAAATTTGGCAAACACATTGCCAACATTATCCTTCCCAAGAGAATAGATACCATCAATAATAATTGGGTTGGATAAGTCACCACTAGTGCATGAAGAGGCGAGGTGACCTTTCTCGCGACATAGGTAGCAACGTCTACTCTTCACTTTCTTCTCACTTGATTTCTCAACTTGAGAAGCATAAGCTTGAGTCTTCTTGGGAAGAGGCTTTTCTTCAACTTAAGGTTGAGCATGAGAATGAACTTGTGGCCGCTTCCCTTGTTGCTTGTCACTAATGGGTTTCTTCTTCAATGGGCAAGATCTAACATGATGCCCTTCAATTTTGCACTTGAAGCAAATAATCTTGGCTAAATTCTTGACTTGTTCTTGGCCCTTCTTCTTGACCATCTTGGACTTCTTCTTCTTATTGGAGTTGAATCCAAGTCCACCTTTGTCATTGGGGCATTTTTGCACACTCAAGATATTGTTGAGTGTGGATTTCCCTTCATGACTCTTTTCCAAGACTTTCTTCAAAGAAGTGACTTGGGCCTTGAGCTCTTTGATTTCCTCTACATGGTTAGTCTCAACACAAGTACTAGAGGAAGTATAAGCTTCATCATTAGAGAAACAAGGCAAGGAAAGCAATTCATCAAAATATGTACCAACATTGTGAGTAGACGAATTACAAGGACTAGCACATGGCAATATAGCATTTTGACTAGAAGTAGTGCTAGTATCCACATGAGGCTCACTAGATGTTACCTTAGAAATCATGTCCTCATGAGCTATGTTTAGCTCATTATGGGATACTAGAAGATCATCATGAGAGCTTGAGAGCTTTTCATGGTTTTCTTCCAATTTCCCATAATTGCTAGATGGCAAGTCAAGTTTAGCCCGAAGCTCAACATTCTCCTTCAAAATGGATGCTTCACAAGTAATAGAGTTAGTATCACAAGCATCATCATTAACAACAATAGGAGAGGACACCTTGGCAAGCTCTTTTAAGTAAGAAGCTTCAAGTTGAGCATGAGACTTGGTGAGTTTGATGAACTCACCCTTGATGACCCTTGAGCCATTTTCGAGGTGCTCAAAATCCTCAAGGAGTCTAGCATGAGCAACTTCAAGCTTAGCATTTTTAGTTTTGAAATCATTGGCCACCTCGAGTGCTCTATCATGAGATTCCTTTATTCTAGATAATTCTAGAGCAAAGGTCTCCTCAAGAGATTCGGATTGTGGTTTGTTCATGTTCAAGACCTTGAGATAGCTCCGCAATCTCATTTGTGTAATCACGCTCATGAGCTTCCATTTTCTCAATGGTGACCTCATGCTCCTCTAGATGAGATCTCAACTCCTCAATGTTTTCTTGCCTTCAATGGCAATAGACATGATTTCCATGAAGTTGGAACGAGCAAGTTTATTTTTGTGAAGAGCTTTAAAAATCATTTCCCCCTTAGTTTTTAAGGAGGCAACATTATCATTCTCTTCATCATAATCAACATCATCATCATTCTTGCCATCATCAATATCATCACAAGATATATTGGGATTCAAAGTGGGAGATACCTTTGAAGCCTTAGCCATAAGGCAAAAAGCAATCGATGATGATGTAGGATCCCTTGAAGCACCGTTCAAGACCACATCTTGTTCCATGGAGTGTTGGGTTTCCTCTACATTGTTAGCACAACAACTCGAGGAAATAGATACATTTTTTTCATGGCAACAAGGCATAGCAAGCATATCATCATGAGATTTAGTCAAGCAATTTCTACATGATATGCAAGGACTATCAACACAAGCATGTGAGACATTTGGAGTGCTCGAAGTGCTAAAGTCCAAAGATGGAACATTGTAACAAGATAGTGAAGAAGAGTCATCAATGATAAGCACACTATCATCATTGCAATGACCAACACTACTCACCATAGCATTACTTTGTGGCAATCCACATGTAGGCGAAGTAGAAGAAGTTGAGAAGGCAACATGGCCGGAGGTGGAGGAAGAACAATCATCCCCACAAATCTTGGACACACCATATTTATCTTGAAGCTTTGTCCACAAATCATGAGCATCCCGGAACGACATGAGTTGAAATATAACTACATTGCTCAAAGCATCGAAAAGCACATTAGAAGCTTGAGCATTGAGATAAGAGTTTTTCTCATTCTCTAAAGATAATCTTTGGGGATCCTTTGGAGGAGAAAAACCATTGTTGAGGAAATCGTTAACTGGTAGCTGCTCGGTCAGCTGGTGAGTAGGGGATTAATAGGCTAATCGGCAAGTTAATTGGCAATTTAATCAATTAATCGAACGATTGAACAGGTAATCGGCTACTCGGGGACCTTATGAGTAGGGATTAATCGGCAAGTTAGCTGGTTAATCTGATGAATTATTGAACAGAGAGAAAAATCCATATCTACAATTCGCTCTAAATTTGGGTCCATGACCCTAAAGAGATTAAGCATGCGAATTACCCAAACATCAAAATTTGTGTCATCGAAACTAAGAGTGTGAGAGAATCCTAATCCCCTAGTTGACATCTTTACTCTCTAGGAAGTTAAGCCTAGCAAAGAGAGACGAGGCTCTGATACCAATTGAAAGATCGTGGATGTCGCCTAGAGGGGGCTGAATAGGCGCTTTAAAATAATTATGGTTGAGGCTTGAACAAATGCGGAATAAACCTAGCGGTTAATTTGTCAAGCACAAAACCTACAACAACTAGGCTCACCTATGTGCACCAACAACTTATGCTAAGCAAGAAAAACTACTTAGGTGATAGCAAAATATATGACAAGAAACAATATGGCTATCACAAAGTAAAGTGCATAAGTAAAGGGCTCGGGTAAGAGATAACCGAGGCACGCGGAGACGATGATGTATCCCGAAGTTCACACCCTTGCGGATGCTAATCTCCGTTTGAAGCGGTGTGGAGGCACAATGCTCCCCAAGAAGCCACTAGGGCCACCGTAATCTCCGCACGCCCTCGCACAATGTAAGATGCCGTGATTCCACTAAGGGACCCTTGACGGCGGTCACCGAACCCGTACAAATGGCAACCCTTGGGGGCGGTCACCGAACCCATACACTTTGGCAACCCTTGGGGGCGGTCACCGGTACCCGTCAAATTGCTCGGGGCAACCTCCACAACCTAATTGGAGACCCCGACGCTTGCCCGGAGCTTTACACCACAATGATTGAGCTCCGAACACCACCAACCGTCTAGGGCGACCAAGCACCCAAGAGGAACAAGCTCAAGGGTACCAAGCACCCAAGAGTAATAAGCTTCTCAACTTGTCACTTCCACGTATCACCGTGGAGAACTCAAACCGATGCACCAAATACAATGGCAAGGGCACACAGAGTGCCCAAGTCCTTCTCTCTCAAATCCCACCGAAGCAACTAATGCTAGGGAGAAAAATGAGAGGAAGAAGAAGAAGGAGAACACCAAGAACTCCAAGATCTAGATCCAAGGGGTTCCCCTCACATAGAGAAAAAAGTGATTGGTGGAAATGTGGATCTAGATCTCCTCTCTCTTTTCCCTCAAAAACTAACAAGAATCCATGGAGGGATTAAGAGTTAGCAAGCTCGAAGAAGGTCAACAATGGGGGAAGAACACGAGCTCAAAGGATAAGGTTCATTGGGGAAGAAGACCCCCTTTTATAGGTGGGGAAAAATCCAACGGTTATGCTCACGGCCCGCACAGAGCGGTACTACCGCTCCAAGGAGCGGTACTACCGCTAAGGCGGTAGTAGCCCTTTGAAACACAACAGCGAGGCGGCAAAAAAACCCAGAAGAACCATCGGAGCGGTAGTACCGCTTGACCTCACAGTACTACCACTAGGGGTAGCGGTACTACTGCTAAGGGTAGCGGTACTACTGCTTGCGAGCGGTACTAAAAAAATTACATCCGTGCCTACCACCGCTGGACTTGTGACGAGTTTTTGGTCCCGAGCGGAAGTAGCCACGGAAGTAGCCGCGGTAGTACTGCTCCAAGCGGTAGTACCGCTGCCAAGAGTGGTAGTAAAAAATTACATCCGCTCCTGTCCGCGGTAGTACCGTTGCAGCCTTTTCAGAACACCAAAGCTACCACAACTTTTGCAAACGGACTCGGAATTCGGCGAAACCAAATTTGTTGGAAAGCTAGTGACAAGGGCTAACACAATCTTGAAATAAATAACAATAATAAGCAAATTATAAAAGGCCCATAAGAAAATGGTGAGAACCCTTCCTCGGATAAGACCGGTAAAACCTCCAACACCGAAAACATCATAGAAGATGCATGCAAACTCTGTTTTCGATGAACTGAAGCTTGTCATAAAGATGACCATAAGCTCTAAGACTCACAAAGAGAACCAAGCAAGAACCAAGAAAGATGATGCAAGGATGCAATGGTTTGAGCTCTCTACGAATGATACGATCAAGCTACTCATCGAGAGCCCCCCTTGATAGTACGGCAATCGATCCTATAACCCGGTCTCCCAACTACCATCATGAGACCGGTAAAATAGAAAACCTATCAAGGGCAAACCTTTGCCTTGCACATGGTCCACTTGAGCTAGATGATGACGATCTTGACTCCCTCAAGTTGGACCACCTTTCTTGATTGCGTTGGCTCGATGAAGACTAGTTGATTGCTCCCGCATACTCCACTATGGGTGAGCCACTCTTCCGCACATCTTCACAAGTACATTTTCACCACAATGGATGGCAAGATTCAAGCATTTGATCTCTTCGTGATGCTTCACTTGAATTTGCACACCGCAACCTAACCCCACAAAGAACTCTCACGAAGACCATGGGTTAGTACACAAAGCGTAATGGACAATGCTTACCATACCATGGGATCACTTGATCCCTCTGTACATATTGTACGCTTTATGTGTTGATCAACTTGATTCACTCTTGACTTAGTCTTAATCAACCTTGATTCTTTCCAACTGTCTTCATTTGGATGATGTCTTGAAGGTAAACATGAATGATCAAACAATCTTCTTCTTCAAGACATGCTTGCAATAAGCTTCACTCTCAAATGACCAATCTTTGGAAAATTCCTTGAATAGCACCTTGGTCAACACAAACTCTCCTTGAAACCAACACATGTACTCCAAGAAAATCCTATGGACAAAACCTTCAAATATAACTCAAGGCAACCATTAGTCCATAGAGATTGTCATCAATTACCAAAACCGAACATGGGGACACCGCATGTTCTTTCGGCAAGCGTGAGAAAGCGGATGGACGATGAAAGATCAGTCGGTTGAAGCTAATCAGTTCCCATAAAATTGGGGAAAAGATAAATGTTACCAGATCCCACTCATGGCGTGGTGGTTGGACCTGGTTTTTTTATGGGAACGCCTCATGGTATTTTATTCAATTTGGGGTAAAGTAACATCATGGAGTACAAGAGGTAAAAGAAACGCAGGCATTACATCTACCCGGTCCTCACAAATTTTAGAATCATAGCATCTTCTAGCAAGAAAATGGGCTACTCCATTGGCTTCTCTTGGACAGTGTTTGAAGTTGATCCCCGGAATGTTATGTGCTAAAAGAAAGCAATCAGCTAGTATCGTTGAGTGATAGCTCCAGATTTCTGAATCTCCATTGCATGCTTGCACTAACTCGAGACTATCAGCTCTATCTGTACATTACGGCAGCCCGGTCTGTCTATCAGTTTTAATCCACTCCTCAGTGCAATTGCTTCGGCTGCTTGCGGACTAATTGTGTTGTCAATCAATTCTGAAATCCCAGCCACAGCTTCTCCCCTGGAATTACCCAGAATCGACGCTGCAGCACCACTGCCATCCTCGTAAAAAGATGCATCTGTGTTAAGTTTATATGTACCTGGTGTTGGTCTCTGCCAATGCTCAGTAGTAGTCTGTTTGGGCGTTTGGTTAGCATGATTCATAGAGATCGCCTGAATGGCAAAAGTTGTACTTGGTGCGAGTTTAATTCTTTCTCCTTTAACTACCTCACGACGCTCCCACCAAATATACCAGGCCGCCACCGCAATCGTTTCCTGCAGCCCCAACTAACCGAGAACAGGTGATTTCTTTACCGGGTATCTGAGAAGTTCCTCCATCACCACTGAACCCGAACGGTCAGTGTTAAGAGCCCTCAATATTATGTCATATAATCCCAAGGATTTCCAAACCTGCTTTGCATGCTCACATGTAAAAGCTAGATGTCGAATATCTTCTGCCCCTTAGTGGAAAATAGGGCATGTAGGCAAGACCTTGAAGTGTCTATTCCTCAATATTCCCACTCCTGGTATAATGTCGTGTAGAGCTCGCCATACAAAAAAAATTCATCTTACTAGGAATGCGTAGCTTCCATAGTATATCCCAAACCGAATTCTCCCTTGACGTTTCACTCGGATTTTTCCTCGGCCTGGCTCCGAACTGGTGCTCCCATTCTATGTAGTATGCCGATCTCACAGTGAAACTGTAGGAATTTGTAGCATGCCACGCCACAAAGTCCTCCGATAGCTGTCCTGACAATGGAATTCCTAGGATTCGTTCCGCATCCACTCCAAAGAAAACTGATCTTATTAGTTGTTCGTCCCAATCTCCTATATCCGGGTCCATGAGTTCATCAATAGTATTTAGTAAAATGTTCCCTCTAGGTGTGATGATCTTTCTTGAGGGGCTCTGTGGGATCCAATGATCATTCCAAACATTGATCCTAGCACCAGACCCAACTCTCCATATATGACCTCTTTTAAAGGTTTGAAGACCAGCCACTATGCTTTGCCCAGTGAAAGATGCTCCCTTCTTAGGCCCAGCATTCAGCAAGTTCCCACATGGATAGTACTTTGCTCTAAGTACTTGTGCACATAATGTCTCGGGATGGGTTTGAAGGAAATATGCCCTAGAGGCAATAATAAAGTTATTATTTATTTCCTTATATCATGATAAATGTTTATTATTCATGCTAGAATTGTATTAACCGGAAACATAATACATGTGTGAATACATAGACAAACAGAGTGTCACTAGTATGCCTCTACTTGACTAGCTCGTTAATCAAAGATGGTTATGTTTCCTAACCATGAACAAAGAGTTGTTATTTGATTAACGAGGTCACATCATTAGTTGAATGATCTGATTGACATGACCCATTCCATTAGCTTAGCACCCGATCGTTTAGTATGTTGCTATTGCTTTTCTTCATGACTTATACATGTTCCTATGACTATGAGATTATGCAACTCCCGTTTGCCGGAGGAACACTTTGGGTACTACCAAACGTCACAATGTAACTGGGTGATTATAAAGGAGTACTACAGGTGTCTCCAAAGGTAGATGTTGGGTTGGCGTATTTCGAGATTAGGATTTGTCACTCCGATTGTCGGAGAGGTATCTCTGGGCCCTCTCGGTAATGCACATCACATAAGCCTTGCAAGCACTGCAACTAATATGTTAGTAGTGAGATGATGTATTACGGAACGAGTAAAGAGACTTTCCGGTAACGAGATTGAACTAGGTATTGGATACCGACGATCGAATCTCGGGCAAGTAACATACCGATGACAAAGGGAACAACGTATGTTGTTATGCGGTCTGACCGATAAAGATCTTCGTAGAATATGTAGGAGCCAATATGGGCATCCAGGTCCCGCTATTGGTTATTGACCGGAGACGTGTCTCGGTCATGTCTACATTGTTCTCGAACCGTAGGGTCCGCACGCTTAAGGTTTCGATGACAGTTATATTATGAGTTTTGATGTACCGAAGGAGTTCGGAGTCCCGGATGAGATCGGGGACATGACGAGGAGTCTCGAAATGGTTGAGACGTAAAGATCGATATATTGGATGACTATATTCGGACTTCGGAAAGGTTCCGAGTGATTCGGGTATTTTTTGGAGTACCGGAGAGTTACGGGAATTCGCTGGGAGAAGTATTGGGCCTTCATGGGCTTTAGTGGGAAGAAGAGAAAAGGCATGCTGCGCCCCCCCTCCCCTCTAGTCCGAATTGGACTAGGGAAAAGGGGGCCGGCCACCTTTCCTACTCCTCCACTTCCTTCTCCCTTCCTCCCCTCTTGATGGACTCCTACTAGGACTTGGAGTCCTAGTAGGACTCCCATCCTGGCCGCACCAATGGCCTTGGCCGTCCTCCTCCTCCTCCATCCTTTATATACTGAGGCAAGGGGCACCCCATAGACACACAAGTTGATCATTGAGATCGTTCCTTAGCCGTGTGCGGTGCCCCCTGCCACCATATTCCACCTTGATCATATCGTTGTAGTGCTTAGGCGAAGCCCTGCGTCGGTAGAACATCAAGATCGTCACCACGCCGTCGTGCTGATGGAACTCCTCCCCGAAGCTTTGCTGGATCGGAGCCCGGGGATCGTCATCGAGCTGTACGTGTGTTAAGAACTCGGAGGTGCCGGAGTAACGGTGCTTGGATCGGTCAGATCGGGAAGAAGAGGTACGACTACTTCCTCTACGTTGTGTCAACGCTTCCGTTGTGATCTACAAGGGTACGTAGATCAGACTCTCCCCCTCGTTGCTATGCATCACCATGATCTTGCGTGTGCGTAGGAAATTTTTTGAAATTACTACGTTCCCCAACAGTGGCATCCGAGCCTAGGTTTTATGGTTTGATGTTATTTACACGAGTAGAACACAAGTGATTTGTGGGCGATACAAGCCATACTGCCTACCAGCATGTCATACTTTGGTTCGGCGGTATTGTTGGACGAGACGATCCGGACCAACCTTACGCGAGACCGGTTCCCTTGACGTGCTTTGCACATAGATGGCTTGCGGAAGACTGTCTCTCCAACTTTAGTTGAACCAAGTGTGGCTACGCCCGGTCCTTGAGAAGGTTAAAACGGAGTCTATTTGACGAACTATCGTTGTGGTTTTGATGCGTAGGTGAGATGAGTTCTTACTTAAGCCCGTAGCAGCCACGTAAAACTTGCAACAACAAAGTAGAGGACGTCTAACTTGTTTTTGCAGGGCATGTTGTGATGTGATATGGTCAAGGCATGATGCTGATTTTATTGTATGAGATGATCATGTTTTGTAACCGAGTTATCGGCAACTGGCAGGAGCCATATGGTTGTCGCTTTATTGTATGCAATGCAATTGCGATGTAATGCTTTACTTTATTACTAAGCGGTAGTGATAGTCGTGGAAGCATAAGATTGGCGAGACGACAACGATGCTACGATGGAGATCAAGGTGTCGCGCCGGTGACGATGGTGATCATGACGGTGCTTCAGAGATGGAGATCACAAAGCACAAGATGATGATGGCCATATCATATCACTTATATTGATTGCATGTGATGTTTATCTTTTATGAATCTTATCTTGCTTTGATTGACGGTAGCATTATAAGATGATCTCTCACTAAATTATCAAGAAGTGTTCTCCCTGAGTATGCGCCGTTGCCAAAGTTCGTCGTGCCCAGACACCACGTGATGATCGGGTGTGATAATCTCTACGTCCAAATACAACGGGTTCAAAATAGTTGCACACGCAGAATACTCAGGTTATACTTGACGAGCCAAGCATATACAGATATGGCCTCGGAACACGGAGACCGAAAGGTCGAGCGTGAATCATATAGTAGATATGATCAACATAATGATGTTCACCATTGAAAACTACTCCATCTCACGTGATGATCGGTTATGGTTTAGTTGATTTGGATCACGTGATCACTTAGAGGATTAGAGGGATGTCTATCTAAGTGGGAGTTCTTAAGTAATTTGATTAATTGAACTTTAATTTATCATGAACTTAGTCCTGGTAGTATTTTGCAAATTATGTTGTAGATCAATAGCTCGCGTTGTTGCTTCCCTGTGTTTATTTTGATATGTTCCTAGAGAAAATTGTATTGAAAGATGTTAGTAGCAATGATGCGGATTGGATCCGTGATCTGAGGATTATCCTCATTGCTGCACAGAAGAATTATGTCCTTGATGCACCGCTAGGTGACAGACCTATTGCAGGAGCAGATGCAGACGTTATGAACGTTTGTCTAGCTCAATATGATGACTACTTGATAGTGTAGTGCACCATACTTAACAGCTTAGAATCGGGACTTCAAAGATATTTTGAACGTCATGGACCATATGAGATGTTCCAGGAGTTGAAGTTAATATTTCAAGCAAATACCCGAGTTGAGAGATATGAAGTCTCCAACAAGTTCTATAGCTAAAAGATGGAGGAGAATCGCTCAACTAGTGAGCATGTGCTCAGATTGTCTGGGTACTACAATCGCTTGAATCAAGTGGGAGTTAATCTTCCAGATAAGATAGTGATTGACAGAATTCTCTAGTCACCATCACTAAGTTATTAGAACTTCGTGATGAACTATAATATGCAAGGGATAACGGAGACAACTCCCAAGCTCTTCGTGATGCTGAAATCAACGAAGGTAGAAATCAAAGAAAAACATCAAGTGTTGATGGTTGACAAGACCACTAGTTTCAAGAAAAAGGGCAAAGGAAAGAAGGGGAACTTCAAGAAGAACGGCAAGCAAGTTGCTGCTCAAGTGAAGAAGCCCAAGTCTGATCCTAAGCCTGAGACTAAGTGCTTCTACTGCAAAGGGACTGGTCACTGGAAGCGGAACTACCCCAAGTGATTGGCAGATAAAAAGGATGGCAAAGTTAACATAAGTATATTTGATATACATGTTATTGATGTGTACTTTACTAGTGTTTATAGCAAACCCTCAGTATTTGATACTAGTTCAGTTGCTAAGATTGGTAACTCGAAACGGGAGTTGCAGAATAAACAGAGACAAGTTAAGGGTGAAGTGATGATGTGTGTTGGAAGTAGTTCCAAGATTGATATGATCATCATCGCACACTCCCCTATACTTTCGGGATTAGTGTTGAAACTAAATAAGTGTTATTTGGTGTTTGTGTTGAGCATGAATATGATTTGATCATGTTTATTGTAATACGGTTATTCATTTAAGTAAAAGAATAAATTGTTGTTCTGTTTACATGAATAAAACCTTATATGGTTACACACCCAATGAAAATAGTTCATTGGATCTCGATCTTAATAATACACATATTCATAATATTGAAACCAAAAGATGCAAAGTTAATAATGATAGTGCAACTTATTTGTGGCACTGCTGTTTAGGTCATATTGGTATAAAGCGCATGAAGAAACTCCATGCTGATGGGCTTTCGGAATCACTTGATTATGAATCACTTGATGCTTGCGAACCATGCCTTTTGGGCAAGATGACTAAAACGCTGTTCTCCGGAACAATGGAGCGAGAAAAGATTTGTTGGAAATCATACATACTGATGTATGTGGTCCGATGAATATTGAGGCTCGCGACAGGTATCATTATTTTCTGACCTTCACAGATGATTTGAGCAGATATGGGTATATCTACTTAATGAAATAGAAGTCTGATACATTTGAAAAGTTCATATAATTTCAGAGTGAAGTGGAAAATCATCGTAACAAGAAAATAAAGTTTCTACGATCTGATCGTGGAAAAGAGTATTTGAGTTACGAGTTTGGTCTTCAGTTAAAACAATGTGAAATAGTTTCACTACTCATGCCACCTGGAACACCACGGCATAATGGTATGTCCGAACGTCATAACCGTACTTTATTGGATATAGTGCAATCTATGATGTTTCTTACCGATTTACCACTATCGTTTTTGGGGTCATGCATTAAAGACAGCTGCATTCACATTAAAAAAGGGGCACCATCTATATCCGTCGAGACGACGCCTTATGAACTATGGTTTGGCAAGAAACCAAAGTTGTCGTTTCTTGAAGTTTGGGGTTGCGATGCTTATGAGAAAAAGTTTCATCCTGATAAGCTCAAACCCAAATCGGAGAAATATGCCTTCATAGGATACCCAAAGGAGACTGTTGGGTACACCTTCTATCACAGATCCTAAGGCAAGACATTCGTTGCTTATAATGGATCCTTTCTAGAGAAGGAGTTTCTCTTGAAAGAAGTAAGTGGGAGGAAAGTAGAAAACTTGATAAGGTAATTGTACCTTCTACCTTATTGGAAAGTAGTTCATCACAAAAATCTGTTCTTGTGACTACTACACCAATTAGTAAGGAAGCTAATGATGATGATCATGTAACTTCAGATCAAGTTACTACCGAATCTCGTAGGTAAACCAGAGTGAGATCCGCACCAGAGTGGTACGGTAATCCTGTTCTGGAGGTCATGTTACTTGACCATGACGAACCTACGAACTATGAGGAAGCGATGATGAGCCCGGATTCCACGAAATGGTTTGAGGCCATGAAATCTGAGATATGATCCATGTATGAGAACAAAGTTTGGACTTTGGTTGACTTGCCCGATGATCGGCAAGCAATTGAGAATAAATGGATCTTCAAGAGGAAGACGGACGCTGATAGTAGTGTTACTATCTACAAAGCTAGAATTGTCGCAAAAGATTTTCGACAAGTTCAAGGTGTTGACTATGATGAGAACTTCTCACTCGTATCTATGCTTGAGTCTGTCCGAATCATGTTAGTAATTGCCGCATTTTATGAAATCTGGCAAACGGATAAACAAAACTGCATTCCTTAATGGATTTATTAAAGAAGAGTTGTATATAATGCAACCAGAAGGTTTTGTCAATCCGAAAGGTGCTAACAAAATGTGCAAGCTCCAGCGATCCATCTGTGGACTGGTGCAAGCATCTCGGAGTTGGAATATACGCTTTGATAAGTTGATCAAAGCATATAGTTTTATACAGACTTGCGGTGAAGCCTGTATTTACAAGAAAGTGAGTGGGAGCACTACAACATTTCTTATAAGTATATGTGAATGACATATTGTTGATCAGAAATAATGTAGAATTATTCTGTAAAGCATAGAGGAGTGTTTGAAAGGAGTTTTTCAAAGAAAGACTTCGGTGAAGCTGCTTACATATTGAGCTTCAAGATCTATAGAGATAGATCAAGACGCTTGATAAGTTTTTTCAATGAGTACATACCTTGACAAGATTTTGAAGTAGTTCAAAATGGAGCAGTCAAAGAAAGAGTTCTTGCCTGTATTACAAGGTGTGAAGTTGAGTAAGACTCAAAGCCCGACCACGGCAGAAGATAGAAAGAGAATGAAAGTCATTCCCTATGCCTTGGCCATAGGTTCTATAAAGTATGTCATGCTGTATACCAGATCTATTGTATACCCTGCACTGATTTGGCAAGGGAGTACAATAGTGATCTAGGAGTAGATCACTGGACAGCGGTCAGAATTATCCTTAGTGAAATAAGGATATGTTTCTCGATTATGGACGTGATAAAAAGGTTCGTCGTAAAGGGTTACGCCGATGCAAGTTTTGACACTAATCTAGATGACTCTAAGTCTCGGTCTAGATACATATTGAAAGTGGGAGCAATTAGCTAGAGTAGCTCCATGCAGAGCATTGTTGACATAGAAATTTGCAAAATACATGTGGATCTGAATGTGGCAGACCCGTTGACTAAAATTATCTCACAAGCAAAACATGATCACACCTTAGTACTCTTTGGGTGTTAATCACATAGAGATGTGAACTAGATTACTGACTCTAGTAAACCCTTTGAGTGTTGGTCACATGACGATGTGAACTATGGGTGTTAATCACATGGTGATGTGAACTATTGCTGCTAAATCACATGGCGATGTGAACTAGATTATTGACTCTAGTGCAAGTGGGAGACTGAAGGAAATATGCCCTAGAGGCAATAATAAAGTTATTATTTATTTCCTTATATCATGATAAATGTTTATTATTCATGCTAGAATTGTATTAACCGGAAACATAATACATGTGTGAATACATAGACAAACAGAGTGTCACTAGTATGCCTCTACTTGACTAGCTCGTTAATCAAAGATGGTTATGTTTCCTAACCATAAACAAAGAGTTGTTATTTGATTAACGAGGTCACATCATTAGTTGAATGATCTGATTGACATGACCCATTCCATTAGCTTAGCACCCGATCGTTTAGTATGTTGCTATTGCTTTTCTTCATGACTTATACATGTTCCTATGACTATGAGATTATGCAACTCCCGTTTGCCGGAGGAACACTTTGGGTACTACCAAACGTCACAACGTAACTGGGTGATTATAAAGGAGTACTACAGGTGTCTCCAAAGGTAGATGTTGGGTTGGCGTATTTCGAGATTAGGATTTGTCACTCCGATTGTCGGAGAGGTATCTCTGGGCCCTCTCGGTAATGCACATCACATAAGCCTTGCAAGCACTGCAACTAATATGTTAGTTGTGAGATGATGTATTACGGAACGAGTAAAGAGACTTTCCGGTAACGAGATTGAACTAGGTATTGAATACCGACGATCGAATCTCGGGCAAGTAACATACCGATGACAAAGGGAACAACGTATGTTGTTATGCGGTCTGACCGATAAAGATCTTCGTAGAATATGTAGGAGCCAATATGGGCATCCAGGTCCCGCTATTGGTTATTGACCGGAGACGTGTCTCGGTCATGTCTACATTGTTTTCGAACCGTAGGGTCCGCACGCTTAAGGTTTCGATGACAGTTATATTATGAGTTTATGAGTTTTGATGTACCGAAGAAGTTCGGAGTCCCGGATGAGATCGGGGACATGACGAGGAGTCTCGAAATGGTCGAGACGTAAAGATCGATATATTGGACGACTATATTCGGACTTCGGAAAGGTTCCGAGTGATTCGGGTATTTTTCAGAGTACCGGAGAGTTACGGGAATTCGCTGGGAGAAGTATTGGGCCTTGATGGGCTTTAGTGGGAAGAGGAGAAAAGGCCTGCTGCGCCCCCCCTCCCCTCTAGTCCGAATTGAACTAGGGAAAAGGGGGCCGGCCACCTTTCCTACTCCTCCACTTCCTTCTCCCTTCCTCCCCTCTTGATGGACTCCTACTAGGACTTGGAGTCCTAGTAGGACTCCCATCCTGGCCGCACCAATGGCCTTGGCCGGCCTCCTCCTCCTCCTCCATCCTTTATATACTGAGGCAAGGGGCACCCCATAGACACCCAAGTTGATCATTGAGATCGTTCCTTAGCCGTGTGCGGTGCCCCCTGCCACCATATTCCACCTCGATCATATCGTTGTAGTGCTTAGGCGAAGCCCTGCGTCGGTAGAACATCAAGATCGTCACCACGCCGTCGTGCTGATGGAACTCCTCCCCGAAGCTTTGCTGGATCGGAGCCCGGGGATCGTCATCGAGCTGTACGTGTGCTAAGAACTCGGAGGTGCCGGAGTAATGGTGCTTGGATCGGTCGGATCGGGAAGAAGACGTACGACTACTTCCTCTACGTTGTGTCAACGCTTCCGTTGCGATCTACAAGGGTACGTAGATCAGAATCTCCCCCTCGTTGCTATGCATCACCATGATCTTGCGTGTGCATAGGAAATTTTTTGAAATTACTACGTTCCCCAACAGGGTTATCAGTCTCCAACTCTGCTTTGCCATCATGGAAAGGTTGAAAGCATGTAGGTCTCTAAATCCCATGCCACCCTTAGATTTTGGTAGAGACATCCTCCATCATGCAAACCAATGCATGCGTTTTTTTCTCCTTAGTGTCTCCCCACCAAAAGGCTGACATTGCATTAGTAATCTCCTTACACACCTTTTTTTGAATTTTAAAAACTGCCATAGCAAAGACTGGAATGGATTGGATTATTGCTTTCAACAAAATCTCCTTACCTCCCATAGACAGAATTTTTTCTTTCCACCCTTTCAGACGGTCAATGATTCTTTCAACAAGGTACTCAAAGCTTTCACTTTTATCTAACCCCACCATAGAAGGGAGGCCCAAGTATTTGTCAGAAATAGCATATGTCATGATAATTAGCTTATTGCAAATCTCCGCTTTCAACTCAACTGCAACATTGGGACTGAAGAAGATACTACTCTTCCCCACGCTCACCATCTGCCCTGAACTAACACAATATTCATCCAACACCTGTCTCAATGAGGTTGCCTTAACCAAATCCGCTTTCATAAGGATAAGGGAATCATTAGCAAATAGTAAATGAGAAACTAATGGTGCATTTCTGCACACCCGAACACCTTCAATGCCACGAACCTCCTCTTTTTGAGCCAAAGCACTTGATAAACCCTCTGCACAGATCAAGAATAAATAAGGTGATAGTGGATCCCCTTATCCGAGTCTCCTTCTAGGGATAAAACACTCAGTCTCTTGATCATTAACTCTGATTTTATATTTAACTGAGTTAACACAAGCCATTAAAAGGTCAACAAACTCAGAATGAAAACCCAACTATAGCATTATCTTTTCAAGAAACTTCCACTCCACCCTATTATAAGCTTTGTGCATGTCCAGCTTCACAGCACAATAACCAACCTTCCCTTTCTTTCTGTTCTTTATTGCATGCAAACTTTCATAGGCCAGAAGAATATTATCAGTGATGAGTCTGCCTGGTACAAAAGCACTCTAAACTGGAGAGATAATATCATCAAGATGGATTTTTAATCTGAATGCTGTCATCTTGGATATTATTTTGTAAAGAACATTGCAAAGACTAATTGGCCTATATTGGGTAATCCGCTCAGGTTCACCTACCTTGGGGATAAGTACAATTACTGTATCGTTCCACCCTTCTAGAATAACTTTATCATTGATAGCTTTAAGTACTTCTGCAGTCAGAGCATCGGCAATAATATGCCAACATTTTTTGAAGAAAATTGCATGGAGGCCATCCATACCTGGTGCCTTCATGTCGCCAATTGAGAAAAGAGCCTTCTTAACCTCCTCGGCTGAGTATGGCTTCATAAGCTCATCATTCATAGCCGAAGACACACATGGCAGCACCTTATTAATAAGGTTCGGGTCCGGCTCTTCAACTTTTGTAGTGAAAAGACCCGCAAAGTAATCAGATATGAGTGGGTTTAAATATGTAGTACCCTCACGCCAAACTCCTTGGTTATCTTTCAACCATTTTATCCGATTTCTCAACCTGCGGGCAGAGGCAAAGTTGTGAAAATATGAAGTGTTTTTGTCACCGTATTTCAACCATTGAATTCTGCTCCTCTGGGCCTAGTACATCTCCTCTTGTTCCAGGAGTTTCTCAGTTTCTTCGGCAAGTTCCTTCTAACGAGCAACATTTGCTGGTGATAATACATCCTTACTGACTGACTCCATCTCTCTTTGTACTTGTTTCAACTTTTTTGAGGAGTTCCGGAGCACTGTTTTATCCCATAGGTGAAGAGCTTTATGCACATGTGCTAGCTTCCCCGCCAGACCATCATTTTGAATTTCCTGCCCAAGGCCATGCCAAGCCTCTTCCACAACGTGCCTAAAATTGGCCTCCTTTAGCCACCAAGCCTCAAACCGGAGCACTGTCGGCCCAGTATGTTCATGAGCCACTTCCTCAACCAAATTGATCAGGAGTGGTCGATGATCAGACTTGTGGTAGTCCAGATGCTCAACCCTTGCTGCAGGAAACATGGAATTCCATGCATCATTTGAAACCGCTCGGTCGAGCCTCTCTCTTATCATTCCTCTATGGCAGGTAAACTTGTCACCAAAGTAGCCTAGGTCCGATAGATTGCACTCATCTAGGGCGTCCCTGAATGCCGCCATGTACTGAGCTGGGCGGGGATTACCCCCTTCTTTTTCAAAGGAGAACATTATATCATTAAGATCATCAGCCACCATCCATGGCATATCACATACCGCTCTGAGCTCTCTAAGACGCTACCAGGTCTTGTGTTTATCTGCCCACTTTGGTTCTCCGTAGTGACCTGTGAATCTCCAAAAATTCTCAGCTCCACTTCCCACAAAAACATCTATGAAGTTATTGTTCATGTCCCTTAGAGAGATTATTACCTCCTTCTTCCAAAACAACAATAAACCACCTGTTTATCTGTAAGCGGGAGGTCTCTTTCGTTCGAACATCAAGCGACGTTGTTATTGCGAACTAAGATACCGAAAAAACACAATAATGGGTTTTCTGCAAACCGGGCCCTGCAGGCTGCAGCGCTAAATAGGATCCGCCCTGTATACGAGTTTGCATATGTCGCGCGTCTGCGGCAAATTGACAAACCTTCGCTGAAGGTTCCTCTCGGCGGGTCGACCCAATGTTTCTCTTTCGCTTTTTTCTTTCTTATTTCTTTTCTTCCACTGTTTCTGTTCCCCATTTTTGCTTTTTCTATTTTTCATTTTTTTCTCATTTTCTTGAACAAAATACATAAATAAATGTCCATCTATCTTATTTTGGTTTTTCTTATAATAACTTTTAATAAAATTCACCTTGTATTGTAAAAATGCTCATCTTACAATATAAAAATCTTCAATATGCATTTTAAAAATGTGCATCATGTAATATTTCATCCTATAATTTAAAAATATTGAATATGAATTTTAGAAATGTTTCATCGTGTATTATTATAATGTCCATTCTATATTATAAATATGTTTGATATTTTTTAAATGTTCATCATGTATTATAAACTTTTCTTTATATATTAATTTTTTTCCAATATTATAAGGTGTACGATAAAAATCTTCATAATATATTATAAAGATGTTCAATATGTATTTGAAATTATTTCATCATGTATTATAAAAATAATAATCACGTATTTTAAAATTTTATAAATTTAAAAATATTAATGTATTTTGAAAAAAATCATAAATTTCAGAAAAATTCGCAAATTCAGTAAAAATCCCCGAATCCCGAACAATTTTAGAATAAAAATTGAACAGTTTACATTTTTGGAAATGTCAAACAATTTCTGAAAATCTAGAACATTTTTTGGAAATCAAGAACTGTGTTTGGTAAACTAAAATGCTATAAAAAAATGTTTGATGACCCTGTCCTACTTCACTGGTTTCAGCAAGGCCGCGACTGTTTGCCGCCCACGAGTGGCGACTAGAGGCTCTAGGACTTTGCCTTTAACGAGTATTCGGCCTCCATGCATGCATTGCTAAACTAACCAGCCAATCAACTAGTACACGCACAGTATGATCTTCCTAAAATTCCTGCGTGTATGACCTTCACATAAAATCATTAAAGATCCAAAATAAATTAGACGTGAGCTCTGTAGAAATAATAATAATAATAATAATAATAATAATAATAATAATAATAATGATAATGATGATGATGATGATGATGATGGAAAAGAAAACTCATCGAACAACGAGTAACGGTGATAAGGGCATCTCCAACATTGACTCTCAAACCGTGCACATCCAGACTTCCCGTCCGTACCTCGAAAGCCATTCAATGTGATTCTGTATCAGGAGATACTTTTTCCCGCAAACCTCACACAAAAAGGGTGGTGGGGTCTTTGCGGGTGTCCCGCCGCTGACACGCCCACTCCTGACTACCTTGGCCCACCAAAAACTCTCATCCCGCGTCCGGATGCGTTCCCGCCTGGTGCCAACTATCCTCATTCATGCTGCTGTAGAGCGACTGCTCCACATTGACGCCGGCCCAGAGTAGACGCGACCTCTCACTGACGCCGGCATTGAAGGGTGCGCCAGCAAAGGGTGCTACCCGTACCGCGTCCCGGTTGTCTGCGCTTGTTCAATGCTTGAGAGACGTATGAAGTAGGGGACCGGACGAATATCTACCATGCCCATTCAATGCCCGTCCGTCTGTATGCCACCATTAAGCAGGCTCGTCGGTCTACGAATCAACTATGTCGCCACGCATTGACGCATTCAGATGCTTGGCCTCACCGGAATCCGCTATTTAAAGACAGGAACACCCGGCTAAACTCCACACCACAACACATCTGCTCCACATCCTCCTCCCTTGCACCACATCGACCATGAACACGAGCGGGAACGTTTCTGTGGGAGAGACTGTCGATAGAGATGGATGATGAAATTGCCGCCCTTGTGGCACCTGGCAGAGCCGCCGTGGCAGGCGGATCGAGGTCGGCTTGCCGACCGACTTCCCCGAGGTTATTAGAGATACGACAGGTAAATCAATACGAGAAGAACAAAAAACAAGCAGGAGACACGAGATTTAACATGGAAAAACCCTCCAACACGAAGGGAAAGAAACCACGGGCGCCAGCCAGGAATTCTTCACTATGTCAGGGACGTTACAAACGTCGGGGATTTGCAACTGATCAACGTATCTCGTGCGGTGGATTACAAAGGATATATATATAACACAGGTGATCCTAGGTCAATACTGATCCATACCGCTGGGGGTGAAGCCCCCCTGCACCCACCCCCCAGGTGTCCCTGTCATGGGTGGCCCACGTGGGCAGGATTATCATGAGTGCTAATCTTGCATACCTTCAGTTTACCATGCTCAACAATGTATCACACATAATGGTATTTGACATCAATGTGCTTTGTTCTCTCATGCAACATATGGTCCTTAGTGAGGTATATAGCACTCTGACTCGCTTCGCTCCACTTCGGCCCAAGCCTACCCACGACGGGCCTCGCTCCCCTCGCTCGTCAGGAGTTAGCCTTTCTCTTTATACTTGAATTTTGATCACAATGTAAGAGGTCTCCGACGACGACCCCACAATGGAGACGATGACCATGGAGCAAGCACAGGCGCACTACGATGAAGCCAATGCGGATGTGAAGCAGCCTGCGCCGAGTCCTATGTCAGCATTCCGACAGGCGCGAGAGGAGCAAAGGTACAATCTGCTCCTCCTCGAGTAGCGCCGGCTGGCGGAGGGCCAAATCTACGGCGAGCGTGCAACCGAGGAGATCGTGGCTGCCATGGCTGCGGTGAACCTGAATTTCGTTGCGGAGTAACACATGCTCTACGAGCCGCGCGTGCTCGACGCGCAACTCTCAACATAGTGTTGGCGCAGCCAGCCGTAGACACGGCCGCACAAGCGTTGGCAGCACTGGCGGTCGAGGATGAGAACGTCCCCTGTTGCGCCTCCTACATGTCGCCGTCTAACTTTCGGGGGCGCGTATGGCAGGTGGACAGTGCCGGACCGTACACGTCCATCATCGACGTTACGTTCATCGTCACCGGCGATGGACAGGTCGCGGACTCCTCCAAGGATGACTAGGGCATAGGAGGCAGCAGGGCATTGTGTTCAATGTGGGCCCGGTTCGTTCCCATGTTCTATTCTTTCTCGGCGGAATCCACACCTCCACTTCACGGATCTTGAAACCCATCGCCGTTCATGGAGATGACAGATGGAGGACGTGGTCACCGATGCGGAATTCAAAGAAAGCGGATGAGGGCCGCCACGTAGGATAGATTTAGGGTCAGGCCGTTTTTTTCTAAATGTTCGAAATGTAATGAAAAATGTTCGAAAGTAATCAATTTCGTTCGATTTATGTCAAAATCCGCCGTGTTTGCATAAATTTCGTCTAGTTAGTTTGAAATGTATGTGGGTAGCGTTGAATAGCCACCCCCCGCATCCGTGTCTATGGATCGGACCATTGTTCACGGACCGGCGGATCGGATTTCAGTCACAAGCGCTCTATTCGCTGCTGCAGTGCTGCTACCCTGTTACATGGTTTTTGAATTTCAGCACTTTTCTTTTATAATAAGGGGCTCTTTGGATTGAAGGATTTTCATAGAAATATCGGAGGATTCCAATTCATTGGATTTTTTTCCTAAGGAAGACCTTTGGATCAAAGGAGCGACACCTCCAAAATTCCAATGGGCTGCATTCCTGCACCTCAATCCTATAGAAATTTCAACATCCGCTCTAACCTATTTTTGACACTGATTCACGTAGAATCGAGGCACTTTTCCTGTGGGTTTTTTTTTGTTCCATCTAAATGACCATGCTTGTAGTTTTTCTCTGTTTTGTAATCCTCTGTTTTGCACATGCAATCCCGTCAAATTCATGTGTTTTTCGAATTCCTTTGTTTTCTAATGCTGTGATCCAAAGAAGCCATAAAGAAGAGTACCTAGCGTAGACGGAGCAAAAGCCACGGTTCAGCGCGAGCACGAACCCAAAAGCCACATCTGGAGTGAGAAGACGACAAAAGATGGTTCGAGATACGATGAAAACGGGCATCGTCGTCCTTCCAAATTTAGGATAAGCCGTTGCAGAAGCTTCCCAACACTTCACTCTCCAAAAGAATCCTCGTCTTGTCCAGCACAGAGCAAAGCAAAAGCAGACCGCCTTTTGCAACACGTGTTCTAGAAGGCCTATCTCAACGTCCCAAGCTGAACAGAACAAACAGAAAAACGGCACCCATTGGTCGGTGTAAAACAGCTCCGGAATCCTCTCACCGGCGATCGACATCTCGTCTCGCGGCAGACAAAATCGAAAACATTGTTCATTGCAACGATCTTTCTGGGCTCGTTTAACCATCATTTTCTTACACGGGTGCAATGCAAGCTCGAGTCATGGCGCGAAAAGGCGCAGCCCTCGCAGACGCGCATTGATGCGTTATATGCACACATATACTACCTCTATGTACACTATTCATGGTTCTGTACACACGCTTCGGTGATCAGATCAGATCTCTAGGAAGCAGGCGGCCTGCACGTGCCCGGAGAACTCCGGCGGCGCCGGGGCGCGCGCCCAGGACGCGGCCTTGCCGTTGCCGGCCTCGTCGCGCAGCATGTACACGGTCTGGTCGCCTCCGTGGCAGCCTGAGCCGATCACCACGACGCGGCCGCCGGGGATGGCGGAGACGGTCGACGCCGTGCGGGCGTCCTCCGGCACGGACGCCACCGTGCGCCACCCCGCCGAGGCGCCGCCGTCGCGCGCCACGAGGTTCCCGTCGCGGAGCATGTACACGCGCTCGGCTCCCGGCGCCACGCAGCAGGTTCTCGGGCACGCGCCGTCCTCGAGCAGGCCCTCCTGGACGGTGGCCCAGGCCTTCGTCGCCGGGTCGAAGGCCTCGGCGGAGCCGGCGAAGCGGCCCTGCGCCTGCGTCGGGTACCCGCCGACGACCACGAACCTGCCGCCGACGCAGAGCCCGCGCGGCTCGTCGCGCTCCTCCGCCATGTCCGGGAGCGCGGCCCACGCGTCGGCGTCCGGGTCGTACGCGAGCGCCGACCGGAGCGCGTTCTTCTCCTCGTCGTGCCCGCCGGCGACGTACACGGCCCCGCCGACGGCCGCGGTGGCGAAGAAGGACCGGCGCGGGCCCGGCATGGGCGCCCCGCTCCGCCACGCGCCGGTCAAGAAGTCGTACACGTACACCGAGTCGGTCGGCGCCCACGACTCCGGGTCCCACCCGCCGACGACCACCAGCCGCTTCCTCCCCTGCGGGCCGTCCACCGCGGCGACCTGGCAGAACAGGGGCAGGCTCCCGCTCGGGCCGGGCAGCGGAGCCCACCGCCCCTCCACCGGGTCCAGCAGCACCATCCTGTAGTTGTTCGCGGGGCCGCCGTTGGCCGCCGACGCCGACGCGTGCTTCTGCGCCGGGCCAGGCTCGACGCGCTCGGGCTGCGCCTGGACCATGGCGAGCACCGGGCGCGCCAGGCCCTCGGCGCGGCGCAGGCGGCCGTAGTCCGGCGACTCGACCTCCTCCTTCCACTGCCGCGAGATGCGGCGCACCGCCGGCAGCTGGTCGAAGCCCACCCGGATGAGGCACTCCCTCGCCACCTCCTCCGGCAACCCCGGAATCAGGTCGCCCATCGCTGACGCCGCAAAGCAGCTGCTCATTACTGGACAGCACTGGACTGGAATGAACCGAGCAAGAAACGAGTGAGAGGAGAGCTTGCTTGATTTGTTCTGCGTGCTTGCTGATGTGTTCTTTCTTGTGTGCGGCGAGTGGCGGGAGTGGCGCGGCGTATTTATACGGGGTGTTGGGGGCGGAGCAGAGGAAGCAGAGGAATCGATGGGTTTCTGAATTAAGTGGGGGTGTGCGTGTGGGCCCGGGGCGGTTTGGAGCTTATCGTAGCGTGCTTGCGCGGGGGCGGATTCTTCCAGATCTTTTAGCGGCGTCGCGGTCCGCGAGAGGGACGACAGTGTCGTGGTGCAGTAGGCGATCTGTATGTGGTATGGCGGCGGTGCAAGGGAAGGGATAAGATGGATTTTCTCAAGGTTTATCACTTGCTATCCGAACTGTACCATACGCCTAGCGGAAGCTCTTTTTTTGGTAAGGTTGCAATCTCGTATCTGGGCCAGATTTGCGTCTTCCCAAGCAAAGTACCACAGGAGAAGTGGAGATGATAGGAAGCGTGCGGTGTGCGCATGGATATGCCCAGACTGACACTGGAGTGCTGATTTTTAGGAGTGGTGTGAAGCAAATTCCAAATCCAATTGGCGTCTCCTTCGAAAAAGAGAAGGGAAGCCGCTGCCGAGCCCGTCTACGGATGGGGTCTCAAAGCCGTGGTGGCGCCGGGAAACCAATGCGCAAGGCCCACGTTGGCCTAAAAAAATCCGTGCGCTGGTGCATGATTACCATGTCGGCTTCGTCCTGCTCCGAACGGATAGATTATTCGTCCGAGTCAGCCGCAGCTCACGGTTCTTCTTCTTCTATTCGGCAGCAGCAGTTTCCGCCGCAGCCCACCGCAGCTGATTGAGTACTCCACGGCATCGGCCCACGTGTGCGGTCCGGATGAGATAGACATGGAGTTTAATTTAATTAAAACGCTCACACTTGAGGTGACGCGTGGCCTTGGTGTCAGAGAAATAGTACTACTCCAGCGATTTGGCTCTCGCCGGCATGTGTCGGAAGTTGCACAGTTCACAGGTCGGAGCGCCGCGCCGTACGTCCGTCGTCGTCACGAGAGCTGCAGGCCCGCGCCACACGTCCGAAGCCGCATGGTTTTCCATAAGGGTTCCACTATCAGAGAGAGATGAGAACATCTCCAGCGAAAGCTGAACTGAAAAAAGAAAAGCCGCATGGTTTTCGGGCGAAGTTCCCTGTTTTTCGCTAAAAAAATAGTACTACTATTATTCCCTCCGTCCCATAATATAAGAACGTTTTTGATACTAGTGTAGTGTTAAAAACGTTTTTATATTTTAGGACAGAGGGAGTAGTAATCTTGTGTCGAGCTTGTAAATTTTATGGCGTTTTCTCTTCCTCAACTCTGCCGCTTCCTGGAGAGAAGTACAGTACTAGAACAAAGAACGATGGAAGCTCAGTTGCTAACAGATAATGTCCCGTACGCTTGCACTTGCTTCGGTTGGGAATACCTTTCACCTTTACCATGAGAGCAAGAACGCTCCGTAAAAACGAGCCACAAGTGGAGTGGACGCATCACATCGTAAATCCGGAGCCAATTATGGAGAAAACAACGGGTAGCGCACAGGGGGACGGAACGGCCCGGCCTGTCGGCCTCGGTATAACGCAGTGGACGGGATCGCTCCCCCGCTCTGCCCGTTGCGATCCGTAATCCTATCTCCTCCCCGGGGGGCCCCACGCCACATGCTGAGCGCCTGAGCCCCTCCTCCCGCGTCGCCATCAGCCGTGCCATCGTCGCATTCCCGGTTCCCCCGCCCCGCCGCGGCGCCGCCGCATCGCCGGCCTTATCCGGTTATCCCCGGAGAACGGCCCCGCGTCTCCTTTACGCTTTGCCTCTGAACTGACAGGGCTGGTCGTCGTCCGCCCGGTGACGCGAGGGGGCGGAAGCCGGAAGGCACAAATCCGTCGAGAGCGCCGACGCGACTGTGTGCGTCGCTGTCAGTCCCGGTGCCCGTTGGCAGCGGCAAGTCGGTCATGCTTTACGCGCGCATCATGCGATGCCTCGTCGGCTCGCCGTCCGTCGCCTTATCAGGACTGCTGGATGCCTGGATTGGGGTGTGGTCATGCTGAAATGGAGGGTCCTATTGTTTTGTCTCTAGCAAAACACTGCATCCATCACCGGGCTTATCGCCCGCAGGGCACACGGCGCCGCTGCCTGCTTGTACGTAGGGAACATCTGCCCTGGCCCACGGAAAGTAGCCAACCACCAAGAAAATACATGAAGTTGACGACCATCTGGGTTACATAAATATACCAACATAAATATGGAAAGGCGCCCGTCGAAATGATGGTGGCTACACACTGTTTACCAAAACAGATAGCGAGTTAATTAAGGGCTGAAAACGAAATGACGGGTATCTTCCCGTCGCCAGGCAGCTTCGTCAGTCTCCCCATAGGTCAGTTGTACCAGATACATGTATACGTTTGTTAGAATCTGCTCGCCGGACCATGTTTTTTCAGTCCCGGTGTTCTTCCGGTGGGATTCAGTGTTTTCTCAGGCACGTCATAGGGTATGACGCACTACCCAGTGGCACTGCAGAATTAAAACCCTGACCTGAATCTATGTGCTTGAGCTCCATCAAATAAACCGCTGCATCAAATGCTGATATTCAAACTCTGTTTTCAGACAATGCACTCCAGGCACATTTATTGGCTCAATGGATAGCCGTAGGCATGTCAGTAATAATTTCCTATTACATCATCGGAAGGACAAAGGCTGTTGTGGTCACAGCATTCTGGGCTGCTACAGAGAATCACACATTCAACTCAGCATCGGCAGCTAGTGGTTCAAACACTGATTCGACCTCATCCATGTTTACGTCTTCCAGAGTTGCTGGGCTCCATTTTGGATTCTGCAAGTGACGAGACGATACGACGGAATGATTAGGGGTATGCTACTGATCCCTTAGGTTAAATGAAGCACTATCACATTAGATTTTAGATAACCCTCCCCGGCATGAATATGTAAATGGCGTCACACCATGAGTAAAATGCACAAAATGTATGCATTTAATGTGTGCCGCTGTGCCTTATACTCCCGCCCTCCAGAATTACTTGTCGCTCAAATGGGTGTATCAAGTATTAAAATACGTCTAGATACATCCATTTGAGCAACAAGTAATTTTGAACGGAGGCAATATTTTGGTTGCTAGCTTGAACATGAGCTCTCTACCTAATCTTGCAAGATAAACGGAGAGCAGTCCAAAGTGCATTATAGTTTAATGTAAAATAGACTTTTGCCCAATTTTGCAAGACATAGATGACACCAGGATCTAATATTTTATTATTTCTGATTTAATGATTCAAAAAGTTCAGACTATCTAAAAGCTTAAATAGTAGAACAAGATTAGGTAGGAGTACAAGTTATCCTACATTATCTGATTTAAGACAAATTTCAATCTGTATATGTGGAGAGAGCAGCCATTGCAGTTCCTACTTTAAAATATTGCCATTGCACAACAGACCAGGGGTCTACGGCTATCTGTATGCCGAAAAAAGGGAAAAGGACAGACCCAGTGCTAGAAACTCCCACCAGGTGGGGTCTGGGCAAAGGATTACACGAGGCAAGCCTTACCCCTGCACAGTGCAATGCAGAGAGGCTGAGTCGAAACCAAGACCTCTTGGCACAAGTGGGCAGAGAGGCTGCATCGAAACCAAGACCTCTTGGCACAAGTGGACAGTACTTCACCACTGTCCAGGCCTGTCCTTCTCTATCTGTGCCCAATGATTATAAAAATGCAGTCACGATTCAGGTGATTTATATAGTTAAGTAAGTCAAATCAGTGAACTGGGTCATATTTGGAGAGGAACAAGCTATGGGCAGAACGCATTTTTAGGCCCTATAATAAGCATAGGCCATATTTCCAAGGGAGGCTTAAGCCACACTTTGGCAAGCCTTTTTCTCCCTGCCAAAAGCCATAAGTAGTCAGAACAGACTTACTCACGTAGGTTATGGCACAAGGCCAAGTTGGCTCAGTCTTTGCTTCGGTGGGCTTTTGCAGAAGGGAGGCTGATAAAGGCATATAAAACCACTGGATGTTCATGGTATGCACCCATCTTTGCTAATGGTATAAAAACTATGTATGGGCATGGGCCAGCATGGCCCTATGGTTTTGTGCGGTAGCCAAAAACAGGCTTATGCACAAGCAACAGCTGAGCCAAAATCAGGGGAAGTAGCTCCTGGCCTTACAAGCTGAACAAGTCTTAGCTGGCTAATTTGTATTGTTTGTTGAAACTGGCATGCGGAGTAAAGCATACTTGAGTGCTAATAATGCCAGTACAACCCATCAGGTAGGTTTAAGCTTATGTCAACTTTGAACTTAGGATTTGTAGAACTTATGGTCCAAAAGTTGATAGTGGAAAGGAAAACGTTCTAACTGGTTGGACCCCCTATAGGCTTACAGCATTGATCATAGGTGGAAGCCCATGAAACACATGTAGCACACACATCTAACAACATGTGTCTCTGCCTCTAGTGAAAATAAAAACCCTTTTGGACAAAACAATTTAAAATTTTGAGACTGAAAAATAGAACCATATGACTTGCCTGGTCCTTGTCAACTAAGACAGCGCGTACGCCTTCAGCAAAATCACTTCGAACCGACGACCTCAAGGCAATGCGGTACTCCAATTTCATAACACCAGCCAACTGAATGTGCCAAGCATCAGAATAATAAGAAAAACTTAAGGAAATAGAAATGTTCAATGGTACAGGATACAGGAGACTACCTTAGATAGATAATTTTCATTGTTCCCATATGATGATGCAACTCGAGAGAAATGTTTCTGTGTTAAACAAAGAGAAAACGGAGCACCTTTCTTAAGTCCTGCTAAAGCATCATTGGCCCATTCTGACACTGCAGCCAACAAAATAAAGAACAATTTACACATAGGCATTCATTCTTCTCTAGTCAGTACTGCAGTAGACTTGATTCTTATGTAGAACAGGCCATTCAAATAAAACTATTTGGCACTGTTTTCACTATACCAGAAAAAGGACGGTTAACAGAAGATTACCTGTGGCATCACCACTTTGACTACGCTTCTTCAGCTCTTCCACAGATTCAGTAGCTGATTTATCAGGACCAAAAGAAGAAACTATATCCGGTAAAAGCTTTTCTAATTGGGGCACCGACTCAGGTTCCTTTTTGTACCCAGTCAGGAGTGACTCGACATCTTTGTGAGGATCAGCAGTGCTGCAACAATACAAAGAGAACCACATATGTCAAGATACTACTAAAATAGTATAGAAATATTGCAAGCACTTGCTATGTCATAAATCTAAGATATTACTCCCTCCGTTCACAAATATAAGATGTTCCAACTTTTTTTATAAATCGGATGTATATAGACACACTTTAGTGTGTTTGTTTACTCATTTCAGTCTGTATGTAGTTCATATTGAAATATCCAAAACATGCTATATTTGTGAAAAGAGGGAGTAATACATAGTAGAAAACTATAAAATATAGATAGTTACTATAGTTGCATATTAATGTGTTCAGTATGTTTTGGCCAAGTAAGTTAGACACATACAAGTTAGCACTCAGGAGGGATTCCTTGAGTGAACCCAAGTCCCCGGAAGGTACATAATGGGTTCCGAGACCTATGAACAGAGCATCAGCAGGTGAAGATATTCTTTTTCCTGTCATCCCAAGGTAAGCTCCTGAAAGAAGATTTATTATTTATTTTTGCGAAGAGAAAGGAGCAGATGTTAGTGAAAAGGAGAAAGTAAATAAGGACGCTATACGATTTAAACACACTTTATCCATTTGGGAACAGAGAAAGCCACAACAATGTCACAGTATTAGTGCAAAGAACAACTCAGGATAGCATAAGTAAAGATCTGGCATACAGCCCATTCACCATAACTGAACAATAGTTGCATAAGTAGCATGAAAGATTCGGAGTTCAGAACTATTCAGCACGTTCCAGAATACAGAAAACAGAGAACTTGTATTAAATATTCAAATGATTATGCTCCACCAAAAATGATCATCCAGACACCCACACAACAGAAACGGAGATAAAAGGGATAGCAAAAATAAGATAACAGAGAAACACAACAAGGTGTGGACATCAAGACACATAGGAGTGCATGATGTAGGGAGGGAGGGTATGGTTCTGACTACTGCACAACTAGCTTACGATGCAATACGTGCCATCAAGTTGGAAACATGATGGTTATACCATCATAGAGAAATTACTAGCAGAAGATACCACCTACAAATTGATAAACTAGAGGGAGGAAGGGGGGATACAGAAGCATACCGACTGCACCCCCTCCTGGCGCTTTTGCACCGATGTAAGCAAAGCCAACATCTGGGAACAAGCCAATACCATTTTCCGGCATGGCTAGTAGTGTTCTCTGTAATAGTAGCACATTGAAAAGCATGATCAGTCTTTATAATGCAGAAGTTGAAAGTAGACCTCATTAATAAAGAGAAAATTGAGTTGTAAACAATTGCCTCCGTAATAATGCGGTAGCGGCCATGTCCAGACAATCCAATTCCAAATCCCATGGTTACACCATCCATCAAGCATATATAAGGCTTTGCATACTCATGTATCTTGCAAATCAAAGAGTACTCAGCTGTGAAGACCTGAGAAGGAACACTGTATCTCTTAGTGATGCAAATGATAAAAATATACATTCTGCTATTTTCATTTACCAATGCAACACAGAAGAGACACACCAAGGAGCACAGGCTAAGTAGTACATGCAGAATTATGTGTATTGACTATTAAACATTACTTTATACAGGGAAACACAGCAAGGAGCAGCTAGGCATACAAAATCTTAGCACTGCGCAATATTTTCATTTAGCAAATACCAATACTACAAAAGGTAAACACAGCAAGGAGCACATCGGTACTAGTAAGACAAGCAGATTTGTGTCTATTAAACATTAGTTATTCAACAATAACATATAGAGGGTGCTTATCAGCAGTGTACCAGTTACAAAATCAGCTAAGAATTACAAAGTCTTAGTACTATGAATAAATAGATGTATTGTACGATTCTAGAGAACTGATCCTGATTATATTGGTATTGTAATGTTAGACGGAGAGTGGGTGAAAGAAGCAGATAGTGTTACAAGAATAGATAGTGAGTAGTGACTTGTGGGTGATATATAAACCCTCTTTAAAATATGTACATTCCATAACTTCGGAGATAACAAAAAGCATAAACATCAGTACAGGAAAACTATAGCTCGCCATATTCTTTCATTTTCCATGTGATTGGGATCAATCAATAGAATGCTTGTAACTCGGATTTGTCTTTTTCCTTTTCATGCTATGAAAATCAACCAATGGAATGACAATATCTCGTTTTTACTGTTGACGTGATATACCACATCGGTTTCTAGTCTTTTATATCCCAGAAATGGGGTAACCATTGGAGTTGATATTTTGTTTGGAATTGTCCTCATGGACACTATATATCAATCCTTCCAACTCAACAGGGCATTGAATTCATATGTTCCGTTATATGGCAGCATTAGTGGTTCACAGTCAATAATTAAGTAAATGTTATTGTTTAGATGCATCAATGAGTGAAATATTGAATTATAATTCAGAGTGTTGCAGATTATCATTTGAATTATTACATTAGTTTGAAGTTGGCTGCGAAATTCAGGTTTTTCAATTGTTCCTTCAGATTGGAGTACAATTTCAACTATGTATTTTATAACAGTGCAACTCATTTCTCAGACACAAACAAGGTCTTATTGCTAGACCTCTATTATCTCTGGCATAGTGCAATCAATAGCAAGTCTCTTCACATCCCCACCTGCAGATTACACTAAGCAGCAGTCACTATCTGTGCAAATTCGAGAAATGCTATAGACAACAACATACTGATGCCGCATACATTTTTGAACAAGAAATAATGATAAAAGAACCATCAGTTCTAAAAGTGAAAGACCTTTTGCACAAGTGATGTGCTCTTGTCCTTTTGAATTTCCGCTGCAACACCCTTAATATCCATCCCTGCATTGGCCATGAATCGTATTTGAAAACATATCCAATGCTCCGGACACAAAAAGGCAATACAGCATGTTCAATGTCCAAGGCATATCTTATTCACTACGTAGAAAGGGGGGACAAAATGGAAGGAAAAATACCAGCTGAGAAGGCGCGGGGAGAACTGCTTTCCACAAGAATGCACTTCACATTTGGATTTGTTTCCCATTCATCAAGAAATGCCTTGTACCTAAGGTCCATTTCTGCACACATTTGAGGTAACAACTATGTGAGTGGAGCTCAATAAGGTATCAAACAAACATTGTATGGGGGAGGGGGGGGGGTGTAAATGGGGTAGGCCCATTACATGCCGCACAAGGCAGTTAGTTCGTGTAAAAGATAGCATTTACTTAATGACAAAACACCTCTAGGAAGCCATTTATATTCTAACAGGGGAGTGGTAAATTGCCCATCGCAGCAGCTCAATAGACACGTGTTGCACCAAACCATCCCAATCTGGACATCAGGTTCACACGGCAGGAACCATATTTTTCATACGACTTCAAGAGATGTTGTAAGATTAGAATCCCTCTCATCAATATTATCAATCATATGCCCCCCGGTGTTCATGTTTCCTGGTTCCATCACTTGGCAAATAGAGGACACCTCCCGCTTGAACCAAGCATGTACGCCCGCCATCAACTGCGACATGGTTTCTGTGCAGCAAGAAATGAGGCACATGTGTGACCTCTTTGTGTGGGCCTCCGATGTGGCATGGCAGCTTCGAGTGGCCAGCCAGATCAATGGGCTCACATGATTGCCCAAAAGATACACATGCTGCCATACTGTCATGTGTCATGTGAAATGAATGGCAACATCTGGCGTTGTCAGTGTAGGTGGAGTATTTAGCAGCGAATTAATTTCAGTTGATGTCTAGTCACTCGCTATACTCCCTCCTTTCTGGTCTATAGGGCTTTATCTCAAAATTTTAGTTTTTCCATTTTATAAGGCTCAATTTGGTTGTTCCCCATCACATGTTCAGACTTCAAGGTGCATTGAATCATTGCATGCAAGTATTAAGAGAAAACTGACCAATGCATGCACTTTGCAAACTACAAAAAATATTCCACCATTTATCATCTACCTTGGTTGGTGAGATTTTTGAATTGAGCCTTATAAACCGGAAAGGAGGGAGTACTTCGGATGTACAGGCCGAACTGAAATCCCGCACAGTACACTAGGTAAGCACTACTTTAAAAAAAAACTACACTGAACGCAGCGCAACGCGAATTTCACCTAATCATCCGCAACCTAGCAAAATAGGGGGGATCGCGCGAGTAAATCAAGGTGCTCCTGCCCAAATCACGCCGCAAGGCACACCGGCGCAACCGGTCAGGAGAAAGAGGAGGAGGGCGATCCGCACCGAGGTTCATGGCGTTGAGGGCCTTGGGCCGGTCGAGGGTGATGACGGCGACGCCGTTGGGGAGGACGCGGCCCTTCACGAACTCCTCCGCGGCGGCGGCGGCCATGGCGACGAAGCGGTGGCCAAGGCGGAGGGGGACGAGGCTAGGGCTCGGGGCTAGGGTTTGGGATGAGAAGGAGAAGAAGGCAGCGGTGGAGATCGGGATGCGAGAGAGCAGAGCTCGCATAGCGACGTGACTGAAGGTGAAGTGCTGGGCGACAGGTGGACACGACGATAAGTGGTTTGCTCAAAATGCCGTGACGGCGATGGAGATGAAGGGGTGAACTGGCACATTTTCTTTTTTAGAATCCAGTACAACCTGAGCATCTCTGTTCGGCCGCAGCGGATTTCGGCCCTCGAAACGTAAAACCACGCAAAGCAATTGACCGTGATTTTAATAAATAAAATTTGAAAATTCCAAAAATTCAAATACAATTTTGACGAACATAGTTTTCGTGCCACAACCCAAAAAACATCGCATTCGTTATCACTCATTCATCATCATCACAAGATGAAAATATTCACTGACACCATTGCCACCACCACTTGCCGAATCACTATGCCCACCGAACCTTGGCACCGCATAACCTTTTCCGGGTAGCCTTCTCCTCTCCAAGACCTTCAACCTTGCTATGTCATACCATTCTTTAGTGAACCCATCCATGTCATTTCGATTCATCATCATTATCTTGTTCTTCTCTTGAAGGAGCTTGGCCATGGATTTGTTCTCCTCGGCCATGGCTCTTCTCCTCAATGACGGCCTTGCGCATGGTATCCTCCTTGAGTAGTTGACACTTCTCTTACTTCTCTTAAGCCTTCTTCTCGGTCAACTCCTTCTTTACCTCCAATGTCTTGATCACCAATGCCTCGTTGGACCTGACCATGTGATCCAGCTTGTCCCGCAAGCTTGATGCCTCTGATTCCCTCTTGACTTGTCTTTGGCCTTATTGTTTTCACCGGACTTGTTCTTATTTCTTGGGTCGTCATCATCTTCGTCATCATCATCCATCTTGGTGAGTGCACCTCTCTTCGGTGGGGATTCTTTCTCAATCAACTTCCACTTCTCGATATCGAAGAAATTTCCAACAATGCTCTAGTTGAAATGACCTGCCACCAGGAAGCTTTCATGTCCTTGTACCTTTCTTGCGCACTTTTGTCCTACAAAACGAAAACAATGTCAAATTATGCAACTACTTCGACGGCTACAAATGATTTGCACAACTTGAGACGTGAAAACAAACACACATAATCGGATTCAACGGTACCACTTGGAGGTGCATTGCGGACTTGCTCCAAGCAAGCAGCCCAAACGGGTACAAATCGGCTTGATCACTTCCTAACGACCTTGGAGTGACCTAAAGGTGCATGGCTTCCTGTTGGGATACTTTGCCATCATGCGGAATAAGTGATCCTCTATCCTTTGCCAATACCGCTTGGCGGTTTGGTCAGTTCCGGTGCACGCATCAAGAGACACCGATTCCCAAGCCTTGACCAAGACTTGATCTTCCAATTGCGTGTAGTTCTTCGTCTTGCGTGCAATTTTGCTTGTGCTTGGTCAAACACCCCCTCGTCAACCTCCTCCACCTCATCTTCTTCCTCACCGTGACCGTGCACGCCACCATCCATCTTATTGTAATCGTAATCACCGATCGGGGCTTGATCGATGTCGACGGTGTTGTCGTCCAACAAGTGCACAAACTCGGCAGCCGCATCATGCAAGCCGGTGCTATAATTTCGCTCAACAAGTCACAAACAAGCAAAATGGCGAAAAGTGACTAGAGGAAATCAAAGTATCATACCTTGCGCCCATTTCGTCGAACACCTCGGGAGCGCCGGCAACAGTGTCGTCGGTGGGCATCCTCGGGGTAGCTCTGTAACACCCCGGATGTAATTTACCTAATATGTACTCCAACTCTTGCCGTTTCCGGCGCTAAGTTATTTTATTTCCTCGGGTTCGAGTTTTTGTCTCCGTGTGTTGTTGTCATTGTCATGCATCTCATATCATGTCATCATGTGCATTGCATTTGCATACGTGTTCGTCTCATGCATCTGAGCATTTTCCCCGTTGTCCGTTTTGCATTCCGGCGCTCCTATCCCCTCCGGTGGTCAGTTCTTTCTTCTTTTCGTGTGTGGGGATTAAACATTTCTGGATTGGACCGAGACTTGCCAAGCGGCCTTGATTTACTACCGGTAGACCGCATGTCAAGTTTCGTACCATTTGGACTTCGTTTGATGCTCCAACGGTTAACCGAGGGACCGAGAAGGCCTCGTGTGTGTTGCAGCCCAACACCCTTCCAATTTGGCCCAAAACCCACCAAAACGCTCTCCATCATCTAGAACGTTCTATCACGATCGCGTGGCCGAAAACCGCACCTCATTTGGACACTCCTAGCTTCCTCTATGCCTATAAATAGCCCTTCCTCCGAAATCCCGGTTCCCCTCGTCTCAAACCCTAAAAATCGCATCGCGCCGCGTCGGACATGTCCGTCCCTGGCCGGACGCTTCGCGCCGCCGCGCCCAGCCAGTGACAGCGCGCCACGTGTCGCCGCCGCATCGCTCCCGCCGCCGGCCCGCTCGGCCCGGGGAGGGCCCCCGAGGCCCATCGCCTCTCGTCGCCGCCTGCCTCCTCGCCCCCAGCGCCGATCCGCCGCCCGGCGCCGCTCCGCCACACGCCGGCGTCGCCACCTCGCCGGCGCGAGCTCGCCGCCACCCGAGCTCGCCGGTCCGGCCCCCGCACCGCAGCGCCTCAACGTTCGCGCCCATCCGCGACTCCGGCGGCCCTCCTCCGACTCCGGCGACCACGCCCCGCCGGCCTCCTTCCATTCCGGCCATCTCCGGCGTCCGTGAAGTCCGGCAAGCTCCAAGTCCGGCCGACGAACATCGATCCGCGCGCCACCCGTTCTCAAATCCAGATCTGAAACCCTAGGGTTGACTTCATTTTTTTCCTAAGTCTGCAGATTATATTGCCATGTTCATCATGCTATATCTCCTCATCCGTAGATCCGTTTTGGGCGTGTAGCATATCAAAATGTTCGTCTCGGAGAGTACATCATTTCATCTCATTGCATCATTTTTATTTGAGTTCATCTTGATGCAGGAAATGCTGTTGGAAGAGTGCTATTTAAGTTAATTGTCAGATCTGCTGCACCAAATAGCTATTTGTCATTTTTGCCATGATTAATGTGTGCATGATATGCCCCTGAGCTCTACATGAATTTTGTTACATGCTTTGCCATATTTACAGAGGTGCTATCCATGTATTTTTGTGATATGTGTGGTGACTAGCACAAGCTTGCAAAGTGGTGCATTCGTTAATGCTGATTTCAGGGACTTAGAAATTTCACTAAGTCCTTGATCTGTTTTTATCAGTATGCCATATGTTCATGTTGTTTCCTAGTAATCCGTGCCTCTTTTGAGGATGATCAGTACGGATGATTTGTTAATCTTGTAGTGCTCTATCCATCCATGTCTTTGTTTGCAATTATGGAGCACCCTAGCTTGAGTCAATCAAGCTCTACTTTTGCTATTTCGTGAATCTGGGCAGATTGTCTACTTGTTAGCGATTTTGCCGAGGATGTTGTAGTTGATCCGTGCATGCTATGTTGTTGTTATTGCCATTTCTAGCTTATATAATGTGTATTATTGATGGGTGTATGCTTGGTTTGTCATGACATGCTCTGTAGTGAGTGCATCGAGCTCGTAAACATGCCTACTCGCTAAGATATTTGCATGCTCCAGTTTTTCACTAAGTCTGAGATCTGCTTATGTTTTTGCCATGTTCACATGCTTGCAATTGTATTTTCTGATCCCTTTTGGCTCAAGGTCACTAAGGGACTTTTATTAATCTCTTTGAGTAGCTCCATGCCATGCCTTGCTTTGCCATGTTAAGTTCCTGTAGCATATAGTTTTCTTGCTCCAAAGTGTGCTACCTGATCTGAAATTCCAGACAAGTGTTAATTTCACTAAGTCTGAAACCTGTTTACCAATTACACTTTTGTCATGCTTGTTTGAACCTGTTAATGGATGAATTGGCCGTAGCTCAGTGTTCATCTTTTGTTAAGCATTATGAGTGGATCCCTGCCATGTATTTTGTTGCCATGTGTGAGTGCTGTAGCATAACCATCTTGATGCATTTAGATGGCTACTTGCTGTTTATCGCAGACCGGTGTCATATTTGTTTTGCTTGCCATTTCCAAACCGTGCATCCGTTTCCGGCGTTCTTTATATCAATTTCAACCGAATTCACCTCACCTTTTCAGTGGCACTCTTGGATTTCCATGTTGAGGCCAGGTTCATTCATTCCTTGTCAAATCTTGCATATGCATCATATACCGTATCCCGCATAGCATACCATGTTTGCATCATGTTGTTTGAGTTTTGCACGTGGTTGACTGTGTCCTTATTTGCTTGTTTGTCTTGTTTGGGTAGAGCCGGGAGACGAGTTCGCTAACGAGGAGCCCGTTGAGTTTGCTTTCGAGGATCCAGTCAACTCTGACAACTTTGCAGGCAAGATGATCATACCCTCAAAATCACTTCTATCTTTGCTTTGCTAAATGCTCGCTCTTTTGCTATGCATATGCTACGATGCCTACCACTCGCTTATCATGCCTCCCAAATTGCCATGTCAAACCTCTAACCCACCATGTCCTAGCAAACCGTTGATTGGCTATGTTACCGCTTTGCTCAGCCCCTCTTATAGCGTTGCTAGTTGCAGGTGAAGATTGGAGATCGTTCCTTGTTGGAACATTATTTTCTTGTTGGGATATCATTATATTATCTTGTTATCTTAATGCATCTATATACTTGGTAAAGGGTGGAGGGCTCGGCCTTTTGCCTAGTGTTTTGTTCCACTCTTGCCGCCCTAGTTTCCGTCATATCGGTGTTATATTCCCGGATTTTGCGTTCCTTACGCGGTTGGGTAATAATGGGAACCCCTTGACATTTCGCCTTGAATAAAACTCCTCCAGCAATGCCCAACCTTGGTTTTACCATTTGCCACCTAGCCTTTTTTCCCCTTGGGTTTCCGGAACCCAAGGGTCATCTTATTTAAACCCCCCCGGGCCAGTGCTCCTCTGAGTGTTGGTCCAACCGAGCGATGTCCGGGGGTACCAGGGGAAACTCTGGGCTGGCCTACCCGACGTCTGGCTCATCTGAGTGTGCCCTGAGAATGAGATATGTGCAACTCCTATCGGAATTTGTCGGCACATTCGGGCGGTGTTGCTGGACTTGTTTTGTCTTTGTCGAAGTGTCTTGTAGAACCGGGATGCCGAGTCTGATCGGAATGTCTCGGGAGAAGGTATATCCTTCGTTGACCGTGAGAACTTGTCATGGGCTAAGTTGGGACTCCCCTGCAGGGATTTGAACTTTCGAAAACCGTGCCCGCGGTTATGGGCAGATGGGAATTTGTTAATGTCCGGTTGTAGATAACTTGAACCTTAACTTAATTAAAATGAATCAACCGTGTGTGTTACCGTGATGGTCTCTTCTCGGCGGAGTACGGGAAGTGAACACGGTGTTGGAGTAATGTTTGCCGTAGGGTGTTCTCTAGTTCTTCGTTCGTGCCTTGCCTTCTCTTCTTGCTCTCTTTTGCGAACAGGTTAGCCACCATATATGCTAGTCGCTTGCTGCAGCTCCACAAATTACCCTGCCTTTGCCTATAAGCTTAAATAGTCTTGATCGCGAGGGTGCGAGATTGCTGAGTCCCTGTGGCTCACAGATTACTTCCAAACCAGATGCAGGGCCTGATGACTCCGTTCCAGATGATGCGCTTGAGCTCAAGTGGGAGTTCGATGAAGCCTCCCGTCGTTACTATGTGTCTTTCCCTGATGATCAGTAGTGGTGCCCAGTTGGGGCGATCGGGACCATGTCGCTTGTTGGGGTTGATCTTTATTTTGGCACCGTAGTCGGGCCATGAGTGATTGGATGATGTAATGCTATTTATGTACTTTGTTTGACGTGGCGAGTGTAAGCCAACTATGTACCTTCCCCTTTATTATCTATTTACATGGGATGTTGTGAAGATTGCCTTACTTGCGACATTGCTTTCAATGCGGTTATCCCTCTAAGTCGTGCTTCGACACGTAGGAGATATAGCCACATCGAGGACGTTACAAGCTCTTACCGAGGCAATCGGGGGAGGTGTTGGCGGGGGTAGCTCTTGTGGTGGGCTTCTTGCCTTTCACACCTGAAACCTTTCCTTTCTTCGTCGGCGCGGTCGGACCGGATTCGCAGCGGCGGCAGGCGCGCGTGCCTTCACAACGAGGGTTGTGGGAGCGTCGCTCTAGACAACGATGTTGCCCTGCCGCTTGCGGGTTTGCTCGGTGGAGCCTTAAACGACGATGGGCGTGACATGGCCGGCGACGAGATCTACTGGAGGGGTTGGCGCGTGGATGACATCCACGGTGACGGACGACGGCTAGGAGGCTTCCATGGCATCGATACAAAGTTGGGGAAGGTGGTCCGGAGCGGGCGGAGGGAAGGGGAAGCGGGAACTTCCGCGCGGAAATGTCCCTCCAGCCAAATATCGCTGCCGATAGGGGTCAAGCTCAGATCGGCCTCCCACCCCATGTATCTAAAGGTTGAGGGCGAAGATTTGCCTCGCCCCGCAAACTTTTTACAGGGCGTGGTCCGGTACGGTATCTGTTCAGGCCACTTTTTTGTGCAAAACCGTAAACTAGCGGTTATTTTACAGTTTGGCGTGATATAAGGGGTCTGTTGAAGATGCTCTAAGTCATTCGCATATACTCACCCATATGAACGCACACACGCATATTTTATCTTTATGAGCACCTTCGAGGCACTGAGCCGGTATAGGATCTTGAGATTGACGAAGTCATCACATGCGTCTTAGACCACGGGAATGTCTCCTCTCACTGAACGAACCTCCCCGGAAAGCCTGAAATAAATACATAAAACTTCGAGCACCAATGTCAAGTCTAGGATTATAATCGTGGTGGGTTAGGATACCACTGTTCTTCTAACCATCCAATCACAAGTTAGTTCGCAAAAAACGGACACAATTTTAAATGTTCAAATTTTGGCAAACTTATATGTAATGCAACTGTGAATCTTATGAAGAGTTCGATCCTGGCTCTAGATGAACGCTGAGGGTATGCTTAACACATGCAAGTCGAACGGGAAGTGATGTTTCCAGTGGTGAATGGGTGGTCATTTCAGATGATTATTATTTATTTTTGAACTGCATAATTGTTTTTAACATAGTATAGACACATGACGCTCATACATATGCACACACACTCACACGCACACATGCACACCCTACACCATACACACTTTCGTAGTCGACGGGAACGTCTCCTCTCACTAAACGCACATTACCAGAAGGTCTAAAATAAATTTAGAAAATTGCGAGCATCAATATCAAGTCTAGGGCTTGAACTCCGGTGGACTGAGTATACCACTGTCCTCCTAACCATCCAACCACATGTTGGTTTGTAACTAGATAATTGTTTCAATGGGTATAAGAGCATCCACAACCGCCTCTGAATGCAATATAATTAGCAACGTCAAGAGCATCCACAACCACCTCCGAATGCAATATAATTAGCGACGTCCCCTTCCCCAGAAGGAGAGCCTTTTCTTGCAATGCAAAGACCCGAAAATTCAAAGGAGTGCACGTCCTCGCCTGCTCATGGTATCCTACATCGTACACACCACAAAGATCTGACACGCCAAATGCTGGTGGAACATAGTACGCTGCTGTAATGCATTTATTGGCCCACCAAGCATTGTAACGTCGTTAGGTTGCTAGAGGATTTCACGTCCAGCTCCGTCATGTGGTCGCCGCCGAGTCATAGCCTCAGGAGAGTATAGCTATGTACTTCCACAGTATGGGAACACTTTTTCTACAAAAATATTCATGTATAATAAAAAAAGTCCTTATACACATGTTCATAATATTAGTCGTGTATTGGAAAATTCGTTAAATGTTTTGTTTTTTTTAAACGAGGTCCCTTAGGGCTCAATTCGTTAAAGTGTAGAAGAGAGTTGCCTGATTAATTAACGGAAACCCGGGTGAAAACCGTTACAACAAATCAACAACATGGCACCATCAACACACGCCGACCGCGAGGCCACACACTAGGCGAACCACTGACTTCGTCACTCTAGCAACCCGTAGCCGACACCCTAAAACAAAAACTAAAGCTGCCGCTCCGGCATTCAAGCCGACCTGAGGCCGCACAACAGTCGAGCCACCTGCTCTGCCCCCTGAGAAACCGGAGCCGACACCCTACAACCATCTCTGGAGTCCCCCACTCCGACGTACACACGAAAACTCCACACACTGACCCCGAGGCCCCACACCAGGCGAGCCACCATCTTCATCACCCGAGCAACCGCAGTCGACACTCGAGGCTGCTCTGCTCGTACACGCCAGCCCTACCTAGGGGACCAGAGCCACCTCACCAGACCCACGCACCCAGCTGCGCCACCCGGCCAACAGAGCAACAGGAGAGCGCCCAGCCCCTTGCGCGCATGCGCCTCCCAGCACACACACTCCCACGCTGCACCGTCCACCATTTGATCCCCAACCACGCTGCCCTTCGGAGCTCGCAGCTCAACCAAGGAACCGTTGCGGACGCTGCACGCAGTAGCTCATCTCGCACCGCTCCCGCTTAGGTGAAGCCACGCCGGATCCGACCTAGGATGACCAGATCCAGCCGCCATGCATCTCCGTCGTCCCTCAGCAGCGGGATGTTCATCGTGTACTTGAAAATATATTCATCATATATTTTAAAAATACTCATCGTGTATTATTATTGTTTCATTTGTTTCCAAAATAACATTGTGTTTTAGAAAGTATTAGTTGCACTACAACCTTAATCATTGAGCAATTAAAAATATTATATTTATAAAAAATCATGTAAATATAAAAGTGTTATCATGTTTAAAAAATGAACATTTCATTAAAAATGATGAATATTTTTTAATCTTGATGTGATTTTCTAAAAATACCATTAACATTTTTGTAGTGTTCCCATATTTTAAAAACACGTTAATCATGATGTAAAAATAAAAGTCTTCTCATATTTTTAAAAATGTGGTACATTTTTTAAAACATGATGATTTTTTGAAATCATGGTGCTCTTTTCTGAAAACACGATAAACATTGTTCCAGAAAAGTGTTACTACCATTTTATGGCGTTCCCGTATTTTAAAAACGCACTAATCATGATGTTAAAATAGACTTGTTCTCACATTTAAAAATAGAATTAGTTTTCTAAACAAGTTAGAATATTTCTTGTAATGTGATGAACATTTTTCTAATAGATCGTAAATTGCTTTAGAAAATATCCATTGAACAAAAAGTGCATGATGAACCTTTTTGAATTCATCATGGCCATTTTTTAATACACGATGAAACTTCCGTTCAAGTACACGAGGGACATTCTTTCTGAATTCATCGTGGTTTTGTTGAATAAAGCTCTCCAAGTTCGACAAAAAAAATCACCACGAAAAGGGCATCCGTATGATGGGTTCCTTCAAGCCCATTTTTATTTCTAAAATGGTACTTTCACATATCAATTTCTTTTTTGAGATTCACATCTCAAAATTCTGAAAAAGTACACGATACATATAGATGTATACCATCAAAATGATCTCTTTTTTTTACAGTTTTATATGTGGCGTACACAAAAACACAAACACATCCATGACAATGAGTTTTTTTTTTTACTTTCCAGGCTAGAATTTTGCACCGCCGTGGTGTCGTCATTTCAGACGGCGCCGTCACCGACGTTGCATATCTTTCTCTGCTCTCTACTGTTGCATTTAATACGCATACCAACACGTCTTTGTCCCATTGGTACAAGTAGCGGGAGCAGGCGAGCTCGTGTGCTCTACCGCCGCTCTCTGCAAAGACCTCACTAAATTCCTACATCCTCTGAGCGGACAAAAGAAAGCTTCGGCGCCCCATTTCTACCCGCCGGAGCAGCTTGCCATGGCTGACGACCGAGCCTACTTGCTTCGGTTCTTTGTTGACCTTGGTCAAGATAATAAGGCCGGCAGATTATACCTCAATATCCCGGTGGCGAAGCAAGCGCCATTGAGAATGAAACCATCGATGTATTAGTTGCATACAAGCATTTAATGCATTGAACGAATCTGTAATGAAAGTAACCAATGTGTGGCGCAAGAGATGTTTGTCACTTTTGCCGTCTGGCTTTAGGTTCTATCTCATGGATAGGGAGCTAATGGAACACCTCGAAGCCAAAGTTAGGGACAGCATGGTGATATCTCACCCTATGATTGATCACTTCATCCTCAAAACCTTTCATGTCATGTAATGTATGAGGTAAGTATTCCTAATATGGATGAAAATGGGTGAGAGTTGAGTTTTGTTCGAGGCTCTTCCTTATGCCTATTTCTAATTAAGCAAAAACATTGTTTGAGGAACCAGTCACAAAGCCTTAGAAAAATGGCTCGAACGCTTTCACAAATATTCATTGTTCCTTTTCTGTTTTAAAAAGAAGTTTGTGACTTTATGAGTTTGATAAGAAGCTCGAGTTTCTCAATTGCGTTTGGCCCTTGCGCCATGGGCTGGCTACTCGCAACAAAACAAGCTATCCCGCGATGTTTCATTCGTGTCACATAAAATCATTTTTCGTCATAAAATGGCTAGGTGACTTTTTTCGGCCGTTACCTTCACCGTCATTGAAGCACCGTCACAGCAAAAAAAATCTCGATGGTATCATTTTTTCTGTCTCGCAAGACCCAATCTTAGGTGATGAACTCAAATTTGTCACTGACGACCATTTTCGATGACGGCCCAGACTGTAACCTATGATATGCCAATCTGTCGCATAAGATCATTTTTTATGACAATAATCCATCAGTAGTAATCTTTCCGTGGGTTTGACCGGTCAAAGTTTCTGACAAATGGGGCTAGCAGTTGCTGACATGGCAGCTTCCAAGTGGGTCATGTAGCTTTTATCCGTCCCGTCCACTCACGTCGCTCCGGCATTGAACAGGCATGGAGACCGGGACGTGGCACGTGTGGCACTCTCGGCTGACACGCTTTTTCAATGCACGAGTGAGAGGTCGCATCCCTTCTGGGCCGGTATGAATGTGACGCATGCGCTCTCGAACGGCATCAATGCGTGGCAACCGTTTCGCACGGGAGAGGGTTTTGGATGGAACCGGGTTGCCGGACGCGTGCATGTCAACGGACCGGATGTCAGCAAAGCTCCCCGGTTTGCTTCCGGTTTGTGAAAAACGGACTTCCAATCCCTCCATGGACCGATGAGGCATCCTGTTGCATGACATGCAATGTACCCCACGTATGGGGGCAGTTTGAAGGTGTTGGTGCCAAACCAAACCGGGCGCTAGTGCTGAGCGCTAGTCGAAGACCAGTCGGAGAGGGCGGGCCGCGCCGAGAGACTGCGGCGGTCGACACGGGGGACGCACGGGGGTCTGGTGGTGCTGCTGCTCTCGCTGTCCTCGAGCGGTAATGCTAGAGCTACGGGCTATTTTTACATGGTTTATCGTCCAGGCTGATGTGGAGCAAACTAATTGGCTTAGGATTAGCAGCCGGGCCCCACCCCCTGAAATTGTCGGGGGGGGGGGGGAGGGGGGGGGGATTCGGCTTGCTTGCTCTCTTCCCATGCTTCCATCCATGCTCGCACTTCATCTTACGGCTGTCTTTTCCCTTTTTTTCTTTCTAATCTAATCATCTCCCCCTGATTTTAAGGGATGAGGCCGAGATCTTATTTTGTATCAATCAAATTAATCCACGTATGCGGAGTACGGATGAGCACATGAGGAGGGAGCAGGCAAGTTTGGTCAGTTCCAGCTGATCCTGGTGCTCCTTCACTCCGCCGACCGCCAGGTGCTCCTCCCCTCTGCCGACAGCGTCCGAGTCCCAGTTGATCGGCCTCGTAACAAGAAGAGGGAGTTCACAAAACAAAACACAAAGAACCAGAAGAGGGAGCACGTGCGTTGATCACAGAGCGATCAATACCACAGATCACAGATCTACAGTACTGGTTGGCATGTGCATGCCGTTCGCTTGACACATGCAGCCGCTCCTCTCCCAGACCACATGGGTGCGCCGGCCGCGAGCAACTAGTAGTTCCCGACAGCGTCATGGATGCACCAGCTTCCTCGCGTGGGCAGCTGGGCATCGCGGGCCGCATGGGAACCATAAAACCCAAGGTCTCTCGCGCTATGCCACTCAAATCGGAAAGCCTGCCAGCCGTCGCTGCAGATCGAGTGACGCTCTCTCGAGCTACGCGGGTCAGCCTCAGGAAAGGGGGACAAGCATGTCTCCGCAGCCGCACTTCCTCGTGCTCACGTACCCGCTCCAGGGACACATCGCGCCGGCGCTCCGCCTCGCCCGGCGCCTGCTCGCCGCTGCGCCCGGCGCGCTCGTCACGTTCTCCACCACCGCGACCGCGCACCAACGCATGTTCCCGGCGGAGGCGGGCGCGCCCGACAGCGGCGATGGCCGCCTCGAGTTCCTCCCGTTCTCGGACGGCTTCGACAACGGGTACGACAGGACCGCCGACCCCGCCGCGTGCACCGACTACATGGCGTCCTTCCACGCCGCGGGCGCGCGCAGCGTCGGGGAGCTGGTGGACGCGCTCGCCGCGCGCGGCCGCCCCGTGGCCCGCGTCGTCTACACGATGCTCCTCCCGTGGGCCGCGGACGTCGCGCGCGAGAAAGGCGTGCCGTCCGCGCTCTACTGGATCCAGCCGGCTGCCGTGTTGGCCGTCTACCACCATTTCTTCCACGGCCACGCCGGCGTCGTGACCGACAACCGGCACGACCCGTCGTTCGTCGTGCGGCTCCCGGGCCTCCCTCCGCTGGCCGTGCGGGACCTCCCGTCCATCATCACGGAGTCCGCCGACCCCGCCGAGTTCTACCACAGCATCTACACTACCGTGCGCGACCTGTTCGACACGCTCGACAGGGAAACCCCCAGAGCAATCGTGCTCGTCAACACGTGCCAGGAACTCGAGGAGAGCGCGCTCGCCGCCGTGGGAGCGTACAACGCGCTGACGATCGGCCCAGTGCCCCCGTCCGGCGACGAGACCGGCCTCTTCAAGCAGGACGGCGCCAAGTACATGGAGTGGCTCGACACCAAGCCGGCCGAGTCCGTGGTGTACGTCGCGTTCGGGAGCCGGGCGGGGATGGATAGGGAGCAGCTCGACGAGCTGCTCCTCGGTCTCGAGGAGAGCGGGAGGCCGTACCTCTGCGTCGTCCGGAAGGACGTCAAGGCGGAGTTCGCCGATGGCGAGGCGACGTCGGAGCCCGAGACGAACGCGCGGCTCGGGAACGGCATGGTGGTGGAGTGGTGCGACCAGGTGCGGGTGCTCTCGCACGCCGCGGTGGGCTGCTTCGTGACGCATTGTGGATGGAACTCGGTGATGGAGAGCCTGGCGTGCGGCGTGCCCATGGTGTGCGTGCCCCATATGTCGGACCAGCGGATGAACGCGTGGCTCGTCGAGTGCGAGTGGCGCGTGGGAGCGCGCGCGGAGGTGCGCAGCGACGGCGTGTTGCGCGCCACCGGGGTGAGGCAGCGCGTAGAGGAGGTGATGCAGGAGGGTGAGGCCGGAGCGGGGGCTGCGCGGCGCGCGGCGTCGGAGTGGAAGCGGGTGGTCGCTGAGGCTCTCGGGAAAGGTGGCTCGTCGGATCGTAATCTAAGGGCATTCATCGAGGCCGTCGATGACGGTGTGTCCGTATGACACTGGCTTGTAGTAGGAGCAGTGGTATGTTTTAACTGTTGGTTGCTGAAATAGCTCAGGTTATCAAATGAGTTTGTTTGAGCTTCCGTGAAATAATAGTGTGTTTGGTTTGAGAAACAGGGGCATGAAATGTTATGGTTTCATTTCACGGGGAATGAGTTTATTCCATTTTTGTGTTGGGTTGAAGATAAAAAAATGCAACGACACATGGTTTTGACATATAGTATGCCATACTCATCAATATTCATATACGGCCCGCTTATCTCCCGACATGATAAGGGCCAGTTCTTTTGCTAGCTTTTTTGGGCTTCCAGAATAAGCTGCCCCTTACCCAGCTTATTCTAGAAGCCCAACCAAAATTTTCTTTTTAAAAGCCTATTAGTCAAGTCTTAACTACTAGGCTTTTAAAAAAATAAGTTTGGTTAAGCTTCTAGAATAAGCTAGGTAGGGAGCAGCTTATTGCAGCTTATTCTGAAAACCACCAAAAGAACTGGCCCTAAAGCGTCTCTCCAGGAGGCACCAGGGTCACACCACGAGCCGCCAGCAACACCCTATGACGCCGGGCCCCCTCACCCCGTTGTCGTCGACCCTCATCACGGCGGTGGCGACGTTTTTTGGTACATGGGCTGGTTGCGGTTTTCAATTCCGCCTCAAAGTATGTGTCACTAATACTCCGCACAACGGTGGCGATTGTAAAAAACACCTCCAATATCATGGACAATGCATGCGATTTTGTATTTAGAATCACTTATAATACTATTTTCCGCAGGTGGTTGCATACGAATAACTGCCTTTATTTTGTAGGTCAGCGATGTGAATTTTTCCATTTAGCTACCTGCCCTTGCTAATGATAGTCAGATGAAACCCTTCTCAATTTCGTATTTCTTAACCAATCACACAAAGGAAAATGGAAGTAATCATTGAAATAAACATATGCATTCGTCATTAATTTGTACAAAGCTTTGCATCTCATAGCAGACATGCATATATAATAGAAAAGTAAGAGCCAACTTACATTTTATACATTTCATATACAACATATGGAACATATACAAAACCTAAAAATGATTCAAGAAAAAAAAAGAGTATTGCGATAAGCAACATCCCCAACAATTTGATCCTTTATGTTGGGTTGGGTAATGATGAGGCTTCATCTTCTTTTCAAATAATTTTATGCAGTGCAACCAAGGGGTTGTTTGGTTCCCAGCCACACCTTGCCACACTTTACCACACCTAACCTTAAGCAAGTTTGACCAAGTTAAGTTAGGTAGGTGTTTGGTTCTAGCCACATCTAAGGCAAGGATTTTTTTTATGAGCAGTGAACCCTACATATCATAGACATAAAAAGTGTGGTAAGATTCCCTTAGGCAAGCCAAAGTGTGGCCAACAATTTGAGCAACTCAACTAAGGCAGGTGTGGCCAAAATCATGTGGCAATATATGGCAAAGATAGTCACAATCCAAACAGGCCCTAAAACACAGAACACCTGCAGAAGAAATCATTTTATTTAAATGTACTTGAGTTTCGTTATACATCGGTGTGTTGGTACTACTGAAATAGCAAATAGCAAATCCATTAGGCGCGAAAAGGATTTTCAGCCACATGAGAAATAGCAAATCCAAAATAAATCAAAAAAGACTGGACATGCATGCGTTCGTGGGTAGTAGGCCAGCCCAACTACAGAAGAAAATAATGAAGGAAATATGCCCTAGAGGCAATAATAAAGTTATTATTTATTTCTTTATATCATGATAAATGTTTATTATTCATGCTAGAATTGTATTAACCGGAAACATAATACATGTGTGAATACATAGACAAAAACAGAGAGTCACTAGTATGCCTCTACTTGACTAGCTCGTTAATCAAAGATAGTTATGTTTCCTAACCATAGACATGAGTTGTCATTTGATTAACGGGATCACATCATTAGGAGAATGATGTGATTGACTTGACCCATTCCGTTAGCTTAACACTTGATCGTTTAGTTTGTTGATATTGCTTTCTTCATAACTTATACATGTTCCTATGACTATGAGATTATGCAACTCCTGTTTACCGGAGGAACACTTTGTGTGCTACCAAATGTCACAACGTAACTGGGTGATTATAAAGGTGCTCTATAGGTGTCTCCGAAGGTACTTGTTGGGTTGGCGTATTTCGAGATTAGGATTTGTCACTCCGATTGTCGGAGAGGTATCTCTAGGCCCTCTCGGTAATGCACATCACTCAAGCCTTGCAAGCATTGCAACTAATAAGTTAGTTGCAGGATGATGTATTACGGAACGAGTAAAGAGACTTGCCAGTAACAAGGTTGAACTAGGTATTGAGATACCAACGATCGAATCTCCGGCAAGTAACATACCGATGACAAAGAGAACAACATATGTTGTTATGCGGTCTGACCGAGAAAGATCTTCGTAGAATATGTAGGAGCCAATATGAGCATCCAGGTTCCGCTATCGGTTATTGACCGGAGACGTGTCTCGGTCATGTCTACATAGTTCTCGAACCCGTAGGGTCCGCACGCTTAAAGTTCGGTGATGATCGTAATTAGGGTTTTTGTGTTTTGATGTATCGAAGGTTGTTCGGAGTCCCGGATGTGATCACGGACATGACGAGGAGTCTCGAAATGATCGAGACATAAAGATTGATATATTGGAAGCCTATATTTGGATATCGGAAACGTTCCGGGTGAAATCGGGATTTTACCGGAGTACCGGGGGGTTACCGGAACCCCCCGAGGGTTATTGGGCCTACATGGGCCATAAGGGAGAAGAGGAGGGCCGACCAGGGTAGGACGCGCGCCCCCTCCCCCCTAGTCTGAATAGGACAAGGAAGGGGGGGGGGGCGCCCCCTTTCCTCTTTCTCCCTTCCTCCTTCCTTTTCCAAGAAGGCAAGAGGGAGGAGTCCTACTCCCGGTTGGAGTAGGACTCCTCCAAGCGCACCCATAGGGCCGGCCGCACCTCCCCCTCTCCCTCCTTTATATACTGAGGCAAGGGGCACCCCATGACACACAAGTTGATTCTCGCGATCGTTCCTTAGCCGTGTGCGGTGCCCCCTTCCACCATATTCCACCTCGGTCATATCGTAGCGGTGCTTAGGCGAAGCCCTGCGTCGGTAGAACATCATCACCGTCATCACGCTGTCATGCTGACGAAACTCTCCCTCAATGTTTTGCTGGATCAGAACTCGAGGGACGTCGTCGAGTTGAACGTGCAGAACTCGGAGGTGCCGTGCGTTCGGTACTTGGATCGGTCGGATCGGGAAGACGTACGACTACTTCCTCTACGTTGTGTCAACACTTCCGTTGCCGGTCTACGAGGGTACGTAGACAACACTCTCCCCTCTCGTTGCTATGCATCACCATGATCTTGCGTGTGCGTAGGAATTTTTTTGAAATTACTACGTTCCCCTACAGTGGCATCCGAGCCTAGGTTTTATGCGTTGATGTTGTGCACGAGTAGAACACAAGTGAGTTGTGGGCGATATAAGTCACACTGCTTACCAGCATGTCATACTTTGGTTCGGCAGTATTGTTGGATGAAGCGGCCCGGACCGACATTACGCGTACGCTTACGCGAGATTGGTTCTACCGACGTGCTTTGCACACAGGTGGCTGGCGGGTGTCAGTTTCTCCAACTTTAGTTGAACCAAGTGTGGCTACGCCCGGTCCTTACAAAGGTTAAAACAACACCAACTTGACAAACTATCATTGTGGTTTTGATGCGTAGGTAAGAACGGTTCTTGCTAAGCCCGTAGCATTCACGTAAAACTTGCAACAACAAAGTAGAGGACGTCTAACTTGTTTTTGCAGGGCATGTTGTGATGTGATATGGTCAAGACATGATGCTAAATTTTATTGTATGAGATGATCATGTTTTGTAACCGAGTTATCGGCAACTAGCAGGAGCCATATGGTTGTCGCTTTTTTGTATGCAATGCAATTGCGCTGTAATGCTTTACTTTATCACTAAGCGGTAGCGATAGTCATGGAATCATAAGATTGGCGAGACGACAACGATGCTACGATGGTGATCAAGGTATCGCGCCGGTGACGATGGTGATCATGAAGGTGCTTCGGAGATGGAGATCACAAGCACAAGATGATGATGGCCATATCATATCACTTATATTGATTGCATGTGATCTTTATCTTTTATGCATCTTATCTTGCTTTGATTGATGGTAGCATTATAAGATGATCCCCCACTAAATTATCAAAGTATAATTGTTCTCCCTGAGTATGCACCGTTGCGAAAGTTCTTCGTGCTGAGACACCACGTGATGATCGGGTGTGATAGGCTCTACGTTCAAATACAACGGGTGCAAAACAGTTGCACACGCGGAATACTCAGGTTTAACTTGACGAGCCTAGCATATAACAGATATGGCCTCGGAACACGGAGACCGAAAGGTCGAGCGTGAATCATATAGTAGATATGATCAACATATTGATGTTCACCATTGATACTACTCCATCTCACGTGATGATCAGACATGGTTTAGTTGATTTGGATCACGTGATCACTTAGAGAATTAGAGGGATATCTTTCTAAGTGGGAGTTCTTAAGTAATGTGATTAATTGAACTTAAATTTACCATGAACTTAGTACCTGATAGTATCTTGCTTGTCTATGTTTGATTGTAGATAGATGGCTCGTGCTGTTGTTCCGTTGAATTTTAATGCGTTCCTTGAGAAAGCAAAGTTGAAAGATGATGGTAGCAATTACACGGATTGGGTCCGTAACTTGAGGATTATCCTCATTGCTGCACAGAAGAATTACGTCCTGGAAGCACCGCTAAGTGCCAAGCCTGCTGCAGGAGCGACACCAGATGTTATGAACTTCTGGCAGAGCAAAGCTGATGACTACTCGGTAGTTCAGTGTGCCATGCTTTACGGCTTAGAACCGGGTCTTCAACGACGTTTTGAACGTCATGGAGCATATGAGATGTTCCAGGAGTTGAAGTTAATATTTCAAGCAAATGCCTGGATTGAGAGATATGAAGTCTCCAATAAGTTCTATAGCTGCAAGATGGAGGAGAATAGTTCTGTCAGTGAACATATACTCAAAATGTCTGGGTATCATAATCACTTGACTCAACTGGGGGTTAATCTTCCTGTTGATAGTGTCATTGATAGAGTTCTTCAATCGCCGCCACCAAGCTACAAAAGCTTCGTGATGAACTATAATATGCAAGGGATCAATAAAACTATTCCTGAGCTCTTCGCGATGCTAAAAGCCGCGGAGGTAGAAATCAAGAAGGAGCATCAAGTGTTGATGGTCAATAAGACCACCAGTTTCAAGAAAAAGGGCAAAGGGAAGAAGAAAGGGAACTTCAAGAAGAACAGCAAACAAGTTGCTGCTCAGGAGAAGAAACCCAAGTCTGGACCTAAGCTTGAGACTGAGTGCTTCTACTGCAAGCAGACTGGTCACTGGAAGCGGAACTGCCCCAAGTATTTGGCGGATAAGAAGGATGGCAAAGTGAACAAAGGTATATGTGATATACATGTTATTGATGTGTACCTTACTAATGCTCGCAGTAGCACCTGGGTATTTGATACTGGTTCTGTTGCTAACATTTGCAACTCGAAACAGGGGCTACGGATTAAGCGAAGATTGGCTAAGGACGAGGTGACGATGCGCGTGGGAAATGGTTCCAAAGTCGATGTGATCGCGGTCGGCACGCTACCTCTACATCTACTTTCGGGATTAGTATTAGACCTAAATAATTGTTATTTGGTGCCAACGTTGAGCATGAACATTATATCTGGATCTTGTTTGATGCGAGACGGTTATTCATTTAAATCAGAGAATAATGGTTGTTCTATTTATATGAGTAATATCTTTTATGGTCATGCACCCTTGAAGAGTGGTCTATTTTTGATGAATCTCGATAGTAGTGATACACATATTCATAATGTTGAAATCAAAAGATGCAGAGTTGGTAATGATAGTGCAACTTATTTGTGGCACTGCCGTTTAGGTCATATCAGTGGAAAGCGCATGAAGAAACTCCATACTGATGGACTTTTGGAACTACTTGACTATGAATCACTTGGTACTTGTGAACCGTGCCTCATGGGTAAGATGACTAAAACGCCGTTCTCTGGTACTATGGAGAGAGCAACGGATTTGTTGGAAATCATACATACAGATGTATGTGGTCCAATGAAAGTTGAGGCTCATGGCGGATATCGTTATTTTCTCACCTTCACAGATGATTTAAGCAGATATGGGTACAAGTCTGAAACATTTGAAAAGTTCAAAGAATTTCAGAGTGAAGTTGAAAATCATCGTAACAAGAAAATAAAGTTTCTACGATCTGATCGTGGAGGAGAATATTTGAGTTACGAGTTTGGTCTACATTTGAAACAATGCGGAATAGTTTCGCAACTCACGCCACCCGGAACACCACAGCGTAATGGTGTGTCCGAACGTCGTAATCATACTTTATTAGATATGGTGCGATCTATGATGTCCCTTACTGATTTACCATTATTTTTTTGGGGTTATGGTTTAGAGACGGCTGCATTCATGTTAAATAGGACACCATCGAAATCCGTTGAGACGACGCCTTATGAACTGTGGTTTGGCAAGAAACCAAAGTTGTTGTTTATGAAAGTTTGGGGCTGCGATGGTTATGTGAAAAAGCTTCAACCTGATAAGCTCGAACCCAAATCGTAGAAATGTGTCTTCATAGGATACCCAAAGGAGACGGTTGGGTACACCTTCTATCACAGATACGAAGGCAAAACTTTTGTTGCTAAATTCGGAGTTTTTCTAGAGAAGGAGTTTCTCTCGAAAGAAGTGAGTGGGGGAAAGGTAGAACTTGATGAGGTAACTGTACCTGCTCCCTTATTGGAAAGTAGTACATCACAGAAACCGGTTTCTGTGACACCTACACCAATTAGTGATGAAGCTAATGATAATGATCATGAAACTTCAGATCAAGTTACTACCGAACCTCGTAGATCAACCGGAGTAAGATCCGCACCAGAGTGGTATGGTAATCTTGTTCTGGAAGTCATGCTACTAGATCATGATGAACCTATGAACTATGAAGAAGCGATGGTGAGCCCAGATTCCGCAAAATGGCTAGAAGCCATGAAATCTGAGATGGGATCCATGTATGAGAACAAAGTGTGGACTTTGGTTGACTTGCCCGTTGATCGGCAAGCAATTGAGAATAAATGGATCTTCAAGAAGAAGACTGACGCTGACGGTAATGTTACTGTCTACAAAGCTCGACTTGTTGCAAAAGGTTTTCGACAAGTTCAAGGGATTGACTACGATGAGACCTTCTCACCCGTAGTGATGCTTAAGTCTGTCCGAATCATGTTAGCAATTGCCGCATTTTATGATTATGAAATTTGGCAAATGGATGTCAAAACTGCATTCCTGAATGGATTTCTGGAAGAAGAGTTGTATATGATGCAACCAGAAGGTTTTGTCGATCCAAAGGGAGCTAACAAAGTGTGCAAGCTCCAGTGATCCATTTTATGGACTGGTGCAAGCCTCTCGGAGTTGGAATAAACGCTTTGATAGTGTGATCAAAGCATTTGGTTTTGTACAGACTTTTGGAGAAGCCTGTATTTACAAGAAAGTGAGTGGGAGCTTTGTAGCATTTCTGATATTATATGTGGATGACATATTATTGATTGGAAATGATATAGAATTTCTGGATAGCATAAAGGGATACTTGAATAAGAGTTTTTCAATGAAAGACCTCGGTGAAGCTGCTTACATATTGGGCAATAAGATCTATAGAGATAGATCAAGACGCTTAATTGGACTTTCACAAAGCACATACCTTGACAAGGTTTTGAAGAAGTTCAAAATGGATCAAGCAAAGAAAGGGTTCTTGCCTGTGTTACAAGGTGTGAAGTTGAGTAAGACTCAATGTCCGACCACCGCAGAAGATAGAGAGAAAATGAAAGATGTTCCCTATGCTTCAGCCATAGGCTCTATCATGTATGCAATGCTGTGTACCAGACCTGATGTGTGCCTTGCTATAAGTCTAGCAGGGAGGTACCAATGTAATCCAGGAGTGGATCACTGGACAGCGGTCAAGAACATCCTGAAATACCTGAAAAGGACTAAGGATATGTTTCTCGTATATGGAGGTGACAAAGAGCTCATCGTAAATGGTTACGTTGATGCAAGCTTTGACACAAATCCGGACGATTCTAAATCGCAAACCGGATACGTGTTTTTACTAAACGGTGGAGCTGTCAGTTGGTGCAGTTCTAAACAAAGCGTCGTGGCGGGATCTACATGTGAAGCGGAGTACATAGCTGCTTCGGAAGCAGCGAATGAAGGAGTCTGGATAAAGGAGTTCATATCCGATCTAGGTGTCATACCTAGTGCATCGGGTCCAATGAAAATCTTTTGTGACAATACTGGTGCAATTGCCTTGGCGAAGGAATCCAGATTTCACAAGAGAACCAAACACATCAAGAGACGCTTCAATTCCATTCGGGATTTAGTCCAAGTGGGAGACATAGAAATTTGCAAGATACATACGGATCTGAATGTTGCAGACCCACTGACTAAGCCTCTTCCACGAGCAAAACATGATCAGCACCAAGGCTCCATGGGTGTTAGATTCATTACTGTGTAATCTAGATTATTGACTCTAGTGCAAGTGGGAGACTGAGGGAAATATGCCCTAGAGGCAATAATAAAGTTATTATTTATTTCCTTATATCATGATAAATGTTTATTATCATGCTAGAATTGTATTAACCGGAAACATAATACATGTGTGAATACATAGACAAAAACAGAGAGTCACTAGTATGCCTCTACATGACTAGCTCGTTAATCAAAGATGGTTATGTTTCCTAACCATAGACATGAGTTGTCATTTGATTAACGGGATCACATCATTAGGAGAATGATGTGATTGACTTGACCCATTCTGTTAGCTTAGCACTTGATCGTTTAGTTTGTTGCTATTGCTTTCTTCATAACTTATACATGTTCCTACGACTATGAGATTATGCAACTCCCATTTATAGGAGCAATTTTGTGTGCTACCAAACGTCACAACGTAACTGGGTGATTATAAAGGTGCTCTATAGGTGTCTCTGAAGGTACTTGTTGGGTTGGCGTATTTCGAGATTAGGATTTGTCACTCCGATTGTCGGAGAGGTATCTCTGGGCCCTCTCGGTAATGCACATCACTCAAGCCTTGCAAGCATTGCAACTAATAAGTTAGTTGCAGGATGATGTATTACGGAACGAGTAAAGAGACTTGCCAGTAATGAGATTGAACTAGGTATTGAGATACCGACGATCGAATCTCGGGCAAGTAACATACCGTTGACAAAGGGAACAACGTAAGTTGTTATGCGGTCTGACCGCTAAAGATCTTTGTAGAATATGTAGGAGCCAATATGAGCACCCAGGTTCCGCTATTGGTTATTGACCGGAGACGTGTCTCGGTCATGTCTACATAGTTCTCGAACCCGTAGGGTCCGCACGCTTAAAGTTCGGTGACGATCGTAATTAGGGTTTTTGTGTTTTGATGTACCGAATGTTGTTCGGAGTCCCGGATGTGATCACGGACATGACGAGGAGTCTCGAAATGGTCGAGACATAAAGATTGATATATTGGAAGCCTATATTTGGATATCGGAAACGTTCCGGGTGAAATCGGGATTTTACCGGAGTACCGGGGGGTTACCGGAACCCCCCCGGGGGTTATTGGGCCTACATGGGCCATAAGGGAGAAGAGGAGGGCCGACCAGGGCAGGCCGCGCGCCCCCTCCCCCCTAGTCCGAATAGGACAAGGAAGGGGGGGCGGTGCCCCCCTTTCCTCTTTCTCCCTTCCTCCTTCCTTTTCCAACAAGGCAAGAGGGGGGGGGGGTCCTACTCCCGGTTGGAGTAGGACTCCTCCAGGCGCACCCATAGGGCCAGCCGCACCTTCCCCTCTCCCTCCTTTATATACTGAGGCAAGGGGCACCCCATGACACACAAGTTGATCCTCGTGATCGTTTCTTAGCCGTGTGCGGTGCCCCCTTCCACCATATTCCACCTCGGTCATATCATAGCGGTGCTTAGGCGAAGCCCTGCGTCGGTAGAACATCATCACCGTCATCACGCCGTCGTGCTGACGAAACTCTCCCTCAATGTTTTGCTAGATCGGAACTCGAGGGACGTCACCGAGTTGAACGTGTGCAGAACTCGGAGGTGCCGTGCGTTCGGTACTTGGATCGGTCGGATCGGGAAGACGTACGACTACTTCCTCTATGTTGTGTCAACACTTCCGTTGCCGGTCTACGAGGGTACGTAGACAACACTCTCCCCTCTCGTTGCTATGCATCACCATGATCTTGCGTGTGCGTAGGAATTTTTTTGAAATTACTATGTTCCCCTACAAATAAGCCTGATAAATTGACTGAAAAAACAACAGGCATAAGTCAACCAACTATTCCTACGGATGGCGCACGAATCACAAAGCACCACAAGGGACAATGGGCGATTTGGCTAAAACTGAGAAAATTTCAAATGCCTGGGTAATAGCAAAACCGTTATTTATAAACAACATAGTCACTAAAAAAATTGAATTTTGATTTGAAAATTTATAGCTCTTTACCATTTACTAAGGCTGATTTTTTTGCAATGGATTTACTAAGGATGAATTGAACTTCACATGTTGCACGTGCTAGTTTGTATGAGGGCTGGCGGCCGATCTAGGCTTGGCAATAAGCCTAACAGAGGTAGGCAACATCCTCCCGAACAAAGAGAGGACCGCTTAAAGTACAAACATCACATGTATCAGAGCATAGTAGCAAGAGTGGCGTAATGCATCCCGCCTTCCATGTTCGCGAGGTTTTGAAGATGACCTCAAAGATTGCATGTGTAGTGTGATGTGATGCCTTGAAGATCCACCAATTATGCTCAAAGATTTCATTTAAAGCGTGTTGTGTCACCATGAAGATCAAAGAATATATGCTCGAATATTTCATCTTAAGTATTACACTAATTTTTTCATATAAATTATGTTGTGTGGCCTTGAAAATCCAACAATTACACTCAAAGATTTCATTTAAAGCGAACTGTGCAGTTGGAGCAGGCAGCCCGGATGCAGGTGGAGCAGGACGAGCAGGACGCATCCCGCTCGGAGCAGGCGCCCAGCCAGTGATCCGAGGCCATCCGTCATGCTCGGGCATTGATTTCATTTTGCCATGTCCAGTTTGCTGAACTATGATTTGTTTTGCTTTGTTTCAAACTTTGGCATTCTGTCAGTTTGTACGTGCATGGATTGCATGGATTTAAGGATCGAAATTTGCGGTATGTGGATGTGCGACGCAACATTTATGAGGTGTCCAGTTAGTACCCGCGAACGCGTCGCGTTCGCGACGTTTGAGGGGGGCAGATTTGCTAAGTTGGACTGTAGATGCTCAATAGGGTTGAATGGTTCAGTTTAAGTTTTTAACAGTGATAAAAAATGAGTGAATATGAGCAGCAGTCCGGGGACGACAGGAGAGCAGCACCACCGATGTCCAACCAAACCGGGCGTGCCTGATCGTTCACTTCGCCAACTGACACGATTGGACTGTTATGTCGTCTCCAAAGAAAATTGGACTCTTGTGAACCAACAATGGATGGACGCGGACGCACATGAGAAGGGTATAAGGGCGTAGAACCTAGACACGTCACACGTGACACAACCTAGCTCTGCACGGCTGTTCCGTCAAACACGTGACGTGCACGCGCGGAACCATAATGAAAACACACACCCCTACACGCCACCACACAAACCGCCTTTTGGCCGTCGCCGCAGATCGAGTGCCTACATCAATGACTTCGTTTTAGTCTATCTCGACGACATTCTGGTCTTTTCGAAGAACAAGGAAGATCATGCCAAACACTTGCGTTTGGTGCTTGATAAGCTCAGGGAACACCAGTTCTACGCCAAGTTCTCAAAGTGCGAGTTTTGGCTCGATGAGGTTCTTTACCTTGGGCATATCATCTCTGCCAAGGGCATTGCGGTGAATCCTAAGAAGGCGTCTGCAATTGTAAATTGGGAACCACCTCAGAACGTGAAGCAACTCCGTAGCTTCCTCGGTCTCGCAAGCTATTGTCGAAGGTTCGTTGAGAACTTTTCAAAGATCGCGAAGCCTCTCTCAAATCTTCTCCAGAAGCACATCAAGTACATTTGGTCTCCGGAGTGTGACATTGCTTTCAACATTTTGAAAGAGAAATTGGTCACTGCTCCAGTTTTGACTCCTCCCGATGAATCCAAACTGTTAGAGGTTTTTTGCGATGCCTCTCTTCAAGGTCTTGGTGCAGTGTTGATGCAAGAGAATAAAGTTGTGGCTTATACCTCTCGCCAGTTGAAGCCCAACGAGAAGAACTACCCCACTCATGACCTCGAGTTGGCGGCAGTTGTGCATGCTCTTTTGACTTGGAGACATCTCTTATTGGGAAGAAAAGTGGACATCTTCACTAACCACAAGAGTCTCAAGTACATCTTCACTCATCCTAATCTCAACCTCGGGCAGACTCGATGGGTCGAAATGATTCAAGAGTATAATCCAAGTATTGAGTATACTCCAGGCAAGGCCAATGTGATTGCTGACGCATTGAGTAGGAAGGCTTATTGCAACAGTCTGATTCTCAAGCCTCATCAACCCGAGCTTTGTGAAGCTTTCCGCAAACTCAATCTGCAAATTGTTCCTCAAGGTTTCCTCGCCAATCTTCAAGTCTCTCCTACCTTGGAAGACCAGATTCGCCAAGCCCAACTTCTTGATGCTATGGTGAAAAAGGTGAAGATTGGGATTGCCAAGAGTCAACCCAAGTACAAGTGCTACCGCCTTGATGACAAGGATACTCTCTTCTTCGAGGATCGTATTGTTGTGCCCAAAGGTGAACTTCGTAAAGTGATCATGAACGAGGCTCACAATTCACTCCTCTCCATCCACCTTGGGAGCACGAAGATGTATCGGGACCTCAAGCAGGCTTATTGGTGGACTTGAATGAAGCGCGAGATTGCTCAGTTCGTGAATGAGTGTGATGTCTGCAGAAGAGTGAAGGCAGAACACCGAAGGCCAGCTGTGTTGGGGAACGTAGTAATTTCAAAATTTTCCTACGCACACGCAAGATCATGGTGATGCATAGCAACGAGAGGGGAGAGTGTGATCTACGTACCCTTGTAGATCGACAACGGAAGCGTTTGATTGATGTAGTCGTACGTCTCCACGGCCCGACCGATCAAGCAACGAAACTACGGCACCTCCGAGTTCTAGCACACGTTCAGCTCGATGACGATCCCCGGTCTCCGATCCAGCAAAGTGTCGGGGAAGAGTTCCGTCAGCACGACGGCGTGGTGACGATCTTGATGTACTACTGTCGCAGGGCTTCGCCTAAGCACCGCTACAATATTATCGAGGACTATGGTGGCAGGGGGCGCCGCACATGGCTAAGAATATGATCACGTGGATCAACTTGTGTGTCTATGGGGTGCCCCCTGCCCCCGTATATAAAGGAGTGGAGGAGGGGAGGGCCGTCCCTCTCTATGGCGCGCCCTAGGGGAGTCCTACTCCCACCGGGAGTAGGATTCGCCCTTTCCTAGTCCAACTAGGAGTCCTTCCAAGTATTAGGAGTAGGAGACAAGGAAGGGGAAGAGGGAAGAGAAGGAAGGGGGGGGCGCAGCCCCTCCCCCTAGTCCAATTCGGATTAGGCCTTGGGGGCGCGCGTGGCCTGCCTCTCCCTCTCCCCTAAAGCCCAATAAGGCCCATATACTTCTTCTCCCGTATTCCCGTAACTCCCAGTACTCCGAAAAATATCCGAACCACTCGGAACCTTTCCGATGTCCGAATATAGTCGTCCAATATATCGATCTTTATGTCTCGACCATTTCGAGACTCCTCGTCATGTCCCCGATCTCATCCGGGACTCCGAACTCCTTCGGTACATCAAAACTCATAAACTCATAATATAACTGTCATCGAAACCTTAAGCGTGCGGACCCTACGGGTTCGAGAACAATGTAGACATGACCGAGACACGTCTCTGGTCAATAACCAATAGCGGAACCTGGATGCTCATATTGGCTCCCACATATTCTACGAAGATCTTTATCGGTCAGACCACATAATAACATACGTTGTTCCCTTTGTCATCGGTATGTTACTTGCCCGAGATTCGATCGTCGGTATCTCAATACCTAGTTCAATCTCCTTACCGGCAAGTCTCTTTACTCGTTCTGTAATACATCATCTCGCAACTAACTCATTAGTTGCAATGCTTGCAAGGCTTATGTGATGTGCATTACCGAGAGGGCCCAGAGATACCTCTCCGACAATCGAAGTGACAAATCCTAATCTCGAAATATGCCAACCCAACATGTACCTTTGGAGACACCTGTAGAGCACCTTTATAATCACCCAGTTACGTTGTGACGTTTGGTAGCACACAAAGTGTTCCTCCGGCAAACGGGAGTTGCATAATCTCATAATCATAGGAACATGTATAAGTCATGAAGAAAGCAATAGCAACATACTAAACGATCGGGTGCTAAGCTAATGGAATGGGTCATGTCAATCAGATCATTCACCTAATGATGTGATCCCGTTAATCAAATAACAACTCTTTGTCCATGGTTAGGAAACATAACCATCTTTGATTAACGAGCTAGTCAAGTAGAGGCATACTAGTGACACTCTGTTTGTCTATGTATTCACACATATATTATGTTTCCGGTTAATACAATTCTAGCATGAATAATAAACATTTATTATGAAATAAGGAAATAAATAATAACTTTATTATTGCCTCTAGGGCATATTTCCTTTAGTCTCCCACTTGCACTAGAGTCAATAATCTAGATCACATCACCATGTGATTAACATCGATAGTTCACATCATCATGTGATTAACACCCATAGTTCACATCGCCATGTGACCAACACCCAAAGGGTTTACTAGATTCAGTAATCTAGTTCACATCGCTTATGTGATTAACACCCAAAGAGTACTAAGGTGTGATCATGTTTTGCTTGTGAGAGAAGTTTAGTCAACGGGTCTGCCATATTCAGATCCGTATGTATTTTGCAAATATCTAAGTCAACAATGCTCTGCACGGAGCTACTCTTAGCTAATTGCTCCCACTTTTAATATGTATCCAGATTGAGACTTAGAGTCATCTAGATCAGTGTCAAAATTTGCATCGACGTAACCCTTTACGACGAACCCTTTTTGTCATGTCCATAATTGAGAAACATATCCTTATTCCACTAAGGATAATTTTGACCGTTGTCCAGTGATCTACTCCTAGATCACTATTGTACTCCCTTGCCAAAATCAGTGTAGGGTATACAATAGATCTGGTACACAGCATGGCATACTTTATAGAACCTATGGCCAAGGCATAGGGAATGACTTTCATTCTCTTTCTATCTTCTGTCGTGGTCGTGTTTTGAGTCTTACTCAATTTCACACCTTGTAACACAGGCAAGAACTCTCTCTTTGACTGTTCCATTTTGAACTACTTCAAAATCTTGTCAAGGTATGTACTCATTGAAAAAACTTATCAAGCGTTTTGATCTATCTCTATAGATCTTGATGCTCAATATGTAAGTAGCTTCACCGAGGTCTTTCTTTGAAAAACTCCTTTAAAATACTCCTTTATGCTTTGCAGAATAATTCTACATTATTTCCGATCAACAATATGTCATTCACATATACTTATCAGAAATACTGTAGTGCTCCCACTCACTTTCTTGTAAATACAGGCTTCACCGCAAGTCTGTATAAAACTATATGCTTTGATCAACTTATCAAAGCGTGTATTCCAACTCCGAGATGCTTGCACCAGTCCATAAATGAATCGCTGGAGCTTGCATATTTTGTTAGCACCTTTAGGATTGACAAAACCTTCTGGTTGCATCATATACAACTCTTCTTTAATAAATCCATTAAGGAATGCAGTTTTGTTTATCCATTTGCCATATTTCATAAAATGCGGCAATTGCTAACATGATTCAGACAAACTTAAGCATAGATACGAGTGAGAAACTCTCATCGTAGTCAACACCTTTAAACTTGTCGAAATTTTTTTTGCGATAATTCTAGCTTTGTAGATAGTAACACTACTATCAGCGTCCGTCTTCCTCTTGAAGATCCATTTATTTTCTATGGCTTGCCGATCATCGGGTAAGTCAACCAAAGTCTACACTTTGTTCTCATACATGGATCCCATCTCAGATTTCATGGCCTCAAGCCATTTTGCGGAATCTGGGCTCATCATCGCTTCCTCATAGTTCGCAAGTTTGTCATGGTCTAGTAACATGACTTCCAGAACAGGATTACCGTACCACTTTGGTGCGGATCTCACTCTGGTTTACCTACGAGATTCGGTAGTAACTTGATCTGAAGTTACATGATCATCATCATTAGCTTCCTCACTAATTGGTGTAGTAGTCACAAGAACAGATTTCTGTGATGAACTACTTTCCAATAAGGGAGCAGGTATAGTTACCTCATCAAGTTCTACTTTCCTCCCACTCACTTCTTTCGAGAGAAACTCTTTCTCTAGAAAGGATCCATTCTTAGCAATGAATGTCTTGCCTTCGGATCTGTGATAGAAGGTGTACCCAACAGTCTCCTTTGGGTATCCTATGAAGACATATTTCTCCGATTTGGGTTTGAGCTTATCAGGATGAAACTTTTTCATATAAGCATTACAACCCCAAACTTTAAGAAACGACAACTTTGGTTTCTTGCCAAACCACAGTTCAGATTGTGTCGTCTCAACGGACTTAGATGGTGCCCCTTTTTAACGTGAATGCAGCTGTCTTTAATGCATAACCTCAAAAACGATAGTGGTAAATCGGTAAGAAACATCATAGATTTGCACTATATCTAATAAAGTACGGCTATGATGTTCGGACACACCATTATGCCGTGGTGTTCCAGGTGGCACGAATTTGTGAAACTATTCCACATTGTTTTAATTGAAGACCAAACTTGTAACTCAAATATTTGTCTCCGCGATCAGATCGTAGAAACCTTATTTTCTTGTCACGATGATTTTCCACTTCACTATGAAATTCTTTGAACTTTTCAAATGTTTCAGACTTATGTTTCATCAAGTAGATATACCCATATCTGCTCAAATCATCTGTGAAGGTCAAAAAATAATGATACCCGCTACAAGCCTTGATATTCACCGGACCACATACATCAGCGTGTATGATTTCCAACAAATCTGTTGCTTGCTCCATTGTTCCAGAGAATGGCGTTTTAGTCATCTTGCCCAAGAGACATGGTTCGCAAGCATCAAGTGATTCATAATCAAGTGATTCCAAAATCCCATCAGCATGGAGTTTCTTCATGCACTTTACACCAATATGACCTAAACGACAGTGCCACAAACAAGTTGCACTATCATTATTAACTTTGCATCTTTTGGCTTCAATATTATGAATATGTGTATCATTACAATCGAGATCGAACAAATCATTTTCGTTGGTGTGTATGACCATAGAAGGTTTTATTCATGTAAACAGAACAACAATTGTTCTCTAACTTAAATGAATAACCGTATTGCAATAAACATGATCAAATCATATTTATGCTCAACGCAAACACCAAATAACACTTATTTAGGTTCAACATTAATCCCGAAAGTATAGGGAGTGTGCGATGATGATCATATCAATCTTGGAACCACTTCCAATACACATCGTCACTTCACCCTTAACTAGTCTCTGTTTATTCTGCAACTCCCGTTTCGAGTTATTAATCTTAGCAACTGAACTAGTACCAAATACTGAGGGGTTGCTATGAACACTAGTAAAGTACACATCAATAACATGTATATTAAATATACCTTTGTTTACTTTGCCATCCTTTCTTATCCACCAAATACTTGGGGTAGTTCCGCTTCTAGTGACCAATCCCTTTGCAGTAGAAGCACTTTGTCTCAGGCTTAGGACCAGACTTGGGTTTCTTCACTTGAGCAGCAACTTGCTTGCCGTTCTTCTTGAAGTTCCCCTTCTTCCTTTTCCCTTTTCTTAAAACTAGTGGTCTTGTCTACCATCAACACTTGATGTTTTTCTTGATTTCTACCTTCATCGATTTTAACATCACGAAGAGCTTGGGAATCATTTCTGTTATCCCTTGCATACTATAGTTCATCACAAAGTTCTACTAACTTGGTGATGGTGACTAGAGAATTCTATCAATCACTATCTTATCTAGAAGATTAACTCCCACTTGATTCAAGCGATTGTAGTACCCAGACAATCTGAGTACATGCTCACTCCTTGAGCGATTCTCCTCCATCTTGTAGCTATAGAACTTGTTGGAGACTTCACACCTCTCAACTCGGGTATTTGCTTGAAATATTAACTTCAACTCCTGGAACATCTCATATGGTCCATGACGTTCAAAACGTCTTTGAAGTCCCGATTCTAAGCCGTTAAGCATGGTGCACTAAACTATCAAGTAGTCATCATATTGAGCTAGCCAAACGTTCATAACGTCTGCATCTGCTCCTGCAATAGGTCTGTCACCTAGCAGTGCATCAAGGACATAATTTTTCTATGCAGCAATGAGGATAAACCTCATATGACGGATCCAATCCGCATCATTGCTACTAACATCTTTCAACATAGTTTTTCTCTAGGAACATATCAAAACAAACATAGGGAAGCAACAACGCGAGCTATTGATCTACAACATAGATATGCTAATACTACCAGGACTAAGTTCATGATAAATTTAAGTTCAATTAATCATATTACATAAGAACTCCCACTTAGATAGACATCCCTCTAATCCTCTAAGTGATCACGAGATCCAAATCAACTACATCATGTCCGATCATCACGTGAGATGGAGTAGTTTCATTGGTGAACATCAATATGTTGATCATATCTACTATATGATTCACGCTCGGCCTTTCGATCTCCGTGTTCCGAGGCCATATCTGCATATGCTTGGCTCGTCAAGTATAACATGAGTATTCCGCGTGTGCAACTATTTTGCACCCGTTGTATTTGAATGTAGAGCCTATCACACCCGATCATCACGTGGTGTCTCAGCACGAAGAACTTTCGCAACGGTGCATACTTAGGGAGAACACTTCTTGATAATTTTAGTGAGAGATCATCTTATAATGCTACCGTCAATCAAAGCAAGATAAGATGCATAAAAGATAAACATCACATGCAATCAATATAAGTGATATGATATGGCCATCATCATCTTGTGCCAGTGATCTCTATCTCCGAAGCACCATCATGATCACCATCGTCACCGGCGCGACACCTTGATCTCCATCGTAGCATCGTTGTCGTCTCGCCAATCTTATGCTTCCATGACTATCGCTACTGTTTAGTGATAAAGTAAAGCATTGCAGCGCGATTGCATTGCATACAATAAAGCGACAACCATATGGCTCCTGCCAGTTGCCGATAACTCGGTTACAAAACATGATCATCTCATACAATAAAATTCAGCATCATGTCTTGACCATATCACATCACAACATGCCCTGCAAAAACAAGTTAGACGTCTTCTACTTTGTTGTTGCAAGTTTTACGTGGCTGCTACGGGCTTAAGCAAGAACCAATCTTACCTACGTATCAAAACCACAATGATAGTTTGTCAAGTTGGTGCTGTTTTAACCTTCGCAAGGACCGGGCGTAGCCACACTTAGTTCAACTAAAGTTGGAGAAACTATCACCCGCAAGCCACCTATGTGCAAAGCACGTCGGGAGAACCGGTCTCGCGTAAGCGTACGCGTAATGTCGGTCCAGGCCGCTTCATCCAACAATACCGCCGAACCAAAGTATGACATGCTGGTAAGCAGTATGACTTATATCGCCCACAACTCACTTGTGTTCTACTCGTGCATATAACATCAACACATAAAACCTAGGCTCGGATGCCACTGTTGGGGAACGTAGTAATTTCAAAATTTTCCTACGCACACGCAAGATCATGGTGATGCATAGCAACGAGAGGGGAGAGTGTGATCTATGTACCCTTGTAGATCGACAACGGAAGCGTTTGGTTGATGTAGTCGTACGTCTCCATGGCCCGACCGATCAAGCACCGAAACTACGACACCTCCGAGTTCTAGCACACGTTCAGCTCGATGACGATCTCCGAACTCCGATCCAGCAAAGTGTCGGGGAAGAGTTCCGTCAACACGACGGCGTGGTGAAGATCTTGATGTACTACTATCGCAGGGCTTCGCCTAAGCACCGCTACAATATTATCGAGGACTATGGTGGCAGGGGGCGCCGCACACGGCTAAGAATATGATCACGTGGATCAACTTGTGTGTCTATGGGATGCCCCCTGCCCCCGTATATAAAGGAGTGGAGGAGGGAAGGGCCGGCCCTCTCTATTGCGCGCCCTAGGGGAGTCCTACTCCGACCGGGAGTAGGATTCCCCCTTTCCTAGTCCAACTAGGAGTCCTTCCAAGTATTAGGAGTAGGAGACAAGGAAGGGGAAGAGGGAAGAGAAGGAAGGAGGGGGCGCAGCCCCTCCCCCTAGTCCAATTCGGACTAGGCCTTGGGGGGCGCGCGGCCTTCCTCTCCCCTAAAGCCCAATAAGGCCCATATACTTCTTCTCCCGTATTCCCGTAACTCCCCGGTATTCCGAAAAATACCCGAACCACTCGGAACCTTTCCGATATCCGAATATAGTCATCCAATATATCGATCTTTATGTCTCGACCATTTCGAGACTCCTCGTCATGTCCCCGATCTCATCCGGGACTCCGAACACCTTCGGTACATCAAAACTCATAAACTCATAATATAACTGTCATCAAAACCTTAAGCGTGCGGACCCTACGGGTTCGAGAACAATGTAGACATGACCAAGACACGTCTCCGGTCAATAACCAATAGCGGAACCTGGATGCTCATATTGGCTCCCACATATTCTATGAAGATCTTTATCGGTCAGACCGCATAACAACATACGTTGTTCCCTTTGTCATCGGTATGTTACTTGCCCGAGATTCGATCATCCGTATCTCAATACCTAGTTCAATCTCGTTACCGGCAAGTCTCTTTACTCGTTCCGTAATACATCATCTCGCAACTAACTCATTAGTTGCAATGCTTGCAAGGCTTATGTGATGTGCATTACCGAGAGGTCCCAGAGATACCTCTCCGACAATTGAAGTGACAAATCCTAATCTCGAAATACGCCAACCCAACATGTACCTTTGGAGACACCTGTAGAGCACCTTTATAATCACCCAGTTACATTGTGAAGTTTGGTAGCACACAAAGTGTTCCTCCAGCAAACGGGAGTTGCATAATCTCATAGTCATAGGAACATGTATAAGTCATGAAGAAAGCAATAGCAACATACTAAACGATCGGGTGCTAAGCTAATGGAATGGGTCATGTCAATCAGATCATTCACCTAATGATGTGATCCCGTTAATCAAATAACAACTCTTTGTCCATGGTTAGGAAACATAACCATCTTTGATTAACGAGCTAGTCAAGTAGAGGCATACTAGTGAGCTAGTCAAGTAGTTCATTCAATCCTTGTCAAATCTTGCATATGCATCACAAATCGCATCCCGCATAGCATACCATGTTTGCATCATGTTGTTTGAGCTTCGCATGTGGTTGATTGTGTCCCTTTTGCTTGTTTGTCTTGTTTGGGTAGAGCCGGGAGACGATTTCGCTAACGAGGAGCCCGTTGAGTTTGCTTTCGAGGATCCAGTCAACTCTGACAACTTTGCAGGCAAGATGATCATACCCTCGAAATCACTTCTATCTTTGCTTTGCTAGATGCTCGCTCTTTTTCTATGCCTATGCTACGATGCCTACCACTTGCTTACCATGCCTCCCAAATTGCCATGTCAAACCTCTAACCCACCATGTCCTAGCAAACCGTTGATTGGCTATGTTACTGCTTTGCTCAGCCCCCCTTATAGCGTTGCTAGTTGCAGGTGAAGATTGGAGACCGTTCCTTGTTGGAACATTATTTTCTTGTTGGGATATCATTATATTATCTTGTTATCTTAATGCTTCTATATACTTGGTAAAGGGTGGAAGGCTCGGCCTTTTAGCCTAGTGTTTTGTTCCACTCTAGCCGCCCTAGTTATGTCATATCGGTGTTATGTTCCCGGATTTTGCGTTCCTTACGCGGTTGGGTGATAATGGGAACCCTTTGATAGTTCGCCTTGAATAAAACTCCTCCAGCAATGCCCAACCTTGGTTTTACCATTTGCCACCTAGCCTCTTTTTCCCTTGGGTTTCCGGAGCCCGAGGGTCATCTTATTTAAACCCCCGGGCCAATGCTCCTTTGAGTGTTGGTCCACCTCGTCAGCCGCCGGTGGCCACCAGGGGCAACTCTGGG